>QXEO01000244.1:57485-1531473 GCA_007115705.1 Dactylis glomerata | reverse complement strand
GTGCGTAGACATCAAGCTCTTTTCTGGCGCCGTTGCCGGGGAGGTAAGGTAAAAGGTACTCACATCCTCTAGCTACTAAGCTATCTTCTAGTACTGTTGCTGGTGTGTGAGTGCATGAAGTTATTTCCTTTAGATTCTGCAATTATATCTTTTTGTTTCTTGTTTTTATTTTCACTAGTTAGGCTTAATAGAAAACAACAACAAAATTAGAGAGCTTTATAGTATTTATCTTGAGTTGGGACATGAAGTGTTTGAAGAGAAAATTTTAAAACCTATGGAACTTTATTTGCATGCTAATAGCAATGTTATTAGTATGAATTATTTGAACACCATTATTGCTAATGCTATGGAAAAGTCTAAGCTTGGGGAAGCTAGTTTTTATGAAAATGATCTTTTTAGTTCCCCAACATTAGAGGAGAAAATTTGCTCTGATGATACTTTATCTCCCATATGTGATAATTCTAATGATGCTTGTGATCCACGTACTGAAAGTATCCCTTTTAAAATACCTATGAAAATTATTGAACGTTGTTTGAATAACTGCTATTTTGGAGATGGAACTGTCCATCCTGGTGATCATTTACTCTTTATATATGAATTATGCGAGCTGTTCAAGTGTGTAGGTATTTCAATGGATCAAGTTAAGAGGAAGCTATTCTCTTTATCACTGAAGGGCAGAGCTACGGAATGGTATAAGACGCTGAAGAATGGCCAATCCATTGGCTGGGAGGAAATTGTACCTCTCTTTTATTCTAAATTCTATCCTCCTAGTGAGATTCATAAAGATAGGAATTATATTTATAATTTTCATCCTCATGATGGAGAAAGTAATGCCCAAGCGTGGAGGAGATTGAAGTCACTAATGCTCAAATGTCCCATTCATGAGCTCCCCAGTAATATTGTTATTAATAATTTTTATGCAAGGCTTTCAGGACATTACAAGGACTATCTAGATGCCTGTTTAGAGGGGTCATTCATAAGCAAGGAGGTTGAAGCCAAGTGAGATCTGCTTGAAACAATTCAAAGCAATACCGAAGATTGGGATTGTGACAAAGGTGAAGAATCAGGTATAAACTATGAGTATGATTGCATTAAGTCTTTCACTGAAACTGCTGATTTTCAAGAGCTTAGTGCTAAATATGGTCTTGATCCTCAAACTATTGTTGATTGCTGTAGAGCCTTTGCTTCTCATATTAATGTTCCTAAAGAAAATTGGGACATGTATCATGAAACTTTTAAAGACACTTGCATGGAAAGTGAAATTGTTATTAATGATTGCAATAAACATGCTCAAACTTCTGAAAGGACTATTTCTTATAAGCATGTTAATTTTTGTGGAGCACTTAGACCTTGTGAAAAGAATCAAATCAAAGAAGAATATTGCATCCATCACAGGAATGAAAAAACTAGAACATGGGGCAGGGCTCTAAATGATCTTGGTGAAAAAGTGTGTGCCCTCTATCCTTTTATTTGTGAACTTTGCTATAAAGTGGGTCATTTCAATTTTCAATGCTCAGGCAATGATGATAGCCTTTCTAATCCAATGAGTACTGCAAGTTTGTATTGTGATGACATGATCACTCCTAATCAGCATGCTGAACTTACTTTATTTTTGGGTGTGAAGAGTTATCAAGAAAAACTTCTTGGTAGATATGAGTGCTTTTGATATGAATAGCATCATGCATGGATGCCATCTTTACTGTGTTGATAATTGCCACACAAATACTTACATACAAAATATAATAGAAGATGAGACTTTACCAAAATATGACATGACTAATATGTGTTTTGCTCTTATTAATGAAAAGGAGGAATCCTCCAAAGTTTCTTCTATTGTTTCTAACAATAAACCAGGGTATGTGGAGAAGCTTCCTTTCAAGCCTCTCCCTCTTAAAGAGGGAAAGAGGAAGAAGAAGATGAGGAGTAAAAGGAGAGAGGAAACAATATCTTCCCCTAAACATGTTGCTCCTATTATAGTTTTTGCTAATGAGTCTGAACTCGATGATGATCCTATGCCGGTTACCTATAGTAGTGATCATGATTGGGAAAAGCACACTACTTTTGATATTGAAAATCTCTTGGGTACCAATTCTGAAAATGATGATGTTAATAATTGTTGTACTATTAGTACTATCCATGTTCCTTCCAATGATGATATGTTTACAAATGAACACACTTTGGAAGATAACTATTCTATTGCTTATGATGATACTATACCTCCAATATATGATGATTACAATGATGAATATGATATTTTTAGTCCACCTACTATTGAGGAGAAAATTAATTATGATTACAATATGCTTCCTATATTTGATGATTATGGTGATGAGAATAATAATGATAGCTATTTTGTTGAATTTGCTCCCACTACAATTAATAAGAATGACTATGTTTATGTGGAGAGTATTAATTCTTTTATGCATGTTGCTCATGATAAGAATGTTTTAGGTGATAGTTATATTGTTAATTTTATTCATGATGCTGTCGATGGATTTCGTGTCGCAAGAACACGGGGTACCACGCGACGGACCCAAGGATTCGAACGCAGGGGGCTGAACGTGTGAGATCTTGGATCGCAACGAAGCACGGTGACGGAAGCCTCGATTGTCGAACGCGCAACGCACTGCAGAGAGGGAGACCGAGCCTTACCCAGGTTCAGGGCCCTCGTGGTGAGGTAAAACCCCTACTTCCTGCCTTCTTGTATTGCAACGCGACACCTCGCGAGGAGTACAAGGCCTTGGTTACAAAGCTCTAGCTGGCCAGAGGTTGAAGAACCTGCGTGCCCAGCTAGCAGCCTGAAGAAGATGAAGATTCGATCCCCTCTAAGGGATGGCCTCTCCCTCCTTTATAGCGCCAAGGTCCTCCTTCCCCTTATCTTCTTGGGGAAGGGGTTGCCACACACGGCCAAGGAGGGAGGACAGCTGTAGACTATACTCTTCTGTAGACTGGGTCTTCGTAAGGTAGTGGCGCCGGTCCACAGGAGTGGGTGGAGGAAGCTGACGTCCTCCTCTGGCGCCCTGCACCGTCCACGCTATTTTTAGGGGGGTGGCCAACTACCACTGTGCCGCTTTGGGCAGGCACAGAGAAAGCTGGTCTCCTCCCTGTCGGAGGTAGCGTGGGCGGTACGCGGTCTTCTGCCCGTTATCTTCTTGCTCTGCACGCAAACGTGCCGAGCTGACGTGGGCGTACTTCCTCTCCTCACCAGCGGGGGCTCGTGAGGAGGTCTTCTGGTCCTTAGCAGTTTTGGTTGTCGTTCTCCTCACGAGGCGCCTGCTCGTGAGGGTCTTCTCCGTCGCTTGGGTCCTTGATTCCGAAGATGGGCCGATGACGTGGCCTAGGAGCAGGTGGACCGGGATACCCCGGTATCCATAACACCGACAGTAGCCCCCGGGAGCCCGGCCCGCAAACGCGCCCTCTCGAGGGAGCGAAGGGACGGGGGCCCCAGAAGCTGCTGGGCCCTCCACGGCACGCGTCAACCGTGCGGTCAGAGGTCCATGTGAAGAGGCAGATGCTGCGGACGCGTGGCGCGGCCGCAACTGGCGAGACGAAACGGCGGGTGACGTTACAGTCTCCGAGGCGTCAACCGTCATGATGACGCGTCGCTTGACTGCGGAGCACTGCGCTAACGCTTCGATTCCCGCGCAGGGATTTGACGCATCGACGCCGGACGCCCCCCTTAAATAGATCCTCCTCGAGACCTCCGGCACTTCACCCCCTTCCTCCAGTGCCACTTCTGCTTTTGCGCCCCTGAGCTCATGGATCCTTCCAACTCCTCCGCCGCCGCCGCAACAAGCTCTGGAGCGAAACGCCGCGGGCGTCCCCCGGGCAGCGGGATCAAGGCGAAGATCCCGGCCCGATGCGCGCCCGGCGCCGGCGGCCCCCTCCGCATTGGCGCGCCGCGGCAGGAAGAGGCGAACCGCGCCGCCCTGGGGACCTCCAGCGCCATGACCCTCCGGGGTCCAGTGCGCGGGGTGCTCTGAACTCGTCGTCGCCGCTGGCGGCGGCGCCTGCTCCCCGCGCCTCGGGGAGCGTCGATCGGGCCCTTCAGGAGGTGCTGGCCGCCCTGGGCCCGCCTCCCCCTGAAGCAGATCCTCCGGCCCCGCCGGCGAACGGAGTGATTGCCACTCCGCGCCCCCTGGCGGCAGCGATGCTGGGACCCCTCATCGGCCCGGGGTCCCGGTTCCTGGAGCTTCTCGTCGTCGTCGACGCCTCGGGCTTCAACTCCCTCCGGCTGCCCGACGCTGTCCGGAGGGTGATTTACGCCCCCGGCACGGCCGCCGGGGAGATTGCCCTGGGGGAACAGAGCAGGCCAGATCTCTTCTGGCCTGTGGACATCCTCCTTGGGGACGGCGGCCGCGCCGTCCTCTCCGGCCGCTGGAGGGCATTTGCCCTCGGCCATCGCCTCCGCGTCGGCGACCACCTCGTCTTCCGCTTTAAGCTGGGGACGCTGGAGGCTACGGTGCGGATCTTCACCGCCGGCGGCGTCCGCCGCACCTATCCCCAGCCCGCGGCGCAGTGAAGAGGTGGCCCTGGCGTGGTAGTCCTCTGGGGAGGGGAGCTAGTCTCCTCCCCTCTTTTGTCGTGTAGTCCTTGCCGGCGGGGTATGCCCCGCCGTGCTCCGCTCCTTCCCCCACTGGGGGCGCTTTAATGGAAACCGCCTGTTAATTATCTTGCTGTTCTTCAATGTCCTGGTCATTCGCTCGCTCGAGAGCCCTGGTGAGTTGTTGGCATCGACGGGAAGCCTCCCTCCGCCTCAGAGCTCAAGATGGGGTCGGCGTTGACGACACATTGGACGATTCCTGAGACAAGAAGTTGAAGAAAGAGTTGGAAAACAAAAAACCCCAAATCCCCGAAAACGGAAAAACAAATCGAGAAAACAAACGAAAAAAGAAGGCGAATAAGATGCCCCTGTGACCGGCACAGGGACCTTCTCCGTCGTGGAGGAGCGCGGCACTATCTGTGCCAGCAGCTAAGAGCAAATTGCCGCGCGTGGCGATTCACGGGGCCTTCCTCGTCGTTGAGGGAAGCTGGACCCTCACGGACGTGAAAACGTCGACGCTTAAGAGAGCCCAGAGACCGTCGACACCTCACAAGGGCTGCTCATGAGGTGAAGGGCCTGGCGCGGACCTCCGGATCTGCGTCTCCTTCGCAAGATGATCGGAGCGGCCTTGGTCTTCAATAATCCTGCCACGTTAGGCCTTCCTCGGCAGAGGGAATCTTCCTGCGGATGCTGGTGCATCGACGCGTCCTTGCTCCCTCGTGAGGGTTGCTCACGAGGGGTAGGTCCTTAGCGGGTGCCTTGAGGCACACCTTGGACTTTTCCTCGAAGATTTTTTATTTTCCGATGTACTTCGCGAGGAACTAAGCACCATGGGTATTTGGAGGTGATCGATAACAGGGCCGTCGCCCCCGACCAGAGCTCATTCCCTTCGGGTTTTTCGGGCTCGCTGTTTTCCGGGCGAAGGCCCCAGCATAGACACCGTGCCTAGCCCCCTTCCGCGAGGAGTACAACAGAAAATAAATGGACTTCATGCCATTTGATGTCATGCCGAAGCAGAGGCGCTATATTGCGCATTAACTTAATATCAGTGCTTAAGAGCGGACTGAGCTGATACAAGTGCCGTAAAAACGGTCTTTTTCTCCTCGTGAGGAACCTAAGGGTAGAACTTTCGCAGATGAGCTATGTTCCACGGGTTCCCCACCGGCACGCCTTCTGCAGTTTCCAGCCGCGCCGAGCCTGGCCTGGCGATGTGCGTCACCTTGAAGGGTCCTTCCCACATTGGAGACAGCTTGTGCAGGCCCTCGCGAGAGAGTATTCTCCTCAGCACCAGGTCGCCGACCTCCAGAGTTCTTGCTCGAACATGGCGGCTATGGTAGCGGCGTAGTCCTTGCTGGTACCTCGCGGCGCGGAGCGCGGCTTGGCACCGAGCTTCTTCGAGCAGGAGGAGGCGATCCTTGATGAGGTCCTCTTGGCGAATTTCGTCGAAGGCGAGCACTCTTGGCGATCCGAACTTGACGTCGGTGGGAAGAACAGCCTCCGCCCCATAGACCAGGAAGAAAGGGGTTTCTCCAGTGGGTTTGGTGGCGGTAGTCCTGATGGACCACAAGATGGATTGGAGGTTGTCTAACCATTTTTTGCCGCAGGCTTCGAGCTTGGCGTTGAAGCTTTTCGTCTTGAGTCCTTTGAGGACCTCGGCGTTAGCACGCTCGGCTTGGCCATTGCTCCGGGGGTAGGCGACAGGAGGCGAAGCAGATCTTGATGCCGACCGATGCACAGTAGTCCCGGAACAGTCCGCTGGTGAACTGGCTACCATTGTCGGTGATTATGCGGTTAGGCACACCAAAACGACAGACCAGCCCACGGATGAACTTGACTGCAGACCTCGCCGGGATCGTGCACACCGGTTCCACCTCCACCCACTTGGTGAACTTGTCGATGGCGACGTAGAGGTAGCGATAGCCCCCTTGCGCTCTGGGGAATGGACCGAGGATGTCCAGCCCCCAAACTGCAAAGGGCCAAGTGAGTGGGATGGTTTGCAGCTCTTGCGCCGGCTGATGTATCTGCTTGGCGTGGAATTGGCACGCCTCGCACCTCTTGACCATCTCCACCGCATCTCCGAGCGCCGAAGGCCAGTAGAAGCCACTTCGATATGCCTTTGCGGCTAGAGTTGCAGCAGAAGCGTGATGGCCACACTCGCCGGCGTGGATGTCCCTTAGAAGCTCTTGGCCTTGGTGAGTAGATATGCACTTCAGAGCGACACCGTTTGGGCGACGCCGGTACAAGTCACCATCCTTGACGCAGTAGTCCGAAGCTTGCCGCACAATCCTCTCGGCCTCCTCTTCATCCTCGGGAAGCCTGCTGCTGGTGAGGTAGGCCTTGAGCTCAATGATCCAATCCACTCCCTCCTGCCGTGCCAATGCCAGAAGGACGCGGTCACCCGAAGGAGGCCCGCAATCCAGAGCCCCCTGCTCCGGCGGTGGCGGCAAGGCAGAAAGAGGAGGTGAATCGGATGTCGATGGAGAAGCGGACGGCTTGAAAAGACGCTCCTCAAAGATGCCGGCAGGTTGTGCCAGGCGATGAGAGGCGCGCTTGGCGATCTCGTCGGCTTCCACATTTTCTCCTCTCGGGATGTGCTTCAGCTCCAATCCTTGGAAGCGTTTTTCCATCTTTCGATGCTCCTCGAGATAAGCAGCCATGTGCTCATCCTTTGGAGTGTAGCTCTTGTTCGAGAAGTTCACAATTAGTTGTGAATCTCCTTTGACGATGAGGCGCTTGATGCCCAAAGCGTTTGCTGCCCTTAGGCCAGCAAGTAGTCCTTCGTACTCCGCGATGTTGTTGGAGACCTTGTTCTCAGGCTTGAAGCAGAGCTGCACAGCATAGAAGAGCTTGTCTCCCGAGGGAGAGGTTAGGACAGCACCAGCTCCCGCGCCGGGGAGGTTGAAGGTGCCGTCGAAGTGCATGACCCAGAGGCCTGGGGCCTCCTCTCCAGGGAGAGTTGACTCCACCTCTGGAGGCTCGTCGACGAACGGATCAGTCCATTCTGCAGTGAACTCGGCCAAAGCCTTGCTCTTGATTACCTTTGTAGTTTCGAAGGAGATCTCGAAGGGCTGAAGCTCCACGGCCCACTCAGCCACCCGCTCGGTGACATTGGGGTTACGTAGGATGGTTTCCAGGGGCCGATCGGTTACCACCTTAATCGGGTGACCCTGGAAGTAGTGGCGTAGCTTCCGCGAGGCGATGAGCAAGGTGTAGAGCAGCTTTCGCTGCATGGTGTAGCGTTCCCGCGCGTCACGCAGTACCGTGCTGACGAAGTACACAGGCTTTTGCACCTTGACGACTTCCTCGGAAGGCTCCTCCTTAGGAGGCTTTTGAGCGTTGCTCTGAGAGAGCGGCTCGGTCGGTGAAGATTCCGCGGGCGGCTCCTCTCGAGGGTCGGGAGATGAAGCAGCCTCTTCCTCGCGAGGAGCCCCCGAGCTTGGAGGAGTGACCTCCTCTTTGGCGATTACCTTGGTGTCTCGCTCCGCGACGAGAACAGCGCTTGCAGTCCTTGGAGTTGCCGCGATGTAGAGTAGCAAAGGCTCGCGGGGGGTTGGGGCAACCATGATCGGTGGGCTCGTGAGGTACCTTTTTAACTCAGCGAAGGCCTTGTCGGCTTCCGGAGTCCACTCGAACTTCCCGGTGCGTTTCATAAGCTTGAAGAAGGGCAGAGCTTTCTCCCTACTTCTTGCGATGAAACGTCCCAGGGCTGCCATGCACCCCGCGAGGCGTTGCATTTCCTTGAGATTGCGCGGAGGACGCATTTCTTCGATAGCCTTGACCTTGTCGGGGTTCACCTCTATCCCGCGATTGGACACAAGGAACCCCAACAGTTTTCCCGACGGTACGCCGAAGGCACACTTGGCGGGGTTGAGCTTGATGTTTACCTTCCTCAGGTTGACGAATGTTTCCTCCAGATCCTCGATGAAGGTGTGACCCTCGCGAGTCTTGACGACGATGTCGTCGACGTAGGCCTCCGCGTTCCTTCCCATCTGAGCCCCCAAGGCCTTGCGCATGAGCCTTTGGAAGGTGGCTCCTGCGTTCTTCAGGCCGAAGGGCATGCAGACGTAGCAGTACACCCCACAGGGCGTGATGAAGGCGGTTTTCTCCTCGTCCTCCTTTGCCATCTTGATCTGATGATAGCCGGAGAAAGCATCCAAGAAGCAAAGGAGGTCGCACCCGGCGGTGGAGTCGACGATTTGATCTATCCTCGGGAGCGGATAAGGATCCTTGGGACAGGCCTTGTTGAGACTCGTGAAGTCCACGCAGAGGCGCCCACTGCCGTTAGCCTTTGGGACGACCACCGGATTAGCGATCCAGGTGGGGTGGGCCACCTCGTGTATCAACTTGGCCTTCTTCAGCTTCTCTATCTCCTTGACGATGAAGTCTTGCTTCTCTTGCGCTTGCTTCCTGGTCTTCTGCTTCACGGGGTGTGCCTGAGGGCACACAGCTAAGTGGTGCTCAATCACCTCCCTGGGAACGCCGGGCATATCTGATGGAGTCCAAGCGAACATGTCAGAATTTGCCCGCAGGAAGGTGACGAGCGCGCTTTCCTATTTGGGGGAAAGCCCTACCCCGATGGTGACGAAGTTTTCGCAGCCCCCAGCCTGCAGCGGGACCTTCTTGGTTACCGAGCGCTCTTGGGTAAACTGGGGCCTCCTGCCTGAGGGTACCGCAGCTTCCCCAATACTCATTCCCAGCATTGGATGATCCAGGTCCTCGCTTGGAGTAGGCGATGCGGAGGCGGCGAACTTCTTCCCTGTCGAACCCAGAGGGTGGGGCTCGAGAGAGGCCTTCTTCGCAGCAGCCCGCTCTTGGGATACGAGCTGCTTCTTCCTCATGAAGTCACCGGAGTGTTCCAGCAGATCTTCGTCGGTGGGGAACATGGTGGCAGCCTCACGGTAGACGTGCTCCACTGACCGGAGAGCATCCTTTTCATTGCAGCGCACGGTGATCATGCCGTTGGCGCCCGGAATCTTGAGGACGTTGAAGCCATGGTGCGTTGCTGCCATGAACCTAGCCAGGGCTGGGTAGCCGAGGATGGCATTGTATGGCAGGGCGATGTAGGCGATGTCGAAATCGAGGCTTTCTGTCCTGTAGTTGTCCCGGGTGCCAAAGGTGATGGGCAGGCTTACCTGCCCAATTGGCGTTGTAGACTCCTCGGTTACCCCGAAGAATGGTCGAGTTGGCATGAGCCGGTGGTACGGCACCTGCATCTTTTCGAAGATCTCGACCGAGATGATGTTGAGGCCCGCCCCTCCGTCGATGAGAGTGCGGTTGACGGCGACGTTGTTGATGGTTGGCGTGCACAAGAGGGGTATTGTGCCCACGCCCCTTGTGGAAGCCGGATGATCCTCCTCGTCGAAGCCAATCTTGCACGTCGACCACTTCATTAGGCGATTGCAGACGCTGGGCTGCGCCGCCGCGATTTCTCGCGACAGCTGCTTGAAGTGTCGATTTGACAGAGGAGGCTGAGCTCCACCCAGGAGGCAAGCGGCGAAGTCTCGCGGCTCTTGATAGCCCCCCTGGTCCTCCTCCTGACGATCGTACGCTGGTGGGGGCAGCGGCAGCGGCTCGGGATCGGCTCGAGACAGACCCCCACGGCGGCGACCTTCCTCGCGGTCGTCGTCGCGGCGATCGCCCCGGGATCCACTCTTGCCGTTGCTGCGGCTGCTCCCGCGACGCTTGGCGACGCCGTTTTCCTCGTGAAACTTCCGGACAATCCAACAATCCTTGGTATTGTGGGTGTCCTTCTTGTGGATAAGGCAGTAGCGGCGACGTCGACCTTTATCGCGATCGGAGCGGTCCCCGCGGCGTTGCTTATGATCTGGCTCCGCCGCGAGGACAGCAGCCTCCTTTCGCTTGGGGTCCTTGGACTTCGACTTTGGGGGAGGCGCCTCCGGCAGATTGTGCACAAAGAGCCTCCCCTCCTCAGCCTTGGCGCAGCGGTCGGCGATCTCGAAGAGCCTGACGACGGAAGTCAGCTCATCATTCACGGACAGCTTCTCCCGCATCTTGACGTCGGAGACGCCCATGGAGAACGCGGAGATGACCTCCTCGTTGGAGATCCTGGGGATCTTGTTCCTCATCTGACTGAAGCGCTGGATGTACTGACGAAGCGTTTCACCCTTAAACTGACACACCGCCTTAAGATCGTTCTTGGTAGCGGGGCGCTCGTACGTGGGCATGAAGTTGGCAACGAACTGACGACATAAATCCTTCCACGAAGTCACGGATTCGTGAGGAAGATTCATGAGCCAAGTTCGCGGAGCGTCCTTGAGGGCCATGGGGAACCAATTGGCCATGGCGCGCTGATCTCCACGCGCAGCCTGGACGACGACGACGTAGAGTTGGAGGAATTCGACAGGGTTTGTGGTCCCGTCGTAACGCGCGCTGATGTCTGGCTTGAACTTGCCAGGCCAGACGACGTAGCGCTGCTGGCGAGTGAGGGCGAGACACCCGGGGTTGTAGATAGGGACGCCGGGGGTCCTGACGTTCTTGCCAGCTTCGCCGATGTCGTCGATGGCGCGGTCATGATTTTCGCGGCGGCGCTCGAGGAAGACGCGTGCGTCTTCCGGAGCGCGTTGGACGATTTGGCAGCTAGGCTCCCCGCGCGGCGAAGACACGGCACGGGAAACCACCTTCTTGGCCTTGTTGGCCCTCCCATCTCCGGCGCCCGGGGTGCGATGCCCCGCCGCCGGATCTGGGTTCCCCGCGCCCTGGGCTCCTCCCTGGGCCGGGTCTTCGTTGGCGATGGCGACGAGCTCGGCGATTCGAGCGCGCCACCCCTCACGCCCGTCATCGGTGGGTTAATAGCGCAGCAGCTCCTGCGCCATGGCGAGTGCCTGCGCAGGAGACAGCTGACTCCCAGAACGAGCGCGAGAAGTGGCGGTGGCGGTGAAGGAGAGCGAAGGCTCCGTTCGCCCGGACAGGAGGTAGGAGGACTCCAGATCTTCCTCCTCTTCCTCCTCGGCCGAAGCTTCATGACGACGAAAGATGGGCTCGGTTTGCCCCCGAGCAGCGTTGCGACGGCGAAGACGCTCGAGCCTTGCGTTGTCGTCGGCCATGTCAAAGCAGATCTAGAAGAAAACACACCACAGCCCCCTACCTGGCGCGCCAAATGTCGATGGATTTCGTGTCGCAAGAACACGGGGTACCACGTGACGGACCCAAGGATTCGAACGCAGGGGGCTGAACGTGTGAGATCTTGGATCGCAACGAAGCACGGTGACGGAAGCCTCGATTGTCGAACGCGCAACGCACTGCAGAGAGGGAGACCAAGCCTTACCCAGGTTTAGGGCCCTCGTGGTGAGGTAAAACCCCTACTTCCTGCCTTCTTGTATTGCAACGCGACACCTCGCGAGGAGTACAAGGCCTTGGTTACAAAGCTCTAGCTGGCCAGAGGTTGAAGAACCTGCGTGCCCCGCTAGCAGCCTGAAGGAGATGAAGATTCGATCCCTTCTAAGGGATGGCCTCCCCCTCCCTTTATAGCGCCAAGGTCCTCCTTCCCCTTATCTTCTTGGGGAAGGGGTTGCCACACACGACCAAGGAGGGAGGACAGCTGTAGACTATACTCTTCTGTAGACTGGGTCTTCGTAAGGTAGTGGCGCCGGTCCACAGGAGTGGGTGGAGGAAGCTGACGTCCTCCTCTGGCGCCCTGCACCGTCCACGCTATTTTTAGGGGGGTGGCCAACTACCGCTGTGCCGCTTTGGGCAGGCACAGAGAAAGCTGGTCTCCTCCCTGTCGGAAGTAGCGTGGGCGGTACGCGGTCTTCTGCCCGTTATCTTCTTGCTCTGCATGCAAACGTGCCGAGCTGACATGGGCGTACTTCCTCTCCTCACCAGCGGGGGCTCGTGAGGAGGTCTTCTGGTCCTTAGCAGTTTTGGTTGTCGTTCTCCTCACGAGGCGCCTCCTCGTGAGGGTCTTTTCCGTCGTTTGGGTCCTTGATTCCAAAGATGGGCCGATGACGTGGCCCAGGAGCAGGTGGACCGGGATACCCCGGTATCCATAACACCGATAGATGCTACTGAAAGTTATTATGAGAGAGGGAAACATGGTTTTATGCATCTCAATAATATTAAGTTTCCCCTCTTTATATTGAAAGTTTTGATGTTGCACTTGTTTTGCCTTCCTATGCTAGTAGCCTCTTGCTTCAATAATTTATTTTCTTAAAAAATTCCTTTGCATAGGAAGTTGGTTAGACTTAAATGTATTGGATATTTGCTTCTTGATGCATTCTTATATGTTCAATTTATACATATGAGAGCATCATCGAAGTTATCATGCCTATCTTAATGGCTATAAAGAAAGAGCTTTTGGGAGACAACCCATTATATTTTTGCTTTCTGTTTATTTTTGTTTCTTTGAGTCTTGGAAGTTGTTACCTCTGTAGCAACCTCTCCTTATCCTTTTTATTTCATTTTTATGCCAAGAGTAGCCTCTAATGGGGAGGAAGTAAGATTTGGGGAAGTTGCTGTCCCGAAATAGATTATGTGCTGCCACCAAAACAATTAATTCTCTCAGCCAGAACGTCGGATTGATCTGAAATTTTTTGAGCATATGCCCCAGGTTATTATCTAACTTTCGTTAGTTTTGCACTTTTCGATTTGAGCAACATAGGATTTTCAAAAAAATCGATCTTTACCTAAAGTTCTATTTTGACAGATTTCTGCCACTATTTGCATTTGCCTCTTAATCTTTTTCTTTTGGTGTTCTTTTGATCAGAAGAACTTTTAAAATAAGTTGCTACAGTAGCTAATGTTTTAATGGATGTTTTACTTGAGTTGAAACTGAACCCAAAGTGGATTTATTATCTTGATACACTAATGTTGCTAATGAAAATAGTGTGAAGTTTTGTATGAAGGAAGTTTTCAAGCATAGGGAAAGGAGAATGATGTGATGAGATGAAGGATGGACAAAAGATCAAGCTTGGGGATGCCCATGTCACCCCAAGAAATATCCAATAAGTACAAGCGTCAAAGCTTGGGGATGCCCAAGGCATCCCCTTCTTCATCAACAAAAATATCAGGTCATCTTTCAAGACACTATATTTTTATTGCTTAATATACTTTGTGTTATTTTTGGAGCATCTTTATTTTTGTTTTTAGTTTTATTTTGTTTTGTTTGCTGTAATAAATGGTTGGATACTAGCATATTTGTTTTGGAGAGACACGCTCCGTTTTCATTGTTTAGAACACTCTAGTTTTCACTCTTATTGTTCTGTGAGTGTTCACTTTTTGCTAGTACTGCGTTTAGCTCTTGTTTTCCACTCGTATTTTGTTCAGAGCTTGTTGGTTTGGTTCACTTGTTTATGTTTAGCTCTCTGGTCTTTATTGATTATTATCTATGAGGGTTGTTTCAAATAAGTTGATTGGTGTTGGAGAAGAGTAAAATATTTCATGCTTATCGTGGTGCAAAAGGAAGCTTGTTTAGACTGTGGCTTAGACTTTAGCATGTCATGTTAGATATTATTTTAATTATAGGCTTAGTAGTTATTGTTGTAGCATGACTTGTCTCAAATAACTTAGAGTGCTTAATGTGCCATTGAAAGAATTATGTGTTGTTTTTATCATACAAAAGCATAATATTGTGGTATTCTCCTTTAATGCTTTATTTGGGTAAACTTGGCGCATGCTCACACCATGTTATGACTATGAAACAGTCATCTCAAGCCTCTATGATTATTTAGTTTTTGACTTGTAACATCACTTTATGCTTTGATTAATAATGTTTTGTCGCTATGCATGATTATGGCCATTATTGCTCTCTTAGTTGGTCGCTCCCAGTCTTTTGCTAGCCTTCACCTGTACTGAGTATGAGCTCTACTCGTGCATCTAACTTCCAAAAAACCAAAGTCTGCCTAAAGTGTCCACCATATCTACCTATTAGCATCATTGCTATTCCAAGTATATTCCTCATGCTTTATCTATCTTCCAAATAAAAATGCTTGTTATGAGAAAATTAGTTAGTAAAGCTCTCACGAACTTGATGGCACATTTTATTTTCTTGCACTTAATAAACTTGAACCATTGTGACTATCTTATGAAATTATATGCTTGCAAATTGTGAGTTGGGAGTTAGCACAACCATGCTTTCATGGGGCATGCTTTCAACATTGCACTTATTCCTATTTAGTTGATATCATGTTCTTTTGTCTATGGATGCCTAGCGGTGTGAAATAAAATGGAAACTTGTAAGTTCATGGAGTTTGTATATGTGTTAGAGAAATGCCTGGGCGGCCAACCCAAGCCATGCATCATTCATGGTGGAAATTTACAGCATACCATAGTGAGCATTCTATGAAGCATCTTCAATAAAAAACTTTGCCCATAGTAAATAAAAGGATTGCTGAGATGCTCATTGTCTGTTTGTCTTGTCATTTTGGTATTGGAAAACTCGTATATCATGGGGCAAGAGGTACCCCGTTGGCGTTCTCAATGATACATGTATGCTTACAATGACAAGAACTTTATTGGGACCTAAGTTGAGTAGCATGAGGTTTAGGTACTCGTATTCAAGGGGCATGAGGTTTTGAACTTGTGATTTGTCAAGCATATAACTCATATTTGCCCTCACATTAACTTTAACCATTCAAGATGCTTATGATAGGGGCAATGAGAGCTCAAAGCTAATGAGTACCACAATTTTTGAAAGCTTTATAAAACTTGTTAATCCCTGCTTCGCTCTGCGAAGGGCCTTTCTTTTAATTTTATGTTGAGTCTTCATCTTCTATCCTTATGCACCAATTAAGAGAGCTTAGTTGTCATTCTAAGTATAATGTGCATAGTCCCAAAATTTATTATTGATTGATTCATGATTATGGTATTGCTTGTTCTCAAATTATTTGTATCTAATCACCCTTTGAACTTTGAAGGTGTCCTATGCATTTATGTTTTGCTATTCCATGAAGGACAAGCTGAATACCACTTTGCTATGCTTTCTCTATGTTCAAAACAAGAAAATAACTTTCAATGCATTATTATTCATGATCTTTTGTTTGTGTTGCTTTTCATGTTGTAACATAGTTGCTAAGTTCTATTGTTAGAATTATATCTTTCATGCCTATGTTTAGAGTACTTTGATCTCAGCTTGCAATGCTTTTACAATAACTTGACCAAGATTGTGTTGGCTGCATGTCACCTCAAAAATTATTTTTATTATCACGTACCTACTCGAGGACGAGCAGGAGTTAAGCTTGGGGATGCTGATACGTTGCAAACGTATCTATAATTTTTGATGCTCCATGCCTGTTTTACACCAATTGCTTTATGTTTTGTTTACACTTCGTGGCATTTTTATGCATTTTCTGGAACTAACCTATTAACAAGATGCCACAGTGCCAGTTCCTGTTTTCTGATGTTTTTCTATTCCAGATAATTACTTAAGGAAGTATTCTCAGGAATTGGACGAAACAAGGACCCAACCTCCTATTTTTCTCGACACATCAACGGAGTCCAAAGCAGAGACGGAGGGGGGCGCCGAGGTTGCCGCACCATAGGGTGACGCGAGCCCACCCCAGGTCGTGCATCCCTATGGTGTGGGCCCCTCGAGAGTCCATCGACCTCGCCCTTCCGCCTATATATTGCCCCCGATGTGAAAATGCTAAATCATTAAGCCTCCATCCACAAAAAGTTCCGCCATCAAAGAAAAGTTTTGGGGACAGAATTCTCGTTCCGGCACCCTGCCAGGATGGGGAATTGCCCCCAGAGCCATCTCCATCAACTCCATCACCATGTTCATCGCCGTTGCTGACTCCCATGATGAGGAGGGAGTAGTTCTCCCCCCGAGGCTGAGGGCTCTATGATACGTCTCAAACATATCTATAATTTTTGATGCTCCATGCTTGTTTAGACACCATTTGCTTTGTGTTTTGTTACACTTTGTGGCATTTTATGCATTTTCCAGAACTAACCTATTAACGAGATGCCACAGTGCCAGTTCCCTGTTTTCTGTTGTTTTTGTGTTTCAGAAAAGCTACATAGGAAATATTCGCGGAATTGGACGAAACAAAAGCTGAACCTCTTATTTTTACCGAAGCTTCGTGAAGACCGAAGATGAGACGGAGGGGGCCAGGGGCCAGCCACACCATAGGGTGGCGCGGCCCAGCCCCTGGCCGCGCCACCAGGTGGTGAGGCCAGCTGGCCCACCTCCTGACGCTGCCCTTTCGCCTATATATTCCCCTTGATAGGAAAAACTTAAAGGATAGATCGCTTTTCCTCGAAAGCCGCCATCGTTGTTGCGAGATTGGGAGGATCCAAGAGCTCTTCCCGGCACCCTGCCGGAGAAGAGAATCCCCACCGGAGGCCTTCTCCACCACCATGGCCGCCTCCGGAGTGATGTGTGAGTAGTCTACCTTGGACTATGGGTCCATAGCAGTAGCTAGATGGTCGTCTTCTCCTCCTCCATGTGCTTCATGTTTAGATCTTGTGAGCTGCCCTACATGATCAAGATCATCTTTATGTAATTCTACATGTTGTGTTTGTTGGGATCCGATGAGTATTGGTACTATGTTAAGTTGATGTGCTAAATTATATATCTTATGTTATGTCTATGTTGTTTATGATCTTGCATGCTCTCCGTTGCTAGTAGATATCTTGGCCGAGTAGATGCTAGTGACTCCAAGAGGGAGTATTTATGCTCGATAGTTGGGTTCATGCCTCTAGTAATCTGGGGGAGTGACAGAAACCTCTAAGGTTGTAGATGTGTTGTTGCCACTAGGGAGAAAACAACATTCTTGTGTCCAAGGACATTTGCTTTGTTTACTTTATGCACTTTGCTTAATGCAATTATCCGTTGTTTGCAACTTAATACCCAATGTTTGCTCGGATGACATTCAGAGGGTGGATTATTAGTCATAGATGCAGTTGGATTATGGTCTATGTATTTTGTCGTAATGCCCAGAGTGAATCTCATAGTGATCCTCATGACATATGTACGTTATCTTTACTCTATCAATTGCCCAACTGTAATTTGTTTACCCAGCATGTTGTTATTTATCTTATGGAGAGACACCACTAGTGAACTGTGGACCCCGGTCCAATTTCCTTTACATTGCTATTACCGTTTACTATTACTTGCTTATTTACATTCTTGCATACTATTACCTTTTACCACTCAATACGCTCAATCCTTTGTTTACAGCAAACCGGTGAGATTGACAACCTCATCGTAAGTTGGGGACAAAGTTCTTGGTTGTGTTGTGCGCAGGTTCCACGTTGCTGCTGGTGAAAAGCTTCACGCTGATAGTATTCTTCTGGCGCCGCTGTCCGAAGTGTCGCAAAGCTAGCAAGCATCACCTTCTAAAGTTTGTCTTTCTCCTACTGGTTCGATAAACCTTCGTTCCACAACTGAGGGAAACTTGCTGCTATGCTCCTCATACCTTCCTCTTGGGGTTCCCAACTGGGTGCCTTAACACCGCACCATCACTCTATCGGTAGCTATGTGGTTTATCTCTCTCTCCCATTGTGTGATCTTTATGTGATCATGAGCTTTGTAATCTAGTTGAATAAGTAGATGCTACTCTTCATCTATTATGCTACTCAAGTGCTTTTATTAATGTGATCTCCAGAGACACCTTGTCCCACGGTGTGAAGGTGACAGTGTGCGCACCGTGTGTGGCTCTTAGGTTAAAGATTACATAAATACTTATCATGAGTTATAATTTGAGTTGGATGTCTCTATGAAATTGTGGTGTTTGTCTGGAACCATCTAGGGCGCTCAAGGTGACAGTGTGGGGTTACCTAGATGGGTAATGCGAACTTTAAGGTGTGCTTTTACAGCCCTACGCGGTGAATTGGTGTTCGTTATCCAACCGGAGAGTAGTTCAGAGTAGCATTATGAAGAGAAGATATTTATGTATTCAATTATGGTATCATTGTTGACAGTGTCCACTAGTGAAAGTATGATCCCTAGGCCTTGTTTCTATGCATTGAAACACCATTTACAACCAGTTCTGCTACATGTTTGCTTGCTACCATTTTTATTTCAGATTGCAATTACCACTTATAATCATCCATATTACTTGTATTTCACTATCTATTCGACGAACTAGTGCACCTATACACCTAACAAGTGTATTGGGTGTGTTGGGGACACAAGAGACTTCCTGTATCTTAATTGCAGGGTTGCTTGAGAGGGATATCTTTGACCTCTACCTCCTTGAGTTCGATAAACCTTGGGTGATTCACTTAAGGGAAACTTGCTGCTGTTCTGCAAACCTCTGCACTTAAAGGCCCAACACTGTCTACAAGAATAGAAGCGTGCGTAGACATCAGCCGTGCCAGCTGCAGGTCATTGACGACCACGTGCACATGCTGGGCTCAGAGACTATCCATGTCGCCATCACGCCCATGGCGTGCATCGGCGCCCACAACACAATTTTTCTTATCCATCGCTCACGAGTGTGGACCCTCCATCTGATTGTGCCTTTATCGCAATGGTCATGGCGGCCGCTCCTTTCTCTTAGCTGGCCTTCAACGGCAGAGCGGGGTATAGGGGCCCACCCAAATCCATTAGAAAGTTGGAGCTCCTTGTCCTCTGTGGCTATAGAGGTACATATGTGCTCTATCTATTGGGATTCGATGCAGAAAGCAAAAAATTTGCTCTAACCCATAGCCCATGATCTATCTATGTAGTTGAACAGTAACGGAACAGCGGCAGTATTCATACCTTTGAAGACCGAGTGCGCGGGAACGTTCCCGCATGAACATTGTTGATGAAGATAACCGTAGCCGACCTCAAGGTCGTGTTGTCGTACAGTTGATGAAGACCAGCACCACACGAGCATGGCGCCACAGCTCCACGATGCCACGGTGTCACGATGCCACGGCACCATGACACTAGTGCAACATCATCGGCGCATCAACATAATGCCACAAGTGTAGCACCTCTGAGGGATTACACACATACGGTGTATAGACGTCGTCCGGGCTCTGGTCCAGCAGAGCAGCGAAAGAAGATGGATTTAGACTAGAAATCTGGCAGCGCGACGACGTCTGGAAAGGAGGTTTCCTTCAACCCGCTGACACAGCTCCAAACCTGGAAGAGAGGAAGGGAGAGGAATGAATGAGCCAAGGGGTCCCACATGGAATTCAAAGATTTGAGATGGATATGGCGGAGGGGCTAGGTAGCACCTCCCCGGGATGAGCCTCCCCTAGGGGGGCGCCCCAAACCCTAGCCGCCGGCCCCTAGGGTGCCCTTGGCTTGGCTTGGCCGGCCACCCTAATGGGCCAAGCCCATTAGGGAATTCCCCTTTTTCTTTAATTAATTAATTCTATTTTAATATTTAATTACTTTAATTAAATACTAAACCCATTAATTAACCAATACCTTGGCATAATTCTTTCACCGATACAACTTCGAAAAAGTCCAGAACGTTTCCGGTGTCTTCGGAACCTTTTGAGTATTGCCTGGAACTTTTCCAGATACTTTCCTGTCAATTTCCATAATTACAAATCCACCCCTAAGCGTCATATACCCTTAAGTGTGAATCCCTACGGGTCGGGGAATACCCAAACATGATCGAGACTTCTCTCTGTATCATTGATCAACAGGGGGTTCTGGAAAACCATGCGATCCCTATGTATTCCATGAAACTCTTCGATGATCTTGTAAAGTCGGTATTCTATTCCCTTTGTCTCACGATACTAGATCTTGTCCGAGGTTAGATCACCAATATCTCCATATTTTTGTTCACCCTCGTCCGACAAGTCTTTCAACTCGTTTCATGACATTGCATACTCCGTGACCTAGTCACATGCTTGCAAGCTTGTATATGCAACTGTCAACGAGTTGGCCCAGAGTATCTATCCATCACATGGATGGACAAATCCCGCTCTTGGTTCACACTCCTCTAACTACTCCTTATAACATACCTAATATACACCTTTTCATTCAACCTGTTACGTGAAGACGGTTGATGTAATTAAAGCAGCCTCCAGATGTAGTGATTATTGTAGTGACCTCGCGGTCTAAGGAACTGATTACTTTGTTTCTTAGTTATATGCAGTGTTGAACTTTGTGACTGATCTAATCACATTAACGGTACTTTGGGTGCTGTCCAGCATGTCCTACATGACCTCAATGTTCATTGGTGCGTTTGCCCATAACCAGGAAACCTTGATTCTTCAGATGACACATGAGCTGGTTAGCTAGAGTTGACCAGGGACCTTTTTCATATACATCACACGTGTATTAATGTTTTCGCTTAATACAGTTATAGCATGGCATATAATATTATGAACAAATGAGATATAACACAAAAATATACTTTTATTATTTGCCTCTAGGGCATATCTCCTTCAGTCTCCCACTTGCACTAGAGTACAAATAATCTAGCTGCATTCAATCATGATATAACACATCCATATGTATTCTTGATCATGCTTACTCATTAGAGAGTGTTTCAATGATCTGTACAACTCAGACCTTTTATGTTCTTTGCAACTTTTCAACTAGTTTGACATTATCCATCATCAATAGATGTCGTTAAAGTATACATGTTTTGGTAGAAGAGTGAGACTTTGTATTCTAGTGTTTGCAATGGCATTCGATCAGTTACATACGAACTTTCTCTGTCGGCATGCATACTAGAAACACACTCATCTTAAAGTCGAACTTTCAAGGCCATAACATTATACTTGCCACTATCAAGTAGCCTCTATTTTTCAATTTATGTAGATATAATCAGAAGTGCAGAATGCAACTTCGATGTCTAACCACGCTTCCATTTATCTAAGTCTTTAATTTGCAACTTTCCAACCTGGTAAACTCGCACTTGCGGCCAAGCTTACTTTTCTGTTAGAAATATGTCCTTAGTTCTACCTATAACCTCAAGGACGAACTTTTGTTCAACGTTTCTCAAATTGTTCTAGAACTTGTTCTTCAAACTTATCCTTTGTTCAATGGTCCTCAAATCATTCCAGAACATGTTCTTCCATCAAGAACCTGGGTCACATTATCGTCTTGTACATAACATGGTTTTAGCTGATGTTCACAACTGTAATATCCTAGAATTTCAGTAGCATATTTTTTAATAATGGAAGAGGGTTAATCAAAGTAGACTTTTTTTAAACGTAGATCTTATGAGAAATCTAAGATCATGATTGTGTTCGTCTTGTTGAGCTGACCAGAAAGGAATATAGTTTTGATCAATTCCGAGTTCTGACATGGCATGGAAAATTTGATGAATCTAGACCATTTAGATTTCCCCTTACCATGCATAGTTCAAAGATATTCTGATTAAAAAAAATTAAAGGACACATAAATACAAGCCCAACCCGGTATGTTCCCTATCCTGACCTGATGCCCTAGTTCATCCACCGCAAGCGCCCGCCTCCACACCAACTGCTACCAATTGCCATCACCGATGTCTGAGTACAAACCCAGGATGGAGCATCGTTGGAGTCCATGCAGACTGCAACACATCCCAAAGACTACCCTGTGCTAGAGGTTTGACAATGTCCAGTGCTGACATTAATTCTTCAGATGAACGCCGGGTCAAGGTACTCAAAGTAGTGGCATGCATGGGCGGGAGTAGCACACCTTCAATCTATACTTCACATCACACACATTTTAAAGATTCACATTCATAGTTCTCATATATATTTTATCGGATTGCTGGTTTATCTAGCTTGAGCCTTTGGTCGCTCGTTTATATTGCGTATCTCCGTGGTAGGGTTGAGACCTATAGACTATGCCTAGAATGTGTGAACCATATATTATTTCTATCTACTGAATATTTATAGTTTGTCTATCGTGGTTGTCTCCATAAACAAAGGAGGTGTTGTCCGACTTTAATGTTTTTCCTAAATTTCGCGTTGCCTAGTTAGCGGGGTAGCATCGTCAGGTAGGTCGATACCTGGGGTGTTACAATTGGAGTATGTTGCCCAGACTATTAAAATAAAACTCGACTTAAAATTTAACAACTTAAAATTTGACACACTTGTGACTTGTGCACAATAGGATGGGTTTGGGGTTATCTATTGCATTTACGCTTTCATGGTGTGATAATTCTCCGTTCTCTTATAGATATGTTGTGATGTCCGTTGGGCTGGCCGTTGTCGTGAGAGGGTTGATATGCCTTGCTTGTTGTGCTTTTTGATTTGAATTGTTTGATTGTCCCTTCCCTACATGTAGTTAGTGGTTTATTGGAAGTTTCCTTCACAACTGAATGTGAGTACCAAGATGAAAAGATTTGGATTGTTGGATTTAGATATTTGTAACTACAACAAGAGCAGGACTTTGGTATCAAAGTATGACCAACCAAAGCACAAAAAATATTTTTAGTCTACCATGGAAGATTAAAGTTGAGTTTCTTGCTGGTGTTTAAAATTTCCATAATATGGATTATGTCAGAGGAATTTGAGTCACTTGGGTAAACTAGATGATGTAGTAATAGAGTTGACAAATAGATGTTGGAAAGCCTTATGTGGATCAAAATCAAAATGAGAAGCTTTTACTAGTATCCATGTCCTAAATTCACAATTTCCACTTGTCATCCTTGTTTCCCTTTACCTGCCCCTGACGGTGGACCTCGTTCATTGTTTCTCTCGACAATCATGATCTAGTGATTGGATTTAGACTATTATTTTTTCAATGGGAATGAACAAAAAATCAGCCTTCTATTTCTAATGTAGTCCTCATAGACCATTAGTCTTCTGAGGCTACAACAATTTGAATCTAGTCTATCTATTGTGACACTATCAAAGATTCATTTGCATGGTTTTTGATTCTATCGAGATTCGATGATGTTCTTTGTGATGAGGTCTTCCACTCTTGAGCTATCACAATTCTATTTTTTTCGAAATAAAAGAAAAATTCTTCGTTTCTAAACATATCTTTAATTTTATCCATTCCTGCTGAATTAAGCATCTTCTCCTTATCCTCTTAATGATACATTTTCTTATCTGAGTCACTTTTGATCCATATGGCGACTCTTTCTTTCGTTTTCTTGTTCAAGGATGTTTCATAGGATTTTCTTGAAGTAGGCTATGCATAATGACTAAACGAAAATCAGCCCCGAACCTCAGTTTGTTCCCATGGAATCTTTTTGCGATGCATGTGAGGATGCCGAAGAGTTAGATTAATTGCCCAATTCAGCTATTCACGTATGGAGTTGATACTTTGGGTGCGGGATGGATTGGCTCCCATACCAACTACCCTTATTATCCGCTCTTGCTATGTTGGATCGGTGAATCATTATGTGACTTTTTTAGTGGAGAGTCGATGATGTGCAGCCTAGACCATAGAATGGTATGGCGTTCCACCTTTGGAAGAGGCAATCGCTGCCAAGCGTAGGACTTGCGGTGAGGATAAACCAATCTGGTGTTTTTTAGGTTAACTTACGAATCATATCATAGTAGCCCTCCACGAGAGCTTTTGATACTTTCGTGGTGTTGGTTAGTTGTGTTCCAAAATTGATGAATGTTGAGAATTGAGTGGACCTGTGACATCTACCGACTTAATACGGATTTCAAGATTTACCAAAGATAAGGACATTGCGATGCTTGATTCAAAGATCCATGAGAGTGTGCTGAGTTTACAGTTCAAGCTTTAAATGGACAAAAGCCAGAAATAAGTGTGGTAGCATAATTAATGGATTTAGTTGGTTTCTTCAATGAACCTAGAGGAGGTGAAAGTCAAGAATTCGAGGGCGAATTCCGTTGAACAGGGGGCAAATGTAATATCGCAGAATTTCACTAGCATATCTTTTTATAATGGAAGAGGGTTAATCAGAGTAGACTTTTTTTTAAACGTAGATCTTATGAGAAATATAAGATCGTGATTGTGTTCGTCTTGTTGAGCTGACCGGAAACGACTATAGGTTTGATCAATTCTGAGTTCTGACATGGTGTGGAAAATTTGATGAATCTAGACCTTTTAGAATTCCCATAACCGTGTATACTCCAAACATATTCAAATTTAAAAAATTAAAGGACACATAAATACAAGACCAACCCAGTATGTTCCCTATCCTGACCCGATGCCCTGCCCTAGTTCATCCGCCGCTAGCGCCCGCCTCCACACCAACCGCTGCCAATCGCCATCACCGCTGTCTGAGTACAAACCCAGGATGGAGCGTCGTTGGAGTCCACACAGACTGTAGCACATCCCAAAGACTACCCTGTACTAGAGGTTTGATAATGTCTAGTGCCGATATTAATTCTTTAGATGAATGCCGGGTCAAGGTACTCGAAGTAGCGGCATGCATGGGCAGGAGTAGCAGACCTTCAATCTACACTTCACATCACACACATTTGAAAAGATTCACATTCATAGTTCTCATATAAATTTTATGGAATTGCCGGTTTATCTAGCTTGAGCCTTTGGTCGCTTGTTTATATTGCGTATCTCCGTGGTAGGGTTGAGACCTCTAGACTATGCCTAGAATGTGCGAACCATATATTTTTGCTATCTACTGAATATTTATAATTTGTCTATCATGGTTGTCTCCATAAACAAAGGAGGTGTTGTCCGACATTAATGTTTTTCCTAAATTTTCTGTTGCTTAGTTAGCGGGGTAGCATCGTCAGGTAGGTCGATACCTGGGGTGTTATAACAACGTGGCACATCTATCAACCACTGCTATATTACTGAGTTCCAACTCAATGTTTCTCTTAGCCATTTAGTTATCCAAGAGCATCCTCTCTGACTTTGTTCCATTCTGTAATTGTTCAGAATTTCGATTAAGAAAACATTCCGACTTAATGTTATTCAACATATCAATCTATCTCTATAGATGTCAATGTATTTGTTTATCTATTAATACCACTTATTAATATTCCTTAATACCAACTAGTCCATTCATAATATGTCATCTACAAATATGAATGTTAGCAAGCTCCCACTCAAAAATATGTCTGTCACATATAAGTTGAGAAAGCTTTCATAGCTCCCACTCAAATATATGTCTCTTACATATAATGATGTGAAACTATTTAATTTAGCTCCCACTCAGTTTAATGTAGATCATAGGTCTTCTCCATATTTTGGACAACTCCAAAATCCTTTGATCATTTATTAAACTGAGCCAGTTGCGAGTTATTAATTTCCTAAAGGTTTGCAAAACTTTACCTCTGCTTAAACAAATTTTAAGAACTTTTAATTTTAAAAACCTAATGGATTCAATTACCTAAAAGACTTTGAGCATCGCTACATGTTGTAGTCAAACTATTGAATTTGTCAAAATACACTTTTGTGACAAATCGAGCTTTTATGTCCTTCTTTAGAAGTTTCAATTCTTCCTTATAATCTTCCATTATTCCGAAAGTTTTAAGTAACACTTTACTTAATAAGATCAAGTACTTTTACTTTTCAATCTATAATGTAACTTCGAATTAAGTAACCTTTTTACTTAATAGGATTTCATGACTCCAAGTCATTTCTCGCATTTAGATCCACCATCTTTTCTTCATTGTTTGTAGGTATGTCTTGTTCCAATAACATGAAAATTAAATCATGAATTGTATTTTGCGAACAGGCACAAAATTATTCATGAATCCTACTTTCTTCAATAAAGGACTTCAATTGAAAATAATATGATCATCATAATTAATTTTCTCCTTTATAATGTAGACCTTCGCTTTAGAACATATTCCGTTGCGCTATTCTGACACTATCAAGATAAAGTCAATAAATTTATTTTGGTCCTTTATTTTCTTCCATTTAGCACCTTTGTAGAGAATACTCTTTCTCTAGAGTGCACCAAAACTTTACAATACAATTTGCACTTTTGGTTCATGGAAGACATGTCCAGAGTACACATAAGGACACACTACAAACAATTATTCATATCAATTCTGAATTTTCATTTATAAGTTAGGAATTTCTATGGATCGTACTATAACTCATATAGTATTATGGCTCCCTATTAAAATGAGTGTTTGCTATTTTAATGAACCACTCTTTAAAAGATAAGTTCTAATGCAATAGGAGATAATTCAGCATCACATATTATCCAACAGGTTATGATTTTAAACACACATCAATCATATTGAAGTGTTTCGGGTGTTTATTTGTTAGAATGACTTCCACAAATTCTTACTCAAACACCATAACTTATAATCTTGTCGCTTTGAACAAAATCATAGGGACTTCATTATAATTCTTTCTTCATTTCAAAAATCTTTTGAAACCATCAAATGAATTCAAAACCCCATAAATACAAATATTCACTTTGGATTTCTAATGAAGAATGCGAAACAATGATATCTGACACTTGTATGAGTACTATACATCGACATGTATAATATTTAACAATTTAAGTATAATCCTTTTTTTCTATATTGAAATCATCTGTATGATCTCATTAATTAGGCGTACTCTCCATAATGTGGAGTTTGAGTCATTTCGTCAAAGGAAAACATGATTCGTATTGTATAAAGATCAAACATCTAGCAACCATACATTTCATGTACGGGGGAGACTTCTGGACCACCACGGGCACCTACTCCAGCCTTCTCGACTAGAGATTTTATCAGTTTAGAGGAGGAGGTCGATCCCGAGGAGCGGGAGTTCGACCCCGAGGCCGAACCGGAGATGCCACCAGCACATTTCGCACACGGCTAAACAGGAGCCAGATATGAGGCGGGAATGGAGTCGTGGGGAATGCCACATGACGATAGCTTTGGAGGAAACACCATGGGTTGGCGGTTTGGTGAGTATATGGGTACGGCCAGAGATTCGATTCTGTGTGATTTGGAGAATGAGGTAACGAGTCTGTTCAGGGTTGTTCACCGCGCTGGAGACATGGCGGGTGACAAGGGTATAGATAATAGAGCCCGTTAGTTGAGTACCCCTGAGGCCCGTTAAGCTAGGCCCAATTGTAATGATAGTCGAGATACGAGTTCTTACCGTATGTCGATATTGTAATCTGTATCGGACCCTACCCGATCCTCGAGACCTGGCCACCTATATATAGGGGCCGGGAGGGGACGGTGTAGGGCAGATTGAGAGCAAGCAAGGTTCAACACCCAAGTTTACTTTCGATATACACCTATTTTGACTAACCTTACCTTCGAGTTCATCCGACGCCCTATCTCCCCGATCCTAAGTCCTTCATTTAGGACATTTGCCGAGTTAACCCTCGTCAATTGGCGCCGACCGTGGGGACTCTGGGCGTTGGAATCATGAATTCGACAGCTTTTTCGCTTGTAGCCAATAGCAGTGCAGGAATCGATGGAAATCAAGAGATGGAGCTGACGATTGGAAGTCTAAACATCTTCATCGAACCTTCGGGTTCGACTCGCATCTCGGATCCGATGAAACTAGATCCGTCGGTGAGTGAGCCTGAGACAATAGCAATGATGGAATCATCTGAAGGCTCTTCCAGCGAGGTAAACTCGCTGGTCAGCTCAGGAGAAGCACAAATCGCAGAAGGTGATGAAATTCAGGAAAATTTCAACACAGAAGTGAAAGCGTTTAAAACGCACAATAATACAAGGGACTTCGCCGCTGGAAGTAGTGGCGTCTCCAAAAGAGTACATCAGTTATGCATCATTATCACTGAAGCAGAAGAAGAAAACAATCACGAGGGAAACGAAGGGGTCGACAGGCAAGTCGACAAAATAAGGGAGCAAAATAAAAAGGAGAAGGAGAAAATTCACGTCTCAGCCGGTGAGTGGAGGATCATCATGTCAGCTATCAATCATGGCATAGAAGTACCCGAGGGCTCAAGAAGAGAAGTTCTAATGGGATATCAGTACGCATTACACCAACACAAGAAGAAACTATGTGAGGAAAGAGACATGTTTGTGAGAAGTCAAGATAATAACAGTATGTCAAGGGAAGAATATTGGGATGATTATAGTGATGATTCAGAGTACAGCAGGGAAAGGTGCGGAGACCCAAAACACAACAGAGGGACAACGGCGCAGAGTAGAGAGGAAAGATACTCAGGAAGTATGACTCCACAGCTAGAGGAGGAGGAAGAAGACTTTGTACAAGAAACACCGGAAGCAGCGCTGATAGCAGCACAGGCATACCTACTAACCACGCGGCCAGAACCCGGAGATCCGCGGGAAGACATGCACCAAGCCGCAATACGAGGCCTCGGGATAGTGGAAGACAAAATCATAGGAAAAGGTCCAGAGGCAAAGTCGACAAGCTACAAGGAAAGGCAAAAGGAGGAGTTCAAGCACAAGATCACACGAACCGAGTTTAGCGAATCGTCAGAAGAAGAAATGCAACAAAAGAGGAAGGAGGACGCAAGAAATATAATACTCGAGTAAATAAATCGCGCCACGCATGGAGGGAAGAAAATTATGAGGACAACGAAAAAGAGATGGGCGCGTTGTGCTTTACCCGCAGGGTTCGCAAAATGCGGGTACCCAAAGGATTCAAGTTACCGCACGACCAGCAAAAATATGATGGGTCGCAAGAACCTACCCTATGGTTATCAGATTACCTGCAGGCAGTACAGATATTAGGGGGAACAAAAGTGACAACAATGCAAAGTTTGCAATTACACCTCACCGGCGTAGCACGGTCCTGGTTGAATACCCTACCCAATGAATCCATCGGAAGCTGGGGAGAACTCGAAAGCCAATTCGTAAGAGATTTCCGCTCGACATATAAGCGCCCAGCGTCACTGGAGGAAGTCAAAGCATGCGTGCAAAGGAAAGGCGAAACTCTACGTTCTTATATACAACGATGGAGTGTAATCAAAAACTCAGCAGAGGATGTCTCCGACGAAAGAGCAATAGACGCTTTTTCGGCTGGCCTTCGTCGCTCAGACCTCGTGGAAGAGATAGGAAGAACAAGGCCAACAACAGTAGCTGAATTAATGGAAGAAGCCAATAGATTTGCTGACGGAGAGGATGCATATAACAACAAAAGAGGACGTTCACCAGAAGTCAACAGAACAAGTAGACAGAGGAGAAGACACCGCAGCAGAGATAACCAAGGAAGGCGAAATCAGGTAGCCGCAGGATACGAAGCAAAGGAAGAGGAAGGTTATGAAAATAGGAAGTTTCAAGCCAAAGGAGTAGAAAAATCGAGATACTCCGGCCCTTCGGCCGAAGACATGCTATATGGACCTTGTCGAATCCACTACGCGTATCTCGATAGAAAAAGAGTCTCAAACCACCAGATGAAGGATTGTAGAACTTTCCTGAGGTTACAAAGCGCCATGGGTTCAAGCCAAGGGGGATGGCAAGGAGAGAAGCAGACAAGTCAAGGATATCAAGTACAAAGGCTAGCAAGGCACCTAGAGTCGAAAGTTTACATATCTGCAATGATTCAACCAGTGCCCAAATCAAAGAAAGAGCGAAAGAACATATCCAGGCAAGTAAACCTAGCAATATCATCGCCACCAGCCACTACAGAGTACTTGTGGTGGTCAGATCAACCAATTAGGTTCAGCAGAGCAGACCACCCAAGGAAAGTTCCTAGGCCGGGCCACTCGCCAATGGTACTAAAAGCGCAAATAGGAGGATACGACATCGGGAGAGTATTCATGGATGCAGGAAGTGGCATAAACCTAATATATGCTAGAACTCTGAAGGCAATGTGTATCTCGCTGACAAGCCTGAGGCCAACAGATTGTTCTTTCCATGGAATAGTACCAGGAGCCGCAAATTACCCTCTGGGGAAAATAGAACTCGATGTGTGCTTTGGCAGTAGCAGCAACTATCGCAGGGAGAAGTTGGAATTTGAAGTTATGGACTGGCCCTCACAGTACCACGCAATTCTAGGGCGCCCAACATTTGCAAAGTTCATGGCAGTACCTCACTACGCGTATCTAACACTTAAAATTCCAGGACCCAAAGGAATGATTACAGTACAAGGGAGCTTCGAAGTAGCCAACACTTGCGACAAGGAATTCAATAGAATGGCGCAAACTTTCGGCATGATAGCATTGTATGAGAGACTGAAAGGAGAAACCGATCATAATGTGCTACCCGACATTGGACGATCCCTGCCAGATCAGGCTTTCGACACAACTCAGGACTCGAAGAAAATCTAGGTCCACCCTACGGACCCGAACAAAACAACATCGATTGCGGTAAACCTAGATCCCGCATAGGAAAGCGCGCTCATCAAGTTCCTCCGTGAGTGCTGGGAAATCTTTGCCTGGTGTCCTTGAGACATGCCAGGGGTTCCCAGGGAACTCGTCGAGCACGCATTAAATGTAGATCCCAAAGCAAAGCCAGTCAAGCAACCATTGCGACGATTTGATGAAGCCAAAAGGAAGGCGATAGCATCAGAATTGCACAGGCTAGAAAGCGCCAGATTTATCAGAGAAATAAAAACTTCGAGTTGGGTATCTAATCCAGTCATCGTACCCAAGAAAAACACAGACGTACAAAGAGTGTGTGTCGACTACACATCTCTCAATAAGCACTGTCCAAAGGATCCCTTCCCTCTACCCCGCATTGATCAGATAATTGACTCAACAGTGGGATGCGCAAGGCTTTCCTTTCTGGATGCATATTCTGGTTACAACCAGATCAAGTTGAAGAAAGAAGACAAAGAAAAGACAGCTTTCATTATGCCATATGGGGTGTTTTGCTATCAAGTGATGCCCTTCGGCCTAAAAAATGCAGGAGCAACTTATCAACGGATGATGCAAAACTGCCTTGGGAGCCAAATAGGATGCAACATCCAAGTCTATATCGACGATGTAGTCATTACCACAAGAAAGGAGGAATCCCTAATCAGCGACTTGGCAGAAACCCTTGACAACCTAAGCAGGTACAAGCTTAAGCTTAACCCGACAAAGTGTTCCTTCGGCGTATCGGCAGGACAACTTTTAGGGTTCCTGGTATCAGCACGAGGAATAGAGGCGAACCCAGAGAAGATACAAGCAATTTTAACAATGGGGAAACCCACGAAACTACACGATGTACAGAAACTCGCAGGACGCGTCACGGCGCTAAGTCGTTTTGTTGCTCGATTGGGAGAGAAAGCACTCCCTTTCTATGCACTCATGAAGAAATCAAATGATAAATTTGAGTGGACAGAAGAAGCAGATGCAACTTTCACGCAGCTGAAAAAAGTGCTTTCCACACCACCAGTGCTGGTCGCACCAAAAGAAAAAGAACCACTACTACTCTACATCGCCGCAACCCATCAGGTGGTGAGTACAGTATTAGTAGTCGAAAGAAGTGAAGAAGGAAAAGCCCACGGCGTCCAGAGACTGGTATATTTCATCAGTGAAGTACTTTCTCCGACAAGACAGAGGTATCCGCACTATCAAAAACTCGCATATAGTGTCTTTACAACAGCACGAAAATTGCGACAGTACTTTGCGGTGCACCCAATCACAGTGCTCAATGAAGCACCACTATCGAACATATTGAACAATTCTTCGGCAATAGGACGTGTCTCTTTATGGGGAATCGAATTATCTCCCATGGACATCACGTATGAAAAAAGAAAGGCGATCAAGTCGCAAATCTTGCCAGATTTCACAGCAGAGTGGTTGGAGTTACAGAGCACGGGGCCGCCAGATTTATCGAGTGTATGGACAATGTACTTCGACGGTTCTAAAAGAATCCAAAGCGCAGGCGCAGGAGTAGTCTTGATATCACCACAAGGCGACAAACTGAAGTACATTTTAAGGATGAGTTTTCTGCAGGCCTCTAATAATGAAGCAGAATACGAGGCTTTACTGCACGGAATGAAGATGGCCAAGGCGTGCGGAGCAAATCGACTAAAAATATTCGGGGACTCGAACCTCGTCGTCCAGCAAGTTATGAATAGATGCGACACAATCAATGATAACATGATGGCTTACAAGAACTTATATCACTATCTCGAAGGGACATTTGATGGGTGCGAAGTCTCGCACGTCAGCAGAAACAGCAACGAAGAAGCCGACAATCTAGCAAATATCGGGTCACAATGCTTGCCCGTGCCATCTGGAGTCTTCTGGGAAGAAATAGTGGAAAGATCGATAAAAAGCATCAAAAGTGCGACTACTGCAGTAGGCTCGGGGGCTGGTGCGAAAACTGACGAGAGTACACCAGAACCCGAAGAAGTCATAATGATAGAAGAAGCATGGATGCAACCATATCTAGCATCCATGATGAGTAAGAAGTTGCCAGAAGATGCAGTGGAAGCCAAAAGAATAACTCGACGATCCAAGGCATTTGTCGTGTTGCAGGGAAAATTATACAAAAAGAGCATAACTGGCGTTCTGCAGCATTGCGTAACGCCTCAAAAAGGACAAACAATATTAAAAGATATACACGCCGGAGTATGTGGCCATCACGCCAGTAGCAGGGCAATAGCGGCGAAAGCATTTCGAGCAGGATTCTATTGGCTAATAGCCATCAAAGACGTGAAAGATATAGTTCGAAAGTGTGAAGCGTGTCAAAGATTCGCATCTCGACCACACGCGCCAGCAGCAGAGTTACAGCCAATACCATTGTCTTGGCCTTTTGCACAGTGGGGCCTCGACATGGTAGGGAAGTTGCACAAATCTTGGCCAGGAGGGCATGTCTACATGTTAGTGGCAGTCGACAAATTTACCAAGTGGGTAGAAGCGGCCCCGGTAACAACTCAAGATTCGATGGCAGCAATCAATTTCATCAAGTCAATAGTCTTTCGCTTTGGAGTACCATACAGCATCATCATAGATAACGGGACAAACTTCACTTCAAAGGAATTCAAGAATTATTGCGAAGGTTTGGGAATCAAACTCAAGTTTGCATCCGTAGCACACCCGAAGACAAACGGGCAAGTCGAAAAAGCCAATGGCCTAATATGCAACGGAATAAAAAAGAGGCTTTTAGCACCTCTAGAGAAAGCCAAGAGCGCTTGGGTAGAAGAGTTGCCCTCCGTACTTTGGAGTCTAAGAACTACGCCTAATGCAGCTACTCAAGAAACTCCCTTTTTCCTAGTCCACGGCGCAGAAGCTGTGCTTCCAGTTAAGATTACACATGAAGCTCCAAGAGTAACGGCATACAACGAGGTAACCTCAACAGAAGCGTTACAAGATGACGTCGATGCACTGGATGAAGCAAGAGATAAAGCACTGGAAAGAGCCATGCAATATCAACAAAGCCTACGGAACTACCACAGTAGTCGAGTTCATCCGCGATCCTTTGTGGTGGGAGATTTAGTCTTACGACTCAAGCAAAATGGCCACAACAAGTTAGAGTCCCCTTGGGTGGGACCTTACATCGTCATAGAAGTAATACCAGGAGGAGCCTATCGACTACAAGACAAGAAGACATGGAAAGACGAAAGCAACCCGTGGAATGCGGAGCAGCTACGACGTTTCTACGCATAGAAGAAATTTAGTGACATCAGTAACTTCGAGTTGACCCTCTGAACCCAGAACATGAGGCCACAGGTCGAGTTCCTTGGGTTAACTCGACAAATTGTACAAATATTTTACTTTTCCACTCGGGGGCTCCATCCCTCGGGTTGTACGAAAGAAAGTTCAATACAATATGGAGATCTTTAAAGACATACTACTAGGTTGTGAAACAACCCGATATTCTTCAAACAATATAACTGGTTCAAAGGAACCCGATAATATATATAGCATACCTCGGAACGACAATTTGTTCCCATGGTCTATTAAATACAAGCATAAATACCAAATATGATTATTCATTACAGCTAACACGACAACAAGGCAACTCGAAAAAGAGATTACATAAGGAGATTCTAGTGGAAGTGTACTTCAGCCTCGTACTCCTTCTGGCATTGAGTACAGTCGAAGATCTTCACATCAAACTTCGACGTGCCAATATGAAAGTCGAAGGTCATGAAGAAACCTCGCTGGATGTCGTGATCATCCACAAACTGTGACCAGCCGCCCTTGAAGTACTATTCACCAGTGCCGTCATACCAGACTTCCACCTCGTAGGGAGTTCCTCCCCCAGAATGTTCACGAAGAATTGCTTCACGCAATTCCCGCCCATCCATGAACTTGGTGAACTTTAGCGGCAGCCATTGAATTTCACGGCACTGCGCGCCGGCAATACAGAAAAATGAATATGTCCTCGGCTGAGGAGGAGAAGTGTTACTAGGAGGTGCGCTTGGACCTGGGATAGCGCGAGGCACCTTTGGTTTATTCTTACTCCCGACCGGGCGGCCGGGATGCCTCTTCATTGGAGCGGACGATGAAGATCCTACACCATCTAGTGCTGTCTTATTCTTGCTGCCACGAGGGAGGCCGCGACCCCGCGGCTCCGTCGGGAAACTGAGGTTCAGACGGGATCCATCTGCATCAGCCATGGAAACAAGTTGGCAGAAAAGAAACCCTAGATGAAGAAGAAGATGATGCGGTAGAGGAGGAATCTGTTTAGGGTTTTTTACCCTCGCCAAGTGTGCTTTATTTATAAGCACATATTAATGGGCCTCCGTGAAAACAAGGCCCATAAAATATTTACAAAGGAGTTAAATTCTGCACATAGCAGACGATAATAAAAGGAATATATCAAAGAAAGTATGGGAAACCTCGCCTTGGACTCGGGGGCTTATGACTTCAAGGGAAAAAGAAAAGGTAATGAGTGTACTAGGAAGAATTTATATCCTTTGAGCCTATACCCGGGAAAAATTTCTTGGCTATAGCCTCGGGGACTACTCCCATCGGGAGCGCTGAGCGCGCACCCGATAGAAAATAAAGAAGCAGCAATAAAGATGAAGAAGCTACGGTTAAGGAATTGATGGATATGGTACGAGCCACCAACATTTCGACAACCATGAAACTTCGACTACGTAGTCGATGAAATATAGAGCGATTACTCCCATCGGGAGCTACTCGTGAGAAGTTAATATAATTCAGAATTTTTTGGATATTCCATCAGTCAAACAAGACTGCGACATGTGATTCTCGAGTTACGTTATCGCAACGAAACTCGAATGCCATGATTTATCACGAAGGTAAGACCCCAGGATCCGTTCTGTGTGGACTGGTATACGCACATGGATGCGCTCTGCTGGAATGTATCTGTGTCTACGACGCGAAGAAAATCCTGGTGGACGCACTGGGTACCTTGAGAACCATTGGGACTCATTCTTTGTAAGTCCTAAATGCGGCAAAAGAATGGGTTTGACCGGTATCCCGAATTCAAGTCCAAGGGGATTGAATTTGAAGTAGGTGGCAAGTATCTGTTCCGGCAGTTAACTGACCTCTTGATCCGTCAGAGTTGTCAGGCTTGTTCATCAAAACCCCTTGCGAGATATTATCATGAAAATAAGTCGAAAGACCAAGTCGAAGATTTGAAGATGTGAAGAAGTCGAAGAATTGATCAAGTCGAAAGCTTAAAGATTAGAGATTCAACCCGAATCTGCAATTCTAGTAGAATCTCAGGGGCTACTGACAAGGGTATAGATAATAGAGCCCGTTAGTTGAGTACCCCTGAGGCCCGTTAAGCTAGGCCCAATTGTAATGATAGTCGAGATACGAGTTCTTACCGTATGTTGATATTGTAATATGTATCGGACCCCACCCGATCCTCGAGACCTGGCCACCTATATATAGGGGCCAGGAGGGGACAATGTAGGGCCGATTGAGAGCAAGCAAGGTTCAACACCCAAATTTACTTTCGATATACACCTATTTTGACTAACCTTACCTTCGATTTCATCCGACGCCCTATCTCCCCGATCCTAAGTCCTTCATTTAGGACATTTGCCGAGTTAACCCTCATCAGCGGGAAAGCTCATAGACATAGGGTCAGACTCGGAGGGAGAGATGCCTATCCATATGGAGCGTGGAGAATGCTCGAGGCCCAAGATGGAGAGGGGTGCCACAGATAGTGTATACCCGTCGTTGAGCAGTTATCTAGGGATGACTGACTTCAACTTAGGTATTACACCTGATTTCGGCTATTCACCGACGGAGTCATCCTATGCCCCTGCTTCACTCAGGAGGACATCACGAGCGACCGGTTGGACACCGGGGATGTACCGAGAGTGTGACTACCCATAGAGGACCACCGCCGAGATGGAGGCGCCATGTTGTGTAACATATGTACCATATGTGTAATATGTAGTATTTGCTTTCACAGTTTGAATAAGTGAGTGTAGTTACTCACAAGACGATGAGTTATGTAACACTATGTTGCTTTTACCCATGTATATACATGGTATATATTTGGTGTGATTTGGCTATGTTTTATCTGGATTTTGTTGTGTGAGTAACTCTGTACATGAAGTTGAGCTTAGAAAGCATGAGCATGGTGTAACTATGAGTTTCGCTTAATGTAACAGGGTTAGGGGGATAAAATGGCAACGGTAGTGGGTGAGGAGTCAGAACAACAGAGTATGGAAACTGAAGCCAAGGCTAAGGAGGCAGCCGATGCAGCGGCAAGGGAACCATTACCACCACCACCACCACCACCATTCCTGACGCAACAGGACTTCTCTCAATACATGAGGATGGCGGATGAACGACAGCGTATGCTCATTGAATGCCATGCCAAGATGATGCAGGATGTGATGGAACACAACCGAGAGGGTCGAAATGAAGGAGTGCATGGGGTCTCCTTGGCAGACTTTCTGAATACAAGGCCCATTCCATTTGCATCAGCATAGGAGCCAATGGACGCTGAAGACTGGTTGTTGGATTCCAAGAGGAAGCTCAACACCGTAAACTGCAGCGATGTTGAGAAGATTAGACATGCCACACATCTATCATGTGGACCAGCAGCAGCATGGTGGGACAACATTGTGGCAATAGATCCTCCAGGAAGGGTATTCACCTGGGATGAATTCAAAAAGAAGTTTAGGGAGGCGAATGTGCCCGAAAGTATCATGGAGTTGAAGAGAAGGGAGTTTGATAACCTAGAACAAAAAGACAAGACCATTATGAGGTATGTCAAGGAGTTTACTCTTCTATCACGCTATGCTTCGGATGCAGTAAACACTGATGAGAAGAGGAAGAAATGGTTCATGAGAGGGTTACATCCAATGAAGGATGTTAAAGGCAGCGGATTTCCAGGAACTTGTTGATGCAGCCATCACTATGGAAGATGATTTCAAGCAAGTTCAGGAGGAACGAAGGAAGAAGGCAAAGCTGGAACCTAGGAAGTATCCAATCAACAAACCGACTACAGATCTTAGTTTCAAGCCGCGACCACAAAATCGGGGAGTGCTACCCCGGACAGGAGGAGGAAAACCTCGGAATTGAATTATCTGTCGTTCTTGTGGAGCCAAGGGACACTACTCCAATGAGTGTCAGAAGCCTAGAATCATTTGTTTTGGTTGCAATCAAGAGGGACATATGAAGAGTCAATGCCCAAATAAAGCTGCATGGGGAAGGAAGTCAAATGGCGGAGGACCCAATCAAGGTGGAAATTCAGGAGGCAATGGTGCTGGAAGGAGGACTCGACTATTTGGGAAGCTAAACTGCACCAACTTGGAGGAAGTCAATGACTCCGATAAGACTGTGATAGGTACGCTTCAAATCCTATCCCATCCCGGCAAAGTATTTTTTGATACTGGTGCAACTACTTCGTTCATTTCTCAAGAGTTTGTTGACCTTTATGGGATTCCTTGCAATAAGTTAGAATATCCCATCACAGTTTTATCTGCGGGGGGAACGATTCTAGTCACACACCTCAAGCAAGAGTAGGTCATTATGATCTGCGATTGCGTTTATCTTGCCGATCTCTTTCTCATTCCCATGAAGGATATGGCTGTGATCCTTGGAATGGATTGGTTAGAGGAGAATGGAGCTCAGATTGATTGCAAAGAGAAAACTGTGTCACTTAGAAACCTAGGAGGAGGAAGGATAGTGTATCAAGGTGACCAACATGCACATATTGAAGTTCAATTGCATCTAAACACCCTGAAAGAAGCTAAAATTGAAGTTATTCTGGTGGTCAATGAATTCCAAGATGTGTTTCCTCGGGAATTACCAGGAATGCCACCAGACAGAGAAATTGAGTTCACTATTGATTTAATTCCAGGGACAACACCAATAGCTCAGGCACCATACAAAATGGGACCCAAGGAGTTAGTAGAGTTAAAGGAATAGCTGGATGAGTTAGAACAGAAAGGATTCATTCAAGAAAGTATTTCACCTTGGGGAACACCAGTGATATTTGTAGATAAGTGGGACGGAGGATGCAGGATGTGCGGAGACTACAGAAACCTCAACAATGTTACTATCAAGAACAAGTATCCTTTGCCAAGAATCCAGGATTTATTTGATCAAGTCAGGGGAGCTGGAGTATTCTCCAAGATAGATTTTCGGTCAGGATACCATCAAATTAAGATCAAGAAGGAGGACGTTCCGAAGATAGCTTTTGTGTCCAGGTACGGACATCATGAATATCTAGTCGTACCTTTTGGGTTGACAAATGCATTGGCAATTTTCATGAATCTCATGAACAAGATCTTTATGCCCTACTTGGACAAGTTTCTGATAGTATTCATAGATGATATCTTGATCTACTCTAAAGACAAAGAAGAACATGCCAAACACTTGAGGATTGCTCTACAGATTCTACGGGAACATCAATTGTATGCCAAGTTCAGTAAGTGTGAATTCTGGATGGACCAAGTGGAGTTTCTTGGACATGTGATCAGTAAAGAAGGTATAGCAGTGAATCCAAGCAAGGTAGCATCTATTCTGGAATGGGAGGCACCTAAGAATGTCAAGCAAATTAGAGGATTTTTGGGAATGGCAGGGTATCACTAGTGGAAAAAGGCCCTATGGTCCCGGTTCATTTGGGCCATTGGTCCCGGTTGCCGAACCGGGATCCATTACTCGGGACCAATGTCGGTCCTGGTTCCAGCACGAACCGGGACCGATAGGTCTCCACGTGGACACGCTCAAGCGCGAGGGGCCCCAGGTTATTGGTCCTGGTTCGTAGCACGAACCAGGATCGTTGATCTCTGGGTTTTCTATTTTTTTTCCATTTTAGGGTTTAGGGTTTTATTTGGTGTGTTTTGTATTCAATTTAATGGTACTATATATATACAACAAATAATGAAGGAACCACACTATATATATATATTACACATCATGGTCACGAATATATTATTCACCGTCTCATCCGTCGTGCTTGGTCGCTATTATAAACGGTAACACACACAAATTTGATTTTACATCTTCTTTTTTACACTTCACCCTTCTAAAAAATCGGGTAATAGTATTCTCCTTTCGGATCTATGACTTGTTCTAATAAGAATCCGGCAAGTTCCTCTTGAATTGCTTGCACGCGTTCCCGTGGTAGAAGACCATCCCGCATCCGTTCGATCTAATTTAAAGAAGGGGATCAATATATATGAATGAAACTAAACACAGTTGATGGTAATAAAATAAAGTTGTGATTATTGTTTATCGTACTTCAAGTTTTTTGAAGTTTCGGTCTGCGCCCTTCTCTTTGGTCGTCTGGCAAATGAACTCGCAGACATAGTATCCACATAAGTTATTCCCAGCTTCCTGCCTCAAGCACTTTACGAGAACGGAGTTCAATCAAAATAAGAATCAAGCATGATAATGGTACTGAAACTAGAATCAAAGAGATGCGCGGATCTAGCAAGTAGTACTTACATTCAATGGTTGAAATGTAAGCTCTGGCTTCCAAACACCCCTAGTGTTGGCGGTGAACCGTTTCCAAGCCTTCTGGAGGCATTCCTGCATGTTCGCCCAGTTTCCTAAAGGTGTGCGTTTTGAGTCCATGACTTTGACTACTCCTTCATCAATACTAATGATTAACAGAATAAAGTGGAAGCTGCATAGACATAACGAGTCAATTATATGCTTAACATCGAGTAAGCAAAAACAGAATGTGTACAAGATAGTAACACTCACTCGAAGTTGTAAGGAAATAGTATTTCCCTTCTGTTGCTAAAATACTTCAACGATTGTACCAAGTTATCCTCTGTCTCTCTGGGTTTTTTTTGAGAGTATCTTGATGAATGTAATTGCTGTCAACGAACCCAAGGTCATAGATTCCTCCTTGGTTGCATTCGCGAATCTTCATTCTGCATATATAATTAGTATAATGATGAGTAAGATTATACAAGCAACGAATGAGCTGAGCTAGAAAGACTTAATAATACTTACAGACAATAGGCACTGAGCATAGTTTTGTCGAGGGCGTCTTGTTGGTAAAACTGAAATAATTCTAGAAATTCAATCAGTAAGAAGCCATCTCCATGACAGTAATGGTGGTGTTTATATCCAGCATAGATCCAGTTTGTGGATTCAGCACAGGCTTGCATGTACCAGTTATGCAATCTCTGCATTTTTGTTGGTAGATCTTTGACTAACTCTGGTTTGACGAGAGGAGCCCCGTACCGGTATATGTACGCTATTTGCTGGTACCCCTCGAACTCATCCAGACGGCTCATGTACTCAGCAATAGACAGTCCATATAACTTGGCCTTTTCTCCGTAGAGTTGAATAAACTCCGGATCAATGTTCGGATCATGCCGCTCCTAGGCTCTCCACTCATTGGTATCGTACACTTTGAGCGGTTCGATCGATTGATTTTTTTGTTGTCCGAGCTGGGCAACTTCTTTCCCGACTCTCCGCTCTTTTGCCTCAGCCGACTTGGTAATAGAGCGATTATAGTCAGGTGTGAGCGCTATTGGTTGGTGAAGCTGAATCTTAAGCGCCGCTGCTTTGGCTTTATCTTCTGCGGTGACCGGGAAGATCAATGGCTCCGTCGGCTTTGGCTTTTTCTTGTTAGCCATGTCAGTCTTCCACTGTTGATAATGGGCATCTGCGGCCGCAGCATTTTCCTCATCTGTCTTCTCGTAAGGAAGCTTCTTCATATTCTGATGAGGTACTCTTGGGAGGGGCGATAGCTTATGTTTCGGTGATCGGAACGTGCTCTTGCAGCTGCTGGTGGTGCTGCCCCTCTTAGTATACTTCCGCTTTAGTCTCTGAGGCTCAGGGGACGGAGACGGCTGACGCGGTGGCGGAGACGGCTGAGGTGGCGGTGGAGATGGCTGCGCTGAGTGGTGAGGCGGTGAAGGTGATGGTTGCGCTGAGTGGTGAGGCGGTGAAGGCGACGGTTGCGCTGGAGAATGGTGAGGTGGCGGCGAAGGTGGATTGCTGCTCTGAGGAGTGGGTGGCCTTGGCGGGACATAATTTGGAAGCACGATGTGCTCCTTTGGCCATACAACAGTCCCCCCTTTGGCTTCTCCTAGTTCAGTCAGGTCCCTATCTTCCCCTGCAGGGTGGTCCAGCTTCAGCTCCTCAAAATCTTGCTTGACATCATCCACCATGACGACATCGTACCCTTTTGGAACCGGTCTGCAATGCCAAGTTTCCTTAGGCGCAATTGGTACGGCCATGCCTAACGCCGCCGTCACCCTTAAGTTCATAACTTGCACCTTTAGCTCACAAGCTGTGCTCTCCGTGATATCATCCACTGGGTAGCGTTTAGGAGGAGCCGTCGTCAGTGCATCATCATCACCATCCTGGAGCTGGGTGGAAGCGACGCTGCTTTTCTTATTCGATAGGGCGCCTGTACCATCGAATGCAGCTTCTACCATGTGCCGCTGAGATTGGCCACTGATACCTTGCTGGCTAAGTCTGTCGAGTTGATCCTGCTGCCACTTTAATGCTTCTTCTACAATACGCAACCAGTCTGTAGCTGCCGCTTTCTCAGCTGCCTCCCTTTCCTTTCTCCTCTGATGACTTTTATTGGGACATCTCTTCATTTCCGCGGGGAAGGCAACATTCCGCGGCTTGGAGCCTGGTGTGCCTCGTGCTCGTCTGGTGTGTTCATCATTTTTAAGGGCGCGTGTGAGCTCGTCGTTCTCTCTATCGGGAACGAACCGTCCCGCAGCAACATCTTGTACGACACTTCTAATATCTTCGATGGGCAGTAGGGGATGATCTTTGTGTTTCTGTGTATATATTGCCCTCCCTTCTTCGTCCAACGTGCCCCCATGACCGTAAAACCAGTTTCTCGCCCGTGGTGTCCATGTTGTGGGCTCTGGTCTGATCCCGGCAGCAATATACTTGACCTCAAGTGCATCCCACTTAGGCATGCAACCGGCGTAGCCAGCAGACCCCATATTATGGTGGTACACTTTCTTAGCAGTGTTCTCCTTATTTATTCTCAACCTTTCCAAAGCTTTCTCCGATGTCTTGTACTTCACAAAATCAGCCCACTGGTGTCTTAACTTAGCATAGCCGGCTTGATTGAAATCCGGAGTCTTGTCTAACTTGACAAACTTAAGGTATAGTTTCTTCTTCTAGTTCTTGAATGCCTCGGCCATCTTGATCAGAGCAAACTTCTTGACTCTTTTAAGTAGCTCCTCATTTGCTTTCTCCTCCTCATCTGGATTCACATCTAGCCTAGATTTGAACTACAAGTACAGGATATAATGCTTGTGATTTTTTTAAAAAATCATTTATAGGTTCACAACATGTTACTTCATCAGAGATCCACTTCAAGTTTAGCACCAACGACATCTTCGAGAAGCTCCGCCACGGGAGATTTCCCAACCCTTTACCCAACACTGTTAGAGGAGATGGAGTCTTTCACGGGCTTGCAGGGAAATTTTTCCGAGGCAGAGCTTCCGAAGATGCCGTAGGGCGTGAGCACCAACGACATATTCGAGAAGCTCCGCCACGGGAGATTTCCCAACCCTGTCCTCCATCCATGGGGATGAAACTCTCCCTACCTTCTAGGTTTGGCTTGTTGAGTTGCTTGCCATGGCGTATTGATGCTCCTTTTATAGTCACGGCGCCGCTTGTACTTTGTCTCGGTTGCACCCAGGCATCCTTATCCTGCCGACAGCTTTAGTCTCGGTTGCACCCACCAGCCGGGACTAAAGGTTACCCACACGTCCTTATCCCACCGACAGTTTTGTTAGATGACACAAAAACCACCTTTAGTCCCGGTTGTACCCACCAGCCGGGACTAAAGGTTAGATGGTTTCCCGCGCCACTGCGTTCCCGCCTATTTTCTTCCCGCGCTTTCCACCGCTTCCCGCCTCCGTCTTCCCGCCAATTTTTCACTATATATTTGTAGGCATAAAAATATTGAACTTTGAAAATTGCAAACATCATACAAAATCCTTCACAAAATGATGTGTCATAGTTTTCATACATTACATAGATTTACATAGGGTTTAGGGTAAGAATCCTTTGTCGCGTATTTCGATCCCTTGCCTATGATCGCTTCTTAGGCCGTTACCATGGAGCATCTTCATTATTTAACGGGATGCAAGGGTCAGTTTTCACGGTGAAGGGCAGAATTTCTTCAAACTTATCATAATCTGCTGACATGTCTGTCTTGTCCTCGACTCCCGCGATGTTTCTTTTCCCTGAAAGAACTATGTGACGCCTAGGCTCATCGTCTGATGTATTTGTTTCCTTATTTTTTCTTTTTTTCGGTCTGGAGGACATGGCCTTGACATAGAAAACCTGAGCCACATCATTGGCTAGGACGAATGGTTCGTCTCTGTAACCAAGATTCTTGAGATCCACTGTTGTCATTCCGTACAGCTGGTCTACCTTTACCCCTTCTCCATTCATGTTGACCCAACTGCACCGAAACAAAGGGACCTTAAAAGTAGGTCCATAGTCAAGTTCCCATATCTCCTCTATGTAACCATAGTATGTGTCCTTATTCCCATTCTCATATATTTCATCAAAGCGGACACCACTGTTTTGGTTAGTGCTCTTTTTATCTTGGGAGATCGTGTAAAATGTATTCCCATTTATCTTGTACCCTTGGAAAGTCAATACAGTCGCAGATGGTGGCGCGGTCAATAAGTAGAGCTAATCTCCAATAGTGGTGTCATTCATGAGATGTAATTGCAACCAAGTGCTGAAAGTCTCCATGTGATTTTCTTTAATCCAGTAGTCATCCTTCCCCGGGAACTTGGAGCGTACAACATTCATGTGTTCCTTGATATACAAAGCCACGAAGGTGGAACTTTGTAGAACTGTGTAGTGTGCTTGATTCAAAGAATGCCCGTCCCTAAATATCATTGCTTTCTTTCCTAGCGTGCCTTTTCCACTCAGTCTCCCCTCATACTGTGATTCAGGAACACCAATCGGCTTAAGCTCAGGAAGAAAGTCAACACAGAACCCAATGACCTCCTCTATTCCATAGCCCTTGGAGATGCTTCCTTCTGGCCTAGCATGGTTACGAACATATTTCTTTAAGACTCCCATGAACCTCTCGAAGGGGAACATATTGTGATAAGGGGTGTCCCGATCTTCTCAGTGAGCACGGGGTAGATGGCGATGATGGTGATGAAGATACTCGAGTGTCGCAGAGAACTCTCCGGCTAATCCCTGCTGCCAGCGCAACAGCTCTCAACCCTTTGGATATTCGCAACGTCACACGCTTGCGCACATAGCCGCCGACCACGAAGCGGTGATGCAATATACTAATTCCCAATGGAACAGCAAATTACACTCAGACTTTCAGAAGAACAAACACCAGATCGATACGAATTGGTGTGAATAATTTCAGAGCAACACTTGGTTCTGTCTAGAAACTAGGGTTTTGTTGAAACGTGGTCTAAGGGACTTGAGGGGGCGCCCCTGGCTACTTAAGGGAGTCTGGGGCGTCCTCAGCATGGACCTGGCCCAAAACCAACCTGGTTTGGGCCCAAACTAACTCAGTTCGACTCAAACGAGTACATACCGACCCATACATGGGTTTGGCCTAATTTGGCACGCATGCCATGAGTGTGGCGCACCTTAGACGTGTAGATCACATGTCATAGGCTGTCCTAGTGCACCATCACGGACTCTCTCCTGTCGACTTGACGTTCTGGTGATCTCGTGGTGCGCCTGCCTCCCTCTTCTCCCTCGCGCACTTGATCATCAAGTCTTGCTCTTCTTGTTGCGACTCATCTCCTCCTCGTGCAACGCTCGTGTTATCAACAAACCTGATCATACATAGATGCATAGACTTAGGCAGTATAAACTTCTCATTAAATAAAAGATCAGGTTCAATTAAGAGTGAGTTCATCTGTTGTTCCAATAGCTTTGCACGTGCTCTTGTAATTGGTCCAATCCTAATCTCATTGGACTTCTTCACAGCAACATCTTCATCAAAAGGAGTAGGAGATAATGGTGGTGTAATAGGGATGTCCTCATCATCCTCCCCCCCCCTTCGAAAGGCGTCGACCTCGACGCTGCAAGGTCTTCACCTTCATATGGTGTCAAATCAGTAACGTTGAAACTATTGCTGACGCCATACTCAGCTGTAGGAAGATCTATCTTGTAGGCATTATCATTGATCTTGGCAAGAACCTTGTAAGGACCAGCACCACGGGGCAGCAACTTGGAGTTACGTAGCTGTGGAAATCTATCCTTGCGAAAGTGAACCCAAACCATATCACCGGGCTGAAACAATACCTCCTTCCGCTTCTTGTTTGCACGATCTGCAGTATACTTGCCTTTCTTCTCAATAGCCTCTTTAGTCTTCACATGTATCTTCCTCACAAAATCTGCCCTCTTTGATGCCTCCATATTGACTCGCTCTTGAGTAGGAAGAGGCAACAAATCAAGTGGCGTAATGGGTTTGAAACCATAGACCACCTCAAAAGGACATAGCTACGTGGTAGAGTGAACCGCCCTGTTATATGCAAACTCCACATGCGGCAAACAATCTTCCCACTCACGCAGGTTCTTCTTGATCATGCATCGCAGCACTGTTGAAAGTGTGCGATTTACCACCTCCGTTTGACCATCAGTTTGGGGATGACATGTAGTGCTGAAAAGTAACTTCGTGCCTAGCTTTCCCCAAAGAGTCTTCCAGAAGTAGCTCATAAACTTCACATCACGATCAGAGACAATTGTCTTGGGTACTCCATGCAAACGTACAATGTCCCTGAAAAACAAGTTAGCAATATGCGACGCATCGTCGCTTTTGTGGCAGGCAATAAAATGAGCCATTTTAGAAAATCTGTCCACTACCACAAATATAGAATCATGGCCTCTTTTAGTCCTAGGCAAACCTAATACAAAATCCATGCTAATGTTCTCCCATGGTGTAGTAGGTGCAGGTAATGGAGTATACAAACCGTGATGCTTCAGCTTGGACTTCGACTTGTTGCATGTAATGCAGCGCTTAACGAACCTGTCCACATCACGCCTCATCCTAGGCCAATAAAAGTGATCAGCGAGCATGAGTACTGTCTTCTCACGCCCAAAATGACCCATCAAACCGCCGACATGTGATTCCTGCAACAATAGCAAACGCACGGACGATTCTGGAACACATAGTTTGTTAGCACGAAATAAAAACCCATCATGGATGTGATATTTATCCCATGCTTTCCCACCAGTACACATGCTATATGGCGCTGAAAAATCATGATCAGTAGCATATAAATCACACAAGCTCTCTAAACCAGGAACCTGAATGTCTAATTGTGTCAACAACATGTTCTTCCTAGATAGAGCATCAGCAACCACATTGTCTTTACCCTTTTTATGTTTAATTATGTAAGGAAAAGACTCAATAAACTCAACCCACTTAGCAAGACGCCTATGCAAATTAGATTGAGCTTTCAGATATTTCAAAGCTTCATGATCAGAATGTATGATAAATTCTTTTGGCCACAAATAATGTTGCCAAACCTCAAGAACTCTAACAAGCGCATACAATTCTTTGTCATAAACAGGATAGTTCAACCTCGCACCACAAAGTTTTTCAGAAAAGTAGGCAATAGGCCGACCCGCTTGCATCAACACACCACCAATACCAATGCCACTAGCATCACATTCAATCTCAAATTGCTTATTAAAATCTGGTAGTGCAAGCAATGGTGCAGAAGTTAATAAACATTACAGTTCATCAAAAGCATGATCTTGGGCTGCGCCCCATACAAATTCAACACCTTTTTTAGTTAACTCATTTAAAGGTGCAACAACAGTACTAAAGTCTTTCACAAAACGGCGATAAAAACCAGCAAGACCATGAAAACTTCGTACTTGACTAACATTCATGGGAGTAGGCCAATTTTGAATAGCTTCAATTTTAGATGCATCGACTTCTACTCCATTTTTAGAAACAACATATCCAAGGAAGATGACCTTATCTTTGCAAAATGTGCACTTTTCAAGATTACCATAAAGCTGAGAATCACGCAACACTTGCAAAACTTGTCTAATATGATCACTATGGTCAGATTCATTGCAGCTGTAGATTAATATATCATCAAAATACACAACCACAAACTTGCCAATAAAATTTCGCAAAGCATGGTTCATTAATCTCATGAAAGTACTGGGTGCATTAGTTAAACCAAAAGTCATGACTAACCACTCATATAAACCAAATTTTGTTTTAAAGGCAGTTTTCCACTCATCCCCCTCCTTCATCCTAATATGATGGTAACCACTACGCAAATCAGTCTTAGAGAAAACAGCAGCACCACTCAACTCATCAAGCATATCATCCAAGCGCGGAATAGGGTGACGATATCGAATAGTGATGTTATTAAGAGCTCTACAATCTACACACATGCGCCATGTACCATCTTTCTTAGGAACTAGAATAACAGGAACAGCACAAGGGCTTAAGCTCACACGAATATAACCTTTGTCGAGTAGCGCTTGCACTTGTTTCTGAATCTCCTTAGTTTCTTTGGGGTTGGTGCGGTAAGGAGCGCGGTTTGGCAAGGTGGCACCAGGAATGAAATCAATCTGGTGCTCAATGCCGCGCAAAGGAGGCAAACTAGCGGGGACCTCCTCTGGAAACACATCGCCAAATTCCTGCAAGACACTAGAAACACCAAAAGGAAGAGGAGTCATGTCGTTAGAAACCAAAATCTCACCCTTGTACATAAGCACAAATGGCATGGCTGTAGGATCCTCTCTAAATTCTCTCATATCTTCTTTGGTGGCTAGCAGGACTAGAGAATTCACTCGCTCACTTTGGTGTGGCTCTCTCGATGTGGCTGGGTGGCTCTCACTCACCAAGGTAACAGTCTCTCGTCTGGCTACTCTCTCATTGTCATGTTCTAAGTTCACTTCAGTTTTCTGACGAGACTCATTTGCAATATGCTGTGGAGACATAGGCTGCAAGTTTATTTTTCTGCCCTTGAACTCCAAATGATATGTGTTGGTGCGGCCATTGTGTAACACGTTGCGATCAAACTGCCATGGGCGGCCCAACAAGAGGTGACAAACCGTCATAGGAACCACATCAAACTCAATGGAGTCCTTGTATGGTCCAATCTTGAAATCAACTCGCACCATGTGGCTGACCTTCATCTCTCCATTGTCGCTGAGCCACTAGATATAATATGGATGCGGGTGCGGGATGTATTTTAGTTTCAGCTTTGCACACAACTCTTTGCTAGCAAGGTTGCGGCAATTACCACCATCGATGATGAGTTTGCAAGCTTTGTCTGGTCCAACAAGTGCTTTAGTTTGGAACAAATTGCACCGCTGACTTTCAGATGTAGGAGACACATTGAGCACACGCTGCGAGCAAACTATGTTATTGGCGGTGGAAGGATAGGCATCAACACCGTCATGACCAAAGTCATCATCATCAGAACCATCTGGATCAGCATCATCACCTGTCTCGTATTCATTGGTGTCCTCATTGATGATCATGACTTTTCTATTGGGGCAATCCCATTTAAAATGACCTTTGCCGCCACAAGTATGACACTCCATGTCACGATTACGTGCTGTAGACATGTTTGAACCCGTACCACTAGCAGCAGGTGCGGATTTCTTTGTATTGGCATCAGATCGCGATGACGAAGGAGCACGAAAATCTGAACGAGAACTTGGTGTGGGTGCAGCAGGCCGGGGTGTGAAACGGCTGCCCGAAGTACTACGAGACTTAAACTGAGCTTCTTCGTCAAACTGTGCTTCAGCTTCACGTGCATGATGTAGCAGCTCATTCATATCACGATACCGATGATGCCGAACAATGCTCTTAATATTATACTTCAGACCATGGAGAAAATGCTGCAAGGTCTGCTCAAGAGGCTCACGAACGTGAGCTCGTTGTAGAAGCATCTCCATCTCCATATAGTACTCATTAACGGACATTGAGCCTTGCTTCAATTGCTGTAACTTATCAAAAACTGAGCGGAGGTAGTTATGCGGAACAAAACGAGCCCGCATCACTTCCTTCATATGGCGCCAAGTCATAATGGGCAACTCATTGTTTTCTTGATGTGTATGCACAACGCTGTCCCACCATCGCAAAGCATATCCATCAAACTCCGAAGAAGCAAGCTTGATTTTCTTGTCCTCCGTATAATCATGAAGATGCCACAACTTCTCTATCTTCAACTCCCATGTGAGGTATTCTTCAACATCAGTACCACCCTCGAATTTGGGAATAGAAAACTTTGGCTTACCCAATCCATCATCCTGCTGAAAAGGAACCCGCTGGGCGCCAAGGGGAACAAAACCACGGCCACGAACAGGAGGACCATTGCCTCGGCCATTACCACGATCTTCTGCAGCAAAACCCGCATTGTCGCCATGAGCACTCGCGTCATCGGCATCAATATGTGGTGGGGGTCGTTGCTCAACAGTAAGACGCAGTGCATTGACAGATTGTGTCAACGCCTGGATGCTAGTTTGGAGATCGTTGACTTGCACTTGCATATTATTAACAGTAGCATCAGTGGCTTCTACTTTCATTTGGACAGCTTGAATATCATAATCAATAGCGTCAGTTGTTCGTGTTATAATTCTTTCCAAATGATCACGAAGAGCTTCATACTCCCTCCATATGACAGGAGTATCATCAAGCTTTTTCTGCATCACATCAACATCACTAGCAGACATGATTAGTAGGTTAGTGCACAAACAATATACGGGTGGTGGGTACGCTCACAACTCACTCAAAACTGAAAGAAAGAGGTATCTTACCGTTCCAAAGCGAATAATAAATGCTTACCACTCGTAGAGACTGAAACGTGCACGGATGTGATGAAGCGAATACCGAGGGTATGAGAAACTATCACACGACAAACCAGGGTATATGGTGGGGCTTGGTATGGATACCTAACTACACCGAAATACAAGTCCTAGTGCTGATCGTATGACAAAGACCCACGGAAACACACACGGTGGAGATAAACGGGGCAAAGCAACTCTAAAGAGTGAGCTCAACAGATATAAGTGACAACGCACAAGAGCTCATGTTGCAATGCACAAGAGAGACGCTAGCTGGCTCAAAGGAAACAGGCACAAGATTGCGCACACACACGGCAGCAGCCTGATAAGCACGAAAAAGCTAGTCTCGATGGGTAAGCTCCTAACACGATGCTATAGAATGGCTGTAGCTAAAGCTCACAAAATGTGTAGGAGGAATGCTATGTGGACACCGCGGCAGAGAAAATGACCAAAACCGTGTCGCGGCAGAGATTTACGGCGTCGGAAACAACGCACGACGGCGAAAAGCGGATACAAACTGTCACGATAGAAAAACGCCGGAAACATGTTTGTCGCGGCAAGAAACTTGGCGAGGCCGTGATATTGTTTGTCTCTTTTTTTTTTGATTTGGGTGCGGCGTGTACTGCGTAGTATAATTACAGTGTACGTCCCCCTTTTTTTTACTTTTCCAAAACTGGACCGGTCTGGGCGCTGGAGGCCAGACGCTCTCCGCGCCTTGGCGCCAGCGAGCGAAAACTGCGAGCGAGTGAGGAGGTCCGGGCGTCGCTCGACCCCAGACAGTCTCCGCGCTGGGGCGCTGGGGCCAGTCGAGCGATTCTTTTTTTTTGATACTTTGCCGATCGGATCTGGCTGGACAAACACAACACATGAACAAGTTGGAGTCGTGAAGATACGATCGCGTGTTGTTTTTTTTTGACTGTAATCCGATCGGATCTGACTGCTAGATCGAGAACTTCTCGTTAAGAACAAGTGCAAACCGCTGGCTTATGGCAAAGGAAGGAGATCAAAGATTGACCCAAACGAACACGAAAACTGAAATGAAGATGCAGAAAAGAACGAGGATCCTAGACTCCTACAGATTTGATGAAAAGATACGCGAAAAGATGATTAGCGACTAAAACCAGTACCACGATGCAATCTAGGTTATGGCAAAACTAAGAACCCTAATTTTTTTTGTAGCCTTTTTCTGGATAGGACAAAAACAAAAACGAATTTATGGGGATGAATTTGTGGATGCTCACCGAGTAAATGCTGGAATCTGATACCAAGATGATAAGGGGAGTCCCGATCTTCTCGGCGAGCGCGATGTAGATGGCGATGATGGTGATGAAGATAACTCGAGTGTCGTTGTAAACTCTCCAGCTAATCCCTGCTGCCAGCGCAACAGCTCTCAACCCTTTGGATATTCGCAACGTCACATGCTTGCGCACGTAGCCACCGACCACGAAGCGGTGATGCAATATACTAATTCCCAATGGAACAGCAGATTACACTCAGACTTTCAGAAGAACAAACACCAGAGCGATACGAATTGGTGCGAATAATTTCAGAGGAACACTTGGTTCTGTCTAGAAACTAGGGTTTTGTTTAAACGTGGTCTTGCAATTGGTCCAATCCTAATCACATTGGACTTCTTCGCAGCAACATCTTCATCAAAAGGAGTAGGAGATAATGGTGGTGTAATAGGGATGTCCTCATCATAGAGTTAAAGGAACAGATGGATGAGTTAGAACAGAAAGGATTCATTGAAGAAAGTATTTCACCTTGGGGAACACTAGTGATATTTGTAGATAAGAGGGACGGAGGACGCAGGATGTGCAGAGACTACAAAAACCTCAACAATGTTACTATCAAGAACAAGTATCCTTTGCCAGGAATCCAAGATTTATTTGATCAAGTCAGGGGAGCTGGAGTATTCTCCAAGATAGATCTTCGGTCAAGATACCATCAAATTAAGATCAAGAAGGAGGACGTTCCGAAGACAACTTTTGTGTCCAGGTACGGACATCATGAATATCTAGTCGTACCTTTTGGGTTGACAAATGCACCAGGAATTTTCATGAATCTCATGAACAAGATCTTTATGCCCTACTTGGACAAGTTTCTGATAGTATTCATAGATGATATCTTGATCTACTCTAAAGACAAAGAGGAACATGCTAAACACTTGAGGATTGCTCTACAGATTCTACGGGAACATCAATTGTATGCCAAGTTCAGTAAGTGTGAATTCTGGCTGGACCAAGTGGAGTTTCTTGGACATGTGATCAGTAAAGAAGGTATTGCAGTGAATCCAAGCAAGATGGCATCTGTTCTGGAATGAGAGGCACCAAAGAATGTCAAGCAGATTAGAGGATTTTTGGGAATGGCATGGTGTTACAAAAGATTTATTGAAGGGTTCTCCAAGATTGCAGGACCAATGACAAAGTTGCTCTGAAAGAATACACCATTTGTTTGGTCAGAAAAATGTGAGGCAAGTTTTCAAACACTCAAGGAAAAGTTAACCACGGTGCCTGTGTTAGCCGTACCCGAAACCGGCAAGGACTACACGGTATATTGTGATGCATCCAAGAACAGACTTGGGTGTGTATTGATGTAAGATAGGAAGGTTATAGCTTATGGGTCAAGGCAATTACGACCTCATGAAGTTAACTATCCCACACATGACCTTGAGTTAGCAGCTGTGGTGTTTGCACTGAAAGGATGGAGACATTTTCTTTATGGAGCTAAGTGTGAACTCTATACGGATCACAAGAGTCTCAAGTACTTCTTCACTTAGAAAGAATTGAACATGAGACAACAAAGATGGTTAGAATTGATCAAGGACTATGATTTTACAATCAACTATACACCTGGGAAGGCCAATGTGGTAGCTGACGCATTATGCAGAAAGAGCACGGACACACAGCCAATGTGACGAGAACTTCCTAAGGAATTGCTTATGGATTTGGAAAGGTTAGAAATTCAATGTCTTGAAGTGCAATCTCTAGGTAGTTTATCTACCAAGAAGGTGATGGAAGAATGACAAAGTGATCTCAAATATACGATATTTCGACGACAAGGAGAAGACTCATTCATTTCTGAAGAGATTCGCAGAATTGAAGAAGGTGGACCATTGGAATTCTGCTTAGGTGATTTTAATTCACTTTGGTTTCATGACAGAATCTGTGTGCCGGACATCCCTGAAATCAAGGAGTTAATATTCAAGGAGGCACATGAAACACCTTACTCAATACATCCGGGGAGTACCAAGATGTTCATGGATCTTAAAGAACTATTCTGGTGGAATAACATGACGCGGGAGATAGCCAAGTTTGTGTCTGAATGCCATACTTGTCAAAGAGTGAAGGCTGAACATCAAAGTCCCGCTGGACTTATGCAACCATTGAATATTCCAGAGTGGAAGTGGCAAGATATTGGAATGGACTTTATCACAGGGTTACCATTGACACCGAAGAAAAGGGACATGATCTAGGTAATCGTAGATAGGTTGACTAAAAGTGCACATTTCTTAGCCGTCAATCAGAAGGATTCCGGAGAAAAACTAGTAAATCTATAGGTTCAAGAGATTGTTAGCAAGCACGGGGTGCCGAAAACAATAGTGTTGGACCGCGGGTCCGTATTCACTTCAGCTTTGTGGAATCAATTACATGAAGCTTTAGGATCCAAGCTAGACTTTAGCACTACTTATCACCCACAGACAGGAGGTCAAACTGAAAGAACCAATCAGATTCTAGAGGATATGCTCAGAGCTTGTGCATTAGATTTCGAAGGATCATGGGAAGAACACCTACCACTGGCAGAATTCTCATATAACAATAGCTACCAAAGCACCATTTGAAGCACTCTATGGAAGAAACTGCCGATCACCTATCTGCTGGTATGAAATTGGAGCCAGTAAGGAGTTCCATCTGGACTATGTCAAAGAATGGCACCATGCCATTGTCATCATCCGAGATCGATTGAAGATTGCTCAAAGTCGGCAGAAAAGCTTTGCAGATTTAAAGGGAAGGACTTGGGAACCTCAAGTTGGGGACATGGTATATCTAAAGGTTAGCCCTATGAAGGGAGTACATTGCTTTGGAGTCAAGGGGAAACTCATCCCAAGATACATCAGACCTTTCAGGATTCTAAGTCAAAGCCAAGGAGTAGCCTTTGAGTTAGAGTTACCGAAGAAGCTATCTAAGGTTCATAATGTGTTTCATGCTTCTCAACTTCGCGAGTGTATGAAGGCACCAGAGGAAACCATATCCTATGAAGAGGTTGAACTACAAGCTGATTTGACCTATGTTGAAGAGCCGTCAAAGATTCTAGCAGAAAACTGGAAGCAACTCCGTAATAGAGCTATCAAATATTGCAAGGTGCAATGGAAACATCACCCGGAAAGAGAAGCTACCTGGGAAAAGGAAGAGGATCTAAGGACAGCCTATCTAGAATGCTTTAGGTACACCTTACCCCAAACTTCGGGACGAAGTTTTTGTTAAGGGGGGAAGTCTGTAATCATGTAGGACAACTCTGGGGTAGAATAGAGGGCTTTTGTGCATAGCATTTGAAAATACGGGATTTTTTCGCACTTTTATCACTAAAACCAAAGGGGGATCTAATCTCTCTTCGAGGGGGAATGGTACAGTCTCGAAGTGCGAAAGATTATGAAGTGATCTCTTTTGATCAATTGATTGTGGGGAAGGGGTAACTTGTAATCTACAAACCTAATTAGAGAATTCAAATTCAAATTTGAATTATATGATTTGGAACTTGAATTTAAATTGCACATTTAGAAAGGATAAATAATAAGTAAGAAAGAAAACTTGAGCTTTATTGATATCACACACAGAATACATTGTCTTTACAATATTTGCAGAACAGAAATAAAAGAAAGAATTAAAGAATTACATCATGAATTGTGAATAGTTACATAGATATGAAAAATACAAACAAATCCTATTAAACTACATCTTTTCTTCTTTCTTTCTTTCTTCTTTCTTTCTATTCTTCTTTTGATACCTGCAAGCAAAACCAAAAGAAGAAATCCCACAAAAACAGTAATACAAGTGGATAGTCAAAATTAAAGAGGCACTGTTGATAATCATCAACAAGTCAAGCTTATCACCAACGAGTCACCAGCCAAAATATCAAGCCAGGGTCCAATCTGGCCGGGCAGCCAGGCAAGCAAGCTAGCAGCTCACACACAGGGTGCAAGGGGTGTGTGTCGACACCACAGAGAGGGGCAAGCCCTAGAAATAGGGCAGAATATCACAAAACTGTCGACTAAGTTCACCAAGCTTATGCACACGCACATCACAGCACCACACTGAGCCAAAACCAACACTAAATCAAATCAAAGCACTGAAATCATCTGCATCAATCTACCCTGCTCATGAGCTGAGCATCAAGGGAGATTATCACCACCACACCATACGCAGCAGCCAAACTTAGCAAGCATGGTTACTTAAACAAGATCAAGCCAAAGCCAGAAGCAAGCCAAGCACCAAGGAGGTACAGGGCAAGCAAGGAGGAGCAGGCCAAGCACCAAGGAGGTGCAGGGCAAGACACCTGGGGAGGAGCAGGACAAGTTCTAGGAGCACTTGATCAAGCTCAACTAGAAACATCACCAACAATCATAGCCAGCTACTAATAGCAGCCAACACAGGATAAAGGTATGCATCAGAGATTGCATAGCATAGTCCAAATCATTGCAAGAATCAAGGATCTTGCATAAGCAAGTCCAACAGGAAGCTAAAACCCACACCACCAAACCCTTCTACCAAGTGCAACACCTAGGAGGATTAGGGGTGTAGTTTCCTCAAAATTATAGAGAGGTGCTCTGTATAATCATCACAGGAAGTTTTATTCAAAAAGGCATAATTATCTATTCATCACCAACAAAATGGCCTCAGACCATGCTTCATAGGCTAGACCAAGACCATGGTATAGTTTTGTTCTTATCAGTATGTTAGCATGGCCAACAAGTTAATTCAGCAACTGATCATAAGCCACCAAAGCAAGCACCAACAACACAAACAGCAGCCATCCAGCTATTCACCAGGAATTAATTGTGCACCCTCATAGGGAGGCACCACAATCATACCTAGATAATAGTAGTTACTTGTTGTAATTTAGCATGCCATAGAAATCATGCTAGAGCCACTATTGAGCAGTTATTCATGCATGAGTTTGCTTGAACCTCAAAAATCATCACTGAATCAATATTCAGTTCATAACATTCAACAAGGAACTATCACTGGACAATTTCTTTACAAGCCTAAGCTAAATCATGCTAGTGCCATCATAAGTTTAATCATCAGCACAAGCAAGGGCTTGCAGCAGTGAACAAGCACTTGCTGCAAACCAGAGCAAGCTTTCCAGGAATTTATTAAAAGCATGGCTTAACTAACAGAAGATGAACACTACATCTTATCATTCAGATGGATAGCAAATAATTACTGGACAGCAAACATGCAACCAGATAATCAAGCTAGCCACCATAGAGAGAGCAGGATAACTGAATCCTACTTATTCCATTAAGAAATTCTTAACTGAATAATTAACTGAAGCTAACAGCAACAGCAAGCATTGGCCAGCATAGGAATTCTAGAATTTCATCACAAGCTCAAGCACAAGCACAGCTACAGTATGCAAGCATGTTTGGCTCACTGGCCAGGCCACCAACACGAATAGCACAGAGGCAGAGGAGAGGGAGGAACTCACAAAGTGAGCTCACAGTAGGAGCTTGAAGAAGACACCTAGGCAGCGGCATCATCGACATAGCCAAGGTTGTGGCGGCACCAGCGCCACCGTCCAGTTGGCCACGGCATGGAGGAGCAGCGGCATGGCCATGGTCAAGCGACCATCGCCAACACGCCACCAGATCACTGCATCTGGGAGGCACTAGGGTTGCAGACGCTGCCATCCAACCGGCGATGGCGACAGAGATCCAATAGGAAGACACCAAGGAGAAGGAGCAGCAGCCCAAGCAGGGCCAGCGCTGGTCAAGCTGATAGGGGTTGACACCTTGGGTGTGGCCCGATCTTCATGGATTCACGAGATTTGTGGCGGGGGAAGAGGATGAACATGAAGAACACGACGAACAAGATGAACATGACACACAAATCGAAGGCAAACACACACACAAGATACACACCGGTTGTTCTTGTTGGCCAGATTCACCAACTCAATAGAATCACAAGGAAGAGACTCCAAGAGTAGAATTCCTTGTGAGAGATTGACTTGCAAGGGATAGAATTCCAAGTGCGGAAGAGACCAATCAATTGGATAGAATTACACACTCTTATATGCAAGAGATCCAAATCAAGGTAGAACTCCCCAAATAAAAGAGATCCCCAACAAAGAGGGTGATTTCTAGATGTAGATCTAGTTGGGTTCCCACAAGGAAGGAGGCATCATGCCAATTCTTATCTCAATTCATCTCTATCCTAGGGAGGGGGAGAGTGACCCATATATATAGGTAGCCACGAGCTAGGGGTAGTTTGGTCACTAGGGAGATAGATAACATAGGTGGCTTCATGGCCAAAGCAGAGTTGACTCGGGTAGACCGGCTATAGCCGGTGGGGCCGGCTTTAGCCGATTTGAGACCGGCTTTAGCCGGTCCAGCTTCAGCTGCCGCCTCTTCTTGTGACGCTTCCATGCTTCTTTCCGGTGGTTCTTCTTCTTCCTTCTCTTCCACGCCTCGATGATGTCGGACTGGAGAGTGGATGTTGTTGACGCACATGATGCGGTGGTGTCTGAAGGCCACCCCGTATCATCTCCCCCAGCTTCAAAGAACGTCGTCCGCGACGTTGACTCAACATCATCATGTAGGGGAGGTAGATGAAGGCGATTGTACTTGGAGTGCGCCATGTGGTCATACTTGCAAAGATCGGTTTGGCAACTCTTCAATGTTCCTTCACCTTCCATGAGGCCTACAAAGGTCACAAGCAAAGCGAAACAACACTCAAAGAGTAGCCAATTCTTAGAGTTGATGGCATGATTTCGTGAGTAGAAGGAGGTCACCTTATAAAGTTGTTGATGTGCTCTCGTTGTAGAAGTGATTGATTGAAACCACTCGTGGGAGCGCATCCACCAATAGTATCCACGTGTACCTATGAACAACAAAGACCAAGCAAAGTATGTGTGTGCATGATAGGTGATGTCTACGCATGCGTCTGTTCTTGTAGACAGTGTTGGGCCTCCAAGTGCAGAGGTTTGTAGAACAGCAGCAAGTTTCCCTTAAGTGGATCACCCAAGGTTTATCGAACTCACGGAGGAAGAGGTCAAAGCTATCCCTCTCAAACAACCCTGCAATTACGATACAAAAAGTCTCTTGTGTCCCCAACGCGCCTAGTACACTTGTCAGATGTATAGGTGCACTAGTTCGGCGAAGCGATAGTGAAATACAAGTAGTAGTGATGATTATGAGTAGTAAATGTAATCTGAAATAAATATCACTGCAAGCAAACATGTAACAAAACTGAAAGGAAACAGTGTGCAATGCTTGGAAACAAGGCCTAGGGATCATACTTTCACTAGTGGACACACTCCCAACAAATATAACATAATTGAACCAATAGATACTATCATCAGTATGCAACTCAAAACAATTCTCCAATGGAAAACGAACACTAATCATGCGTAGGGCTACGAAGCACTCCTCAAAGTCCATATGTACCCAAACTAGATTGTCCCACACTATCACCGTGAACGCACTAGATGGTCCAACAAACACCAACAATTCATAGAGACATTAACCAAAAAGATACACATGATGCACACACTAGTCACCTTCACACCATGATACAAGGTATCTCCGGAGATTACAAATATAAAGCACGGGAGTAGCATAATATCTGAATAATAACATCTACCAATTCAACTAGATACAAAGCTCACGATCAAATAAAGATCACATCATGGGAGAGAGAGGTGAACCACATAACTACCGGTAGAGCCCTCAGCCCCGGGGGAGAACTACTCCCTCCTCATCATAGGAGACAACAAGGTTGATGGAGATGGCGGTGAGGTCGATGGAGACGGCGGAGACAGCGATGGAGACCGATGGAGATGGCTCCGGGGGCACTTCCCCGTCCCAGCAGGGTGCCGGAACAGAGACTTCTGTCCCCCGAAATTCGTCGGTGGCGGTGGCAGAGCTGCGGAACTCTTCTGGAAATTTCGCCGATTGTTTTAGGGTTTTCCGTCCCGAGGCTTCTTATAGGCTCTCGTTCGGTCTTCGGTCCTCTTCCGGCAAAAATAGGAGTTCTGGAACTTGTTTCGTCCAATTCCGAGAATATTTCCTGTGTAGCTTTTCTGAAACACAAAAATAGCAGAAAACAGGGAACTGGCACTGTGGCGTCTTGTCAATAGGTTAGTTCCGGAAATCACATAAAAATGCCACAAAGTGTAACGAAACACAAGGCAAATGGTGTAAAAACAAGCATGGAGCATCAAAAATTATAGATACATTTGAGACGTATCAATAGGGGAGCATATCATCAAGCACATGTCCATTATTCTTCACAACACAATTAGCACAGCACAAGTATAATAAAGGGAATGCATATGCAAGGTCTATGTGTAAGCAACTTGTTTGAATATCTTCCAAATGTGGGAACACAAAAACTCCATCAAAATTTGAGAAGACCATGGTGTCCATCTCATGTTGAAAGATATGCATATTATTGTGCTCAAGGCTTTGGAAAGAGCAAGTAGTCAACATCCTTGAAGCAATAAGAGGAGAGTTTGGCAAAAACACATACGGCAAGATGTCAAAATCATCATCAACATGTGTGCAAACAAACCATAGGAAAGAACAAGTTTTCATCATATTTGTTGCAACACAAATCATATTCATCCAAAAGTTGAAGAAGATATCATTATCACAAGTGGTTATGCATCCCAACCAAAAGAAAGAGCAATTAGTCAATTTGTTGGATGCAACACCAAGGAACTCAAATCGGTAACACATGTGACAAGTCATGACCAATATAGCAATGTGGTTGCACACAAAACAAAAGAAAGAGAAATCATTCCACATGTATGTTGCAACACATAAAGCATCAGCGTTCAATATCATGGGAGCATGAATGTCACAAGTGTCACAAAAGTCATCAACATGCTTGCAAAGAAACCATATGGAAGAACAAGTTCTCAACATGTTTGATGCATAGCATATGAAAGGTATGCGAGCGGAGTTTGAGTTTGAACTCACAAGTATTATGCTCTCAAGAGCTCTTTTCACCAACTCGTGCTCAATCAAAGTTGACAGTTTTGTCCGCTTACCTACACACACCAAAGATAGCAAAAACAACTTGTGTGCATGGTAGATGAATACATCATCCATCATAATGCATCTCTTTGTTGGCACATCACCATTAGCATCAAGCAAGATATTATAATATGCATGGTGAGTACGCAAAGTATATGTGAAAACATGCTTACCATGGGCAAATGCAAAATCTTCATTAGTTGAGAGAGCTATGGGGGCCTTCTTATTTTCAAACATAGTAACATTATTGCAAACCAAGCATTTGAAAGAGCAAGTGTTCAACATTTTGGTTGCATTAATGGAAGAATATTGCAAGCATTTTGCACAAAACATGTTCAAAATTTTATCCTTGTTGTCGACAAACCTAGGGACAGAGCAATTGTTCGACAAGGTTGTCACAACACAAGCATGATTGTCATCATTGCAAGCAATACATGGGAAAGAGCAATTGTTCAACATATTGCATGCAATAGGAGATAAAGTGAAGCACTCATAGCTTAACATGTTCATGTCCACTAGGGGAATCATGGCATCACCAACACCTATGTTGTTACCTTTATAGTCGCACTCCTTTGAGGTAGGTGTTGTTGAAGTAGGTAGCTCCATGTGGCCAACATGCTCATCATCTTCTAAGCATGGTGTATTATCATCAAGTGTATGCACCATGTACATCTTTTCCAAGGTGGGCGTCGCTTCATCCATGGGATCTATTGCAACATGAGAGAACACATTCGAGATAGAGGGTAAGTTGTTAGAAATCGAAATGGTCCTCACTTGACCTATCAACTACCACTCTTGTCTCACTCGGTGGATCACTCATACCCTCAAAGTGGAAGCATTCACTCTCACATATTCACTCATCTGACATATAGTGGATTCACTCATCTCACATATAGTGGAGTCCCTCATCTCCATGGAAAGGGCGTCATCATTATCTGAGCAACCTAGCAAAGAACAAGACAACACAATTGGAGTAGAGGTTAAGTTGTTAGAAAGCAAAATGTCCTCACTCAACTCATGTGGTGTATCACTCTTGCTCTCAATGTGTATGTGGCTCTCATCCTTGCATGGGATAGGTTTCTTCCTCTCACATAGGCTATCAAGATTGTGTTGTTGGTTTGCACCATGCTCTTGAGGGTGAGGTTGTCGATGGCGCTCATGTTTACCCCCATGTTTGGAGCGTGAAGATCTTGATGATCATGACTTTAAGCGATGACTTTGGTGAAGAAGTTGTTGAAGCTTTGCGTCGACATCATCGAACCTTGAGTTAAGCATGGCGTTGATGGAGGCGGATTGTTTGTCCATGGCGAGGCGGTGGTCATCAAGTTGTTGATAGGAGTCGATGAGCTTTTTGTCCATGGCAGCGCGCCGTGCGTCGAACTCATCCCTAGACATGGTCACAAAGCTAAAAGTATATTGTGGAAAGTGAGGTGGTTAGAAAACTATAATTAGAACACTTCCCGTAAGAACTATTGAAAGGATGAAACACCGAAGGACAACCGTGGTGCACAAGTTAGAACACACGCAAAAGGCTATATAGTGGATGGGTAAGAAATGTGGAAATGCCAAACGAAAATAATCAAAAGAAAAGTCTATTGTCAAATGTGGGTAAAATCCAAAAGCAAATGTCAAGAACGATGATCTACATCAAGGAAACACACACAAAAAAGATATAATGGGGTTAGCGTGACCAAGGAAGTGAGCAAGAAACAAAATGGTCCTAACAAAGACTATTAGCTCGGTGTCACGCCAACGCAAGAGAGATCGTAGCTTGGTTGCATAAGAAAGAAGCAACAAGATTTGCACAAGATGCCACTCTTCTCTTTTCTCTCTTTTTTGCTTACAAGCTTTGAACTCCTTTGTATCGGTGGAACACACACTCTTTTTGGGATTTTGTGTTTCGATGCTTAAAAGCTTATTTGCTATCTATGTATGTCACACAATGGCTATTTCTTCTTTTGTGTATCTTTCTCATCGAGCTTGCTTCGGAGCTTTGCTCAACTTATGCACACACACAAACCCTCTCATGGTTGTGACACTTGTGCAATGCTTCGCAACACTCGAAAAGCCACTCTCAATAGGATAGGTACATAAAGGAAGAAAAGGGGTTACAAAGGTGGAGCAAGTTATACCTATTTAAAGGTTAGGCGGTGTCAAAACACACAACTTGCGGCGATGTTGATGAAGGTGGAGTCAAAAGACTAGGCGGAGTTTTGGTGTGATGATGCCGTCGTCGCGATGTTGATGTAGGCGCGGTATTATTTGGCACGAACAAGGCACGCAAAAACCAAAATCCGAACACACAAGTTAATGCCCGAAAATTTGGAGCAAAAAGGACTCACAAAAGTTGTCAAAATTTGTGTCTAGATAACGCCGGATTTTGTGTCAAAGTGTCAAATGGATGTCAAAAGGGGTATATTGGTGTTAACATGGAGTCAAATTGTTGTCAAAGAGGTGTCCAAAATTAGGACGGACCGAAGTAGGCCGGCTTTAGCCGGTGTACACCGGCTATTTCTGGTCTTGGAGTGCTGGGCCTGCGGAGCTGGGCGTGGCGCGTGGCTGAGTGAAATCGAGCCAGGGGCGGGTGGGAGGGCGTTGGGAAGGCGGTCACGGGCTGGAGGCGAGCGGAGGTGGAAGGCGGCGGCGTGCACGGGAGTCTGGCAGCCAGGGGCTGTGTGGCGGTGTTTGGTGGACCTTGGTGGGAGGCGCGTGGCTGCGTGGGTGTGTTGGGCGCTAGTGCGTGCGCACGGTGGGGAGTTAGCCGGAGTGGAGCTGGCGCTGCGGCTAAGGCGGAGCTGGTCGGCGGTGGCGCTGAGGAGCGATGACAGACGAGGAGGTCGAGGAGTGCGAGGGCGGGTCGAGCGGAGGAGATCGAGGTGGAAAGGCCTGGGCGAAGCATTGACCTGCGCGACGAGATGGGCCGGCTTTAGCCGGTCTGAGGTCCGGCTTTAGCCGGTTCGGACTTTTTCGAGGCTGGATTTTTTGAGACGGTCTGACTATTTCCGGTATGCAGACCGACTTTAGCCGGTTTGGGCTGCTGCATGAAAAGTTCGTCGATTTGGGCGGAAATTGGGTCGGAAAATCATCGATTTCGGAAGAAATAAGAGAAAATTTGTGGCAATATAGATCAACACCCAAGACATCAACTATGGATCAAAACCACAAAAAACTCAACAAATCCAGAGATCAAATTTTGAGGTAATTTTGGGGCTATTTTTTGGATTTTTGAAATTTATGGTGGAAATCACAAACAAGAGTAAATCTGTGGCAACCAAAAGCTGCTGATACCATATGATAGGGGTTGACCCCTTGGGTGTGGCCTGATCTTCATGGATTCACGAGATTTGTGGTGGGGGAAGAGGATGATCCCGAATAACATGACGAACACGATGAACATGACACACAAATCGAAGGCAAACACACACACACAAGATACACACCAGTTGTCCTCGTTGGCCCGATTCACCAACTCAATAGAATCACAAGGAAGAGACTCCAAGAGTAGAATTCCTTGTGAGAGATTGACTTGCAAGGGATAGAATTCCAAGTGGGGAAGAGACCAATCAATTGGATAGAATTACACACTCTTGTATGCAAGAGATCCAAATCAAGGTAGAATTCCCCAAATAGAAGAGATCCCAAACAAAGAGGGTGATTTCTAGATGTAGATCTAGTTGGGTTCCCACAAGGGAGGAGGCATCATGCCAATTCTTATCTCAATTCATCTCTATCCTAGGGAGGGGGAGAGTGACCCATATATATAGGCAGCCACGAGCTAGGGGTAGTTTGGTCACTAGGGAGATAGAGAACATAGGTGGCTTCATGGCCAAAGAAGAGTTGACTCGGGTAGACCGGCTATAGCCGGTGTTCAGTCTGGCTAGAGCCGGTGGGGCCGGCTTTAGCCAATTTGGGACCGGCTTTAGCCGGTCTAGCTTCAGCTGCCGCCTCTTCTTGCAGCGCTTCCATGCTTCTTTCTGGTGGTTTTTCTTCTTCCTTCTCTTCCACGCCTCGATGATGTCAGAATTGAGAGTGGATGTTGTTGACGCACATGATGCGGTGGTGTCCGAAGGCCACCCCGTATCACAAGCAGCATGGGGGCAAGCTTGACTGGGCGGAGACGGACGGAGTCGAGGGGGATAAATGGAGGCGAGGAAGACGAATCCCCATGGTCAGAAGGAAGAGCGCAAGGAGGCGAATCATTTGCCCCACATGGCGGCGGCAGAAAGTGTCGGAGCTCGTCGGAGGAGTGCGGCGACACCGACGGCGACGCGCAGTCGCCAGAGCGCGAGGGGGTTAGGGTTAGGGTTAGTCGCGGGGAAGAGAAGGGGGCTCAGCCCGACTGGGCCGAGCTAGCTTGACCAAACCCACTCGGGTTGGTCTGACCAGTGGGCTAGGTTGTCAGTTTTTTTAATAACTAAAACCCTATGAAAAACCCCCAATTAGATTAAAATAGCACCAGAAAAATATATAAAAATAACACAAAATGAAAGTTAACTATTTTTAGTCTTTATATGAACTTTGAGATTTAAATTGGGATTTAAATAATCTTATGGATTAATTGTGCAAAAGAAAAGGAATTTAAAGGGATTTTCTATAATATTTTAACTCATGAGATATCTAAGAAAAATCTGGTTAAAATTCTTAACTCTTTAAAATAAACTCCATTCAAGAATACTTGGTGATTATTCTTGAATGAAGATATTATTAACATATATTCTTTAAAATCATAAAAGGAATATATAAATGCCAGCAAATGAATAAATTACTTCTAGAAGGTATAAAGGGAACACACACCTTAAAGCATGCATCATTTGAATCTTTAACCATTGCCCTTATCAGACAATGATGCTGTTTTCCAGAACCCGAGGTCTCGGGTCACTCCAACAAATCCAACTGCACTACCTTGCAGTTTGCAGGCAAGTTCACTCTTGCTCATATCTATTGTTTATCTTTAGCAAATTACTTGCAAATATACCCGTGGTATTACTACTGCATTTAAAGCAAAAGTTCTGCTTTCTTAATCAATTTGATTTGGTTAGCAACCACGGTGGTTGTTACCCTAGGATGGTGGGCAGTGGGACCATGGTATGAGTATTGGTGGTGGTCCCACTGCAACTGGAAAGTTCACCTAGGAATTAATAACCAATGTCGCCAGTGATTCTAGTGCCGCAAATAACGGTCAACCATAAGATCTGGTATGGGACGGAGAAGTCAGCTGTACCAACTTCCTCTCGCATATCAATGGATGCACCATACCGTAGCTGCATCCTGCTGGGTTGCAGTAAAGGGTGGGACCCCTTAGTGCCCATGCGTATCAGTGGTCTATGATGGATTGTAGGAGACCAACGAGGGAGGCCTGAGGTCGGGAGTATATCTGCCGAGGTCGGAACTACCAAAGGGTAGGAGACTGGTGTAGGTAAGTTAAATCGAGGTTAGGACTACCTTTGGGTTGGAGACCGACGTGGATTGTATCAATCGAGGTCAGGACTACCAAAGAGTAGGAGGCCAGCGAGGATTGTTTCTGAGGTTGAAACTATAAAAGGGTGGGTATGCGAGGTCATGGAGGAGGACAGTGATTGGCTTGGATCACAAGACTGGTCCCCATACCAAGGAAGTATGGACGGGAAAGTACGCCCGGTTGTGTAGCAAGGCTTTGATCTCTTATGGGTACAAGTGACCACCTCTGCAGAGTGTAAGAAAGTATCTTGATACTCCCTGTTCCAGGAAGGAGCTACGAACATGGCAGGAAAGGAGCCCATCAAAGCTCCAATCAACTTGTGAAGACTGACGAACATAGTTTTCTGAATAAAATCAACCTTTAAAGAAATGATTACAAAAACTTGCATTTGACCTAAGACTTTCTAGTCAACGGTCGTAGCTAGTGCATCAAACACCTCTATGCTCTTAAATGAACTTGCTGGGCAATGCTCGTTACTCACCCCACTCCCTCTTAACCCTTGCTTAGACTCGAAGGGCCAGAACGAAGAGACTGAAGGAGCCTCGGAAGACATGGAAGAAGTTTACTATGAGGAGCCGGACCTTTCCGGTGGAGTCGAAGGCGTTGACTACACCATCGCCTATGGTATCAGCGAAGGAACCAAGAAGGAGGCAGAAAACTAGTAGCTTAGTGTAGTCACTTAAGTTGCACCGAACCCTATAGAATAAAGCAACTTGAGTAGAGTAGCATGTTTAGTTTACTACTTTCTGGATTAACCAAGGCTTGTAGTATCAAGGTAGAACCTACTAGTGTTCCTCTTTGGACCGAGGAGGAATTGGAGTCCTTTATAACATTATGGCTTGTAATATTTAGTGCTTGAATAAAGACCGCTATGTTTCTGTTATACCACTCTGAGGGATTTAATATTTGTGAAATGGTACTTCACGAGTGTTATGTCAATGACTTGCATACTACAACATGCAGTGGTATGCTAGGTCACCACAAGGCGCTAGGGATCAAGTCGATCTGGTGCTCGATGCCTCGTAGTGGTGGCAACCTAGCTAGTACCTCCTTCGGAAAAACCTCATCAAATTCCTGCAAAATAGTAGAGACACCAAGAGAAACAGGTTGCATATCATTAGAAACTAAAACCTCGCCTTTGTACATGAGCAAAAGAGGCATGGCTGAAGGATCCTCACTAAATTCTCTCATATCTTCTTTGGTGGCTAAGACTAGCAGGTTGGGCACTCTCTCACTTTTCGTTATATCAGTCACGGCTATTACAGTATCTCATGTAGGTGGTTGTTCTAACTTCACTTCAGTCTTCTGACGAGATTCATTAACAATTTGCTGCATGACATAGGATGTAAGTTGATTTTATTGCCCTTGAACTCCAAATGGTATGTATTGGCTTGACCATTGTGCTGCACATGGCGGTCAAAGAGCCATGGCCGACCCAACAAGAGATGAAAAACCGTCATAGGAACCACATCAAAGTCAATAGAATCCTTGTATAGACCTATCTCAAAGTTCACACGTACCATGTGATTTACCTTCATCTCACCATTGTCACTTAACCACTGAATATAATATGGGTTAGGATGAGGTAAATATTTCAAACCCAGCTTAGCACATAATTCCTTACTTGCGAGGTTGCGGCAACTTCCTCCATCAATGATTACCTTGCAAGCTTTATTGGGACCGACCAGTGCCTTGGTTTGAAACAGGTTGCAGTGCTGAGAATCAACATTGGGCTGCACACTCAACATACGTGGAGAGACAACAATAATAGGAGAAGAAACAACATAAGCATCTTCACCTTCATCATCATAACCAAACGGATCAGCAGCATTTCTGGTCTCATATCCATTCTCAGTAACCACTATCACTTTGTTGTTGGGACAATCTCTTTTAAAGTGTCCCTTGCCTCCACACGTATGACATACTTTCTCACTATGACGAGTCACAGAGGCACTCGAACCAGAACTAGCGGCTGGTGTGGTAGCAGGACGTCTGGACTGAGCTCCAGAGGTCGCTGGCCTAGTGGACGAGGAGGGGCGAGTAGGAGTCCCCTCAAGTGGCGTTGGGGCAGGGCTAGTAGGTGCCCTTGCAGTGTATCGACTGGCAGGTGAAAAGCGAGATTTTTGTTGCGCCTCTTCAGCAAGCTGTGCCTCAGCCTCCATAGGATGGTGAAGCAACTGATTCATATCATTGTAAGTATGATGCCGGACGATGTTCTTGATAGGAAGTCTGAGTCCACGCAAAAACTGTTGCATAGTCATCTAAATAGACTCTTGAACTCGCGGTCAATGTATCAACAGTTCCATCTCCTTGTAATAAGCATCAACTGTTCCAAAGTGAATAATAGTGCGTACCAGAACAAAGTATCAAGCTCGTACACGGATGTGATGAAGTGAATACCGAGGGTATAAGAGCGATTACACGACAAACCAGGAATATATGGTGGAGCTGTAGGTATGGTATCCTAAGTACACCGCAAATAAGTCCTAGTGCTGATCGTATGACAAGACCCATGAAAACACACACGGTGGTGATAAACGAGGCAAAGCAACTCTGAAGAAGAGCTCAACAGATATAAGTGACAATGCGCAATGGCTCATGTTGCAATGCACAAGAGAGACGCTAGCACTGTCTCAATGAACAGGCACAAGATTGCGCACACGGCAGCAGCCTGATAAGCACGAAATAGCTAGTCGCATATGGGTAAGCGCCTAACACGATGTTGTAGATAGGATGTTGATACGTTGCAAACGTATCTATAATTTTTGATGCTCCATGCTTGTTTTACACCAATTGCTTTATGTTTTGTTTACACTTCATGATAGGGCAAAGGTGTCCGATCTTTCGATGAGATCTTGATACGTCGATTTGGTGGGTGGAGTTTGTGCTTGACGATCCGACTACACGTGCGAAGCTCGTGCGCCAATGCAATCGCTAGGACAATCTCCGGGAGTTACTGATCTTGCGGGTGCACGATCAGCCTGACCAGCGAGGGTCTTAATTCCTACCTGAAATCGAGAACAAGTAAGAACTAATACAGCAATCAAGATATTGCGGATGAAAGATGTATGCTTTATTCAAAAGGTGGGATTCCGAATAGGCGGTCTTCTTCTGGGCGATTGGCCTCAAAAGTCGAGCTCGTAGTTGCAGCAAGGGCTAACTTTTAGTCTAATCAAAATCCGAGTTCTAATGACGGCTACGGGGGTATTTGAGGAGGAAAAGGTAGGGGTGCGACCAGCCATGGGTTGGGTGGTCGAACGGACCCCTAACAGGCCTTTTCTCCTCAAATTCGGACTCCTAAAAGTGGCTGTCTTATTTGCTGCGAAATTTACATGGGCCTGGCCCAAAAATAGAAGTGACGCAGCACCATATGTATTTATGGACGAAATTATGAAGTAGCTCTTTGTATATTTCGTCCAAGTCTTCATCCTTCATTATGGTGGCTTCAAAGTTCTGAAATCTCCACTCGTGGCGTCTTCTTCAATCCTCAAACGCATGCTGCCATCTCCATGCACGATCATGCTCCAATGCTTGTCCCTCTCATCCATGCTAGGTCCATCATTCCTAAGAGTAACAAACATATCTGATTTAGGCAGCATCATATTCTCATGTATGTGAGAAAGAGTTCCAAGAAACGAAAGTACCTGATAGTTAAGTTGCTTGGCACGAGCTCGAGTGATGGGTCCTTGTATGTGTTCCGCTGTAGGGACAGCGGATGTATCAATAGATGGGATGTCCTCATCATGCTCCCCTTCTTGAATTGAAGTCGTCCTCGACGCAACCTCATCTTCTTCACCGAAGTAAGGTTTTAAATCTGCAATGTTAAATGTAGGACTTACCGTACCAAAATCTGCAGGAAGCTCCAGTTTATATGCATTATCATTGATTTTCTCTATCACCTTAAAAGGACCATCAGCACGTGGCATTAACTTAGACTTGCGCAAATCAGGAAAACGATCTTTGCGCAAATGCAACCAAACAAGATCACCAACCTCAAACACAACATGCTTTCGTCCTCTATCCCCAGCAACTTTATACTTAACATTCATGCGTTCTATGTTGTCTTTAGTAGTTGCATGCAATTTTAAAATCAATTCAGCACGCTGTGTAGCATCGAAATTATTTTGCACTGAAGATGGTAAAGGCAACAAATCAATAGGTGCACGTGGAACAAAACCATAGACAATCTGAAAAGGGCTCATCTTTGTGGTAGAATGCAGCGAACGATTATAAGCAAACTCAATATGAGGCAAACATTCCTCCCACAATTTTAAGTTCTTCTTTAAAACAGCCCGCAGCATGGTAGATAAAGTTCTATTAACTACTTCAGTTTGTCCATCAGTTTGGGGATGACATGTAGTACTAAACAGCAATTTAGTCCCCAACTTAGCCCATAAACATCTCCAAAAGTGGCTAAGAAATTTAGTATCACGATCAGAAACAATAGTATTTGGCACACCATGCAAACGAACGATATCACGAAAAAATAATTCAGCAATGTGCGCAGCATCATCGGTCTTGTGACAAGGAATAAAGTGTGACATCTTAGAAAACCGATCCACAACAACAAAAATACTATCCCTCCCCTTCTGTGTACGAGGTAATCCCAAAACAAAGTCCATTGAAATATCCTCCCAAGGAACACTAGGAACAGGAAGAGGCATATATAAACCATGTGGATTAAGGCGAGACTTAGCTTTTTCACAAGTAGTGCAGCGTGCCACGAATCTCTCAACATCTCGCCGCATGCGTGGCCAAAAGAAGTGTGCAGCAAGAACATCCTCCGTCTTCTTGACACCAAAGTGTCCCATTAATCCTCCTCCATGCGCCTCCTGTAACAACAAAAGACGAACGGAACCATCTGGGATGCATAGTTTGTTAGCACGGAACACAAATCCATCATTAAGGATGAATTTGTTCCATGTCCTACCATCTTTACAATTTTGCAACACATCTTTAAATTCAGCATCATGCAAGTATTGTTCCTTTATAGTTTCCAACCCAAAAATTTTGAAGTCAAGCTGAGATAACATAGTATAACGGCGCGACAAAGCATCAGCAATAATATTATCTTTACCCTTTTTGTGTTTGATAACATAAGGAAAAGATTCAATAAATTCAACCCACTTGGCATGGCGACGATTCAGTTTTGCTTGACTACGAATATGCTTCAAAGATTCATGATCAGAATGTATAACAAATTCTTTAGGCCATAAATAATGTTGCCAAGTTTCTAATGTCCGAACCAGCGCATATAATTCTTTATCATAAGTAGAATAGTTCAGACTAGGCCCACTCAATTTTTCACTAAAATATGCTACAGGTTTGCCCTCTTGTAATAACACACCTCCCAAACCAATGCCACTAGCATCACATTCAAGTTCAAACGTCTTATTAAAATCAGGAAGTTGGAGTAATGGAGCATGTGTTAACTTATCTTTCAGTATCATGAAGGCCTCTTGTTGTGCATCGCCCCAAACAAAGGGCACATCCTTCTTTGTGAGCTCATTCAATGACGCAGCAATAGAACCAAAATCTTTGACAAAGCGCCTATAAAACCCAGCAAGACCAAGAAAACTCCTTACTTGGGTGACCGTCTTGGGCTGTGGCCAATTATCAATAGCTTCAATCTTGGCTGGATCAACTTCAATTCCCTGTTCTGTAACAACATAACCAAGAAAAGCAACTCTATTTGTGCAGAAGGTGCACTTCTCAAGATTACCATACAAACGTGCATCACGTAAAGCATTGAAAACAGCACGTAAATGATCCAAATGGTCCTCTAAAGATTTGCTATATATGAGAATGTCATCAAAATATACCACCACAAAACGACCAATAAAAGCACGGAAAACTTCGTTCATCAGTCTCATAAAGGTACTAGGTGCATTAGTTAAACCAAACGGCATTACTAACCACTCATATAAACCGAACTTAGTTTTAAAAGCTGTTTTCCATTCATCTCCTAATTGCATACGAATTTGGTGGTAACCACTACGCAAATCAACTTTAGAGAACATAATAGAACCACTCAACTCATCTAGCATGTCATCCAAACGAGGTATAGGGTGACGATATCGAATGGTAATATTATTAATAGCACGACAATCAGTACACATGCGCGAAGAACCATCTTTCTTAGGTACTAAAATAATAGGAACAGCGCATGGACTAAGAGACTCACGAATATAACCTTTGTCCAATAAACTCTGGATCTGTCGTTGTATCTCTTTTGTTTCTTCAGGATTGGTGCGATATGGCGCACGGTTGGGCAGCGAAGCTCCTGGAATCAAATCAATTTGGTGTTCTATTCCACGAATAGGTGGAAGTCCAGGTGGAACATCTTGTGGAAAAACATCCATGTATTCCTGCAAAAGGTTAGCAACCGCAGGTGGCAAAGAAGGAGGCATATCCTCAAATGAAAACAGTACTTCTTTGCAAATAATAGCATAGCATGGAGTAATATTGACATCAATTTCAGCAAGATCAGATTTGCTAGCAAGTAAACAAGGATTCTTCAAACGAATTTCAGTAGCATGGTTAGAATCAGATTTAGAAGAATGCTTAGGTGGTACAAAATCTGCAGCAATAATCTGATTCTCACTCTTATGTTTGTCCTCATTTTTTAATCTACTAGCTCTAGCAAGATCATCTTTCAAAATTTGTTCCGGAGTCATGGGTTTAAGTCCAATTTTCTTGCCAGCATGTGTAAGAGAATACTGATTTGTTTTACCATTATGTACAGATTCTCTATCAAATTGCCATGGTCTACCAAGTAACAAAGAACAAGCTTGCATAGGTACAACATCACAATCAACAAAATCTGAATAAGTACCAATAGTAAAATGCACGCGTGCAGTTCTTGTTACCTTGAGCTTACGGGAGCTCTCAAACCATTGAATGTAATATGGATGAGGTCGTTGTCGTGTGGGCAGAGCAAGCTTCTCCACCATGTCAATACTAGCCAGATTGTTACAACTCCCTCCATCAATGATGATCCGGATAGCTCTCTCCTTAACAACGCCTCTTGTTTGAAACAAGTTGTGGCGTTGATCATGCTCAGCCTTGCTCAATTGCACACTCAAGACACGTTGTGCAACTAAGCTCTTGTATTGATCAGCAGTTTCAGCTCCCATTACCTCCATCTCCTTGTCAGAATCAGAATTGGCACCATCACGTGCAGCAATAAGTGCCAATGTATCATCATCAAAATCACTTGCAGAGTCATATTCGCCATCTTCAAGTACCACCATCACACGTTTGGTTCTGCATTCTTTTTCAATGTGACCAAACCCAAAACACTTGCGACATTGAATATCGCGAGTCTTCCCCGTGGAGGCCATGGAAGAAGAACTCCGTGTCGGACCAGCAGATGGTGATGGAGCAGGAGCAGGAGCAGGTGGCGTTCTTGACGTCGGCGTGGTATACCTGGAGGTGGAAGGACCTGGTGCATCCCCACGAGAAGGTGGAGCTGATTGGCGCGCAGACCATGAAGAAGTACGACCTGCAGAATTATTAGGTCTTCTCCATGATGGTTGACGATCCTGCACTTCAAGTTCAGCTTTGCAAGCAAGGTGAAATAAACGAGTAATAGTATTGTACTCCTTGTAGTCTAAAATATGCTGAATCTCCTTATTTAAACCACCAAAGAAACGTGCAAGCATAGCTTCATTATCCTCTACAATACCACAACGAATCATGCCCGTTTGTAACTCTTGATAATACTCTTGTACAGAATTTTTGCCTTGTTCTAAACGAGTTAATTTTTTAAGCAAGTCTCGTTGATAATGTGGAGGTACAAAACGAGTACGCATGGCATGTTTTAGACCAAGCCAAGTAGCAGGAATATTAGCATGATTGACTCGACAATATTCAGACCACCAGATAGAAGCAAAATCAGTAAATTCACATGTAGCAGCACTAACACGCAAATGCTCAGGGTAGCGTAAACATGCAAAACGTTGCTCTACTTCTAATTCCCAAGTGAGATATGCATCAGGATTATATCTACCCTCAAATGGCGGAATATTTAATTTTAGCTTAGCCACATGGTCATCATCACGTACCGGACGCGGAGGTGGACGAGCGTTGCGGTTGTATTGCCGCGGACGGCCAGGTGCAGGTTGTTGGACCTCGTCCTCGTCGAGCTCGTTTTCATCTTCGAACTCGTTTTCCCCCTCGTCAGCAGCATATCCGTCCTGGGTGGCCGCCTCCGTAGCGGCCGCAGCAGCTGCCGCAGCTGTAAGAGGAACGCGGCGAGCACGTGGTACAGGGACGGCCGGCCGTGGCAGTGGTGGTAAACGGGCCAGGACTTCCTGGAACCGGGCATCGAGCTTGGTGTTGAAGGATGCCTCAAGACCAGCCATCTTGTCCATCGCATCAGAAAGCTTGGAATCAACATCACCCAAGCGTGTGTCCACATCTTGTGCACGCCCCACCAACAGCCGTGTGAAGTGGGCATGCAACTCTGCACTAGTCATCTTCTCTGGATCAACATCATCCTTCGGGGTTCCTGTCATGGTTAGCGTGGAAGCAAGCACAAATATATATACCTATGCACTACGGAATATGGTGGGATCACGCGTAATCCGTCAAGCGGTATACAAAGCTCTTACAAGTTCTTACCCAACAGGAGGAAGGTGATATGCAACCAGCAAAGAACAGCGACTCCCAAAATTGCACAAGCGATTACCAGGTGTCGATACAAAGCACGTGCAGAAATATGTGGAGCTGTAGGAAGGCTTATATGGTAGCAAAAATACAGCAAATGTCAAAACAGCAATGCAATGTTGAAAGAATGCTCAACCACGGTATTGTGCTGGTCCTAGGCTATACCAAGCTAGAGACGCGAGCCGAGAACACTAAGGAAGTCACGGCGCGGCCCCACAAGCAGAAAGGAACAGCTCCCAAGCAAAATATAAGTGAAGATCTGCAGGAATTGTCAGGTCTGAAACTTCGGAGGGCAAAAACTCAGCCTTCCCGGCCTTTTTTGGGAGTTCTGGGTGTCGCACAACGACGTAGTGGTCACGTAGATCTTTTCGCTACGAACATTTTGAGTACTCGCACGTCGAAAACGGAGTTCGTATGCAAAAGTTATGACCAGTTGAAATTTGCTGTCGAAAACCGTCAAAAAAACTGACGGAACTGTCAAAATTCAGACTGAATTCGGAATGCACTAGTAGGAACGGGTCAACCCGACTTGGATGCGGAGTTGACTTTTTTTTTTTTTTTTTTTTTTTTTTTTTTTTTTGCTCTTCTTCCTCCTCTTGACTGGCGACCGAAACCTAACTCACGGACTCTGAAAAAGGTACGGATGAAATTGGGAAGAACGAACAAGAACTTATGTGAAGGCGGTGGCGGAAGTATATGGCGTGGTGGTGGAAGGATATGGCGGAGCAGTGGTGCAAGCGTGCGGCGGCGGCGGGACTAAGGTGAATCGAACTCGAAACTCTAAAGGAACAGACACTAAGACCAGCAACTCGACACGCGGATGCAGACACAAATTCAACGATGCAAACTGAAAAGACAATGCAAAGGCTCGGATGGTTTATGGGACGAGATGATCTAACCCTAACTGTATTTTTTGGCTTTTTCGTGGTTTATAGGTATGAACACTGATGCAATCTAAACTACGAAAACAGTAAATCTCACCGAGCAACCTGAAATCTGATACCACTTGATAGGGCAAAGGTGTCCGATCTTTCGATGAGATCTTGATACGTCGATTTGGTGGGTGGAGTTTGTGCTTGACGATCCGACTACACGTGCGAAGCTCGTGCGCCAATGCAATCGCTAGGACAATCTCCGGGAGTTACTGATCTTGCGGGTGCACGATCAGCCTGACCAGCGAGGGTCTTAATTCCTACCTGAAATCGAGAACAAGTAAGAACTAATACAGCAATCAAGATATTGCGGATGAAAGATGTATGCTTTATTCAAAAGGTGGGATTCCGAATAGGCGGTCTTCTTCTGGGCGATTGGCCTCAAAAGTCGAGCTCGTAGTTGCAGCAAGGGCTAACTTTTAGTCTAATCAAAATCCGAGTTCTAATGACGGCTACGGGGGTATTTGAGGAGGAAAAGGTAGGGGTGCGACCAGCCATGGGTTGGGTGGTCGAACGGACCCCTAACAGGCCTTTTCTCCTCAAATTCGGACTCCTAAAAGTGGCTGTCTTATTTGCTGCGAAATTTACATGGGCCTGGCCCAAAAATAGAAGTGACGCAGCACCATATGTATTTATGGACGAAATTATGAAGTAGCTCTTTGTATATTTCGTCCAAGTCTTCATCCTTCATTATGGTGGCTTCAAAGTTCTGAAATCTCCACTCGTGGCGTCTTCTTCAATCCTCAAACGCATGCTGCCATCTCCATGCACGATCATGCTCCAATGCTTGTCCCTCTCATCCATGCTAGGTCCATCATTCCTAAGAGTAACAAACATATCTGATTTAGGCAGCATCATATTCTCATGTATGTGAGAAAGAGTTCCAAGAAACGAAAGTACCTGATAGTTAAGTTGCTTGGCACGAGCTCGAGTGATGGGTCCTTGTATGTGTTCCGCTGTAGGGACAGCGGATGTATCAATAGATGGGATGTCCTCATCACTTCATGGCATTTTTATGCATTTTCTGGAACTAACCTATTAACAAGATACCACAGTGCCAGTTCCTGTTTTCTCCTGTTTTTGTATTTTAGAAAAGCTATACAAGAAATATTCTCGGAATTGGACAAAACGAAGCCCGAAGTCCCTATTGTGTTGTCACATACACGGAGTCCAAAGGGGAGACGGAGAGGAGCCAGGAGGCAGACACACCAGGTGATGGCACGGGTGCCCCCTAGCCGCGCCACCATGTGGTGTGGACCCCTCGGGTGCCCTCTGACATTGCCCTTCCGCCTATAAAAAGCCTCCGACGTGAAAATCCTAAATCGTCTAGTATCCATCCATGAAAAGTTCCACAGCGCCGCCACCATCAAAGACCAATTTCGAGGGACAGAAGTCTCTGTTCCGGCACCCTGCCGGGATGGGGAATTGCCCCCGGAGCCATCTCCATCGACTCCACCGCCATCTTCATCGCCGTTGCTGTCTTCCATGATGAGGAGGGAGTAGTTCTCCCTCGAGGCTGAGAGCTCTACCGGTAGCTATATGTTCATCTCTCTCCCATGGTGTGATCTTTATGTGATCATGAGCTTTGTAATCTAGTTGAATAAGTAGATGTTACTCTTCATCTATTATGGTACTCAAGTGATTTTATTAATGTAATCTCCGGAGACACCTTGTCCCGTGATGTGAAGTTGACAGTGTGTGCATCATGTGTGGCTCTTAGGATAAATTTTACAGTAATACTTATCATGAGTATGATTTGAGTTGGATGTCTCTATGAATTGTGGTGTTTGTCTAGAACCGTCTAGTGCACTCAAGGTGACAGTGTGGGCTAATCTAGATTGGGGAATGCAAACTTTAAGGAGTGCTTTTACAGCCCTACGCTTGATTAGTGTTTGTTATCCAACCAGAGAGTAGTTTAGGGTAGCATAGTGAAGAAAGATATTTATGTGTTCAATTATGTTATCATTGTTGAGAGTGTCCACTAGTGAAAGTATGATCCCTAGGCCTTGTTTCTAAGCATTGAAACACCGTTTACAACCAGTTCTGCTACATGTTTGCTTGCAGCGATTTTTATTTCAGATTGCAATTACCACATAATCATCCATATTACTTGTATTTCACTATCTCTTCGCCGAACTAGTGCACCTATACACCTGACAAGTGTATTGGGTGTGTGTTGGGGATACAAGAGACTTCTTGTATCTTAATTGCAGGGTTGCTTGAGAGGGATATCTTTGACCTCTTCCACCCTGAGTTCGATAAACCTTGGGTGATCCACTTAAGGGAAACTTGCTGCTCTTTTACAAACCTCTGCACTTGGAGGCCCAACACTGTCTACAAGAATAGAAGCGTGCGTAGACATCAAGCTCTTTTCTGGCACCGTTGCCGGGGAGGTTGATTGCGCGGTATTGAAGGGGCTAGAGAACTTGATTGCGTTTATTGATGAAGTAAATGACCGGCCAGTTGGAAACCCCAAGAGAAGGTTTGATGAATATAGCAGCAAGTTTTCCCTCAGTTATGAAACCAAGGTTATCAATCCAGTAGGAAAAAGCCAATACTCCAGAAGGTGATGCTTGCTAGCCTAGTGACACACCAACAAGGGCGCCGTTAACGATAACTTGTTAGCGCATTTTCAACTAGTAGCAACGTGGAACCTGCACACAACAAAACCAAATACTTTGTTCCCAACTTACGATGAGGTTGTCAATCTCACCGGTTTGCTTGAAACAAAGGGTATGAGCGTATCGAGTGGAAAGCAATAGTAGTATGCGAGTAAAGTAAATAGTGCGAGTAAATAAACAGGTGATAGCAATATAATGGAAATAGGACCAGGGTCCACAGTTCACTAGTGGTGTCTCTCCATAAGATAAAATAACACATGCTGGGTAAACAAATTACAGTTGGGCAATTGATAGAATAAAGACAACGTGCATATGTCGAGAGGATCACTATGAGATTTACTCTGGACATTACAACAAGACACATAGACAGCCATCCAACTGCATCTATGACTAATAATCCACTTGTGGCGAATCAGTCCGAGAACTCCACAAGTATTAAGTTGCGAATAATAGATAATTGCATTAAGCAAAGTGTGTAATGTAAACAAAGCATATGCCCTCGAGCATATGAATGTTATTTTCCCCTAGTAGCAACAGCACATCTACAACCTTAGAGGTTTCTGTCACTCCCCCAGATTAAATAGAGGCATGAACCCACTATCGAGCATAAATACCCCCTCTTGGAGTCACTAGCAACTACTCGGCCAAGATAGCTACTAACAACGGAGAGCATGCAAGATCATAAACAACATAGAGATAACATAAGATAATATTCAGCACATCAACTCAATCATCACACCAATATTCATCGGATCCCAACAAACACAACATGTAGAATTACATAACGGTGATCTCGATTATGTAAGGGAGCTCACGAGATCTAAACATGAAGCACATGGTGGAGAAGACAACCATCTAGCTACTGTTATGGACCCATAGTCCAAGGTAAACTACTCACTCATCACGCCGGAGGCAAGCATGGCGATGAAGAAGACCTTCGGTGGCGATTCCCATCTCCGGCAGGGTGCCGCGAAGAGCTTCTGGACCCTCCCAATCTTGGGTCGATGACGGTGGTGGATCGCGATGTGTTTCTAGAAAAGTGATCGGGTTTTTCCCGTCGGGGGGTCTTTATAGGCGAAGGGGTGGCGTCAGAAGTGGACCAGGGGGCCCTCACCATAGGGCGGCGCAGCTAGGCCCTGGGCCGCGCCCCCTGGTGATGAGGCCGCCTCCTGGCTCCTTTCCGTTTCCTCTTCGGTTCTCTGGAAGCTTCAGTAAATTTCTGGATGTTCGACTTTTGTTTCGTCCAATTCCGAGAATATTTCCTGTGTAACTTTTCTGAAACACAAAAACAGCAGAAAACAGGGAACTGGCACTGTGGCATCTTGTTAATAAGTTAGTTCCGGAAAATGCATAAAAATGCCACGAAGTGTAACAAAACACTAAGCAAATGGTGTAAAAACAAGCATGGAGCATCAAAAATTATGGATACGTATGAGATGTATCAGCATCCCCAAGCTTAACTCCTGCTCGTCCTCGAGTAGATAAGTGATAACAAAATAAATAATTTTTGAGGTGACATGCACCTACACAATCTTGATCATATATGTAAGCGTTGTGCACTGGGATCAAAAGAACTTAAAACATGGGCATGAAAGATATAATCTTGATAGAAGAAACTTAGCAACCATGTTATAACATGAAAAAGAACACAAACGAAAGATCATGAAAATGAAACAATGAAAGTCAAACGTGTGTTCAAATCATAAGGAAAAACATACAAATGGTTTTCAGCTTGTCCTTCATGAGAGAGCAAAACATAAATGCATAGGACACCTTCAAGTTTAAGAGGGCGACTAGATACAAGTAATTTAAGAACAAGTGAAACCAACATCTTGAATCAATCAATGAAAACTTTGGGACAATGCACATTATACTCAGAATGACAACTATGCTCTCTTAGACGGTGCATAAAGGTAGAAGGTGATGACTCAACATAAAAGTAAAAGAAAGGCCCTTCGCGGAGGGAAGCAGCGATTGCAAGTTTTATAAACCATCAAAAATTATGGTACTTACTAGCTTTGAGCTCTCATTGCCCCCATCATAGTCATCTTGAATGGTTAAAGTTAATGCGAATACACTTATGATGCATATGCTTGACAAATCATAAGTTGAAAACCTTGTGTCCCGTGAAGTACGAATACCCAAACCTCATGCTACTCGACTTAGAGTCCCAAGCAAGCTCTTGTCATTGTAAATATATGTGTATCATCGAGAACCGCCAACGGGATACCTCCTGCCCGATGACATGGAACAAGCCCACATCAAAATGACAAGACAAACAGACAATGAACACCTCGACATCTCTTTTATTTACCATTGGTATACCTTTTTATTGTGAGATGCATCATCGAATGTCCACTATGGGCATGCTGTAAATTTCCACCATGAATGATGCATGGCTTAGATTAGCGGCCCAGGCGTTTCCCTAACACATATAAAAACTCCATGATCCCGCAAGATTCCCAACTTATTTCACATCGCGAGTATCCATAAACAAAAGATCACGATATCAACTCAAATGAAAGATAGTGCAATGTTGAAAGCTTGCCCCATGACGGCATGGCTAGGCTAATTTCCAACTTACAACTTGCAAGCATAACAACTCAACATAAGAGAGCCACAATGTCAAAATTTTAAAACGAGAAAAGTAAAGTGTGCCATCAGGTTCGTGAGAGCTTTACTGACCAATTTTCGCATAACACCAAAAAGAGTTTAATTTGAAGGATAGATAAAAGCAAGTCAAATATACTTTGGAATAGCAAATTGCGAATAGGTATGTATGGTGGACACTTTGGAACAACTTGGTTTTTAGGAGTTGGATGCACGACTAGAACTCATACTCAGTACAAAATGAAGGCTAGCAAAAGACTAGGAGCGACCAACTAAGAGAGCAATAACGGCCATAATCATGCAAAGCGACATTAAAAGAAGCATAAGATGGCATCAAAAGTCAAAAACTAAATGATCATAGATGCAATGGCGACTTTGTATGAGTCTAATATGTGTGAGCATGCGCCAAGTCAACCCAAATAAAGCATCAAGGAGAAAACCAAAATAATGCTTCCAAATAATTAAAACAACGCATGATTTTTTCAAAGGCTCATTAAGCAATCTCAGTCATTTGAGACAAGTCATGCTACAGCAAAACCACTAAGCATACTATCAAAAAGACATCAAGCACGACATGCAAAAGCCTAGGCTGCAGTCTACACAAGCTCCTTCTTGTACCACTTTTTTGCATAAAGCTTTTTCTCTTTTCCAACACCATTCGAACTTTTTATAAACAGCTCTTTTGATGAAAACCAACATGGACTAGAGGCAAAAATACACCTTGATGCAAAGATATAACAAGATCCGAACATAAATCAAGGCAAAAATCGAAAGCTGAACGCAGTTCTAGAAAAAGAGAACACTCGTTGAAACAATAAGAGTGAAAAACAGAGTATTCTTGGCAAATGAAAAGCAAGGCAACTTCTACAAAAGGAATTTGTTGGGGTCCAACCATTTATTGCAGCAAACAAAACTAAACAAAACTGAAAACTAAAAACAACTGACGCTCCAAGAAAAATGCATAATGCATGAAGCAATAAAAATATAGTGTGTTGAAAGGTGACCTGATTTTTGCCGATGAAGAAGGGGTGCCTCAGGGGCATCCCCAAGCTTTGATGCTTGTACCTCTTGGATATTTTTTGGGGTGCGTGGGCATCCCCAAGCTTGAGCTTTTGTCCATTCTTCAACTCATCTCATCATTCTCCAATCCCTACACGTGAAAACTTCCTTCATACAAAACTAAACACAAATCTATTAGCAACATTAGTGTAAGCATAACATTGAATCAACCCCTTTTTCCTTCAGGTTTCAACTCAAAACCACCACATATAAAGCATATACTACTGTAGCAACTTCCCCAAAAGTTCCGTGATCAAAAGAACTCAAAAAGAAAGCGATAAAGCGGCAAACACAAATATTGGCAGAAATCTGTCAAAACAGAACAGCTGACAAAGGTTGAATTTTTATAGGGTTTTTTGTTGCCCAAATCAAAAAGTGTTCAACTAATTAAAGTTTGTATATAACCTGGGGCATATGCACAAGAAATATCAGGTCCAAAAGATTTAAAGAGAATTTTCATGAATTTTTACGGTTCAGCACCAAAAACTGTTTCAGGACAGCAACATCCCCAAATCTTACCTCACTCAAATTAGAGGCTTCTCTTGGCACAAAAACGAAATAAAAATGATAAGGAGAGTTCATTACAATAGTAATAACTTCCAAGACTCAAATAAAATAAAAAGAACTGAATGTAAAAACATTGGGTTATCTCCCAAGTGATAAGGGGAGCATAGCTACTACTCCTACTATTTTACCACCTCCTTATGTTCTGAAGCTTGGACAATTCTGCTTTGAAGTGCCTCCACAAGATGATGTGAAGCCCAACTTTCGTACACCTCCAATGGAGTTTCATGTTCGCCGAGGCGCTGCAGCGAAAGATATTTAGGTGTTCTATTTTAGTTAAGTTTGCGTCATGTTTTTATTTCAGTTTGGTTTTATTTGTGTGTGATGGTTTTGGGCCTGTCCAAAATCAAGTGTATTTTGGCCATTTGGGCTTTTAGTTTGGTATGGGGCCTAGCCCAGCCAAGGTAGCATTCAGAGTCACCCATATAGGGTTATGGCAGCTGCCTTGTATCGCTCAGACTTGTTATTTTCGAGCTAAGAAAGAGACCAGAAAAGTCCCAATGTTTGGGGGCGCATATCGGTGTGTTTGCTTGCTGATCTTCGAGATCTGATATTATACCATTCGTGGGAGTTGATTCCGGTCAGTTTCAATGTGAGGAGTTTAAGAGGGTTTGATTTGATCTGTCTCAAATTCAATTCTCTTGTTGTTATCTTGCTATTCGTTTGATCGCCGTGAAAGATTGGGCCAAACCCCCTTCGGATCACGTTGATCCGTATCACCAAGAGTGCTTTTCTTTAATGCCTTTGAGCTAGGCGCAGAAAGTTGGAATCAAGTATTTTCGAAAGAAGCATTAAGATCAATTGTAGGAGTCTTTTCAACAATAAATTGAATTGTGTCCAAATGAGTTTTTGAAGATCCTTTATGATCACACTTTGGTACACTACTTTCATCAAAAGGATTTTCAGGACAAATCCAACTAGAATTCTTTTCCAAGGCATCATGAATTCCTACAAGTTTACAAGGTATGGGCACTCTAAAATCTTCATTGGGTGTACCAACAACCTCTACAGGCGAGCCAAGCTTATTAAATTTCTTAAAAACTTCCCTAGCTTCAATGGCAACATCTCTAAATTCTATGCGCAAAGTTTCCAAGATAAAAGCTTTCTTTTCAGGATCCTCAATATCATGAAGCTTAAGAAACATGTATTGCATAAAAGGATTAAGGCTAGCAAACCTAGCTTCCAACATGTGAATTAAATAAGCAGAAGCAACTTCATAACTAGGAGCAAGCTCAGCCAAAGACTTTTCCTCAACATCTTTATGTATACTAATATGATTAAAGAACTCCTCAATGTTACTTTTTCCAATAATTGAACCACTACCTACTGAGAGGTCCTCCAAAACGTACTTAGGGAACAACATAATGAACTAAAAGTAATAAAGTAACAACTATAAAGGAAACTAATTTTTTTGTGTAATTGATAAAATGATGCAAGTAAAAAATAAAGTAAAGCAAAACATAAAACAAAGTAAAGGATGTGCGTGCGAAACTCCCCTTGCAGAAGTCTTCTTTTTCCCCGGCAACGGTGCCAGAAAACTTGTTGACGGCGCGGTATTGAAGGTGCTAGAGAACTTAATTGCGTTTGTTGATGAAGTGATATGGGGTGGCCCGATCTTCTCGTGAGCGACGCGATGGTGATGATGGCAGCGGATGATTGTCGGGGATAACTTGGTGTCACCGATGAACTCTCCTCGCTTGAACCCTGGTGCCAATGCAACAGCTCTCAAACCCTATAGGATATTCATGACTCCACACACTTGCGCACGTAGCCGTCGACCACGAAATGGTAGTTTGCAATCTACTAATTCCCAATGGAACAACAGATCACACTAAACTTGCAGCAGTATAACACCAAATCCAGATGAATTGGTGCGGAGGAATTCAGATGAATGCTTACAGCAGTTCAACGAAGTATTCTTTAGTCTAAACGTGGTCTAACCCTAATTGAGGGGGCGCCCAGGGGTACTTATAGGTGGCCGGGCGTCCTCAGCAAAGACCTGGCCCAAAACATGCCTGGTTTGGGCCCAAACTGACTCAGTTCGACTCAAACGGGTACATACCGACCCATATATGGGTTCGGCCTAATTTTAGCACACAGGCTATGTGTGTAGCGCGCCTTAGATGTGTAGACATCGTGTCATAGGCAGTCCTAGTGCGCCATCACGTGCTCGTGCTCATCCAGACTTGATCTCCTTCACGTGCTGATGTTCTCCATGCTTGTGGCGCCGGCCTCCCTCTCCTCCCTCGCGCTCTCTTGCTTGATCAACACATCGTGCTCCATGTGTTGCATCTCCTCGCTCCCTCGAACCCCTTCTTCTCCAATGAACCTGATCATACATATGAACAAAGACTTAGGCAGTATAAAATTCTCATTACAATAAATATCAGATTCAGCAAGGAGTGAGTTCACCTGCTGTTGTAACAACTTAGCACGGGCTCGAGTAATTGGTCCAATCCGAATCTCATCATTGGACTTATCTTGATCAGCAACAATAGGATCATCAACAGTAGGTGGAGATGGCTGTGTAGTAGTGATGAGGACATCCCTACTATTGTTCCATCTCCACTTCGTGATGATGACAAGCAAGTTGCTGCAAAGAAGAAGTCCAATGATGAAATCAGAATTGGACCTATCACAAGAGCTCGTGCAAAGTTAATAGAACAACAGGTGAATTTGCTCCTAATAGAATCTGAGTATTTCGTTAATGAGAATTGTTTACTGCCTAAGTCTTTGTGTGTTTGCATACTCAGGTTCATGGGAGAAGAAGGCATAGCACGAGGAGTTGAAGCAGCTGGAGCAAGACGTGATGATCATGCCCATGGACGCGAGGGAGGAGAGGGAGGCCGGCGACCAGCATGAGGAGGAGGAGGACATCACGCAGGAGGCTGCATATGGCGCACCATCAAGTGCTTGTGCGCCATACACCTAAGGCCTGCGCGCCTAGTGGGCTGCACCCAACCATTGGGTCATTTTGTATCAAATAAGGTTGAGTCGAACCACGATTAGAGGACCAGGTCAGGTCGGCTGCCTTTGGCCAGCCGCACCCCCCATATATTGTGTGCTGATGCGCCATAGAGAGGTTAGACCACGTTTTAGATAAAACCCTAGTTCTTGAGACTGCTCTAAGCATTCATCTGGAATTCTTGTCTCCAATTCGTTTCGATCTGGAGATTATATACTGCAAGTTAACTGTGATCTGCTGTTCCATTGGGAATTAGTGAATTGCAATTATACCGTTTCGTGGTCGACGGCTGCGTTGCGCAAGTGTGTGAAGTCGTGAATATCCGAAGGGTAGAGAGCTGTTGCATTGGCATCAGGGATCTAGCGAGGAGAGATCATCGGCGACACCAAGTTATCTATCACCATCATCATCATTACCGCAAGCTTACTGAGAAGATCGGGCCACCCCATATCATCTTGGTATCAGATTTCCAGTGTTTCCTCGGTAAGCATCCACCAGATCATCCGTAGTTTAGTTTTGATTTTCGTCCTATCCAGAAAAGCCAAAAAAAAATTAGGGTTCATAGTATTGCCATCGCCTAGATTGCATCGTAGATTGGTTTTAGTTGCTGGTCGTTTTTCCTTCTTTGATCCGATCTGTTTCTTGTTTCGTAGGAGTCTAGGTTCTAGTCGGTTTTCAGTGTTGGATCTGAGTTGTGTTATTCCACCGAGTCCACGTTCATCTCGAGTTTCCGCCGCCTTTGTTCTGATCCGTGTCGGCAGATAAACCCTAGAAAAGCAAGAAACAAAGTGCTGACCGATCGCTGTTTGCAGTCTCCGCGCTATCCGCGTTTCAGTACCGAACGCTCTCGACCAGACACCGCGGGAACGTTTGTCTGGTCCAGCGCGTTGGCAATCTTGCTCCGAATCCTGCCGCGGCACGCGTTCCGTGCGTTCTCCTGCCGTGGTACAAATCCGATTCTGCTTCGTTTGTTTTTCCAAACCGAGTCCACATCGTGTCCTTTTCTTTTTCCGTTTGATAAACATAGCCACAGCCTTTCTACTATATAATTGTGTAGGAGCTTACCTATTTGAGACTAGCATATTTCTGCTCCACGGGCTGCTCTGTTTAGGGTTTTTGAGTGCAAATTGTTCTGCCGTGCTGAAAAATCTTCGCGGTGCGACGTATTGTGGCCGAAAAAGAGAGAGGAGAGAGAAAAAAAAATGAAATTTATTGTACTCCGTGAATTGGTTTTATAAAGAGAGTCAAAAAAAAGAGACAAAAAAAAGGAGAAAAGAGAGAAGAATCAAAAACAGAAAAGTGAGAAGTGGAGTTTCACTTCTTTCAGAGGCCGAAGCATCTATCTAATTTGCTGCACTAGTAGATTGAGCAATCTTGTGCCGGTTTACATTGAGCATTGCTAGTGTCTCTCTTGTGCATTGCAACATATCCTGTTTTATAGTTGCTTTGCCACGTTTATCTCCACGTGTGTGTTTCCCTTGGGTGTTTTGTTCACACGATCAGCACTAGGACTTGTCTTCGGTGTAGTTAGGATACCATACCTACAGCTCCACCATATACTCCTGCTTTGTCGTGCGATTGCTCTTATACCCTGGTATTCACTTCATCACATCCGTGCATTAGTCATCTATCCGAACGGGTACGCATTTTCTATTCACTTTGGAACGGTAAGATTTCCTTTTCTTGTCAGTTTTGAGTGAGTTGTGAGTGTGCCACCAAAAAGATTTTTGATTTAGTGCACTAACCTACTAATCATGTCTGTTAGTGGTGTTGATGATGTGATGCAGAAAAAGGCTGATGATGCTACTGTTACATGGAGGGAATATGAAGCTCTCCGAGATCATTTGCAAGGGGTTATTACTAGATCCACTGAAAACATTGACGCTGATATTCAAGCTGTGCAAATGAAAGTGGATGCCACTGAAACTACAGTCAATGCTATGCAAGCGCAAGTCACTGCTCTCCAGACAAGCATACAGCAATTGACAACTTCCGTCAATGGGCTGCGTGTAACTGTTGAGCAACGCCATCATGAGGACCATGGCGATGTTGATAGTGTCCATGGAGATAATGAACACATGATGGGTAACAATGGCCGCGGGCGTGGTTTTCCAGGACAGGGTCGACCACCACCACCACTTGGTGCTCGGCGTGTGCCATTTCAGGAGGATGATGGCTTGGGCAAGCCCAAGTTCACGATTCCCAGATTTGAAGGTTCCACTAATGCGGAGGAGTACCTTACTTGGGAGTTCAAGATTGAAAAATTATGGCGTTTGCATGATTACACTGAAGATAGGAAGATCAAGCTTGCTTCTTCAGAATTTGATGGTTATGCCTTGCGTTGGTGGGATAGCATTGTGACGGAAAGAAGAGATAACAACGAGCTTCCTGTTCTTACATGGCGCAATATGAAGGAGATCATGCGAGCTCGTTTTGTTCCCACTAATTACCTGCGTACTGTTTATGATAAATTGACACAATTGAAGCAAGGAACCATGACCGTTGATACTTATTACATGGAGATGGAGATGTTGCTGCAGCGTGCACGAGTTCGAGAGTCTATTGAGATGACCATGCAGCGATTTCTTCATGGGCTGAAGTACAACATAAAAGGCATTGTTAGGCATCATTCCTACAACACTATGAACGAGCTTTTGCATCATGCCAGGGAGGCTGAATCGCAGCTTGCTGAAGAGGCTCAAATCAAGGCAAGATATCCTAGTTCTGGGAGGTTCTCTAGCAGGGCGCCGCACCAATCTGCAGCGCCTATGGAGGGTGCCACCAGAGGCCCCTCTTCTTCCCACTCTCACCCAGCCTCCAATGTTTCTAATGCAAAGAAACCAGCAGCTCCTGCGCCTAGCTCTGGTTCCAACATGTCTACAGCTCGTAATAGAGATATGCAATGCCATACATGTGGTGGCAAGGGGCACTTCAAGCGAGAGTGTCCAAACAGAAAGGTGATGATTGTTAATGATGATAATGAGTATGAGACTGGAGATGACGCTGATCCGTATGATTCCAATGATGATGGTTACACAAGTGAGGGCGGCATGGATGCCTTTGCTTCTCCAGCGCCTACCATTGTTGTCTCGCAGCGTGCATTGAGTGTCATGCCACATGCTGATTCCCAGCGCTGCAATTTGTTCCAAACAAAAGCACTAGTTGGCCCAAACAAAGCTTGCAAAGTAATCATTGATGGAGGTAGCTGCCGCAATCTAGCAAGCAAGGAGTTATGTGCCAAGCTAAATCTGAAATATTTACCTCATCCAAATCCCTACTACATCCAATGGTTGAGTGATAATGGAGAGATGAAGGTAAATCATATGGTGCGTGTGAATTTTGAGATAGGACCATACAAGGATTCCATTGAGTTTGATGTGGTTCCTATGACTGTTTGTCACCTACTACTGGGTCGGCCATGGCTGTATGATTGCCATGTGCAACACAATGGCCGAGCCAATACCTATCACTTGGAGTTCAAGGGCAAGAAAATTAATCTACAGCCGATGTCACCGCAGCAAATTGTCAATGAGTCTCGTCAGAAAACAGAAGTGAAGCTAGAACAGCCACCTACACGAGAAAATAATGTAATAGCTGTGAGTGAAAATATAACGAAAAGTGAGAGAGTGCCTAGTTTGCTTATATTAGCCACCAAAGAAGACATGGTAGAATTTAGAGAGGATCCTACAGCCATGCCACTTGTGCTTATGTACAAAGGCGAGGTGTTAGTTTCTAATGATATGCAACCTGTTTCTCTTGGTGTTTCTAATGTATTGCAGGAGTACGACGATGTGTTTCCGGACCCCGAAGAGACAAAGGAAATACAGCAACAAGTACAAGCGCTTCTGGACAAGGGGTATATTCGTGTTTCTCTTAGCCCTTGTGCTGTTCCTGTTATTTTGGTGCCTAAGAAAGATGGTACATGGCGCATGTGCGTAGATTGTAGAGCTATTAATAACATCACTATTCGATATCGTCATCCTATTCCACGCTTAGAGGATATGCTAGATGAATTGAGTGGTGCTGCTATTTTCTCTAAGATTGATTTGCGTAGTGGATACCATCAAATTAGGATGAAAGAAGGGGATGAATGGAAAACTGCTTTCAAAACTAAATTTGGTTTATATGAGTGGCTAGTTATGCCTTTTGGTCTTACTAATGCACCTAGCACATTCATGCGCTTAATGAATCATGTTTTGCGAGAGTTTATTGGTCGTTTTGTGGTTGTATATTTTGATGATATACTTATTTACAGCCGCACTGAATCTGAACATTGTGAGCATATTAGACAAGTTTTGCAAGTGTTGCGTGATGCTAAATTGTATGCTAACCTTGAGAAGTGCACATTTGCAAAAGATAAAGTGATATTTCTGGGATATGTTGTATCTATGCATGGGGTAGAGGTAGATTCATCTAAAATTGAAGCAATTCAAAATTGGCCTACTCCCATGAATGTTAGTCAAGTACGAAGTTTTCACGGTCTTGCTGGTTTCTATCGGCGTTTTGTGAAAAACTTTAGTACTATTGCTGCACCATTGAATGAATTAACTAAGAAAGGAGTGCCTTTTGTATGGGGCGCTGCCCAAGATCATGCATTTGATGAGCTGAAACGTTTGCTTACTTCTGCACCATTGCTTGCACTACCAGATTTTTCTAAGCAATTTGAAGTTGAATGTGATGCTAGTGGTATAGGAATTGGTGGTGTGTTGATGCAAGAAGGTAGACCTATTGCTTATTTCAGCGAGAAACTTTCTGGTGCTAGACTGAATTATCCTGTTTATGATAAAGAATTGTATGCGCTTGTTCGAGTTCTTGAGGTTTGGCAACATTATTTGTGGCCAAAAGAATTTATCATACATTCTGATCATGAAGCTTTAAAATATCTGAAAGCTCAATCTAACTTGCATAGGCGCCTAGCTAAGTGGGTTGAGTTCATTGAGTCGTTTCCCTACATAATCAAGTATAAGAAAGGGAAAGAAAATGTTGTTGCTGATGCTCTATCTAGGAAGAACATGTTATTGACGCATCTTGATGTTAAAATTCCTGGTTTAGAGAGCTTGTGTGATTTGTATGCCACTGATCATGATTTTGCTGAACCATATCGTTTGTGTATGCTTAGAAATGCATGGGACAAGTACCACATACATGATAGATTTTTGTTTCGTGCTAACAAACTATGTGTTCCAGAATCGTCGGTACGTTTGCTATTGTTGCAGGAATCACATGCTGGCGGATTGATGGGTCACTTTGGGCGTGAGAAGACGCTTCTCATGCTCGCTGATCATTTTTATTGGCCCAAGATGAGGCGTGACGTGGACAGATTTGTTAGGCGCTGCATTGTATGCAACACGTCCAAGTCCAAGCTGAAGCCTCACGGTTTGTATACACCACTACCTGCACCTACCACACCATGGGAAGATATAACTATGGATTTTGTGTTAGGTTTACCACGCACTAAAAGAGGTCATGATAGTATATTTGTGGTAGTGGATAGATTCTCTAAGATGGCACATTTTATTGCATGCCACAAAAGCGACGATGCGTCGCACATAGCTAATCTGTTTTTCAGGGACATTGTTCGCTTGCATGGAGTGCCCAAGACAATTGTTTCTGACAGGGACGTGAAGTCTATGAGCTACTTCTGGAAGACACTATGGGGCAAGCTAGGAACGAAGTTACTGTTCAACACTACATGTCATCCCCAAACTGATGGTCAAACGGAGGTGGTGAATAGAACATTGTCACAATTGCTGCGAGCCATGATCAAGAAAAATCTGCGTGAGTGGGAGGAGTGTTTGCCACATGTTGAGTTTGCATATAACAGAGCGGTGCACACTACTACTCAGCTTTGTCCTTTCGAGGTGGTGTATGGTTTCAAACCAATCACACCACTAGATTTGCTGCCTCTTCCATTGCATGAGAGAGTTAATATGGAGGCATCAAAAAGAGCAGATTATGTGAAGAAAATTCATGAGAAGACACGAGAGGCCATTGAGAAGAAAGGCAAGAACATTGCTGCTGCACGCAACCAATCAAGAAAGCAAGTTTTGTTTCAGCCTGGAGATATGGTTTGGGTGCATCTGCGCAAGGATAGGTTCCCACAGCTGCGAAGTTCCAAGTTGAGGCCGCGTGGTGCTGGTCCTTACAAGGTGCAAGCCAAGATAAATGATAATGCCTACTCGATTGATATTCCTATTGCTGAGTTTGGTGGCGTTAGCAACAGCTTCAACGTTGCTGATTTGTCACCATATGATGGAGAAGACCTTGGAGCGTCGAGGTCGACGCCTTTTGAAGGGAGGGGAGATGATGAGGACATCCCTACTATTGTTCCATCTCCACTTCGTGATGATGACAAGCAAGTTGCTGCAAAGAAGAAGTCCAATGATGAAATCAGAATTGGACCTATCACAAGAGCTCGTGCAAAGTTAATAGAACAACAGGTGAATTTGCTCCTAATAGAATCTGAGTATTTCGTTAATGAGAATTGTTTACTGCCTAAGTCTTTGTGTGTTTGCATACTCAGGTTCATGGGAGAAGAAGGCATAGCACGAGGAGTTGAAGCAGCTGGAGCAAGACGTGATGATCATGCCCATGGACGCGAGGGAGGAGAGGGAGGCCGGCGACCAGCATGAGGAGGAGGAGGACATCACGCAGGAGGCTGCATATGGCGCACCATCAAGTGCTTGTGCGCCATACACCTAAGGCCTGCGCGCCTAGTTGGCTGCACCCAACCATTGGGTCAGTTTGTATCAAATAAGGTTGAGTCGAACCACGATTAGAGGACCAGGTCAGGTCGGCTGCCTTTGGCCAGCCGCACCCCCCATATATTGTGTGCTGATGCGCCATAGAGAGGTTAGACCACGTTTTAGATAAAACCCTAGTTCTTGAGACTGCTCTAAGCATTCATCTGGAATTCTTGTCTCCAATTCGTTTCGATCTGGAGATTATATACTGCAAGTTATGTGTGATCTGCTGTTCCATTGGGAATTAGTGAATTGCAATTATACCGTTTCGTGGTCGACGGCTGCGTTGCGCAAGTGTGTGAAGTCGTGAATATCCGAAGGGTAGAGAGCTGTTGCATTGGCATCAGGGATCTAGCGAGGAGAGATCATCGGCGACACCAAGTTATCTATCACCATCATCATCATTACCGCAAGCTTACTGAGAAGATCGGGCCACCCCATATCAAGTAGGGATGTCCTCATCATCTCCCCCCCTTCAAAAGGCGTCGACCTCGACGCTCCAAGGTCATCTCCATCATATGGTGATAAATCAGCAACATTGAAACTGTTGCTAACACCACCAAACTCAGCAATAGGAATATCAATCGAGTAGGCATTATCATTGATCTTGGCAAGCACTCTATAGGGACCAGCACCTCGGGGCCTCAACTTGGAATGCCTAAGCAAAGGAAATCTGTCCTTGCGCAGGAGCACCCATACCATATCACCGGGCTGAAAAAGAACCTGCTTTCTTGACTTGTTGCGAGCAGCAGCAGTATTCTTCCCTTTCTTCTCAATAGCCTCTCGAGTCTTCTCATGAATTTTCTTCACAAAATCAGCTCTCTTTGATGCCTCCATATTAACTCTCTCATGCAATGGAAGAGGCAACAAATCTAGTGGTGTAATAGCTTTGAAGCCATACACCACCTCAAACGGACAAAGTTGAGTAGTAGAATGTACCACCCTGTTGTATGCAAACTCCACATGCGGCAAACAATCTTCCCACTCCCGCAGATTTTTCTTGATCATTGTCCTCAGCAACTGTGACAAAGTTTGATTCACCACCTCGGTCTGGCCGTCAGTTTGGGGATGACATGTAGTGCTGAACAGCAGCTTCGTTCCTAGCTTTCCCCATAAGGTCTTCCAGAAGTAGCTCATGAACTTGATGTCCCTATCAGAAACAATAGTCTTGGGCACTCCATGCAAGCGTACGATATCCCTGAAAAACAGGTTAGCCACATGCGACACATCGTCGCTCTTATGACATGCAATAAAGTGTGCCATCTTAGAGAATCTATCCACTACCACAAATATAGAATCATGACCATGTTTAGTTTTTGGCAATCCTAGCACAAAATCCATACTAATATCTTCCCATGGTGTAATAGGTGCAGGTAGTGGTGTATACAAACCGTGAGGCTTCAGCTTAGACTTGGATGTGTTGCACACAATGCAGCGCCGCACATACCTGTCCACATCACGCCTCATCCTGGGCCAAAAGAAGTGATCAGCTAGCATGAGTAATGTCTTCTCACGCCCAAAGTGACCCATCAAACCTCCAGCATGTGATTCCTGCAATAAGAGCAAACGCAAAGACGACTCCGGAACACATAGTTTGTTAGCTCGAAATAGAAACCCATCATGTATGTGATATTTCTCCCAAGCGTTTTTCAAAGCACACAAACGATATGGTTCAGCAAAATCATGATCAGTTGCATATAGCTCACGAATACTCTCTAAACCAGGAATATTAATATCAAGTTGTGTCAATAACATATTCTTCCTAGAGAGAGCATCAGCAACCACATTATCTTTTCCCTTCTTATGTTTAATGATGTACGGAAAAGATTCAATAAACTCAACCCACTTAGCGAGACGCCTATGCAGGTTGGATTGTGCTTTCAAATATTTTAAAGCTTCATGATCAGAATGTATGATAAATTCTTTTGGCCACAAATAATGTTGCCAAACCTCAAGAACTCTAACAAGTGCATACAATTCTTTATCATAAACAGGATAATTCAGTCTAGCACCAGATAATTTCTTAGAAAAATAAGCTATAGGACGACCCTCTTGCATCAAAACGCCACCTATGCCTATACCACTAGCATCACATTCAACTTCAAATTGCTTTGAAAAATCAGGCAATGCAAGTAAAGGTGCAGAAGTAAGCAAACGTTTCAATTCATCAAATGCATGATCTTGGGCTGCGCCCCACACAAAAGGAACACCTTTCTTCGTGAACTCATTTAATGGTGCAGCAATAGTACTAAAGTCTTTCACAAAACGGTGATAGAAACCTGCAAGACCGTGAAAACTTCGTACTTGACTAACATACATGGGACTAGGCCAATCTTTAATAGCAGCAATTTTAGATTGATCTACCTCTACTCCATGCTTAGAAACAACATAACCCAGAAATATGACCTTATCTTTTGCAAATGTGCACTTCTCAAGATTAGCATATAATTTATTATCACGCAGCACTTGCAAAACTTGTCTAATATGAACACAATGTTCAGTTCCAGTGCGGCTGTAAATAAGTATGTCATCAAAATAGACAACCACAAAACGACCAATGAACTCTCTCAAAACATGATTCATTAAGCGCATGAATGTACTAGGTGCATTAGTAAGACCAAAAGGCATGACTAGCCACTCATATAAACCACATTTAGTTTTGAAAGCAGTTTTCCATTCATCTCCTTCTTTCATGCGAATTTGATGGTAACCACTACGCAAATCAATTTTAGAGAAAACAGCAGCACCACTCAATTCATCTAACATATCCTCGAGACGGGGAATAGGGTGACGATATCGAATAGTAATGTTGTTTATAGCTCTACAATCTACGCCATGTACCATCTTTCTTAGGCACCAAAATCACAGGAACAGCATAAGGACTAAGAAAGACACGAATGTACCCTTTATCCAGAAGAGCTTGCACTTGTGCTTGTATCTCCTTTGTTTCGTCGGGGTTGGTCCTATAGGGGGCGCGGTTGGGCAAGGAGGCACCAGGGATCAAGTCGATCTGGTGCTCGATGCCTCGTAATGGTGGCAGCCCAGCAGGTACCTCCACCGGAAAAACATCATCAAAGTCCTGCAAAACAGTTGAGACACCAAGAGAAACAGGTTGCATATCGTTAGAAACTAAGACCTCTCCCTTGTACATGAGCACAAGAGGCATGGCTGTAGGATCCTCACTAAATTCTCTCATGTCTTCTTTGGTGGCTAAAACTAACAAGTTGGGCACTCCCTCACTTTTCGTTATATCACTCACGGCTGTTACATTATCTCGTGGAGGTGGCTGTTCGAGTTTCACTTCAGTCTTCTGACGAGATTCATTAACAATTTGCTGCGGTGACATAGGCAGTAGGTTGATTTTCTTGCCCTTGAACTCCAAGTGATAAGTATTGGCTCGACCATTGTGTTGCACATGTCGATCATAGAGCCATGGCCGACCCAACAAGAGATGACAAACCGTCATAGGAACCACATCAAAATCAATAGAATCCTTGTATGGCCCTATCTCAAAGTTCACACAGACCATGTAGTTTACCTTCATCTCACCATTGTCACTTAACCATTGAATATAATATGGGTTAGGATGAGGTAAATATTTCAAACCCAGCTTGGCACATAACTCCTTACTTGCGAGATTGCGACAGCTTCAGCCATCAATGATCACCTTGCAAGCTTTATTGGGACCAACTAGTGCCTTGGTTTGAAACAGGTTGCAGCGTTGAGAATCAATATTGGACTGCACACTCAACGTACGTGGACAGACAACAATAATAGGAGAAGAGTCAGCATTAGCATCTTCACCTTCATCATCAGAAGCAAACGGATCAGCATCTTCTCCGGTCTCATATCCGTTCTCAGTAACCACTAGCACTTTGTTGTTGGGACAATCTCTTTTAAAGTGTCCCTTGCCGCCACACGTATGACATAGTTTCTCAGTAGCACGAGTCACGGAGGCACTCGAACCAGAACTAGCGGCTGGTGTGGTAGCGGGACATCGGGACTGAGCTCCAGAGGTCGCTGGCCTAGTGGACGAGGAGGGGCGAGTAGGAGTCCCCTCAAGTGGCGCTGGGGCAGGGCTAGAAGGCACCCTGGCAGTGTATCGACTGGCAGGTGAAAAGTGAGATTTTTGTTGCGCCTCTTCAGCAAGCTGTGCCTCAGCCTCCATAGCATGGTGAAGCAACTAATTCATATCATTGTAAGTATGATGCCGGACGATGTTCTTGATAGGAAGTCTGAGTCCGTGCAAAAACCGTTGCATAGTCATCTGACTAGACTCTTGAACTCGCGATCACTGCATCAACAGTTCCATCTCCTTGTAATAAGCATCAACTGTCAAAAATCCTTGCTTCAGCTATGTCAATCTATCAAAAACTGAACGCAAATAATTGGTGGGTACAAAACGAGCTTGCATGATTTCCTTCATCTCTGTCCATCGCAAAACAGGAAGCTCATGAGCTGCTCGTCGTTGTGACAGAATATTATCCCACCAACGCAGGGCATAACCATCAAATTCTGAGGATGCAAGTTTGATCTTCTTATCTTCAGTGTAAGCATGCAAACGCCACAGGTTGTCGATCTTGAGCTCCCAAGTGAGGTAATCCTCCACATCACCTTCACCATCAAATCTGGGTATCGAGAACTTAGGCTTCCCTAGAAAATCATCCTCGGCAGGTATTACACGTCGGGCACCAAGGCCATGTGGTGGCCGACCATGTTGTCCAAGACCACACCCACGAGCATTGGGGCCTAGTAGATTGGCATTGTCATGGACACTGTCATCATCAGCAAAGTCAGTAGCAGGCTGCACAGGCGGTGGTACCATGGGTCGACGCAGCTCCGCTAGGGATTGGTTCAACTGATCAATGCTGTGCTGGAAAGTAGTGAACTGAGCTTGCATAGCTTGAACAGTATCTGCGGTGCCTTGCACTTTGAACAGGAGTTGCTGATGTGCAGTCACAGCGTAGGCAGTAGAACGATCCAACACCCCCTCCAGATGAGTGCGCAGTCCAACAAAATCTATCCAAACCACAGGTGTATCCCCATCTTTTTCCTGCATCACATCATAACCACTAGTAGACATGAGTAGTAGATTAGTGCACGAAATCAAAAACGTGTGGTGCCGCTCACAACTCACTCAAAAATTGACAAGAAAAGGTAATCTTACCATTCCAAAGTGAATAGTAGTGTGTACCAGAACGAAGTATCAAGCTCGTGCACGGATGTGATGAAGTGAATACCGAGGGTATAAGAGCGATCACACGACAAACCAGGAATATATGGTGGAGCTATAGGTATGGTATCCTAAGTACACCGCAAATAAGTCCTAGTGCTGATCGTATGACAAGACCCACGAAACACACACGGTGGAGATAAGCGAGGCAAAGCAACTCTGAAAAAGAGCTCAAGAGATATAAGTGAGAATGCACAATAGCTCGTGTTGCAATGCACAAGAGAGACGCTAGCACTGGCTCGACGAACAGGCACAAGATTGCGCACAAGGCAGCAGCCTGATGAGCACGAAGTAGCTAGTCTCGTATGGGTAAGCTCCTAACACGATGCTGTAGACAGGCTGCAGCTAAAGCGATCAAAATCGTGTAGAAAGGATGCTATGTGGACACAGTGGTAACACGCTGTCGCGGTAGAGAAATCGACAAAAAAACGTGTCACAGCAGAGATATACGACGCCGGAAACGCACGGCAGCACGACGGCGACGCGAAACGGACAAAGTAATTTGTCTCTTTTTTTTATAGGTGCGGCGTGTGCAGGCACGTCCCCTTTTTTCTATTTTTTAAGCTAATTCGAAATTGGGCCTAAAAAGAAGAGGCCCAAACTGGCGCTGGACGCCAGACGACCTCCGCGGTCGGGCAAGCGGCCGCGCGAGCCGCGATCGCTGGGGCGCCGGACCCCAGACAATCTCCGCGCTTCGGCGCCCAGGGCGAGGCGCGCTGCCTTTTGTTTTTTTTTCCTGAAACGCGATCGGTGCAGGGACTTTGCAACAGCGATTAGATTTTTTGAAGGAACCGATCGGTCCTGGAAACAACGATCGGATCTGGCTGTGTTTTTTTGTTTGCTAACTATCGATCGGTGCTCGAGTTACGATGGCGGCGATTGGTACTGTGACCCGTGGCCACGTCTCAGATTGATCCGATCTGCACAACGTCCACGCTTGATGCTGTTTTTTTTTCTGGATAGGACTAAAAACAAAAATGAATTGCAGGGATGAATTTGTGGATGCTCACTGAGTAAACCGTGGAAATCTGATACCAAGATGATATGGGGTGGCCTGATCTTCTCGTGAGCGACGCGATGGTGATGATGGCAGCAGATGATTGTCGGGGATAACTTGGTGTCACCGATGAACTCTCCTCGCTTGAACCCTGATGCCAATGCAACAGCTCTCAAACCCCGTAGGATATTCACGACTCCACACACTTGCGCACGTAGCCGTCGACCACGAAACGGTAGTTTGCAATCTACTGATTCCCAATGGAACAACAGATCACACTAAACTTGCAGCAGTATAACACCAAATCCAAATGAATTGGTGCGGAGGAATTCAGATGAATGCTTACAGCAGTTCAACGAAGTATTCTTTAGTCTAAACGTGGTCTAACCCTAATTGAGGGGGCGCCCAGGGGTACTTATAGGTGGCCGGGCGTCCTCAGCTAAGACCTGGCCCAAAACATGCCTGGTTTGGGCCCAAACTGACTTGGTTCGACTCAAACGGGTACATACCGACCCATATATGGGTTTGGCCTAATTTTAGCACGCAGGCTATGTGTGTAGCACGCCTTAGACATGTAGACATCATGTCGTAGGCAGTCCTAGTGCGCCATCACGTGCTCATGCTCATCCAGACTTGATCTCCTTCACGTGGTGATGTTCTCCATGCTTGTGGCGCCGGCCTCCCTCTCCTCCCTTGCGCTCTCTTGCTTGATCACCACATCATGCTCCATGTGTTGCATCTCCTCGCTCCCTCGAACCCCTTCTTCTCCAATGAACCTGATCATACATATGAACAAAGACTTAGGCAGTATAAAATTCTCATTACAATAAATATCAGATTCAGCAAGGAGTGAGTTCACCTGCTGTTGTAACAACTTAGCACGGGCTCGAGTAATTGGTCCAATCCGAATCTCATCATTGGACTTATCTTGATCAGCAACAATAGGATCATCAACAGTAGGTGGAGATGGCTGTGTAGTAGGGATGTCCTCATCATGAAGTAAATGACCGACCAGTTGGAAACCCCAAGAGAAGGTTTGATGAATATAGCAGCAAGTTTTCCCTCAGTTATGAAACCAAGGTTATCAATCCAGTAGGAAAAAGCCAATACTCCAGAAGGTGATGCTTGCTAGCCTAGTGACACTCCAACAAGGGCGCCGTTAACGATAACTTACTAGCGCGTCTTCAACTAGTAGCAACGTGGAACCTGCACACAACACAACCAAATACTTTGTTCCCAACTTACGATGAGGTTGTCAATCTCACCGGTTTGCTTGAAACAAAGGGTATGAGCGTATCGAGTCGAAAGCAATAGTAGTATGCGAGTAAAGTAAACAGTGCGAGTAAAGTAAACATGTGATTGCAATATAATGGAAATAGGACTGGGGTCCACAGTTCACTAGTGGTGTCTCTCCATAAGATAAAATAACAAATGCTGGGTAAACAAATTACAGTTGGGCAATTGATAGAATAAAGACAACGTGCATATGTCGAGAGGATCACTATGAGATTTACTCTGGGCATTACAACAAGATACATAGACCGCCATCCAACTGCATCTATGACTAATAATCCACTTGTGGCGAATCAATCCGAGAATTCCACAAGTATTAAGCAAAGTGTGTAATGTAAACAAAGCATATGCCCTCGAGCATATGAATGTTGTTTTAACCCTAGTAGCAACAGCACATTTACAACCTTAGAGGTTTCTGTCACTCCCCTGGATTAAATAGAGGCATGAACCCACTATCGAGCATAAATACCCCCTCTTGGAGTCACGAGAAACTACTCGGCCAAGATAGCTACTAACAACGGAGAGCATGCAAGATCATAAACAACATAGAGATGACATAAGATAATATTCAGCACATCAACTCAATCATAACACCAATATTCATCAGATCCCAACAAAACAACATGTAGAATTACATAACGGTGATCTCGATCATGTAAGGCAGCTCACAAGATCTAAACATGAAGCACATGGTGGAGAAGACAACCATCTAGCTACTGCTATGGACCCATAGTCCAAGGTAGACTACTCAATCATCGCGCCGGAGGCAAGCATGGCGATGAAGAAGACCTCCGGTGGCGATTCCCCTCTCCGGCAGGGTGCCGGGAAGAGCTTCTGGACCCTCCCGATCTCGGGTCGACGATGGCGGCTGATCGCGATGTGTTTCTGAAAAAGTGATCGGGTGTTTAGGTTTTTCCCGTCGGGGGGTCTTTATAGGCGAAGGGGCGGCGTCAGAAGTGGACCAGGAGGCCCTCACTATAGGGCAGCACGGCCTGGCCCTGGGCCGCACCCCCTGGTGGTGAGGCCGCCTCCTGGCTCCTTTTCGTCACCTCTTGGGTTCTCTAGAAGCTTCGGTAAATTTCCGGATGTTTGGCTTTTGTTTTGTCCAATTCAGAGAATATTTCCTGTGTAACTTTTCTGAAACACAAAAACAGCAGAAAACAGGGAACTGGCACTGTGGCATCTTGTTAATAGGTTAGTTTCGGAAAATGCATAAAAATGCCACGAAGTGTAACGAAACACTAAGCAAATGGTGTAAAACAAGCATGGAGCATCAAAAATTATGGAAATGTTTGAGACATATCAGAGGTAAGGTAAAAGGTACTCACATCCTCTGGCTACTAAGCTATCTTCTAGTACTGTTGCTGGTGTGTGAGTGCTCGAAGTTATTTCCTTTAAATTCTGCAATTATATCTTTTTGTTTCTTGTTTTTATTTTCACTAGTTAGGCTTAATGGAAGACAACAACAAAATTAGAGAGCTTCATAGTATTTATCTTGAGTTAGGACATGAAGTGTTTGAAGAGAAAATTAAAAACCTATGGAGCTTTATTTGCATGCTAATAGCAATGTTATTAGTATGAATTCTTTGAACACCATTACTACTAATGTTATGGAAAAGTCTAATATTGGGGAAGCTAGTTTTTATGATCTTTTTAGTTCTTTAGCTTTAGAGGGGAAAATTTGCTCTGATGATACATTATCTCCCATATGTGATAATTCTAATGATGCTTGCGATCCATACTGAAAGTATCCCTTTTAAAATACCTATGAAAATTGTTGAACGTACTTTGAATAACTGCTATTTTGGAGATGGAACTGTCCATCCTGGTGATCATTTGCTCCTTATACATGAATTATGCGAGTTGTTCAAGTGTGCAGGTATTTCAATGGACCAAGTTAAGAGGAAGATATTCTGTTTATCACTGAAGGGCAGAGCTGCGGAATGGTATAAGATGTTGAAGAATAGTCGATCTATTGGCTAGGAGGAAATTGTACCTCTCTTTTACTCTAAATTCTATCCTCCTAGTGAGATTCATAAAGATATGAATTATATTTATAATTTTCATCCTCATGATGGAGAAAGTATTGCCCAAGCGTGGGGGAGATTGAAGTCACTAATGCTCAAATGTCCCATTCATGAGCTCCCCAGTAATATTGTTATTAGTAATTTTTATGCAAGGCTTTCAGGACATTACAATGACTATCTAGATGCCTGTTTAAAGGGATCTTTCACAAGTAAGGAGGTTGAAGCCAAGTGGGATCTGCTTAAAACAATTCAAAGCAATACCGAAGATTGGGATTGTTACAAAGGTAAAGAATCAGGTATAAACTATGTGACAAGGGTAAAGCTAATAGAGCCCGTTATCTTTGTACCCCTGAGGCCCATTGAGATAGGCCAGTCATAGGCATGGTCAAAATACGAGTTGATATCGTATACGGACACTGTAATTTGTATTGAACCTGACCGGATCCCTGAGACCTGGCCACCTATATATAGGGGGCAGGAGAGGCCAGCCAGGGACAGATTGAGATTGAGCTGATTGAGTACCACGCTTATTCTTGACGCACGCATAAGCACGCCTTGTTTGACTGACCTTTACCTTCGAGATCATCTGGCGCCCTCTTCCCCTGATCCTAAGTCCTTCATCTAGGACATTTGTTGAGTTAACTGTGATGCCCCAAAACTGACACCTTGCAGATTATAGCGATCAAGCCACAATCTACATGATGTCGCTTTGGAAACGCACCACCAAGCGCCTCATGCACGTTGGAGCGTGCACGTGATGCGGGTGGAATCGAGTAGCAATAGTTACACAAGTTCACGATGGAACCCACAAAAGAACATGTAATATAACACGAGGACTCCACGAGTCAAAAATCCAAATATACATACAAAGATCCAAATCATTCATAAAGCAAATAGCATCCGAGTACGGATAAGAATACAAATGGGCCTAAGAGGCCTGAAGATAAGCGATGGCGTCCATAACCCTGCCCAGGCCAAGCTGGAAGGGTAACCTTGCTAACATCATCGCTCCCATACCTGTGAAGATCGGGCCATCGGTTGCCGAAAAAGGAGGAAGAAAGAGAAAGGAAAAAGAAGAAAAACGAGGGTGAGTACCGAGGCACGTACTCGCGAGACTAGAATTCAGTTGTGCTCGCCTACAGGCTATATGGTGGACTTAGCGGCAACAAAAGACTTTACTACAGAGACACTACAACTTCCGTCTAAATAGACAAGATAAGAGAGCGCATAAAGTAACCAACTAGATTACTACAACAAACATAACCCAGCCGATGAATCACCTCGTCGCACCCACACGAAGAAGCAATATCAAAGGCACTCACACAGTTAATAAGTTTTATTGCAGGTTTGTTGTGGTAGTTGTGCTAACTTACTACACAAAATTATTAGTAAGAAAAATAACAGTGCAAGTTGTTCTATGATCGAGTAGTACAGCTCCAAGTCGTCCATAACCGCGGACACGGCTTTTCGAAAAGATTTAACCCTGCAGGGGTGCCCAAATGTACCCATACGCTCGAACAATCCTTCAGGCAAGTCTCGCACCCTTAATAAAAACAGGTGCGCCATTAGGATAGTCACGACTCGCACTCTCCTTCACAACAAACAAGTCCAGGAAGCCACCTAACTAAGTTTAACCCGTATCAAGAGTCCGGCCGAATCTCTGAGACGGACCTAGTAGTTTGAGTCTACGGCTAAGTCGAATTCCTAGGAGATGTTCTTTGGTTCAGAGCCACAAATGGGATAACCAAAGACTCAGTGCTCTTTTGGAAATCGCTTAGCAAACATACCCCACCTGTACGAGCGTGCACGGAAGCAAAACGGGGCTACAAGGCACAACGGCTTCCCCAAGGGTATAAAATACAGTAGTGACAAATAAGAGATAGTGTGCACGCCCGCAAATTTAAAGAACCGAATGGAAACACCGCAAACTAGTTGTGGCCACTGGACAAGTATGTAGATCCCGGCAGTGATCGAGGGGAGGCCCGTAAACGTACCCACGTATGGTTAGAGCGCTCAGTCTCAGAACAGTTCATGCGATCTCGGGGTCCTAGGGAACACAAGTGAGCCGTCGTAAAATGGGCAAAATGACTCACCGATGCCTCTGCTTAATTCAATTTTAATTATTAACAATAAAGTAAGCCATGAGTATCTCCAACAACATATATCCATAAAGTAGAGCATGTGATAACTTCCCACCCCAAAAAGATAAAACAACTTCAACAACCTGGAGATGCCTACGACTCGCAACGCCAACTCGAACAACAAGCACACGGGTAATAGGATGTATGGAAGGTTCTATGGCTTTGCTTTGGATAAATAGGTGGATAGGACACGTGACCCGAACAAAAGCATCGCGACACAAGGCTAGAATATAGAGCTAGCGAGAGCAAAAGTGTTAAATGGGTAGAGAGAAAAGGGCTCGCCTGAAAAGTGTGTTGATAAACTCCCGAAGAACTTGTCGTTGCTCACATCACCACGAATCGTCCTATCCGAGAAGAAGCAAAACGCTACAACAAACAACGAATGCAACACTTACTACTACGGAAAAAAAATCGGCATGATCATATGAAGCATGCATGACATGGCAAATATGATGCAATGCAACTTATCAAAATTAAGCGGAATCGGATTCCGACACACACATATATGGTTCAAGTTGTTTCACTACACGACAATTTAATTGTTGTTTAACATAACAAAGACAAGGCATGGGTGAGCTACACAAAAATTAAATGAAGTGGGAAATATATTAAGCATTTCCCAAATACTCCACATGTTACTTATTAGGTGATATGCAATCTATCACGTCACGATATGATGCGAGATGCAAACAGGTATATGGATGCCATATTATTAATCTACACATTTCTGTGGTTTCGAAACACGTAACATTTGTTTATAGCAGATTTAAAAAAAAGACAAGTTTTAACTGGCTGAGACATAACAGAGAACAACCGACGTTTTAACTGACGGCTGCTGTAGAGAACCTGTAGATGTACACTGACAGACAAGAAAAACTGGGGATTTTGCCATGGGATTTGACTTGGTCTACTGGGTAGGAAAAAAGGGATGTACCAGCGGCTTTACTTTGGTTTGACAAAGTAAGAACATGAATTTATTTCCACCGACAAGAGCTCAAGAGCTGGACCAAAACAACATGCAAGCTCTGGAATAGATCCATCGTGCAAAACTAGCTAGTTGATTAAGAATCGGTGGATGGCTAGCTATCTAGCTGGTGATGGATCATTTGATGCTTTGCATCAAGTGCTAGCTGAAAAGGGGCAACCAGGAGGTAGAAAATAGCTGGGGTTTGACTGAAGACTGATATTTACTGAGACTGAACCAGAGCATGCACTCGTTGGCAGCAAGGTGGCCTTTTGCTTCAGTTTTTGAACTAAGCACAATACCAGTTTCCAATACAAACAGAAGCGAATGTGAATTGAGCTAGCTCCAGTAAGCAAGCAACCTGCTAGATCATATGGCACCGTGCAACAAAGCTAGCTGCAAAGCAAGTAAGTTGGATCAATTGGTAGTGCAAAGTAGACTATCTGAAAGGCAAGAGAGGATCGATTGGAACCGGAACTGGGCAAAATGAGCTAGCTAGCTAGTTCGGATGGTTGCATATGCGAGCGGAGAGGGCAGCAGCAAGACAGAGCAACAACGCGAGTTGGATGTAGATATGGTGCGCAGGAAACAGATGGGGAAAATAAGAGAACGCGAGTCGACTGCTCACCTAGGGCCTCTAGGCAATGCAGGCAGGCTCGAGGAAGACCTTGGACAGGGATGCGCGATTGTGGCAGGGAAGAAGACGAGCGTGGCGGCGATGGGTACCGAGAAGACGCTGCACTGGTCGGAGAGAGGACGAAGCAGGAAGGGTCGGCGTCACTCGCGTGCATGAACTGACGATCTTGGCGGGACACACGCCGGTGTCGGCCACGATCTGGCAGGAACGCGCAGACGCGGGAGAGGTTTGTGTCGAGCCGAGCGGCGCGGGAGGTGGAGGACGAGCAGGAGAACTCCAATCAGCGGCGGTATGGCACAAAAACGACGATGGAGAGGGGGAAAAAGGAGCATAGGCTCACCGGAAAGACGCAGACGATGAACAGCGACGGAAGCGGAGATGTTCTGGGACGTGCAGGAAGTGCAGACCGTGGCGAGCACAGGCGTCTCGTGGAACGAAGCTTGGTGAGGAAACGGAGACGTACAGGAGGAGTCGGAGCAGAGCTTGGTGGCAGCTTTGATGACGGCCACGTGCAGAGAAGAGCTGGCCAAAGCTTGCAGGGAAACGTGGCGGATCTTGGCGACGAAGACAAGCTGGAGCACGGTGCGGGGCAGCGAGAGGACGCTCGGGAGAGGCGAGGGCTGCAGGCTAGCAAGTGAGAGAGAGAGAGAAGAGAGAGGGGAGTGGCGGCGCTGCAGTGGATTGAGTGGGAGAGGCTAGGGTTGCAGAGAAGCAGCAGTAGGTGCTGTTATAGGAGAAATTTGGAGCATGGGAGCCGTCCCATCGGAGGCCAGAGCGACGTGGCTTCGCTGGATGCACCTCCGTATAGAGGAGGATTAGACGACAAGGAGTTAGATGGGCTACGGTGGAGGAAAAAGCTAGATAGGCTAGGGAAAAAAATGTGCCACCGGGCTTCCAATCTTCTCTTCTTCTTTTCTTCTGATTTCTTCCCAGAAACAAGATGGACAAAGGGAAATAGGAGCGGGGGGGGGGGGGTTGAAAGATTTAAAACATGATTCAAACAAAATGTTGAAACTTGATTTTTATTTAAAATACTTTATAAGTTTGAAGATATTATAGTTTTGGTTTAGGTTTAAATAAGAAAAGAAGAGGAGGGTTTATACAAAACCATACGGGCAAAAATTAAATAGATTTTATGCCAAATAATTTTAGATTTAATAAAAACATGCAAGGTGAGAGATGTATGATGATGCATGACGTCACAAAGACGCACAAAAAGAAAATAACAAACAATTCTAATTATGGAGATTTTTCCGGGTCGTTACAATCGACACCACTAACAAGGGATCTCGCCCCGAGATCCACGATAAGGCGGGGGAAGAGTTGGTTAAACTATCGGACCTTCGCGCTTCATGTAGAACTTTGCGACACCACTAACAAGAGATTTCTTCTCGACACCACCAACAAGGAATTCTTGCTCACGTTGATGATGGTGAACTTCCAACGATTGGACCTATTAGGATAAAGGCAAGAGATCGTCCACCCACGTAGGATCCTAAAACTCAAAGAAGTGGATAAGAGAGAAGACTCAAAACACACAAAGTTAAGAAGAGAGAAGCACAAAGATAAGGAGAAAAATGCAGACCTACTTAGATCTATCCAACTCATTTTTAGTAAAATAATTTATACTCTAGACTCAACAACGTCCATTGGCAAGGTTAACCTACAGGCAAACTGGACCAATGGGTATCGACAAAACCTGGGCTCTGATACCACTTGTGACGCCCCAAAACTGACACCTTGCAGATTATAGCGATCAAGCCACAATCTACATGATGTCGCTTTGGAAAAGCACCACCAAGCGCCTCGTTCACGTTGGAGCATGCACGTGATGCGGGTGGACTCGAGTAGCAACAGTTACACAAGTTCACGATGGAACCCACAAAAGAACATGTAATATAACACGAAGACTCCACGAGTCAAAAATCCAAATATACATACAAAGATCCAAATCATTCATAAAGCAAATAGCATCCGAGTACGGACAAGAATACAAATGGGCCTAAGAGGCCTGAAGATAAACGATGGCGTCCATAACCCTGCCCAGGCCAAGCTGGAAGGGTAACCTTGCTAACATCGTCGCTCCCATACCTGTGAAGATCGGGCCATCGGTTGCCGAAAAAGGAGGAAGAAAGAGAAAGGAAAAAGAAGAAAAACGAGGGTGAGTACCGAGGCACGTACTCGCGAGACTAGAATTCAGCTGTGCTCGCCTACAGGCTATATGGTGGACTTAGCGGCAACAAAATACTTTACTGCAGAGACACTACAACTTCCGTCTAAATAGACAAGATAAGAGAGCGCATAAAGTAACCAACTAGATTACTACAACAAACATAACCCAGCCGATGAATCACCTCATCGCACCCACACGAAGAAGCAATATCAAAGGCACTCACACAGTTAATAAGTTTTATTGCAGGTTTGTTGTGGTAGTTGTGCTAACTTACTACACAAAATTATTAGTAAGAAAAATAACAGTGCAAGTTGTTCTATGATCGAGTAGTACAGCTCCAAGTCGTCCATAACCGCGGACACGGCTTTTCGAAAAGATTTAACCCTGCAGGGGTGCCCAAATGTACCCATACGCTCGAACAATCCTTCAGGCAAGTCTCGCACCCTTAATAAAAACCGGTGCGCCATTAGGATAGTCACGACTCGCACTCTCCTTCACTACAAACAAGTCCAGGAAGCCACCTAACTAAGTTTAACCCGTATCAAGATTCCGGCCGAATCTCCGAGACGGACCTAGTAGTTTGAGTCTACGGCTAAGTCGAATTCCTAGGAGATGTTCTTTGGTTCAGAGCCACAAATGGGATAACCAAAGACTCAGTGCTCTTTTGGAAATTGCTTAGCAAACGTACCCCACCTGTACGAGCGTGCACAGAAGCAAAACGGGGCTACAAGGCACAATGGCTTCCCCAAGGGTATAAAATACAGTAGTGACAAATAAGAGATAGTGTGCACGCCCGCAAATTTAAAGAACCGAATGGAAACACCGCGAACTAGTTGTGGCCACTAGACAAGTATGTAGATCCCGGCAGTGATCGAGGGGAGGCCCGTAAACGTACCCACGTATGGTTAGAGCGCTCAGTCTCAGAACAGTTCATGCGATCTCGGGGTCCTAGGGAACACAAGTGAGCCGTCGTAAAACGGGCAAAATGACTCACCGATGCCTCTGCTTAATTCAATTTTAATTATTAACAATAAAGTAAGCCATGAGTATCTCCAACAACATATATCCATAAAGTAGAGCATGTGATAACTTCCCACCCCAAAAAGATAAAACAACTTCAACAACCTGGAGATGCCTATGACTCGCAAGGCCAACTCGAACAACAAGCACACGGGTAATAGGATGTATGGAAGGTTCTATGGCTTTGCTTTGGATAAACAGGTGGATAGGACACGTGACCCAAACAAAAGCATCGCGACACAAGGCTAGAATATAGAGCTAGCGAGAGCAAAAGTGTTAAATGGGTAGAGAGAAAAGGGCTCGCCTGAAAAGTGTGTTGATAAACTCCCGAAGAACTTGTCGTTGCTCACATCACCACAAATCGTCCTATCCGAGAAGAAGCAAAACGCTACAACAAACAACGAATGCAACACTTACTACTACGGAAAAAAAATCGGCATTATCATATGAAGCATGCATGACATGGCAAATATGATGCAATTCAACTTATCAAAATTAAGCGGAATCGGATTCCGACACACACATATATGGTTCAAGTTGTTTCACTACACGACAATTTAATTGTTGTTTAACATAACAAAGACAAGGCATGGGTGAGCTACAAAAAAATTAAATGAAGTGGGAAATATATTAAGCATTTCCCAAATACTCCACATGTTACTTATTAGGTGATATGCAATCTATCACGTCACGATATGATGCGAGACGCAAACAGGTATATGGATGCCATATTATTAATCTACACATTTCTATGGTTTCGAAACACGTAACATTTGTTTATAGCAGATTTAAAAAAAAGACAAGTTTTAACTGGCTGAGACATAACAGAGAACAACCGACGTTTTAACTGACGGCTGCTGTAGAGAACCTGTAGATGTACACTGACAGACAAGAAAAACTGGGGATTTTGCCATGGGATTTGACTTGGTCTACTGGGTAGGAAAAAAGGGATGTACCAGCGGCTTTACTTCAGTTTGACAAAGTAAGAACATGAATTTATTTCCACCGACAAGAGCTCAAGAGCTGGACCAAAACAACATGCAAGCTCTGGAATGGATCTATCGTGCAAAACTAGCTAGTTGATTAAGAATCGGTGGATGGCTAGCTAGCTAGCTGGTGATGGATCGTTTGATGCTTTGCATCAAGTGCTAGCTGAAAAGGGGCAACCAGGAGGTAGAAAATAGCTGGGGTTTGACTGAAACTGACTGAAGAGTGATATTTACTGAGACTGAACCGGAGCATGCACTCGTTGGCAGCAAGGTGGCCTTTTGCTTCAGTTTTTGAACTAAGCACAATACCAGTTTCCAATACAAACAAGAGCGAATGTGAATTGAGCTAGCTCCAGTAAGCAAGCAACCTGCTAGATCATATGGCACCGTGCAACAAAGCTAGCTGCAAAGCAAGTAAGCTGGATCAATTGGTAGTGCAAAGTAGACTATCTGAAAGGCAAGAGAGGATCGACTGGAACCGGAACTGGGCAAAACGAGCTAGCTAGCTGGTTTGGATGGTTGCATACGCGAGCGGAGAGGGCAGCAGCAAGACAGAGCAACAACGCGAGTTGGATGTAGATATGGTGCACAGGAAACAGATGGGGAAAATAAGAGAACGCGAGTCGACTGCTCACCTAGGGCCTCTGGGCAACACAGGCAGGCTCGAGGAAGACCTTGGACAGGGATGCGCGATTGTGGCAGGGAAGAAGACGAGCGTGGCGGCGATGGGTACCGGGAAGACGCTGCACTGGTCGGAGAGAGGACGAAGAAGGAACGGTCGGCGTCGCTCGCGTGCATGAACTGACGATCTTGGCGGGACACGTGCCGGTGTCGGCCACGATCTGGCAGGAACGCGCAGACGCGGGCGAGGTTGGTGTCGAGCCGAGCGGCGCGGGAGGTGGAGGACGAGCAGGAGAACTCCAATCAGCGGCGGTAAGGCACAAAAACGACGATGGAGAGGGGGAAAAAGGAGCACAGGCTCACCGGAAAGACGCGGACGACGAACAGCGATGGAAGCGGAGATGTTCTGGGACGTGCAGGAAGTGCAGACCGTGGCGAGCACAGGCGTCTCGCGGAACGAAGCTTGGTGAGGAAACGGAGACGTACAGGAGGAGTCGGAGCAGAGCTTGGCGGCAGCGTTGATGACGGCCACGTGCAGAGAAGAGCTGGCCAAAGCTTGCAGGGAAATGTGGCGGATCTTGGCGACGAAGACAAGCTGGAGCACGGTGCGGGGCAGCGAGAGGACGCTCGGGAGAGGCGAGGGCTGCAAGCTAGCAAGCGAGAGAGAGAGAGAGAGAGAAGAGAGAGAGGAGTGGCGGCGCTGCAGTGGATTGAGAGGGAGAGGCTAGGGTTGCAAAGAAGCAGCAGTAGGTGCTTTTATAGGAGAAATTTGGAGCATGGGAGCCATCCCATCGGAGGCCAGAGCGACGTGGCTTCGCTGGATGCACCTCCGTACAGAGGAGGATTAGACGACAAGGAGTTAGATGGGCTACGGTGGAGGAAAAAGCTAGATAGGCTAGGTAAAAAAATGTGCCACCGGGCTTCCAATCTTCTCTTCTTCTTTTCTTCTGATTTCTTCCCAGAAACAAGATGGACAAAGGGAAATAGGAGGGGGGGGGTTGAAAGATTTAAAACATGATTCAAACAAAATGTTGAAACTTGATTTTTATTTAAAATACTTTATAAGTTTGAAGATATTATAGTTTTGGTTTAGGTTTAAATAAGAAAAGAAGAGGAGGGTTTATACAAAACCATACGGGCAAAAATTAAATAGATTTTATGCCAAATAATTTTAGATTTAATAAAAACATGCAAGGTGAGAGATGTATGATGATGCATGATGTCACAAAGATGCACAAAAAGAAAATAACAAACAATTCTAATTATGGAGATTTTTCCGGGTCGTTACATTAACCCTCGTCAATTGGCGCTGACCGTGGGGACTCTGGGCGTTGGAGTCATGAATTCCACGACTTTTTCGCTTCTAGCCAATAGCAACTCAAAAGTCGACGGAAGCCAGATATCCTTCGGAACTGTAGATTCTCAACTTCATACACCAACCCTTACTCTAGTCTTCGCAAGCCTAGATCAGGAGATGGATCTGACAATTGGAAGCCTGAACTTCCGCGTCGGATCTTTGGGTTGGATTTGCCTTTCAGATTCGACAAAATCGGATCTGTCGGCAAGCAAAACCGTGACAATTGCAATGTCAGAATCATCGGTAGGCTCTTCCAGTGAGGTAAACTCACCGGTCAGCTTCACAACAACGGAAAATATAGGAGGAAAAATCGAAGAACTCGACGACCATGGACAATCTCGACTTAGGAGATCAATCAGAAGACTTCACGATCTGCTGCGACGACATCTCAGAAAAGTCCACAGATACATGGAAAACAGGATTGGAGCTTCATGAGGATAATCAAACTACTCTCTCAAGCTACAGCAACAAGTTCGACAACAAGTATCAAGTACTCGCAATCGTAGGAGACAACTCAGAAGAATTCGGCGACAACAACAACCCAGTACTAAACCCAGCAAATATAACAAGAGGAACAAATCATGTGGCGGAAAGCGACACCACAGACTCCCTGGCAAACAGAGCCAAAATCCGACTATCAGTCGAGGAGTGGAACACAATCAAAGCAGTCGTGGAACACGGCGTAGCTATACCGATAGATGCAAGCCAAAATGTACTCTTAGGGTATCATTACACCCTGCGAAAGCAATCAAGACAACTGGAAAAAGAAAGAAGTGAAATACGGAAATGGAGGGACTCAGCAATTGAAGCAAGCGCAACTTTTCGTGCAGAGCGCAGCAACGCGTCATATACGAATAGCAGAAGGCACCGCAGGCACGGATCAAGGGTTGAAAACCTCGAGCACTCAGATAGTCGAAACCTCTCTAGAAACCTCAACTCGTCTTTCCTATCGGTCGATGAGGAAGGTAATATTATACCAAAAACACCCGAAGCAGCGCTTGTGGCAGCACAAATATATCTATACACCACGCGGCCAAGCCCAGGGGATCCAAGAGAGCATATGCATTGGGCAGCACTACAAGGATTGAGAATGGTAGGTAACAAATTAACAACCAAAGACGAAGAGGCATACCACAACAAAGGTACACACAAGCTGATGAGGACATCCCTATTACACCACGATTATCTCCTGCTCCTATTGATGATGAAGATGTTGCTGCGAAGAAGTCCAACGAGATTAGGATTCGACCAATTATAAGAGCACGTGCAAAGCTATTGGAACAACAGGTGAACTCACTCTTAATTGAACCTGATGTTTTATTTAATGAGAGCTTTATACTACCTAAGTCTATGTATCTATGTATGATTAGGTTTGTTGATAACACAAGCATTGCACGAGGAGGAGACGCATCGCAGTGAGATGAGCAAGACTTGAAGATCAAGTGCGCGAGGGAGGAGAGGGAGGCAGGCGCACACGAAGATCACCAGAACATCTAGTCTACATGAGAGAGAGCACAAGATGGTGCGCTAGGACAGTCTAAGGCGCGCCACACTCATGGCCTGCGTGCCAAAATAGGCCAAACCCATGTATGGGTCGGATGTACCAGTTTGAGTCGAACCGAGTCCGTTTGGGCCCAAAACAGGTTGGTTTTGGGCCAGGTCTTTGCCCAGGACGCCCCAACCCCTTTAAGTACCCCTGGGGCGCCCCCTTCTGTCGTTTAGACTACGTTTAGATTACCCCTAAACATCAGAACGAAATTGCTTGTAAGCTTTCCTCTGAAATCATATATTCCTCTGTGTTTCGCTCGGAATATCTACCCCACTCCAAGTTTGTTTCGATCTGGAGTTTTGCTACTGAGAATTCAAGTGTGATCTGCTGTTCCATTGGGAATTAGGAGATTGCAGAACCGCTTCGTGGTCGGTGGCTACGTGCGCAGGTGTGTGGTGTCTCGAATATCCATAGGGTTGAAGATCTGTTGCATTGGCAACGGGGGAACAGCCGGAGAGTTCGTGTGCGTCTCGCAGATTATCCACCAAGTTATCATCCATCTACATCGGCTCACTGAGAAGATCGGGCAACCCCTTATCATCTTGGTATCAGATTCCAGCGTTTACTTGGTGAGCATCCACAAATTCATCCCCGTAAATTCATTTTTGTTTTTGTCCTATCCAGAAAAAGCCACAAAAAAATTAGGGTTCTTAGTTTCGCCATAACCTAGATTGCATCAAGGTACTGGTTTTAGTCGCTGATCGTCTTTTCGCGTATCTTTTCATCAAATCTGTAGGAGTCTAGGACCCTCGTTCTTTTCTGTATCTTCGTCGCGGATTTCATCTTTGTTTGATCCCTCTTTGATCTCCTTCTTCTTCTCTAAACTGGTGGCGGTATATAGTGTTCTTCACGAGACAGTATAGCCAGATCCGATCGGAATACAAAGAAAAACGACAGGCGCCCGCTCGCCTGACCTCAGACCGAGTCTGTGGTCGAGCGCGAGCTCGAATCGCTGCGAAGGTGCGGATCGCTAGGGCCTCGCGCGTGACCGCAGACGCCCTCTGCGCTCGAGCGCGCTGGGGAGCGAGGTGCGCTCGCCGTTTGCCTATCCTCGAGCGCCCCTCAGTGCTAGCAGGCCCAAGCCCACTTAGGCTATTTTCTTTCTAAAAAAAGGAGTAAAAAAATTTTTGGATCGCTGCCTTGATTCTTGGCGCTGGACCTCAGACTTGTTCTGTGCTCTGGCGTGAGCTTATATCAAAAACAAATTCTTTTTCCTTTTCCTCTTTGCTATTTTTCTTTTCTAAGTCCACATATTGTCCCTTTTCTTTGTCAGCCTTTAGTAAACCTTTCTTGGTGTGTAGAACCATCCTACGAGACTAGCGTTCTTAGTGCTCTACGGGCTGCTCTGTTCTGCAATCTTGTGCCTGTTTTCGTTGAGCCATTGCTAGCGTCTCTCTTGTGCTTTGCAACACCGAGCGTTCTTCCGACATACCTCAACTCTTTGAGCTCATTTTCAGAGTTGCATTGCCCCATTTATCTCCACCGTGTGCGTTTTCGTGGGTTATTTGTCATACGATCAGCACTAGGACTTGTACTTTGGTGTAGTTAGGTATCCATACCAAGCCCCACCATATACCCTGGTGGTTGTGTGATAGTCTTTCCCTCGGTATTCGTTACATCACATCCGTGCACGCTTTTGCCTATACAAGTTGGTAAGCTCTTCTATTCACTTTGGAACGGTAAGATACCTCGTTTCTCTCAGTTTCGAGTGAGTTGTGAGAGTTCCACCATACACCTATTTTTGTTTGCACTAACCTACTAATCATGTCTGAGTCTGATGATGTGCAGCAAAAAAAGGATCCAAATGAGGTCGTGCGTTGGAATGAATACGAAGCTCTTCGTGATACTTTGTCGAAGAGGTTCAATGCTGTTTGTGATAGTTTACATGACGATGTGCTTGCTGGAAACAATAAGCTGAATGCAACACATGATATAGCCACTGCGACACAAGAAACTGTGACCACAATTCAGCGTTCTATTGCAGATTTGAGACAAGCTGTGCATACGTTGCAAGCTTCGTTTGATCGTCCTCCTCACCAGCAACCACTTGATCATGAGGCTGCTGCGAGTGTCCAGGATGACAATCACGCACATGATGATGCTAATGCTGCAGTTGCTGCTGGTCGTCGTGATGGATTGCTTCTTGGTGGTCACGGCGGTCGTGGGAATGGAGGCCGAGGTGCTGGTATTCTGCCTGGTCGTGGTTTTGCTCCTCTCGGCGCACGTCGTCGCTTTGATGATGATTTTGCCCAACCAGCCAACCATGATGATGATGGGCTGGGCAAACTAAAGTTCACTGTACCCAAGTTTGTTGGTTCTACTGAGGTGGAAGAGTACCTCAATTGGGAGCTGAAGGTAGAAAAACTATGGCGCATGCATGAGTACACCGAGGATAGAAAAATAAAACTTGCATCTTCGGAATTTGATGGATATGCATTGCTTTGGTGGGATAATATTGTTCAGTCCAGGCTTGAAGCTCGAGAGCCACCTATTACTACATGGAGGGGTATGAAAGAAGCGATGCATGCTCGTTTTATTCCCCACAATTATATTCGTTCTCTCTATGATAGATTGACGAATTTGAAGCAAGGTCTTAAGTCCGTTGGTGACTATTATCAGGAGATGGAGTTGATTATACAGCGTGCTAGGGTGCACGAACCAGAGGAACAAACAATGCAGTGTTTTCTTACTGGTTTAACTTACAACATTCGATGCATTGTTCGGCATCACCAATACGTTGATATGACAGATTTGCTTCATCAAGCACATGAGGCAGAATTGACATTGGCTGAAGATGCTAAATTTGGACCTCGCTCTACAACAAGTAGAGGTCGTTTTTCCCCACGGACAGACCCTAGTGTGCCTACCTCTAGTGGTACTTCTGGATTTCATGGTAATGCTTCCTCAAAACCTGATTCGGTTATTTCCAATGCCAAGAAAACATCACAACCTACTGCTAGTGGTACAGGTTCCTCCAATTCTACAGCAAGAAATAGGGATATGAACTGTCATACATGTGGTGGCAAGGGTCACTTTCGGCGAGACTGTCCCAATTAAAAGGTTATGTTGATAAAAGAGGAAACTAAAGAGTATGAGACAGGTGATGATGCTGATCCAAATTCGGATAAGGAGGATGATGATATGCTCTATGGTGATGCGTCATCACTGCCTACCATTGTTTGTTCGCCTAAGGTGCTGAGTGTGAGCCTAGATTCTGCGGAATAGCGGTGTAATTTGTTTCAAACAAAAGCTGCTGTTGGTCCTGGCAAGGCGTGCAAGGTTATAATTGATGGTGGGAGTTGTCGCAATTTGGCTAGTAAAGAGCTCTGTACAAAACTGAAGCTCAAATATATCCCGCACCCCAATCCATATTTTATTCAGTGGCTAAGTGATAACAGAGAGATGAAGATCAGCCACATGGTGCGTGTTGAGTTTCAGATTGGACCATATAAAGACACCGTCGAGTGTGATGTGGTTCCTATGATAGTATGTCATTTGTTGTTGGGCCGCCCATGGCAATATGATCATGATGTCCGTCACAATGGGAAAGCCAACACATATCAGTTACATTGGCGTGGCAAGGATGTTACTTTGAGACCTATGACACCGCAAGCTATTGTAAATGAATCTCGTCAAAAAATTGAAGTCAATCTTGAGAAAGAGAGCGAGAGAGTAGATAGACGAGAGCCTACACTTCCGGTGAGGGAGAGCCACAAGCCAAATCTGAGTGGTAAAAGTATGAGTGAGGGAGCGCATTCTTTAGTCATGTTAGCCACCAAATCTGATCTGAGAGAGTTTCGTGAGGATCCTACAGCTGTTCCTCTTGTGCTTATGTACAAGGGTAACATTTTGGTTTCTAACGACATGACCCCTCTATCTATTGGTGTTTCTAATGTGTTACAGGAATTTAGCGACGTGTTTCCGGAAGAGGTGCCTGCAGGTCTGCCACCCTTGCGAGGCATTGAGCATCAAATAGACTTGATTCCAGGAGCATCGCTGCCCAACCAAGCACCATACCGCACCAACCCCAAGGAGACAAAAGAAATTCAGAAACAAGTACAAGCGCTTCTCGACAAAGGTTATATTCATGTGAGCTTAAGCCCTTGTGCTGTTCCTGTTATTTTAGTTCCTAAGAAAGATGGTACCTGGCGCATGTGCGTAGATTGTAGAGCAATAAATAACATCACTATTCGATATCGTCACCCTATTCCATGCTTGGAAGATATGCTTGATGAATTGAGTGGTGCTGCTGTTTTCTCTAAAATTGATTTGCGTAGTGGTTATCATCAAATTAGGATGAAAGAGGGGGATGAGTGGAAAACAGCCTTTAAAACAAAATTTGGTTTATATGAGTGGTTAGTCATGCCATTTGGGTTAACTAATGCACCTAGTACCTTCATGAGATTAATGAACCATGTTTTGCGTAATTTTATTGGCAAGTTTGTGGTTGTATATTTTGATGATATATTAATCTACAGCCGCAATGAATCTGAACATAGTGATCATATTCGACAAGTTTTGCAAGTGTTGCGTGATGCTAAGTTATATGGTAATCTTGAGAAGTGCAGTTTTTGCAAAGATAAGGTCATATTTCTGGGATTTGTTGTTTCTAAGCATGGAGTAGTGATGAGGATATTGGCACGCCAGGACGACCTACGATATGTGATAATTAAGTCTAAGGTTGTGTCATTAATTTGTATCCATGTTCATGTTATTTCGTAGCTAGGTAAAGTTGTGAGCCACTTAGGTTTTATTTTATGTTTTGGGTTTGGGCCTGTCCAAGCCCCAATAGTTTTCTGGCCGTCTATATAAGGAGGCTGGACGGCTAGGGTTTAGGGAGGCTAAAAATTATGTAGAAATTTTAGTTCAAGTTATCACCGTCCCTCTGGGATCGGCGTGTGTGACGGCGTCTCGGACGTTCGTCCAGTTATCTATCAATAAAGACAAGAGAGTTCTTGAATTGTCAAGAGTAATCCTGTGTGTGCGAAGGTCCTTGAATCTGTCAAGGGTTGTCGAGCTTTTGGCGTGTTGATTCAGCGTGAGGTTCGTCGTTCATCGTCGAGTTGCTCGCAGGATTGGCGTTCCCCAATCTTCAGGTCACGTGTTCCGCTCACGTGATTGGGAGATCTATCAGATCAGGAGGTGCATCGTGAAAGATCGGGCAAACAGTCTTCATCATCTTGGTATCAGAGCACCAGGTTGATCACGGTGCAAGGTGGAGCTGTTGTCGTCAGGCTGATCATTGATTTGTTGGATGGCAGAGTTATGAGTCGTGATTGATTTTGCATCTTGGCGAGTTGAAGGTTTTGCAGTCAGCCAGCGAGTTGGTTGTGGTGGCAGAGAGATTGATATTGTTTCTGTTCGATGTAAGGACCAGCGACATATCAAATTTCTTTTTGGTTTGTAGATCGAGATCTGCAGTCGCGTGGTATCCAGGAAGAAAAGGAAGAGGTACCGGAATTCTGAATCGGATCGATACAATCCTAGGAAAAGATCACGCGAGGGTTTCTTCAGGTTGGAAGGTGTCGCCGATTTAGCTGGAGCAGAGGGAGTCATCTTGATTAGATTGGATTCTAGATCGAGCCATTTGAAAAAAAAAGTAATCGCTCGCGCCGCGCGCTGCACGACAGACGACCTCCGTCGTCGAGCGCACCCGGCCTTGCTCGCCTGTCACCAGGCGCTTCGTTCCGGCCACGCCATGGCGATCGCGGGTCCGAGCGCCAAACGCTCCCTAGCTCGGCCCGGCCCAGTGCCTCATCTTGCTCGGCCCATTGCCTGGATCGCGCCTGGGAGATCGGTCGGCTGCACCGAGAGACGAGATCGTTTTTGTTCTAGCGCCTGGCTCGTTCTCAGGTGAAGTCATCAGGAGGAAGAAAGTAAGCCGCGCGTGGAGCACAACATACAAAAAAAGGATGCAATCACGTGTACTGTATTGAACTTGAATTGGAGTTGTTTCCAGACGTGTCAACTTAATTCGTTCAATCTTTTGCGTGAAGACAAAAGGAGGAAAAGAAGACACACTGGTTATTCAACAGATTGCAAATGCGGGTGTACTCAGTTCATTTGGACCTTTGGCGTACATGAATCTGTCATGTTTGTTTTGGGTGATGTGTTTGGTTTGCATCCAATTTTCAGATTGCGTCAGTAGGCGTACTCAGCTTATTTGGACCTTTGGCGTGCAAGAATTTGTCTTGTTTGTTATGGGTGATTTGCTAGGTGTGCTTCCAGATTGCATTCAAGAGGATGTTTTGTGTCTCAATCAGGTTGGTGGCGCCGACAACGGAAGTGGCGCCTAGGGCAAGTCAAGCTAGCCGAGAGGGAGGTGTGGTGTGGCAGGCTGGCAAGGCTTGAAGACGGAGTGTGGCAATATTGCTGATTTGACGCCACGTGCTCGAGAAGACCCTTCGGCGTTGAGGACAACGCCTTTCCAAGAAGGGGAGGATGATGAGGATATTGGCACGCCAGGACGACCTACGATATGTGATAATTAAGTCTAAGGTTGTGTCATTAATTTGTATCCATGTTCATGTTATTTTGTAGCTAGGTAAAGTTGTGAGCCACTTAGGTTTTATTTTATGTTTTGGGTTTGGGCCTGTCCAAGCCCCAATAGTTTTCTGGCCGTCTATATAAGGAGGCTGGACGGCTAGGGTTTAGGGAGGCTAAAAATTATGTAGAACTTTTAGTTCAAGTTATCACCGTCCCTCTGGGATCGGCGTGTGTGACGGCGTCTCGGACGTTCGTCCAGTTATCTATCAATAAAGACAAGAGAGTTCTTGAATTGTCAAGAGTAATCCTGTGTGCGTGAAGGTCCTTGAATCTGTCAAGGGTTGTCGAGCTTTTGGCGTGTTGATTCAGCGTGAGGTTCGTCGTTCATCGTCGAGTTGCTCGCAGGATTGGCGTTCCCCAATCTTCAGGTCACGTGTTCCGCTCACGTGATTGGGAGATCTATCAGATCAGGAGGTGCATCGTGAAAGATCGGGCAAACAGTCTTCATCAAGTAGAGGTAGATGCATCTAAAATTGAAGCTATTCAAAATTGGCCTACTCCCATGAATGTTAGTCAAGTACGAAGTTTTCACGGTCTTGCTGGTTTTTATCACCGTTTTGTGAAAGACTTTAGTACTATTGCTGCACCTTTAAATGAGTTAACTAAGAAAGGTGTCGACTTTGTATAAGGCGCAGCCCAAGATAATGCCTTTGATGAGCTGAAACGTTTGTTAACTTCTGCACCTTTGCTCGCACTACCAGATTTTACTAAGCAATTTGAGATTGAATGTGATGCTAGTGGCATTGGTATTGGTGGTGTGTTGATGCAAGAGGGTAGGCCTATTGCCTATTTTTCTGAAAAACTTTGTGGTGCGAGGTTGAACTATCCAGTTTATGATAAAGAATTGTATGCACTTGTTAGAGTTCTTGAGGTTTGGCAACATTATTTGTGGCCAAAAGAATTTATCATACATTCTGATCATGAAGCTTTGAAATATCTGAAAGCTCAATCTAATTTGCATCGGCGTCTTGCTAAGTGGGTTGAGTTCATTGAGTCTTTTCCATACATAATTAAACATAAAAAGGGTAAAGACAATGTGGTTGCTGATGCTCTCTCTAGGAAGAACATGTTGTTGACACAATTAGACATTAAGGTTCCTGGTTTAGAGAGTTTGTGTGATTTATATGCTACTGATCATGATTTTTCAGCGCCATATAGCATGTGTACTGGTGGGAAAGCATGGGATAAATATCACATCCATGATGGGTTTTTGTTTCGTGCTAACAAACTATGTGTTCCAGAATCGTCCGTGCGTTTGCTATTGTTGCAGGAATCACATGCCAGCGGTTTGATGGGTCACTTTGGGCGTGAGAAGACGCTACTCATGCTCGCTAATCATTTTTATTGGCCTAGGATGAGGCGTGATGTGGACAGGTTTGTCAAGCGTTGCATTACATGCAACAAGTCGAAGTCCAAGCTGAAGCCTCACGGTTTGTATAATCCATTACCTACACCTACTACAGCATGGGAGGACATTAGCATGGATTTTGTATTAGGTTTGCCTAGGACTAAAAGAGGCCATGATTCTATATTTGTGGTAGTGGACAGATTTTCTAAGATGGCTCATTTTATTGCCTGCCACAAAAGCGACGATGCGTCGCATATTGCTAACCTGTTTTTCAGGGACATTGTACGCTTGCATGGAGTACCCAAGACAATTGTCTCTGATCGTGATGTGAAGTTTATGAGCTACTTCTGGAAGACACTTTGGGGAAAGCTGGGCACAAATTTATTATTCAGCACTACATGTCATCCCCAAACTGATGGTCAAACGGAGGTGGTAAATCGCACACTTTCAACAGTGCTGCGATGCATAATCAAGAAGAACCTGCGTGAGTGGGAAGATTGTTTGCCGCATGTGGAGTTTGCATATAACAGGGCGGTTCACTCTACCATGCAGCTATGTCCTTTTGAGGTGGTCTATGGTTTCAAACCCATTACGCCTCTTGATTTGCTGCCTCTTCCTATCCAAGAGCGAGTCAATATGGAGGCATCCAGGAGGGCAGATTTTGTGAGGAAGATTCATGTGAAGACTAAAGAGGCTATTGAGAAGAAAGGCAAGTATACTGCAGATCGTGCAAACAAGAAGTGAAAGGAGGTCTTGTTCCAGCCCGGTGATATGGTTTGGGTACACTTTCGCAAGGACAGATTTCCACAGCTACGTAAGTCCAAGTTGCTGCCTCGTGGTGCTGGTCCTTACAAGGTTCTTGCCAAGATTAATGATAATGCCTACAAGATAGATCTTCCTATAGCTGAGTATGGCGTGAGCAATAGCTTCAACGTTGCTGATTTGACACCGTATAAGGGTGAAGACATTGCAGCGTCGAGGTCGACGCCTTTTGAAGGGGGGAGGATGATGAGGACATCCCTATTACACCACCATTATCTCCTGCTCCTATTGATGATGAAGATGTTGCTGCGAAGAAGTCCAATGAGATTAGGATTGGACCAATTACAAGAGCATGTGCAAAGCTATTGGAACAATAGGTGAACTCACTCTTAATTGAACCTGATGTTTTATTTAATGAGAGCTTTATACTATATAAGTCTATGTATCTATGTATGATTAGGTTTGTTGATAACACAAGCATTGCACGAGGAGGAGACGCATCGCAGCGAGATGAGCAAGACTTGAAGATCAAGTGCGCGAGGGAGGAGAGGGAGGCAGGCGCACCCGGAGATCACCAGAACATCAAGTCTACATGAGAGAGAGCACAAGATGGCACGCTAGGACAGTCTAAGGCGCGCCGCACTCATGGCCTACGTGCCAAAATAGGCCGAACCCATGTATGGGTCGGTATGTACCAGTTTGAGTCGAACCGAGTCCGTTTGGGCCCAAAACAGGTTGGTTTTGGGCCAGGTCTTTGCCCAGGACGCCCCAACCCCTTTAAGTACCCCTGGGGCGCCCTCTTCTGTTGTTTAGACTACGTTTAGATTACCCCTAAACATCAGAACGAAATTGCTTGTAAGCTTTCCTCTAAAATCATATATACCTCTGTGTTTCGCTCGGAATATCTACCCCACTCCAAGTTTGTTTCGATCTGGAGTTTTGCTACTGAGAATTCAAGTGTGATTTGCTGTTCCATTGGGAATTAGGAGATTGCAGAACCGCTTCGTGGTTGGCGGCTACGTGGGCAGTTGTGTGGTGTCTCGAATATCCATAGGGTTGAAGATCTGTTGCATTGGCAACGGGGGAACAGCCGGAGAGTTCGTGTGCGTCTCACAGATTATCTACCAAGTTATCATCCATCTACATCAGCTCACTGAGAAGATCGGGCAACCCCTTATCACAAGCCTAGATCACCACGCCGTCACAACAGTCCTCAACACAGGAGTAGTAGCTGACGATCTAGGTCATCATCGCCAAAATACCACAAAAGCTGATAAGGGGTGTCCCGATCTTCTCAGCGAGCGCGATGTAGATGGCGATGATGGTGATGAAGATAACTCGAGTGTCGCAGAGAACTCTCCGGCTAATCCCTGCTGCCAGCGCAACAGCTCTCAACCCTTTGGATATTCGCAACGTCACACGCTTGCGCACGTAGCCGCCGACCACGAAGCGGTGATGCAATATACTAATTCCCAATGGAACAGCAGATTACACTCAAACTTTCAGTAGAACGAACACCAGATCGATACGAATTGGTGCGAATAATTTCAGAGGAACACTTGGTTCTATCTAGAAACTAGGGTTTTGTTTAAACGTGGTCTAAGAGACTTGAGGGGGCGCCCCTGGCTACTTAAGGGAGGCTGGGGCGTCCTCAACATGGACCTGGCCCAAACCCAACCTGGTTTGGGCCCAAACCGACTCGGTTCGACTCAAATGAGTACATACCGACCCATACATGGGTTCAGCCTATTTCTGGCACGCAGGCCATGAGTGTGGCGCGCCTTAGACATGTAGACATCGTGTCGTAGGCTGTCCTAGTGCGCCATCACGGACTCTCTCATGTCGACTTGACGTTCTGGTGATCTCTTGGTGCGCCTGCCTCCCTCTCCTCCCTCGCGCACTTGATCATCAAGTCTTGCTCTTCTTGCTGCGACTCATCTCCTCCTCGTGCAACGCTCATGTTATCAACAAACCTGATCATACATAGATGCATAGACTTAGGAAGTATAAAGTTCTCATTAAATAAAAGATCAGGTTCAATTAAGAGTGAGTTCACATGTTGTTCCAATAGCTTTGCACGTGCTCTTGTAATTGGTCCAATCCTAATCTCATTGGACTTCTTCGCAGCAACATCTTCATCAAAAGGAGTAGGAGATAATGGTGGTGTAATAGGGATGTCCTCATCATCCTCCCCCCCTTCGAAAGGCGTCGACCTCGACGCTGCAAGGTCTTCACCTTCATACGGTGTCAAATCAGCAACGTTGAAACTATTGCTGACGCCATACTCAGCTGTAGGAAGATCTATCTTGTAGGCATTATCATTGATCTTGGCAAGAACCTTGTAAGGACCAGCACCACGGGGCAGCAACTTGGACTTACGTAGCTGTGGAAATCTATCCTTGCGAAAGTGAACCCAAACCATATCACCGGGCTGAAACAATACCTCCTTCCGCTTCTTGTTTGCACGATCTGCAGTATACTTGCCTTTCTTCTCAATAGCCTCTTTAGTCTGCACATGTATCTTCCTCACAAAATCTGCCCTCTTTGATGCCTCCATATTGACTCGCTCTTGAATAGGAAGAGGCAACAAATCAAGTGGCGTAATGGTTTTGAAACCATAGACCACCTCAAAAGGACATAGCTGCGTGGTAGAGTGAACCGCCCTGTTATAGGCAAACTCCACATGCGGCAAACAATCTTCCCACTCACGCAGGTTCTTCGTGATCATGCATCGCAGCACTGTGGAAAGTGTGCGATTTACCACCTCCGTTTGACCATCAGTTTGGGGATGACATGTAGTGCTGAAAAGTAACTTTGTGCCCAGCTTTCCCCAAAGTGTCTTCCAGAAGTAGCTCATAAACTTCACATCACGATCAGAGACAATTGTCTTGGGTACTCCATGCAAACGTACAATGTCCCTGAAAAACAGGTTAGCAATATGCGATGCATCGTCGCTTTTGTGGCAGGCAATAAAATGAGCCATTTTAGAAAATCTGTCCACTACCACAAATATAGAATCATGGCATCTTTTAGTCCTAGGCAAACCTAATACAAAATCCATGCTAATGTCCTCCCATGGTGTAGTAGGTGCAGGTAATGGAGTATACAAACCGTGAGGCTTCAGCTTGGACTTCGACTTGTTGCATGTAATGCAGCGCTTGACGAACCTGTCCACATCACGCCTCATCCTAGGCCAATAAAAGTGATCAGCGAGCATGAGTAGCATCTTCTCACGCCCAAAGTGACCCATCAAACCGCCGGCATGTGATTCCTGCAACAATAGCAAACGCACGGACGATTCTGGAACACATAGTTTGTTAGCACGAAACAAAAACCCATCATGGATGTAATATTTATCCCATGCTTTCCCACCAGTACACATGCTATAGGGCGCTGAAAAATCATGATCAGTAGCATATAAAGCACACAAGCTCTCTAAACCAGGAACCTTAATGTCTAATTGTGTCAACAACATGTTCTTCCTAGATAGAGCATCAGCAACCACATTGTCTTTACCCTTTTTATGTTTAATTATGTAAGGAAAAGACTCAATAAACTCAACCCACTTAGCAAGACGCCTATGCAAATTAGATTGAGCTTTCAGATATTTCAAAGCTTCATGATCAGAATGTATGATAAATTCTTTTGGCCACAAATAATGTTGCCAAACCTCAAGAACTCTAACAAGCGCATACAATTCTTTGTCATAAACAGGATAGTTCAACCTCGCACCACAAAGTTTTTCAGAAAAGTAGGCAATAGGCCGACCCTCTTGCATCAACACACCACCAATACCAATGCCACTAGCATCACATTCAATCTCAAATTGCTTATTAAAATCTTGTAGTGCAAGCAATGGTGCAGAAGTTAATAAACGTTTCAGTTCATCAAAAGCATGATCTTGGGCTGCGCCCCATACAAATTCAACACCTTTTTTAGTTAACTCATTTAAAGGTGCAGCAACAGTACTAAAGTCTTTCACAAAACGGCGATAAAAACCAGCAAGACCATGAAAACTTCGTACTTGACTAACATTCATGGGAGTAGGCCAATTTTGAATAGCTTCAATTTTAGATGCATCGACTTCTACTCCATTTTTAGAAACAACATATCCAAGGAAGATGACCTTATCTTTGCAAAATGTGCACTTTTCAAGATTACCATAAAACTGAGAATCACGCAACACTTGCAAAACTTGTCTAATATGATCACTATGGTCAGATTCATTGCGGCTGTAGATTAATATATCATCAAAGTACACAACCACAAACTTACCAATAAAATTTCGCAAAACATGGTTCATTAATCTCATGAAGGTACTAGGTGCATTAGTTAAACCAAATGGCATGACTAACCACTCATATAAACCAAATTTTGTTTTAAAGGCAGTTTTCCACGCATCCCCCTCTTTCATCCTAATCTGATGGTAACCACTACGCAAATCAATCTTAGAGAAAACACCAGCACCACTCAACTCATCAAGCATATCATCCAATCGCGGAATAGGGTGACGATATCGAATAGTGATGTTATTAATAGCTCTACAATCTACACACATGCGCCAAGTACCATCTTTCTTAGGAACGAGAATAACAGGAACATCACAAGGGCTTAAGCTCACACGAATATAACCTTTGTCGAGTAGCGCTTGCACTTGTTTCTGAATCTCCTTAGTTTCTTCGGGGTTGGTGCGGTAAGGAGCGCGGTTTGGCAAGGTGGCACCAGGGATGAAGTCAATCTGGTGCTCAATGCCGCGCAAAGGGGGCAAACCAGCGGGGACCTTCTCTGGAAACACATCATCAAATTCCTGCAAGACACTAGAAACACCAAAAGGAAGAGGAGTCATGTCGTTAGAAACCAAAATCTCACCCTTGTACATAAGCACAAGTGGCATGGCTGTAGGATCCTCTCTAAATTCTCTCATATCTTCTTTGGTGGCTAGTAGGACTAGAGAATTCACTCGCTCACTTTGGTGTGGATCTCGCGATGTGGCTGGGTGGCTCTCACTCACCGAGGTAACAGACTCTCGTCGAGCTACTCTCTCATTTTCATGTTCTAAGTTCACTTCAGTTTTCTGACGAGACTCATTTACAATATGCTGTGGAGACATAGGCTGCAAGTTAATTTTTCTTCCCTTGAAATCCAAATGATATGTGTTGGTGCGGCCATTGTGTAACACGTTGCGATCAAACTGCCATGGGTGGCCCAACAAGAGGTGACAAACCGTCATAGGAACCACATCAAACTCAATGGAGTCCTTGTATGGTCCAATCTCGAAATCAACTCGCACCATGTGGCTGACCTTCATCTCTCCATTGTCGCTGAGCCACTGGATATAATATGGATGTGGGTGCGGGATGTATTTCAGTTTCAGCTTTGCACACAACTCTTTGCTAGCAAGGTTGCGGCAACTACCACCATCGATGATGAGTTTGCAAGCTTTGTCCGGTCCAACAAGTCCTTTGGTTTGGAACAAATTGCACCACTGACTTTCAGATGTAGGAGACACGTTGAGCACACGCTGCGAGCAAACTATGTTATTGGTGGTGGAAGGATAGGCATCAACACCGTCGTGACCAAAGTCATCATCATCGGAACCATCCGGATCAGCATCATCACCTGTCTCGTACTCATTGGTGTCCTCATTGACAATCATCACTTTTCGATTGGGGCAATCCCGTTTAAAATGACCCTTTCGACCACAAGTATGACACTCCATATCACGATTACGTGTTGTAGACATGTTCGAACCTGTACCACTAGCAGCAGGTGCGGATTTCTTTGCATTGGCATCAGATCGCGACGACGAAGGAGCACGAAAATCTGAATGAGAACTTGGTGTGGGTGCAGCAGGCCTGGGTGTGAAACGGCTGCCTGAAGTAGTACGAGCTTTAAACTGAGCTTCTTCGGCAAACTGGGCTTCAGCTTCACGTGCATGATGTAGCAGCTCATTCATATCACGATACCGATGATGCCGAACAATGCTCTTAATATTATACTTCAGACCATGGAGAAAACGCTGCAAGGTCTGCTCAAGAGGCTCATGAACGCGAGCTCGTTGTAACAGCATCTCCATCTCCATATAGTACTCATTAACGGACATTGAACCTTGCTTCAATTGTTGTAACTTATCAAAAACTGAGCGGAGGTAGTTATGCGGAACAAAACGAGCCCGCATCACTTCCTTCATATGGCGCCAAGTTATAATGGGCAGCTCGTTGTTTTCTTGACGTGTTTGCACAACGCTGTCCCACCAACGCAAAACATAGCCATCAAACTCTGAAGAAGCAAGCTTGATTTTCTTGTCCTCCGTATAATCATGAAGACGCCACAACTTCTCTATCTTCAACTCCCATGTGAGGTATTCTTCAACATCAGTACCACCCTCGAATTTGGGAATAAAAAACTTTGGTTTACCCAAGCCATTATCCTGAAAAGGAACGGGAACAAAACCACGGCCACGAAAAGGAGGACCATTGCCTCGACCATTAGCACGACCGGCTGCAGCAAAATCCTCATTGTCGCCATGAGCACTCTCATCATCAGCATCAACATGTGGTAGGGGTCGCTGCTCAACAGTAAGACGCAGCGCATTGACAGATTGTGATATGGGCACGACGGAGGAGGTGAAGCCCAATTTCAGGACTCCACCAAGATGAGGGAAGCTCGTTGCATATTGGCACGCCAGGACGACCTATGATATGTAATAATTAGTCTAAGGTTGTGTTAGCAGTTTATATTCTTGCCTATGTTATTTTGTGTGTCAGGTCATGTTATGGGCCACTTAGTTTTATTTGTGTTTTGGGTTTGGGCCTGTCCAAGCCCAATAGTTTTCTGGCCGTCTATATAAGGAGGCCAGCAGGTTAGGGTTTAGGGGGTTCAGAATTTTAGACAAAACATTGAGTTGTGTGCTGCGTGTAGCATCCCTCCGGGGACGGCGCTGCCGTCATCTATCTTATCAAATATATTGCTGTGAAGGTTCTTGTGTTCATCAGGGATTATCAGGCTCAGGTTTGAGGCGTGTTGATTCTCTTCACGTTGCTTGCTGGATTCGTTCCTCTTCTTCAGGTTGCGTTCATCGCGTGATTGGAAGATTATCTATCTGGTTGACTCGCTATGAAAGATCGGGACAAAACTCAAGGATCGCTGGCGTGATCCTTATCATGTGGTATCAGATTACTGGGTTGCTCACGGCGAGATTGATCTGCTAATTGTTCATCATCTGATTGGAGAGATTAGAGCAGATCGCTGTTGAAGTTTTTAGATCAGTTTGTTCTTCACCGGCTTGATTCAGATCGGAGTGGATCTGATCCCTCGTTTCAGCAGAGTCCAAGAGATCATAGATTTCTACCAGTTCTTTTGGCAGATCCGATCGGAAAAAGCAAGCAGAAGAGAGAGAAAAAGAAAGCGCAATCGCTGATTCTGTCCAGATCCGATCGAGGTACGTTGCTCAGATCCGATCGACATCAGCAGAGCAAAAACACAACGAGCGGATCGCAGGCAGGTGCTATCCTTCGTATCGAGTCCAAAGGAAACGTGCAGGAACCGATCGCTACTATTAAAAAAAAAACCAAAGTCTAGCCACCGATCGCCCCAGAGCGGAGACCGTCTGGCCTGGAACGCATGCTCGCGCGCCTCGCTTGGGCACGATCGCTAGGCCTCGGGCGAAGTCCTATCTCGCGAGGCGATCACCCAGGCCCCGTTCCTCCTAGCGGGCCGGCCCATCTGGCTTCAAGCGCCTGAGAACACTCATCCCGACCTACTCCTTGATCGCTGGACGCTGGCCCATCGATCGCTAGCGATCTCGCTCGCACGCCCAGCCACAGACATACTCCGTGCTCCAGCGTTCGGATCGCTCGTCTTGCCTGAGGATCCGTCGCCTTAGCCCAGACCGTCTCTGTGGTCTAGCGAGCACGCCCTGCGGTCGATCGTCTGCATCTCTGGCATCGGATTATTTATTTGGATTGGTTCTTTGTGTGGCGTCTAGTCACCAGCTTGGAGCAAATTACCTTTAGCTACCCGACTTGATTGCATCTCAGTAGATTTGGTACAGATTTGGAAGAACAGGAAAAATACTTGTACTGCTGTATTGTGGGCATACTAGCAATATTTCGGTATGGGTTCAAGACCTGTTCGGTTGACTGACAAAGCGGACGATATCTACAGTGACTATTTAGAGATCTTGGCTGGTTTTCCGTATGATGCAACTAAAATCACGTGGAGTTTGAACAGTGCTGCAAAGTTCGCAGAGTATGAGTCTTGGGAATCTCACATGGAGCGGGGCTTTGCACAATGTCGTACCCGTGATAGCAAGTTTGGCGGTTTTACTGAATTTGTACTTGCCCATCGGCGTGTGGATACGCAGGTGGCTGGTTGGTGGCGTGAAGAACGGTGCGCAAAGGGCATCACACTTGACACATCTCGTTGGGAGGTTTTTAAGCAATTTCTGCGTACTAGATTTGTGCAAAAGTCTGTGGAGTCAGACATGGTGGTTGTTTCAGAGGTACAAGACAAGGTTGCTGAAGATGACACACCAATGAGAGGTATGAGTATTCAGCTTCACAAATTGGCTACTGGTGATAAGGCGGTGGTACGGAATCAGCGATGGAGCCTGTTTCAGACACAGTGCACCATCAAGGAGAAAGCGTGCAAATTGATCATTGACAGTGGTAGCTACTGTAATGGCATCAGTAGGGCTGTGGTGGCATCATTGGGGTTGTCTACATGGCGTATTCCTGAACCTAAGCATGTTGAGTGGTTGAATAGCTGCGGTGTGCTAAAGGTTACTCATAAGGTACGTGTGCCATTTACAGTTGATGATTATGTTGATGAGGTGGAGTGCGATGTGTTGCCATTGGAGGTGTGTGGAGTATTACTTGGACGTCCGTGGCAGTATGATCGCAATGTTACTCATACTGGGAGAGCAAATACCTATTCTTTTGTGCATGATGGCAAACAGCGGACTTTGAAACCTATGCAGGATGATCACATAAAGTCTGATGTTGAGCTGGTGGTACACAAGGAGAAGTTGCGCAAGGCTAAGCCAAAATCTGGGCGAGCTACGCCGCAACCTGAGGAGCATGATGCGCAAAGCGTGAGTGGTGATATTGTTTCCGCCAAGCCTGTAGATGACAAGCCAGTTGTTCTTGTTAGTGACAAGCCGGTTGAAGTCAAGCCTCTTATTGATGAAGGGAAGGATATGTCAGCATGTATTCCATGTGTTCCACTTCCAGTTCGTGTTGACATGGGTGTTCAGACCGATGACGGTGGTGCTGATCGTGTTACGGTGCATACGGTGCCCCGGGTAGTCAGCAACAGTTTTGTTAGAACACCTCGGAGACATTTTGTTGGAGCAGCAGTGCGTGTGCATACAGGCAAAGATGGACGTGTTCGTCAGTTGTGTGGCCCAGGCATTACTACTTTGCAGGGTCGTGCTAAGCAGGTTCCTGTTCAGCAACGCAAGGTTCCAGCAAGGTTTGAGAAGAAGAAGGTGGAGGCGCCTAAGCACAAGTTTATTTGGCGAAGAAAAGAGGTGCAACCACCTAGGGCTGAATCAAGTCGAGCAGGCCAAGAGGGAGGATGTGGTGCGGAAGGCAAGCCAGACTTGAAGACGGCGAATATGCGTGGTGCTATTGATATTCCGCCACCCTTTCGAGCAGACCCTCACGCGTTGGGGACAACGCTTTTTGAAGGGGGGGAGGATGATATGGGCACGACGGAGGAGGTGAAGCCCAATTTCAGGACTCCACCAAGATGAGGGAAGCTCGTTGCATATTGGCACGCCAGGACGACCTATGATATGTAATAATTAGTCTAAGGTTGTGTCAGCAATTTATATTCTTGCCTATGTTATTTCGTGTGTCAGGTCATGTTATGGGCCACTTAGTTTTATTTGTGTTTTGGGTTTGGGCCTGTCCAAGCCCAATAGTTTTCTGGCCGTCTATATAAGGAGGCCAGCAGGTTAGGGTTTAGGGGGTTCAGAATTTTAGACAAAACATTGAGTTGTGTGCTGCGTGTAGCATCCCTCCGGGGACGGCGCTGCCGTCATCTATCTTATCAAATATATTGCTGTGAAGGTTCTTGTGTTCATCAAGGATTATCAGGCTCAGGTTTGAGGCGTGTTGATTCTCTTCACGTTGCTTGCTGGATTCGTTCCTCTTCTTCAGGTTGCGTTCATCGCGTGATTGGAAGATTATCTATCTGGTTGACTCGCTGTGAAAGATCGGGACAAAACTCGAGGATCACCGGCGTGATCCTTATCAGATTGTGTCAACGCCTGGATGCTAGTTTGGAGATCATTGACTTGCACTTGCATATTATTAACAGTAGCATCAGTGGCTTCTACTTTCATTTGGACAGCTTGAACATCAGAATCAATAGCGTTAGTTGTTCGTGTGATGATTCTTTCTAAATGATCACGAAGAGCTTCATACTCCCTCCATATGACAGGAGTATCATCAGGGTTTTTCTGCATCACATCAACATCACTAGCAGACATGATTAGTAGGTTAGTGCACAAACGATAAACGGGTGGTGGCTACGCTCACAACTCACTCAAAACTGAAAGAAAGAGGTATCTTACCGTTCCAAAGTGAATAATAAATGCTTACCACTCGTAGAGACTAAAACGTGCACGGATGTGATGAAGCGAATACCGAGGGTATAAGAAACTATCACACGACAAACCAGGGTATATGGTGGGGCTTGGTATGGATACCTAACTACACCGAAATACAAGTCCTAGTGTTGATCGTATGACAGAGACCCACGGAAACACACACGGTGGAGATAAATGGGGCGATGCAACTCTGAAAATGAGCTCAAAAAGTTGAGGTATGTCGGTGGAACGCTCGGTGTTGCAAAGCACAAGAGAGACGCTAGCAATGGCTCAACGAAAACGGGCACAAGATTGCGGAACAGAGCAGCCCGTAGAGCACTAAGCACGCTAGTCTCGTAGGATGGTTCTAGACACCAAGAAAGGTTTACTAAAGGCTAACAAAGAAAAGAGACAATATGTGGACTCAGAATAGGAAAATAGAAAGAGAAATCGGAAAAAGAGAAATTTGTTTTTTGAGATAGGGCTCACGCTAGAGCGCAGAGCTTGTCTGAGGTCAAGCGACCCCAAACCAGGCCAGCGATCGCACTGTTTTTTTTTTACTCTTTTTTTTTACTAACTGGAATTGGCTAACCGCCTGTTGGGCTGAAAAGTGGGCGTTAAAGCCCAGACCACCGATCGAGCGAGGCAGGCGCACGGGGGAGTCCCGATCGAGCGAGATCGCTCGAGGCTGGGGTGACGCACCACCCCAGACGCCCTCTGCGCTCAGGCGCGCGGGCGATGCACTTTGTTTTTTTTTTGACTGGATTCCGATCGGATCTAATCTGGTGAAGAACACGTATACTGCCACCAGTTTATAGGGAAGAAGAAGGAGATCAAAGATCAACCCAACGAATACGAAATCCGAAACGAAGATGCAGAAAAGAACGGGGATCCTAGACTCCTACAGATTTGATGAAAAGAGACGCGAAAAGACGACCAGCGACTAAAACAAGTAACTCGATGCAATCTAGGCTATGGCAAAACTAAGAACCCTAATTTTTTTGTAGGCTTTTTCTAGATAGGACAAAAACAAAAACGAATTTACAGGGATGAATTTGTGGATGCTCACCGAGTAAACGCAGGAATCTGATACCAAGATGATAAGGGGTGTCCCGATCTTCTCAGCGAGCGCGATGTAGATGGCGATGATGGTGATGAAGATAACTCGAGTGTCGCAGAGAACTCTCCGGCTAATCCCTGCTGCCAGCGCAACAGCTCTCAACCCTTTGGATATTCGCAACGTCACACGCTTGCGCACGTAGCCGCCGACCACGAAGCGGTGATGCAATATACTAATTCCCAATGGAACAGCAGATTACAGTCAAACTTTCAGTAGAACGAACACCAGATCGATACGAATTGGTGCGAATAATTTTAGAGGAACACTTGGTTCTGTCTAGAAACTAGGGTTTTGTTTAAACGTGGTCTAAGAGACTTGAGGGGGCGCCCCTGGCTACTTAAGGGAGGCTGGGGCGTCCTCAACATGGACCTGGCCCAAACCCAACCTGGTTTGGGCCCAAACTGACTCGGTTCGACTCAAACGAGTACATACCGACCCATACATGGGTTCGGCCTATTTCTGGCACGCAGGCCATGAGTGTGGCGCGCCTTAGACATGTAGACATCGTGTCGTAGGCTGTCCTAGTGCGCCACCACGGACTCTCTCATGTCGACTTGACGTTCTGGTGATCTCCTGGTGCGCCTGCCTCCCTCTCCTCCCTCGCGCACTTGATCATCAAGTCTTGCTCTTCTTGCTGCGACTCATCTCCTCCTCGTGCAATGCTCATGTTATCAACAAACCTGATCATACATAGATGCATAGACTTAGGCAGTATAAAGTTCTCATTAAATAAAAGATCAGGTTCAATTAAGAGTGAGTTCACCTGTTGTTCCAATAGCTTTGCACGTGCTCTTGTAATTGGTCCAATCCTAATCTCATTGGACTTCTTCGCAGCAACATCTTCATCAAAAGGAGTAGGAGATAATGGTGGTGTAATAGGGATGTCCTCATCAAAAGCCCAAGGCATGGAGGAACCCGAAGGTCCAAGACTCGCACTAGGGCATATGACCACGAAGACGATGAAAAAGAGATGGGCGCATCGTGCTTTACTCGCAGAGTTCGCACCACACCAGTACTCAAAGGTTTCAAACTACCCCATGATCAGCAAAAATACGATGGATCCCAGGAGCCACAATCATGGCTCTCAGATTATTTCAGGCAGTCAGAATACTTGGAGGATCAAAGGAAACAGCAATGCAAAGCCTACAACTACACCTCACCGGTGCAGCTCGGTCATGGTTGAGTAAGTTGGAAAGAGAAACAATTGGAAGCTGGAAAGAGCTAACAAAACAATTCACAAGCAACTTCAAGTCAACATACAAACGGCCAGCATCAATAGAAGAAGTTAAAGCCTGCGTACAGCAATGCAATGAGACACTTAGGTCATACATTAAAGGTGGAGCATCATCAAGAACTCCACAGTCGAAGTTTCAGATGAGCGATCAATCGATGCCTTCACACTTGGGTTACAACGAGGAGACCTAGTCAAAGAAATGGGCAGGATCAAACCAAGGACAGTATCAGAGCTAATGGACATAGAAAATAGATTCGCAGATGGCGAATATGCGTGTAATAACAAGAGGACGTGATCACCAGAAGACGACAGGGGAAACAGATATAGCAGCCAAAGGAGAAGATCCTGCAACTATGACAACTACGGCTCTCATAGCAAGTAGCCGTGGGATACAAAGATAATAATTATCAAGGAGATGACCGCAGGAACTCAGGATACCGCAACTATGGCAGAGAAGACTCTAGCAACAACAAAAGGTTCCAGTCAAGGGGACCTAGAGAATACAACCCATCACCAAATGATATGCTAAATGGACCGTGCCATATACACTTCACGTTCGTTGATGGTAAAAGAGTGTCTAGGCACGCAATGAAAGAGTGCAAAGTGTTTCTGAAACTTCAGGAGGCAGCAGGAAATAAGCAAGCCAAAGCAAGAAGGCAGGGCTATGAGGGCGACGCAAACAACACACCTTCATCAAACCAGCAAGCAAACAACAGAGCAGCGCAAGGCCAAAACCAACCAAATCAGGGAAACGACAATGAAGGAGGGTATATCCCATCTAAAGGGCACATCACAACAATGATACAACCCATCTTGAAGTCGAATAAAGAGGAGAAAAGCATATCTCGACAAGTCAACTTAGCAGTAACATCGCCTCCAGTGACTACAGAATATTTGCACTGGTCCGAGCAACCCAGAGAATTCAGCAGAGAAGATCACCCCATAATAGTACCTCGGCCAGGAAACACGCCTTTGTTACTCAAAGCTCAGATTGGAGGATACGACGTAGACAGGGTATTCATGGATGCAGGAAGTGGAATAAACCCGATCTACGCAAAAACACTTCGAGCAACGCACATATCGCTAGAATTCCTGAAGCCAACAGACTCACTAGTAGGAAAAGGCTTATAGATAGATGTTTTATCAGTGGAGCACATTATTCAATATGCTCCACTAGTATTTACTAGTGGCGCATTTGCAAATATGCTCCACTGATAATTTCTCTACTAATGGCGCATATTGGTCAGAATGTGCCACTAATATCCACGTGGGACCCACCAGAAGGGTCGTCGACAAAATATCCTGTCTTATCAATGGCGCATTTGTTATATGCGCCATGCATATTTTACCTTTTAGTGGCGCATATCATAAAAAATGCGCCATTGATAACATGTGGGCCCCACCTGGCCCTACTGGCCTGACCTCTGCTAGGGATATGCATGGCGCATATACCAATATGCGCCACTAATAATTCAAATATCAATGGCGCATATTGAACACGCGCCACGCATAACCTATGGGACCCACACCTCTGAAAAGGTGGCAGACTTATCAGTGGCGCATTTTTTGCAATATGTGCCACTGATAAGGTCACCTAGATCTATAAGTTGGCAGACCCACCACCACCATTTCATTCTTCTCCATCTAACTCCAAACTAGATCTAGCTCGTCCTCCTCCTCCCCACCACCTCAATTTCTCCATTCTTGCCTCCATTCTTGGTTGTTAAACCTAGTTTTGATGTGGGGTGACCCCCGAGGTGTGGCCCGATCTTCACGGATTCACGAGATTGATGGCGGGGAACGAGGATGAACACGAAGAACACGATGAACAAATCGAAGGCAAACTTACACACACAAGATACACACCGGTTGTCCTCGTTGGCCCGATTCACCAACTCAATAGAATCACAAGGAAGAGACTCCAAGAGTAGAATTCCTTGTGAGAGATTGATATGCTTGGAATAGAATTCCAATTGGAGAAGAGACCAATCAATTGGATAGAATTACACACACAAGTATGCAAGAGATCCAAGTCAAGGTAGAATTCTCCAACTAGAAGAGATCCCAAACAAAGAGGAAGATTTCTAGATGTAGATCTAGTTGTGTTCCCTCAAGGGAGAAGGCATCATGCCAATTTTATCTTAATTCTTGTCTATCCTATCTCTAGGGGAGGGGGAGCCATATATATAGGCAGCCACGAGCTAGGGGTAATATGGTCACTAGGGAGATAGATAACAAAGGTGGCTTCAAGGCCAAAGCATAGTTGACTCGAGCAGGCCGGCTATAGCCGGGGTTAAGGCCGGCTTTAGCCGGTGGGCGGGCTTTAGCCGGGGTAGGACCGGCTTTAGCCGGTCCAGCTTCAGCCGCAACCTCTTCTTGCGGCGCTTCCAAGCTTCTTTCCGGTTGTTCTTCTTCTTCCTTCTCTTCCACGCCTCGATGATGTCGGACTTGATTGTTGATGCACATGATGTTGCGAGGTCCGAAAGCCACCCCACATCATCTCCCCCCGCTTCAAAGAACGTCGTCCTCGACGTTGACTCAACATTATCATGTAGGGGAGGTAGATGTAGGCGATTGTACTTGGAGTGCACCATGTGGTCGTTCTTGCGAAGATCGGTTTGGCAACTCTTCCATGTTCCTTCACCTTCCATGAGTCCTACAAAGGTCACAAGCAAAGCAAAACAACACTCAAAGAGTATCCAATTCTTGTAGTTTATGGCATGAGTTCGTGAGTAGAAGGAGTTCACCTTAAAAAGTTGTTGATGTGCTCTCGTTGTAGAAATGATTGATTGAAACCACTCGCGGGAGCGCATCCACCAATAGAATCCATGTGTACCTACGCACAACAAAGACCAAGCAAAGTATGTGTGTGCGTGATAGGGGACCATATCATCAAGGACATGTCCATTCTTGTTCACAACACCATTAGCACAACACAAGTATAATAAAGGGAATGCATATGCAAGGTCTATGTATAAGCAACTAGTTTGAACATCTTCCAAATGTGGGAACACAAAAACTCCATCAAAATTTGAGAAGACCATGGTGTCCATCTCGTGTTGAAAGATATGCATATTATTGCACTCAAAGCTTTGGAAAGAGCAAGTAGTCAACATCCGAGAAGCAATAATAGGAGAGTTTGTCAAAAACACATACGGCAAGAAGTCAAAATCATCATCAACATGTGTGCAAACAAACCATAGGAAAGAACAAGTTTTCATCATATTTGTTGCAACACAAATCATATTCATCCAAAAGTAGAAGAAAACATCATTATCACAAGTGGTTATGCATCCCAACCAAAAGAAAAAGCAATTTGTCAACTTGTTGGATGCAACACCAATGAACTCAAAATGGTAACACATGTGACAAATCATGACCAATATAGCAATGTGGTTGCACACAAAACAAAAGGAAGAGAAATCATTCCACATGTATGTTGCAACACATAAAGCATGAATGTTCAAAATCATGGGAGCATGATTGTCACAAGTGGCACCAAAATCATCAACATGCTTGCAACGAAACCATATGGAAGAGAAATTTTTCAACATGTTTGATGCATAGCATGTGAAGGGTATGCGAGCGGAGTTTGAGTTTGAACTCACAAGTATTATGCTCTCAAGAGCTCTTTTCGCCAACTCGTGCTCAATCGAGGTTGACGTTGTTATCCGCGTACCTACACACACAAAAGATAGCCAAAACAATGTGTGTGCATGGTAGATGAATACATCATCCATCATGATGCATCTCTTTATTTGCACAACACCATTAGCCTCAAGCCAGATATCATAATATTCATGGTGATTATGCAAAGTATATGTGGGAACATGAGTATCATGTGCAAATGCAAAATCTTCATTAGTTGAGAGAGCTATGGGGGCCTTCTCATTATCAAACATAATAACATTATTGCAAACCAAGCATTGAAAAGAGCAATTGTTCAACATTTTGGTTGCATTAATGGAAGAATATTGTAAGCATTGGGCACAAAACATGTTCACAATTTTATCCTTGTTGTGGACAAACCTAGGGAAAGAGCAATTGTTCGACAAGGTTGTCACAACCAAAGTATCATTGTCATCATTGCAAGTAATATATGGGAAAGAGCAATTGTTCAACATATTGCATGCAATAGGCGATAAAGTGAAGCACTCATAGCTTAGCATCTTCATGGGAATCATGGCATCACCAACACCTATGTTGTTACCTTTGTGGTCGCACTCCTTTGAAGTAGGTGTTGTTGAAGTAGGTGGCTCCAATTGGTCGACATGCTCATCATCTTCTAAGCATGGTGTATTATCATCAAGTGTATGCACCATGTACATCTTGTCCAAGGTTGGCGTCGCTTCATCCATGGGATCTATTTTAACATGAGAAAACATACTCAAGGTAGAGGGTAAGTTGTTAGAAATCGAAATGGCCTCACTTGACCTATCAACTACCACTCTTGTCTCACTCGGTGTATCACTCATGCTCTCAAAGTGGAAGCACTCACTCTCACATATAGTGGAATCACTCATCTCACGTATAGTGGATTCACTCATCTCACATATAGTGGAGTCCCTCATCTCCATGGAATGGACGTCATCCTTATCCGAGCAACCTAGCAAACAAGAAGACAACACAAGAGGAGTAGAGGTTAAGTTGTTAGAAAGCAAAATGTCCTCACTCAACTCATGTGGTGTATCACTCTTTCTCTCAATGTGTATGTGGCTCTCATCCTTGCATGGGGTAGGTTTCTTCCTCTCACATAGGCTATCAAGATGTGGTTGGCCTTGGTTTGCACGATGCTCTTGAGGTTGAGGTTGTTGATTGCGCACAAAGTTGTCGAAAGACGACATGAGTCGTTCCTTGAGCTCGGCGTCCGATACCCCCATCCTTGCGGCCCATTCCTTATTCCTCGCGGTGAGCTCCGCTTCCGATTCCGCCATCCTTGCGGCCCGTTCCGCCATTCGTGCGGTGAGCCTTGCGTCCAATTCCGCCATCTTTGTGGCCCATTCCTTCTCTTCTGCGTGGAACTTTTCAAGCCAAGGGTCTTTAGGTTCTCCATCCCTAGACATGGTCACCAAGCTAGAAGTATATGGTGGAAAGTGAGGTGGTTAGAAAAACTACAATTAGAACACTTCCCGTAGAAACTATTGAATGGGTGAAACACCGAAAGGACAACCGTGGTGCACAAGTTAGAACACACGCAAAAGGCTATATAGTGGATGGGAAGGAAATGTGGAAATGCCAAACGAATATGATCAAAAGAAAAGTCTATTGTCAAATGTGGGTAAAATCCAAAGGCAAATGTCAAGAAGGATGATCTACGTCAAGGAAACACGGAAACACACACAAAAGATATAATGGGGTTAGCGTGACCAAGGAAGTGAGCAAAGAAACAAAATGGTCCTAACGAAGACTATTTGCTCGGTGTCACGCCAACGCAAGAGAGACCGTAGCTTGGTTGCATAAGAAAGAAGCAACAAGATTTGCACAAGATGCCACTATTCTCTTTTCTCTCTTTTTGCTTACAAGCTTTGAACTCCTTTGTATCGGTGGAACACACACTCTTTTTGGATGTTTGGTGTTTCTATGCTTAAAAGCTTATTTGCTATCTATTTATGTCACTCAATGGATTTTTCCTCTTTTGTGTATCTCTCTCACCGAGCTTGCTTCGGAGCTTTGCTCAACTTATGCACACACACAAACCCTCTCACGGTCGTGAACACTTGTGCAATGCTTCGCAACACTCGAAAAGCCACTCTCAATAGGATAGGTACACAAAGGAAGAAAAGAGGTTACAAAGGTGGTGCAAGTTATACCTATGCGAAGGTTAGGTGGTGTCAAAACACACAACTTGCGGCGATGTCGATGGAGATGGAGTCATAAGACTAGTCGGTGCGCCGGTGCCGTCGTCGCGATGTTGATGTAGTCGCGGTATTGCTTAGCACGAGCAAGGCACGCAAAAACCGAAACCCGAACACACACGTTAATGCCCAAAAAATTTGGGGTAAAAAGGACTCACAAAAGTTGTCAAAAGTTGTGTCAAGATAACGCCGGATTTTGTGTCAAAGGGACAAATGGATGTTAAAAGGGGGATTATGGTGTCAAGACGGGAACAAAAGTGAGTGTCAAAAACTGTGTTGGACGATGTACACCGGCTTTAGCCGGTTTTAAGGCCGGCTATTTCTGGCCTTGACGAGGGGGCGATGCTGGCTTGGTGTGCGCGCGGCCTGCGAGCTGAGCTGGGCAGGGGGGCGAGAATCTGTGGGCGGCGGCTGGGTGGTGGCCGGCTTGGGGCCGGGTGTGGCGCGCATGGAGTTGGGCTGAGCGGGCGAGGCTAGGCCTGTGAGTTGTGGGGCGTGCAGCCAGAGGCGAGTCTACACGGGCGGGAGCTGGTGCTGCGGGCGAGTCGGGGCAGAGCAGTGGCCGGGCTGGGCTGGGTGCTTGGGTACGGAGCAAGCTGGAGCGGTTGGGGTGGGCGAGCGGTGCTGGGGCGAGGCGGAGGTGCGAGCTGCTGCGAGGACTAGCCAGGCGCGGTGGCGTGCTGGGCGAGCTGGCGGCTGGCGGTGGTGAGCGAGGAGCTGGGGCATGGGCGCGTGAAGCGCTACGCGTGGTGGCTGGCTAGCGGGCCGAGTGAGGAAGGAGGAGGTAGACACGTGGGCGAGCAGGAGCGGCCGTGGGGGCCCGAGGTGAGGCGGGGTTTGGCGATTGTGAGCGAGGAGCAGGGTTGACTGCAGGCCGGCTTTAGCCGGTCTATGGGCCGGCTTTAGCCGGTGGCCGGCTTTAGCCGGTGTGTGGGCCGGCTTTTTCCGGCTCGCACTTTTTCGAGAAAATCTGGTCGAGATGTTCATCGATTTGGGCGGAAATTGGAAGAGAAAATTGATGATTCCGAGCGAAATAAAAGGAATTGGGGCTAGAAAATTTGTGGCAATGTAGATCAACACCCAAAACATCAAATCTATGGATCAAAACCACAAAAAACTCAACAAATCTTGAGATCAAAATTCGAGGCAATTTGGGGCTATTTTTTAGATTTTCGAAATTTATGGTGGAAATCACAAACGAGAGTAAATCCGTGGCAACCAAAAGCTGCTGATACCATATGATGTGGGGTGACCCCCGAGGTGTGGCCCGATCTTCACGGATTCACGAGATTGATGGCGGGGAACGAGGATGAACATGAAGAACACGATGAACAAATCGAAGGCAAATTTACACACACAAGATACACACCGGTTGTCCTCGTTGGCCCGATTCACCAACTCAATAGAATCACAAGGAAGAGACTCCAAGAGTAGAATTCCTTGTGAGAGATTGATATGCTTGGAATAGAATTCCAATTGGAGAAGAGACCAATCAATTGGATAGAATTACACACACAAGTATGCAAGAGATCCAAATCAAGGTAGAATTCTCCAACTAGAAGAGATCCCAAACAAAGAGGAAGATTTCTAGATGTAGATCTAGTTGGGTTCCCTCAAGGGAGAAGGCATCATGCCAATTTTATTTTAATTCTTGTCTATCCTATCTCTAGGGGAGGGGGAGCCATATATATAGGCAGCCACAAGCTAGGGGTAATATGGTCACTAGGGAGATAGATAACAAAGGTGGCTTCAAGGCCAAAGCACAGTTGACTCGAGCAGGCCAGCTATAGCCGGGGTTAAGGCCGGCTTTAGCCGGTGGGCCGGCTTTAGCCGGGGTAGGACCGGCTTTAGCCGGTCCAGCTTCAGCCGCAACCTCTTCTTGCGGCGCTTCCAAGCTTCTTTCCGGTTGTTCTTCTTCTTCCTTCTCTTCCACGCCTCGATGATGTCGGACTTGATTGTTGACGCACATGATGTTGCGAGGTCCGAAAGCCACCCCACATCAAGTTTGCTCCATAGTTTTGTGAGGGGAAGCCTCTCCAAGTTGTAGATCTACTAAACCAACTAGTTTTCCTCCTCCAACATCCATCTTTGTCCACTTCTTTCTCCAACAACTCCACACCTCTCTCGTCGCGCGGACTTGGCTCAAAAACGATTCTATATACACTAGGTGAGTTGTTGGAGGACATGCATGTGGATATTTTGTGTGGCCGGTGGACGTCTCGCGTGCGGTGTACGCGTATACATGCATATGTGTGCATGCATGCTTGTGTGTGGTGCATGAATGTTTACAGGTGATGAAGAAGGAAGAGCATGTTGCTTGCTACGGCATGGTGCATGGATGTTTGCCAAAATGTTGATCAACTTCCGTTTCGGCAAATTTTTGCACTACCCATACGTCCTATTTTTAGGAGAGGCCACGCCAAATTTTTCCGGCGACCATGCATGCATGTGTGTGTGTGTGAGTGCATGATGGTGTGTGATTCTAAGGTACTCTCTTTTTACTCTATACCGTGCAGGCAACCATGGTCAGACACATGAGCGAAGGTCAAGTGGCTAGATACAAGGCACGCGCTGTGGCCGACATGAGGATGAACAAGAGGACCCACATAAGATGTCCGTGTCAAACATGCAAACTCGGGAGCTTAATCGACCTTGATTCCGCAGACTTGGAGAGTCACCTGCTCACATGTGATTTCATGCCCGGCTATGATTCTGAAGATGACGAGGACGTCAACAATGGTGGTCCTGAAGATGAGGGTGTACATGATGATCATCACGAAGGAGATGGCAGCGGCGGACATGATGATGATCATCATGAAGGAGATGGCGGCGAAGAACATGATGATGATCATCACGAAGGAGATGGCGGCGGCGGACATGATGATGATGGAGAAGACACGGCATCAATGGGCACACAGACACGACTAACCTTAGCCTTGTAGGACCCACATGTTCAGGAACTGCTCCTCAAGGAGATGAGCAATGCAAAAGCTGCTGCCAGAGAGAAAGCCAAGCTGGAGCAGATGGAGATTGATAGGAAAACTCCATTGTTTCCTGGGTGCCGACCTGAGGATACACGCTTGAGCGTCACGCTCAAGTCTCTGGAGATGAAGGCGGAAAGCAAATGGACCGACGTAAGCTTCAATAAAAACATGAGATTCTGGCAAAAACGTCTTCCCAAGGAAAACACGTGTCCAACTAATATCGAGGAGGCCAAGAAAATCGTGTGCCCTCTGGACCTGCCGTATGTTAAGTACCACGCCTGCATCAATGATTGCGCAATTTATCAGGATGAGTACGCGGAGAGAACCACATGTCCGTTGTGCGGCCAAGGACGATACAAGATAGGGAACAAGAAAGTACCTCAGAAAGTGGTATGGTACTTTCCTATCACTCCCCGTCTACAGCGGTATTTCGTAGACCCTAAGGAAGCAAAGCTCATGCGATGGCACGCGGATAGGAAGAAGACCAAAGATGATCCGCATAAGGGCAAGATCCTGACACACCCGTCGGACGCTAGCCAGTGGAACGCACTTGACATCGACTTCCATGAGTTCAGGGCCGATCCAAGGAACATCAGGCTTGGTATGAGCACCGATGGACTCAATCCGTTTGGCAACCAGAGTAGCACGCACAGTACCTGGCCCGTGTTTGTATGGCCGTACAACCTCCCTCCATGGTTGTGCACCAAGCAGAGATACGTACACTTGTGTATTCTGATTCAGGGGCCAAAACAGTCAGGTGTCGACATGCATTTGTATCTCGGGCTGTTGAAAGAAGAGCTAGCCACGCTGTGGGAGACGCCTCCTCATACGTGGGATGCATACTCAGAAGATTATTTCCCTTTGAGAGTCGCGTTGTTCACGACGGTGCAGGACTATCCAGGTTACAGTTACATCTCTCGCCAGGTGAACCACGGACACAACGCATGTGTCAGGTGCATGGATAAGACCCCGCATCTCCAGCTACCAAGGGATCCTGGTTCCTTGAAGACCCTGTTCCAACGGACTCGGATGTGGCTTCGAATGGATCACCCGTGGAGAAAGCGCAGAGACCTGTTCAACGGTAAAGAAGAGCTTGAAAAAGCCCCACATCCGAGGAGCGGTGAAGTAATCGACGACATGCTGGAAAACTGGGAAGAGTGCCCTTTGCCGGGAAAGAAGCATCCGAGGACAAAGCCGCTGCATGGTGTGTGGAAAGCGAGGTCTGTTTTCTGGGACCTGTCGTACTGGAAATACCTCCACACGCCCCATAGCCTTGATGTCATGCATGTCAAGAAGAACGTATGGGAGAGTCTGCTGGCCACTATCGTCAACATGCCAGATAGGACCAAGGACGGGCTGAAGGCAAGACACGACCTGGAATTCCTTGGCATCAAGAAAGAACTTCATGGTCCGCCCGATAACGATGATGATGATGATGATGATGATGAGATGATGGACGAAGATACTCAGGGTCCCCGCAAGAGGGCTAAGAGGAGGGATGTGGTGTTTCCCGCTGCCTGCTTCACTCTAAGTGAGAAGGAGCTCGAGCAGTTTTTTAAGTGCCTCCTAGGAGTTAAAGTTTCTCACGGTTACTCTGGGAACATAGGCAGATATCTGGACAAAGCGAAGAAGAGGTTCAGCGGGATGAAGTCTCACGACTGTCATGTGTTGATGACACAGATACTTCCCGTTGCGATCCGAGGGATAATGGACGAGCACGTCCGTGAGACGTTGTTTGGTCTCTGCAACTTCTTCGACGTCATCTCGAGGAAATCTATTGGCTTGAAGCAGCTCGACGTGCTGCAAGAAGAGATCGTCGTGATACTGTGCGAGCTCGAGATTTACTTCCCGCCCACGTTCTTCGATATCATGGTGCCTCTGCTCGTCCATCTCGTGGATGACATCATTCATCTCGGTCCGACATTCCTGCACAACATGATGCCGTTCAAAAGGTTGAATGGTGTTATCAAAGGATTCGTCTGCAATAGGTCCCGTCCAGATGGAAGCATTGCCAAGGGCTTTCTGACCTACAAGTGCGTCTCGTTTTGCCAGAATTATCTACGCACCGAGGAGGACGACACGGATGACCCTGTTGGTCTGCCCAAAAGGACGCACCTCGGTAGGCTTGCCGGATATGGTCACCGCGAGGGTTTTCGCGCCTTGCATGTCGGCGCGAAGGGTCGACGCCCCGACTTTGTTCGGGCATACCTCGTCGCGCTACAGCACACCGAATTGGTTGACCCTTGGGTGGAGGAGCACAAAAGCTTTGTAGAGCAAAAGTTCATTGACCTAGGTCGGCCGAGGAAGAAGGGAGACGTAATAAGAGAGCACAACTCCAGCTTCACTGCTTGGTTCAAGGAAAAGCTTCACGGCCTACAGTCGACGCCTTCTACGGAGGATGAAAAACTCATTTTTGCATTATCACAGGGCCCCGGGCAAAACATGAGGACATATCAGGCCTACGACATCAATGGATACAGATTCTAGACCGAGGAAAGGGACAGGAGTAGCGAATATCAGAACTCAGGAGTAACGATGCTATCCTATGCCGATGACGAAGCCACCATCAAGGAAAGATTCTTCAGAAGGATCGAGGAGATCCGGGAGCTTGACTACGCCGGAGAGAAGGTGCCGATGTTCCGTGTCAGATGGGCCAAGAGCGTCCAGAAAGAGGGCCAGTATTTCACCACCATGGTTATACCCGATGCCTCCGCGAAGAACGCCTCCGCAAAAAACGAGCCATGGGTACTCACGAGCCAAGTTGACCAATGCTTCTTCATCACCGACCCGTCAAAGCCAAGCCGTGTTGTCGTGAGGAGGGGCAAGAGGAGCATCATCGGAATGGAAGGACCCGCCAACGAGCAAGACTTAGAAAAGAACGGCGATCCAAAGATCAAAGAGGAATTCGACAAGTACTTCGACAAGCCGACTGCCGCAGGAAGAAGGAAGACCACCCTATCTACTAAAGGTTGTCCGTTCATGAGAAGAAACCTCAACATTCGCGGCCTAAAGTATTCAACCGCGAGGAAGAAGGGCAAGAAGATTGCAAAGAGACGCTAGCTCTAGCTAGCTAGCGCGGAATCAAGATCATGACATTTTTTGTGTATGCATGCGTTTACTCGAATCTATATAGACTATCATAATATTCATACATTTGTGTATGGACATCGATGTTCGTGTGACATGACCATATTCGTGGTTTTTTTGAATAAACTATTATGATACTCCTCGCAAATAAAGTGAGAAAATATTTTTAGTGTTTTTCTTAGTTACTATTAAATTTTGAAGTAATTAGTATTTGCCAGAAAGTGTGAAAATAAACTATTATGATACTCCTCGTAAATAAAGTGAGAAAATATTTTTAGTGTTTTTCTTAGTTACTATTAAATTTTGAAGTAATTAGTATTTGTTAGAAAGTGTGAAAATAAACTATTATGATACTCCTCGCAAATAAAGTGAGAAAATATTTTGAAGTAATTAAATTTTGAAATAATTAATATTTGTTAGAAAGTGTGAAATTTTTTGTAAAAAAAGGTGTGAGGCAACCAGGATTCAAACCCTGGATGCCCCTAATGCAAAGGGCCGGTGTGTGCTACCACTGAGGTAGAGAACTGTTCATGTCAAAGAGAGAGCCTCGCGGTATTTGACTAAGTGTCAAATATGTGTGGCGCATATTGCACATAATGCACCACGCATATTTGACACTTAGCCAAATATCGGTTCGGCCAGCTTCTTCTTACCCATTTTATCTCTAACCCGCGCCCGCCTCTCTGCCCTAACTGGCGCCCACCTCTGCATCGCTCCGGCCGCCGCCATCGCTCGAAGCCTGCCGCCGCTCGAACCTAGCCGCCGGACCAGGAGGAGAAGCAGATCCGCCCCCTTCCCCGCCACCATAGGAGGAGGAGACCAGGGCTGCCCACCGTCGAGGTAAGCCCCCAACCCTCTGCCCTCCACCTCTCCCACCTCCCTCTGCCCTCCCCTTCCCCATCGCCGTGCTGACGACCTCCCTCTGCCCTCCCCCTTCCCCATCGCCGTCGAGGTTCTTGCAGTAGTAGGATTAGGATTAGGGATAGGGTTCTTGCAGTAGGATTAGGGCTAGATGTTTAGGTTCTAGTAATTTAGCAAATTGGACAGAAGTTTAGGTTCAAACTATGAAAATGATATTGTGATATGGCTATTCAAAACATATGTGCTCTCTGTTTATTACTGATAGTGAGCAAATTTTCTTATATTGCTTGTTTTTGTTGAAGGAACAAACTTGATATGAATTTTCATTTTAGCATACTTTTCTGTGTCTGGATGACATCCATAAGATTGTCTAGATGTTTTGGTCTGATTGTCTGGATGTCTAGGCCTGCATACTCTGATCTCGTTTTTATCCTAAAATGAGGTCTACTATGTTTGTGAAGCAGGCGTCCCTTTTTCAATTGAGAAACAAATTGGTGAATGATTAGCATGTCAACAAACCAGCTCCGAGAATTCAAGCCTTAATTAATTAGCTACATGCAGGATACAGTACATTAGAGCTATGAAATAATTATTACTGTTGAAATAAAGTGACTGTAAATGTGTTTTTTCTGGTTTTGTTTGCTTTGCTGCTGAAGAAATGGTGTAGAGGTCTGAATTTTGATGAAGCAAGTATCTTGTCTTGCTGCTTAGCTTGTAGGGTTGTATTATAACTGACTTGATGTTTACATATATTGTAAGCAAGTATCTTGTCTTGCTGCTGAAGAATTGGTGTGGATGAAACATCTTTAACTAAGTTCAGTTATGAGATGTTCAGGTGTTCTTTCTTTCCATGGTTATTTATTCTGTCATTTGTAAGACTTCATATTGGCTGGCTTAATTCAGCAGCTATAGCATAGCACTTTATTTTGTATGGATATTTATCCTGTCATTGTGATCAGCAGCTATATGTTACTGAACAGTCTTGTACATTTCTGTGTATGTTACTCGACAGTATATGTTACTGGAACAAATCTTTCTATATATTACTAAACAGCCTTTGTACATTTTTGTATATGTTACTAGCACAAATCTTTCTACTAGCTGGATGGGATATATGTATATACATTTTTGTGTGTTTATGTGAATTGCTGTAGGTTATTTCTAAATGAGTTGCCCGTTTCTCCCGAAGTGTCGATTCACTTCCGTTTCGGTTGAGAAATGGGCACTCTTAGGTCAAAAAAATAGCAAAGGTCATGCCGAATTTTTCGGTCGACTTTAGCTTAATTAACTTGTACTAATTAAATTATTGCATTTTTTTGTATGAAGAGCCGACATATCGAGCGGAGACAAAGACGTCGGGGCTAGCCCTTCTCAGCCCATGAGCGTCGAAGAAGAAGCAAGAAAAACCAACCTAAAGTTTTGGCGACTTGACGATGACTTGAGCGGGTCCGATGAGGAGGCCGAAGAAGCTGCGGCTGATGAAGTTGGCGAGGAGGCCGAAGAAGCTGCGGCCGATGAAGTTGACTCGGAGTTCGAATATGACTTCGAGGCCGAAGATGGCGATGATGCCGGAAGCAACAATGGCGACGAGGAGGATGGCACAAGTAGTCATGGTGGCAGTGACCGCATGGACGTCGGTGGATCGGACGCCGCTGCTAAGAAGAAGAAGAAGAAGGAAAGGTAGGATCGGACACCGCTGGTACTCGGCACCAAGCTCGAAGAGTTCACGTATGTGAAACCGAGTGGCCAACCCATGGAGCCTATGAAGCTTGCCGCTGGGTACGGCATACAGCTCGGGTGCATCGTGCGGGAGAGCATGAGCATCAACCAGAAGAACATAAGAGCTAAGGGCAATACGCGGTTGCACGCTCCTCATTGGGAAGCTTCACAACCGGTACAAGTTCCTAGAGCCGTTCGATAACAAGAAGCTCAAAGGGAACAAGGTCAACAAGTTAGCCCTCACGAGGATGAGAACAACCTTGAGCAGCTGGAAAAGCCGAGTGAAGAAGAGGATTCTCGCCGGCAAAAGTTGGGAGGAGATAAAGAAGGCCGAGCCGATGCTCGACGAAGATGAGTTCTTCAAGTTCAAGGATGCGTGCCTCACTCCGGAAGGTATCGAATGGACCGAGTGGGGGAGGCATATGCGGAACCTCAGCATAGGTAACCAACACTGCGGAGGCAGCGGTTACCGAGGAAAGAAGGCTGTTTGGGCAAAGGAGGACGCCGAGTATGCCCGTCTAGGGAAAGAGAACCCGTGGCACAAATTCACAGACGAGCAGGTGATGCAGTTTGTCCGTGCCCGCTACTATCTCCACCCCAATCTCAAGGAATTTGTTACCGACAACGATGATGTGAGGAAGTTCCAGAAAATGCTGGTAAGGAATTTACCACGCATCTCGATTGAGTCGATATGCGTTCTAAATTTCTAAATGGCCATCTCTTTCCTTCTCTGCAGAGAATCAAAGAAAGGTCTTGTGCTTCAAGTGCAAGCTCGTCCTAGGTGTCGACGGCGAACCCGCGGTGGGACACGCCCTTCAACAGGGCAATAAACGTGATAAAGGGGAGAGCCAAGTCCTTGCCGCCGACTTCAGCTGGCCGCGTGGCCGGCTATGGTACGTACGACAAGGTTGGTGAATTGAAGAAAGAGGACCGTGAGGCGAAGAAAGAGAGGAAGGCCGCGGCAGCGGCGGCGGTGGCGGCCGCAAGTGAAAGACGCGAAGTTGAAAAGCTCCGGGAGCAGATGCCGGACCTGATCGCCGAGCAAGTGCAACAGAAGCTCTGCAAGATCATTCCCAATGAGCTGTGGGAGGGGCTTGCTGCTTGGAATGCGCCAGGAAGGTCGAGGAGGGCCGATAGTGGTGCCCAGCATCTCCGGCAGCAACTCTATCCAGCACATGTCGCCGGATGTGGTGACTCCCGATACCGCCAACGTCGAGGAGGCGCAGCCGGTGGCCGCTCCGGTGCCCCCTCCCGCCGCCGCCAACACGAACGCGCACCCGGAGGTCGCTCTGGTGACACCACCTCCCGTCGACGCCAACACCGAGCAGCCGATCGCACCGGTGCCTCCTCCCGCCACAGCTAAGGCGCAACCAACGGTGCTTCGTTGTAAGGCATCTCGGCGGGAAAATGATACTGGTGTCTCGACATTAGCCGAGCTCAACGCCATCTCCAAGGTAATGACTCCGGCCAGCACATGTCATTTCCTTTGCCTTTGATGACTATAGCTAGCCAGTGACATCTCACGATATGCATGCAAACTTGTTTTCCCACAGGACACACCTTGCACGCTTTTGCATTTCATGGACAGTGAGCTGAAGGATGTTGCCAAGGGCACAATCATTCAGCCAAATAGCACAATCATGCATCACAAGGAGATGGTCTCAGAGGTGTTCAAGGTTCGGCTGGCTCGGGTGTTGCCGGGATGCGAAGACATGGACCCCCCCACCCAACCTCAAGGCGCTGATGAACATAAGACCCTTGTGGGTTACTTCGGCTGGGTCTTGACATGGCCGAAGACCCAGATTCGGCTTGTGAAGGAACAACATGTTACTCAGCCGCCGCCACGCATGCCTTGTTTGGAAAAAGTTACTGACTCGCCGCCATGTTTGGCACCAGTTACTGAGCCGGCGCCGCCACAGTATGGCACCACCACCTCGGTGGCCCCAACAAGTTGTCTCCGCCAACACCTCCCGTCACCAGAAGTTGTTGGTCGCCGCTTTACCGCAGCCACCACCAGCACCACATGGCAAGGCCGTCGCTGCATCTTACCCAGTACTGGTTGAGGATATCAACGATGATGATGAGAACCCAGATAACTGGCTCAACACTGGCGCCACTGACTCTTTGTTCATGCCAAACATGGAAGAACCCTACCATGTCCGCGAAGATCAAAATGCTCGCACCAAAGCATGCACGCGTCTGGACTTCCATGGTGCCCTAGAGGAGACGCCTCCGGATGCTGGCGCCGCTGATCCTAAAGTCAATACGGGAAATATTTTTAGCCCCAACACACTCCATAAGGTGGTGAGCGGCGGTGATCAGTTGGCAACCGACCGTGGTGAGCAGTTGGAAACCGGTGGTCCCATCCAGAAGAAGCACCACCGGAAGAGAAACAAGAGGGATAAGCCGTCTGCGAGCCAGCAGCCGGTCGGTCCGAAGAGGCCCAGGGTTCACAACGACCCGATGTCACAACTCGCTAAGGGCACCTTGCAGGGCATAATTCATGAAGCTAGAAAACCAATTATGACTGAGGAGCAGGTCGCCCACGCGAGTGGAGCGATGGTGAACCTTATGCACGGTATTCTGTTTCTGGAGGAGGGCCTTCTTAAGGAAACAAATCCATCGTACCCCGTTTTCACAGTGAAGGTTCCAACGGACGTGGGCTTCGTTGATGATCACCCCGAGGATATCTTCTTCATATCGTACGAGGATGTCTTCAAGCTTTTCAACGCCAAATGGCTGGACTATAACTTGGTCCGCCTATACGCGCTCCAGCGGGCGATGAAGGTCAACAGAGAGGAGAACCCTGGCGTCGCGATAGCAGACCCCTACTTCATGCGTGAAGGCATGTTGTTGAATCCAAAGAACCGTTCCAGAGCAAAGGAGTACCTCCAGAAGTTCCTGCTGGACAACAAGAGTAAAAAAGACATTCTTCTTCCTTACTTTCCCGAGTAAGTGCACACTCTCTTGGCCGCCGTAATAACTTGTCATTTCTTAGTTTTCGATAGCTTCTTTTCCAACATTCTTTCATTTCAACTACTTTGCGCAGAGATATATACTGCACATTGATCCTCATTGCCCCGAGGTACTCGGTAGCCGTCTACTTAGACTCAGGGAGTGAGGCGAAGACAAAAAACTATGCCTACATCAAGGGTGTTCTAGATGATGCTCTCGAGGGATGCGCCAGGAAGGGAGGCGACTTCAGGGCGGGGGCGGAAAATGTCAAGGACGGCAGACACATGTTCAAGCACGTAATCAAGTTCCCCTGCATCAACCAGCCACCTAACAGTGCTAAGGAGGCCTTCTACGCCCTCCATCACATGCGGGCGATCGTCCAGAACAAACACAGGCTTACGACGCCAGCTAGTGTCCGAGGATGGGCCGAAGAGCTTGCAAGGATCGAGGACGCTAAACTTAGGGATGACTTCTTCTGCATCCAGAATCAGATTGCGACTATCTTGCAAGAAGATGTCATCACAAGGGGGGAACCTTGTCCTGCGCCAGACCGTTGGCTAAGCGCGAGATCGAAGACCGGCTCCAGAAACAACGTGACACTAGGACATGGATAACGAAAGATTGCTACAAACTGTTCCCGGAGCCATGTCAACCAAAGTCTTCATGATTCTTCCTAGTCGTTTTCGCGTGTATGTCAATCGTGTGTGCTTGAGTCATAAACTTTACCGTCTGCAACTCATTCTGGTGTGTGTTTGTGTGTGAGATCTAAACTTATAACTTGCCTTAGTCGAAAGCATCGTTGTTGGACTTATTTACTTTTGTATGCGGGATACTTATATATAACTCTTTTCTTAGCTCGAATACTTTCCTTTTGTCGACATGCATGTGAATCCTTTGATTCTTTTGGTTGCATATGATATATGGCTTTGTCGACATATGTAACTCTTTTCTTATAGCTCGAATACTATATATATGGCTTTGTCTACAGAGATGCCGAGATGCTACGTGGTGTACAAAGGGTGGGTACCAGGAGTCTACGATGAGTGGGAGGATTGCCAAAAGCAAGTGAACAAGTTCAGCGGCAACTGCTACAAAGGGTACCCGACGAGAGAGCTGGCGGAAGCTAGGTGGAGGATCCACCTCCTAGGAGAGCGGAGAAACAAGAACCGGATGAAGACCTTGATGATCGTGCTCCCGATCTTGCTCACCATTGCGGGTGTAGTCTACTCGGTCTTTTGGTAGTTTGAAACTTGGCTAAAGATGATGATCAACTTGTTGTAATGTGTAGTGTGTGTAATGTGTGAGATGCATGGACTTGGGCTATATATGCTCCAACACTTCTAATATTTGGGAACTTTGTCACTATAATGGTTCTAATTGTTTGTGATGATGATATATTGTTTTGTACTGCATGCTGTGTATTCTGTAATTATATTGTATACCTATATATATTCTTATGTATTGCTGTGTATAAATACCAGAAAATATCAGTTTTTTTGGAACTGTACGAAATATCAGTGGCGCATATTTTCAGTGGCTAGTGGCGCATTAAGTATTAGTGGCGCATATAGTAATATGCGTCACGCATAAGATACTAATGGCGCATATGCCATATGCGCCACTAAAGTTCAAACTATGCGTGGCGCATATTGAGATGCGCCACTGATAAATATGTACTAGTGGCGTGGCAATGGTGGCGCATCCCATATGCGCCATGCATAGTCCAAATAGGTGCGCCACTAATAGCCTTTTTTCCACTAGTGACTCCTCCTTCCATGGAATCGTACTAGGAAGCGCCAACTACCCATTGGGTCGAATAGCACTCGATGTTTGCTTCGGCAACCGCCAGAACTATAGAAGAGAGAAGCTCGACTTTGAAGTCATGGACTGGCCCTCTCAGTATCACGCGATCCTCGGGCGACCCGCATTTTCGCGATTCATGGCAGTGCCTCACTACACCTACCTGGTACTCAAGATGCCAGGACCAAGGGGAATCATCACAGTAAAGGGGAGCTTCGAACTCTCAGATCTATGCGACAAGGAATTCCACAAGATGGCGCAAAACTTTGGCATGATAGCCACCTACGGAGAACACAAGGATAAAACAGGAAGTGCGACTATAGGCACTGCAAAACAACTCGAACAACATTCGGCGGAGCCAGAGGCAAAGAAACTGCGAGTACGGCCATCGGATCCAAAGGAAGCTACAACAGAGGATGAGAAGACCTCTACAGTATAGACAACAAGTATACAGTAAGCTATTAGGAAAATAGAATAGGGAAAATAAGGCTACTAAGCCACGAGTTATAATAGGGAAATGCCCTCTAGACCCAGAACACAGGTCACCCGCCTGGTCTCTTGGGATATCCCATATATCTTTACATTCAGCATAATAAAAAGACAAGTTCCTCCTTTTTGAGTTTACAAGTCTTTGTGCAAATTCAAAAGACAAATCACAAGTGCTACAACACAGAATTGCGGTAAAAGCACGAACAAATATAAATAGTGTCTTGAGTACAAGTTTCTGACAATAGCATCAGAACAAATAACTCTTGCGTTCATATAGAACATACATTATAGCCATATATTACAACTCCGCTTGATCTGAATCATCAACGCGGAGCGGGTTCAAGCAATGGAATTCATAGAAAAAGCTAGCATCAGCTTCCAGTAACCTACCAATAATCCTTCTCGCCTGTTGAAGCGTGGCGTCCATATGGACTCGCAGCGCCGTAGATCCTTGGGAAGGAGGCAAATTAAGATACATGGTACTATAATTGAGTCTCGGGTGCCACTTACGTATCTAGCTAAGAGCAAAATTGGCGTCAGCCACCAAATTGAGCTCTATCAGGCGATGAACATGTCGGCTCATCCTGAAAACATCATGTAGCTGCCCGAAATTCTCTGGCAAAGGATTTCGGGGAAGCATGACAGAAAACATGGTTTTAAAAGATTTCTAACAATGATCAAACGATTTTCGGATATGTTGAGCTCGATCCTGCAGAAGAAAATAGCGCTATGACGCCGCGAATCAACCCAAAAGGTGTTGGTATCAGATGATGCCCTCTCAAGAGCCTCAATTCGCTCATAAACCTGACGTTCCTCATCGACGGGGTTTAAGCAATAACCTGGAGAATAAAGAAGTTATAGCACGAAAAATTATAGGAACACAGGAAAAAGCGCAAGGGGGCTCCAAGGAACTCTCATTGCAGCTGCTCGCAAGCTGATTTGATAACCTCAATATGGAAAGAATCACACTCTTCAAGATGAACGATCTTGGCCATCAGATCAGACATTTGACTCTCAAGCGAAGACACCTGTTTCATCAAGCCGAAAGATTTCCTAGCTTGCTCTACAACATTCTTCGCTTGGCGCTTTAATAGCGACAATCGACTTTCGAGATCAGAAATCCTCAACAAGTACTCAGCACAATGGCAAGGAGAGCGGGGAGCAGAAGAAATTCTAGAATTCGACCTAATCGCGGGCGGCGAGTTACAGTCAAAATTCGGTGATCCACCACCGTTATTAGGCTGGAAGGCAAAAGAATAAGGCAAAATAACTCATATACAAAACACGACAGGGAATAACAATTCATTGCATGAAGTATGATGTGGGGTGGCCTTCGGACACCTCTGCCTCAAGACTGCCAAGTTCCCCACAAGGGCCAATGACAAGAGCTCGAGCTAAAGCCCTCCATGATAAGGTGAATTTGCTCCTAAACACTCTTGATCTTGAGCATACGGTGAATGGTTCGCTACCTCATGGCAACATCATTTGTGCAGCCCGTTACGAACCATATGGAGAGACGACCAAGGACGAGGAACACGAAGAGGAAGCATGGAAACGCCGGAAGAAGAAGTCGGAGCAAGCGACGGACCGGCTAAAGCCGGCCCTGACACCGGCTATAGCCGGCCACCGGCTTTAGCCAGCCCCAACACCGGCTATACCCGGCCAGACCGGCTAAAGCCGGACTTAACACTGGCTAAAGCTAGCCTGGCCGAGTCAACGCGCCTTTGGCCTAGAAGCCACCCTTGTAATCTTCCCTAAATTACCAAGTTGCCCCCAGGACGTGGCTGCCTATTTATATGGCTCTCTCTTCCCCTTTCTAGCTTAGACAAGAATTAAGATAAAACATGGCTTCATGCCCTTTCCCTTAGGGAACTTGCTACTAGATCTCAAATCTAGAGTAAACCATCATCCCTCTTTGTTTGGGGTCTCTTCTATTTGGGGAATTCTACATTGTAGTGGATCTCTTGCATACTTTGTGTGTAATTCTATCCATTGATTTGGTCTCTTCCCCAAGTGGAATTCTACTCCTAGCAAATCAATCTCTCACAAGGAATTCTACTCTTGGAGTCTCTTCCTTGCGATTCTATTGAGTTGGTGAATCGGGCCAACGAGGACAACCGGTGTGTATCTTGTGTGTGTGTGTTTGCCTTCGATTTGTTCATCGTGTTCATCATGTTCATCGTGTTCTTCGTGTTCATCCTCGTTCCCCGCCACAAATCTCGTGAATCCGTGAAGATCGGGCCACACCCAAGAGGTCACCCCTCATCATATGGTATCAGCAGCTTTTGGTTGCCACGGATTTACTCTCGTTTGTGATTTCCACCATAAATTTCGAAAATCCAAAAAATAGCCCCAAAATTGCCTCGAATTTTGATCTCAAGATTTGTTGAGTTTTTTGTGGTTTTGATCCAAAGATTTCGTGTCTCAAGTGCTGATCTACCTTCCTTTGCGTTCCCTTAGCCTAATTCTTCCTACTTTTCCCGGATTTGAGGATTTTTGTGCCCAATTTCTGCCACCAAAGACGAACTGCTCGTGCGAAATTGTCCGAACCGGCTAAAGCCGGCCTGCGCAACAAATAGCCGGTCTGTCCAGTTTTCTCGAAAAAGACCGAACCGGCTAAAGCCGGCCTGGACACCGGCTAAAGCCGGCCACCGGATATAGCCGGCCTATACACCGGCTAAAGCCGGTCTAGACTGGCACTCGCAGATTTCCTTCTTCTTTGCAAACCTCTTTTCTTTTGGTGATCTTACCCTTTGAGAGTGGCTTTCCTAGAGTTGCGAAGCATCATACACTTGACCCCGAATTGTGAGAGTGTGTGTTTCAATCTAGCACTACCAAGTTTTGAAGTGGACCAAGAGAAAGAGAAAAGAGATACTCCCAATCAAACAAAAACACAAAGAGAGAAAGAAAGAGAAATCACACATAGTGTGTGTGTATGCTATCCATAGTCCACAAATACAAAAGAGTCCACAAGCTTGTAGCCAAAAGAGAGAGTGAGAAGAGAGGCAAGTGTGCGAATCTTGTTGCTTCTCCTTTTTGCAACCAAGCCACGGTCTCTCGAGTGTTAGTGCGACATTGAGCGTAGTCGTCGTTAGGACCATTTTTGTTGTGCTCATTTTTGTCCGTCGCACTAACCCCATCCATCTCCACGTGTGTGTTCTTTTTTATCGCCCTTTTGACATTTGAAATTTTTGCATCACCTCCACATTCGACAATACACTTCTCTTTTGATCATTTTTGTTTGGCATTGACACTTTTCCTTCCTATCCACTAGATAGCCCTTTGCGTGTGTTCTAACTTGTGCATAACGGTTGTCCTTGGGTGTTTTCATCAATTCAATAGTTTTTACGGGACGTGTTTCAAGTGTATTTTCCTCTAACCAACTCACTTTTTCCACCAATTTCTTTCTCTTTTGTAACCATGCCTAGGAGAGACACATCGGAACACGGTGAGGAGTCCTTGGCCGAGCGCCTCGACGCCTTCCAAGCTACCAATGTTTCAACATTCGGGAACATCAATGCCTCCCTCCAACGACTTGAGGCCAACATGCTCTCCAACGACAATCATTTATTCACCACACAAGGACATCAACAAGCCACCGACAAGGAACTCACCACCTTCAAGCGCGACATCAACAAAAAATTCGACGGCTTTGTGGAATCACAAGCAAGGCTCGAAGCAAGAATGGAGGACTCGCACGCAAGGCTCGAAGCAAGAATGGGGGACTCGCATGCCACACTCAACGAAAGGATGGAGGACTCGCACGCAAGGCTCGAAGCACAAATGGGGGACTTGAGCACGACAATGAAGCAACTCATGTCGACCGTCGACACCTTGGCGCGCAAACATCACCGCTCAAGGTCGCGCTTGTCAAGATCTTCTTCCCACTCCAACCACGTGGATGACCAAGTGCGACTCCAACAACCGCGTCCTCCGCCTCACATGCATCCCCAACAGGACGCTCCCCGAAAGGAGACTCAAGAGCGTCCACAAGCGGACCACCCACCCCAAGGCCAAGCACACCAAGGAGATCAACACATTGTCAACCAAGATCAACCCCAAGCGGAGCACACTCCTCAAGGTCAAGCTCAACGGGACGCCCAACCGATTCTCAATCAAGAACGACAACTTCTTCATGTGAACCGTCCACAAGCTCCCCACGCCACCGGGCCCATAGGTCGACCTCCACAACAAGATGGTCGACGCCATCTTCCACATGACCACGATGGTCACCGCTCCATTCTCCATGATCAAGATGGCCGCCGACACCATGATCACCATCGCCGCCATGAGTTTCAACTTCAACATGATCGCCAAGGGGCATTAAGTGAAGATAGTGTGCAACCTCGCCGACACCACCCACACAATGATGAAGAACCGCGTCTCCAACCACAACATCGCCACCATGACCAAGACCTACACGCTTTTGCAAGACCTCCGCGTCGACAATTTGATGATGATGATGATGGACGCCCTCCGCGTCGCCCATTTGAGGCAGACGACAAGTTTGGCAAACTCAAGTTCACCATACCAAAGTTCACGGGCGACGACGGCGCCGACGCTTACTTCTCATGGGCAATCAAGGTTGACAAGATCTTCCGCATGCACAATTACTCCGAAGAGAAGAAAGTCGCCATGGCTTCCCTTGAGTTTGAGGGCTATGCCAATATTTCGTGGGAACAAGTGGTGGCCAAACGAGAAGAAGACCTCATGGAACCAATTGACACTTGGGAAGACATGAAGCTTCAAATGCAAACCCGCTTCGTCCCGGATCATTACAACCGTGACCTTTTCAACAAGCTTCAAAAGTTAACTCAAGGCACCAAGTCCGTGGAAGAATACTACAAGGAAATGCAATTGACTATGATGCGCCTAAAGTTGGAGGAGAAAGAAGAACAAACATTGGCACGCTTCTTCAATGGATTAAACCATCCCATCAAGCGCATTGTGGAGTTCCTCCCTTACACCACCGTGTGTGATCTTGTACACAAAGCAACTCGATCCGAGCGCCAACTCCAAGAAGATGCCAAGTATGAGCGCACCAAAGGTTTCTTCGCCTCCCGCAACTCTTCGGCAAGCACTCCACCAACACTCAAGCCATCATTTGCATCTTCGTCCAAGCCTTTCTCCAAACCACCACAATCAACAACTCAAGCTCCCGCACCTTCTACAACAACCTCCTCCAAGGCATCATCGGCACCACCCAAAGTAACTTGTTTCAAGTGTGGCATTCAAGGACACAAATCATTTGAGTGCAAGAACACTAGGGTGATGATCACCAAAGACAATGGAACCATTGACTACTATGATGAAGATGAGTATGAAGCATTTGTCCAAGCGGCCGTCGCCATGGAAGCGGATGACATGGGTGATGAAGAGGAACATGTGCTATGCACTCATGACACTAGCCCACCACTTGTCGTCGCAAAGGTGTTGACTACTCAATCCCAAGACTTAGAAGACCAACGATGCAACATCTTCCAAACAAAGGCCGGCATTCATGGAAAGTCAATCAAGGTGATCATTGATGGAGGTAGTTGCCACAACCTTGCAAGCACCGAGTTATGTTCCAAGCTCAATCTCCAACTCCGCAAGCATGCTCACCCATACCATGTGCAATGGTTAAGCGACACCGGCAATGTCAAGATTGAACACACCGTCTCCGTTACATTCAAGATTGGAGCTTATGAAGACACGGTGGAGTGTGATGTTGTTCCCATGACGGTGTGTCACGTCCTTCTTGGCCGCCCTTGGCAATTTGACAAGAAGGCCATACACAATGGGTATACAAATGCTTACACCTTCAAGGAAGACGACAAGACCTTCACGCTTAGCCCGATGACTCCTAGCCAAATCATTGCGGACAATGCAAAGGCTTTAGCGAGGGTCCAACAAGCTACTTTTCTAAGTGAGTTGAGTGATGAGCGACTTAGCCACAACAAAGAAAGTGAGCGCCACAAGCCATATATGAGCGATAGAACCACCCACGCCTTGATTGCCACCAAAAGTGAGATGAGGGCTTTACACCACAACCCATCCACATTACACTTTGTGCTCATTTGCAAGGGCACCATTCTAACTACTAATGATCATTCCACGATTCCTTCTCCTTTGTTGTCTCTTTTGAAGGAATTTCAAGATGTTTTCCCGGACGAACTTCCTCATGGACTACCACCTCTACGCAGCATCGAACATTGGATCGACCTCATTCCGGGCGCCCCCCTTCCAAACCGCGCCGCGTACCACACAAATCCGGAGGAGACAAAGGAGATCAAACGTCAAATTCATGACCTTCTACAAAAAGGGTATGTTCGTGAAAGCCTATCTCCTTGTGCCGTCCCGGTAATTCTTGTCCCCAAGAGTGATGACACACTTCGAATGTGTATGGATTGTCGTCCCATCAATGCCATTACCGTTCGTTATCGCCATCCTATTCCTCGCTTAGACGACATGCTTGATGAGCTTGCGGGTTCCACTATATTTTCTAAAATAGATCTTCGTAGTGGATACCATCAAATACGCATGGCCATAGGCGATGAATGGAAGACGGCATTCAAGACCAAACTTGGTCTCTATGAATGGCTTGTCATGCCTTAAGGTTTGTCTAATGCTCCGTCGACTTTTATGCGTCTTATGAACCACGTTTTGCGATCTTTCATTGGCAAATTTGTTGTGGTTTATTTTGACGACATCCTCATTTATAGCAAGTCATTTTCGAACCATGTTTCCCATGTTGAGCAAGTTTTGCACGTTCTTCGCAAAGAAAAGCTTTATGCAAACCTTCCAAAGTGTAACTTTGCTCAAAACAAGTTGGTTTTTCTTGGATTCGTTATCTCTCACAATGGCATTGAAGTAGACACTTCCAAAATTGAGACCATACGGAATTGGCCAACACCAACAACGGTTGGCCAAGTGAGAAGTTTTCATGGCCTAGCCGGATTTTACCGTCGCTTTGTTAAAGATTTTAGCACCATTGCTTGCCCTCTAAACGAGCTTACGAAGAAAAATGTACCTTTCGTTTGGGGCAAAGCTCAACAACATGCTTTCGATGAACTAAAGAAACGCCTTACGGAGGCACCATTGCTTGTTTTACCTGATTTCCAACAAACATTTGAAATTGAATGTGATGCTAGTGGAATTGGCATCGGTGGTGTTCTCATGCAAAATGGACGCCCCGTTGCTTATCATAGTGAAAAGTTGGATGGTGCACGCCTCAACTATTCAATTTATGACAAAGAACTCTTTGCTCTTGTTCGTGTTTTGGAAGTTTGGCAACATTATCTTTGGCCAAAAGAATTTTTCATCCATTCGGACCACGAATCCTTGAAGTTTTTGAAAAGCCAAGCAAATTTGAACAAGCGTCATGCCAAGTGGGTTGAGTTCATTGAATCTTTCCCTTATGTCATCAAGTACAAAAAGGGCAAAGAAAATGTGGTCGCGGATGCTTTATCTCGAAAAAATACCAACCTTCTCACTCGCATTGACACACATATTTTGGGTTTGGATGAGCTACCGCATTTGTATCCTTCCGATTCTTTCTTTGGAACCATATTTGAACAATGCTCGACCTCCCGAAGGGTAGATGATTTCTATTTGCATGACGGTTTCCTTTTAAAGGCTAACAAGTTATGCATTCCCGAGTCCTCTCTTCGTATGTTGTTATTGCAAGAGGCACATGGTGGAGGACTAATGGGACATTTTGGACGTGAGAAGACTTATGCAATGCTTTCAACACACTACTTTTGGCCAAGAATGTACCGAGCCGTCGAGAGGCACGTCCAACGATGCGCTACATGCATACAAGCTAAGTCCAAAACTAATTCCTTTGGTCTCTACATGCCTTTACCTATTCCACATGCACCTTGGTCGGACATTAGCATGGATTTTGTTTTGGGTTTGCCTCGTACACGCAATGGACATGATTCAATATTTGTGGTAGTTGACCGTTTTTCCAAAATGGCGCATTTCATCCCTTGTCACAAGACCGACGATGCTTCACATATTGCTACTTTGTTTTTCAGGGATATCATTCGACTTCATGGGTTTCCAACAAGCATCGTCTCGGATCGCAACGTCAAGTTCATGAGCTACTTATGGAAGACCCTAATGGCCAAGCTAGGGATCAAGCTCCTCTTTTCTTCATCATCACATCCACAAACGGATGGGCAAACCGAAGTGGTGAACCGGAGTCTTGGGAACCTACTCCGTGTGTTGATCAAGAAGAACCCCAAGTCATGGGAGGAATGCATTCCTCATGCGGAGTTCGCCTACAACCGCGCCGAACATAGAATCACCAAGCAAAGCCCCTTCGAGATCGTCTATGGGTTCAACCCACCAACGACACTCGACCTTCTTCCACTTCCGCTTCACGAGCGCGTCAACATGGACATCACCAAGCGCGCCAACATCATGAAGAACTTGCACGAGAGCACATGGAAGACAATTGAAGACCATGTCAATCGCCATACCGCCATGATCAACAAGAACAAGACTCCACGCATCTTCGAGGAGGGCGACCTTGTTTGGATTCATTTGAGCAATGATCGGTTTCCACATGAACGCAATTCAAAACTCAAGCCACGAAGTGATGGCCCCTTCAAGGTTCTCAAGCGCATCAACGACAACGCTTACGTCATCGACATTCCAACTTCCAAGTACCTCGTGAGCAACACCTTCAACATCAAGGACCTATCCCCCTTTCATGGTGAGATGATCGATGAAGAGTCGAGGTCGACTCTTTCCCAAGGGGGGGAGATGATGTGGGGTGGCCTTCGGACACCTCTGCCTCAAGACCGCCAAGTTCCCCACAAGGGCCAATGACAAGAGCTCGAGCTAAAGCCCTCCATGATAAGGTGAATTTGCTCCTAAACACTCTTGATCTTGAGCATACGGTGAATGGTTCGCTACCTCATGGCAACATCATTTGTGCAGTCCGTTACGAACCATATGGAGAGACGACCAAGGATGAGGAACACGAAGAGGAAGCATGGAATTGCCGGAAGAAGAAGTCGGAGCAAGCGACGGACCGGCTAAAGCCGGCCCTGACACCGGCTATAGCCGGCCTGGCCGAGTCAACGCGCCTTTGGCCTAGAAGCCACCCTTGTAATCTTCCCTAAATTACCAAGTTGCCCCCAGGACGTGGCTGCCTATTTATATGGCTCTCTCTTCCCCTTTCTAGCTTAGACAAGAATTAAGATAAAACATGGCTTCATGCCCTTTCCCTTAGGGAACTTGCTAGTAGATCTCAAATCTAGAGTAAACCATCATCCCTCTTTGTTTGGGGTCTCTTCTATTTGGGGAATTCTACCTTGTAGTGGATCTCTTGCATACTTTGTGTGTAATTCTATCCATTGATTTGGTCTCTTCCCCAAGTGGAATTCTACTCCTAGCAAATCAATCTCTCACAAGGAATTCTACTCTTGGAGTCTCTTCCTTGCGATTCTATTGAGTTGGTGAATTGGGCCAACGAGGACAACCGGTGTGTATCTTGTGTGTGTGTGTTTGCCTTCGATTTGTTCATCGTGTTCATCCTCGTTCCCCGCCACAAATCTCGTGAATCCGTGAAGATCGGGCCACACCCAAGAGGTCACCCCTCATCAAAGTATTTACAAAATATAGAGTTTCCCGATCGAGCATCCGCAAAAGACAACAAAGTCTACTACATCAACAGGAAAGATAAAATCTATGGAAGCATGCTAAAAATCTACGCCACCTCAGCAGTAGGCTCCGTGGCTCTAGAAGGCGCGAGAGCATCACCAGTAGGGGTGCTAGAAGGAGACGCTGAAGACCCAGGCGCAGAAGTCGAAGAAGCTGCCGGAGGAGAAATAAGAGACACAATGTTGGGAGCATACTGCTTCGCCTTCTTGAAGAAGTCCAACATCTCCTAGAGGGGGCGAGCATGGGAAGAGCCAACTTTCTCCTAGTCCACTGCTTCCCCGTGCGCTTGAGCAAGGGCTATCGCTCCTTTGACACCTCGCTTTATCCTGATAAGCTTCATCGCGTGGACAGGATCCTCGATGGTGTCGAAAGAGTCGACAAGCCTCCGGAGATTGTCAGCAGGAATCTCGTTCTTCTTCTTCAGGAACAACCCGGGGAAGAGGCGAATAAGAACATGGTGAACTTTCTGGAGGATATTCTGAATAAGCCTTCAGTTTGATTCCAGCACGTCCACTGCAGCCAACAGGGGATCTTCAGTATTTGACTGCCGAAGTCTCCAAGACTCTCCAATTTTCTCTGCTGTACCATAGAGACACAAACAAAATAAGTAAACACATATCAGCAAATGAAAGGCTAAGTAAGTATCCAAAAAAAAGAGTGACACGACACTTACTGCCAACAGAGACGGAGATTTTGTCAAGACGCTCAGCTATAGACTGATCCCGAGCATCACAGTAGCCCAGATTCCATATAATAGGTATTCCAGATTTCTTTAACAATGTCGACAGTGAGATACACATCCAATGAACTTTAACAGAATTGCTTCCTAATAAAAATCTGGAACATGCCATAGTAGCAAAATGCCAGCCCCAGTAGCAACATGCAACAGTAGCATTAATAGTAGCATAAACTCTGTCAAAAAAATAGTGCATAAACATCATATAAACATATTACTATTACATCTGGAGATTCAGCAGAACTTGTCAAAATCAAGGACCAATAGAAACAATATTCACATGTCACAAGTTAGTGATCTTTCAGAATAATCTAGGTTATAACAAATTAATTACCGATGAAACTATGCATACAATTCACTATTTTCATAGTTCCTAGAATAAACACACTGAATCAAAGGAAATAGATGAATTTAGGAAAACCAAGTAATTGCATAATTGCAAGCTGTAATAGCGCAAGGCAAAAAACAGTTTTCAGCAATATCAAGTTGTTTAAAATAAAGAAATGGTAGCTTTTAACACCACACAAGAAAAAACACAACAAGGCAGTTCCATGATGTATGATGGTTGACACAAGCTAAGCACTAATGCCCTGTGACTAATTATAGGAAACGACTGATACTACCAGGTTAGAGCTTATATTAAAGTTCTTTTGAAGTGTCCAATGCATGCCACAGCTAAAGGTAGTACCAATGCTACATATGCAGCCTCCTCATCCAAGAACAGATGAGGAACTTGAGTGGAATAACGGTGAAGTTGTGTGGCATTATCCCAGTCTACAGCAATGTACTTGAGTGAATTATTATGCTGTTCCCTACAGCTTAAGAAAAAGAAGTTATCTTCACAGGAAAGAAAGAAATATGTTCTGTAGGTTTGTTCAGCTGCATATTGATAGAATAAGTCATGAAGACTGTTTGGCCCGATCTTTCACGATGCACCTCCTGATCCAATGGATTTGATAGATCTCCCAATCACGTGAGCGATACACGTAACCTGAAGACGGGGGAACGTCAATCCTGCGAGCAACTCGTCGATGTAGACGAACCTCACGCCGAAGAGATGAATCCAACGAGCAACTCGATGATGAACAACGAGCCTCACGCCGAAGCACGACAATACTTGAATAACAAGCACCTTCACGCATAACACAATATAGTGGATAACTAGACGAACGTCGGAGACGCCGTCTCAATACGCCAACCCCGGAGGGATGGTACACACACGTGGGAACTAAAAGTTCTACATAATTTTCAGCCTCCTCAACCCTAGCCGTCCAGCCTCCCTATATAGACGGCCAGAAAACTATTGGGCTTGGACAGGCCCAAACCCAAAACATAAAATAAAACCTAAGTGGCCCACAATGTGACCTGGCTACGAAATAACATGAGCATATATGTAAATTATTGACACAGCCTTAGACTTAATTATCACATATCGTAGGTCGTCCTGGTGTGCCAATATCCTCATCAATAAGCAATTGGGTTAATTATGTTGTTTTATACAGAGTAGTACTTAAAAATGCAGAAAATAAAACATGGCACAGTTATTTAACACAAATGTATAACAAGTTGCATGCTAAAGACAATTCCTTGACATAACTGGAAAGATATGGAGTTTCAAATATAGATAAAGTATTAAGTTAACCCAACATGAGAAGCTAACAAAGTGACCTGAATAATTACCCATTCGAGGGTTCCTTACATAAACTGTATGGCTAGCAAGCATTGTTCAAAGCCATGAAACAGCACGCATCTGCACACACAAAAGGATAGGAAGACCAAACTGATGTAGACATAGGAGCTAGGACGCATCCAAGCTAGTTCCACAGAATAAGAAGATCAGACCCATGTCAAACAACTATTTTTGATCAAGTACTACTGCACTAAGTCCAGATCAATCATCTGACGACACAACGCTGACAAGTTCCAGATCAATCATGTAGGAGGGTGAGAACCGATTACCTGTAGGGAGCGACTGCGGTTGGGGGGGCTCGACGAAGCGCCGCTGCTGTCGGGGGCTCGAGGAAGCGCCGCTGCGGTCGGGGGGCTCGGGGAAGCGCCTCTGTAGTCGGGGGGCTCATGGAAGCGCCTCTGCCGTCGGAGTTGCGGTCGGGGCTTGGAGAGGCGCCGCGGTCGAGGGCTTGGAGAGGCGCTGCGGTCGAGGGCTTGGAGAGGTGGCGCGGCTTGGGGCTTGGGGGCTCCTCCTCGGCGGGCTCAGGCAATGATGAATGGCCAGCGGTGCTAGCTCCTCCTCTGATCTGGATCGAGTATCTGAATGAGAGTTAGCAGGAAGGAAGAGGGCAGCCAGGGGGACGAGGTCGTCGTTCAACGAGAGGGGTAGTGGCGTCTCTGCGGCGGATTAGCGGCGGCTCTGTGGCGGATTAGCAGCGGCTCTATGGCGGATCAGAGGGGAAAAGAATGTCGACTGAGCGAGAGGGGCAGCAGCGGCTATGCCTATACCTTCTTTAGCCGAAGCGCACGGGGTGGTGGTGCGCTACCGGTAATATGGGGGTGCGCTACGCCTAAGTAGACATACTAGTTAAAACAACACAGATGCCTTACCAAGACAGAAACACAACACTACTCCACTGGCTTCGGCCAAGCCTTGCATAGTGACGAGGGTTAACTCGACAAATGTCCAATATGAAGGACTAAGGATCGGGGGAGTAGGGCGTCGGATGAACTCGAAGGTAAAAGCAGTCAAACAAGGTGTGTATCGAAAGTAAACGTAAGAGTAAACTTGACTTGCTTTCAATCTGTCCTTTACAGTCCTCTCCTAGCCCCTATATATAGGTGGCCAGGTCTTAAGGACCGGGAGGGGTCCGGTACGTATTACAATATTGGTATACGACACGAACTCGTATCTCGATTTAGATTACACTTGGGCCTAGTCTTAACGGGCCTCAAGGGTACTCAACTAATGGGCTCTATCATCTATACCCTTGTCAGTAGCCCCCGAGATTCTACCAGAATTGTAGATTCGGGTTGAATCTCAAATCTTCATTTCTTCAACTTGATCAACCTTTCGACTTCTTCTTCTTATATTCAAAGATAAATATCTTTCATTATATTGTCTTGCAAGGGGTTTTGATGAACAAGCCTAACAACTCTAATGGATCAAGAGGCCAGTTAACTGCCGGAATAGATAGTTGTCACCTACTTGAAATTCAATCCCCTTGGACTTGAATTCGGGAAACCGGTCAAACCCATTCTTCTGCCGCATTTAGGACTTACAAAGAATGAGTCCCAGTGGTTCTCAAGGTACCCAGTGCGTCCACCAGAATTTTGTCGCGATGACGCAACTCGAGAATCATATGTCGCAGCCTTGTTTGACTGTTTTACTTCTGAAAATCTTCGGGTTATTCAACCTTTATTAATATAAACACCCTCCCAATGGGAGTAATTATGTTGTCCAAGTCTTCTTTCGCCTTCTTTGCTCTCTTTATGTATGTATAAATATCATCGGGTGCGCGCCCAGCGCTCCCGATGGGAGTAGCCCTCGAGGCTATAGTCGAAAACTTGTTTTGAGAATAGGCTCAAAATAAATTGTCCCTTCTTTGATCAACAGCTAATAACTTATTTGATAATATCATTGGGTGCGCGCCCAGCGCTCCCGATGGTAGTAGCCCCCGAGGCTATAGTCGAATTTTTTTGGGTATAGACTCAAAAATGAGTTTTCTGCCTTGATGCCTCTGCATAACAGATTTTCGTCGACTTCCTTGGTCATTGTCAATACGCAAAATGTCATACCAGACTTTTGCTGAATTTTTCCTATGAGTGTCCATAACCGTCATGTTCTTATTTTCCCGTTACTCGAATGCTCATGACATCATTAGTAGAATCACTCTGTATGTGATTTGAGTGGGCGCTGACTGTTGCTCGTGGGCAGCGCGGTAATTTTACAGTTTTCCTGCCCGTTAGTGGGCTGCCGTTTCCGCTTCTTGCGCCACGTCTCAGCCCACGTTCCTTCATCAGGAAGCTTTATAAGGGGGAGAGTGGGGTTTTTACTGTTTACCAGTTCCTTGCTTCTTCCGCCGCCACCATTGCTGCAATCCTGTTGCGCTTCTGAGCTGCTTCGTAGCCCCCGCGCGTAGCTTTTGTTGATGCGCATCAAGAGTCTTGCCCACAAGAATCAGATGGGGAAGAAGAAGGCTACCAACGCGTCGACCAGCTGGGTGCCATCGGAATTCTCGCAGACCGATGTCACCAAGGCCCAGAAGGAGGGTCTCATCGCCGTAGGGGACCAAGTCGTCTTCCCTAGCATCGAGCGCATCCCTAAGCCCCCGAGCGGCTTCCGGGTGATGTTCCTCGCCTTCCTCTTGCGCGGCCTATCTTTCCCTGCCCACGAGTTCCTCCGCGGGCTTCTCTTTGTTTATGGCATGCAGCTTGATATGGGGTGGCCCGATCTTCTCAGTAAGCTTGCGGTAATGATGATGATGGTGATAGATAACTTGGTGTCGCCGATGATCTCTCCTCGCTAGATCCCTGATGCCAATGCAACAGCTCTCTACCCTTCGGATATTCACGACTTCACACACTTGCGCAACGCAGCCGTCCACCACGAAACGGTATAATTGCAATTCACTAATTCCCAATGGAACAGCAGATCACACTTAACTTGCAGTATATAATCTCCAGATCGAAACGAATTGGAGACAAGAATTCCAGATGAATGCTTAGAGCAGTCTCAAGAACTAGGGTTTTATCTAAAACGTGGTCTAACCTCTCTATGGCGCATCAGCACACAATATATGGGGGGGTGCGGCTGGCCAAAGGCAGCCGACCTGACCTGGTCCTCTAATCGTGGTTCGACTCAACCTTATTTGATACAAACTGACCCAATGGTTGGGTGCAGCCAACTAGGCGCGCAGGCCTTAGGTGTATGGCGCACAAGCACTTGAGGGTGCGCCATATGCAGCCTCCTGCGTGATGTCCTCCTCCTCCTCATGCTGGTCGCCGGCCTCCCTCTCCTCCCTCGCGTCCATGGGCATGATCATCACGTCTTGCTCCAGCTGCTTCAACTCCTCGTGCTATGCCTTCTTCTCCCCTGAACCTGAGTATGCAAACACACAAAGACTTAGGCAGTAAACAATTCTCATTAACGAAATACTCAGATTCTATTAGGAGCAAATTCACCTGTTGTTCTATTAACTTTGCACGAGCTCTTGTGATAGGTCCAATTCTGATTTCATCATTGGACTTCTTCTTTGCAGCAACTTGCTTGTCATCATCACGAAGTGGAGATGGAACAATAGTAGGGATGTCCTCATCATCTCCCCCCCTTCAAAAGGCGTCGACCTCGACGCTCCAAGGTCTTCTCCATCATATGGTGACAAATCAGCAACGTTGAAGCTGTTGCTAACGCCACCAAACTCAGCAATAGGAATATCAATCGAGTAGGCATTATCATTTATCTTGGCTAGCACCTTGTAAGGACCAGCACCACGCGGCCTCAACTTGGAACTTCGCAGCTGTGGGAACCTATCCTTGCGCAGATGCACCCAAACCATATCTCCAGGCTGAAACAAAACTTGCTTTCTTGATTGGTTGCGTGCAGCAACAATGTTCTTGCCTTTCTTCTCAATGGCCTCTCGTGTCTTCTCATGAATTTTCTTCACATAATCTGCTCTTTTTGATGCCTCCATATTAACTCTCTCATGCAATGGAAGAGGCAGCAAATCTAGTGGTGTGATTGGTTTGAAACCATACACCACCTCGAAAGGACAAAGCTGAGTAGTAGTGTGCACCGCTCTGTTATATGCAAACTCAACATGTGGCAAACACTCCTCCCACTCACGCAGATTTTTCTTGATCATGGCTCGCAGCAATTGTGACAATGTTCTATTCACCACCTCCGTTTGACCATCAGTTTGGGGATGACATGTAGTGCTGAACAGTAACTTCGTTCCCAGCTTGCCCCATAGTGTCTTCCAGAAGTAGCTCATAAACTTCACATCCCTGTCAGAAACAATTGTCTTGGGCACTCCATGCAAGCGAACAATGTCCCTGAAAAATAGATTAGCTATGTGCGACGCATCGTCGCTTTTGTGGCATGCAATAAAATGTGCCATCTTAGAGAATCTATCCACTACCACAAATATACTATCATGACCTCTTTTAGTGCATGGCAAACCTAACACAAAATCCATACTTATATCTTCCCATGGTGTGATAGGTGCAGGTAGTGGTGTATACAAACCGTGAGGCTTCAGCTTGGACTTGGACGTGTTGCATACAATGCAGCGTCTAACAAATCTGTCCACGTCACGCCTCATCTTGGGCCAATAAAAATGATCAGCGAGCATGAGAAGCGTCTTCTCACGCCCAAAGTGACCCATCAAACTGCCAGCATGTGATTCCTGCAACAATAGCAAACGTACCGACGATTCTGGAACACATAGTTTGTTAGCACGAAACAAAAATCTATCATGTATGTGGTACTTGTCCCATGCATTTCTAAGCATACACAAACGATATGGTTCAGCAAAATCATGATCAGTAGCATACAAATCACACAAACTCTCTAAACCAGGAATTTTAACATCAAGATGCGTCAATAGCATGTTCTTCCTAGATAGAGCATCAGCAACAACATTTTCTTTCCCTTTCTTATACTTGATTATGTAGGGAAATGACTCAATGAACTCAACCCACTTAGCTAGGCGCCTATGCAAGTTAGATTGAGCTTTCAGATATTTTAAAGCTTCATGATCAGAATGTATGATAAATTCTTTTGGCCACAAATAATGTTGCCAAACCTCAAGAACTCGAACAAGCGCATACAATTCTTTATCATAAACAGGATAATTCAGTCTAGCACCAGAAAGTTTCTCGCTGAAATAAGCAATAGGTCTACCTTCTTGCATCAACACACCACCAATTCCTATACCACTAGCATCACATTCAACTTCAAATTGCTTAGAAAAATCTGGTAGTGCAAGCAATGGTGCAGAAGTAAGCAAACGTTTCAGCTCATCAAATGCATGATCTTGGGCAGCGCCCCATACAAAAGGCACTCCTTTCTTAGTTAATTCATTCAATGGTGCAGAAATAGTACTAAAGTCTTTCACAAAACACCGATAGAAACCAGCAAGACCGTGAAAACTGCGTACTTGACTAACATTCATGGGAGTAGGCCAATTTTGAATTGCTTCAATTTTAGATGAATCTACCTCTACCCCATGCATAGATACAACATATCCCAGAAATATCACTTTATCTTTTGCAAATGTGCACTTCTCAAGGTTAGCATACAATTTAGCAGCACGCAACACTTGCAAAACTTGTCTAATATGCTCACAATGTTCAGATTCAGTGCGGCTGTAAATAAGTATATCATCAAAATATACAACCACAAAACGACCAATAAACTCTCGCAAAACATGATTCATTAAGCGCATGAATGTGCTAGGTGCATTAGTAAGACCAAAAGGCATAACTAGCCACTCATATAAACCAAACTTAGTTTTGAAAGCAGTTTTCCATTCATCCCCTTCTTTCATCCTAATTTGATGGTATCCACTACGCAAATCAATCTTAGAGAAAATAGCAGCACCACTCAATTCATCTAGCATATCCTCTAAGCGTGGAATAGGATGACGATATCGAATAGTGATGTTATTAATAGCTCTACAATCTACGCACATGCGCCATGTACCATCTTTCTTAGGCACCAAAATAACAGGAACAGCACAAGGGCTAAGAGAAACACGAATATACCCTTTGTCCAGAAGCGCTTGTACTTGTTGCTATATTTCCTTTGTCTCTTCGGGGTTGGTCCTGTACGGCGCACGGTTTGGAAGAGTGGCACCAGGGATCAAATCAATTTGATGCTCAATTCCACACAATGGTGGCAGTCCTGCGGGCACCTCCTCCGGAAACACATCGTCGTACTCCTGCAATACATTAGAAACAATAAGAGAAACAGGTTGCATATCATTAGAAACTAACACCTCGCCTTTGTACATAAGCACAAGTGGCATGGCTGTAGGATCCTCTCTAAATTCTACCATGTCTTCTTTGGTGGCTAATATAAGCAAACTAGTCACTCTCTCACTTTTCGTTATATTTTCACTCACAGCTATTACATTATTTTCTCGTGTAGGTGGCTGTTCTAGCTTCACTTCTGTTTTCTGACGAGACTCATTGACAATTTGCTGCGGTGACATAGGCTGTAGATTAATTTTCTTGCCCTTGAACTCCAAGTGATAGGTATTGGCTCCGCCATTGTGTTGCACATGGCGATCATACAGCCATGGCCGACCCAGTAGTAGGTGACAAACAGTCATAGGAACCACATCAAACTCAATGGAATCCTTGTATGGTCCTATCTCAAAATTCACACGCACCATATGATTTACCTTCATCTCTCCATTATCACTCAACCATTGGATGTAGTAGGGATTTGGATGAGGTAAATATTTCAGATTGAGCTTGGCACATAACTCCTTGCTTGCGAGATTGCGGCAGCTACCTCCATCAATGATTACTTTGCAAGCTTTGTTTGGGCCAACTAGTGCTTTTGTTTGGAACAGATTGCAGCGCTGGGAATCAGCATGTGGCGTGACACTCAATGCACCCTGCGAGACAACAATGGTAGGCGCTGGAGAAGCAAAGGCATCCATGCCGCCCTCACTTGTGTAACCATCATCATTGGAATCATACGGATCAGCGTCATCTCCAGTCTCATACTCATTATCATCATTAACAATCATCACCTTTCTGTTTGGACACTCTCGCTTGAAGTGCCCCTTGCCACCACATGTATGGCATTGCATATCTCTATTACGAGCTGTAGACATGTTGGAACCAGAGCTAGGCGCAGGAGCTGCTGGTTTCTTTGCAGTAGAAGCATTGGAGGCTGGGTGAGAATGTGAAGAAGAGGGGCCTCTGGTGGCACCCTCCATAGGCGCTGCAGATTGGTGCGGCGCCCTGCTAGAGAACCTCCCAGAAGAAGTATATCGTGCCTTGATTTGAGCCTCTTCAGCTAGCTGCGATTCAGCCTCCCTTGCATGATGCAAAAGCTCGTTCATATTGTTGTAGGAATGATGCCTAACAATACCTTTTATGTTGTACTTCAGCCCATGAAGAAATCGCTGCATGGTCATCTCAATAGACTCTCGAACACGTGCACGCTGCAGCAACATCTCCATCTCCATGTAATAAGCATCAACGGTCATGGTTCCTTGCTTCAACTGTGTCAATTTATCATAAACAGTATGCAGGTAATTAGTGGGAACAAAACGAGCTCGCATGATCTCCTTCATATTGCGCCATGTAAGAACAGGAAGCTCGTTGTTATCTCTTCTTTCCGTCACAATGCTATCCCACCAACGCAAGGCATAACCATCAAATTCTGAAGAAGCAAGCTTGATCTTCCTATCTTCAGTGTAATCATGCAAATGCCATAATTTTTCAATCTTGAGCTCCCAAGTAAGGTACTCCTCCGCATCAGTGGAACCTTCAAATCTGGGAATCGTGAACTTGGGCTTGCCCAAGCCATCATCCTCCTGAAATGGCACACGCCGAGCACCAGGTGGTGGTGGTGGTCGACCCTGTCCTGGAAAACCACGCCCGCGGCCATTGTTGCCCATCATGTGTTCATTATCTCCATGGACACTATCAACATCGCCATGGTCCTCATGATGGCGTTGCTCAACAGTTACACGCAGCCCATTGACGGAAGTTGTCAATTGCTGTATGCTTGTCTGGAGAGTAGTGACTTGCGCTTGCATAGCATTGACTGTAGTTTCAGTTGCATCCACTTTCATTTGCACCGCTTGAATATCAGCGTCGATGTTTTCAGTGGATCTAGTAATAACCCCTTGCAAATGATCTCGGAGAGCTTCATATTCCCTCCATGTAACAGTAGCGTCATCGGCCTTTTTCTGCATCACATCATCAACACCACTAACAGACATGATTAGTAGGTTAGTGCACGAAATCAAAAATCTTGTTGGTGGCACACTCACAACTCACTCAAAACTGACAAGAAAAGGAAATCTTACCATTCCAAAGTGAATAGCAATTGCGTACCCGTTCGGATAGATGACTAATGCACGGATGTGAGGAAGTGAATAACAGGGTATAAGAGCAATCACACGACAAAGCAGGAGTATATGGTGGAGCTGTAGGTATGGTATCCTAACTACACCAAAGACAAGTCCTAGTGCTGATCGTGTGAACAAAACACCCAAGGGAAACACACACGTGGAGATAAACGTGGCAAAGCAACTATAAAACAGGATATGTTGCAATGCACAAGAGAGACACTAGCAATGCTCAATGTAAACAGGCACAAGATTGCTCAATCTACTAGTGCAGCAAAATTAGATATATGCTTCGGCCGCTGAATGAAGTGAAACTCCGCTTCTCACTTTTCTGTTTTTGATTCTTCTCTCTTTGCTCTTTTTTTCACTTTTTTTTGACTTCTCTTTATAAAACCAATTCACGGAGTACTGTAGCCCCCGCGCGTAGCTTTTGTTGATGCGCATCAAGAGTCTTGCCCACAAGAATCAGATGGGGAAGAAGAAGGCTACCAACGCGTCGACCAGCTGGGTGCCATCGGAATTCTCGCAGACCGATCTCACCAAGGCCCAGAAGGAGGGTCTCATCGCCGTAGGGGACCAAGTCGTCTTCCCTAGCATCGAGCGCATCCCTAAGCCCCCGAGCGGCTTCCGGGTGATGTTCCTCGCCTTCCTCTTGCGCAGCCTATCTTTCCCTGCCCACGAGTTCCTCCGCGGGCTTCTCTTTGTTTATGGCATGCAGCTTGATATGGGGTGGCCCGATCTTCTCAGTAAGCTTGCGGTAATGATGATGATGGTGATAGATAACTTGGTGTCGCCGATGATCTCTCCTCGCTAGATCCCTGATGCCAATGCAACATCTCTCTACCCTTCGGATATTCACGACTTCACACACTTGCGCAACGCAGCCGTCGACCACGAAACGGTATAATTGCAATTCACTAATTCCTAATGGAACAGCAGATCACACTTAACTTGCAGTATATAATCTCCAGATCGAAACGAATTGGAGACAAGAATTCAAGATGAATGCTTAGAGCAGTCTCAAGAACTAGGGTTTTATCTAAAACGTGGTCTAACCTCTCTATGGCGCATCAGCACACAATATATGGGGGGGTGCGGCTGGCCAAAGGCAGCTGACCTGACCTGGTCCTCTAATTGTGGTTCGACTCAACCTTATTTGATACAAACTGACCCAATGGTTGGGTGCAGCCAACTAGGCGCGCAGGCCTTAGGTGTATGGCGCACAAGCACTTGAGGGTGCGCCATATGCAGCCTCCTGCGTGATGTCCTCCTCCTCCTCATGCTGGTCGCCGGCCTCCCTCTCCTCCCTCGCGTCCATGGGCATGATCATCACGTCTTGCTCCAGCTGCTTCAACTCCTCGTGCTATGCCTTCTTCTCCCCTGAACCTGAGTATGCAAACACACAAAGACTTACACAGTAAACAATTCTCATTAACGAAATACTCAGATTCTATTAGGAGCAAATTCACCTGTTGTTCTATTAACTTTGCACGAGCTCTTGTGATAGGTCCAATTCTGATTTCATCATTGGACTTCTTCTTTGCAGCAACTTGCTTGTCATCATCACGAAGTGGAGATGGAACAATAGTAGGGATGTCCTCATCACACCAGCTCACACAAAACTCGATTTTACATATTGCTTGCTTTGTCACTCTTTGCGAGTCTTTTCTGGGGATCGAACCCCATTGGATTCTCTGGAAATTTCTCTTCCGCCTCCGCCCTAGTGTTGCTTTGTCGAAGAAGCCTGAGCTGGGCGGGGCTGTTGTTTCCGCCCACACTAAGGTTCATTATTTAGAATTTACCATGGCTGCCTCAGTGCAAGGTTGGAAGAAGAAGTGGTTTTACATCAAAGACCAGAAAAACTCTTCTTCTAACCAATACGGCATTGCCCCTTTTGATGCCAACCAAGATCTGAAGAAGTTATCGTCGTGGGATTCTCCTCCCACAAAGCTGAGATGGAAGACATCAAGCCACTGCTAGCTCGCATCCAGGCTCTGAAGAGTGGAAGTGGGGGTGCGTTGTCAGGGACTCAGCTGATGTCGTTCTTTCTGCAATGGCGAGTCCAGCCTCTTCAGCATCGTGTTTCCAAACTTTGGTCATACTCTGGCTTTGAAAGATTCTTCTCGAGTGTCTGAAGAGGACATAGATAAGAAGGATCTCGACAAGCTAGTGAGAGCTTTGACTACTCTCACCAAAGATCATGACATTCCAGCATTAGCCGCCGATTTCTTCGACTCCGAGCGTCCCTTGCCTTCGGTACGCGCTTTTTTACTCACGGGTTTTATTCGCCTTGTTCTTGTAATGTTGCTACTTTGCTGATAGCTTTGTGACTTTATTTTTGCAGGGCCATCAATTCCTTGTTTCTCGTCCTCCTCTACCAGAGGAAGGACTTATTCAGGCTAATCCTGTTTCTGCTGCATCCGAAGCCCCCGAGGCTGAGGAAAGTCAGGACGGAGATGATGCCAAAGATTCGTTGGAAGGAACAACTCAACTACGTCGCCTCCTCCTGCACACTCAGAAGACCCTAGTCTCGATAGGAAGAGGAAGCGTGTCGAGGAATCCATTTCTTCGAGTACCTCCGCTTCCAAGGCTGCTGTCGGAGAGCCTTCTGCTCCCCATGAGGATGAGGAACTTTTTGACCTCTTAGACTCGTGAGTTTTGCTGACTCGAAATTTTATCTTGTACTCACTTTCCCTTTTTTTCTCGACTTATGCGAAGTCTTTGCTTTTTATTCCTTTTGCAGTGACAACGAGAACCCCAAAAAGGATGCTGCCACTGCTCCTTCTGTGTAGGTTACTGCTGCTAATGAACCTTCTTTCCAAGAGACTGTTCCGGTGAAGTCGAAAGAAGCTCCTGCTAAGAGGGTCTCCTCTTCTCGTGGTTCCAAGCCAGTGCTTCCCTCAACGCCCATCGACCAACGAGCTCCTCTGACGATGTAAGTACTAATCCTAGTTTTTTGCTTTGTTCATTGCTTGAACTTTCCTACTCATGTCTTTCTTTTGACAGATTTTGACGAACAAATTCGTCTCTTTGGGCACTGAATGTGTCGAATTTTTGAAAGCTGCTGGAGCTTCTTAGGGCAATCTTCTTTCCTATGTTGTGTCGTCTGCCTGTCTCGTGTGTCTTTCTTCATTTCTTTATTCGACTTTCTTTTCCCTTTTCCATGTTGCAGATGCTTTGGCGACGGCCAATTCTCGCATAGCATCCCTTGAAGCCGAACTTGAAGATTCCCAAAAAGCCTAGGATGTTGCCACTGCCACCAAGGCCACTGCTGAGAAGTCTGCTAAGGCAGCAGCGACCAAGGCGAAGAAGCGGAAAAGGCACTTGTTGATGCTAATCAGGGGCGCATTCAGAGAGAAGAAGCCATAACTGAGCGTCTGAACCGAATTTCAGCTCTTGCTGGTGGTAAGTATCTTTCTACTCTTTTTATTGTCTGCTTGCTCATCTTGCTGATGGTCACTTACTATCCTTTTTGTTTCTCCTTGCAGAGAAAATTGGGGTATCTTTGGCGCCGTTGCAGCCGGTTGATGAAGATCCTCTCATGGCAGCGGTGAATTTGCTTGAGTTGCACTGGATATCTGTCCGGGAAGTTCTCGAGCTGACTCGCTGTGTGCTAACGCGGATTTTTGTCGGGTTGTGGCCAAAGAAAAAGGCTGATATGCCCACTGATGATCTCAAGAAGCTTGCCGCAGTCTTCGACACCGCTGAAGATCCTATTTTGTCGATGAAGAGCCGATCGGTGAAGCGAGACGCCGAAGGGGCTATTGCACTTGCTTATTCACATGGCGAGGAGGTTAATTGGGAGAAGGTTAGCTCTTCTCGTGGTCGACCTCTTTCAGAGCTGCTGGGTTTCTTTGAGAGGGAGAAGAAGTATGCGCCAGGCATCGTGTCGATTATCACTCCCTCGGTGGCTTCTTCGACTTCTACGCCAGCTTCTTCGACTCCTGCGACAAGTGCGTTGATGCCTCCGCCAAATGCTGGTGCTGCCTCTTCCGCACCTACTTCTGCCACGGAGACTGATGCTGAGGTGGCATAGACTTAGTCTTCCCTTGTACTCTTCATTTCTTTTGGTGTAGTGAACTTATTTATATTTTACCCGAGAACCAATCAGGGGACTTGTACTCTTTGTAAATACTTTTCTTTTATGAAATGTCGTGCTTGATTGAGTTTCTGAGATGCTTTCTTTTTCCTTCTGTTGGCTTCCAGCCTATGCATGCTGGTTGGTCGCCAAGTCATGGTCGCGACTCACCGCCCGCCAATATGTTCAACTCCGGCGCTCCTTCGCCTCCTCATTCTTCTTGTCGATGTACTGAATATTCACCGAGGATTTCAGACATCGAAGGGCGTTTATCTTTGATGAAGCATCAGGCAAAGATTGCTTTGGACAAGGCCAGCAAATCTTGCAGCTTTATGAAACAGATATCCACTCTTGAGGATAAAGTGTCGGGGCTGGTGGCCAGAATCGTGCATCTTGAAGAATGCGACTCCTTTCTTGTTGGCATCGTTGAGTCTGTTTGTGAGATGTTGCGATGTAAGGTTTCTTGCAGCCTTTCTCTTTTTCCCTTTACTCCACTATTATGGGTTAATATTCTTTCGTGCCTCAAGTACTTGCCTGGACCTTGTTGGTGAAATGCGTCGGGTTTCTGAACGAACCGTGGCTCTCGAGAAAGCATCACAGGGAACTGACAGTTTATGGTCTGATCCCCGGCGCCGTCGTGCCATTGTGCTTCTTCAAGATCGTGCTCAGCATATTGGGGAAGCAGTTGATGGTTGTCAGACATCTTTGACAACCATGTACTCTGTTATGCTCCCCCGCAACCCACTGCTGAGGGATTTTAGACAGTTGCTCGAGACTTTCAGGACAAGCCAGTGGGTTCATCTTTTGATAAAGCTCAATTTGATTGCTGGTGCGAACTTTGCCCTTGGGATGGATATGAAAGTGGCATCCAAGGCTTAATTATGACTCGATGTCAGAAGAGTTGCCTCTAAGGCGTGCTACGCTTGGTGTCCATATGGATGCCACGCTGCAGCCGGCGAGGAGGATTATTTCAAGGTTACTGCAGGAGGACGCGAGGTTTTTCCGCGAGCATCACTACTTGAACCCATTCAACGTGGATGACTCAGATCAGCCAGCAGTGTAGCCTGTTGTTGTGTATATGCTTTGTATGTAAAACTCGAAAGTTTCCGTTTTCTGGGTTTTCTTGCCAGAAAACTTCTCGAGGCATTCCTTGCTTAGTGCGTTTGTCATGATTTTGATGGAGACACGTAAACTCGAATAGGAGGAACTTTGTTTTTATTTATGCTTATAATGTAAGATACATGGGGTTTCGCAAGAGATCCGGCCAGTGACCCGTGTTCTGGATCTAGAGGGCATTACCCTAGGATAGCTCGTGGCTTTTACAGCCTTATTTTTCTACTTCTACTTTTTGGCATACTTGTCGCCTATGTCCCCGAAGTCTTTTCTTCTTCTCGTGTAGCTTTATCTTGGTCTGACGACTGTACCCGTAGTTTCTTCACCTCTCGCCCTACTGGGTGCCCTTCGATTGTTGTGTGATTCCTGTAGTCATGCGTTTTGCCTTGTCTTTGGGTTCTCCGTAGCTTTCCATCATGCTGAAATTTTGGGCCATCTTGTGAAATTCCTTATTGCATAGATCCGAGAGTTCGAAGCTTCCCTTTACTGTGATAATTCTGTTGGGTCCTGGCATTTTGAGTACCAGGTACGTATAGTGAGGCACTGCCATGAATCGTGAAAACACGATCGCCCGAGGATCGCGTGATATTGTGATGGCCAGTCCATGACTTCAAAGTCGAGCTCCTCTCTTCTGTAGTTTTGTCGATTCCTGAAGCAGACGTTGAGTGCTATTCGACCTAGTGGATAGTTAGCACTTCCTGGGACAATTCCGTGGAAGGAACAGTCAGTTGGTTTCAGGAACTCTAATGAAATGTGCATTGCTCATAGAGTCTTTGCGTATATAAGATTTATTCCGCTTCCTGCATTGATGAATACTCTGTCGACGTCGTATGTCCCAATTTGGGCTTTGAGTACCAGAGGCGCGTTTCCTGGCCGAGGTACTGTTATGGGGTGATCGTCCCTGCTAAATTCGATGGGCTGTTCTGACTAGTGTAGGTATTCCGTTGTTGCTGGAGGCAAAGTTACTGCTAGGTTAACTTGGCAAGTTATGCTTTTCTCCTCTTTGTTCGACTTCGGCACTGGCTGTATCATTGCTGTGATGTGCCCCTTAGATGGAACATATCCTCCGTCATTGTCGTGTCCCTGGTTCGGCTGGTCTTGACCTTGATTAGCTCCATTGTTTCCTTGTTGGCTTGCAGGCGCGTTGTTTGTGTTCCCTTCGTATCCTTGCCTCTTTGCTTCGGCTTGCTTGTTCAATGCTGCCTCCTGGAGTTTCAAGAATGTCGTGCAATCTTTCATCACGTGTCTGGATACTCATTTTCCATCAACGAACGTGGAGTGTATGTGGCATGGTCCGTTTAGCATATCCTCTGGTGATGGGTTGTACTCTCTGGGTTCTTTTGTCTGAAATTTTTTGCTGCTCCCGTAGTCTTCTTTTTCGTAGCTACGGTATCCTGAGCTTCTACAGTCGTTCCCTTGGTAACTATTATCTTTGTACCCTGCGGCTACTTGGCTGTGGGAGCCATAGTTATCATAATTGCGGGATCTCCTCCTTTGGCCTCCATATCTGTTTCCTCTATCATCCTCTGGTGATCGTGTATGTTTGTTGTTGCACGCACCTTCTCCATCTGCAAACCTGTTTGCTATATCCATTAAGTCTGATACTATTTTGGGCTTGATTCTGCCCATCTCTTCGACTAGGTCCCCTCGCCGCAACCCGAGTGTGAATGCATCTATTGCTCTTTCGTCTGAGACTTCGACTGCTGAATTTTTGATGATGCTCCACCTTTGGATATACGCCCTTAATGTCTCATTGTGTTGCTGTACGCAGGCTTTGACTTCTTCGATGGACGCTGGCCGCTTATATGTCAACTTGAAGTTGCTCGTAAATTGCTTTGTGAGCTCCTCCTAGCTTCCAATTGTTTCTTTTTCTAATTTGCTCAACCATGACCTTGTTGCGCCGGTGAGGTGTAATTGCAAACTTTGCATTGTTGTTTCCTTGGTTCCTCCTAATATTTTTACTGCTTGTAGATAATCCGAGAGCCATGACTGTGGCTCCTGAGATCCATCATATTTTTGCTGATCATGGGGTAGTTTGAAACCCTTGGGTACTAGCATGGTGCAAACCCTGTGAGTAAAGCACGATGCCCCCGTCTCCTTTTCGTCATCTTTGTAGTCGTATGGTTTAGTGGGTGTTCTGGATCTTTGGGTTCCTCCGTGCTTCAGACTTTTGTGTCGTCTTGGTGATGGTGTTCTAGATCGTCGACTACCACTTCTGTGCCGAGGACTATTGTGATGGCGTGGTGATCTTGGTTTATGGGTTCCTATGTTGCGGTATGCCTCCTCTTCTTTTGTTGATAATTTGTTGCCTACCATCTTCAATCCTTGTAGTGCTGCCCGGTGCATATGCTCTCTTGGGTCTCCTGGATTTGGTCGTGTTGTGTGCAGGTATGCTTGATCTGCCACCAATGCTGCTTCAGGTGTCTTTGGTATAATGTTCCCTTGCACGTCGACCGATAGGAAGGACGAGTCAAGATTTTTGGAGAGCCTTTGCCTTTCCGAGTACTCGAGGTTTTTGAACCTTGATCCCTGCTGATGATGCCTTTTACTGTTTGTGTATGACGCATCGCTACGTGCTTTGTGATAGGCTTCACTTGCTGCAATGGCTGAGTCTCTTATCTTCTGTATTTCGATCCTTTCTTTTGCTAGTTGCTTCGACTGTTGTCTTAAGGCGTAATGATACCCCGAAAGCATATTTTTGCTGGCATTTGTTGGTATTGGCATGTCATGCTCCATGGCTGTTTTGATTATTATCCACTCGTCGACTGATAGTCGAACTTTCTCCCTAGTTGCAAGGAAATCTGCAGTTTACCCTTCTGCTAGGTAATTTGCCCCTCTGTTTACGTTTGCTGGGTTGAGCACTGGATTGTTATTTTCGTCGAGCTCTTCTGAGTTGTCTCCTATAATGGCGAGTACTTGGTATCAATTGTCGAGCTTACTGTTGAAGCTTGAGAAGATTGAACTGTCATCTTCATGAAGCTCTAATCCTGTCTTCCAGGTGTCTGTTGATTTGTCTGAAGTATCGTCATGGTAGATCATGAGATCTTCAAGCTGAACTTCTAAGTCGAAATTCTCCATGGTTTCGTTGCCTTCTGTGATTTTTCCTTCTTCTGCTTCTGCAAAGCTGACCGGCGAGTTTACCTCACTGGAGGAGCCTTCTAATGATTCTGAAATTGCTACTGTCTTGGACTCGCTTGCCGACAGACCCAGTTTCGCTGGATCTGAAAGGTGAATCGAACCTAAAGATCCGACGCGAAAGTTTAGACTTCCGATCGTCAGGTCCATATCTTGATCCATGCTCTCGAATACTTGCGCGAAATTTGACTAGTGAGGTTGAAAATCGATGGTTCCGAAGGATATCTTTATTTCGTCGACTTCCAAATTGCTGTTGGCTAAAGGCGAAAAAGCCGTCAAATTCATGATTCCAACGCCCAGAGTCCCCACGGTCGGCGCCAATTGACGAGGGTTAACTCGACAAATGTCCAATATGAAGGACTTAGGATCGGGGGAGTAGGGCGCCGGATGAACTCGAAGGTAAAAGCAGTCAAACAAGGTGTGTATCGAAAGTAAACATAAGAGTAAACTTTGCTTGCTTTCAATCTGTCCTTTACCATCCTCTCCTGGCCTCTATATATAGGTGGCCAGGTCTCAAGGATTGGGAGGGGTCCAGTACGTATTACAATATCGGTATACGACATGAACTCGTATCTCAATTTAGATTACACTTGGGCCTAGTCTTAACGGGCCTCAGGGTACTCAACTAACAGGCTCTATTATCTATACCCTTGTCACATAGCAAGGGCACCCAGGCTCGAATCCTAGGTGCCACACCTTTTTTACTTTTTTAAAAGTGTTTTTAATATGTAATAAAATTCCAATAAATGTAAATATGTTCTAAAATATGTTCTAATATATTATATATTATAATATATTATATTATAATATATTCTAGATTAAATAAGCACAAATAATATTTTTGTATCATGCCTAAAATAATATAGCATTCAAAATATCTCTGAAAATTACATGTCTTTTTTGTTTAAACAATACAGAAGTGATCGATACATGATTGGTTATCTCATAAAATTACATGTCCCCCGAAAATTATCGTTTCACAATCTTTTTTCCCTTCTTTGTCAAGGTCGAATAATTAAGCCCTAAACCCCGAGACTTCTTCTCTTGAACGGTAGACCTTTAGGTAGGGTGGTCCTGCTTGTTCTTGTGGTGTATGGTTCATTGCTGTCGCTTTCATCTTCCATCTTCGGGTCACCGTACATGTCAAAGTCTTGCTCGTTGGCGACTCCATCCATTCCGATGATGTTCCTTTTGCCTCTCCTCATGACAACCCGGGTAGGCTTTGTCGGGTCGGTAATGAAGAAGCATTGGTCCACTTGGCTTCCCAATACCCATGGCTCATTTTTCGCGGTGACGTTTGCACTGGCAGTCTTGGATTTGGCTTCGGGTATAACCATGGTGGTGAAATACCGATCTTCTTTTCTGACATTCTTGGCCCATCTGACACGAAACATCGGCAGCTTCTCCCCAGCGTAGCTCAGCTCCCAGATCTCCTAAATCCTTCCGTAGTATCTCTGCTTGACATCACCGGTGTAGGCTTCCATCGTTACCCCTGAGTTCTGGTAATCGCAATTACTCTCCTTTTCCTCAGTGTAAAATGTGTAGCCGTTGATATCGTACGCCTGATAGGTTATCAGGCAGTGTTCAACGCCCTGTGACAAGGCAAATATAAGTTTTTCTTCCTCGGGAGATTGCATTGGTGGGGGAATAGCTAGAAGCTTGTCCTTGAACCAAGTCATGAAATTGGAGTTGTGCTCTTTGATTATTGATCCTTCGGTCCTCAGCTCGCCCCTATCACTGTACTTCTTCGCAATAGAGCTTTTGTGCTCTTCTACCCAAGGGTCGATCAGTTGCATGTGTTGTAGCGCAACTAGGTTTGCTCTGTCAAAGTCGGCGCGCCGCCTAGTGAAGTCGACATGCATTTCGCGATGACCCTCGCGGTGACCCCATCCATCGATCCTGTCAAGGTGCTGGTTGACGGGTAAACCAACAGGCTTCTCAATGTTAAGATAATTTGTGCGGAAAGAGATGCACTCTTCTATCAGAAAGCCCTTGGCTATGCTTCCATCAGGACGTGATCTATTGCGAACGTATCCTTTGATGACACCATTCATCCTTTCAAACGGCATCATGCTGTGCAGGAACGTCGGCCCGAGTTAGACGATATCCTCCACGATATGGACCAGCAGATGTACCATAATGTCGAAGAATGCGGGCGGGAAGTACATCTCGAGGTCGCATAGAATCACCACGATCTCTTCATGTAGCCTCTTGAGTTTCTTCACGCCAATTTACTTCTGAGAGATGACATCAAAAAAGTTGCAGAGGCCAAACAACGTTTGACGGACGTGCTCGTCCATTATTCCTCGGATTGCAACCGGAAGTATCTGCGTCATCTGCACGTGACAGTCGTGAGACTTCATCCCGCTGAACTTCTTCTTCGCCTTGTCTAGGTATCTACTTATCTTGCCTGAGTAACCGTAAGGAACTTTGACTCCTAGTAGGCAGTTGAAAAACTGCTCGATCTCCTGAGGACTTAGAGTGAAGCACAAAGCGGGGCAGTGATAATCATTCCTCTTGACCTGTTTGCCCTTGCGACGACCTTCTGTCTCCTCCTCATCATCATCATCATCATCAGAACGTCCTAGGTGAAGGTCATTCCTAATCTTCATAAATTCCAAGTCGTGCCTTCCTTTTGGCCCGTCTTTGGTCCTATCCGGCATGTTGAGAAGGGTGCCAAGCAGACTCTCGCACACGTTTTTTGTGATATGCATGACATCAAGGCTATGTGGCGTGCGGAGGATCTTCCAGTATGGCAAATCCCAGAAAACTGACCTCGTTTTCCATACCTTCAGCAGCGGCTTGGGCGCCTTTTGCTTCTTTCCCGGCGCTGGGCACTCTGGCCAATTTGTCAACAACTCATCGATTTTGTCGCCGCTCCTCAGAGATGGATCTCCTCGAAGCTCAACTTTCCCATTGAAGAGATCTTTGCATCTTCTCCATGGGTCATCCTTGCGAAGCCACCTTTGATGCCCAATGAACACGGTTTTCAAAGAACAGGGATCTTTCTATAGCTGGTGATACGTTGTGTCATCCATGCACCGAATGCATGCACAATATCCATGGACCACCTGCCCCGAGACATATCCGCAACCGAGATAGTCATGCATCGTCGTGACCAACGCGGCTCTCATAGGGAAATAATCTTGTGCGATAGCGTCCCACGTATTGGGTGGTGCATCCCATAACATTGCTAGTTCCTCTTTCAACAGACCAAGATACAGTTGGATGGTCAAATCATTGCAGAAAGTAATCATCTTGATGACGTCATGCGTACTGGATAAGTCGAAGGAATACAAGTCAAAGAAAATTTTGAGCCTATGATCGCCTCCAAAGAAACCCGACCATAGCCTCAGGGGCTACTCCCATACTGAGCGCTGGTCGCGCACCCGATGAAAGGAAAGAAGAAGGAGAAAGATTTTAATCTGTTGTTTCTGTAGGTTATGACGAAAATAGGCAAAACAAGGAGCAAGTACCTTTGAGCCTATACCTGAAAAAATTTGATTATAGCCTCAGGGGCTACTCCCATCGGGAGCGCTGGTCGTGCACCCAATGAAATAGTCAACTTTGCAATAAGGAGGGAAATTATGGAGTACACATTGGAGCAAATTAATGACTTCCTTGTCAATGAATCAACATTAGACTACAAGATATTCGCTAATTCTCTCCCATCGGGAGAGATTTATGACTAGTCAAAGAAAACAACTCAAATATTTCGGGTATTGAAACAGCCAAACAAGGCTCCCGACAAAATTATAATTCTCAAGCCGCGTCATCCCGATAAAAAGCTTGAATGCCATGATTGTAAAAAATCATGAAGGTAAGACCTTAGGATCCATCCTGCATGGCCTAGTATACGCACGCTCTGCTCGTAAATTTCCGTATCCACGATGCGAAGAAAAATCCTGGTGGACGCACTGGGTACCCTGAGAAATACTGGAATCCTATCTTTGTAAGTCCTAAATGCGGCAAAATATTGTGTTACGCTAGGTACCGTATTCAGGCCCGAGGGCTTGAATTCGAAGTAGGTGACAAGCTTCTGCTCAGGCAGTTAACTAGTCTCCTAATCCATCAGAAGCGCCAGGCTTGTTAACCAAAATCCCATTGAGAACTAAATAATATGAATTGTTTGATGAATACAGGGAAAAAGAAGAAGTCGAAGATTGATCAAGTCGAAGATATGAAGATTTGAGATTCAACCTGAATCTGCAATTCTGGTGGAATCTCGAGGGCTACTGACAAGGGTATAACTAATAAAGCCCATTATCTTAGTACCCTTGGGGCCCATTAGATAGGCCCAAGTATAGATGTAGTCAAAATATGAGATGACATTGTATACGGACATTGTAATTTGTATTGAACCCGACCGGTTCCTCGAGACCTGGCCACCTATATAAAGGGGACAGGGGAGGCCGGCCAGGGACAGATTGAGATTGAGCCAATGGAGTACTACGCTTATTCTCGATACACGTAAAACCTCACCTTATTTGTCTGATCTTTACCTTCGAGTTCATTTGACGCCCTCTTCCCCCGATCCTAAGTCCTTCATCTAGGACATTTGCCGAGTTAACCCTCATCAATTACAAAGGCATTTAGGTTTACCATTCATTTACATATATGAAAATGTATATCTAAAAAGATCGATAAAGGCATATCATCCTCAAATATAGTGCGACTTCTTTATATATATGCAAAATAAAATATGAAACACTTCATATGTGAACAATCGAGGAATCAAGGATCTCATACATGGAAATTTTAACAGGTGCAAATAATTTAATAGCGTAGATGAAGATCGGATTAATTAAAACTAAACCATGAGCCGAGGATTAAAAGTGCAAAACATAGAATTATTTAACTAGATCTAACCCTAGTTTTAGGATTATCTAGATCAAGCAGTACTGACCTCAGATTCCTATTGCTTCTGGTCATCTTCATCGCTTTCGACGGTTAAATCAGGGGGCGGGGGAAGCTGCTGGGGGTAGGGGAGCACATCTGAATCAACGGTGATGTCACCGTGCTGCTGATGCTGCTTCATGGCGAAGTTGCAATAAATGGCGTATGCAACGGTGTTTGCAGTCAGAATTAAACAAAATAGACCAATTACAAAGGCATTTAGGTTCACCATTCATTTACATCTATGAAAATGTATATCTAAAAAGATCGATAAAGGCATATCATCCTGAAATATAGTGCAACTTCTTTATATATATATGCAAAACAAAATATTAAACACTTCCACATGTGAATAATCAAGGAATCAAGGTTGTCATACATGAAACTTTTAACAGGTGCAAATATCTTAATCACGTAGATGACGCTCAGATTAATTAAAACTAAATGATAACCCGAGGATTAAAAAGTGCAAAATGCAGAATTAATTAACTAGATCTCACCCTTACTCTAGGATTATCTAGATCAAGCATTACTGACCTCAGATCCCCCATTCTTCTGGGCATCTTTGTCACTGTCGATGATTAAATCGGGGGAGCTGCTCGGGGCAGGGAGCACATCCGAATCAACAGAGATGTCACTATGCTGCTGGTGCTGCTTCGTGGCCAAGTCGCAGTCTACTACGTATGCAACGGTGTATGCAGTCAGCATTAAACAAAATAGACCAATTATAAAGGCATTTAGGTTTACCATTCATCTACATCTATCAAAGTATATATCATTAAATATCGATAAAGGCATATCATCCTCAAATATAGTGCAGCTACTTTATATATGCAAAATAAATGATTAAACGCTTGAACAATGGAGGAATCAAGGATCTCATACATGGAACTTCTAGCATATGCGAATATCTTAATCGTGTAGATGAAGCTTAGATTAATTAAAACTAAACCATAAGCCGAGGATTAAAAGTGCATGCATAATTAATTAACTAGATCTAACCCTTGCCGTAGGATTATCTAGATCTAGTAGTACCGACCTCAGATTCCTCTTGCTTCTAGGCATTTTCATCCTTATCGATGGTTAATCATGGGGGGGGGCTCTCGGGGAGGGGAGCAGATCTGAGTCCATGGGGATGTCGCCATGCTGTTGCTGCTGCTTCAAGACCAAGTCGGAGTCAACGCCATGGTCGTCGTGATGCTGCTTCGTTGCCACCTCACATGGCACGAAAAGGTCTTTGAGCTGCTTCTGCTTTTGCTGGGTGTCGCGGGTGACTTCCTTATTCTAATTCTACTGGGAGTGTTCAACGCCTTTGTCGAGGTCGTCTTGGAGCTGCTGGATGTATTTGACGATCCAATAGACACTATCGTTTCCTTCTTCTAAGCGTGTGGGGCACCACTACTAGTGATAAGGGTCAAGCCGATGATCCTTGAGTTTTGTCCCGATCTTTCACAGCGAGTCAGCCCAGATAAATAATCTTCCAATAACGCGAAGAACGTCACTTGAAGAAGAGGAACGAATCCAGCAAGCAACGTGATGAAGATCACCACGCCTCAAACCTGAGCCTGATAATTCTTGATGAACACAAGAACCCTTGCAGCAATCTTTATTTGATAACACGGCAGTGCCGTTTCCCCGGAGGGATGATACACGGTGGAGCACACGATGGTTTTTGACTAAACAACTGAACTCCCCTAAACCCTAGACTGCTGGCCTCCTTATATAGATGGCCAGAAAACTGTTGGGCTTGGACAGGCCCAAACCCAAAACACAAATAAAACTAAGTGACCCATAACATGACCTGACACACAAAATAACATAAACAGGTATATAAATTGCTGACACAACCTTAGACTAAATTATCTCATATCGTAGGTCGTCCTGGCGTGCCAATCTGCAATGAGCTTTCCTCACCTTGGTGGAGTCCTGAAATTGGGTTTCACCTCCTCCTTCGTGCCCATATCATCCTCCCCCCCTTCAAAAAGCGTTGTCCCCAACGCGTGAGGGTCTGCTCAAAAGGGTGGCGGAATATCAATAATAGCACCCCGCATATTCGCCATCTTCAAGTCTTGCTTGCCTTCCTCACCACATCCTCCCTCTTGGCCTGCTCGACTTGATACAGCCCTGGGTGGCTGCACCTCTTTTCTTCGCCAAATGAACTTGTACTTAGGCGCCTCCACCTTCTTCTTCTTCTCAACTCTTGATGGAACCTTGCGTTGCTGAACATGAACTTGCTTAGCACGACCCTGCAAAGTAGTTATCCCTGGGCCACACAACTGATGAACACGTCCATCCTTGCCTGCATGCACACGCACTGCTGCTCCAACAAAACGTCTCCGAGGTGTTCTCGCAAAACTGTGGCTGACTACCCGTGGCACCATATGCACCGGAACACGATCAGCATCACCGTCATCGGTCTGAACACCCATGTCAACACGAACTGGAAGTGGAACACATGGAACACATGCTGACATATCCGTCCCTTCATCAATATGAGGCTTGACTTCAACCGGCTTGTCACTAACAAGAACAACTGGCTTGTCATCTACAGGCTTGGCTGAAACAATATCACCACTGACGCTTTGTGCATCATGCTCCTCAGGTTGCGGCGTAGCTATCCTAGATTTTGGCTTAGCCTTGCGCAACTTCTCCTTGTGTACCACCAGCTCAACATCAGACTTTATGTGATCATCTCTCATCGGCTTCAAAGTCCGCTGTTTGCCATCATGCACAAAAGAATATGTATTTGCTCTCCCAGCATGCATAGCATTGTGATCATACTGCCATGGACGTCCAAGTAACAGTCCACACACCTCCAATGGTAACACATCACACTCCACCTCATCAGCATAGTCAGCAACTGTAAATGGCACACGCACCTTGTGAGTAATCTTTAGCATACCGCAGCTATTAACCCACTCAACATGCCTCGGTTCTAGAATACGCCAAGTGGATAAACCCAAAGCCTCCACAACCGCCTTGCTAATGCCATTACAGTAACTACCACTATCAATCATTAACTTGCATGCTTTGCCTTTGATTATGCACTGCGCCTGAAATAAATTCCATCGCTGGCCTCTATCCGCTGTCACACAAGTCTCATCATGTACTCTTTTGAGTTGCATATTCAGCCCACTCAATGGTACAACCTCCTCCACGACATCCTTGACAACATCAGCCTTGACAACATCAACCACTGACAATTCAGAATTCGTGGCTGCCACCTTGCTAACTGTCGGCAATGGAACAACTGTTAACTTCTCATGAGTAGTCACAGCTGTCGGGACCTTCGGTATAGGAGCTATGCTCTTGCCAACATCCTCTATCCCATGCACAACCTTGGGTGGCTGCTGAATCACTTCTATGGTTACCATGGGCTTTCGAGAAGGAACCACGGTGCTAGAAGGGATAAAGCACTCTCGCAGAAATTTCCTGAAATTCGCCCAAGTTGCAGAGGTAATGCGCTTCTCCCACAATGCTTTTTGCCACCAATTGTGTAGCTTTATATCCACGCGTCGGTCTGCAAGAATCAAACGTGTAGAATCGGCCATGTTGTGACTATAGGTAGCACATCTATAAAGACCCTGTAGCATATGACGTTCCCATGACTCAAAGTCTGCAGCTGTTGAATTGTGGTTCAGTTGCCAATTGAGATCATCTTCAGCACATGCTACGCCGTCTAACAGATCAAGATAGTCATTGAAAATGTCACCCGACTTTTTGCCACTACGACACCGTTCGCCGTAATAATCACCAGGAAAAGAATCCATCTTGTGCCTCTTGGTCCGTCACACCAAAATCTGAAATAACGTGTGTACCAAACCCAGCCTTCACTGATTTCTCAATACAAAACAATTTCACCGGTGCTTTTCCTGAAAGCTATTGATATTAATTAGTATCTGTCGAAATTGGAGTGAAAACCAGCGAACTGAACTGACAAAGAGAACCAAAACTGGAGAGCAATCTGGGCGCCTGACCACAGAGACCGTCTGTGGTCGAGAGAGCACGCGAGCTGCCGCAAACCTGGCGAGCGCGAGCGGCCAGGGGCGATGCGATGCGAGGCCTGATCGTCCAAAGCATGGGCAGTTGGGCCGGCCCATGATGGCCAGCAAGCTGGCGAGCGCGAGCAGCCGCGGTCCAGGCGCAGGCGCGTGGCAAGCAAGCTGGCGAGCGCGAGTGGCGTCACAGGCGCGGGGCGGGGCCGGCGGTCGCCAGGGGGCAGACACGATCCGTGCCCAGGCGCGTGAGATCGATACCTTTTTCTGTTTTTTTTACTCGGTAGCGATCGGTGGGACTCTGGCAGGAAGACGGTCTCGAGCGCCACGAGCCTCGCTCGTTTTTTTTTCTATTGCCTCGATGCTCCCGATCGGATCTGACCAGGTTGCTGCCTGGATTTCCTTTGCCCCGAGCTAGATGCAGCGTGGAGTGCCAGGCACGCGCGGGGAATGCGATCACCAGGCACGCACGGGCGGCCGCCTTCTTTTTGTTACTGGTAGCGATCGGCCAGCGCAGCACACTTGCGATCAGATCGGATCTTCGATGCAACGATCTAGCCGATCGCGTGTGCTTCCTTTACCCTTTGTGTTTCAACTTCGCACGATCGGATCAGATAGAGGTGGATGGCCTGGACTCTAGGAGATCGATCGTGGGGATCGATACTGGAAACCGACGCCGACTCCAATGGAGAACCAGCAATCCGCCCCGGAGATGGAAACGATCAAGAACTTGCCCACTCTCCTTAAACAATTCTGATCTAAAAACGGTGAACGAAGAACAATCTGTAGATCAACAATAAACACTCGCGGTGATAAACCCAGAAATCTGATACCACATGATAAGGGTCAAGCCGATGATCCTTGAGTTTTGTCCCGATCTTTCACAGCGAGTCAGCCCAGATAAATAATCTTCCAATAACGCGAAGAACATCACTTGAAGAAGAGGAACGAATCCAGCAAGCAACGTGATGAAGATCACCACGCCTCAAACCTGAGCCTGATAATTCTTGATGAACACAAGAACCCTCACAGCAATCTTTATTTGATAACACGGCAGCGCCGTTTCCCCGGAGGGATGATACACGGTGGAGCACACGATGGTTTTTGACTAAACAACTGAACTCCCCTAAACCCTAGACTGCTGGCCTCCTTATATAGATGGCCAGAAAACTGTTGGGCTTGGACAGGCCCAAACCCAAAACACAAATAAAACTAAGTGGCCCATAACATGACCTGACACACAAAATAACATAAACAGGTATATAAATTGCTGACACAACCTTAGACTAAATTATGTCATATCGTAGGTCGTCCTGGCGTGCCAATCTGCAATGAGCTTTCCTCACCTTGGTGGAGTCCTGAAATTGGGCTTCACCTCCTCCTTCGTGCCCATATCAACTAGAGAAATGCTTATAGTAGCACGGCTTACCATCGGCAAATATAAAAAAGATTCATCGATGGTAAGGCCTTCTAGGCTAGCCGTGTAGTACAGCTGGCAAATAGGTTAGACATGCGCTGGTGATACACACTTGCCATCGGTGCATAGGGCAAGGTGTGCGCCAGGGATAAAATGGCCCAGGTGGCCCGGTTCTTGGTCTATGATATCGCCGGCGAATACCCTGCCCATTCACCAGGGATAATAGGGATACCACCAGCGAATAACCGGCCCATTCTCCGGTGATAATAATTCAAAATTTTCAAAATTTTGAAAAATACAGCTGGCACATCAACAAGGACGTGCACCGGCAATAATAGAATTTCTTTTAATTTTCACCCACAGCACCCCCCTTGTGGATCACCTATTTTAGTTTTGCAAGAAATAAAATAAAATGCTAAAAAATTCCAAAAGATAAAAATCTTTGAGATGTTGTTATATTATGTGTTCTAGGTGATAGGAAAAATAAAAAAACATCAATTTCGATATATTTTTGCAAAAAAAACGTTATGGCGTGGTAAAACAACGATAACTTTTGCATACGACGTCGGATTCAAAAGTTTTTTATATGAAAAATTATCTACATGAAAAGTACATCTGAATTTGGATAATTTTTAGAATCCTCAAATTAAAAATGGAGAATTGACATTTTCACTTTTAGATTTTTGAATTTTAAGATTTTGTTTCAAGATTTGTTGGATTCTTTATCATTTTCTTGGGATTTTTTGAATGTTCTGAGATTTTCGGGATTTTTTTGGAGATTTTTGGGATTTTGTGTATTTCAAATTTTTGGCACACACAAACTCACACACATACCCACAGACACTCACACACACACACACACACACTCATACACTTATATATACACACACACTCAGACACATAAGGCTTATAAGGATTGCATGGGTAATAGTATCGATAAGGTATAATGGGTGTAGGGGTAAATCATACAGATAGAACTTGGAAGTTAAGCGTGCTTGGCCTAGATCAATTTGAGGATGGGTGAACGAGTGGAAAGTCGACTATTTGGTATGAATCGAGGACTTTCCAGGTGTGATAAAATTGTCAAACAATTCATATATTTAGGTTTTTTCATATTATTTAGGTTTTTTGAATTTTTAGATATTTTTAATATAGTGCGAGTGCATCACTTTTCTACTGCGCATCCTCGACACACCCACTAAATTTGCCAGCAATATTGTTTTAACCCCGACGCACTTTGATGTTTGACGGCGGTTAGCCATTACCACCAGCGTGATGGTCGATGGCGAACCGAAATGCACTGACGGTAAGCTTTTTTGGTGCGCCAGAAGTAGGCTCATCACGGGCTGCTAGGTGGAGGATGCATGGTGGTGGTGCGGCTATTGTGGTGTGGAGCAACCAAAGTGTGGTGCTGCTGGGGGTGGCGAGTGGGAGAAGGGGGAGGCGGATGGGGTCCAAATGTGGAAGAGGAAAATATCTATATGTAACAGTGACGGCAAGTATTTACCAGCATGACGCCTAGGCATCACTATAATTTGTATGTACATGTACCATTTGTGACGGGTAGTAATAATAAGCGTAGTGCAGGAAAAACTAACATCCCACTCCATTCCACGTACCCCAGACATAGAAGCATGGAATGACGGCTTGAGATACAACGGGAATTGGCAGATGTGAGTCCCCTCCCCCACCCCTCCCCACCCCCTCCCCCTCTGTAATACCCCGGATTTTGAAGAGCAGTTTTGACCATAACAAATGAGAGGTTTGGCCGATTATTGGAATCCTGAACCATTGTGTAATATCCCAGCACGTAGGACAACTCCGAGGTAGAATAGAGGGGTTTTGTGCATTTCATCTGAAATAACGGGATTTTTTCGCGCTTTTGTTACTAAAACCTAAGAGTGATCGAATCTCTCTTCGAGAGGGGATGGTGAACTCTCGAAGTGCTAAAGATTTGGACATGACCTCTTTTGATCTATTGCTTGTGGGAAACAATTAAGTTGAATGACTAAAGCTTAAAGATCATTTGAATTCAAAACTTGAATTTGAATTTAAACTTAACTTAAATTCAAATGGCACATTTAGAAAGAATAAATGTTTCAAATAAGAAAAACTTTGGACTTTATTAATCACCAACACAAAATACATTGTCTTTACAATGTCTATGAATAAAAGAATATTACAACAATGGGCAATCATAGAATGTTACAAACTGAAGCTAAAAAGAAAATAAAGAAGAAAAGAAAATAAATACAAGTTATAACTAAATCCTAAACTATCTTGATCATCAAATCTTTCTTCTTTTCTTCTTCACTCTTCTTATCACCTGCACACAAAGGGTATACAAAGAGAAAAGCCACCATGGTAATACAAGTGGCAGTCAAATTTAAATGAAGCACTGTTGATAATCATCAAGAGGATGATCTTATCAACATGACTCACACACAAATATCTGCCAAGAACCAATCTGGCCTGCCAAGCCACCAAGCAAGCAAGCAGTTGGTCACCAGATGCATGTTAGAGAGGTGTCAAGCCATCAGAACCCAGGGGGTGATATAAAACAGTACTGTGAGTGCAAAACTGGTTGACCAGAAACCCTAGTCGAACAGCACCACAGCACAACACCACAGCAACCACAGCACCACAGCACCAACAGCCACAGTACCACAGCACCACACTAGCACCAGCACAGCACCAGGTTCTCTCTGCTCATGAGTTGAGCATCAAGAGGGAATTCACCTCACCAATCAAAAACCCATAGCCAAAGCCAAAGCAACATGGTTACTTAATCAAGATCAGAAGCAGCAGGGAGCAGGCCAAGCACCTGGGAGGTGCAGGCCAGGCAAGGTGGGGAGCCAAGCACAAGGAGGTGCAGGGCAAGCCACTGGGAGGAGCAGGGCAAGTACCAGGAGCCAGTGATCAAGCACAACCAAGAGCATCATCAACATCACCACAGCCACTCATAAAAGCCAGCACAAGACCAAGGTATAACTAGGACTTGCATATCCATGAGTAAAACCTTGCAAGCATCCAGGTTCTTGCATACACAAGAAAACAACAGCAATGAAACCCTCACCACCAAATCCTTCTACTAAGCATAACACTTAGGAAGTTTGGGGAGGTTTTTCTCCTCAGACTTACAGAGAAGTGCTCTGTATAATCTTCATAGGAAGATTTAGCTAGTGGGAAGCAAATCAATAAGCACCAGCAAGAGTAAAAGCCTCAGACCATGCATCATAGGCTGAAACTAAGATCATCATGAGGATCTGTTCTTATCAGTAAATTAATTGCCCAATATGATGATTTAGCCTCTAATAGAAACCACCAAGCATGTTTAGCATCACTAAATAGCAGCCATCCAGTTTATTTATCAAGCAAAGATTGTGAACCTCACATGGAGGAAGCACAATTAACACTCAATAATAACAGTTACATGCTGTCAATGAATAACATGCTATAAAAGCAAACAAAGCCTTCAGCAGCATACAATTCAAGCATAAATTGCTTGATAGAAATTATCATCACTGAAACAAGTTTCAGTTCATAAAAATCAATAGAATTAGCACAAGCTTAAGCTCAGCATGTTTATATCATAATGAAAACAATCACATGAATCAACTGGTAGCAGTTTGCACTGCAAGTCAGAGAGCATCACTTAGACAATTGCTTGATAAGCACATCACTAGAGAGCCAAGCTAGCATCACAGAGGAGGCATCCTGATATGGGGTGGCCCGATCTTCTCAGTAAGCTTGCGGTAATGATGATGATGGTGATAGATAACTTGGTGTCGCCGATGATCTCTCCTCGCTAGATCCCTGATGCCAATGCAACAGCTCTCTACCCTTCGGATATTCACGACTTCACACACTTGCGCAACGCAGCCGTCGACCACGAAACGGTATAATTGCAATTCACTAATTCCCAATGGAACAGCAGATCACACTTAACTTGCAGTATATAATCTCCAGATCGAAACGAATTGGAGACAAGAATTCCAGATGAATGCTTGCAGCAGTCTCAAGAACTAGGGTTTATCTAAAACGTGGTCTAACCTCTCTATGGCGCATAGGCACACAATATAAGGGGGGTGCGGCTGGCCCAAAGGCAGCCGACCTGACCTGGTCCTCTAACTTGGTTCGACTCAACCGGACGTGATACAAACTGACCCAAAGGTTGGGTGCAGCCAACTAGGCGCGCAAGCCTTATGTGTATGGCGCACATACACTTGGTGGTGCGCCATATGCAGCCTCCTGCGTGATGTCCTCCTCCTCCTCATGCTGGTCGCCGGCCTCCCTCTCCTCCCTCGCGTCCATGTGCATGATCATCACGTCTTACTCCAGCTCCTCGCTCCCTCGTGCTATGTCTTCTTCTCCCATGAACCTGAGTATGCAAACACACAAAGACTTAGGCAGTAAACAATTCTCATTAACAAAATAATCAGATTCTATTAGGAGCAAATTCACCTGTTGTTCTATTAACTTTGCACGAGCTCTTGTGATAGGTCCAATTCTGATTTCATCATTGGACTTCTTCTTTGCAGCAACTTGCTTGTCATCATTACGAAGTGGAGATGGAACAATAGTAGGGATGTCCTCATCATCTCCCCCCCCCTTCAAAAGGCGTCGACCTCGACGCTCCAAGGTCTTCTCCATCATATGGTGACAAATCAGCAACGTTGAAGTTGTTGCTAACGCCACCAAACTCAGCAATAGGAATATCAATCGAGTAGGCATTGTCATTTATCTTGGCGAGCACCTTGTAAGGACCAGCACCACGCGGCCTCAACTTGGACCTGCGCAGCTGTGGGAACCTATCCTTGCGCAGATGCACCCAAACCATATCTCCAGGCTGAAACAAAACTTGCTTTCTTGATTGGTTTCGTGTAGCAGCAATGTTCTTGCCTTTCTTTTCAATGGCCTCTCGTGTCTTCTCATGAATTTTCTTCACATAATCTGCTCATTTTGATGCCTCCATATTAACTCTCTCATGCAATGGAATTGGCAGCAAATCTAGTGGTGTGATTGGTTTGAAACCATACACCACCTCGAAAGGACAAAGCTGAGTAGTAGTGTGCACCGCTCTGTTATATGCAAACTCAACATGTGGCAAACACTCCTCCCACTCACGCAGATTTTTCTTGATCATGGCTCGCAGCAATTGTGACAATGTTCTATTCACCACCTCCGTTTGACCATCAGTTTGGGGATGACATGTAGTGCTGAACAGTAACTTCGTTCCCAGCTTGCCCCATAGTGTCTTCTAGAAGTAGCTCATAAACTTCACGTCCCTGTCAGAAACAATTGTCTTGGGCACTCCATGCAAGCGAACAATGTCCCTGAAAAACAGATTAGCTATGTGCGACGCATCGTCGCTTTTGTGGCATGCAATAAAATGTGCCATCTTAGAGAATCTATCCACTACCACAAATATACTATCATGACCTCTTTTAGTGCGTGGCAAACCTAACACAAAATCCATACTGATATCTTCCCATGGTGTGGTAGGTGCAGGTAGTGGTGTATACAAACCGTGAGGCTTCAGCTTGGACTTGGACGTGTTGCATACAATGTAGCGCCTAACAAATCTGTCCACGTCACGCCTCATCTTGGGCCAATAAAAATGATCAGCGAGCATAAGAAGCGTCTTCTCACGCCCAAAGTGACCCATCAATCCGCCAGCATGTGATTCCTGCAACAATAGCAAACGTACCGACGATTCTGGAACACATAGTTTGTTAGCACGAAACAAAAATCTATCATGTATGTGGTACTTGTCCCATGCATTTCTAAGCATACACAAACGATATGGTTCAGCAAAATCATGATCAGTGGCATACAAATCACACAAGCTCTCTAAACCAGGAATTTTAACATCAAGATGCGTCAATAACATGTTCTTCCTAGATAGAGCATCAGCAACAACATTTTCTTTCCCTTTCTTATACTTGATGATGTAGGGAAACGACTCAATGAACTCAACCCACTTAGCTAGGCGCCTATGCAAGTTAGATTGAGCTTTCAGATATTTTAAAGCTTCATGATCAGAATGTATGATAAATTCTTTTGGCCACAAATAATGTTGCCAAACCTCAAGAACTCGAACAAGCGCATACAATTCTTTATCATAAACAGGATAATTCAGTCTAGCACCAGAAAGTTTCTCGCTGAAATAAGCAATAGGTCTACCTTCTTGCATCAACACACCACCAATTCCTATACCACTAGCATCACATTCAACTTCAAATTGCTTAGAAAAATCTGGTAGTGCAAGCAATGGTGCAGAAGTAAGCAAACGTTTCAGCTCATCAAATGCATGATCTTGGGCAGCGCCCCATACAAAAGGCACTCCTTTCTTAGTTAATTCATTCAATGGTGCAGCAATAGTACTAAAGTCTTTCACAAAATGCCGATAGAAACCAGCAAGACCGTGAAAACTTCGTACTTGACTAACATTCATGGGAGTAGGCCAATTTTGAATTGCTTCAATTTTAGATGAATCTACCTCTACCCCATGCATAGATACAACATATCCCAGAAATATCACTTTATCTTTTGCAAATGTGCACTTCTCAAGGTTAGCATACAATTTAGCATCACGCAACACTTGCAAAACTTGTCTAATATGCTCACAATGTTCAGATTCAGTGCGGCTGTAAATAAGTATATCATCAAAATATACAACCACAAAACAACCAATAAACTCTCGCAAAACATGATTCATTAAGCGCATGAATGTGCTAGGTGCATTAGTAAGACCAAAAGGCATAACTAGCCACTCATATAACCCAAATTTAGTTTTGAAAGCAGTTTTCCATTCATCCCCTTCTTTCATCCTAATTTGATGGTATCCACTACGCAAATCAATCTTAGAGAAAATAGCAGCACCACTCAATTCATCGAGCATATCCTCTAAGTGTGGAATGGGATGACGATATCGAATAGTGATTTTATTAATAGCTCTACAATCTACGCACATGCGCCATGTACCATCTTTCTTAGGCACCAAAATAACAGGAACAGCACAAGGGCTAAGAGAAACACGAATATACCCCTTGTCCAGAAGCGCTTGGACTTGTCGCTGTATTTCCTTTGTCTCTTCGGGGTTGGTCCTGTACGGCGCACGGTTTGGAAGAGTGGCACCAGGGATCAAATCAATTTGATGCTCAATTCCACGCAATGGTGGCAGTCCTGCGGGCACCTCCTCCGGAAACACATCGTCGTACTCCTGCAATACATTAGAAACACCAAGAGAAACAGGTTGCATATCATTAGAAACTAACACCTCGCCTTTGTACATAAGCACAAGTGGCATGGCTGTAGGATCCGCTCTAAATTCTACCATGTCTTCTTTGGTGGCTAATATAAGCAAACTAGGCACTCTCTCACTTTTCGTTATATTTTCACTCACAGCTATTACATTATTTTCTCGTGTAGGTGGCTGTTCTAGCTTCACTTCTGTTTTCTGACGAGACTCATTGACAATTTGCTGCGGTGACATAGGTTGTAGATTAATTTTCTTGCCCTTGAACTCCAAGTGATAGGTATTGGCTCGGCCATTGTGTTGCACATGGCGATCATACAGCCATGGCCGACCCAGTAGTAGGTGACAAACAGTCATAGGAACCACATCAAACTCAATGGAATCCTTGTATGGTCCTATCTCAAAATTCACACGCACCATATGATTTACCTTCATCTCTCCATTATCACTCAACCATTGGATGTAGTAGGGATTTGGATGAGGTAAATATTTCAGATTTAACTTGGCACATAACTCCTTGCTTGCTAGATTGCGGCAGCTACCTCCATCAATGATTACTTTGCAAGCTTTGTTTGGGCCAACTAGTGCTTTTGTTTGGAACAAATTGCAGCGCTGGGAATCAGCATGTGGCGTGACACTCAATGCACGCTGCGAGACAACAATGGTAGGCGCTGGAGAAGCAAAGGCATCCATGCCGCCCTCACTTGTGTAACCATCATCATGGGAATCATACGGATCAGCGTCATCTCCAGTCTCATACTCATTATCATCATTAACAATCATCACCTTTCTGTTTGGACACTCTCGCTTGAAGTGCCCCTTGCCACCACATGTATGGCATTGCATATCTCTATTACGAGCTGTAGACATGTTGGAACCAGAGCTAGGCGCAGGAGCTGCTGGTTTCTTTGCAGTAGAAGCATTGGAGGCTGGGTGAGAATGTGAAGAAGAGGGGCCTCTGGTGGCACCCTCCATAGGCGCTGCAGATTGGTGTGGCGCCCTGCTAGAAAACCTCCCAGAAGGAGTATATCGTGCCTTGATTTGAGCCTCTTCAGCTAGCTGCGATTCAGCCTCCCTTGCATGATGCAAAAGCTCGTTCATATTGTTGTAGGAATGATGCCTAACAATACCTTTGATGTTGTACTTCAGCCCATGAAGAAATCGCTGCATGGTCATCTCGATAGACTCTCGAACACGTGCACGCTGCAGCAACATCTCCATGTCCATGTAATAAGCATCAACGGTCATGGTTCCTTGCTTCAACTGTGTCAATTTAGCATAAACAGTACGCAGGTAATTAGTGGGAAAAAACGAGCTCGCATGATCTCCTTCATATTGCGCCATGTAAGAACAGGAAGCTCGTTGTTATCTCTTCTTTCCGTCACAATGCTATCCCACCAACGCAAGGCATAACCATCAAATTCTGAAGAAGCAAGCTTGATCTTCCTATCTTCAGTGTAATCATGCAAACGCCATAATTTTTCAATCTTGAGCTCCCAAGTAAGGTACTCCTCCGCATCAGTGGAGCCTTCAAATCTGGGAATCGTGAACTTGGGCTTGCCCAAGCCATCATCCTCCTGAAATGGCACACGCCGAGCACCAGGTGGTGGTGGTGGCCGACCCTGTCCTGGAAAACCACGCCCGCGGCCATTGTTGCCCATCATGTGTTCATTATCTCCATGGACACTATCAACATCGCCATGGTCCTCATGGTGGCGTTGCTCAACAGTTACACGCAGCCCATTGACGGAAGTTGTAAATTGATGTATGCTTGTCTGGAGAGCAGTGACTTGCGCTTGCATAGCATTGACTGTAGTTTCAGTGGCATCTACTTTCATTTGCACAGCTTGAATATCAGCGTCAATGTTTTCAGTGGATCTAGTAATAACCCCTTGCAAATGATCACGGAGAGCTTCATATTCCCTCCATGTAACAGTAGCATCATCAGCCTTTTTCTGCATCACATCATCAACACCACTAACAGACATGATTAGTAGGTTAGTGCACTAAATCAAAAATCTTTTTGGTGGCACACTCACAACTCACCCAAAACTGACAAGAAAAGGAAATCTTACCGTTCCAAAGTGAATAGCAACTGCGTACCCGTTCGGATTGATGACTAATGCACGGATGTGATGAAGTGAATACCAGGGTATAAGAGCAATCACACGACAAAGCAGGAGTGTATGGTGGAGCTGTAGGTATGGTATCCTAACTACACCAAAGACAAGTCCTAGTGCTGATCGTGTGAACAAAACACCCAAGGGAAACACACACGTGGAGATAAACGTGGCAAAGCAACTATAGAACAGGAGATGTTGCAATGCACAAGAGAGACACTAGCAATGCTCAATGTAAACAGGCACAAGATTGCTCAATCTACTAATGCAGCAACTTAGATGTATGCTTCGGCCGGCTTCTCACTTTTCTGTTTTTGATTCTTCTCTCTTTGCTCTTTTTTTTGACTTCTCTTTATAAATCCAATTCACGGAGTGCTACAGTAAATTTCGGCCACAATACGTCGCACCACGAAGATTTTTCAGCACGGCAGACAAAAATGCACTTGAAAACCCTAAACAGAGCAGCCCGTGGAGCAAAGATATGCTAGTCTCAAATAGGTAAGCTCCTACACAATTGTATAGTAGAAAGGCTGTGGCTATGTTTGTCACAAGATGCAGAAAGGTACGCTATGTGGACTCGGTTTTGAAGGAAAACGAGAAAAACTCGGATTTGTACCACGGCAGAAGAACGCACAGAACTCGTGCCGCGGCAGGACTCGGAGCAAGCTTGCCAACGCGCTGGACCAGACAAACGTGGCGCGGTGTCTGATCGGGAGCGTTCGCTTCCTACGCGCGAGACCAGACAGATCGCGTCTTTTGTCTGATGGCGAGCGATCGAAGTGGACTCGAAACCTAAAACCGACTAGAACCTAGACTCCTACGGAACAAGAAATAGATCGGATCAAAGAAGGAAAACGACCAGCAACTAAAACCAATCTACGATGCAATCTAGGCTATGGCAATACTATGAACCCTAATTTTTTTTTTGGCTTTTCTGGATAGGACGAAAATCAAAACTAAACTACGGATGATCTGGTGGATTGCTTACCGAGGAAACACTGGAAATCTGATACCAATATGATATGGGGTGGCCCGATCTTCTCAGTAAGCTTGCGGTAATGATGATGATGGTGATAGATAACTTGGTGTCGCCGATGATCTCTCCTCGCTAGATCCCTGATGCCAATGCAACAGCTCTCTACCCTTCGGATATTCACGACTTCACACACTTGCGCAACGCAGCCGTCGACCACGAAACGGTATAATTGCAATTCACTAATTCCCAATGGAACAGCAGATCACACTTAACTTGCAGTATATAATCTCCAGATCGAAACGAATTGGAGACAAGAATTCCAGATGAATGCTTGCAGCAGTCTCAAGAACTAGGGTTTATCTAAAACGTGGTCTAACCTCTCTATGGCGCATAGGCACACAATATAAGGGGGCTGCGGCTGGCCCAAAGGCAGCTGACCTGACCTGGTCCTCTAACTTGGTTCGACTCAACCGGACGTGATACAAACTGACCCAAAGGTTGGGTGCAGCCAACTAGGCGCGCAGGCCTTATGTGTATGGCGCACATACACTTGGTGGTGCGCCATATGCAGCCTCCTGCGTGATGTCCTCCTCCTCCTCATGCTGGTCGCCGGCCTCCCTCTCCTCCCTCGCGTCCATGTGCATGATCATCACGTCTTACTCCAGCTCCTCGCTCCCTCGTGCTATGTCTTCTTCTCCCATGAACCTGAGTATGCAAACACACAAAGACTTAGGCAGTAAACAATTCTCATTAACAAAATAATCAGATTCTATTAGGAGCAAATTCACCTGTTGTTCTATTAACTTTGCACGAGCTCTTGTGATAGGTCCAATTCTGATTTCATCATTGGACTTCTTCTTTGCAGCAACTTGCTTGTCATCATTACGAAGTGGAGATGGAACAATAGTAGGGATGTCCTCATCACATCCCAAGTAAGCAACACATAATTCAGTTAAGAAGCTCTTAACTGAATTTCATGCTAACAGTAGCCACAATTACACAGCACATGATCAAGCTAACAGCACAGGGGAAAATCCCTAGATAAACATACCAAGTTCAGTTAAGAAATTCCTAACTAAATCTTGCACTAACACTTGCACTAGAATCCACAGTAGCAAAGTACAGAGACTAGCAGCACAAGATTGAGCAGAACAACAGCAGCAGTAACACAAGCTTGAGCAGAGCAACAGCAACAGCATAGGCAAGCATGCCTGGCTCGCTGGCCAGTCCACCATAGTAAGAGGACAGAAGCTAGGAGGAGAAGAAGAAACTCACAGGAGTGCTCCCAGAGGAGCAAGGTAGAAGACCAGGGCGGCGACACGACGGCGCAGCCACGGTTGTGGCAGCAAGGCCACCGTCCAGGAGCTGCACCGGTGAGAAGACGACATCGTGCTCACGGCCGAGCAGCCAAGCACAGCAGGGCGGCGACGTCAGGGTTGCAACAGCCGTCCAACCGACACGACGACGAGGAGGACACCGCAAGCACCGGAGAGCTTGGGCAGGAGCTCCAGCAAAGCTCGCCGGAGTAGATCAAGCCGCATGGTCAAGATCTACTGGGGCGGAGCTCGACGGCGATGGCGGCGATTGGAGGCGGAGGTGACGAAACCCCACGGTCAGGAGGAAGCACGCGACGCGGTGAAGCAGAGGCGCCATAGGGTGGCGGCGGATCTCGCCGGAGCTCGCCGGAGTCGGGCGAGGAGCTCGTCGGCGACTCAGATCGCCAGAGGGGGATTAGGGTTAGGGTTCGACCGAGAGGGGAGCAAGTGAGGGGGAACGACCGGCTGGGCCGAGCCGGTTGGTCAAGCCCACTCGGGGTGACTGACCAGTGGGCCCAGGCTGTCAGCCCAACCTTTTTATTTTGATTTAATTTGGTTTGATTCAAAAAAACCTTAAGAAAACCATAATCTGTTTAAAAATAAATCCAGAAAAATACCTAAAATAAACTAAAAATAATAAGTAATTATTTTTAGCTCTTTTTGTAATTTTGAACCCATTAAGTTAGTAAAATAATCTCATGAGTCAATTACACAAAAGAAAAAGAAGTTAATTGATTTGGCCTAAAAATAATAATTATTATCCATTTAAGAAAATTTGGTAATTCTTAATAAGTTCCATTCAAGAATATTTGATAAATATCCTTGAATGAAATTACCCTTAATATATATTCTTTAAAATCATAAAAAGAATATATCAAGCTTAATAGATAAGTAAATCACTTCTGGGGGGAAATAATTCAAACACACCATAAAGCATGCATTTTTTAATCTTTAACCATTGCCCTTACCGGACAATGATGCTGTTTTCCAGAACCCGAGGTCCCATGTCACTTCAACAAATCCAATTGCACTACCTTGCAATTTGCAGGCAAGTTCACTCTTGCTCATATCTCTTGATTACTTTTAGCAAAGTACTTGCAAATATACCGGTGGTATGATTATTACTGCATTGAAAAGTAGAAGGTTCTCTTTTCATAATTAACATGATTAGCTAGTTATCGACCCGAGTGGTGGTAACCTAGGAGGGCTGGCAAATGGAACCGGGGTATGACTGTTGTGGTGGAGGTTCCCTTTGTTCGGGAAAGTGAACCCAAGGACTTAACAACCAATGTCGCCAGTGATTCTAGCGCCGTAAATTACGGTCAACAATGAGATCTGGAATGGGACGGAGAAGTCAGCTGTATCTTTTTCCTCTCGCATGCCAACGGATCAGTAGTGAGGGTTGTCTTGCCTAGGCTACTATATGGTAAAGGGGGGAAATGTGTTTCCTGCTAGTCTACCTATAGTATAGGGGGGGACAGACTTCCTAATTGATCTATGATGGATTGTAACGGTCATCCGGATCAGGCTACCCATATTGTATAGGAGCGGGCACCGGGGTCCGGAACAGTCTACCTATGGTGGCCTCCATAGTGTATAGGTGAGGACCAGTGCGCCAATCAGTCCACATATGTGGTATAGGAGAGGATGGACTTACAAATGGGTGGGTCTGCAGGGTCGCGGAGAAGAACGGTGATTGACTTGGATCATCAACTGGGCCCCATACAAAAAGGAATATGGACGGGAAGGTACGCCTGGTTGTGCAGCAAAGTGTTGATCTCTCATGGGTACAAGTGACCACCTCTGCAGAGTGTATAAAAAGTATCAAGATACTCCCTATTTTGGGAAGGAGCTACGAACGCTGCAGGAAAGGAGCCCATCGAAGCTCTAATCAACCTGTGAAGACTGACGGACATAGCTCTTTTAAATAAAAGCAATCTTTGAAGAAATTATTATAAAACTGCATTTGACCTAAGACTTTTGAGTCGGAGGTCATAGCTAGTGCATCAAACACCTCTATCCTGTTAAATTAACTTGTTGGGTAACGCTCGTTACTCACCCCATTCCCTCTTAACCCTTGCTTAGACTTGGAGGGCCAGAACGAGGAAACTGAAGGAGCATCGGAGGACTGCGAAGAAGTCTATTATGAAGAGCCGGACCTTTCCAGTGGAATCGAAGGCGTGGATTACACAATCGTCTACGGATACAACGAAGGAACCGAGGAGGAGGCCAACAACTAATAGTATAGGGTAATAGTTTAAGTCACAGGAACCCTATAGAATAAAGTGACTTAAACCAGTTATCATGTTTAGTCTACTTCTATCTGTCATAGTTAAGGTTTATCACATCAAGGTAGAACCTACTAGTGTTCCTCTTTGGACCGAGGAGGAACTGGAATCCTTTGTAAGATTATGGCTTGTAATATTATGTGCTTGAATAAAGACCGCTATGTTTCTGTTGTACCACTCTGAGGGATGTAATATTTGTGAAATGGAACTTCACGAGTGTTATGTCAACGACTTGGATACTACAACATGCAGTGGTATGCTGGGTCACCACAGTTGGTATCAGAGCAAAAGCTTTGACCTTAGGTTGGACGCCTAGTTAATGGGAATGACCTATAGGAGTCAAATAGGAATAGTAAAGAGTTCTCTAAAAATGGTTATGACGTTATTCCCTTGAGAATAACAATGTCATACTTTTTAGTGTTACAATTCTTTATTGTTACTATGATGATGCATCGTATACTAATTTTTCTTTATCTTTTATATAGACTGCCAGGATGGCACGCACCAATCCGTCAAGGACCGTGCAAGTTCGAGATGTGACGTTGGATGAGTATGATGGGAACCTATCCGATCTATTACGGGGCATCCTACAGGAGTGCGGGTGTGAAACCCGTATCCCTGTCAAGAAGTATGCATATTATGAGGGTAGAGTCTTTCAGAAGTACAAGGTGGGGATCATGCTTCCTGCCAAATTGGGCATGAGCGTGGTCATGCCAGCTGGAGAAGCACGTACGGTTAGTACTGCATATAAGATAGCTGTCATGAAAGCCATCACGGATATTCGTGAACACAAAATGGAGAAGTTGTTAGGTACCAAGTTCACGCACATCCCACACGACGAGGAAGGAGAAGATCCTTGTCGGGATAGTTACAAGTTCGCGAAGAGACACCCCCATGCCGCAGCAGAGCACATGGACAGGTGTAAGCATCTGCTTAGTGTGTTCTATCACGCTCACGGAGCTCTAGTTGGTGAGATACAGAGTCTAGTGGAGGAGATCACCGAGCCGACACATATGGGGAAGACTTCCGGACCACCACGAGCAACTGCTCCAGCTTTCTCTGCTGGGGACTTTATTAATCTAGATTAGGAGGACAATCCCGAGGAGCGAGAGTTCGAGCCCGAGGCCGAACCGGAGATGCCACCAGCACACTTTGCACACGGTTCGACTGGAGCCGAATATGAGGCAGGTTTGGAGTCATGGGGAATGCCCCATAACGACAGTTTTGGGGGAAACTCCATGGGCTGGCATTTCGGTGAGTACATGGGAACGGCCGGAGATCCGATTCCTTGTGACTCGGAGCACGAGGTCACGAGTCAGTTTAGGGTTGCTCACCGCACCGGAGACGTGGCAGGGAGGCCCATAAAGATAGAGTCGGATGACCAGGGAAAGTTACTGAGCTATATGGAGCGTGGTGAATGCTCGAGGCCCAAGATGGAGAGAGGTGCCACTGAGGTTGTATACCCATCGTTGAGCGGTTATCTGGGGATGATTTATTTCAACTTAGGCCATACACCCGATCTCGACTATATACCGGCAGAGTCATCTTACACCCCTGCTTCAGTCAGGAGGACATCTCGAGCGACAGGATGGACACCGGGGATGTATCAGGAGTTTGACTACCCGTAGAAGACCACCGTCGATAAGGAGGCGATATGTGTGTAACATATGTACCATATGTGTATTATGTAGTATTTGCTTTCGCAAATGGGAATAAGTGAGTGTAGCTACTCACGGGGCAGTGTGTAACACTATGTTGTTTTTACCCATGTATATACATGGTATATGTTTGGTGTGATTTGGTCATGTTTTATTTGGATTTTATTGTGTGACTAACACTGTGCATGAAGTTGAGCTCAGAAAGCATGGGCATGGTGTAACTATGAGTTTCGCTTGATGTAACAAGGTTAGGGGGATAAAATGGCGACGGTAGTTGGTGAAGAGTCTGAGCAACAGAGGATGGAGACTGAAGCCAAGGCAAAGGAGGCAGCCGATGCAGCGGCAAGGGAACCATTACCACCGCCACCACCATTTCTCACACAGCAAGATTTTGCCCAATATATGATGATGGCAGATGAAAGGCAACGGATGCTTATTGAGTGCCAGACCAAGATGATGCAAGATGTGATGGATCGTAACCGGGAAGGACAAAATGAAGGTGTACATGGAATCTCACTGGCAGACTTTCTGAATACAAGACCACTTCCATTCGCATCAGCGCTGGAACCAATGGACGTCGAAGACTGGTTGTTGGATACTGAGAGGAAGCTCAATACTGTGAATTGCAGTGATAGTGAGAAGCTTAGGTATGCCACTCATCTGTTATGTGGACCCGCAGCAGCCTGGTGGGACAATATTGTGGCAATACATCCTCCAGGAAGGGTATTCACCTGGGATGAATTCAAAAGGAAGTTCAGAGAGGCAAATGTGCCAGAAAGTATCATGGAGTTAAAGAGGAGAGAGTTTGACAACTTAGAACAGAAGGACAAGACGATCATGAGGTATGTTAAGGAATTCACTCTTCTATCACGTTATCCTACTGATGTAGTAAACACGGATGACAAGAGGAAGAAGCGGTTTATGAGGGGTTTGCACCCAATGGCCAAGATGCAACTTAGGATGTTAAAGGCAGCAGATTTCCAAGAACTTGTTGATGCAGCTATCACCATGGAGGATGATTTTAAGCAAGTTCAGGAGGAACGCCGGAAGAAAGCCAAGATGGAACCCAGAAGATATCCGGTCAATAAACCAACTGCAGATCTTACTTTCAAACCACGACCACCAGGTCGGGGAACTTTACCTCGGGGAGGCGGAGGAGGAAATCCTAAGGGAGCAATCACCTGTAATGAGTGCGGAGCTAGAGGACATCTAGCAAGGGATTGCCCAAGACCCAAGGTAATCTGTTATGGCTGTAACCAAGAAGGACACATGAAAAGGCAATGTCCCAATAAAGCTGCATGGGGAAAGAAGCCAACTAGAGGAGGTTTTAACCGTGGAAGTAATTCAGGAGGAAATGGTGCAGGCAAGAGATCTCAGCCTTATAGGAAATTAAATTGCACCAACTTGGAGGAAGTGAATGAATCGGAGAAAACCGTGATAGGTACGCTTCAAATCCTATCTCACCCTGGCAAAGTACTTTTCGATACTGGTGCAACTACTTCATTCATTTCGCAAGAGTTTGTCGATCTTTATGGACTCACTTGCAATAAGTTAGAATACCCCATCACTGTTTTATCTGCGGGGGGAACGATTTTAGTCACACACCTTAAGCAAGAGCAGGTCATTATGATCAGCGATTACGTCTATCTAGCCGATCTTTTTCTTATCCCTATGAAGGATATGGCTGTGATCCTTGGAATGGATTGGTTAGAAGAGAATGGAGCCCAGATAGATTGCAAAGAGAAAACTGTGTCACTTAGATGTCCAGGAGGAGGAAGGATAGTTTATCAAGGAGACCATCATGCACATATTGAAGTTCAACTACAGCTCAATACTTTGAAGGAAGCTAAACTTGAAGACATTCCAGTGGTCAATGAATTCCAAGATGTATTTCTAAAGGAATTACCAGGTATGCCACCAGACAGGGAAATTGAGTTCACTATTCATTTGGTTCCTGGAACAGCACCTATAGCTCAGGCACCATATAAAATGGGGCCTAAGGAGTTAGTTGAGTTAAAGGAACAATTGGATGAGTTAGAACAGAAAGGATTCATACAAGAAAGCATTTCACCTTGGGGTACACCCGTGATATTTGTGGATAAGCGGGATGGAGGACGCAGAATGTGTGGGGATTACAGAAACCTCAATAATGTTACTATCAAAAACAAGTATCCATTACCCAGAATCTAGGACTTATTTGATCAAGTCCGGGGAGCCGGAGTATTTTCCAAGATCGATCTTCGATCCAGATACCACCAGATTAAGATCAAGAAGGAGGACGTTCCGAAGACAGCTTTTGTGTCCAGGTACGGACATCATGAGTATTTGGTTGTACCTTTTGGATTGACAAATGCACCAGCCATTTTCATGAATCTCATGAACAAGATCTTTATGCCTTACTTGGACAAGTTTGTGATAGTTTTCATCGATGACATCCTAATTTATTCAAAGGACAAGGAAGAGCATGCCAAACATTTGAGGATTGCTCTATAGATTCTCAGAGAACATCAGTTGTATGCCAAGTTTAGTAAGTGTGAATTTTGGTTGGAACAAGTAGAGTTTCTCGGGCATGTGATCAGCAAGGAGGGCATAGCAGTAAATCACAGTAAAGTAGCATCTATTTTAGAATGGGAAGCACCAAAGAATGTCAAGCAGATTAGAGGATTTCTAGGAATGGCAGGCTACTACAGAAGGTTCATAGAAGGATTTTCCAAGATTGCTGGACTAATGACAAAATTGCTCCAAAAGAATACACCATTTGTTTGGTCGGAAGAGTGTGAGGTCAGTTTCCAGTACACTTAAGGATAAGTTGACCACAGCACCCGTGTTAGCCGTACCAGAAACCGGCAAAGATTACACGGTATATTGTGATGCATCCAAGAATGGACTTGGATGTGTGTTGATGCAAGATAGAAAGGTTATTGCTTATGGGTCTAGGCAATTAAGACCACATGAAGTTAACTACCCAACACATGATCTTGAATTAGCAGCCGTGATGTTTGCTTTGAAAGGATGGAGGCATTTTCTATATGGAGCTAAGTGTGAACTCTATACAGACCATAAGAGTCTCAAGTACTTCTTTACTCAAAAGGAACTGAATATGAGGCAACGGCGATGGTTAGAATTGATCAAGGATTATGATTTGACCATCAACTATACTCCCGGGAAGGCTAATGTTGTGGCCGATGCGTTGAGTAGGAAAAGTACAGATACTCAGCCGATGAGCCGGGAAATTCCTAAAGAACTGCTTACGGATCTGGAAAGGTTAGATATTCAATGCCTAGAAGTGGAATCTTTGGGCAGCTTGTCTACTATGAAGGTAATGGAGGAAAGGCAAAGTGATCTAAAGAATACTATCATCCGCCGACAGAGTGAAGATCTATTCATTGAAGAAGAAATCCGAAGGATTGAAGAGGGAAGACCGTCTGAGGTTAGTTTGGCGATTTCAACTCGCTCTGGTTTCATAATAGGATATGTGTGCCAGACATACCCGAAATCAAACAGTTGATACTCAAAGAAGCACATGAAACTCCATATTCAATACATCCGGGAAGTACCAAGATGTACATGGATCTTAAGGAACTATTTTGGTGGAACAACATGAAGCGAGAAATAGCCAAGTTCGTGTCTAAATGCCATACTTGTCAAAGAGTGAAAGCGGAACATCAAAGTCCTGCTGGACTCATGCAACCATTGGATATACCCGAGTGGAAATGGGAAGAGATTGGAATGGATTTTATCACAGGATTACCAGTGACACCAAAGAAGAAGGACATGATTTGGGTTATCGTAGACAGGTTAACAAAAAGTGCACATTTCTTGATCGTTAATCAAAAGGATTCTAGATAAAAGTTAGTAAACTTATATGTTCAGGAAATAGTGAGCAAGCATGGAGTACCGAAGACAATAGTATTGGACCGAGGGTCCGTATTCACTTCAGCTTTCTGGAAACAATTGCATGAAGCTCTAGGATCCAGGTTAGACTTCAGCACTGCTTATCACCCACAGACAGGAGGACAAACTGAAAGAACCAATCAGATCTTGGAGGATATGCTTAGAGCATGTGCATTACATTTTGGAGGATCATGGGAAGAACATCTACCACTGGCAGAATTTTCATACAACAACAGTTACCAAAGTAGCATCCAAATGGCACCATTTGAAGCACTCTACGGAAGGAAGTGCCGATCACCCATCTGCTGGTATGAAACACGGGCCGGTAAGGAATTTCATCCGGACTATGTGAAGGATAGACAACATGCCATTGACATCATCCGTGATCGATTAAAGATTGCTCAGAGTAAGCAGAAGAGTTATGCAGATTCAAAGAGGAGGACATGGGAACCTCAAGTTGGGGACATGGTTAATCTTCGAGTTAGCCCAATGAAAGGAGTACATCGTTTTGGAATCAAGGGAAAGCTTAGTCCAAGATACACTGGACCTTTCAAGATTCTAAGTCAAAAGCGAGGAGTAGCTTTTGAATTGGAGCTACTAACACAACTATCAAAGTTTCATAATGTGTTTCATTCTTCACAACTTCGAAAGTGTATGAAGATACCAGAGGAAACTGTATCCTATGAAGACGTGGAATTGCAAGCAGATTTGACCTATGTTGAGGAGCCGTCAAAGATTTTAGCAGAAAACTGGAAGCAACTTCGCAACAGAGCCATCAAATATTGCAAGGTGCAATGGAAACATCACCCGGAAAGAGAAGCTACCTGGGAGAAGGAAGAAGATCTAAGGACAGCCTATCCCGAATTCTTTAGGTACACCTTACCCCAAACTTCAGGACGAAGTTTTTGTTAAGGGGGGAAGTCTGTAATATCCCAGCACGTAGGACAACTCCGGGGTAGAATAGAGGGGTTTTGTGCATTTCATCTGAATTTACGGGATTTTTTCGCGCTTTTGTTACTAAAACCTAAGAGTGATCGAATCTCTCTTCGAGAGGGGATGGTGAACTCTCGAAGTGCTAAAGATTTGGACATGACCTCTTTTGATCTATTACTTGTGGGAAACAATTAAGTTGAATGACTAAAGCTTAAAGATCATTTGAATTCAAAACTTGAATTTGAATTTAAACTTAACTTATATTCAAATGGCACATTTAGAAAGGATAAATGTTTCAAATAAGAAAAACTTTGGACTTTATTAATCACCAACACAAAATACATTGTCTTTACAATGTCTATGAATAAAAGAATATTACAACAATGGGCAATCATAGAATGTTACAAACTGAAGCTAAAAAGAAAATAAAGAAGAAAAGAAAATAAATACAAGTTATAACTAAATCCTAAACTATCTTGATCATCAAATCTTTCTTCTTTTCTTCTTCACTCTTCTTATCACCTGCATACAAAGGGTATACAAAGAGAAAAGCCACCATGGTAATACAAGTGGCAGTCAAATTTAAATGAAGCACTATTGATAATCATCAAGAGGATGATCTTATCAAAATGACTGACACACAAATATCTGCCAAGAACCAATCTGGCCGGCCAAGCCACCAAGCAAGCAAGCAGCTGGTCACCAGATGCATGTTAGAGAGGTGTCAAGCCATCAGAACCCAGGGGGTGATATAAAACAGTACTGTGAGTGCAAAACTGGTCGACCAGAAACCCTAGTCGAATAGCACCACAGCACAGCACCACAGCAACCACAGCACCACAGCACCAACAGCCACAGTACCACAGCACCACACTAGCACCAGCACAGCACCAGGTTCTCTCTGCTCATGAGTTGAGCATCAAGAGGGAATTCACCTCACCAATCAAAAACCCATAGCCAAAGCCAAAGCAACATGGTTACTTAATCAAGATCAGAAGCAGCAGGGAGCAGGCCAAGCACCTGGGAGGTGCAGGCCAGGCAAGGTGGGGAGCCAAGCACAAGGAGGTGCAGGGCAAGCCACTGGGAGGAGCAGGGCAAGTACCAGGAGCCAGTGATCAAGCACAACCAAGAGCATCATCAACATCACCATAGCCACTCATAAAAGCCAGCACAAGACCAAGGTATAACTAGGACTTGCATATCCATGAGTAAAACCTTGCAAGCATCCAGGTTCTTGCATACACAAGAAAACAACAGCAATGAAACCCTCACCACCAAATCCTTCTACTAAGCATAACACTTAGGAGGTTTGGGGAGGTTTTTCTCCTCAGACTTACAGAGAAGTGCTCTGTATAATCTTCATAGGAAGATTTAGCTAGTGGGAAGCAAATCAACAAGCACCAGCAAGAGTAAAAGCCTCAGACCATGCATCATAGGATGAAACTAAGATCATCATGAGGATCTGTTCTTATCAGTAAATTAATTGCCCAATATGATGATTTAGCCTCTAATAGAAACCACCAAGCATGTTTAGCATCACTAAACAGCAGCCATCCAGTTTATTTATAAGCAAAGATTGTGAACCTAACATGGAGGAAGCACAATTAACACTCAATAAAAATAGTAACATGCTGTCAATGAATAACATGCTATAGAAAGCAAACAAAGCCTTCAGCAGCATACAATTCAAGCATGAATTGCTTGATAGAAATTATCATCACTGAAACAAGTTTCAGTTCATAAAAATCAACAGAATTAGCACAAGCTTAAGCCCAGCATGTTTATATCATCATGAAAACAATCACATGAATCAACTGGCAGCAGTTTGCACTACAAGTCAGAGAGCGTCACTTAGAAAATTGCTTGATAAGCACATCACTAGAGAGCCAAGCTAGCATCACAGAGGAGGCGTCCCAACTAAGCAACACATAATTCAATTAAGAAGCTCTTATCTGAATTTCATGCTAACAGTAGCCGCAATTACACAGCACATGATCAAGCTAACAGCATAGGGGAAAATCCCTAGATAAACATACCAAGTTCAGTTAAGAAATACTTAACTGAATCTTGCACTAACACTTGCACTAGAATCCACAGTAGCAAAGTACAGAGACTAGCAGCACAAGCTCGAGCAGAACAACAGCAGCAGTAACACAAGCTTGAGCAGAGCAACAGCAACAGCATGGCACAGCAACAGCATAGGCAAGCATGCCTGGCTCGCTGGCCAGGCCACCATAGTAAGAGCACAGAAGCTAGAAGGAGAAGAAGAAACTCACAGGAGTGCTCCCAGAGGAGCAAGGTAGAAGACCAGGGCGGCGACACGACGGCGCAGCCACGGTTGTGGCAGCAAGGCCACCATCCAGGAGCTGCACCGGCGAGGAGGCGGCATCGTGCTCACAGCCGAGCGGCCAAGCACAGCAGGGCAGCGACGTCGGGGTTGCAGCAGCCGTCCAACCGACGCGACGACGAGGAGGACACCGCAAGCACCGGAGAGCTTGGGCAGGAGCTCCAGCAAAGCTCGCCGGAGTAGATCAAGCCGCATGGGCAAGATCTACTGGGGCGGAGCTCGACGGCGATGGCGGCGATTGGAGGCGGAGGTGACGAAACCCCACGGTTAGGAGGAAGCGCGCGACGCGGCGAAGCAGAGGCGCCATAGGGCGGGGGCGGATCTCGCCGGAGCTCGCCGGAGTCGGGCGAGGAGCTCGTCGGCGACTCAGATCGCCAGAGGGGGATTAGGGTTAGGGTTCGACCGAGAAGGGAGCGAGTGAGGGCGAACGGCCGGCTGGGCCGAGCCGGTTGGTCAAGCCCACTCGGGGTGACTGACCGGTGGGCCCAAGCTGTCAGCCCAACCTTTTATTTTGATTTAATTTGGTTTGATTCAAAAAACCCTTAAGAAAAACCCTAATCTGTTTAAAAATAAATCCAGAAAAATACCTAAAATAAACTAAAAATAATAAGTAATTATTTTTAGCTCTTTTTGTAATTTTGAACCCATTAAGTGAGTAAAATAATCTCATGAGTCAATTACACAAAAGAAAAAGAAGTTAATTGATTTGGCCTAAAAATAATAATAATTATCCATTTAAGAAAATTTGGTAATTCTTAATAAGTTCCATTCAAGAATATTTGATAAATATCCTTGAATGAAATTACCCTTAATATATATTCTTTAAAATCATAAAAAGAATATATCAAGCTTAATAGATAAGTAAATCACTTCTGGGGGGAAATAATTCAAACACACCATAAAGCATGCATTTTTTAATCTTTAACCATTGCCCTTACCGGACAATGATGCTGTTTTCCAGAACCCGAGGTCCCATGTCACTTCAACAAATCCAATTGCACTACCTTGCAATTTGCAGGCAAGTTCACTCTTGCTCATATCTCTTGATTACTTTTAGCAAAGTACTTGCAAATATACCGGTGGTATGATTATTACTGCATTGAAAAGCAGAAGGTTCTCTTTTCATAATTAACATGATTAGCTCGTTATCGACCCGAGTGGTGGTAACCTAGGAGGGCTAGCAAATGGAACCGGGGTATGACTGTTGTGGTGGAGGTTCCCTTTGTTCGGGAAAGTGAACCCTAGGACTTAACAACCAATGTCGCCAGTGATTCTAGCACCGTAAATTACGGTCAACAATGAGATCTGGAATGGGACGGAGAAGTCAGCTGTATCTTTTTCCTCTCGCATGCCAACGGATCAGTAGTGAGGGTTGTCTTGCCTAGGCTACAATACGGTAAAGGGAGGAAATGTGTTTCCTGCTAGTCTACCTATAGTATAGGGGGGGGGACAAACTTCCTAATTGATCTATGATGGATTGTAACGGTCATCCGGATCAGGCTACCCATATTGTATAGGAGCGGGCACCGGGGTCCGGAACAGTCTACCTATGGTGGCGTCCATAGTGTATAGGTGAGGACCAGTGCGCCAATCAGTCCACATATGTGGTATAGGAGAGGATGGACTTACAAATGGGTGGGTCTGCAGGGTCGCGGAGAAGAACGGTGATTGGCTTGGATCATCAACTGGGCCCCATACAAAAAGGAAGTATGGACGGGAAGGTACGCCCGGTTGTGCAGCAAAGTGTTGATCTCTCATGGGTACAAGTGACCACCTCTGCAGAGTGTATAAAAACTATCAAGATACTCCCTATTTTGGGAAGGAGCTACGAACGCGGCAGGAAAGGAGCCCATCGAAGCTCTAATCAACCTGTGAAGACTGACGGACATAGCTCTTTTAAATAAAAGCAATCTTTGAAGAAATGATTATAAAACTGCATTTGACCTAAGACTTTTGGGTCGGTGGTCATAGCTAGTGCATCAAACACCTCTATCCTGTTAAATGAACTTGTTGGATAACGCTCGTTACTCACCCCATTCCCTCTTAACCCTTGCTTAGACTTGGAGGGCCAGAACGAGGAAACTGAAGGAGCATCGGAGGACTGCGAAGAAGTCTATTATGAAGAGCCGGACCTTTCCGGTGGAATCGAAGGCGTGGATTACACAATCGTCTACGGAAACAACGAAGGAACCGAGGAGGAGGCCAACAACTAATAGTATAGGGTAATAGTTTAAGTCATAGGAACCCTATAGAATAAAGTGACTTAAACCAGTTATCATGTTTAGTCTACTTCTATCTGTCATAGTTAAGGTTTATCACATCAAGGTAGAACCTACTAGTGTTCCTCTTTGGACGGAGGAGGAACTGGAATCCTTTGTAAGATTATGGCTTGTAATATTAAGTGCTTGAATAAAGACCGCTATGTTTCTGTTGTACCACTCTGAGGGATGTAATATTTGTGAAATGGTACTTCACGAGTGTTATGTCAACGACTTGCATACTACAACATGCAGTGGTATGCTGGGTCACCACAGTTGGTATCAGAGCAAAAGCTTTGACCTTAGGTTGGACGCCTAGTTAATGGGAATGACCTATAGGAGTCAAATAGGAATAGTAAAGAGTTCTCTAAAAATGGTTATGACGTTATTCCCTTGAGAATAACAATGTCATACTTTTTAGTGTTACAATTCTTTATTGTTACTATGGTGATGCATCGTATACTAATTTTTCTTTATCTTTTATATAGACTGCCAGGATGGCACGCACCAATCCGTCAAGGACCGTGCAAGTTCGAGATGTGACGTTGGATGAGTATGATGGGAACCTATCCGATCTATTACGGGGCATCCTACAGGAGTGCGGGTGTGAAACCCGTATCCCTGTCAAGAAGTATGCATATTATGAGGGTAGAGTCTTTCAGAAGTACAAGGTGGGGATCATGCTTCCTGCCAAATTGGGCATGAGCGTGGTCATGCCAGCTGGAGAAGCACGTACGGTTAGTACTGCATATAAGATAGCTGTCATGAAAGCCATCACGGATATTCGTGAACACAAAACGGAGAAGTTGTTAGGTACCAAGTTCACGCACATCCCACACGACGAGGAAGGAGAAGATCCTTGTCGGGATAGTTACAAGTTCGCGAAGAGACACCCCCATGCCGCAGCAGAGCACATGGACAGGTGTAAGCATCTGCTTAGTGTGTTCTATCACGTTCACGGAGCTCTAGTTGGTGAGATACAGAGTCTAGTGGAGGAGATCACCGAGCCGACACATACGGGGGAGACTTCCGGACCACCACGAGCAACTACTCCAGCTTTCTCTGCTGGGGACTTTATTAATCTAGATGAGGAGGACAATCCCGAGGAGCGAGAGTTCGAGCCCGAGGCCGAACCGGAGATGCCACCAGCACACTTTGCACACGGTTCGACTGGAGCCGAATATGAGGCAGGTTTGGAGTCATGGGGAATGCCCCATAACGACAGTTTTGGGGGAAACTCCATGGGCTGGCGTTTCGGTGAGTACATGGGAACGACCGGAGATCCGATTCCTTGTGACTCAGAGCACGAGGTCACGAGTCAGTTTAGGGTTGCTCACCGCACCGGAGACGTGGCAGGGAGGCCCATAAAGATAGAGTCGGATGACGAGGGAAAGTTACTGAGCTATATGGAGCGTGGTGAATGCTCGAGGCCCAAGATGGAGAGAGGTGCCACTGAGGTTGTATACCCATCGTTGAGCGGTTATCTGGGGATGACTTATTTCAACTTAGGCCCTACACCCGATCTCGACTATATACCGGCAGAGTCATCTTACACCCCTGCTTCAGTCAGGAGGACATCTTGAGCAACAGGATGGACACCGAGGATGTATCAGGAGTTTGACTACCCGTAGAAGACCACCATCGATAAGGAGGCGATATGTGTGTAACATATGTACCATATGTGTATTATGTAGTATTTGCTTTCGCAAATGGGAATAAGTGAGTGTAGCTACTCACGGGGCAGTGTGTAACACTATGTTGTTTTTACCCATGTATATACATGGTATATGTTTGGTGTGATTTGGTCATGTTTTATTTGGATTTTATTGTGTGACTAACACTGTGCATGAAGTTGAGCTCAGAAAGCATGGGCATGGTGTAACTATGAGTTTCGCTTGATGTAACAAGGTTAGGGGGATAAAATGGCGACGGTAGTTGGTGAAGAGTCTGAGCAACAGAGGATGGAGACTGAAGCCAAGGCAAAGGAGGCAGCCGATGCAGCGGCAAGGGAACCATTACCACCGCCACCACCATTTCTCACACAGCAAGATTTTGCCCAATATATGATGATGGCAAATGAAAGGCAACGGATGGTTATTGAGTGCCAGACCAAGATGATGCAAGATGTGATGGATCGTAACCGGGAAGGACGAAATGAAGGTGTACATGGAATCTCACTGGCAGACTTTCTGAATACAAGACCACTTCCATTCGCATCAGCGCTGGAACCAATGGACGTCGAAGACTGGTTGTTGGATACTGAGAGGAAGCTCAATACTGTGAATTGCAGTGATAGTGAGAAGCTTAGGTATGCCACTCATCTGTTATGTGGACCCGCAGCAGCCTGGTGGGACAATATTGTGGCAATACATCCTCCAGGAAGGGTATTCACCTGGGATGAATTCAAAAGGAAGTTCAGAGAGGCAAATGTGCCAGAAAGTATCATGGAGTTAAAGAGGAGAGAGTTTGACAACTTAGAACAGAAGGACAAGACGATCATGAGGTATGTTAAGGAATTCACTCTTCTATCACGTTATGCTACTGATGCAGTAAACACGGATGACAAGAGGAAGAAGCGGTTTATGAGGGGTTTGCACCCAATGGCCAAGATGCAACTTAGGATGTTAAAGGCAGCAGATTTCCAAGAACTTGTTGATGCAGCTATCACCATGGAGGATGATTTTAAGCAAGTTTAGGAGGAACGCCGGAAGAAAGCCAAGATGGAACCCAGAAGATATCCGGTCAATAAACCAACTGCAGATCTTACTTTCAAACCACGACCACCAGGTCGGGGAACTTTACCTCGGGGAGGCGGAGGAGGAAATCCTAAGGGAGCAATCACCTGTAATGAGTGCGGAGCTAGAGGACATCTAGCAAGGGATTGCCCAAGACCCAAGGTAATCTGTTATGGCTGTAACCAAGAGGGACACATGAAAAGGCAATGTCCCAATAAAGCTGCAAGGGGAAAGAAGCCAACCAGAGGAGGTTTTAACCGTGGAAGTAATTCAGGAGGAAATGGTGCAGGCAAGAGACCTCGGCCTTATAGGAAATTAAATTGCACCAACTTGGAGGAAGTGAATGAATCGGAGAAAACCGTGATAGGTACGCTTCAAATCCTATCTCACCCTGGCAAAGTACTTTTCGATACTGGTGCAACTACTTCATTCATTTCGCAAGAGTTTGTCGATCTTTATGGACTCACTTGCAATAACTTAGAATACCCCATCACTGTTTTATCTGTGGGGGGAACGATTTTAGTCACACACCTTAAGCAAGAGCCGGTCATTATGATCAGCGATTGCGTCTATCTAGCCGATCTTTTTCTTATCCCTATGAAGGATATGGCTGTGATCCTTGGAATGGATTGGTTAGAAGAGAATGGAGCCCAGATAGATTGCAAAGAGAAAACTGTGTCACTTAGATGTCCAGGAGGAGGAAGGATAGTTTATCAAGGAGACCATCATGCACATATTGAAGTTCAACTACAGCTCAATACTTTGAAGGAAGCTAAACTTGAAGACATTCCAGTGGTCAATGAATTCCAAGATGTATTTCCAAAGGAATTACCAGGTATGCCACCAGACAGGGAAATTGAGTTCACTATTCATTTGGTTCCTGGAACAGCACCTATAGCTCAGGCACCATATAAAATGGGGCCTACGGAGTTAGTTGAGTTAAAGGAACAATTGGATGAGTTAGAACAGAAAGGATTCATATAAGAAAGCATTTCACCTTGGGGTACACCCGTGATATTTGTGGATAAGCGGGATGGAGGACGCAGAATGTGTGGGGATTACAGAAACCTCAATAATGTTACTATCAAAAACAAGTATCCATTACCCAGAATCTAGGACTTATTTGATCAAGTCCGGGGAGCCGGAGTATTTTCCAAGATCGATCTTCGATCCAGATACCACCAGATTAAGATCAAGAAGGAGGACGTTCCAAAGACAGCTTTTGTGTCCAGGTACGGACATCATGAGTATTTGGTTGTACCTTTTGGATTGACAAATGCACCATCCATTTTCATGAATCTCATGAACAAGATCTTTATGCCTTACTTGGACAAGTTTGTGATAGTTTTCATCGATGACATCCTAATTTATTCAAAGGACAAGGAAGAGCATGCCAAGCATTTGAGGATTGCTCTACAGATTCTCAGAGAACATCAGTTGTATGCCAAGTTTAGTAAGTGTGAATTTTGGTTGGAACAAGTAGAGTTTCTCGGGCATGTGATCAGCAAGGAGGGCATAGTAGTAAATCACAGTAAAGTAGCATCTATTTTAGAATGGGAAGCACCAAAGAATGTCAAGCAGATTAGAGGATTTCTAGGAATGGCAGGCTACTACAGAAGGTTCATAGAAGGATTTTCCAAGATTGCTGGACCAATGACAAAATTGCTCCAAAAGAATACACCATTTGTTTGGTCGGAAGAGTGTGAGGTCAGTTTCCAGACACTTAAGAATAAGTTGACCACAGCACCCGTGTTAGCCGTACCAAAAACCGGCAAAGATTACACGGTATATTGTGATGCATCCAAGAATGGACTTGGATGTGTGTTGATGCAAGATAGAAAGGTTATTGCTTATGGGTCTAGGCAATTAAGACCACATGAAGTTAACTACACAACACATGATCTTGAATTAGCAGCCGTGGTGTTTGCTTTGAAAGGATGGAGGCATTTTCTATATGGAGCTAAGTGTGAACTCTATATAGACCATAAGAGTCTCAAGTACTTCTTTACTCAAAAGGAACTGAATATGAGGCAATGGCGATGGTTAGAATTGATCAAGGATTATGATTTGACCATCAACTATACTCCCGGGAAGGCTAATGTTGTGGCCGATGCGTTGAGTAGGAAAAGTACAGATACTCAGCCGATGAGCCGGGAAATTCCTAAAGAACTGCTTACGGATCTGGAAAGGTTAGATATTCAATGCCTAGAAGTGGAATCTTTGGGCAGCTTGTCTACTATGAAGGTAATGGAGGAAAGGCAAAGTGATCTAAAGAATACTATCATCCGCCGACAGAGTGAAGATCCATTCATTGAAGAAGAAATCCAAAGGATTGAAGAGGGAAGACCGTCTGAGTTTCGTTTGGGCGATTTCAACTCGCTCTGGTTTCATAATAGGATATGTGTGCCAGACATACCCGAAATCAAACAGTTGATACTCAAAGAAGCACATGAAACTCCATATTCAATACATCCGGGAAGTACCAAGATGTAAATGGATCTTAAGGAACTGTTTTGGTGGAACAACATGAAGCGAGAAATAGCCAAGTTCGTGTCTAAATGCCATACTTGTCAAAGAGTGAAAGCGGAACATCAAAGTCCTGCTGGACTCATGCAACCATTGGATATACCCGAGTGGAAATGGGAAGAGATTGGAATGGATTTTATCACAGGATTACCATTGACACCAAAGAAGAAGGACATGATTTGGGTTATCGTAGACAGGTTAACAAAAAGTGCACATTTCTTGGCCGTTAATCAAAAGGATTCCGGATAAAAGTTAGTAAACTTATATGTTCAGGAAATAGTGAGCAAGCATGGAGTACCGAAGACAATAGTATTGGACCGAGGGTCCGTATTCACTTCAGCTTTCTGGAAACAATTGCATGAAGCTCTAGGATCTAGGTTAGACTTCAGCACTGCTTATCACCCACAGACAGGAGGACAAACTGAAAGAACCAATCAGATCTTGGAGGATATGCTTAGAGCATGTGCATTACATTTTGGAGGATCATGGGAAGAACATCTACCACTGGCAGAATTTTCATACAACAACAGTTACCAAAGTAGCATCCAAATGGCACCATTTGAAGCACTCTACAGAAGGAAGTGCCGATCACCCATCTGCTGGTATGAAACACGGGCCGGTAAGGAATTTCATCCAGACTAATGAAGACGTGGAATTGCAAGCAGATTTGACCTATGTTGAGGAGCCGTCAAAGATTTTAGCAGAAAACTGGAAGCAACTTCGCAACAGAGCCATCAAATATTGCAAGGTGCAATGGAAACATCACCCGGAAAGAGAAGCTACCTGGGAGAAGGAAGAAGATCTAAGGACAGCCTATCCCGAATTCTTTAGGTACACCTTACCCCAAACTTCAGGACGAAATTTTTGTTAAGGGGGGAAGTCTGTAATATCCCAGCACGTAGGACAACTCCGGGGTAGAATAGAGGGGTTTTGTGCATTTCATCTGAAATTACAGGATTTTTTCGCGCTTTTGTTACAAAAACCTAAGAGTGATCGAATCTCACTTCGAGAGGGGATGGTGAACTCTCGAAGTGCTAAAGATTTGGACATGACCTCTTTTGATCTATTGCTTGTGGGAAACAATTAAGTTGAATGACTAAAGCTTAAAGATCATTTGAATTCAAAACTTGAATTTGAATTTAAACTTAACTTAAATTCAAATGGCACATTTAGAAAGGATAAATGTTTCAAATAAGAAAAACTTTGGACTTTATTAATCACCAACACAAAATACATTGTCTTTACAATGTCTATGAATAAAAGAATATTACAACAATGGGCAATCATAGAATGTTACAAACTGAAGCTAAAAAGAAAATAAAGAAGAAAAGAAAATAAATACAAGTTATAACTAAATCCTAAACTATCTTGATCATCACATCTTTCTTCTTTTCTTCTTCACTCTTCTTATCACCTGCATACAAAGGGTATACAAAGAGAAAAGCCACCATGGTAATACAAGTGGCAGTCAAATTTAAATGAAGCACTATTGATAATCATCAAGAGGATGATCTTATCAAAATGACTGACACACAAATATCTGCCAAGAACCAATCTGGCCGGCCAAGCCACCAAGCAAGCAAGCAGCTGGTCACCAGATGCATGTTAGAGAGGTGTCAAGCCATCAGAACCCAGGGGGTGATATAAAACAGTACTGTGAGTGCAAAACTGGTCGACCAGAAACCCTAGTCGAATAGCACCACAGCACAGCACCACAGCAACCACAGCACCACACTAGCACCAGCACAGCACCAGGTTCTCTCTGCTCATGAGTTGAGCATCAAGAGGGAATTCACCTCACCAATCAAAAACCCATAGCCAAAGCCAAAGCAACATGGTTACTTAATCAAGATCAGAAGCAGCAGGGAGCAGGCCAAGCACCTGGGAGGTGCAGGCCAGGCAAGGTGGGGAGCCAAGCACAAGGAGGTGCAGGGCAAGCCATTGGGAGGAGCAGGGCAAGTACCGGGAGCCAGTGATCAAGCACAACCAAGAGCATCATCAACATCACCACAGCCACTCATAAAAGCCAGCACAAGACCAAGGTATAACTAGGACTTGCATATCCATGAGTAAAACCTTGCAAGCATCTAGGTTCTTGCATACACAAGAAAACAACAGCAATGAAACCCTCACCACCAAATCCTTCTACTAAGCATAACACTTAGGAGGTTTGGGGAGGTTTTTCTCCTCAGACTTACAGAGAAGTGCTCTGTATAATCTTCATAGGAAGATTTAGCTAGTGGGAAGCAAATCAACAAGCACCAGCAAGAGTAAAAGCCTCAGACCATGCATCATAGGATGAAACTAAGATCATCACGAGGATCTGTTCTTATCAGTAAATTAATTGCCCAATATGATGATTTAGCCTCTAATAGAAACCACCAAGCATGTTTAGCATCACTAAACAGCAGCCATCCAGTTTATTTATCAAGCAAAGATTGTGAACCTCACATGGAGGAAGCACAATTAACACTCAATAAAAATAGTTACATGCTGTCAATGAATAACATGCTATAGAAAGCAAACAAAGCCTTCAGCAGCATACAATTCAAGCATGAATTGCTTGATAGAAATTATCATCACTGAAACAAGTTTCAGTTCATAAAAATCAACAGAATTAGCACAAGCTTAAGCTCAGCATGTTTATATCATCATGAAAACAATCACATGAATCAACTGGCAGCAGTTTGCACTGCAAGTCAGAGAGCGTCACTTAGAAAATTGCTTGATAAGCACATCACTAGAGAGCCAAGCTAGCATCACAGAGGAGGCGTCCCAAGTAAGCAACACATAATTCAGTTAAGAAGCTCTTATCTGAATTTCATGCTAACAGTAGCCGCAATTACACAGCACATGATCAAGCTAACAGCATAGGGGAAAATCCCTAGATAAACATACCAAGTTCAGTTAAGAAATTCTTAACTGAATCTTGCACTAACACTTGCACTAGAATCCACAGTAGCAAAGTATAGAGACTAGCAGCACAAGCTCGAGCAGAACAACAGCAGCAGTAACACAAGCTTGAGCAGAGCAACAGCAACAGCATGGCACAGCAACAGCATAGGCAAGCATGCCTGGCTCGCTGGCCAGGCCACCATAGTAAGAGCACAGAAGCTAGAAGGAGAAGAAGAAACTCACAGGAGTGCTCCCAGAGGAGCAAGGTAGAAGACCAGGGCGGCGACACGACGGCGCAGCCACGGTTGTGGCAGCAAGGCCACCGTCCAGGAGCTGCACCGGCGAGGAGGCGGCATCGTGCTCACAGCCGAGCGGCCAAGCACAGCAGGGCAGCGACGTCGGGGTTGCAGCAGCCGTCCAACCGACGCGACGATGAGGAGGACACCGCAAGCACCGGAGAGCTTGGGCAGGAGCTCCAGCAAAGCTCGCCGGAGTAGATCAAGCCGCATGGGCAAGATCTACTGGGGCGGAGCTCGACGGCGATGGCGGCGATTGGAGCCGGAGGTGACGAAACCCCACGGTTAGGAGGAAGCGCGCGACGCGGCGAAGCAGAGGCGCCATAGGGCGGCGGCGGATCTCGCCGGAGCTCGCCGGAGTTGGGCGAGGAGCTCGTCGGCGACTCAGATCGCCAGAGGGGGATTAGGGTTAGGGTTCGACCAAGAAGGGAGCAAGTGAGGGGGAACGGCCGGCTGGGCCAAGCCGGTTCGTCAAGCCCACTTGGGGTGACTGACCGGTGGGCCCAGGCTATTAGCCCAACCTTTTATTTTGATTTAATTTGGTTTGATTCAAAAAACCCTTAAGAAAAACCCTAATCTGTTTAAAAATAAATCCAGAAAAATACCTAAAATAAACTAAAAATAATAAGTAATTATTTTTAGCTCTTTTTGTAATTTTGAACCCATTAAGTGAGTAAAATAATCTCATGAGTCAATTACACAAAAGAAAAAGAAGTTAATTGATTTGGCCTGAAAATAATAATAATAATCCATTTAAGAAAATTTGGTAATTCTTAATAAGTTCCATTCAAGAATATTTGATAAATATCCTTGAATGAAATTACCCTTAATATATATTCTTTAAAATCATAAAAAGAATATATCAAGCTTAATAGATAAGTAAATCACTTCTGGGGGGAAATAATTCAAACACACCATAAAAAGCATGCATTTTTGAATCTTTAACCATTGCCCTTACCGGACAATGATGGTGTTTTCCAAAACCCGAGGTCCCGGGTCACTTCAACAAATTCAATTGCACTACCTTGCAATTGGCAGGCAAGTTCACTCTTGCTCATATCCCTTGATTACTTTTAGCAAAGTACTTGCAAATATACCGGTGGTATAATTATTACTGCATTGAAAAGCAAAAGGTTATCTTTTCATAATTAACATGATTAGCTGGTTATCGACCCGAGTGGTGGTAACCTAGGAGGGCTGGCAAATGGAACCGGGGTATGACTATTGTGGTGGAGGTTCCATTTGTTCGGGAAAGTGAACCCTAGGACTTAACAACCAATGTCGCTAGTGATTCTAGCGCCGTAAATTACGGTCAACCATGAGATCTAGAATGGGACGGAGAAGTCAGCTGTATAGTCTACCTATGGTGGCGTCCATAGGTAGTCTACCTATGGTGGCGTCCATAGTGTATAGGTGAGGACCAGTGCGCCAATCAGTCTACATATGTGGTATAGGAGAGGATGCACTTACAAATGGGTGGGTCTGAGGGGTCGCGGAGAAGAATGGTGATTGGCTTGGATCATCAACTGGGCCCCATACAAAAAGGAAATATGGACGGGAAGGTACGCCCGGTTGTGCAGCAAAGTGTTGATCTCTCATGGGTACAAGTGACCACCTCTGCAGAGTGTATAAAAAGTATCAAGATACTCCCTGTTCTGGGAAGGAGCTGCGAACACGGCAGGAAAGTAGCCCATCGAAGCTCTAATCAACCTGTGAAGACTGACGGACATAGCTCTTTTAAATAAAAGCAATCTTTGAAGAAATGATTATAAAACTGCATTTGACCTAAGACTTTTGAGTCGGTGGTCGTAGCTAGTGCATCAAACACCTCTATCCTGTTAAATGAACTTGTTGGGTAACGCTCGTTACTCACCCCATTCCCTCTTAACCCTTGCTTAGACTTGGAGGGCCAGAACGAGGAAACTGAAGGAGCATCGGAGGACTGCGAAGAAGTCTATTATGAAGAGCCGGACCTTTCCGGTGGAATCGAAGGCGCGGATTACACGATCGTCTATGGAAACAACGAAGGAACCGAGGAGGAGGCCGACAACTAATAGTATAGGGTAGTAGTTTAAGTCACAGGAACCCTATAGAATAAAGTAACTTAAACCAGTTATCATGTTTAGTCTACTTCTATCTTTCGTAGTTAAGGTTTATCACATCAAGGTAGAACCTACTAGTGTTCCTCTTTGGACCGAGGAGGAACTGGAATCCTTTGTAAGATTATGGCTTGTAATATTAAGTGCTTGAATAAAGACCGCTATGTTTCTGTTGTACCACTTTGAGGGATGTAATATTTGTGAAATGGTACTTCACGAGTGTTATGTCGACGACTTGCATACTACAACATGCAGTGGTATGCTGGGTCACCACACATTGATAGTCTACAAAATTAGATAAAACGATTGATTACGTCTTGTCGAGCTGGTAAAAAATGCCTACCTATTTAATTCATTTGGATTTCGGATGAACTTTGGAGAGCTACCTTAATCTAGCCTTTAGATAAAATTCTGGAATATAAGAAAATGAGAGGAAAAAATAACAAGTTCTGATAAAAATAAAGGAGGAAAAGGGAGGATAAAAAGCCCACCACGGTCCTGTAGGCACAGACGCACACCAGAACCTGCCCCAATCCTTGAAACCCATTGCCCCAACCTAGGGTTCTCGCGCCGCCACCTGCTGTCAGCAGTTCGTCGAAGAAGGGTGCCGCTGGCTACGTTGCTTCTCATCTCCCCGGCGTCTGAAGGGATTTTGCGGTCATCACCATCGTCAAAGCTCGTGCCAAGTACCTTGATACATCTCGTAGCTGGTTCTGGTGGCTCACAGTAGTAGCAGGGGTGTCCGACTATTCCTGGCAGATTGGGGTGAGGCGATTGATCTATTTGTTGATAGGCTGAAGTATTTAAATGGGTCACCAACTCCAGTTAGCTAACCCTTTGATTGTGGTACTACTTTTTGGAGTCGATCTGTAGCTCCACCAGATGCGGACAAGCTTTAATTTCCTTTGGTGCTTAGTTGGTTCTCTCTTTGACATAGTAGTTGTGTAGTACAAATTATCATAGACGCACCTATTTTGGCTTTTGAAGGCAACCAATGATTTTGGTTCTTTGCCTGTCGGCCTGATGTAATAGAAATAGAGAAAATAATAATCAATATGTTCTGATGCAGTTCTTGTATAAGTGATTTGGGCTGGAGCAGTATGTTGAGTGTAGTGAGCTGTTTTGTACAAAAAACTAATTATGAGATACAGACTGTGAGTACTTGTTTGCAAACCATGTGACTAGTTAGATTTAGGTTAACTTCTCTAGATATTTCTTATTTCTAGACTAGATCAGTTTCTCAAGATACTTCTTACCTACAGGTTTGCGAGCTCGAGGTGTCGAGGGTAATTCTTCAAATTAAACGTTCGTTCTGAGGCAAGTGCATGACAAACCTCGCTTCTTTTTGCTTGGTTGTGCCGTTGGTTGAACTTCTGGTGTTCTTGGTTCTTATTTGGTTCTTTGATTCGATATTTTCTTCCGAATATAAGGGGTTGCAGGTTGGTAAATTCTGAGCCAACTCTGCGGTAGGTTTGTAAACTCCGAGTCAACACGCCGGTAAACTCCGAGCTGGCACTGCCGAAACCCAGAGATCATCATTTTTTTCCAAAAAAAATGCTTGTTCTGGAGTGACGTTCTAATGTTTTCCATTGATTCATATCTCATGGTTCCATACTGTACTTGCTGAGTATTTTTGTACTCATCCTTGCTTTTACTTGGTTTTCAGGTACTAAGTAGTCTACATTCATGGGACCCGGGCGTAGCACACATCTGCTTCATTTAGCACGTCACATGCTCATATAATACGTAGTGGATGTGTTAAACATGACACCAACTAGTTCTACTATTTTACTGATAAGGATCACGCCGATGATCCTTGAGTTTTGTCCCGATCTTTCACAGCGAGTCAACCCGGAAAAATAATCTTCCAATAACGCGAAGAACGTCACCTGAAGAAGAGGAACAAATCCAGCAAGCAACGTGATGAAGATCACCACGCCTCAAACCACAGCTCGATAATCCTTGATGACGCAAGAACCCTCGCAGCAATCTTTATTATATAACACGGCAGCGCCGTTTCCCCAGAGGGATGATACACGGTGGAGCACACGATGGTTTTTGACTAAACAGCTGAACTCCCTAAACCCTAGACTGCTGGCCTCCTTATATAGATGGCCAGAAAACTGTTGGGCTTGGACAGGCCCAAACCCAAAACACAAATAAACCTAAGTGGCCCATAACATGACCTGACACACGAAATAACATAAACAGGTATATAAATTGCTGACACAACCTTAGACTAAATTATCTCATATCGTAGGTCGTCCTGGCGTGCCAATCTGCAATGAGCTTCCCTCATCTTGGTGGAGTCCTGAAATTGGGCTTCACCTCCTCCTTCGTGCCCATATCATCCTCCCCCCTTCAAAAAGCGTTGTCCCCAACGCGTGAGGGTCTGCTCGAAAGGGTGGCAGAATATCAACAATGGCACCACGCATATTCGCCGTCTTCAAGTCTTGCTTGCCTTCCTCACCACATCCTCCCTCTTGGCCTGCTCGACTTGATACAGCCCTAGGTGGTTGCACCTCTTTTCTTCGCCAAATAAACTTGGACTTAGGCGCCTCCACCTTCTTCTTCTTCTCAATCCTTGCTGGAACCTTGCGTTGCTGAACATGAACCTTCTTAGCACGACCCTGCAAAATAGTAATGCTTGGGCCACACAACTGACGAACACGTCCATCTTTGCCTCTATGCACACGCACTGCTGCTCCAACAAAACGTCTCCGAGGTGTTCGAACAAAACTGTGGCTGACGTCCCGCGGCACCATATGCACCGGAACACGATCAGCACCACCGTCATCGGTCTGAACACCCATGACAACACGAACTGGAAGTGAAACACATGGAACACATGCTGACATATCCTTCCCTTCATCAATATGAGGCTTGACTTCAACCGGCTTGTCACTAACAAGAACAACTGGCTTGTCATCTACAGGCTTGGCTGAAACAATATCACCATTGATGCTCGTCGCATCATGCTCCTCAGGTTGCAGCGTAGCTAGCCCAGATTTTGACTTAGCCTTGCGCAACTTCTCCTTGTGTACCACCAGCTCAACATCAGACTTTATGTGATCATCCTGCATAGGTTTCAAAGTCCGCTGTTTGCCATCATGCACAAAAGAATATGTATTTGCTCTCCCAACATGAGTAACATTGCGATCATACTGCCATGGACGTCCAAGTAACAGTCCACACACCTCCAATGGCAACACATCGCACTCGACCTCATCAACATAATCACCAACTGTAAATGGCACACGTACCTTATGAGTAACTTTCAGCATACCGCAACTATTTAACCATGCAACATGCTTAGGTTCAGGAATACGCCATGACGACAAACCCAAAGTCGACACCACAGCTTTACTGATGCCATTACAGTAGCTACCACCATCCACCATGAGCTTGCATGCTTTGCCCTTGATCATACACTGCATCTGAAATAGACTCCAACGCTGACCTCTTTCCACTGTCATACAAGCATCATCAGAGACTCTCTTTAGTTGCATATTCAACCCATTTAATGGTTCAGCCGCTTCCAAAACATCTTGGACAACATCAGCCTTCGTATCTGCATAAGGTACAATTGTTGTTGTAGCCGGACTGACCTGCTCTACAAAACAACCCGCTGGCACAAAACGATGCCTCGCAAGGCGCTTCATTTTTCCCCAAGTGTTTGGAGGACTCTGGCCCTTTCTACGCATATCATACCGTAAACGCTTCCACCAAGCTATAGTTGTTTGATCAAAGCGATCAAGAGCTGAAGTGTAACAAGTAATTTCTCCATAATCTCGAGAACGCGGCAATAACCAACGGTCCATTACCTCTTCCCATGCTAGGTATTCCTGTGGCGTAGCATCAATCTTTAACCAAAGCCTTCGCAAACCTCCCAATGTTCTGGTTGCAGCAATAGCTTCAGGATAAATTAGGGGTGCTTCATCCGCTTCGCCGAGCCAAAGTGCTTGATAATAATCTGATACTTCTTCGGAAACTGTCGTAACAACACCTCCTACCATAGCTGTTCAACAGTAAAATCTCACCCGTACTGTGGTAGAGAAACAAGTCCCCGCGACAGAAACTGCACCCGCCTGAAGCAAAGCGAACAGCCAAAAAAAAATTCCTACGCTCCCGATCAGACAAAGTGGCCTCGATGTCTGGTAGGTAGCGATCAAAAAGACTCCTTACAGCGATCGGTCCTGCAGGTAGGACGATCGATCCAGGAGCTGGTCGAGCAAGCCGCTCAAGGGCAGATGGGCCGGCCCACTCCTCAACAGGCGAGCCGACAGCGCGTGATCCAGTTAGCCGCGCGGGACAAGCGAGCCGGCGATCCTTGAGTTTTGTCCCGATCTTTCACAGCGAGTCTACCCGGATAGCAATCTTCCAATAACGCAAAGAACGTCACCTGAAGATGAGGACGAATCCAGCAAGCAACGTGATGATGAACACCACGCCTCAAACCAAAGCACGACAATCCTTGATGAACACAAGAACCTCCGCAGCAACTTTATTCGATAAACGGCATCGCCGTCCCCGGAGGGATGCTTCACCAAGAAACACAACGCGATAGTTTGTAAACTAAACAACTGAACTCCCTAAACCCTAGACTGCTGGCCTCCTTATATAGACGGCCAGAAAACTGTTGGGCTTGGACAGGCCCAAACCCAAAACACAAATAAACCTAAGTGGCCCATAACATGACCTGACACACGAAATAACATAAACAGGTATATAAATTGCTGACACAACCTTAGACTAAATTATCTCATATCGTAGGTCGTCCTGGCGTGCCAATCTGCAATGAGCTTCCCTCATCTTGGTGGAGTCCTGAAATTGGGCTTCACCTCCTCCTTCGTGCCCATATCATTTACTCCCTGTTATTTTGCTGGACCGGTGTATTTGCTATCTTGCGACCTGCACAAATTTTATAAATTATAAGCTGTATGGATGTACTTTCAAGTCATCATCCATAAATTATTTTTCTATTACCTGTCGTGGATGCTATTTGTGCAAGGGAATTTTTATCCGAGTCTTGAATAATTTTTCATATTTTTTAGTTTTTAGTATAGTGTGGTAGCACTTCGGGAAGGGTTGATTTCCGGGGTGTTACAGTTGGTATCAGAGCCTAGGTTGTCGATCTCCGGAATAGGTTGTTAACACTTGTTATATGTTCGTAACTTAAAGCTTGCCGTAGGTTTCCAAAATAATTAAAACTTGATGTGTAATTTTACAAATTAAAATCTGAAACACTGCACACTTGGATGGGCTTGTTGGGGCATGTATCTCATTTATGTTTTCTTTGAACTTTTTCTTGTTTACCTATCCTTTTTAGTAATGATATGCAGATGATTTGGTGTTACTGATTTTCTTTGTGTATTGTTGATGATGTGTTGTATAGTTATGCCGCCGAGGCATAGTGGTCGAGCTCGTGGTCGTGCTCATGCAAGCCGGGGCCGTGCTGGCCGCAATGGCCATGCAAATGAATCACATGTAGAGGCCGAGCAGAGTAATTATGAAGATGCAGAAGTGAGCCAATCTGCTAATAGTAATAGACATGGTGATTCAAACATGACGCTCACAAAGTGGTTGGATATGAAGTTGCAAAAGTTCGATGGGTCGGGTGCACCGATGGATGCTGCAAGTTGGCTTCGTACCATGGAGAAATATATGGATGCATTGGCGATGGCACCACAAGATAGAGTTGTCTATATAGCTTTTCAGCTGAAGGGTCTCGCCGATGTTTGGTGGGAAGGAATCCGTAAAGCTTGAACACCAACCCATGGAGTGCTTACATGGGACATGTTTGTTAAGCAATTCACCGCAAAGTACTACCCAACTTCATTTAAGGAGAAGATGGATGTTGCCCTAAGGAATATTAAGCAAGGGAACAAGACAGTGGACGAGTATGATGCTGAGTTTAGTAACATTGTTCACTTTGTGGACCATATTAATCAGAATGAGCCTGAGAAAGCCTGGAGGTTCTTCGAAGGACTTAATTCTGAATATCGACATGTCATGGGAGCAAATAGACCAAATGATTATTTTACCGTGGTTGAGCAGGCTAGGACGCTAGAGTTACAGATTCAGCTTAGACATAAGAGGAATCATCAAGAAAGGACTGAGGTGACTAAGCAACCTGCCTTTAAGAAGTACAAGCAAGATCAACATTCCCAGCCAACATCCGAACCCAAGTGAAAGGACGAGATGTCGCCTAGAGGGGGGGTGAATAGGCATTTTAAAAACAATTACGGAATTGGCTTGAAGGAATGCAGAATTAAACTAACATTTATTTTCTTCAAGCACAAGACCTAAATATGCTAGGCTCAACTAAGTGCAACAACAACAACTAGATATAAGCAAGATAGCACAAGATATAATTCACAAGTGATAAACAAGATATAAGTACTTCAAGCACGATGGCTATCACAAGGAAATAAACTCGGGTATAGAGATAACCGAGGCACGTGGAGACGAAGATGTATCCCGATGTTCACTTACATAAAGTAAGCTAATCACCGTTGGAGAGATGCGGGTAACCACGAAGGCCCCCGAACGCCACGAAGGCTCACCTTCTTCTCCGAGTCCCCCACGAAGCTAGGGACCCCTTCTTATGGTTAGCTTTTCCTCCACTCCGGAGATGGCAAGCTCCACAACCACTTCACAACTCCCACGAAGGGGAATCCCGGGCCTCTTCACAATCTTCCACGAAAAGGTCACCGAGGCACCAACTGCCAAGCCAACTAGGAGGTCACCCTCTAAGAGTAACAAGCTCACGGTCTCTCACTCGAACAAATCGTAATGGAGAGCTCAACACTATGCAAGGATGCAAAGCAAGAACACAAGGGAAAGTGCTCAAATCCTTCTCTCTCAAATCCCACCAAAGCAACAAATGCTATGGAAGAGTTAGAGAGGAAGAACAAGGGTAGAGGTCAACCAATGACTCCAAGATCTAGATCCAATGGGTTCCCCTCACTTAGAGGAGGAATTGATTGGTGGAGTTGTAGATCTAGATCTCCTCTTCCAAATCCCTCAAAAATATGCAAGAATCATTGGAGGGAAGGGAGAGGAAGCAAGCTCAAGATGTTCAACAATGGAGGTGAGAGAAAGGCTCAAGAACACCCTAGAACACACCCCCAACCGTTGGGGAAGAAGCCCCCTTTTATAGGGCAAGAAAACTGCCCGTTACAGAGTTTTCGGGGCGCTCCGGAGCAGAGCCCGGAGTAGCTCCGGACTACACTCCGGAGTAAGTATATTGGCACTGCTCAGCCCGGAGCAGAGCCCGGAGCAGCTCCGGATTTGGAAAACTGCAAAAACACTCATACGAAAAACGCGATAACTTTTGTATCCGAACTCCGTTTTTAGCAAACTTGGACTTTTTGAAAAGCTTAGAAAAAGTACTACAACTTTATGCAGAGAAACACCAAGAAATGTCCAGACGAAAAATACCAAATGTGGAGAGGTGTGAAACCTTCCAAAGTGAAGAACCGGTAAACCCTCTCAACTCGAAAACGCAATAGAAGATGCATTTGGATTCCGTTTTCGATGAACTTGGACTTGTTGGAAAGCTAGCAACAAGCACAAGAACCTCACATGGAGAAACACCAAGAAGCAACAAACAAGGCATATGCAAAGTATGCAAAGGATTGAGCTCCCTATGACGATGTGATCAAGTTACCCAACCGAAAGCCCCTCTTGATAGTGCGGCTATCTATCCTATAACCCGGTCTCCCAACAAACACCTTGAGACCGGCAAAAGGAAAACCTAGCAAGGACATACCTTTGCCTTGAGCATCCCGCTTGATCTTGATGAAGAAGCTTCATGCTCTCATCAAGCCAGAATGCTTCACTTGGTCATTGTTGCTTCGTGAAGACTTTAATTTGCTCCCCCATAAACCATTATGGGATAGCTTTGTTAACACTCATCTTCACAAGTCCATTATAACCAAATGGACGACAAGCTTCAAACATATGATCTTCTTGAGATGCTTATCTTGAACTTTCACAACTCAACCTTGATAAAGAACATCATTTGATTTCATTCTCCCATGGGCCATATTGAATCCTTCTTTTGATGTAAGCCCATGGGAAGATACTTGATTCCACTATTCTCTCTTCATCTTGGTCAACCATGTATCTACTCATGCTCTATCGAATCTCTCTTAAGATGCATAGGGAATTCTTCATTTGATTGCATGCTCTAAGTCTTGGTCAACCATGGCTCAACTCATGAGACCATCGTGACCTCGACATAGAGCCAACTTGAATTATTCTCATGTAACCAAACTCTCAAGATCTTGAGACTCCTTGGCTTAGCACATAAGCTAGAGCATGGATTACTTGAGTTCTACACAAGAACTACATCTTTATTTCTTCTTCTTGATCATATTGGATTCATCTCTTCTTGTTCAATGATCTTGATGCCAATACTTAAGATAAATTGTTATCTTCATGGCATCCAAGCCTTAAATCCAACACATGGACTTCAAGCAATTCCTATGAACAATTCCTTCATAAAAAGCTCAATGAGAATATTAGTCCATAAGGATTGTCATTAATTACCATAAACACACTTAGGGGCAATTAACCCTTACACCAAGTCCCAGTTTTCTTCTCCACCAAATCACACGAGGAGTCAATTCATGTGCCCTGTTCCTGGGCAGGGCAGGGCATGATATTCTTCAGGTGTGGGCAAAACCACCAAGCTCGAGAGTGCGACTTTTCTGGGACTTGTGGCGAGTGTGGCAAGAAAGGCCATATGAGCCATGTTTGCAAGTAGAACCCTAATTCGATCATTAAGTGGCAAGCAATTAACCCTTCTCCAGAAGATTCTTCCACATGTGGTTCATCTCATCATGCAAACTCAGCACTTAACTCATCCCACGGATCATTCCAAATGATGGCAGTTCTGCCTCAGTTTCCACCTCCGCCAACAGGATATTACTGGCAGGCAACCCCACTTCCAGCCCCATACGCTCCGCTTCCACTACCAGCACCACCCATCATACCTCCACAATAGCAACTTGTTGGGGATTCTTCTACTTTGACAAGGCCAGGAACCTACACCATGCCATCAACTTCTCATAGTCTTTCAGATGGGGTCACAGGTAACCCCCAATGCATTTTGTTTCTAGTGCTATCCTTCTTTGGTCTTTTAATTCCTACTAGGTAGCCAATTTGTTTGTCTGCCTTATCTCATGAGTGTCGTTGTGAGGATGTGCTGTAAAGGGAGTTTCTCTCGATTGCAACCTATGGGGTTTTTGCAACATCGGTAGTATAGTTCTATAGTGTGTAGAACAATTGGGATTCCCACGAATCTTCGTTCGTGCCCATAAAATCTTCCCACAATGCATGTGAGTGACCCAAGTGTTAGATTGCGTGATTTATCGATCCACTAACAGAGTTAATACTTTGGGTGCAGGATGGACTGGCCCCCATACCAACTACTCATACTATTTACTCTTGTTATGTTGGAACGGTGAATCCTTGTGTGCCTTTACCTTTAGCTAGTGTAGTGCCGACGATATGCAGCCTGGACCATAGAATGGTATGACGTACAACCTTTAGAGGAGGCAACCGTTGCCATAAGTAGGAGATATGTTAAGGAAGAACCTACGTGGTGTAGCGAGTATGTCAACCCTCAAGATCAAAGTGTGTCTCAAAATAGAGGAAGTAAGGTTGTCCTTTCAAATGCAATGACGCATCAGTGGATATATGACATTCCCTCCTTGTTAGATACTTCAATTAACTAAGTTCTGATATGAAGAATTCGAGGGCGAATTCCGTTGAAGCAGGGGAGAATGTAATACCCCAGATTTTGAAGAGCAGTTTTGACCATAACAAATGAGAGGGTTGGCCGATTATTGGATTCTTGAACCATTGATTGTCTACAAAATTAGATAAAACGATTGATTATGTCATGTCGAGCTGATAAAAAATGCCTACCTATTTAATTCATTCGGATTTCGGATGAACTTTGGAGAGCTACCTTAATCTAGCCTTTAGATAAAATTCTGGAACATAAGAAAATGAGAGGAAAAAAATAACAACAAGTTCTGATAAAAATAGAGGAGGAAAAGGGAGGATAAAAAGCCCACCTGTAGGCACAGACGCACACCAGAACCTGCCCCAATCCTTGAAACCCGTTGCCCCAACCTAGGGTTCTCGCGCTGCCACCTGCTGTCGGCAGTTCGTCGAAGAAGGGCGCTGCTGGCTGCGTTGCTTCTCATCTGCCCGGCGTCTGAAGGGATTTTGCGGTCATCACCATCGTCAAAGCTCGTGCCAGGTACCTTGATACATCTCGTAGCTGGTTCTAGTGGCTCACAGTAGTAGCAGGGGCGTCCGGCTATTCCTGGCAGATTGGGGTGAGGCGATTGATCTATTTGTTGATAGGCTGAAGTATTTTAATGGGTCACCTGCTCCAGTTAGCTAACCCTTTGATTATGGTACTACTTTTTGGAATCGATCTGTAGCTCCACCAGATGCGGACAAGCTTTAATTTCCTTTGGTGCTTAGTTGGTTCTCTCTTTGACATAGTAGTTGTGTAGTACAAATTATCATAGACCTTTTGAAGGAAACCAATGATTTTGGTTCTTTGCTTGTCGGCCTGATGTATTAGAAACATAGAAAATAGTAATCAATATGTGTAACATCCCAAGTTTTTCAAATTCAAACTCAGCATGCATTCATACTAATCTCTGCATTTTTTAAAAATAAATTTGAAACAAAATTTAAGAAAACTAGAAGGTTGCTTTTTCTAAAATAAGCTTCAAAGCTTATGTGAGCCAAATTGAATTTTAAAAAAAATAAGTTAAAATGTTTTTACACCAAAACACTACTATTTTAAAAAAAATCATTTTTTATAAATTTTTGAACCAAAGTGATTTTCAGAAAGTTTCTATTTAATTAACCCTAATAGTTTATGGGAGCTATTTTATTTTCTTTTACAAAATATCCTTTATTTTCAAAGTACACCAATCAGTATTTTAGGGGTTTCAAACACCCTGGTTCAGTTTTCAAAATTTTACAGATTTGAAAGTCTTCAAATCAAAGCTTTATTTCAATCCAAAACCTAAGATAAACAAAGCATAAAATAGAAAAAGAATAAGAACAAAAAAAAGGGCAACAGTCCAACTGGGCCACACCCGGGGCCTAGCAAGGCAAGCCAGCCCAGCAGCCCCGCAGCACACCCCCTCCCTTTCTTCTTTTTCCATTTTTTTCTCTCTTCCTCCTTACAGGCGGGCCCCACCCGTCAGATTCATCCCCTACCTCCTAACCGCCACCCCCACGATCTCCCGCATGATCCCATCGCCTTCCCTCACTCCTCCAGAGATCGAAACTGCCCCGACGACGCCCCTCTAATTCTCCTGCACCTCCTCTCTATTTCCCTCTCCTTTTCCCCCTCGAAATCCTGCGCCAGATTGCAAGAATTCCTCGCCGGAGTCCCGTGAGCCTGCCATCATCCTCGCGCCCTCACCGTCGATTCCGTGAGAAAATGTCAAAATTTCTTGGTCCGTTGTGATTCCCTATCTTGTGCGCTTCTCCTCAGCCTTTCCCCTCGTTCTCTCCCACAGCGAAGCGACGTCGGAGACCACGTCCGAGCCGTCGTCCACCTCGAAGCTCCTCTATCCTTCGTTCACCGTCAAACCAGGAAGCAGACGACATCGCCGACCAAGCACCTGACCTCCCCGGAGCATTTCCCACCTCGTCCACCCCTCCGAGTATCTCCAGGACCACTGGAACGTCGTCGTCATCGACCAGCCGCGCCTCGCCGGAAAACCACCTCGCCGGTGAGCCCTATCTCCCTCCCCTTCATCTGACCGTCGGATCCTAATCCAAGCACTTAGATTAGAAGTCAGTTACCGAATCGGTATCGGCTAATCGCGTCGTGCCACGTCGCAGCCTAGTCACCCCCCCCAGTCAACCGAGTCAATTTTTGTTTTTAAATTCAAATTCAAATCACAGATTTGGTCCTGATCTTGTAAATTGCATAGAAAATAATCTACTTGGCCAAATTTTGCAAATTTGATATCCCTGGGTTCCTTAGAAACTGTAGAGTGTAGAATACATTTATGCAAGAATATCACATGGGTACTGTACAAAGTTTTGAAATGAATTTGAAATGGCAAAAATGACTTATAAACACCATTTAATTCATAACTTTTGTTCTGTAAATCCAATAGCTGCAAATTTGTAGTATATGGATTCCTCAGAACATGTAGAACACTCTGGAACCAAAAAAAATCAACTTGAAACGTGCACACACTTGCTACCTTCAAATCTAGCCAAATCACTAATTTGGGCACCATTTGTTTCTAAAATGTATTTTTGAATGAAACCACTTGCAGTAGCTTGGTACTGTCCTCTGTCCAGTAGGATCATAACCCAATTTTCTCAAAGTTTATCCAAACCTGGACCAATTTTGGGAGGCATTAGCCCTATTTTCAAATACCCAAAATTGCCCAATTGCTTTTTAAATAATTAAAAAGCTTTTCTAATCTCACACTTGTTTTCTAAACATCATGGTTCACTAAATACAACATGTTCACACTAACTTAGTATGTGAAATTAAATTGACATTTGCATACATGCATTCATGTCTATGATTGCCATTTAGAACTAGTGTGTTTATATCTGTGCATCTGTGCTTGTTTAGATTGTGAAGAGGAGCTTAACAACTATTGTGACTGCTGTGAGTGTACTGGTTGTTATCAAGAAAAGTGACACACATACCTTCTACCTATTTTTACTATTGCATTAGTGTTTTCAGTAGTATGCATGATAGGTGGAATATTCAACTGTTTTATAAAATACTTAGATCCTAGTAGTGTGTAGCTATCCTTTAAACCGCACCTGTTAGGATGCTAAATACTTTGAAAAATATTGATGCCATGCTATAATCACTTGTTAAAGTTGTTTTATGAACAAATTAAGAACTTCAACTAAAATGAATCACCTGGGTGGATTGGTTTGATAAGAGGAGGCGATGTAGGTGACTTCTGGGGCACATGCCTTGTCAAGAGGATGTGTACTCAGAATGCCACTCGGGACAGCCACATAGGAACAAAGAGATTAATATGTCTTCTGTGCCTTAGAGTACTTCCAGTGCAGCCTTATGACAATATGTGCTCTGTCTTCACTGATTAAGATGTGAGGGTTCAACTTGTGTGCAAGATATTGGCTGGTAGCAGAATTATAGGTGGGAACAGATCTTGCCAGTATGGTTGCTCTCTCCTTCTGAAAGGTCTTGTCTCATTCTTCTCTTTAGGTAGAATGGGTCTTATGGTGAAAGTGCACAACCCCTGTAGGGTGCCAAACTAATCGATTAGTGATACGTCTCAAACGTATCTATAATTTTTGATGCTCCATGCTTGTTTTTACACCATTTGCCTTGTGTTTCGTTACACTTCGTGGCATTTTTATGCGATTTCCGGAACTAACCTATTGACAAGATGCCACAGTGCCAGTTCCCTGTTTTCTGCTGTTTTTTGTGTTTCAGAAGTGATACACAGGAAATATTCTCGGAATTGGACGAAACCAAAGCCAGAAGTCTTATTTTTCCTGGGAGCATCCAGACATCCGAAGAGAGGAAGGAGAGGGGCCACCAGGGCCCCACACACATGGCTGGCGCGGCCCAGGCCCTGGCCACGCCGCCATAGTGTGAGGAGGCCTGGGGCCACCTCTGACATCGCCCCTTTGCCTATATAAAGCCTCGGGACGGAAAACCCTAGGGGATTCGGCAATTTTCCAGAAAGAGTTCCGCAGCTCCGCCGCCATCGCCGATGAATTTCGGGGGACAGAAGTCTCTGTTCCGGCACCCTGCCGGGACGGGGAAGTGCCCCCGGAGCCATCTCCATCGGTCTCCATCGCCGTCTCCGCCATCTCCATCGACCTCACCGCCATCTCCATCAACCTTGCTGTCTCCTATGATGAGGAGGGAGTAGTTCATCCCCGGGGCTGAGGGCTCTACCGGTAGCTATGTGGTTCACCTCTCTCTCCCATGATGTGATCTTTATGTGATCGTGAGCTTTGTATCATGTTGAACAAATAGATGTTATTATTCAGATATTATGTGTACTCTAGTGGTGATTGTTAAAGTAATCTATTCCTCTTGCCATGGTGTAATGGTGACAGTGCGTGCATCATGGTGGTACTTGGTTTAGGCTATGATTGTGATCTCTTGTGGATTATGAGAATGTTATTGCTATGATAGTTTGAGTGATCTATTCCTCCTTTCATGGTGTAATGTTGACAGTGTGTGCACCATGTTAGTACTTGGTCTAAGTTGCAATGATTTCTATCTTGAATTGTGATTTGATTTGGATATCTCTATGAGTGGTGTTTGTCAAGTACTTGATGAACTTTAAGGGGTGCTTCTGTAGCCACTACACAATGATTAGTGTTATTCAATAGGAGAGTAATTTAGAGTGCCTTAGCAAAGAGAAGTTATTTCTTCAATCATGTTATATTGTTGGGAGTGTGTCCACTAGTGAAAGTATGATCCCTAGGCCTTGTTTCCAAGCTTTGCATACCGTTTACTTACTATTTTGTTACTTGTTTGCTCGCAGCGATATTTATTTCACATCACGTTTGCTACTTATAATCATCTATACCACTTGTATTTCACTATCTCTTCGCCGAACTAGTGCACCTATACATCTGACAAGTGTATTGGGTGTGTTGGGGACACAAGAGACTTTCTGTATCGTAATTGCAGGGTTGCTTGAGAGGGATAGCTTTGACCTCTAACCTCCCTGAGTTCGATAAACCTTGGGTGATCCACTTAAGGGAAACTTCCTGCTGTTCTACAAACCTCTGCACTTGGAGGCCCAACAAGTGTCTACAAGAATAGAAGTGCGTAGACATCAAGCTCTTTTCTGGCGCCGTTGCCGGGGAGGTAAGGTAAAAGGTACTCGCATCCTCCTGTGTGAGTGCTCGGAGTTATTTCCTTTAGATTCTGCAATTACATCTTTTTGTTTCTTGTTTTTATTTTCACTAGTTAGGCTTAATGGAAAACAAAGAGTTCTTTAGTCTTTTTCCTGATTTTAGATTTGAAGAGAAAATTGAAAATCCTTTGGAGCTTATTTCGCATAGCAATGTTATTAGTATGAATGCTTTGAATACTGTTAATGCTAATGCTATAGAAAAGTCTAAGCTTGGGGAAGCTGGTTTTGTTGAGTATGATATTTTTAGTCCCCCAGCTTTAGTGGAGAAAGGTTGCTCTGATGATATTTTATCTCCCATATGTGATGTTTCTAATGATGCTTGTGCTCCTCATCCTTTTAAAATACCTACGAAGATTGTTGAACGTATTAGGGATAACTGCTATTTAGGAGATGGAACTGTCCATCCTGGTGATCATCTGCTCTTTATACATGAATTATGCGAGTTGTTCCAGTGTGCAGGTATTTCGATGAACCAAGTTAAGAAGAAGCTATTTTCTTTATCACTGAAAGGCAGAGCCGAGGAATGGTATCAGCTGCTTAAAGATGGTCCATCTGTTGGCTGGGAGGAAATTGTACCTCTCTTTTATTCTAAATTCTATCCTCCAAGTGAGATTCATAAAGATCGTAATCAGATATATAATTTTTGGCCTCATGAGGGAGAAAGCATTGCCCAAGCGTGGGGAAGATTGAAGTTACTAATGCATAAATGTCCTATTCATGATCTTCCCCGTAATATTGTTATTAATAATTTTTATGCAAGGCTTTCAGGATATAACAAGGACTATCTAGATGCATGCTTTGATGGGTCTTTCACAAGCAAGGATGCCAACACCAAGTGGGATCTGCTTGAAACAATTCAAAACAATATTGAAGGTTGGGATAGCGACAAAGGTAAAGGATCAGGTATGAATTACGAGTTTGATTGTATTAAGTCTTTCGCTGAAACTGCTAATTTTCAAGAGCTTAGTGCTAAATATGGTCTTGATCCTCAAATTATGGTTGATTGCTTTAAAGCCTTTGCTTCCCATATGAATGTTCCTAAAGGAAATGGGGACGTGTATCATGAACCTTTTAAGGACACTTGCATAGAAAGTGATATTGTTATTGATGATTGCAATAAACATGCTCAAACTTCTAAAAGTCCTATTTCTTATAAGCATGTTAATTTTTGTGGAGTACATAGACCTTGTGAACAGAGTTACAACAAGGAAGATTATTGCATCACCCACGCAAATGAAGAAACCAGTATGTGGTACAAGGATATAGGGGAGATCGGTAAAAAGGTTTGTGAGCTTTATCCTTTTCTTTGTAAACATTGCGATGACATAGGTCATTTTAATTTCCAATGCTCAAGCCCTAATAGTTACTCTTCTAGTACCTTAAGTATGTATTGTGATGACAAGATTACTCCCAATCAGCATGATGAGCTTGCTTTGTTCTTGGCGTGTGACGAGATATCTAGAAAGATTGCTTTGATAGATATGAATGATGTTGATATTAATAGCACCCTTCGTGGTTGTCGTCTCTATTGTGCTAAAGATTGCCTTGCAAATACTTACATACAAAATCTTATAAAACTTGATATTTTGCCAAGCTATGATAGGACTGATAGATGTTTTTATCTCATTAATAGAGAGGAGGAATCCTCCAAAGTTTCTTCTGTTGTTCCTGTCAGCAAACCAGATTATGTGGAGAAGATGCCTTTCCCTCCTAGAGAATATGTGGAGAAGATGCCCATCAAGTCTCTCCCTCCTAAAGGAGAGAGTAAGAAGAGTATGAAGAAGAAGAAGAAGAGGAGTAAGAGGCGAGAGGACACGGTATCTTCCCCTAAGCGTTATGATCCTGCTATAGATTATGATAATTCTGATTGGGATGATGTTCCTATGCCTATTACTTATATTAGCGATCATGATTGGGAAAAGCACTCTACTTTTGATATTGAAAATCTTTTTGGTATCAATTCTAAGGTTAATAATTGTTGTACCATTAGTGCTATCCATGTTCCTTCTTATGATGATATGTTTAATGAGTATGCTTTGCGAAATAGTTGCTCTCTAGCTTGTGATGATACTAAACCTCTAGTTTATGATGGCTATAATGATGAGTATAATATTTTCAGTTCACCTACTATTAAGGATAAAATTAGTTATGATTACAATATGCCTCCTATTTTTGATGATTATGGTGATGAGAATAATTATTCTGTTGAATCTGCTCCTACTACGATTGTTCATGCGGGGAGTATTAATCCTTTTATGCATATGGCTCATGATAGGGATGCTTTATGTGATAGATATATTGTTAGTTCTATTCATGATGCTACTGAAAGTTATTATGAGAGAGGGAAACATGGTTTGATGGATCTCAACAATATTAAGTTTCCCCTCTTTATGTTGCAATTCTTGAAGTTGTACTTGTTTTGCCTTCCTATGCTTTTTGCTTTGCGCTTTCATGACTTGTCTCTTTACAAGACTATTTTTCATAGGAAGTGGTTTAGATTTAAATGTGTTCCATACTTGCTTTTTGATGCTCTCTATTGCTTTAAGTTTCTATATGGCGCCTTTGCCTCAAGCTTTATTATGGCGCCCACATGAGCATCTTTGCAAATTACTGCGCCTAGCTCAAAGGCGTTAAAGAAAAGCACTCTTGGGAGATAACCCAATGTTTTATTTTCAGTACTTTTTATTTTATTTGAGTCTTGGAAGTTATTACTACTGTAATAACCGCTCCTTATCCTTTTTATTTCGATTGTTGTGCCAAGAGAAGCCTCTAATTTGAGCGAGGTAAAGATTTGGGGATGTTGCTGTCCTGAAACTGTTTTCGGTGCTGCACCGTAAAAATTCGTATAAATTCTCTGTATATATTTTGGACCTGCGATTTCTTGTGCATATGCCCCAGGTTTTATCCAAACTTTTGTTAGTTGAACACTTTTTGATTTGAGCAACAGAAAATCTCTCAAAAATTCGACCTTTGTCAGCTGTTCAGTTTTGACAGATTTCTGCCAATATTTGTGTTTGCCACTTTATCGCTTTCTTTTGAGTTATTTGATCATGGAACTTTTGGGGAAGTTGCTACAGTAGTATTTGCTATATATGTGGTGGTTTTGAGTTGAAACCTGAAGCAAATAGAGGATTGATTATATGTTATGCTTGCACTAATGTTGCTAATAGATTTGTGTTTAGTTTTGTATGAAGGAAGTTTTCAAGTGTAGGGATTGGAGAATGATGAGATGAGTTGAAGAATGGAAAAACGCTCAAGCTTGGGGATGCCCATGCATCACCCCAAGAAATATCCAAGAAGTACAAGCGTCAAAGCTTGGGGATGCCCCCAAGGCACCCCTTCTTCATCGGCAAAAATCAGGTCACCTTTCAAAACACTATATTTTTATTGCTTCATGCACTATGTGTTTTTCTTGGAACGTCAGTTGTTTTAGTTTTCTTAGTTAGTTTAGTTTTGTTTGCTGCAATAAATCGTTTGATCACATCATGTTGTTTTGGAGAGAGACTTACTCCGTTTTTCATTTGCCAAGAACACTCTATTTTTCACTCTTATCGTTTCAATGAGTGTTCTCTTTTTCTGCTACTGCTTTTGGTTTTCGTTTTCGCCTTGATTTGCGTTCAGATCTTGCTATATCTTTTCATCAAGGTGTATTTTTGCCTCTGATCTTTATTGGTTTTCATCAGAAGAGGTGTCTTAAAAAATTTCAAATGGTGTTGGAAAAGAGAAAAAGCTTTATGCAAGAAAGTGGTACAAGAAGGAGCTTGTGTAGACTGTGGCTTAGGCTTTTGCATGTCATGCTTGATGTCTTTTTGATAGTATGCTTAGTGGTTTTGTTGTAGCATGACTTGTCTCAAATAACTGAGATTGCTTAATGAGCCTTTGAAAAACTCATGCGTTGTTTATATTGTATGGAAGCATTATTTTGGTTTTCTCCTTGATGTTTTATTTGGGTTGACTTGGCGCATGCTCACACATGTTAGACTCTTACAAAGTCGCCAATAGCCTTCATGATCATTTAGTTTTTGACTTTTGATGCCATCTTATGCTTCTTTTAATGTCGCTTTGTCGCTTTGCATGATTATGGCCATTATTGCTCTCTTAGTTGGTCGCTCCCAGTCTTTTGCTAGCCCTCATTTTGTACTGAGTATGAGCTCTACTCGTGCATCCAACTCCTAAAAACCAAGTTTGCCATTATGTCCACTATAAATTCCTATGCATGGTATTTGCAAGCCATTCCAAGTAAATTTTCATGTGCTACCTTTCAAAAACCTTCAAAACACTTCTCGTTTTGTGACACTATTTTCAGCTCATGGGGACGTAGTGGTCGGATTTGCTATCTTCCATATTGCTTATTCCAAAAAGAAAAAAAAAAGAAAAAAAGAAAAGAAAAAAAAGGCACTCCTCCATGGAAAGTGAATGTTGGTGGGCACCCGATGGAATCGGTTAGCCATGGTTTGAGAAAGGAAAAAAGGTGGGGAGGAGTGCCAAGCTTTATAAAAGAGCACAAAAGTGCCAATCTCTCTCTCAAAAACTTGCTTCATTTTTGTATGGAAGATAGTAAGAACCCCATTGCCAGTCGTTGACAAAGACAACCACCTCTCAAAACCAATTTTTATCTCTCTGTTTAACAAATGAAAAGCTCTAGCACATGTTTAATCACTGCTTCCCTCCGCAAAGGGCCTTTCTTTTACTTTTATGTTGAGTCACCACCTTCTATCCTTATGCACCATTAAGAGAGCATAGTTGTCATTCTGAGTATAATGTGCATTGTCCCAAAGTTTTCATTGATTGATTCATATTGTTGGTTTCACTTGTTCTCAAATTATTTGTATCTAGTCGCACTCTTAAACTTGAAGGTGTCCTATGCATTTATGTTTTGCTCTCTATTAAGGACAAGCTGAAAACTATTTGTATGTTTTTCCTTATGATTTGAACACACGTTTGACTTTCATTGTTTCATTGTTCATGATCTTTTGTTTGTGTTCATTTGCATGTTTACAACATGGTTGCTAAGTTTCTTATTGTCAAGATTATATCTTCATGCCCATGTTTTAAGTTCTTATGATCCCAGCTCACTAATGCTTACATACATGATCAAGATTGTGTAGGTGCATATCACCTCAAAAATTATTCTTTTGTTATCACTTACCTACTCGAGGACGAGCAGGAGTTAAGCTTGGGGATGCTGATACGTCTCAAACGTATCTATAATTTTTGATGCTCCATGCTTGTTTTTACACCATTTGCCTTGTGTTTCGTTACACTTCGTGGCGTTTTTATGCGATTTCCGGAACTAACCTATTGACAATATGCCACAGTGCCAGTTCCCTGTTTTCTGCTATTTTTGTGTTTCAGAAGTGATACACAGGAAATATTCTCGGAATTGGACGAAACCAAAGCCAGAAGTCTTATTTTTCCTGGGAGCATCCAGACATCCGAAGAGAGGAAGGAGAGGGGCCACCAGGGCCCCACACACATGGCAGGCGCGGCCCAGGCCCTGGCCGCGCCGCCATAGTGTGAGGAGGCCTGGGGCCACCTCTGACATCGCCCCTTCGCCTATATAAAGCCTCGGGACGGAAAACTCTAGGGGATTCGGCAATTTTCCAGAAAGAGTTCCGCAGCTCCGCCGCCATCGCTGACGAATTTCGGGGGACAGAAGTCTCTGTTCCGGCACCCTGCCGGGACGGGGAAGTGCCCCCGGAGCCATCTCCATCGGTCTCCATCGCTGTCTCCGCCGTCTCCATCGACCTCACCGCCATCTCCATCAACCTTGCGGTCTCCTATGATGAGGAGGGAGTAGTTCATCCCCGGGGCTGAGGGCTCTACCGGTAGCTATGTGGTTCACCTCTCTCTCCCATGATGTGATCTTTATGTGATCGTGAGCTTTGTATCATGTTGAACAAATAGATGTTATTATTCAGATATTATGTGTACTCTAGTGGTGATTGTTAAAGTAATCTATTCCTCCTGCCATGGTGTAACGGTGACAGTGCGTGCATCATGGTGGTACTTGGTTTAGGCTATGATTGTGATCTCTTGTGGATTATGAGAATGATTATTGCTATGATAGTTTGAGTGATCTATTCCTCCTTTCATGGTGTAATGTTGACAGTGTGTGCACCATGTTAGTACTTGGTCTAAGTTGCAATGATTTCTATCTTGAATTGTGATTTGATTTGGATATCTCTATGAGTGGTGTTTGTCAAGTACTTGATGAACTTTAAGGGGTGCTTCTGTAGCCACTACACAATGATTAGTGTTATTCAATAGGAGAGTAATTCAGAGTGCCTTAGCAAAGAGAAGTTATTTGTTCAATCATGTTATATTGTTGGGAGTGTGTCCACTAGTGAAAGTATGATCCCTAGGCCTTGTTTCCAAGCTTTGCATACCGTTTACTTGCTATTTTGTTACTTGTTTGCTCGCAGCGATATTTATTTCACATCACGTTTGCTACTTATAATCATCTATACCACTTGTATTTCACTATCTCTTCGCCGAACTAGTGCACCTATACATCTGACAAGTGTATTGGGTGTGTTGGGGACACAAGAGACTTTCTGTATCGTAATTGCAGGGTTGCTCGAGAGGGATAGCTTTGACCTCTAACCTCCCTGAGTTCGATAAACCTTGGGTGATCCACTTAAGGGAAACTTGCTGCTGTTCTACAAACCTCTGCACTTGGAGGCCCAACAAGTGTCTACAAGAATAGAAGTGCATAGACATCAATTAGCCGTGTCCCCGGTTATGGACAATTTGAGTCTCTAGACATGGAATGTACGGAAGAATCTCATCACCATTTCTGAATGATTAAAATTTGACTAGAAACCCCTAGGTTAGGGGCTCAGGACCATTCACTCCGAGGGGTGGTGGTTTCTGTTGTTCCAACTTTATTGAGTTTCGCCCAGTGCTACATGCCTAGCTAGTATGTAGTATTTGGGGGTTACTTCGACCCTTTAAAAATATAAAATTTTGAAAGAAAGTTTTGAGAAGGAATTGTAGGATAAAATTGGCTTTATGCAAATTAGCCCAAAAGATCCACCAGCCAAATATCATGTAGATAGCTCTTTCACAACAACCACCAAATATGTGTCATTTGCCAGTACATCATTGTAGTGACCCCCATTCATGGGGCTGCATATTCAAATGTGCAGGTTATTCTGATGAGGAGTGAGTTGATAGGATCTCGAGTCTACATTCCAACATAACTGCATGTGGCACATGGTGAAGATGAAGGCTCACTGCTACCCTAGTTTCCGTTGTTTTTAAGTTGTGTTGAACTCTGTCATTTGAGCTAGTTCATGAGACTAAGCTAGTTTGTAAGATTTTAAAGACTTGTGTATCTGGATCTGTGTTTTAATCTTTGATACTTTGCAATGAATACTATATTTTGTTCTGTGGTGCTATCAGTAATTCAGGGAATAGCACTTAACACATGTGTTCCACATTATTCCAAAGGTGGGGCGTTACAATATGTTCTGACGCAGTTCTTGGATAAGTGATTTGGGCTGGAGCAGTATGTTGAGTTCAGTGAGCTGTTTTGTACAGAAAACTAATTATAAGATACAGATTGAGAGTACTTGTTTGCAAACCATGTGACTAGTTAGATTTAGGTTAACTTATCTAGATATTTCTTATTTCTAGACTAGATCAGTTTCACAAGATACTTCTTACCTACAGGTTTGCGAGCTCGAGGTGTCGAGAGTAATTCTTCAAATTAAACGTTCGTTCTGAGGCAAATGCATGACGAACCTCACTTCTTTTTGCTTGGTTGTGCCTTCGGTTGAACTTTTGGTGTTCTTGGTTCTTATTTGGTTCTTTGATTCGATATTTTCTTCCGAATATAAGGGGTTGCAGGTTGGTAAATTCTGAGCCAACTCTGCGGCAGGTTGGTAAACTCTGAGCCAACACGCCGGTAAACTCTAGGCTGGCACTGTCGAAACCCAGAGATCATTTTTTCCAAAAAATGCTTGTTCTGGAGTGACGTTCTAATGTTTTCCATTGATTCATGTCTCATGGTTCCATACTATACTTGCTGAGTATTTCTGTACTCATCCGTGCTTTCATTTGGTTTTCAGGTACTAAGTAGTCTACATTCTTGGGACCCGGGCGTAGCACACATCTACTTCATTTAGCACGTCACATGCTCATATAATACGTAGTGCATGTGTTAAACATGACACCAACTAGTTCTACTATTTTACTCACTGTTATTTTGCTGGACCGATGTATTTGCTATCTTGCGACCTACGCAGATTTTATAAATTATAAGCTGTATGGATGTACTTTCAAGTCATCATCCATAAATTATTTTTCTATTACCTGTCCTGGATGCCATTTGTGCAAGGGAATTTTTATCCGAGTCTTGAATAAATTTCATACTTCTTAGTTTTAGTATAGTGTGGTAGCACTTCGGGAAGGGTTGATTCCCGGGGTGTTACACCCTCCTCCTCCACCATTAGGCATGGCAGAGGCTAAGGTTCAAAATTGGTGATTTCCTTTGGAGGTTATTTCGATTTACCATCGATTTTCTGATTATTCACATGGATGCTAGTTCATTGAGCTAGACAACGCACCAGACGACATCCACGATAAAGATTTTTGCAGCATTACGGCTGAATCTGTGGTCCTGTGTCAAATCCATAAGGAGCCGCTAGAGAAGTGTGTCTCCTTTCAAGGAACTAACACCGGGTGATGAGGATATCCCATCTATTGATACATCCGCTGCACCTACATCGGATCACATACAAGGACCTATCACTCAAGCTCGTGCCAAACAACTTAACTATTAGGTACTTTCGTTTCTTGGAACTCTTTCTCACATACTCCCTCCGTTTGGAAATATAAGATGTTTTAGCTTTGTAAAGTAAGTGTATCTAGACATCTTTTAGTGTATAGGTTCAAGCGAACCTATACACTAAAATATGTCTAAATACACTCACTTCACAAAACTAAAACATCTTATATTTCTAAACGGAGGGAGTACATGAGAATATGATGCTGCCTAAATCAGATATGTTTGTTACTCTTAGGAATGATGGACCTAGCATGGATGAGAGGGACAAGCATTGGAGCATGATCGTGCATGGAGATGGCAGCAAGCGTTTGAGGATTGAAGAAGATGCCACAAGTGGAGATTTAAGAACTTTGAAGCCACCATAATGTGGGATAAAGACTTGGACGAAATATACAAAGAGCTACTTCATAAATTCGTCCATAGATAAATATGGTGCTGTGTCACCTTTATTTTTGGGCGAGGCCCATGCAATTTTTTCGCAGCAAATAAGATAGCAACTTTTAGGAGTTCGGATTTGAGGAGAAAAGGCCTGTTAGGGTTCCGTTCGACCACCATACCCATGGCTGGTCTCACCCATACCATTTCCTCCTCAAATACCCCCCGTAGCCATCATTAGAACTCAGATTTTGTTTAGACTAAAAGTTAGCCATTGCTGCAACTACGAGCTCAACTTTTGAGGCCAATTGCCCAGAAGAAGACCACCTATTCTGAATCCCACCTTTTGAATAAAGTATACATCTTTTATCCACAATATCTTGATTGCAATATTAGTTCATAATTGTTCTCGATTTCAAGTAGGAATTAAGACCCTCGATGGTCAGGCTGATCATGCATCTGCAAGATTGGTAACTCTCGGAGATTGTCCAAGCGATTGCATTGGTGCACGAGCTTCGCATGTGTAGTCGGATAGTCAAGCCCAAACTCCACCCACCAAATCGACATATCAAGATCTCATCAAAAGATAGGACACCTTTGCCTGATCAAGTGGTATCTGATTTTAGGTTGCTCGGTGAGATTTACTGTTTTCGTAGTCTAGAATGCATCTATGTTCATACCTATAAACCACGAAAAAGCCAAAAAATAATGTTAGGGTTTAGATCACCTCGTCCCATAAACCACCCGAGCCTTTGCATTGTCTTTTCAGTTTGCATCGTTCAATTTGTGTCTACATCCGCGCGTCGAGTTGCTGGTCTTAGTGTCTAGTTCCATTGGAGTTTCGAGTACGAATCACCTTAGTCACGTCGCCGCTGTACGCTTGCACCACCGCTCCACCACATACTTCCGCCACCCTGCCATATACTTCCGCCACTGCCATCGCCATCCCTGTCGCGGTTCCATCCATGTCGAATTAGGGTTTGTTCTTTTCTTCAATTTTCGTCCGTGCTATTCAGAGTCCGTGAGTTAAGTTCGGTCGCCAGTCAAAAAAAATCGAAAAAAAATTCTGAAAAAAAGTCAAATCCGCATCCAAGTTGGTTTGACCCGATTCCTACTAGTCCAGTCCGAAATCAGTCCGAATTGGACACTTTCGTCAGTTTTTGACAGTTTTGGACAACAAACTTTGACTGGCCATAACTGATAGGGGTTGACCCCAAGGGTGTGGCCCAATCTTCACGTATTCACGAGATTTGTGGCGGAGGAAGAGGATGAACACTATGAATTCTACACACAAATCGAAGGGCATACTCACACACACAAGATACACACCAGTTGTCCTCGTTGGCCCGATTCACCAACTCAATAGAATCACAAGGAAGAGACTCCAAGAGTAGAATTCCTTGTGAGAGATTGACTTGCAAGGGATAGAATTCCACTTGGGTCGAGACCAATCAATTGGATAGAATTACACACACAAGTATGCAAGAGATCCAAATCAAGGTAGAATTCCCCAAATAGAAGAGATCCCAAACAAAGAGGGTGATTTCTAGATGGAAGATCTAGTAGGGTTCCCACAAGGGGTGAGGCATCATGCCAATTCTTATCTCAATTCATCTCTATCTTAGTGAGGGGGAGAGTGACCCGTATATATAGGCAGCCACGAGCTAGGGGTAGTTTGGTCACTAAAGAGATAGAAGACATAGGTGGCTTCATGGCCAAAACGGAGTTGACTCGGGCAGACCGGCTATAGCCGGTGTTCAGTCTGGCGTTAGCTGGTGGGGCCGGCTTTAGCCAGTGTGGGACCAGCTTTAGCCGATCCAGCTTCAGCTGCCGCCTCTTCTTGCGGCGCTTCCAAGCTTCTTTCCGGTGGTTCTTCTTCTTCCTTCTCTTCCACGCCTTGATGATGTCGGACTTGAGTGTGGATGTTGTTGACACACATGATGCGGTGGTGTCCGAAGGCCACCCCGTATCAGACGGAGACCCTCAGGCCTCGAGCGAGCGCTCGCCCCGCACCTAGGATCGTATCACCGTGCACCGCTTCTCCTTGTTTGCCTAGCCCGCCTGAGAAGGGTATAGATAATAGAGCCCGTTAGTTGAGTACCCCTGAGGCCCGTTAAGCTAGGCCCAATTGTAATGATAGTCGAGATACGAGTTCTTACCGTATGTCGATATTGTAATCTGTATCGGACCCTACCCGATCCTCGAGACCTGGCCACCTATATATAGGGGCCAGGAGGGGACGGTGTAGGGCAGATTGAGAGCAAGCAAGGTTCAACACCCAAGATTACTTTCGATATACACCTACTTTGACTAACCTTACCTTCGAGTTCATCCGACGCCCTATCTCCCCGATCCTAAGTCCTTCATTTAGGACATTTCCCGAGTTAACCCTCATCAATTGGCGCCGACCGTGGGGACTCTGGGCGTTGGAATCATGAATTCGACGGCTTTTTCGCTTGTAGCCAACAGCAGTGCAGGAATCGACGGAAATCAAGAGACGGAGCTGACGATCGGAAGTCTAAACATCTTCATCAGACCTTCGGGTTTGACTCGCATCTCGGATCCGACGAAACCAGATCCGTCGGCGAGTGAGCCTGAGACAATAGCAATGATGGAATCATCTAAAGGCTCTTCCAGCGAGGTAAACTCGCCGGTCAGCTCAGGAGAAGCACAAATCGCAGAAGGCGACAAAATTCAGGAAAATTTCAACACGGAAGTGAAAGCGTTTAAAACGCACAATAATACAAGGGACTTCGCCGCTGGAAGTAGTGGCGTCTCCAAAAGAGTACATCAGTTATGCGTCATTATCACTGAAGCAGAAGAAGAAAACAATCACGAGGGAAACGAAGGGGTCGACAGGCAAGTCGACAAAATAAGGGAGCAAAATAAAAAGGAGAAGGAGAAAATTCACGTCTCAGCCGGAGAGTGGAGGATCATCATGTCAGCTATCAATCATGGCATAGAAGTACCCGAAGGCTCAAGAAGAGAAGTTCTAATGGGATATCAGTACGCATTATACCAGCACAAGAAGAAACTACGTGAGGAAAGAGACATGTTTGTGAGAAGTCAAGATAATAACAGTATGTCAAGGGAAGAATATTGGGATGATTATAGTGATGATTCAGAGTACAGCAGGGAAAGGCGAGGAGACCCAAAACACAATAGAGGGACAACGGTGCAGAGTAGAGAGGAAAGGTACTCAAGAAGTATGACTCCACAGCTAGAGGAGGAGGAAGAAGACTTTGTACAAGAAACACCGGAAGCAGCGCTGATAGCAGCACAGGCATACCTACTAACCACGCGGCCAAAACCCGGAGATCCGCGGGAAGACATGCACCAAGCCGCAATACGAAGCCTCGGGATAGTGGAAGACAAAATCGTGGGAAAAGGTCCAGAGGCAAAGTCGACAAGCTACAAGGAAAGGCGAAAGTAGGAGTTCAAGCACAAAATCACACGAACCGAGTCTAGCGAATCGTCAGAAGAAGAAAGGTGACAAAAGAGGAAGGAGGACGCAAGAAATATAATAGCGCAGGCTCGAGTAAATAAATCACGCCACGCATGGAGGGAAGAAAATTATGAGGACAACGAAAAAGAGATGGGCGCGTTGTGCTTTACCCGCAGGGTTCGCAAAACGTGGGTACCCAAAGAATTCAAGTTACCGCACGACCAGCAAAAATATGATGGGTCGCAAGAACCTACCCTATGGTTATCGGATTACCTGCAGGCAGTACAGATATTAGGGGGAACAAAAGCGACAGTAATGCAAAGTTTGCAATTACACCTCACCGGCGCAGCACGGTCCTGGTTGAATACCCTACCCAATGAATCCATCGGAAGCTGGGGAGAACTCGAAAGCCAATTCGTAAGAGATTTCCGCTCGACATATAAGCGCCCAGCGTCACTGGAGGAAGTCAAAGCGTGCGTGCAAAGGAAAGGCGAAACTCTATGTTCTTATATACAATGATGGAGTGTAATCAAAACTCAGCAGAGGACGTCTCCGACGAAAGAGCAATAGACACTTTTTCGGCTAGCCTTCGTCGCTCAGACCTCGTGGAAGAGATAGGAAGAACAAGGCCAACAACAGTAGCCGAATTAATGGAAGAAGCCAATAGATTTGCTGACGGAGAGGATGCATATAACAACAAAAGAGGACATTCACCAGAAGTCGACAGAACAAGTAGACAGAGGAGAAGACACCGCATCAGAGATAACCAAGGAAGGCGAAATCAGGTAGCCGTGGGATACGAAGCAAAGGAAGAGGAAGGTTATGAAAATAGGAAGTTTCAAGCCAAAGGAGTAGAAAAACCGAGGTACTCCGGCCCTTCGGCCGAAGACATGCTATATGGACCTTGTCGAATCCACTACGCGTATCTCGATTGTAAAACTTTCCTGAGGTTACAAAGCGCCATGGGTTCAAGCCAAGGGGGATGGCAAGGAGAGAAGCACACAAGTCAAAGATATCAAGTACAAAGGCTAGCAAGGCACCTAGAGTTGAAAGTTTACATATCTGCAATGATTCAACCGGTGCCCAAATCAAAGAAAGAGCGAAAGAACATATCCAGGCAAGTAAACCTAGCAATATCATCGCCACCAGCCACTACGGAGTACTTGCGGTGGTCAGATCAACCAATTAGGTTCAGCAGAGCAGACCACCCAAGGAAAGTTCCCAGGCTGGGCCACTCGCCAATGGTACTAAAAGCGCAAATAGGAGGATACGACATCGGGAGAGTATTCATGGATGCAGGAAGTGGCATAAACCTAATATATGCTAGAACTCTGAAGGCAATGTGTATCTCGCTGACAAGCCTGAAGCCAACAGATTGTTCTTTCCATGGAATAGTACCAGGAGCCGCAAATTACCCTCTGGGGAAAATAGAACTCGACGTGTGCTTTGGCAGTAGCAGCAACTATCGCAGGGAGAAGTTGGAATTTGAAGTTATGGACTGGCCCTCATAGTACCACGCAATTCTAGGGCGCCCAGCATTTGCAAAGTTCATGGCAGTACCTCACTACGCGTATCTAACGCTTAAAATTCTAGGACCCAAAGGAACGATTACAGTACAAGGGAGCTTCGAAGTAGCCAACACTTGCGACAAGGTATTCAATAGAATGGCGCAAACTTTCGGCATGACAGCAGAGTATGAGAGATTGAAAGGAGAAACCGATCATAATGTTCTACCCGACGTTGGACGATCCCTGCCAGATCAGGCTTTCGACACAACTCAGGACTCGAAGAAAATCCAGGTCCACCCTACGGACCCGAACAAAACAACATCGATTATGGTAAACCGGGATCCCACATAGGAAAGCGCGCTTGTCGAGTTCCTCTGTGAGCGCTGGGAAATCTTCGCCTGGTGTCCTTCAGACATGCCAGGGGTTCCCAGGGAACTCGTCGAGCACGCATTAAATGTAGATCCTAAAGCAAAGCCAGTCAAGCAACCATTGCGACGATTTGATGAACCCAAAAGGAAGGCGATAGCATCAGAATTGCACAGGCTAGAAAGCGCCGGATTTATCAGAGAAATAAAAACTTCGAGTTGGGCATCCAATCCAGTCATCGTTCCCAAGAAAAACACAGACGTACAAAGATTGTGTGTCGACTACACATCTCTCAATAAGCACTGTCCAAAGGATCCCTTCCCTCTACCCCGCATTGATCAGATAATTGACTCAACAGCGGGATGCGCAAGGCTTTCCTTTCTGGACGCATATTCTGGTTACAACCAGATCAAGTTGAAGAAAGAAGATGAAGAAAAGACAGCTTTCATTATGCCATATGGGGTGTTTTGCTATCAAGTGATGCCCTTTGGCCTAAAAAATGCAGGAGCAACTTATCAACGGATGATGCAAAACTGCCTTGGGAGCCAAATAGGACGCAACATCCAAGTCTATATCGACGATGTAGTCATTACCACAAGAAAGGAGGAATCCCTAATCAGCGACTTGGCAGAAACCTTCGACAACCTGAGCAGGTACAAGCTTAAGCTTAACCCAATAAAGTGTTCCTTCGGCGTATCGGCAAGACAACTTTTAGGGTTCCTGGTATCAGCACGAGGAATAGAGGCGAACCCAGAGAAGATACGAGCAATTTTAACAATGGGGAAACCCACGATACTACACGACGTACAGAAACTCGCAGGACGCGTCGCGGCGCTAAGTCGTTTTGTTGCTCGATTGGGAGAGAAAGCACTCCCTTTCTATGCACTCATGAAGAAATCAGATGATAAATTTGAGTGGACAGAAGAAGCAGATGCAGCTTTCGCACAGCTAAAAAAAGTGCTTTCCACGCCACCAGTGTTGGTCGCACCAAAAGAAAAAGAACCACTACTACTCTACATCGCCGCAACCCATTAGGTGGTGAGTACAGTATTAGTAGTCGAAAGAAGTGAAGAAGGAAAAGCCCACGGCGTCTAGACACCGGTATATTTCATCAGTGAAGTACTTTCTCCGACAAGACAGAGGTATCCGCACTATCAAAAACTCGCATATAGTGTCTTTACAATAGCACGAAAATTGCGACAGTACTTTGCGGTGCACCCAATCACAGTGGTCAATGAAGCACCACTATCGAACATATTGAACAATCCTTCGGCAACAGGACGTGTCTCTTTATGGGGAATCGAATTATCTCCCATGGACATCACGTATGAAAAAAGAAAGGCGATCAAGTCGCAAATCTTGCCAGATTTCATAGCAGAGTGGTTGGAGTTACAGAGCACGGGGCCGCCAGATTTATCGAGTGTATGGACAATGTACTTCGATGGTTCTAAAAGAATCCAAGGCACAGGTGCAGGAGTAGTCTTGATATCACCACAAGGCGACAAACTAAAGTATGTTTTAAGGATGAGTTTTCCGCAGGCCTCTAATAATGAAGCAGAATACGAGGCTTTACTGCACGGAATGAAGATGGCCAAGGCGTGTGGAGCAACTCAACTAAAAATATTCGGGGACTCGAACCTTGTCGTCCAGCAAGTTATGAACAGATGCAACACAATCAATGATAACATGATGGCTTACAAGAACTTATATCACTATCTCGAAGGGACATTTGATGGGTGCGAAGTCTCGCACGTCAGCAGAAACAGTAACGAAGAAGCCGACAATCTAGCAAATATCGGGTCACAATGCTTGCACGTGCCATCTGGAGTCTTCTGGGAAGAAATAGTGGAAAGATCGATAAAAAGCGTCAAAAGTGCGACTACTGCAGTAGGCTCGGGGGCTGGTGCAAAAACTGACGAGAGTACACCAGAACCCGAAGAAGTCATGATGATAGAAGAAGCATGGATGCAACCATATCTAGCATACATGCTGAGTAAGAAGTTGCCAGAAGATGCAGTGGAAGCCAAAAGAATAACTCGACGATCCAAGGCATTTGTCATGTTTGATTGCTGGTAGATGGCGCCAGAAAATAGCTGGTGCTTAGTTGAATGTCCAGCCCGTTGGGAACCCCAAGAGGAAGGTGTGATGAATACATCAGCGAGGTTTTCCCTCAGTTAAGAAACCAAGGTTTATCGATCTGGAGAGGAGAGACAAACGACTGAAGGTGATGCTTGATAGCCTAGTGACACTCCAACAAGGGCGCCGTTTCACAACAAAACAAGTTAGCGCGTCTTCAGCTAGTAGCAACGTGGAACCTTCACACAACACAACCAAATACTTTGTTCCCAACTTACGATGAGGTTGTCAATCTCACCGGTTTGCTTGAAACAAAGGGTATGAGCGTATCGAGTGGAAAGTGATAATAATATGCGAGTAAAGTAAATAGTGCGAATAAAGTAAACAGGTGATAGCAATATAAAGGAAATAGGACCGGGGTCCACAGTTCACTAGCGGTGTCTCTCCATAAGATAAAATAACACATGCTGGGAAAACAAATTACAGTTGGGCAATTGATAGAATAAAGATAACGTGCATATGAAGAGAGGATCACTATGAGATTTACTCTGGGCATTACAACAAAATACATAGACCGCCATCCAACTGCATCTATGACTAATAATCCACTCTCGGGGATATCATCCGAACACCCCATGAGTATTAAGTTGCGAACAACAGATAATTGCATTAAGCAAAGTGTGTAATGTAAACAAGGCATATACCCTCGAGCATATGAATGTTGTTTTCCCCCTAGTAGCAACAGCACATCTACAACCTTAGAGGTTTCTGTCACTCCCCCAGATTAAATAGAGACATGAACCCACTATCGAGCATAAATACCCCATCTTGGAGTCACTAGCAACTACTCGGCCAAGATAGCTACTAACAACGGAGAGCATGCAAGATCATAAACAACATAGAGATAACAAAAGATAAATTTTAGTACTTCAACTCAAGCATAACACCAATATTCATCGGATCCCAACAAACCAAACATGTAGAATTACATAACGGTGATCTCAATCATGTAGGTTGGCTCATGAGATCTAAACATGAAGCACATGGTGGAGAAGACAACCATCTAGCTACTGCTATGGACCCATAGTCCAAGGTAGACTACTCACTCATCGCTCCGGAGGCAAGCATGGCGATGAAGAAGACCTCCGGTGGCGATTCCCCTCTCTGGCAGGGTGCCGGGAAGAGCTTCTGGACCCTCCCGATCTTTGGGTCGACGGCGGTGGCGGATCGCGATGTGTTCTAGAAAATTGATTGGTGCTTAGGTTTTTCTCGTTGGGGGGTCTTTATAGGCGAAGGGGCATCGTCAGAAGTGGATCGAGGCGGCCTCACACATAGGGGGCGCGGCCAGGGGCCAGGCCATGCCGCCCTGGTGTGTGGGCCCCTCGTGGCCCCACTCCAACTCCTCTTTGGTTCTCTGGAAGCTCCATGAAATATCTGGACGACTGGCTTTGGTTTCGTCCAATTCCGAGAATATTTCCTATGTAGCTTTTCTGAAACACAAAAACAGCAGAAAACAGGGAACTAGCACTGTGGCGACTTGTTAATAGGTTAGTTCCGGAAAATACATAAAAGTGCCACGAAGTGTAACGAAACATTAGGCAAATGGTGTAAAAACAAGCATGGAGCATCAAAAATTATAGATACGTTTGAGACGTATCAGCATCCCCAAGCTTAACTCCTGCTCGTCCTCGAGTAGGTAAGTGATAACAAAAGAAATAATTTTTGAGGTGACATGCACGTACACAATCTTGATCACATATGTAAGCATTGTGAGCTGGGATCAAAAGAACTTAAAACATGGGCATGAAAGACATATTCTTGATAGAAGAAACTTAGCAACCATGTTATAAACATGCAAATGAACACAAACAAAAGATCATGAAAATGAAACAATGAAAGTCAAACGTGTGTTCAAATCATAAGGAAAAACATACAAATGGTTTTCAGCTTGTCCTTAATAGAGAGCAAAACATAAATGCATAGGAGACCTTCAAGTTTAAGAGGGCGACTAGATACAAATAATTTGAGAACAAGTGAAACCATGATTATGAATCAATCAATGAAAACTTTGGGACAATGCACATTATACTAAGAATGACAACTATGCTCTCTTAATGGTGCATACAGATAGAAGGTGGAGACTCAACATAAAAGTAAAAGAAAGGCCCTTCGCGGAGGGAAGCAGTGATTGCAAGTTTTATAACCTTCAAAAATTATGGTACTTACCGACTTTGAGCTCTCATTGCCCCATCATAAGCATCTTGAATGGTTAAAGTTAATGCGAGAACAATTATGATGCATATGCTTGACAAATCATAAGTTGAAAACCTCGTGTCCCATGAATACGAGTACCCAAACCTCATGCTACTTTACTTAGAGTCCCAAGCAAGGCTCTTGTCATTGTAAGTATATACGTATCATCGAGAACCGCCAACGGGGTACCTCCGTGCCCGATGACATGGAACAAGCCCACATCAAAATGACAGGACAAGCAGACAATGAACACCTCGTGATATGGGCACGACGGAGGAGGTGAAGCCCAATTTCAGGACTCCACCAAGATGAGGGAAGCTCGTTGCATATTGGCACGCCAGGACGACCTACGATATGTAATAATTAGTCTAAGGTTGTGTCAGCAATTTATGTTATTTCGTAGCTAGGTCTAGTTGTGGGCCACCTAGGTTTTATTGTGTGTTTTGGGTTTGGGCCTGTCCAAGCCCAACAGTTTTCTGGCCATCTATATAAGGAGGCCAGCAAGTCTAGGGTTTAGGGAGTTCAGTTGTTTAGTTGAAAACTATCGTGTGCTCCACCGTGTATCATCCCTCCGGGGAAACGGCGCTGCCGTGTTTCTCATAAAGATTGCTGCGAGGGTTCTTGCGTCATCAAGGATTATCGAGCTGTGGTTTGAGGCGTGGTGATCTTCATCACGTTGCTTGCTGGATCCGTTCCTCTTCTTCAGGTGACGTTCATTGCGTTGTTGGAAGATTATTTATCCGGGTTGACTCGCTATGAAAGATCGGGACAAAACTCATAGGATCACCGGCGTGATCCTTATCATGTGGTATCAGATTACTGGGTTGATCACCGCGAGTGTTTTCTGTTGATCTGCGGATTGTTCTTCATCGATCAGTTTACAGATCATAGTGATTGCAAAGTGGTCTTGATCAGAGGTTTTCAGATCACAGGTTTCCAGATCGGAAGTAGCGGTTGTTCTGTGTTTTCAGATCAGAAGATTTGCAAAAAGTACCGGTGATCATTGGTGTCCAGGCGTTGCAGTTTCCTCTAGGCGGCGCAGTGTTTCCAGATCCGATCCAGGTGGAGTTCACGCGGTGGCCAGGCGATACAAGATCCGATCGGGAGATTAAAAAAAAAGACCAACAGCGCTCGGCTCGACCCGGGCTCGCCTGACGACGGAGGTCGTCTGCCCTCGAGCGCGGCTCCTGGCGATCGAGGCTGCTGCGCGCCTGGTGCTATCGCTCCTATTGGACTGCTCTCTTTTTTCCTATTGGGCTGGGCCAGTTCGCTCCAATCTGCAACGATCGTCCAGATCCGATCGACGGAATTGTTCGCTGCGTGTACGAGATAGGGTCGAGGACCATCGCGAGCAGATCCGATCGCGGCATTAAAAAAAACTATAGCGGAGGCAGCGGCCGCTCGCCCAGGATCGCTCGCCTCGACCCCGGCCGCCCCAGCCTAGGATCGCTCCGCGTCGTTCGCATCTGCAGCACAGCAGCAGGATCCAGTGGGCCGGCCCGTTGTTCTGCAGCCTGTGGCCTTCGGCCGCTCGATAGCGCCCAGGCGCGGAGAACGTCTGCCCCTTGGCGCTTCACACGGCTGCCTATGTTTGTCTCGCTTCGTTCCTGTCAGCTCAGTTGCGTCTGTTTTGCTTCAATTTGCACAGAATTTTTGCAGATTACTAGGAGTAACGCAAGATATTTCAGATCAGTGCAAAATTTTATATTGGTTTTCTCGACAGTCTGCATACAGCAAGGAGACTACTCCGTTCAGTTTGGAACAACTTTCTTCGCAATTTATCAAGGTATGAGTTTATCAAGGTCTGTCCGTGTGACTGACAAAGCGGACGATATATACAATGATTATTTAGAGATCTTAGCTGGTTTTCGGTATGATGCAACTAAAATCACGTGGAGTTTGAACAGTGCTGCAAAGTTTGCCGAGTATGAGTCTTGGGAATTTCACATGGAGCGTGGCTTTGCACAATGTCGTGCCCGTGATAGCAAGTTTGGCGGTTTTACCGAATTTGTACTTGCCCATCGGCATGTGGGTACGCAGGTGCCTGGTTGGTGGCGTGAAGAACGGTGCGCAAAGGGCATCACACTTGACACATCTCGTTGGGAGGTTTTTAAGCAATTTCTGCGTACTAGATTTGTGCAAAAGTCTGTGGAGTCAGACATGGTGGTTGTTTCAGAGGTACAAGATAAGGTTGCTGAAGATGACACACCAATGAGAGGTATGAGTATTCAGCTTCACAAATTGGCTACTGGTGATAAGGCGGTGGTACGGAATCAGCGATGGAGCCTGTTTCAGACACAGTGCACCATCAAGGAGAAAGCGTGCAAATTGATCATTGACAGTGGTAGCTACTGTAATGGCATCAGTAGGGCTGTGGTGGCATCATTGGGGTTGTCTACATGGCGTATTCCTGAACCTAAGCATGTTGAGTGGTTGAATAGCTGCGGTGTGCTAAAGGTTACTCATAAGGTACGTGTGCCATTTACAGTTGATGATTATGTTGATGAGGTGGAGTGCGATGTGTTGCCATTGGAGGTGTGTGGACTGTTACTTGGACGTCCATGGCAATATGATCACAATGCTATGCATGCTGGGAGAGCAAATACATATTCTTTTGTGCATGATGGCAAACAGCGGACTTTGAAACCTATGCAGGATGATCAAATAAAGTCTGATGTTGAGCTGGTGGTACACAAGGAGAAGTTGCGCAAGGCTAAGCCAAAATCTGGGCTAGTTACGCCGCAACATGAGGAGCATGATGCGAAAAGCATCGATGGTGATAATGTTTCAGCCAAGCCTGAAGCTGACAAGCCAGTTGTTCTTGTTAGTGACAAGCCGGTTGATGTCAAGCCTCTTATTGATGAAGGGAAGGATATGTCAGCATGTGTTCCATGTGTTCCACTTCCAGTTCGTGTTGACATGGGTGTTCAGACCGATGACGGTGATGCTGATCGTGTTCCGGTGCATACGGTGCCGCGGGTAGTCAGCCATAGTTTTGTTAGAACACCTCGGAGACGTTTTGTTGGAGCAGCAGTACGTGTGCATACAGGCAAAGATGGACGTGTTCGTCAGTTGTGTGGCCCGGGCATTACTACTTTGCAGGGTCGTGCTAAGCAGGTTCATGTTCAGCACTGCAAGGTTCCAGCAAGGAGAGCAAAGAAGAAGGTGGAGGCGCCTAAGTACAAGTTTATTTGGCGAAGAAAAGAGGTGCAACCACCTAGGGCTGTATCAAGTCGAGCAGGCCAAGAGGGAGGATGTGGTGAGGAAGGCAAGCAAGACTTGAAGACGGCGAATATGCGTGGTGCTATTGATATTCCGCCACCCTTTCGAGCAGACCCTCACGCGTTGGGGACAACGCTTTTTGAAGGGGGGGAGGATGATATGGGCACGACGGAGGAGGTGAAGCCCAATTTCAGGACTCCACCAAGATGAGGGAAGCTCGTTGCATATTGGCACGCCAGGACGACCTACGATATGTAATAATTAGTCTAAGGTTGTGTCAGCAATTTATGTTATTTCGTAGCTAGGTCTAGTTGTGGGCCACCTAGGTTTTATTGTGTGTTTTGGGTTTGGGCCTGTCCAAGCCCAACAGTTTTCTGGCTATCTATATAAGGAGGCCAGCAGTCTAGGGTTTAGGGAGTTCAGTTGTTTAGTTGAAAACTATCATGTGCTCCACCGTGTATCATCCCTCCGGGGAAACGGCGCTGCCGTGTTTCTCATAAAGATTGCTGCGAGGGTTCTTGCGTCAACAAGGATTATCGAGCTGTGGTTTGAGGCGTGGTGATCTTCATCACGTTGCTTGCTGGATCCGTTCCTCTTCTTCAGGTGACGTTCATTGCGTTGTTGGAAGATTATTTATCCGGGTTGACTCGCTGTGAAAGATCAGGACAAAACTCATAGGATCACCGGCGTGATCCTTATCACCTCGACATCTCTTTTATTTACCATTTGTATAGCTTTTTATTTTGAGATGCGTCGTCGAATGTCCACTATGGGCATGCTGCAAATTTCCACCATGAATTATGCATGGCTTAGATTGGCGGCCCAGGCGTTTCTTTAACACATATACAAACTCCATGATCCCGCAAGATTCCCAATTCATTTCACACCGCGAGTATCCATAAACAAAAGATCACGATATCAACTCAAATAAGAAGTGCAATGTTGAAAGTGATATGGGGTGGCCCGATCTTCTCAGTAAGCTTGCGGTAATGATGATGATGGTGATAGATAACTTGGTGTCGCCGATGATCTCTCCTCGCTAGATCCCTGATGCCAATGCAACAGCTCTCTACCCTTCGGATATTCACGACTTCACACACTTGCGCAACGCAGCCGTCGACCACGAAACGGTATAATTGCAATTCACTAATTCCCAATGGAACAGCAGATCACACTTAACTTGCAGTATATAATCTCCAGATCGAAACGAATTGGAGACAAGAATTCCAGATGAATGCTTACAGCAGTCTCAAGAACTAGGGTTTTATCTAAAATGTGGTCTGACCTCTCTATGGCGCATAGGCACACAATATAAGGGGGGTGCGGCTGGCCCAAGGGCAACCGACCTGACCTGGTCCTCCAACATGGTTCGACTCAACCTGACGTGATACAAACTGACCCAAAGGTTGGGTGCAGCCAACTAGGCGCGCAGGCCTTATGTGTATGGCGCACATACACTTGGTGGTGCGCCATATGCAACCTCCTGCGTGATGTCCTCCTCCTCCTCATGCTGGTCGCCGGCCTCCCTCTCCTCCCTCGCGTCCATGTGCATGATCATCACGTCTTGCTCCAGCTCCTCGCTCCCTCGTGCTATGTCTTCTTCTCCCATGAACCTGAGTATGCAAACACACAAAGACTTAGGCAGTAAACAATTCTCATTAACAAAATAATCAGATTCTATTAGGAGCAAATTCACCTGTTGTTCTATTAACTTTGCACGAGCTCTTGTGATAGGTCCAATTCTGATTTCATCATTGGACTTCTTCTTTGCAGCAACTTGCTTGTCATCATCACGAAGTGGAGATGGAACAATAGTAGGGATGTCCTCATCATCTCCCCCCCCCCCTTCAAAAGGCGTCGACCTCGACGCTCCAAGGTCTTCTCCATCATATGGTGACAAATCAGCAACGTTGAAGCTGTTGCTAACGCCACCAAACTCAGCAATAGGAATATCAATCGAGTAGGCATTGTCATTTATCTTGGCTAACACCTTGTAAGGACCAGCACCACGCGGCCTCAACTTGGAACTTCGCAGCTGTGGGAACCTATCCTTGCGCAGATGCACCCAAACCATATCTCCAGGCTGAAACAAAACTTGCTTTCTTGATTGGTTGCGTGCAGCAGCAATGTTCTTGCCTTTCTTCTCAATGGCCTCTCGTGTCTTCTCATGAATTTTCTTCACATAATCTGCTCTTTTTGATGCCTCCATATTAACTCTCTCATGCAATGGAAGAGGCAGCAAATCTAGTGGTGTGATTGGTTTGAAACCATACACCACCTCGAAAGGACAAAGCTGAGTAGTAGTGTGCACCGCTCTGTTATATGCAAACTCAACATGTGGCAAACACTCCTCCCACTCACGCAGATTTTTCTTGATCATGGCTCGCAGCAATTGTGACAATGTTCTATTCACCACCTCCGTTTGACCATCAGTTTGGGGATGACATGTAGTGCTGAACAGTAACTTCGTTCCCAGCTTGCCCCATAGTGTCTTCCAGAAGTAGCTCATAAACTTCACGTCCCTGTCAGAAACAATTGTCTTGGGCACTCCATGCAAGCGAACAATGTCCCTGAAAAACAGATTAGCTATGTGCGACGCATCGTCGCTTTTGTGGCATGCAATAAAATGTGCCATCTTAGAGAATCTATCCACTACCACAAATATACTATCATGACCTCTTTTAGTGCGTGGCAAACCTAACACAAAATCCATACTTATATCTTCCCATGGTGTGGTAGGTGCAGGTAGTGGTGTATACAAACCGTGAGGCTTCAGCTTGGACTTGGACGTGTTGCATACAATGCAGCGCCTAACAAATCTGTCCACGTCACGCCTCATCTTGGGCCAATAAAAATGATCAGCGAGCATGAGAAGCGTCTTCTCACGCCCAAAGTGACCCATCAATCCGCCAGCATGTGATTCCTGCAACAATAGCAAACGTACCGACGATTCTGGAACACATAGTTTGTTAGCACGAAACAAAAATCTATCATGTATGTGGTACTTGTCCCATGCAGTTCTAAGCATACACAAACGATATGGTTCAGCAAAATCATGATCAGTGGCATACAAATCACACAAGCTCTCTAAACCAGGAATTTTAACATCAAGATGCGTCAATAACATGTTCTTCCTAGATAGAGCATCAGCAACAACATTTTCTTTCCCTTTCTTATACTTGATTATGTAGGGAAACGACTCAATGAACTCAACCCACTTAGCTAGGCGCCTATGCAAGTTAGATTGAGCTTTCAGATATTTTAAAGCTTCATGATCAGAATGTATGATAAATTCTTTTGGCCACAAATAATGTTGCCAAACCTCAAGAACTCGAACAAGCGCATACAATTCTTTATCATAAACAGGATAATTCAGTCTAGCACCAGAAAGTTTCTCGCTGAAATAAGCAATAGGTCTACCTTCTTGCATCAACACACCACCAATTCCTATACCACTAGCATCACATTCAACTTCAAATTGCTTAGAAAAATCTGGTAGTGCAAGCAATGGTGCAGAAGTAAGCAAACGTTTCAGCTCAGCAAATGCATGATCTTGAGCAGTGCCCCATACAAAAGGCACTCCTTTCTTAGTTAATTCATTCAATGGTGCAGCAATAGTACTAAAGTCTTTCACAAAACGCCGATAGAAACCAGCAAGACCATGAAAACTGCGTACTTGACTAACATTCATGGGAGTAGGCCAATTTTGAATTGCTTCAATTTTAGATGAATCTACCTCTACCCCATGCATAGATACAACATATCCCAGAAATATCACTTTATCTTTTGCAAATGTGCACTTCTCAAGGTTAGCATACAATTTAGCATCACGCAACACTTGCAAAACTTGTCTAATATGCTCACAATGTTCAGATTCAGTGCGGCTGTAAATAAGTATATCATCAAAATATACAACCACAAAACGACCAATAAACTCTCGCAAAACATGATTCATTAAGCGCATGAATGTGCTAGGTGCATTAGTAAGACCAAAAGGCATAACTAGCCACTCATATAAACCAAATTTAGTTTTGAAAGCAGTTTTCCATTCATCCCCTTCTTTCATCCTAATTTGATGGTATCCACTACGCAAATCAATCTTAGAGAAAATAGCAGCACCACTCAATTCATCGAGCATATCCTCTAAGTGTGGAATAGGATGACGATATCGAATAGTGATGTTATTAATAGCTCTACAATCTACGCACATGCGCCATGTACCATCTTTCTTAGGCACCAAAATAACAGGAACAGCACAAGGGCTAAGAGAAACACGAATATACCCCTTGTCCAGAAGCGCTTGTACTTGTCGCTGTATTTCCTTTGTCTCTTCGGGGTTGGTCCTGTACGGCGCACGGTTTGGAAGAGTGGCACCAGGAATCAAATCAATTTGATGCTCAATTCCACGCAATGGTGGCAGTCATGCGGGCACCTCCTCCGGAAACACATCGTCGTACTCCTGCAATACATTAGAAACACCAAGAGAAACAGGTTGCATATCATTAGAAACTAACACCTCGCCTTTGTACATAAGCACAAGTGGCATGGCTGTAGGATCCTCTCTAAATTCTACCATGTCTTCTTTGGTGGCTAATATAAGCAAACTAGGCACTCTCTCACTTTTCGTTATATTTTCACTCACAGCTATTACATTATTTTCTCGTGTAGGTGGCTGTTCTAGCTTCACTTCTGTTTTCTGACGAGACTCATTGACAATTTGCTGCGGTGACATAGGCTGTAGATTAATTTTCTTGCCCTTGAACTCCAAGTGATAGGTATTAGCTCGGCCATTGTGTTGCACATGGCGATCATACAGCCATGGCCGACCCAGTAGTAGGTGACAAACAGTCATAGGAACCACATCAAACTCAATGGAATCCTTGTATGGTCCTATCTCAAAATTCACACGCACCATATGATTTACCTTCATCTCTCCATTATCACTCAACCATTGGATGTAGTAGGGATTTGGATGAGGTAAATATTTCAGATTTAGCTTGGCACATAACTCCTTGCTTGCTAGATTGCGGCAGCTACCTCCATCAATGATTACTTTGCAAGCTTTGTTTGGGCCAACTAGTGCTTTTGTTTGGAACAGATTGCAGCGCTGGGAATCAGCATGTGGCGTGACACTCAATGCACGCTGCGAGACAACAATGGTAGGTGCTGGAGAAGCAAAGGCATCCATGCCACCCTCACTTGTGTAACCATCATCATGGGAATCATACGGATCAGCGTCATCTCCAGTCTCATACTCATTATCATCATTAACAATCATCACCTTTCTGTTTGGACACTCTCGCTTGAAGTGCCCCTTGCCACCACATGTATGGCATTGCATATCTCTATTACGAGCTGTAGACATGTTGGAACCAGAGCTAGGCGCAGGAGCTGCTGGTTTCTTTGCAGTAGAAGCATTGGAGGCTGGGTGAGAATGTGAAGAAGAGGGGCCTCTGGTGGCACCCTCCATAGGCGCTGCAGATTGGTGTGGCGCCCTGCTAGAGAACCTCCCAGAAGGAGTATATCGTGCCTTGATTTGAGCCTCTTCAGCTAGCTGCGATTCAGCCTCCCTTGCATGATGCAAAAGCTCGTTCATAGTGTTGTAGGAATGATGCCTAACAATGCCTTTTATGTTGTACTTCAGCCCATGAAGAAATCGCTGCATGGTCATCTCAATAGACTCTCGAACACGTGCACGCTGCAGCAACATCTCCATCTCCATGTAATAAGCATCAACGGTCATGGTTCCTTGCTTCAACTGTGTCAATTTATCATAAACAGTACGCAGGTAATTAGTGGGAACAAAACAAGCTCGCATGATCTCCTTCATATTGCGCCATGTAAGAACAGGAAGCTCGTTGTTATCTCTTCTTTCCGTCACAATGCTATCCCACCAACGTAAGGCATAACCATCAAATTCTGAAGAAGCAAGCTTGATCTTCCTATCTTCAGTGTAATCATGCAAACGCCATAATTTTTCAATCTTGAGCTCCCAAGTAAGGTACTCTTCCACATCAGTGGAGCCTTCAAATCTGGGAATCGTGAACTTGGGCTTGCCCAAGCCATCATCCTCCTGAAATGGCACACGCCGAGCACCAGGTGGTGGTGGTGGTCGACCCTGTCCTGGAAAACCACGCCCGCGGCCATTGTTGCCCATCATGTGTTCATTATCTCCATGGACACTATCAACATCGCCATGGTCCTCATGATGGCGTTGCTCAACAGTTACACGCAGCCCATTGACGGAAGTTGTCAATTGCTGTATGCTTGTCTGGAGAGTAGTGACTTGCGCTTGCATAGCATTGACTGTAGTTTCAGTTGCATCCACTTTCATTTGCACAGCTTGAATATCAGCATCAATGTTTTCAGTGGATCTAGTAATAACCCCTTGCAAATGATCACGGAGAGCTTCATATTCCCTCCATGTAACAGTAGCATCATCAGCCTTTTTCTGCATCACATCATCAACACCACTAACAGACATGATTAGTAGGTTAGTGCACGAAATCAAAAATCTTTTTGGTGGCACACTCACAACTCACTCAAAACTGACAAGAAAAGGAAATCTTACCGTTCCAAAGTGAATAGAAAATGCGTACCCGTTTGGATAGATGACTAATGCACGGATGTGATGAAGTGAATACCAGGGTATAAGAGCAATCACACGACAAAGCAGGAGTATAAGGTGGAGCTGTAGGTATGGTATCCTAACTACACCGAAGACAAGTCCTAGTGCTGATCGTGTGAACAAAACACCCAAGGGAAACACACACGTGGAGATAAACGTGGCAAAGCAACTATAAAACAGGATATGTTGCAATGCACAAGAGAGACACTAGCAATGCTCAATGTAAACAGGCACAAGATTGCTCAATCTACTAGTGCAGCAAATTAGATAGATGCTTCGGCCTCTCACTTTTCTGTTTTTGATTCTTCTCTCTTTGCTCTTTTTTTTTGACTTCTCTTTATAAATCCAATTCACGGAGCACGGCAGAAAGATTTGCACTCGAAAACCCTAAACAGAGCAGCCCGTGGAGCAAAAATATGCTAGTCTCAAATAGGTAAGCTCCTATACAATTATATAGTAGAAAGGCTGTGGCTATGTTTATCAAAAGATGCAGAAAGGTACGCTATGTGGACTCGGTTTTGAAGGAAAACGAGAAAAACTCAGAACTGATGAAATCTGTGCCGCGGCAGGGCAATGCCTCGATGGCGACGCACGCGCTGGACCAGACAAAACTGCCCCTTTGTCTGGTGAGGAGCGATCGTTGCCTATGCGCGAGACCAGACAGAACGGCGTTTTTGTCTGATGGCGAGCGATCGAAGTGGACTCGGTGGAAAAACACAACTCAGATCAAAACCTAAAACCGACTAGAACCTAGACTCCTACGGAATACGAAACAGATCGGATCAAAGAAAGGAAAACGACCAGCAACTAAAACCAATCTACGATGCAATCTAGGCTATGGCAATACTATGAACCCTAAATTTGTTTTTTGGCTTTTCTAGATAGGACGAAAATCAAAACTAAACAACGGATGATCTGGTGGATTGCTTACCGAGGAAACACTGGAAATCTGATACCATGATGATATGGGGTGGCCCGATCTTCTCAGTAAGCTTGCGGTAATGATGATGATGGTGATAGATAACTTGGTGTCGCCGATGATCTCTCCTCGCTAGATCCCTGATGCCAATGCAACAGCTCTCTACCCTTTGGATATTCACGACTTCACACACTTGCGCAACGCAGCCGTCGACCACGAAATGGTATAATTGCAATTCACTAATTCCCAATGGAACAGCAGATCACACTTAACTTGCAGTATATAATCTCCAGATCGAAACGAATTGGAGACAAGAATTCCAGATGAATGCTTACAGCAGTCTCAAGAACTAGGGTTTTATCTAAAACGTGGTCTGACCTCTCTATGGCGCATAGGCACACAATATAAGGGGGGTGCGGCTGGCCCAAGGGCAACCGACCTGACCTGGTCCTCCAACATGGTTCGACTCAACCTGACGTGATACAAACTGACCCAAAGGTTGGGTGCAGCCAACTAGGCGCGCAGGCCTTATGTGTATGGCACACATACACTTGGTGGTGCGCCATATGCAACCTCCTGCGTGATGTCCTCCTCCTCCTCATGCTGGTCGCCGGCCTCCCTCTCCTCCCTCGCGTCCATGTGCATGATCATCACGTCTTGCTCCAGCTGCTTCAACTCCTCGCTCCCTCGTGCTATGCCTTCTTCTCCCATGAACCTGAGTATGCAAACACACCAAGACTTAGGCAGTAAACAATTCTCATTAACGAAATAATCAGATTCTATTAGGAGCAAATTCACCTGTTGTTCTATTAACTTTGCACGAGCTCTTGTGATAGGTCCAATTCTGATTTCATCATTGGACTTCTTCTTTGCAGCAACTTGCTTGTCATCATCACGAAGTGGAGATGGAACAATAGTAGGGATGTCCTCATCAGAAAGCTTGCCCCATGACGGCATGGCTGGGCTAGTTCCCAACTTACAACTTGCAAGCATAACAATTCAACATAAGAGACCACAATGTCAAATTTTTAAGAACGAGAAAAAGTAAAGTGTGCCTTCCGGTTCGTGAGAGCTTTACTGACCAATTTTCGCATAACACTGGTAAGAGTTTAATTTGAAAAGAAAATAAAAGCAAGTCAAATTTACTTGGAATAGCAAATTGCTAATAGGTATGTATGGTGGACACTTTGGCAAACTTGGTTTTTAGGATTTGGATGCACAAGTAGAGCTCATACTCAGTACAAGGCGAGGGCTAGCAAAAGACTGGGAGCGACCAACTAAGAGAGCAATAACGGCCATAATCATGCAAAGCGACAAAGCGACATTAAAAGAAGCATAAGATGGCATCAAAAGTCAAAAACTAAATGATCATAGAGGCTATTGGTGACTTTGTAAGAGTCTAACATGTGTGACCATGCGCCAAGTCAACCCAAACAAAGCATCAAGGAGAAAACCAAAATAATGCTTCCAAACGATAAAAACAACGCATGATTCTTTCAAAGGCTCATTAAGCAATCTCAGTTATTTGAGACAAGTCATGCTACAGCAAAACCACTAAGCATACTATCAAAAAGACATCAAGCACGACATGCAAAAGCCTAAGCCGCAGTCTACACAAGCTCCTTCTTGTACCACTTTTTTGCATAAAACTTTTTCTCTTTTCCAACACCATTCAAATTTTTTATAAACACCTCTTTTGATGAAAACCAATAAATATCAGAGGCAAAAATACACTTTGATGAAAAGATATAACAATATCTGAACGCAAATCAAGGCGAAAATCGAAAGCTAAATGCATTTCTAGAAAAAGAGAACACTCGTTGAAACGAATAAAGTGAAAAACGGAGTGTTCTTGGCAAATGAAAAGCAAGGCAACTTCTCCAAAAGAAATTTGTTGGGGTCCAACCATTTATTGCAGCAAACAAAGCTAAACTAAACTGAAAACTAAAAACAACTGACGCTCCAAGAAAAACGCATAATGCATGAAGCAATAAAAATATAGTGTCTTGAAAGGTGACCTGATTTTTGCCGATGAAGAAGGGGTGCCTCGGGGGCATCCCCAAGCTTTGACGCTTGTACTTCTTGGATATTTCTTGGGGTGATGCATAGGCATCCCCAAGCTTGAGCTTTTGTCCATTCTTCAACTCATCTCATCACTCTCCGATCCCTACACTTGAAAACTTCCTTCATACAAAACTAAATACAAATCTATTAGCAACATTAGTTTAACCATAACATATAATCAACCCTATTTGCTTCAGGTTTCAACCTAAAACCACCACATATTAAGCATATACTACTGTAGCAACTTCCCCAAAAAGTTCCGTGATCAAAAGAACTAAAAAAGAAAGCGATAAAGCGGCAAACACAAATATTGGCAGAAATCTGTCAAAACAGAACAGCTGACAAAGGTCGAATTTTTAAGGTGTTTTATGTTGCTCAAATCAAAAAGTGTTCAACTAATGAAAGTTTGGATATAACCTGGGGCATATGCACAAGAAATCGGAGGTCCAACAGATATACAGAGAATTTTCACGAATTTTTACGGTGCAGCACCGAAAACTGTTTCAGGACAGCAACATCCCCAAATCTTACCTCGCTCAAATTAGAGGCTTCTCTTGGCACAAAAACGAAATAAAATGGATAAGGAGAGGTTATTACAGTAGTAATAACTTCCAAGACTCAAATAAAAGAAAAAGAACTGAAAGTAAAACATTGGGTTATCTCCCAAGAGTGCTTTTCTTTAACGCCTTTGAGCTAGGCGCAGAAAATTGTGAATCAAGTAATTTTAGATGGAGCATTAAGATCAACTGCAGAAGTTTTGTCAATAAGGCATTGTATTTCATCCACATAAGTTTTTGAAGTCCCTTTGTGATCTCGCTTTGGTTCACTCAAATCACTAAAAAGATTTTTGGGACAAATCCAATCAAAATTATTTTCAAAGGCTTCATATAATCCCAAAAGCTTGCTAGGTATAGGTATTTCGGTTCCTTCATTGTTTGTACTAATAACCTTTATAGGTGAACCGAGTTTATTAAAATGCTTAAGAACATTCCTAGCTTCAATGGCAACATCTTTAAATTCTAAGCGCAAAGTTTCCAAGATAAAGGCTTTCTTTTCAGGATCCTCAATTTCATGAAGCTTAAGGAACATGTGTTGCATAAAAGGATTAAGGCTAGCAAACCTAGCTTCCAACATGTGAATTAAATAAGCAGAAGCAACTTCAATACTAGGAGCAAGCTCAATCAAAGACTTTTCCTCAACTTCTTTATGCATACTAATATGATTAAAGAACTCCTCAATGTTATCTTTCCCAATAATTGAACCACTACCTATTGAGAGGTCCTCCAGAACGTACTTAGGGAACAACATAATGAATAAAGTAAAGAAATAACAACTACCAAGGATTCTAATTTTTTGGGTTTTTGATAAAACAATGCAAGTAAAAATAAATAAAGTAAAGCAAAACAAAACAAATAACAAAGTAAAGGATGTGTGTGCGAAAACTCCCCTCGCAGAAGTCTTCTACTTCCTCCCTGGCAACGACGCCAGAAAAGAGCTTGATTGCTGGTAGATGGCGCCAGAAAATAGCTGGTGCTTAGTTGAATGTCCAGCCCGTTGGGAACCCCAAGAGAAAGGTGTGATGAATACATCAGCAAGGTTTTCCCTCAGTTAAGAAACCAAGGTTTATCGATCTGGAGAGGAGAGACAAACGACTGAAGGTGATGCCTGATAGCCTAGTGACACTCCAACAAGGGCGTCGTTTCACAACAAAACAAGTTAGCGCGTCTTCAGCTAGTAGCAATGTGGAACCTGCACACAACACAACCAAATACTTTGTTCCCAACTTACGATGAGGTTATCAATCTCACCGGTTTGCTTGAAACAAAGGGTATGAGCGTATCGAGTGGAAAGTGATAATAATATGCGAGTAAAGTAAACAGTGCGAATAAAGTAAACATGTGATAGCAATATAAAGGAAATAGGACCGGGGTCCATAGTTCACTAGCGGTGTCTCTCCATAAGATAAAATAACACATGCTGGGTAAATAAATTACAGTTGGGCAATTGATTGAATAAAGATAACATGCATATGAAGAGAGGATCACTATGAGATTTACTCTGGGCATTACAACAAAATACATAGACCGCCATCCAACTGCATCTATGACTAATAATCCACTCTCGGGGATATCATCCGAACACCCCATGAGTATTAAGTTGCGAACAACAGATAATTGCATTAAGCAAAGTGTGTAATGTAAACAAAGCATATACCCTCGAGCATATGAATGTTGTTTTCCCCCTAGTAGCAACAGCACATCTACAACCTTAGAGGTTTCTGTCACTCCCCCAGATTAAATAGAGACATGAACCCACTATCGAGCATAAATACCCCCTCTTGGAGTCCCTAGCAACTACTCGGCCAAGATAGCTACTAACAACGGAGAGCATGCAAGATCATAAACAACATAGAGATAACAAAAGATAAATTTCAGTACTTCAACTCAAGCATAACACCAATATTCATCGGATCCCAACAAACCAAACATGTAGAATTACATAACGGTGATCTCAATCATGTAGGGCAGCTCATGAGATCCAAACATGAAGCACATGGTGGAGAAAACAACCATCTAACTACTGCTATGGACCCATAGTCCAAGGTAGACTACTCACTCATCGCTCTGGAGGCAAGCATGGTGATGAAGAAGACCTCCGGTGGAGATTCCCCTCTCCGACAGGGTGCCGGGAAGAGCTTCTGGACCCTGCCGATCTTCGGGTCAACGGCGGCAGCGGGTCGCGATGTGTTCTAGAAAATTGATCGGGTGCTTAGGTTTTTCTCATCGGGGGGTCTTTATAGGCGAAGGGGCATCATCAGAAGTGGACCGAGGTGGCCTCACACATAGGGGGCGCGGCCAGGGGCCAGGCCGCGCCGCCCTGGTGTGTGGGCCCCTCGTGGCCCCACTCCAACTACTCTTCGGTTCTCTGGAAGCTCCGTGAAATATCTGGACGACTGGCTTTGGTTTCGTCCAATTCCGAGAATATTTCCTGTGTAGCTTTTCTGAAACACAAAAACAGCAGAAAACAGAGAACTGGCACTGTGGCAACTTGTTAATAGGTTACCGGAAAATGCATAAAAGTGCCACAAAGTGTAACGAAACATTAGGCAAATGGTGTAAAAACAAGCATGGAGCATAAAAAATTATAGATACGTTTGAGACGTATTAGTGTTGCAGGGAAAATTATACAAAAAGAGCATAACTGGCGTTCTGCAGCGTTGCATAACGCCTCAAGAAGGACAAACAATATTAAAAGATATACACGCCAGAGTATGTGGCCATCATGCCAGTAGCAGGGCAAAAGCATTTCGAGCAGGATTCTATTGGCTAACAGCCATCAAAGACGTGAAAGATATAGTTCGAAAGTGTGAAGCATGTCAAAGATTCGCATCTCAACCACACGCGCCAGCAGCAGAGTTACAGCCAATACCATTGTCTTGGCCTTTTGCATAGTGGGGCCTCGACATGGTAGGGAAGTTGCACAAATCTGGCCAGGAGGGCATGTCTACATGTTAGTGGCAGTCGACAAATTTACCAAGTGGATAGAAGCGGCCCCGGTAACAACTCAAGATTCGACGGCAGCAATCAATTTCATCAAGTCAATAGTCTTTCGCTTCGAAGTACCATACAGCATCATCACAGATAACGGGACAAACTTCACTTCAAAGGAATTCAAGAATTATTGCGAAGGTTTGGGAATCAAACTCAAGTTTGCATCCGTAGCACACCCGAAGACAAACGGGCAAGTCGAAAAAGCCACTGGCCTAATATGCAACGGAATAAAAAAGAGGCTTTTAGCACCTCTAGAGAAAGCCAAGAGCGCTTGGGTAGAAGAGTTGCCCTCCGTACTTTGGAGTCTAAGAACTACGCCTACTGCAGCTACTCAAGAAACTCCCTTTTTCCTGGTCCATGGCGCAGAAGCTGTGCTTCCAGTTGAGATTACACACGAAGCTCCAAGAGTAACGGCATACAACGAGGTAACCTCAACAGAAGCGTTACAAGACGACGTTGATGCACTGGATGAAGCAAGAGATAAAGCACTAGAAAGAGCCACGCAATATCAACAGAGCCTACGGAACTACCACAGTAGTCGAGTTCGTCCGCGATCCTTTGTGGTGGGAGATTTAGTCTTACGACTCAAGCAAGATGGCCACAGCAAGTTAGAGTCCCCTTGGGTGGGACCTTACATCGTCACAGAAGTAATACCAAGAGGAGCCTATCAACTACAAGACAAGAAGATGGGGAAAGACGAAAGCAACCCGTGGAATGCGGAGCAGCTACGGCATTTCTATGCATAGAAGAAATTTAGTGACATCAGTAACTTCGAGTTGACCCTCTAAACCCAGAACACGAGGCCACAGGTCGGGTTCCTTGGGTTAACTCGACAAATTGTAAAAATATTTTACTTTTCCACTCAGGGGCTCCATCCCTCGGGTCGTACGAAAGAAAGTTCAATACAATATGGAGATCTTTAAAGACATACTACTAGGTTGTGAAACAACCTGATATTCTTCAAACAATATAACTGGTTCAAAGGAACCCGATAATATATATAGCATACCTCGGAACGACGATTTGTTCCCATGGTCTATTAAATACAAGCATAAAAACCAAATACGATTATTCATTACAGCTAACACGACAACAAGGCAACTCAAAAAAGAGATTACATAAGGAGATTTTAGTGGAAGTGTACTTCAGCCTCGTACTCCTTCTGGCATTGAGTACAGTCGAAGATCTTCACATCAAACTTCGACGTGCCAATATGAAAGTCGAAGGTCATGAAGAAACCTCGCTGGATGTCGTGATCATCCACAAACTGTGACCAGCCACCCTTGAAGTACTGTTTGCCAGCGCCGCCATACCAGACTTCCACCTCGTAGGGAGTTCCTCCCACAGAATGTTCACGAAGAATTGCTTCACGCAATTCCCGCCCATCCATGAACTTGGTGAACTTTAGCGGCAGCCGTTGAATTTCACGGCACTGCGCGCCGGCAATACATAAAAAATGAATATGTCGTCGGCTGAGGAGGAGAAGTGTTATCAGGAGGTGCGCTTGGACCTGGGATAGCGCGAGGCACCTTTGGTTTATTCTTACTCCCGACCAGGCGGCCGGGACGCCGCTTCATTGGAGCGGACGATGAAGATCCTACACCATCTGGTGTTGTCTTATTCTTGCTGCCACGAGGGCGGCCGCGACCCCGCGGCTCTATCGGGAAGTCGAGGTTCAGACGGGGTCCATCTGCATCAGCCATGGAGACAAGTTGCCAGAAAAGAAACCCTAGATGAAGAAGAAGATGATGCGGCGGAGGAGGAATCTGTTTAGGGTTTTTTACCCTCGCCAAGTGTGCTTTATTTATAAGCACATATTAATGGGCCTCCGCGAAAACAAGGCCCATAAAATATTTACAAAGGAGTTAAATTCTACACATAGCAGACGATAATAAAAGTAATATATCAAAGAAAGTATGGGAAACCTCGCCTTGGACTCGGGGGCTTATGACTTCAAGGGAAAAAGAAAAGGTAATGAGTGTACTATGAAGAATTTATATCCTTTGAGCCTATACCCAGGAAAAATTTCTCGGCTATAGCCTCGGGGGCTACTCCCATCGGGAGCGCTGAGCGCGCACCCGATAGAAAATAAAGAAGCAGCAATAAAGATGAAGAAGCTACGGTTAAGGAATTGATGGATACGGTACGAGCCGCCAACATTTTGACAACCATGAAACTTCGACTACATAGTCGACAAAATATAGAGCGATTACTCCCATCGGGAGCTACTCGTGAGAAGTTAATATAATTCAAAAAAAATTGGATATTCCATCAGTCAAACAAGACTGCGACATGCGATTCTCGAGTTACGTTATCGCAACGAAACTCGAATGCCGTGATTTATCACGAAGGTAAGACCCCGGGATCCGTCCTGTGTGGCCTAATATACGCACATGGATGCGCTCTGCTGGAATGTATCCGTGTCTACGACGCGAAGAAAATCCTGGTGGACGCACTGGGTACCTTGAGAACCACTAGGACTCATTCTTTGTAAGTCCTAAATGCGGCAAAAGATTGGGTTTGACCGGTATCCTGAATTCAAGTCCAAGGGGATTGAATTTGAAGTAGGTGGCAAGTATCTGTTCCGGTAGTTAACTGACCTCTTGATCCGTCAGAGTTGTCAGGCTTGTTCATCAAAACCCCTTGCAAGATATTATCATGAAAATAAGTCGAAAGACCAAGTTGAAGATTTGAAGATGTGAAGAAGTCGAAGAATTGATCAAGTCGAAAGCTTAAAGATTAGAGATTCAACCCGAATCTGCAATTCTGGTAGAATCTCAGGGGCTACTGACAAGGGTATAGATAATAGAGCCCGTTAGTTGAGTACCCCTAAGGCCCGTTAAGCTAGGCCCAATTGTAATGATAGTCGAGATACGAGTTCTTACCGTATGTCGATACTGTAATCTATATCGGACCCTACCCAATCCTCGAGACCTGGCCACCTATATATAGGGGCCAGGAGGGGATGGTGTAGGGCAGATTGAGATCAAGCAAGGTTCAACACCCAAGTTTACTTTCGATATACACCTATTTCGACTAACCTTACCTTCAAGTTCATCCGACGCCCTATCTCCTCGATCCTAAGTCCTTCATTTAGGACATTTGCCAAGTTAACCCTCGTCACCGCCCCTGTTGCTCTCAGTTACGACAACAAGAAAAGGAAGCCCTCGACATAATCTGCATACAGCAAGGAGACTACTCCGTTCAGTTTGGAACAAATTTCTTTGCAATTTTTTCTGGGTACGAATAGAGTAAATACCAGAATATTCAGGTATGGGTTTATCAAGACCTGTCCATTTAACTGACAAGTCTAATGATGTATACCAGGACTATCTTAATATCATGGTTGGCAATCATTTGATGCAACTAAAATTCAGTGGAGATTGGATAGTGCCGCAACATTCACAGAATATGAGACTTGGAAATCTTATATGGTCCGTGGTTTCACAAGATGTCGTACACTCGATAGCACGTTTGGTGGTCATATGGAATATGTTATTGCCTACAGGCAAGTGGATACAAAGGTGGCTAGTTGGTGGTGCGACGACAGGTCTGTGAAGGGCATCACAAGTAAAACATCAAGTTGGGAGGATTTCAAGCAATTTCTGCGTACTAGATTTGTGCAGAAGTTCGTGGAGTCGGACAAGGTGGTCGTTCCAAAGGTACCAACCAAGGTTGACGGAGATGACACACCATTGAGAGGTATGAGTATACAGCTTCACAAATTGTCCAATGGTGATGAGGCAGTCAGGAGGACTCAGCGATGCAGCCTTTTTCAAACATAGTGTACCATCAAGGAGAAGGCATGCAAACTGATTATTGACCACGGTAGTTACTGTAATGGCATCAGTAGGGCTGTGGTAGCATCATTGGGGTTGTGGCAGCCTTTTTCAAACACAGTGTACCATCATTGGCCCGATTCACCAACTCAATAGAATCACAAGGAAGAGACTCCAAGAGTAGAATTCCTTGTGAGAGATTGACTTGCAAGGGATAGAATTCCAATTGGGGAAGAGACCAATCAATTGGATAGAATTACCCACACAAGTATGCAAGAGATCCAAATAAAGGTAGAATTCCCCAAATAGAAGAGATCCCCAAACAAGGAGGGTGATTCTAGATAGAAGATCTAGTAGTAGGGTTCCCACAAGGGGGAGGCATCATGCCAATTCTTATCTCAATTCTTGTATATCTTAGAGAGGGGGAGAGTGACTCATATATATAGGCAGCCAGGACCTAAGGGTAGTTTTGTCACTAGGAGATAGATAACATAGGGGGCTTCATGGCCAAAAAAGAGTTGACTCGGGCAGATTGGCTATAGCCGGTGTTCAATACGGCTTTAGCCGGTGGGGCCAGCTTTAGCCGACGTGGGACCGGTTTTAGCCAGTCCAGCTTCAGCTGTCACCTCTTTCTTCTTGCGGTGCTTCCAAGCTTCTTTCTAGTGGTTATTTTTCTTCCTCTCTTCCACGCCTCGATGATATCAGACTTGCTAGTGGATGTTGTTGACGCACATGATACGATGGTGTCTGAAAGCCACCCCGTATCATCTCCCCCCCCCCCTCGCTTCAAAGAGCGTCGTCCTCGATGTTGACTCAACATCATCATGTAGGGGATTGTACTTGGAGTTTGCCATGTGGTCGCTCTTGCGAAGATTGGTTTGGCAACTCTTCAATGTTCCTTCACCTTCCAGGAGGCCTACAAAGGTCACAAGCGAAGCAAAAAAACACTCAAAGAGTAGCCAATTCTTGGAATCTATGGCATGAGTTCATGAGTAGAAGGAGGTTACCTTACAAATTTGTTGATCTACTCTCGTTGTAGAAGTTGTTAATTGAAACCACTCGCGGGAACGCATCCACCAATAGTGTCCATGTTTACCTTCACACAGCAAAGACGAAGCAAAGGATGTTGGTGCGTGATAGGGGAGCACATCATCAAGGATATGTCTATTCTTTTTCACACAAAAATTATCACAACACAAGTATAATAAAGGGAATGCATATGCAAGGTCTATGTGTAAGCAAATTGTTTGAACATCTTCCAAAGGTGGGAACACAAAAACTCTATCAAAATTTGAGAAGACAATGGTGTACATCTCATGTTGAAAGACATGCACATTATTGCACTCAAGGCTTCGGAAAGGGAAAGTAGTCAACATCCTTGAAGCAATAAGAGGAGAGTTTGGCAAAAACACATAGGGTACATTGTCAAAATCATCATCAACGTGTGTGCGAACAAACCATAGGAAAGAACAAGTTTTCATCGTATTTGTTGCAACACAAATCATATTCATCCAAAAGTAGAATAAAATATCATTATCACAAGTGGTTATGCATCCCAACCAAAAGAAAGAGCAATTTGTTAACTTGTTGGATGCAACACCAATGAACTCAAAGCGGGAACACATGACAAGGCATGGCCAAAATAGCAATATTGTTGCACACAGAACAAAAGAAAGAGAAATTGTTCCACATGTATGTTGCAACACATAAAGCATCAGTATTCAATATCATGTGAGCATGACTGTCACAAGTGGCACAAAATTTATCAACATGCTTGCAAAGAAACCATATGGAAGAGAAAAATTTCAACATGTTTGATGCAAAGCATGTGAAGGGTAAGCGAGTGGAGTTCGAGTTTGAACTCACAAGTATTATGCTCTCAAGAGCTCTTTTCGCCAACTCGTGTTCAATTGAGGTTGTCATTATTGTCCGCGTACCTACACACCAAAGATAGCAAAAACAACGTGTGTGCATTGTAGATGAATACATCATACATAATGATGCATCTCTTTATTTGCACATCACCATTAGCGTCAAGCAACATATCATAATATTCATGTTGATTATGCAATGTATATGTGAAAACATGCTTATCATGTGCAAATGCAAAATCTTCATTATTTGAGAGAGCTATGGGGGCCTTCTCATTGTCAAACATATTAACATTATTGCAAACCAAGATTTTGAAAGAGCAAGTGTTCAACATTTTGGTTGCATTAATGGAAAAATATTGCAAGCATTGGGAACAAAACATGTTTAAAATTGTATCCTTGTTGTTGACAAACCTAGGGAAAGAGCAATTGTTTGGCCAGGTTGGCACAAAACAAGCATCATTGTCATCATTGCAAGCAATACATGGAAAAGAGCAATTGTTCAACATATTGCATGCAATAGGATTTAATTAGTATGTGAAATTAATGTAATCTTTAGCTCATTGTTTTGTTATTATATTTCATTAGGTGGAATGTGGCTTCATATGGGTAGATCCTAAATGGCTTGAGGCAATGAAGAAGGCAATAGCTAGACTTTGGGAAATGTATGATGAAAGCAAGAGCGCCCAAATGAAAAAAACAAATTCAGTGTAAAAGGATGTTATGGAATTAGCTAAAGAGAAGGATGAGATAGAGAGGAAAGATACTAATCTCATGTGTGAAAGATATTGATTACCCCTCATTGGATATTTTTAATGTTCCAGCAAAGATGTGTGTGTGTGTGTGTGTGAAAATAAATGAGCACAAGCTGTAGAATTATTTGGATCAGAGGAAATCTAATCTATCAGGTGAAAATTACATGATCATGTCGGAGGAGAAAGTATTGGAATAGGGATAGGGGTGATCTCAAGGAAGAGAATGAGAAGTTTGGAATACAAGATTGCTGACTTGCTGAAAGCTAGTGATCAGAATAAGAACAAGCCAAAGAAGATCAAAAGTCTATTTGTCATGGATAAATTGTAATAATTTAGCTGTCTATGCTTGTGTTAGGACTATTTGCACTTTGGATTACAAGCCAGATAGACATATATGGACGTAAATTTTATCTACAATTCTGTGAGTTTAACTATGTAAGGAATCAGTTCCCGGTTATGCATGTGTGTGGTGACCTATATTTTTCCACTGTAGTTACATGAGAGTTGTATTGAAATTTACATGTTAAATGTGACCTATTCTGAGATCTCATGGTGAATTCCTATAATTTTTTTGCATACACTAAGATGAATTCCTGGAATTATTGCATACACTAATTTGAATTCTGAAGTAGATTTTATGGTGATTTTACATATTCGACGAACAAAAGCACGTTCCACATTTTGAAGAAATAGATAACATAATTTTTTAACATAACAGATTGCAGCATTCATCTGTTTGACGTGCACTTAATACATTGATAGGTAAACCTAGACATAAACTTCAGAAATTAAAATATTTAGACATAAACTTGAGCAAATTAAATAATTTAGACATAAACATAAATGAATTGAACTATTTAGACATGGGAAACATCACTGGCCCTAGAATTATTAGAGCCGCCCCACTTTGGCCAGCGAGCCCTGCATCCTAGGTCTTGACGGCAAGCAACTGGTTGAGGAGGACAATCTGCTCAGTCAATGCGATGTTCACTGCTCAATCAATGCTAGACTGTTCAGCCTCTCCAGAGCCTGCAGCCAGACCTCTTGCTCCTTCAGCACCTGCTCCTGGAGACCTATCATCCAGTTAGTTAGCCTGTTATGCTCCTCATAGGAATCAGCTAAATCCTTATCCTTCTTGCTCAGATTGGTCGTTGATACGTCTCCAACGTATCCATAATTTTTGATGCTCCATGCTTGTTTTTACACCATTTGCCTTGTGTTTCGTTACACTTCGTGGCATTTTTATGCGATTTCCGGAACTAACCTATTGACAAGATGCCACAGTGCCAGTTCCCTGTTTTCTGCTGTTTTTGTGTTTCAGAAGTGATACACAGGAAATATTCTCGGAATTGGACGAAACAAGTTCCTGAAGTCTTATTTTGCCCGGAAGCTTCCAGAGATCCGAAGAGGAGTAGGAGAGGGGCCACCAGGGCCCCACACACATGGCTGGCGCAGCCCAGGCCCTGGCCGTGCCGCCATGGTGTGAGGAGGCCTGGGGCCACCTCTGACATCGCCCCTTCGCCTATATAAAGCCTCGGGACGGAAAACCCTAAGGGAGTCGGCGAAATTTCCAGAACAGTTCCGCAACGCCGCCGCCGTCGAAGCCAAATTTCGGGGGACAGAAGTCTCTGTTCCGGCACCCTGCCGGGATGGGGAAGTGCCCCCGGAGCCATCTCCATCGGTCTCCATCGCCGTCTTCGCCGTCTCCATCGACCTCACCGCCATGTCCATCAACATTGCTGTCTCCTATGATGAGGAGGGAGTAGTTCATCCCCGGGGCTGAGGGCTCTACCGGTAGCTATGTGGTTCACCTCTCTCTCCCATGATGTGATCTTTATGTGATCGTGAGCTTTGTATCATGTTGAACAAGTAGATGTTATTATTCAGATATTATGTGTACTCTAGTGGTGTTATTAAAGTAATCTATTCCTCCTGCCATGGTGTAACGGTGACAGTGCGTGCATCATGGTGGTACTTGGTCTAGGCTACGATTGTGATCTCTTATGGATTATGAGAATAATTATCGCTATGATAGTATTGAAGTGATCTTTTCCTCCTTTCATGGTGTAATGTTGACAGTGTGTGCACCGTGTTAGTACTTGGTCTAAGTTGCAATAATATCTATCTTGAGTTGTGATCTGATTTGAATATCTCTATGAGTGGTGTTTGTCAAGTACTTGATGAACTTTAAGGAGTGCTTCATAGCCCTACGCAATGATTAGTGTTGTTCAATAAGAGAGTAATTCAGAGTACCATAGTGAAGAGAAGTTGTTTATTTGTTCAATTATGTTATATTTGTTGGGAGTGTGTCCACTAGTGAAAGTATGATCCCTAGGCCTTGTTTCCAAGCTTTGCACACCGTTTACTTGCTGTTTTGTTACATGTTTGCTCGCAGCGATACTTATTTCATATCACAGTTACTACTTATAATCATCATTACCACTTGTATTTCACTATCTCTTCGCCGAACTAGTGCACCTATACATCTGACAAGTGTATTGGGTGTGTTGGGGACACAAGAGACTTTCTGTATCATAATTGCAGGGTTGCTTGAGAGGGATAGCTTTGACCTCTTCCTCCCTGAGTTCGATAAACCTTGGGTGATCCACTTAAGGGAAACTTGCTGCTGCTCTACAAACCTCTGCACTTGGAGGCCCAACACTGTCTACAAGAACAGAAGCGTGTGTAGACATCAAGCTCTTTTCTGGCGCCGTTGCCGGGGAGGTAAGGTAAAAGGTACTCACATTCTTTGGCTACTAAGTCTTTTAGTTGCTAGTGAGTGCTCGAAGTTATTTCCTTTAGATTCTGCAATTACATCTTTTTGTTTCTTGTTTTTATTTTCACTAGGTAGGCTTAATGGAAAACAAAGAGTTCTTTAGTCTTTTTCCTGAGTTTAGATATGAAGTGTTTGAAGAGAAAATTGAAAAACCTTTGGAGCTTAATTTGCATGCTAATAGTGTTGTTAGTATGAATGCTTTGAACACCGTTATTGCTAATGATATAGAAAAGTCTAAGCTTGGGGAAGCTGGTTTTGTTAAGCATGATATTTTTAGTTCCCCAGCTTTAGTGGAGAAAGTTTGTTCTGATAATATTTTATCTCCCATATATGTGATGTTCCTTCTTATGATGATATGTTTGAAGAATATGCTTTGCGAAATAGTTGTTCTCTAGCTTGTGATGATACTAAACCTCTAGTTTATGATGGTTATGATGATGGGTATAATATTTTCAGTTCACCTACTATTGAGGATAAAATTAGATATGATTACAATATGCCTCCTATTTTTGATGATTATGGTGATGAGAATAATTATTCTGTTGAATCTGCTCCTATTACTATTGTTCCTGTGGTGAGTATTAATTCTTTTATGCATGTGGCTCATGATAGGAATGTTTTATGTGATAGTTATATTGTTAGTTCTATTCATGATGCTACTGAAAGTTATTATGAGAGAGGGAAACATGGTTTGATGGATCTCAACAATATTAAGTTTCCCCTCTTTATGTTGCAAATCTTGAAGTGGCACTTGTTTTATCTATCCATGCTTGCTACTATGTGCCTCGTTGATTTATTTTCTTACAAGATTCCTATGCATAGGAAGTGGTTCAGATATAAATGTCTTTCACATATGCTTTTTGATGCTCTCTATTGCTTCAAGTTCCTATATGGCGCCTTTGCCTCAAGCTCTTATATGGCGCCCACATGAGCATCTTTGCAAATTACTGCGCCTAGCTCAAAGGCGTTAAAGAAAAGCACTCTTGGGAGATAACCCAATATTTTATTTTCAGTACTTTTTCTTTTATTTGAGTCTTGGAAGTTATTACTACTGTAATGACCGCTCCTTATCCTTTTTATTTTGTTTTTGCGCCAAGAGAAGCCTCTAATTTGAGTGAGGTAAGATTTGGGGATGTTGCTGTCCTGAAACAGTTTTCGGTGCTGCACCGTAAAAATTCGTGAAAATTCTCTGTATATCTTTTGGACCTGCGATTTCTTGTGCATATGCCCCAGGTTATATCCAAACTTTCGTTAGTTGAACACTTTCTGATTTGAGCAACAGAAAATCCCTCAAAAATTCGACCTTTGTCAGCTGTTCAGTTTTGACAGATTTCTGCCAATATTTGTGTTTGCCGCTTTATCGCTTTCTTTTTGAGTTCTTTTGATCATGGAACCTTTTGGGAAGTTGCTACAGTAGTATATGCTTTATATGTGGTGGTTTTGAGTTGAAACCTGAAGCAAAAAGAGGTTGAATATATGTTATGCTTACACTAATGTTGCTAATAGAATTGTCTTTAGTTTTGTATGAAGGAAGTTTTCAAGTGTAGGGATTGGAGAATGATGAGATGAGTTGAAGAATGGACAAAAGCTCAAGCTTGGGGATGCCCAGCACCCCAAGAAATATCCAAGAAGTACAAGCGTCAAAGCTTGGGGATGCCCCGAGGCACCCCTTCTTCATCGGCAAAAATCAGGTCACCTTTCAAGACACTATATTTTTATTGCTTCATGCACTATGTGTTTTTCTTGGAGTGTCAGTTGTTTTTGTTTTCAGTTTTCTTTTGCTTTGCTTGCTGCAATAAATATTTGGATCACATCATGTTTCTTTTGGAGGAGATGAACTCGCTTTTTATTTGCCAAGAACGCTCTAGTTTTCACTCTTATCAAAAACCGAGTGTTCTTCTTTTTCTGCTACTGCTTTTGGTTTTCGTTTTCACCTTGATTTGCGTTCATATCTTCTTATATTTATTTATCAAGGTGTGTTTTTGCCTCTGATCTTTATTGGTTTTCATCAAAAGAGGTGTTTATAAAAAGTTCGAATGGTGTTTGAAAAGAGAAAAAGCTTTATGCAAAAAAGTGGTACAAGAAGGAGCTTGTGTAGACTGCGGGCTAGACTTTTTCATGTCGTGCTTGATGTCTTTTTGATAGTATGCTTAGTGGTTTTGCTGTAGCATGACTTGTCTCAAATAACTGAGATTGCTTAATGAGCCCTTGAAAAAATCATGCGTTATTTTTATTGTATGGAAGCATTATTTTGGTTTTCTCCTTGATGCTTTATTTGGGTTGACTTGGCGCATGCTCACACATGTTAGACTCTTACAAAGTCGCCAATAGCCTCTATGATCATTTAGTTTTTGACTTTTGATGCCATCTTATGCTTCTTTTAATGTTGCTTTGTCGCTTTGCATGATTATGGCCATTATTGCTCTCTTAGTTGGTCGCTCCCAGTCTTTTGCTAGCCCTCATTTTGTACTGAGTATGAGCTCTACTCATGCATCCAACTCCTAAAAACCAAGTTTGCCATTGTGTCCACTATAAACTCCTATGCATGGTATTTGTAAGCCATTCCAAAGTAAATTTGCATGTGCTACCTTTGAAAAAACCTTCAAAACACTTCTCGTTTTGTGACACTGTTTTCAGCTCATGGGGACGTAGTGGTCGGATTTGCTATCTTCCATATTGCTTATTCCAAAAAGAAAAGAAAAAAGAAAAAAGGCACTCCTCCATGGAATGTGAATGTTGGTGGGCACCCGATGGAATCGGTTAGCCATGGTTTGTGAAAGGAAAAAAGGTGGGGAGGAGTGCCAAGCTTTATAAAAGAGCACAAAAGTGCCAATCTCTCTCTCAAAAACTTGCTTCATTTTTGTATGGAAGATAGTAAGAACCCCATTGCTAGTCGTTGACAAAAGCAACCACCTCTCAAAACCAATTTTTATCTCTCTGTTTTACAAATGAAAAGCTCTAGCACTGCTTCCCTCTGCGAAGGGCCTTTCTTTTAGTTTTATGTTGAGTCACCACCTTCTATCTTTATGCACCATTAAGAGAGCATAGTTGTCATTCTTAGTATAATGTGCATTGTCCCAAAGTTTTCATTGATTGATTCATATTGTTGGTTTCACTTGTTCTCAAATTATTTGTATCTAGTCGCCCTCTTAAACTTGAAGGTGTCCTATGCATGTATGTTTTGCTCTCCATGAAGGACAAGCTGAAAACCATTTGTATGTTTTTCCTTATGATTTGAACACACGTTTGACTTTCATTGTTTCATTTTCATGATCTTTTGTTTGTGTTCATTTGCATGTTATAACATGGTTGCTAAGTTCTTTATTGTCAAGATTATATCTTTCATGCCCATGTTTTAAGTTCTTATGATCCCAGCTCACAAATGCTTACATATATAATCAAGATTGTGTAGGTGCATGTCACCTCAAAAATTATTTCTTTTGTTATCACTTACCTACTCGAGGACGAGCAGGAGTTAAGCTTGGGGATGCTGATACGTCTCCAACGTATCCATAATTTTTGATGCTCCATGCTTGTTTTTACACCATTTGCCTTGTGTTTCGTTACACTTCGTGGCGTTTTTATGCGATTTCTGGAACTAACCTATTGACAAGATGCCACAGTGCCAGTTCCCTGTTTTCTGCTGTTTTTGTGTTTCAGAAGTGAGACACAGGAAATATTTTCGGAATTATACGAAACAAGTTCCTGAAGTCTTATTTTGCCCGGAAGCTTCCAGAGATCCGAAGAGGAGTAGGAGAGGGGCCACCAGGGCCCCACAAACATGGCTGGCGCGGCCCAGGCCCTGGCCGCGCCACCATGGTGTGAGGGGGCCTGGGGCCACCTCTGACATCGCCCCTTCGCCTATATAAAGCCTCGGGACGGAAAACCCTAAGGGAGTCGGCGAAATTTCCAGAACAGTTCCGCAACGCCGCCGCCGTCGAAGCCAAATTTCGGGGGACAGAAGTCTCTGTTCCGGCACCCTGCCGGGACGGGGAAGTGCCCCCGGAGCCATCTCCATCGGTCTCCATCGCCGTCTTCGCCGTCTCCATCGACCTCACCACCATCTCCATCAACCTTGCTGTCTCCTATGATGAGGAGGGAGTAGTTCATCCCCGGGGCTGAGGGCTCTACCGGTAGCTATGTGGTTCACCTCTCTCTCCCATGATGTGATCTTTATGTGATCGTGAGCTTTGTATCATGTTGAACAAGTAGATGTTATTATTCAGATATTATGTGTACTCTAGTGGTGTTATTAAAGTAATCTATTCCTCCTGCCATGGTGTAACGGTGACAGTGCATGCATCATGGTGGTACTTGGTCTAGGCTACGATTGTGATCTCTTATGGATTATGAGAATAATTATCGCTATGATAGTATTGAAGTGATCTTTTCCTCCTTTCATGGTGTAATGTTGACAGTGTGTGCACCGTGTTAGTACTTGGTCTAAGTTGCAATAATATCTATCTTGAGTTGTGATCTGATTTGAATATCTCTATGAGTGGTGTTTGTCAAGTACTTGATGAACTTTAAGGAGTGCTTCATAGCCCTACGCAATGATTAGTGTTGTTCAATAGGAGAGTAATTCAGAGTACCATAGTGAAGAGAAGTTTTTTATTTGTTCAATTATGTTATATTTGTTGGGAGTGTGTCCACTAGTGAAAGTATGATCCCTAGGCCTTGTTTCCAAGTTTTGCACACCGTTTACTTGCTGTTTTGTTACATGTTTGCTCGCAGCGATACTTATTTCATATCACAGTTACTACTTATAATCATCATTACCACTTGTATTTCACTATCTCTTCGCCGAACTAGTGCACCTATACATCTGACAAGTGTATTGGGTGTGTTGGGGACACAAGAGACTTTCTGTATCGTAATTGCAGGGTTGCTTGAGAGGGATAGCTTTGACCTCTTCCTCCCTGAGTTCGATAAACCTTGGGTGATCCACTTAAGGGAAACTTGCTGCTGCTCTACAAACCTCTGCACTTGGAGGCCCAACACTGTCTACAAGAACAGAAGCGTGTGTAGACATCAGTCATGAGGTCCTTAATGACCTGCAACTTGGTCAGCGTGGCCGTAGAGGTAGGAGCATCAAGAAACTATCTGTCCTTGCAAGAAGTTTTATGTAGATGGTCAGTAGTTTAAATTGATCCAAATGATGATGAATAATAAAGAAACAAGAAACGGATCAGAATGGATGCACGACAGGGAAACCTACCACTGGATAGCCCTATAGAATTGACCACCGACTGCCGGTATGAACTCTGCTTCAAGGGAGCACGATCCTTCTGCGGCCATCCCCTCCACCTCATTCCTCCTCTTTCACACCAGACTGGGTCATCGATGAAGTCATCGTTGGCCGGGGAGGAGGGAGCACTACGAGGATGGTGTTGGAAGAGAATGCAGAACGAGGGAGGAAGGATTGAGGACTGTGCAGTGCAATGAGGTAGAGGACTCTGCATATAACCACAGAAGGCAGTCGACCAAGGGGAGGTGCACGCGATCTCCTGCAATGAGTTGGTCGAACTGTTGTGCCACATGGAGAAAGCAAATGCGCTGAAATTACTGATCTTCACCTACCTGACGAACTGATGGGATGAGCACAATTAAAGACGTGATTAGTTCTTGAACAAACTGTAGTGAACTTGAATGAATAACATTTGGAACCGCAACGCACTAGAAGAAAAGTGTCCATCTACCACGGTCGAAAATCATGGTAAAAGGGTCGTTTTTCATGGTTAATGAATCTTTAACCACAATTTGCCTACCATGGTCTATCGACCATTACGGATCTTTCTGCAACGGTTTTTTAACGATCGTGGTAGATGCGAGTCTTGAGCGACGAAAATCGGTTTCGTGGTAGATGGGTTTCACTAGGTGACCAAAATGCTGACGTCATCCTAATCACCGCGTGGCAGTCATGGTAGATGGCAGGCCCACTCAAGGCCTGCTACATATTAAGCGGGCCGGCCCACCTAAGGTTGACAAAACCTAAAGGCTCAGCCCATCTACGGCCTGCTACTGCTGGTGGGCCAACCCATGTCACGTTGGAAAGACAGGATGGGTTGGCCCGTCTAAGCCCATCTGTTTCGGTCGGGCCAGCCCATAGAAAGTCTATGTAATACTGGCGAGCTGGCCTATCTAAAGCCTGCTACAGGTGGTGGGCTAGCCCACCTCGTTCAGCTAGAAAAAATGGGCCGGCCCATTTAAAGGCCCATTAAGCTTTCTGGCCTTCAGACAATCGGCCTGTTAAAGATCCCGTAGGAGGCCTGCTAAATGTCCAGCCCATTAAATCTTAGGCCTAATAACAACCCATTAAGGTTTTACATTATCTAGACTGTACAGCCCATCCAAGGCCTGCCAATTATCTAGTCCATTTAATTTTGGGCCCAATTAGGGCCGTTAGAAGGAGGAACTCATACTACTGATGGCCTGGTAAAATTTTGGGCCGGACATACGTAAGAGCCCAGCTACAGCCACAATCCATCTTTGCTTCGGCCCGTTAATATCCGGCCAATTGCCGCATGGCCAGTTGACGGTCTAGTAAGCGAACGGAGGCCCATATCAAATAAGGCCCGTCAAATGCCACGCAGTTTCCACATTGGCCCTTAAGTTAGGGCCCGCTAGGAGCCTATTAGAATAAGAACCAATTTCTGGCCTAGCACGGTAATGGCCCGTCGCAGGCCCATTTACCGCCCCACCTGAAGGGCCAAAAACTAGATCATATACGTATGGCTCATACAATACATGAATTTCTCTTTTCCCTACACTTGAAAACTTCCTTCATACAAAACTTCACACAATTCTTGTTAGCAACATTAATGTTTGCAAGATAGTAGATCCACCTTTGGTTCAGTTTCAACTCAAGTACAACACATATTAACACATCAGCTACTGTAGCAACTTCCTCAAAAAGTTTCATGATCAAAAGAACTCAAAAAGAAAGAGATCAAGAGGCAAATGCAAATAATGGCAGAAATCTGTCGAAACAGAACAGCGGGTAAAGATCAATTTTTTTGAAAATCTTCTGTTGCTCAAATCAAAAAGTGTAAAACTAATGAAAGTTAGACAACAACCTGGGGCATGTGTACAAGAAATCGCAGATAAAAAAGACGTTCTGAGAATTTTCACAAATTTTTACGGTACAGCGCAGAAATCTGTTTCAGGACAGCAACTTCCCCAAATCTTCCATTCTTCTGGGCACAAAACGAAATAAAAATTATAAGGAGAAGTCATTACAGTAGTAACAACTTCCAAGACTCAACAAAAATAAAAAGTACTGAAAAGAAAACATTGGGTTATCTCCCAAGAGTGCTTTTCTTTAACGCCTTTGAGCTAGGCGCAGAAATTTTAAAAGATGCTTGCATAAGCGTCACAAAAGAGCTTGAAGCAAGAGAGAGCATCAAAAAGCAAATACAATACAAGTTTAAATCTAAACCACTTCCTATGAAAAAGAGTCTTGTAAATAAACAAGTCATGAAAGCACAAAGCAACAAGCATAGGAAGGCAAAACAAGTGCAACTTCAAGAATTTCAACATAAAGAGGGGAAACTTAATATTTATTGAGATGCATAAAACCATGTTTCCCTCTCTCATAATAACTTTCAGTAGCTTCATGAATAGAATTAACAATATAACTATCACATAAAACATTCTTATCATGAGCCAGATGCATAAAAGAATTAATACTCCCCACATAAACAAAGTCATTCTCATCACAATAATCATCAAAAATAGGAGGCATATTGTAATCATACATTGTTTTCTCCTCAATAGTAGGTGAACTGAAAATATCATACTCATCATTGTAATCATCATAAGCAATATAATAGCTATCTTCCAAAGTGTGTTCATTTGTAAACATATCATCATTGGAAGGAACATGGATAGCACTAATGGTACAACAATTATTAACAGCATCATTTTTAGAATTGGTACCAAAAGGATTTTCAATATCAAAAGTAGTGTGCTCCTCCCAATCATGATCACTAATATAGGTAACAGGCATATGAACATCATTGAGTTCAGATTCATCAGCAAAAACTATAATAGGAGCAACATGCTTAGGGGAAGATACCATTTCCTCTCTCCTTTTACTCCTCCTCTTCTTCTTCTTCTCCTCTTTAAGGGGGAGAGGATTGAAAGGAAGCTTCTCCACATACCCTGGTTTATTGACAGAAACGATAGAAGAAACTTTGGAGGATTCCTCCTTCTCATTAATAAGAACAAAACACATATTAGTCCTATCATATTTTGGTAAAGCATCATCTTTTATAACATTTTGTATGTAAGTATTTGCGCTGCAATTATCAAAACAATAAAGATGGAAACCTTGAAGGAAACTAGCCATATCAAAAGCACTCATATCTACTAAAGAAGTTTTCCTTGATAACTCTTCACACCCCAAAAATAAAGTAAGCTCATTGTGCTGATTGGGAGTGATCATGTCATCACAATACAAACTTGCGGTACTCATTGGATTAGAAAGGGCTACTATCATAACTTGAACATTGGAAATTGAAATGACCCACTTTATAAAAAAAAGTTCACAAATAAAAGGATAGAGGGTACAAACCTTTTCACCGAGCTCATTTAGAGCCTTGTCCCTCATTCTAGTTTCTTCACTCTTGTGGTGAATACAATAATATTCTTTGATGTGACTCTTTTCACAAGGTCTAAGTGCTCCACAAAAATTAACATGCTTATAAGAAATAGTACTTTCAGAAGTTTGAGCATGTTTATTGCAATCATCAATAACAATTTCACTTTCCATGCAAGTGTATTTAAAAGGTTCATGATACACGTCCCAATTTCCTTCAGGAACATTAATATGAGAAGCAAAGGCTCTATAGAAATCAACCATAATTTGAGAATCAAGGCCATATTTAGCACTAAGCTCTTGAAAATCAGCAGTTTTAGCAAAAGACTTAATGCAATCATAATCATAGTTTATACCTGATTCTTTACCTTTGTCACAATCTCAATCTTCGATATTGCTTTGAATCGTTTCAAGCAGATCCCACTTGGTGTCAACCTCCTTGCTTGTGAAAGACCCCTCAAAACAGGCATCTAGATAGTCCTTGTAATGTCCTGAAAGCCTTGCATAAAAATTATTAGTAATAATATTACAGGGGAGTTCATGAATGGGACATTTGAGCATTAGTGACTTCAATCTTCCCCACTCTTGGGCAATGCTTTCTCCATCATGAGGATGAAAATTACAAATATAATTCCTATCTTTATGAATCTCACTAGAAGGATAGAATTCAGAATAAAAGAGAGGTACAATTTTCTCCCAGCTAATAGATCAGCCATCCTTCAACATCTTATACCATTCCGTAGCTCTGCCCTTTAGTGATAAAGAGAATAGCTTCCTCTTAACCTAGCTTGTTGAAATACCTGCACACTTGAACAACTCGCATAATTCATGTATAAAGAGCAAATGATCACCAGGATGGACAGTTCCATCTCCTAAATAGCAGTTATTCATAGCACGTTCAACAATTTTCATAGGTATTTTAAAAGGATGAGGATCACAAGCATCATTAGAATTATCATATATGGGAGATAAAATATCATCAGAGCAAATTTTCTCCTCTATAGCTGGGGAACTAAAAATATCATGCTTATAAAAACCAGCTTCCCTAAGCTTAGACTTTTCTATAGCATTAGCAAAAATGGTGTTCAAAGAATTCATACAAATAACATTGCTATTAGCATGCGAATAAGGCTCCAAAGGTTTTTCAATTTTCTCTTCAAACACTTCACGTCCTAACTCAGGAAAAATACTATAAAGCTCTTTGTTTTCCATTAATCCTAACTAGTGAAAATAAAAACAAGAAACAAAAAGATATAATTGCAGAATCTAAAGGAAATAACTTTGAGCACTCACACACGAGGATGTGAGTACCTTTTACCTTACCTCCCCGGCAACGGCGCCAGAAAAGAGCTTGAAGTCTACGAACGCTTCTATTCTTATAGACAGTGTTGGGCCTCCAAGTGCAGAGGTTTGTAGAACAGCAGCAAGTTTCCCTTAAGTGGATCACCCAAGGTTTATCGAACTCAGGGAGGAAGAGGTCAAAGGTATCCCTCTCAAACAACCCTGCAATTACGATACAAGAAGTCTCTTGTGTCCTCAACACACCCAATACACTTGTCAGATGTATAGGTGCACTAGTTCGGCGAAGAGATAGTGAAATACAAGTAATATGAATGATTATAAGTAGTAAATGCAATCTGAAATAAATATTGCTGCGAGCAAACATGTAACAGAACTGAATGTAAACGGTGTTTCAATGCTTAGAAACAAGGCCTAGGGATCATACTTTCACTAGTGGGCACTCTCAACAAAGATAACATAATTGAACACATAAATAACTATCTTCACTATGCTGCTCTAAACTAGTCTCCAATGGATAACGAACACTAATCATGTGTAGGGCTACGAAGCACTCCTCAAAGTTTGCATTTCCCCAAACTAGATTGCTCCACACTATCACCTTGAGTGCACTAGATGGTTCCAACAAACACCAACAATTCATAGAGACACTAGCCAAAGAGACACACATAATGCGCACACTGTCATCCTTCACATCATGGTACAAGGTGTCTCCGGAGATTACAATAATAAAGCACTGGAGTAGCATAATATATGAAGAACATCATCTACCAATTCAACTAGATACATAGCTCATGATCACATATAAATCACATCATGGGAGAGAGAGGTGAACCACATAGCTACCGGTAGAGCCCTCAGCCCGGGGGAGAACTACTCCCTCCTCATCATGGGAGACATCAACGTCGATGGAGATGGCGGTGAAGTCGATGGAGACGGCGGTGGAGGCGATGGGTTCAATGGAGATGGCTCCGGGGGCACTTCCCCATCCTGGCAAGGTGCCGGAACAGAGAGTTCTATCCCCCGAAATTGGTCTTCGATGGCGGCGGCGCTGCGGAACTTTACTGGGAAAATGCCGACGAATTTGGGGTTTTCACTTCGGAGACTTTTTATAGGCAAAGGGGCGATGTCAGAGGGTGGCCAGGGCCCACACACCATAGGGTAGCGCGCCCTAGGGGGGCACCAGGTGGTGTGGTTGCCCCTGGCCCCCCTCCGGCTCTCCTTCGGACTTCGTCTCGTGTCGGGAAAAATAGGAGGTTCAGGCTTCGTTTTGTCCAATTCCGATAATATTTCCTGTGTAACTTCTGTGAAACACAAAAACACCAGAAAATAGAGAATTGACACTATGGCATCTCGTTAATAGGTTAGTTCCAGAAAATGCATAAAAACACCATGAAGCGCAACAAAACATAAAGCAAATGGTGCATAAACAAGCATGGAGCATCAAAAATTATAGATACGTTTGAGACGTATCAGCCGCCACCACGAGAAACCGCGATTCAGAACCAGAAACTCTATTCTGGCACCTTGCCGGGATGGGGAATTGGAGAATATCATCGCCATCATCATCACCAACGCCTCTCCATCAACCATCCATGATTCCCCCATCCATGTGTGAGTAATTGCCACTGTAGGCCGAAGGGGATGGTAGGGATTGGATGAGATCATTCATGTAATTTCTATAAGATTCTTAGGGTATGGTGCCTAGTATCTGTTTTTAGTGCTTTTGACATTGTTGCAACTTGTTGTGCTTAATGCTTGTCACTTTGGGCCCGAGTGCCATGATCTCAGATCTGAACATGTTATTGATTCATGAGGATAGTTATTGTTTGTGATCTTACCTGCAAGTTGTATACACATATCGTTGTCCAGAACCCGAGGCCCCAAAGTGACAGCAATTGGGATAACCGGAAGGGATGGCTGTGATGTGAGGATCACATGTGTTCACGGAGTGTTAATGCTTTGCTCCGGTACTCTATTAAAAGGAGTACCTTAATTACCAGTAGTTTCCCTTGAGGCCCCGCTGCAAACAGGCTGGTAGGACAAAAGATGTTGTGCAAGTTTCTCATTGCGAGCACGTACGACTAAATACGGAACACATGCTTATGGTTACTTAGTACTAGGATGCTTTTTTATTATTTATCTGTAATTGCCCATGTCTTGATTATTATATGAATTATCTTATCCATGCAACGCCCATTCATCCATCCCTATGCCTACAGTATTATAATCATGCTGTTTACTATTATCACTACTATTGTCTTTATTTTGTTACTGCTACTATCACTTTGCTACTGCTACTACTATAAAACTGTTACAACTGATAAACTGTTGTGAGCAAGTCTATTTCTAGGTGCAGCTGAACTGACAACTCATCTGTTAAGGCTTATAAATATTCTTTGGCTCCCCTTGTGTCGAATCAATAAATTTGGGTTTTCTTTCCCTCAAGGACTATTGTGATCCCCTGTACTTGTGGGTCATCACCATCTCAAGAAGATCATATGTTTGAACCTTGCTGTACATTTGGTGATAATGGACTTGTGAACATGAGTGTTAACGAAGCTATCACATAATGGTTTATGGGGGAGAAAATTAAAGTCTTCACAAAGCAACAATGATCAAGTGAAGCATTCGGGCTTGACGGAAGCATGAAGCATCATCATCAAGATCAAGCGGGATGCTCAAGGCAAAGGTATGTCCTTGCTAGGTTTTCCTTTTACCGGTCTCATGGTGTTTGTTGGGAGACCGGGTTATAGGATAGATAGTCGAACTATCAAGAGGGGCTTTCGGTTGGGTAACTTGATCACATCGTCATAGTGAGCTCAATCCTTTGCATACTTTGCATCTCTCTATCTTGGTGCTTCTTGGTGTTTATTTCTATGTGAGGTTCTTGAGCTTGTTGCTAGCTTTCCAACAAGTCCAAGTTCATCAAAAATGGAATCTAAATGCATCTTCTATTGCATTTTCGAGTTGGGAGGTTTTATCGGTTCTTCACTTTGGAAGGTTTCACGCCTCTCCACATTTGGTATTTTTCCTCTTGACATTTCTTGGTTTTTCTATGCATAAAGTTGTAGTACTTTTTCTATGCTTTTCAAAAAGCCCAAGTTTGCTAAAAATGGAGTTCGGATGCACAAGATATTGCGTTTTTCGTATGAGTGTTTTTGCTATTTTCCAAATTTGGAGTGATCCAAGCTCTGCTCCAGGCTGAGCAGTGGCGATGTACTCGCTCTGGAGTACAATCCAGAGCCACTTCAGGCTTTGCTCTGGAGCGCCCCAAAAACTCTATAATGGGCAGTTTTCTTGCCCTATAAAAGGCTTCTTCACCAATGGTTCCCCAAGGTCCTAGAGCTTGAAATACATCTCCATTGTTGACCTTGAGAGCTTTCTTCCCCCTTTCATCCCTCCTATCATTCTTGCATCTTTTTGAGGGATTTGGAAGAGGAGATCTAAATCTACAATCTCCACCAACTCATTCCTCCTCTAAGTGAGGGGAACCTTTGGGATCTAGATCTTGGGGTCATTAGTTGACCTCCACCATTGTTCTTCCTCTCTAATCCCATCCTAGCATTTGCTGCTTTGGTGAGATTTGGGAGTGAGGGATTTGAGCATCCTTGGTGTTCTTGCTTTGCATTCTTGCATAAGTGTTGAGCTCTCTATTACGATTAGTTTGAGTGAGAGACTGTGAGCTTGTTACTTGATGACCCACAAGTATAGGGGATCGCAACAGTCTTCGAGGGAAGTAAAACCCAAATTTATTGATTCGACACAAGGGGAGCCATTTATAAGCCTTAACAGATGAGTTGTCAATTCAGCTGCACCTGGAAACATACTTGCTCGCATCGGTTTATCAGTAGCAACAGTTTTATAGTGGTGATAATAGTAAAGTAGTAGCAACAATAATAAAGTAAGATGATAATAGTAGCAATAGTAAACAGTAGGATGAAATACTGTAGGCATGGGGATAGATGTACGGGTGTTGCATGGATAAGATAATTCATGAAATCAGCAAGACATGGGAAATTGCAGATAAATAATGATAAAGCATCCTAGTACTAAACAACCATAGGCATGTGTTCCGTAAATAGTCGTGCGTGCTCGCAATGAGAAACTTGCATGACATCTTTTGTCCTACCAGCCTGTTTGCAGCAGGGCCTCAAGGGAATCTATTGGTAATTAAGGTACTCCTTTTAATAGAGTACTGGAGCAAAGCATTAACACTCGGTGAACACATGTGATCCTCACATCATAGCCATCCCCTCTGGTTATCCCAATTGCTGTCACTTTGGGCCTCGGGTTCCGGACAACGATATGTGTATACAACTTGCAGGTAAGATCATAAACAACAAGTATCATCATATAACAATAATAAGTTCAGATCTGAAATCATGGCACTCGGGCCCAAAGTGACAAGCATTAAGCACAACAAGTTGCAACAATGTCATAAGCACTAATAATAGATACTAGGCACCATGCCCTAACAATCTCATAGCAAATTACATGAATGATCTCATCCAATCCCTACCATCCCCTTCGCCTATAGCGGGAATTACTCACACATGGATGGGGGAGTCATGGATGGTTGATGGAGAGACGTCGGTGATGATGGTGATGAAGATCTCCTCCAAATCCCCATTCCGACAGGGTGCCAGAACAGAGTTTCTGGTTCCGAATCGCGGTTTTCTGATGGTGGCGGCGCAGGGGAACTCTATCTAGGAAAAACGTCGAACCCCCGATAATTTTAGGTCGAAGGGTATATGTAGGCGAAAGGGCGGCTCGAGGAGGCGGCTGGGGTGTCCTCACCACCACCCGGCGTGACCAGGCCTGGGTCACGCCCCCTGGTGGTGAGCCTGGCTCCCAGCCCCTCTTCGTCTCGTCTTCTGGCTTCGTGGGTCTTCTGGTAAAATAGGAATTTTGCACTATTTTTTAGGATTTTTCCTGAAAGTTGGATTTCTGCACAAAAACAAGACACCAGGGCAATTCTGCTGAAAACAACGTTAGTCCGTGTTAGTTGTATTCAAAACACACAAATTAGAGAAGAACCAATAGCAAAAGTGTTCGGGAAAGTATATATGTTTTGGACGTATCAACTCCCCCCAAGCTTAGCTATTTGCTTGTCCTCAAGCAATTCAGTTAACAACTGAGAGCGATAAAAGAAAATTTCACGAACACATTTGCTTCATAAGATGTATATATTCCCACTATATGATCAAGTACTCAGGCAATTCACAATAAGAAATATGCAAATAATCTTACCTCATAGTCAGGCAAGCTATGAAAGAGTGCCAATGTACTAATAGCAAGCAACATGAACATAAGAAGCTACAAGATTGTAATGTTCATAAAATGATATGGAAAAGTGGTATCCCGCTTGCCTTTATTTGTGGAGCAAAACATAAATGCTGAGGCACCTCTGTAGTCCAAGGGAAGACTAGAAGTAAAAATATCAAAGATACAAGCATCAAAGTTATACCACAATTAACCGCGTTCTGGGACAAGCACATTACACTAAGAATAACAGCTATGCTCTCAAGAAGGTGCTTAAAGTTAAAGGATGAAGACTCAACATAAAAGTAAAAGAAAGGCCCTTCACAGAGGGAAGCAGTGATTTAACATGTGCTAGAGCTTTTCATTTGTAAAACAGAGATAACAATTTATTTTGAGAGGTGGTTGTTTCATGTCAACGACTAGCAATGGGGACTTGTTATCTTCCATACTAAACAAGTGAGAGCGGTTCCGAGTTCTTTGAAAATTTGGCACATTGGTGCTCTTTTATAAAGCTTTGGCACTCCTCTCCACCTTTTTTCCTTTCTCAAACCATGGCTAGCCGATTCCATCGGGTGCCCACCAACTTTCACATACCATGGAGGAGTGCCTTTTTCTTTTCTTTTCTTTTTAAGATTTAGATTACAATGGTCTGACCAGCTCCCTTGCAAAATTAATGACGAGCAGATGAAGCTGCCTAGTCGAGGGGTACTAAATTTAATATGGAAGATAGCAATTCCGACCACTACGTCCCCATGAGCTAAAAACAGTGGCACAAAATGAGAAGCATTTGAAAGTTTTGAAAGGTAGCACATGAAAATTTACTTGGAATGGCTTGGAAATACCATGCATAGGAATTTATAGTGGACTCTTTGGGGTTACTTGGTTTTCAGGAGTTGGATGCACGAGAAGTATTCCCTCTCAGTACAAGTGAAGGCTAGCAAAAGACTAGGAAGCGACAATCGAGAGAGCGATAACTGTCATAATCATGCTTGCGACAAAACAAAATTAATATAGGCATAAAAATGATACAAGAACTCTGAGGCAAAGTAAATCATCGAGGCTTAATTGACTTTTTGTTCAGTCATATGCATGCTTGAGCATGTGCCAAGTCGATTCAAATGAAACTTTCAAAGGAGGATACCACAATGTCATACCATATTATGAATAAAACAATACAAGCAAGCATCTACATGACATGCTACAAACTATTAGTAAATTGGAACTAATCATATGAGAGCAAGAACTACAAAGCATCCATTAGATAACATATACCTTACATGAACAGACTAAGCATGTCCACATAGATGAGTATATGTACAAAAATGAAAACAAATAGAGTTCATACTAGCCTCTTACCACATCTCGAGTCGCATATGTCGTCATTATTGCCTTTCACTTGTGTGGCTTGAATAATATGAAGTGGATACCAAGCTCCAATGGAGTCACGGGAGGCTGAACTCTGCAACAAACTTTACAAAACCGAAGAAGAACAACAAATATTTTTGGGTGTTCGAATTTTGCAACAATGACAGAAGGAAAAAAGCAAACAAAGCAAAATATTTTTGGATTTTTCAAATATCAAACCGAAAACAGGAAGTAAAGCAAACCAAAGCTAGAAAACTAAAAAGACAAACAAAGACAAACAATGGAAATATTTTTGGTCTTTTTGTGTTTTGGAAAGTGGAAATAAGAACACGAACAACAACAAAAAGAAAGCGAAACATGGATATACAAAGTACCGACAAAATATGATATGTAGATGAGTGAATCGTCGGCGTACCTCCCCCCAAGCTTAGGCTTTCGGCCTAAGTGGAGATCAATCCCAACGCTGGTAGTTGCCCCAGGCTGGTGGGTCATCATAGGCATGGTCATAGCCCGGCTCTCGTGAAGATGAAGCAGATGGTGCATAATCATAATAAGGCTGCTGGTATGGAAACTCCCCAGTGTTGGAGGGCTGGCCCGACTCCACGGTCGCCTCTTCATCGTGCACGGGCGGAGGGTGCTCCTCTATGTACGTGTCGAGCTCATCTTCTAAGAGTGACCATCCATTCTTAAAATCAAGGTTAAACAAAAGAGGTGCAGGCAAATGGACTGATCGATCAGCCTTCACTACCTTCCAGGTTGATTTTTTGAAAAAGGTTATCTCAAACGACAAGTTATCCAAACAAGCATGAGGAGAAACAAACTTATGATGTAGCATAGAATTAAAATCAAGCCTCTCTACGGGGAACTGAAGGTCTAAAACATGAGGCACTACACCATGCAAAGCTAATAAGCGTGAAGCAATAAGACCTCCATAGACTCCCCCTTTCTCACGGTTAGCATCAAGACGGAAAGCTATTAAAGCACCCAAATTGTAAGTCCTATCACTTCTCAAAGCAGCAGCAATAAAAGCTAGATCACAGGAGGATAACTTATTTGCAACTTTCCTAGCAAGAACACATTTGGTAACAAAGTAAGCAAAATATCGAATGGATGGGAAATGAATATTCCAAATTTTACCACACTCTCCTGAGAAACTTCTTCCTTGACAAATCTCTTCATATAAGTCCATCAATGGACTAGGCCAACTGAATCTAAAATCCTGCACCACAGACATTGTTAGTTTCGCATATTGGGGAGGTTCACCATCAATAAAATGTTCCAATGTTGCATTAGAGATTAGAGTTTGGAAGTCCTGCAGGATTCCAGCAGCATTCATGAACTCTGAGCATGGATAAATTGAGGGAAAGACCCTCTCTTCACGGTGAACTCTCATGACCTCATGCACCTCAAGTTCATGTTGAGAGAGTTGGTATGCATTCTCCTCCATTTCTGAAATTTTTAGGCAAACCTCATAAAAAATGATTTTGAGACAAACAAATGTAGGAAACTACTATAGGGAGTTACAAGAGGGCTAACATGCATCAAAATAACATTTCTAAGCAATAGAACAAGCATGCAAACTCATTTCACCTGTCACCTATAGAGCTAAAATACTCAAGAAATACTCCACTAAACAAAATTCTACTTGGACAATCGAAGGAGTCACATACCGGAAAACAAATGCTCCAAATCTCAGCAGCAAAGATGGGCTAAGCAAGGAGATCGAAAAATCGCGATGGAGAGCAGCAGGAACACGGGTTTGAGCTGAAGGGTGAAGATATTTCGGGAGAGAGAATGAAGTGGAGGTGGAGAGGTAAGTGGAGGGCTAGGGGGCCCCTCACCATGCCACGGCGTGGCCAGGCTTGGGCCACGCCCCCTGGTGGTGAGGTGGCATGGTGGATCCCCCTGAGGTCTCCCAGGTGCCTCTCTGCCCCATTTTTTACATAAAAATTTAAAAAGTTTTTCTGGAATTTTTAGGAAAACTTTATTTTCAATGATTTTTTAGAAATTGATAAGAGAATATAACTCGGGAAAACGAAGATGGAACGATAGAAAGCAAATCCAAACCAAACTTACAGCAACTTTAAGATATTCTAATATGTAACTAAACAGCAGAAACAAAAATGAACAAGGTAGAAACAAAAGTAAATGCGGTGAAAACATAGCTTTGTTCATTTGAAAACTATTTTGGTAACAAGGTTGATCAAGTCTTGTTACCAAACCACTTTTCTATGAAACAAAATTTTCATCTCACTTAATGATTATGTTACCTTGACCTTGATAGGCATTGTCCCAATCATAACAATCTGATATTCTTCTCTGGGCTTTAGCTCTTAACAAATAATTTGACCAATTCTGATGGTCTCAATATTCTTGATTGAGTTTAGAGCATATTTTCTATCAATCTTCTTGGGAAAATAAACCGTGTGTTCTTTATCATTAACATTAAAAGTGACTTTCCATTGGTTGCAATCAATAACGGCACCTGCAGTGTTTAGAAAAGGTCTCCCAAGAATAATAGACATATTATCATCTTCAGGCATTTCCAACACAACAAAGTCAGTCAATATCAAACAATTATTAGCAACCTGAACAGGAACATTCTCACATATACCAATAGGAATAGTAGTAGACTTATTAGCCATTTGCAAAGATATATCAGTTGATATCAACTTTTCTAGATCGAGTCTCTTATAGAGAGAAAAAGTGATAAGGATCACGCCGATGATCCTTGAGTTTTGTCCCGATCTTTCACAGCGAGTCTACCCGGATAGAAATCTTCCAATAATGCGAAGAACGTCACCTAAAGAAGAGGAACGAATCCAGCAAGCAACGTGATGAAGACCACCACGCCTCAAACCACAGCTCGATAATCCTTGATGACGCAAGAACCCTCGCAGCAATCTTTATTAGATAATATGGCAGCGCTGTTTCCCCGGAGGGATGATACACGATGGAGCACACGATAGTTTTAGACTAAACAACTAAACTCCCCTAAACCCTAGACTGCTGGCCTCCTTATATAGATGGCCAGAAAACTGTTGGGCTTGGATAGGCCCAAACCCAAAACACAAATAACCCTAAGTGGCCCACAAATTGACCTAGCTACGAAATAACATAAACAGGTATATAAATTGCTGACACAACCTTAGACTAAATTATTTCATATCGTAGGTCATCCTGGCATGCCAATCTTCAAAGAGCTGCCCTCATCTTCAATGAGCTGCCCTCATCTTGGTGGAGTCCTAAAATTAGGCTTCACCTCATCCTTCGTGCCCATATCATCCTCCCCCCCTTCAAAAAGCGTTGTCCCCAATGCGTGAGGGTCTGCTCGAAAGGGTGGCGGAATATCAACAATAGCATCACGCATATTCGCCGTCTCCAAGTCTTGCTTGCCTTCCTCACCACATCCTCCCTCTTGGCCTGCTCGACTTGAGACAGCCCTAGGTGGTTGCGCCTATTTTCTTTGCCAAATGAACTTGTACTTAGGCGCCTCCACCTTCTTCTTCTCAATCCTTGCTGGAACCTTGCGTTGCTGAACATGAACCTGCTTAGCACGACCCTGCAAAGTAGTAATGTCCGGGCCACACAACTGACAAACACGCCCATCATTGCCTGTATGCACACGCACTGCTGCTCCAACAAAACGTCTCCGAGGTGTTCTAACAAAACTATGGCTGACTACCCGCGGCACCGCATGCACCGGAACACGATCAGCAACAACGTCATCGGTCCGAACACCCATGTCAACACGAACTGGAAGTGGAACACATGGAATACATGGTGACATATCCTTCCCTTCATCTATATGTGGCTTGACTTCAACCGGCTTGTCACTAACAAGAACAACTGGCTTGTCATCTACAGGCTTGGCTGAAACAATATCACCACTGACGCTCTTCGCATCATGCTCCTCAAGCTGCACCTGAGCTAGCCCTGGTTGTGTCTTAGCTTTATGCAACTTCTCCTTGCGAACCACCAACACGACATTGGACTTGATTTGATCATCTCTCATAGGCTTCAAAGTCCATTGTTTGCCATCATGCACAAAAGAATATGTATTTGCTCTCCCAGCATGCATAGCATTGCGATCATACTGCCATGGACGTCCAAGTAACAGCCCACACACCTCCAATGGCAACACATCGCATTCCACCTCATCAACATAGTCATCAACTGTAAATGGCACATGCACCTTGTGAGTAATCTTCAGCATACCGCAGCTATTAACCCACTCAACATGCCTCAGTTCTGGAGTACGCCATGTGGATAAACTCAAAGCCTCCACAACTGACTTGCTAATGCCATTACAGTAACTACCACTGTCAATCATCAACTTGCATGCTTTGCCTTTGATTATGCACTGCGCCTGAAATAAATTCCATCGCTGGCCTCTATCCGCTGTCATACAAGTCTCATCATGTACTCTTTTGAGTTGCATATTCAGCCCACTCAATGGTACAACCTCCTCCACGATATTCTTGACAACATCAGCCTTGACAACATCAACCGCTGACAATTCAGAATTCATGGCTGCCACCTTGCTAACTGTCGGCAATGGAACAGCTATCAACTTCTCATGAGTAGTCACATCTGTCGCGACCTTCGGTATAGGAGCTATGCTCTTGCCAACATCCTCTATCCCATGCACAACTTTGGGTGGTTGCTTAATTACGTCTACGATTATCATGGGCTTTGGAGAAGGAACCACGGTACTAGCAGGTATAAATCACTCTCGCAGAAATTTCCTGAAATTCGCCCAAGTTGCAGAGGTAATGCCCTTCTCCCACAATGCTTTTTGCCACCAATTGTGTACCTTTATATCCACGCGTCGGTCTGCAAGAATCAAACGTGTAGAATCGGCCATGTTGTGACTATAGGTAGCACATCTATAAAGACCCTGTAGCATATGACGTTCCCATGACTCAAATTCTGCAGCTGTTGCATTGTGGTTCAGTTGCCAATTGAGATCATCTTCAGCACATGCTACGCCGTCTAATAGATCAAGATAGCCATTGAAAATGTCACCTGACTTCTTGCCACTACGACACCTTTCGCCGTAATAATCACCCGGAAAAGAATCCATCTTGTCCTATCAGTCCATCACACAAAAATCAGCTCAGAAGTCCGTTTCAAAACTGAAGCAATAGTCCAGAGATCAGCGATGCAAACTAATTTGGAAGTGAAACAACAATGTTGTACCAATCTGTACCAAAACTGAGATGCAATCAAGCCGTGTGGATTTGCTTCAAGCTGATGTCCAAAACTTCACAAGCAAAACCAGTGAACCAACAAGGCCGAACGATCCGGCAGCGCCCGACCACAGAGACCCTCTGTGGTCTCGCGAGAGCGGAGCGAGCGAGGGACTTGTGCGGGGCTGCGGGCATGCGATGCCTGCCAGTTGGGCCGGCCCGCTGAGGTTCCCCGATCCCCAATCAGCAGAGGCACGTGGCGCGCGAGTGAATGCCCCGCTCGACCATACCGAGCGTCTGTGGTGCGGCGCCCCGAACGAGCGCCAAGAAATATTTTTTTTTGCTAGCTTCCGATCGGATCTTCTGGCCAAAAAGGATCGATAGTTTCTGATCGATACCGTGTACTTTTCTGTTTCTACGGCCGATTAGATCTAAGCAGAACTCCCGCAAAGAAGTGATCAGATTAGATCTTGATCTAGCTAGAGGAAATCTTGTAACGCCTGGACTCCACACAAAGCGATCTAGGTATCGAGCAACACAAACACTGACGCAAACTCCAACGAGAACCAACGCTCGCATTTGAGATTGCAATCCGATCCTCAGCCACCGACGATGAAAACAATCCAATCTGATCTGAAAACTGCCGGTCAAGAACAATCTGCAGATCAATCAATCGAAAATACTCGCAGTGATAAACCCAGTGCTCTGATACCACATGATAAGGATCACGCCGATGATCCTTGAGTTTTGTCTCGATCTTTCACAGCGAGTCTACCCAGATAGAAATCTTCCAATAACGCAAAGAATGTCACCTAAAGAAGAGGAACGAATCCAGCAAGCAACGTGATGAAGACCACCACGCCTCAAACCACAGCTCGATAATCCTTGATGACGCAAGAACCCTCGCAGCAATCTTTATTAGATAATACGGCAGCGCCGTTTCCCCGAAGGGATGATACACGATGGAGCACACGATAGTTTTAGACTAAAAAACTGAACTCCCCTAAACCCTAGACTGCTGGCCTCCTTATATAGATGGCCAAAAAACTGTTCGGCTTGGACAGGCCCAAATCCAAAACACAAATAACCCTAAGTGGCCCACAAATTGACCTAGCTACGAAATAACATAAATAGGTATATAAATTGCTGACACAACCTTAGACTAAATTATTTCATATCGTAGGTCGACCTGGCATGCCAATCTTCAATGAGCTGCCCTCATCTTCAATGAGCTGCCCTCATCTTGGTGGAGTCCTAAAATTAGGCTTCACCTCATCCTTCGTGCCCATATCATCGTGTATCATCCCTCCGGGGAAACGGCGCTGCCGTATTATCTAATAAAGATTGCTACGAGGGTTCTTGCATCATCAAGGATTATCAAGCTGTGGTTTGAGGCGTGGTGGTCTTCATCACGTTGCTTGCTGGATTCGTTCCTCTTCTTCAGGTGACGTTCTTTGCGTTATTAGAAGATTTCTATCCGGGTAGACTCGCTGTGAAAGATCGGGACAAAACTCAAGGATCATCGGCGTGATCCTTATCAAAAAGGCATCACACTACCTCTGGCTCCCAAATCACACAAAGCAGTTCTAACATAGTTATTTTTAATAGAGCAAGGAATAGTTGGTATACCTGGATCTCCAAGCTTCTCCGGAACTTTACCATCAAAAGAATAATTAGCAAGTAAAGTGGAAATTTCCTCACTAGGAATCTTCCTTTTGTTAGTAACAATATCTTTCATATACTTTGAATAAGGAGGCATTTTAATAGCATCAGTCAAAGGAATTTGCAAAAATAAAGGTCTCATCCATTCACAAAACCTGTTGTAGTGTTCTTCTTCTTTGGATTTATGTTTCTTACCAGGAAAAGGCATTGGTTTTTGCACCCAAGGTTCTCTCTCATTACCATGCTTGTTGGCAATGAAGTCTTCCTTAGTGTACTTTGCATTCTTGGCAAGCTTTTCTGGTTCCTCTTCAACTTCTTCTTTATCGGAAGCATTACCACTTTCTGTTTCAGCATCAGAAATAGAAACACAATTAGATCTTTACCTGTTTCGGAAGATTCTGTAATTGTTTTATGCTTCTTCTTCTTCTTGGAAGGAATATCATCACTTGAAGTGCGTTGAGAATCTTGCTCGATCCTCTTAGGATGTCCTTCAGGATATAAGGGATCTTGAGTAGTAGCACCACCTCTAGTGCGTATTTCACACGCTTGCTTTTCTCTTGCGGCATTAACTAGCAAATCTTTTTGCACCTTGGTAAGCTGATCAATTTGAGTCTGGACCATTTGAAAATGTTTAACAAGCATCTTCACATCATTGGAGGTTCTCTCCACAATATCCTGCAACTTGTTAATAGATCTAGAATTTTCCAACAAATGATTCTGCACCCTCTTATTAAAATTATCTTACTTAACAATGAAATTATCAAACTCATCTAAGCATTGATCAGGAGGTTTAGAGTAAGGAATATCTCTATTATCAAAGCGTTTGAGAGAGTGTACCTCAATAGTAGATGAGCGAGGGATTGTGATACGTCTCCAACGTATCCATAATTTTTGATGCTCCATGCTTGTTTTACACCATTTGCTTAGTGTTTCGTTACACTTCATGGCATTTTTATGCATTTTCCGGAACTAACCTATTAACGAGATGCCACAGTGCCAGTTCCCTGTTTTCTGCTATTTTTGTGTTTCAAAAATGTTACATAGGAAATATTCTCGAAATTGGACAAAACAAAAGCTAGACGTCCAGATATTTAACAGAGCTTCCAGAAGACCGAAGAGGAGATGGAGAGGAGCCACTAGTGGGCCACACCACCAGGGGCGCGGCCTAGGGCTGGCCCATGCCCACCTGTGGTGAGCCACACCAGGTCCACTTCTGACGCCGCCCCTTCACCTATAAAGACCCCCCGACGGGAAAAACCTAAAAAACCGATCACTTTTCTAGAAACACATCGCGATCTGCCGCCGTCGTCGACCCAAGATCGGGAGGGTCCAGAAGCTCTTCCCAGCACCCTGCCGGAGAGGGGAATCGACACCGGAGGTCTTCTTCATCGTCATGCTTGCCTCCGACGCGATGAGTGAGTAGTCTACCTTGGACTATGGGTCCATAGCAGTAGCTAGTTGGTTGTATTCTCCACCATGTGCTTCATATTTAGATCTCGTGAGCTGCTTTACATGATCGAGACTACCTTTATGTAATTCTACATGTTGTGTTTGTTGGGATCCAATGAATATTGGTGTTATGATTGAGTTGATGTGCTGAATATTGTCTTATCTTATCTCTATGTTGTTTATGATCTTGCATGCTCTCCGTTGTTAGTAGCTATCTTGGCCGAGTAGATACTAGTGACTCCAAGAGGGGGTATTTATGCTCGATAGTTGGGTTCATGCCTCTATTTAATATGGGGGAGTGACAGAAACCTCTAAGGTTGTAGATGTGATGTTGCCACTAGGGCGAAAACAACATTCTTATGTCGAAGGGCATATGCTTTGTTTACATTACACACTTTGCTTAATGCAGTTATCTGTTGTTCGCAACTTAATACTCAAGGGGTCCTCGGATGATTCCCCGTGAGTGGATTATTAGTCATAGATGCAGTTGGATGGCGGTCTATGTATTTTGTTGTAATGCCCAGAGTAAATCTCATAGTGATCCTCTTGACATATGCACGTTGTCTTTATTCTATGAATTGCCCAACTGTAATTTGTTTACCCAGCATGTTGTTATTTATCTTATGGAGAGACACCACTAGTAAACTGTGGACCCCGGTCCAATTTCCTTTATATTGCTATCACCTATTTACTTTACTCGCACTGTTTACTTTACTCGCATACTATTACTGTTTTCCACTTGATACGCTCATTCCTTTGTTTACAGCAAACCGGTGAGATTGACAACCTCATCGTAAGTTGGGAGCAAAGTATTTGGTTGTGCTGTGTGCAAGTTCCGCGTTGCAGCTGGCAAAGCAAAGCACTGGACGAGGCGCCTTATAAATTGTCTGGAGCTGTCACAAGCTAGCAAGCATCACCTTCAGTCGTTTGGCTTCTTCCCCTTCGGATCGATAAACCTTGGTTTCTTATTGAGGGAAAACCTTTCTGCTATATTCATCATACATTCCTCTTGGGGTTCCCAACTGGACGGTGCTTTATATCATCAACACCGTGCCACATCAAGCTCTTTTCTGGCGCCGTTGCCGGGGAGGAAAAAGAAGACTTCTGCAAGGGGAGTTTCGCACGCACTTCCTTTACTTTGTTTTAAGTTTTGCTTTACTTTATTTTTACTTGCATCGTTTTATCAAAAACACACAAAAATTAGTATCCTTGATAGTTGTTTTTACTTGTCTGCTTTTAGTCTTGTTAGAATGAGTAATCCTGAAGTTGAAGTTCATACTTTTAAGCAACAAGGGGGAAAAGCTTGAAAGATGCTTGGTACCGTATTAGCAATTCTCATCATAGGTGTACAAATAAGCATTCTACCATGATCCTCCTTAGAAATTTTTATGTTGGTATAACTAGTTGGTATAGGTACGTTCTTAATACTCTTGCAGGAGGTAATTTTCTGGGTACTCCCGCTCTTGAAGCATGCACTTTAATTGAAAGTTTAGTGGGAGTACCACCTATTCATGTTGTTAAAACTGAGGTCAGTTTGGAGGAAGTTTTAGAAAAGCTTAGCTCTTTAGAAAAAAGTTTGCCAAATATCCTTGATAATGCTAGCCGCGTTAATGAATTGATAGAAAGTATCGGTAAGAGAATCACCGTTTTAGAAGCCAGCACTACTCTTGTTAGTCAAAACCTTAGGATTGGGAAACTAGAGGAGTCCATGGAAACTTTAAGTTCAATTTTCTCTTCTCTTAAGTTTAAGGAGAAAGCTTTTGGTGGAAAAGAGCAAAAATTTATGTATGTTCTCAAGGTGTCTGTGCCTAAACCGCAGCATGTTTTTAAGATTGGTAAGACTTTTAGTTCAACTAAGAGTGACTTGCAGGTTGAATCATCTTCGAGAACCTCTAAAGTGCCTAGTGTGGTAAGTGGTGATCTTGAGGAAACAGTTGATTCACTTGATATTACTTGATTCGCATTTTCTGCGCCTAGCTCAAAGGCGTTAAAGAAAAGCACTCTTGGGAGATAACCCAATGTTTTTACATTCAGTTCTTTTTCTTTTATTTGAGTCTTGGAAGTTATTACTACTGTAATGACCTCTCCTTATCATTTTTATTTCGTTTTTGTGCCAAGAGAAGCCTCTAATTTGAGCGAGGTAAGATTTGGGGATGTTGCTGTCCTGAAACAGTTTTCGGTGCTGCACCGTAAAAATTCGTGAAAATTCTCTATATATCTTTTGGACCTGCGATTTCTTGTGCATATGCCCCAGGTTATATCCAAACTTTCATTAGTTGAACACTTTTTGATTTGAGCAACACAAAACCCTCTAAAAATTCGACCTTTGTCAGCTGTTCTGTTTTGACAGATTTCTGCCAATATTTGTGTTTGCCGCTTTATCGCTTTCTTTTTTAGTTCTTTTGATCATGGAACTTTTGGGGAAGTTGCTACAGTAGTATATACTTTATATGTGGTGGTTCTGAGTTGAAACCTGAAGCAAAAAGGGGTTGATTCTATGTTATGCTTACACTAATGTTGCTAATAGATTTGTGTTTAGTTTTGTATGAAGGAAGTTTTCAAGTGTAGGGATTGGAGAATGATGAGATGAGTTGAAGAATGGACAAAAGCTCAAGCTTGGGTATGCCCATATCACCCCAAGAAATATCCAAGAAGTATAAGCGTCAAAGCTTGGGGATGCCCCCGAGGCACCCCTTCTTCATCGGCAAAAATCAGGTCACCTTTCAACACGCTATATTTTTATTGCTTCATGCATTATGCGTTTTCTTGGAGCGTCAGTTGTTTTAGTTTTCAGTTTTGTTTAGTTTTATTTGCTGCAATAAATGGTTGGACCCCAACAAATTCCTTTTGGAGAAGTTTCCTTGCTTTTCATTTGCCAAGAACACTCCATTTTTCACTCTTATCGTTTCAACGAGTGTTCTCTTTTTCTAGAACTGCGTTTAGCTTTTGATTTTCGCCTTGATTTGTGTTCAGATCTTGTTATATCTTTTCATCAAGGTGTATTTTTGCCTCTGGTCCATATTGGTTTTCATCAAAAGAGTTGTTTATAAAAAGTTCGAATGGTGTTGGAAAAGAGAAAAAGCTTTATGCAAAAAAGTGGTACAAGAAGGAGCTTGTGTAGACTGCGGCCTAGGCTTTTGCATGTTGTGCTTGATGTCTTTTTGATAGCATGCTTAGTGGTTTTGCTGTAGCATGACTTGTCTCAAATAACTGAGATTGCTTAATGAGCCTTTGAAAAAATCATGCGTTGTTTTAATTATTTGGAAGCATTATTTTGGTTTTCTCCTTGATGCTTTATTTGGGTCGACTTGGTGCATGCTCACACATGTTTGACTCATACAAAGTCGCCATAGCCTCTATGATCATTTAGTTTTTGACTTTTGATGCCATCTTATGCTTCTTTTAATGTCGCTTTGTCGCTTTGCATGATTATGGCCGTTATTGCTCTCTTAGTTGGTCGCTCCCAGTCTTTTGCTAGCCCTCATTTTGTACTGAGTATGAGCTCTACTCGTGCATCCAACTCCTAAAAACCAAGTTTGCCATTTTGTCCACTATAAACTCCTATGCATGGTATTTGTAAGCCATTCCAAGTAAATTTTCATGTGCTACCTTTCAAAAAAAACTTTCAACTACTTCTCATTTTGTGCCACTGTTTTTAGCTCATGGGGACATAGTGGTCGGAATTGCTATCTTCCATATTAAATTAAGTACCCCTCGACTAGGCAGCTTCATTTGCTCGTCATTAATTTTGCATGGGAGCTGGTCAGACCATTGCAATCTAAATTCTAAAAAAAAGAAAAAAAGGCACTCCTCCATGGTATGTGAATGTTGGTGGGCACCCGATGGAATTAGTTAGCCATGGTTTGAGAAAGGAAAAAAGGTGGGGAGGAGTGCCAGAGCTTTATAAAAGAGCACCAATGTGCCAAATTTTCAAAGAACTCGGAACCGCTCTCACTTGTTTATTATGGAAGATAGTAAGACCCCATTACTAGTCGTTGACAAAAGTAACCACCTCTCAAAACCCAAGTTTTATCTCTGTTTTACAAATGAAAAGCTCTAGCACATGTTTAATCACTGCTTCCCTCCGCGAAGGGCCTTTCTTTTACTTTTATGTTCAGTCTCCACCTTCTATCTTTATGCACCGTCTAAGAGAGCATAGTTGTCATTCTGAGTATAATGTGCATTGTCCCAAAGTTTTCATTGATTGATTCATGATGTTGGTTTCACTTGTTCTTAAATTACTTGTATCTAGTCGCCCTCTTAAACTTGAAGGTGTCCTATGCATTTATGTTTTGCTCTCTCATGAAGGACAAGCTGAAAACCATTTGCTATGTTTTTTCATATGATTTGAACACACGTTTGACTTTCATTGTTTCATTTTCATGATCTTTTGTTTGTGTTCTTTTTCATGTTATAACATGGTTGCTAAGTTTCTTCTATCAAGATTATATCTTTCATGCCCATGTTTTAAGTTCTTTTGATCCCAGCGCACAACGCTTACATATATGATCAAGATTGTGTACGTGCATGTCACCTCAAAAATTATTTCTTTTGTTATCACTTACTTACTCGAGGATGAGCAGGAGTTAAGCTTGGGGATGCTGATACGTCTCCAACGTATCCATAATTTTCGATGCTCCATGCTTGTTTTTACACCATTTGCTTAGTGTTTCATTACACTTCATGGCATTTTTATGCATTTTCTGGAACTAACCTATTAACGAGATCCCACAGTGCCAGTTCCCTGTTTTCTGCTATTTTTGTGTTTCAGAAATGTTACACAGGAAATATTCTCGGAATTGGACGAAACAAAAGCCAGACGTCCAGATATTTAACGGAGCTTCCAGAGGACCGAAGAGGAGACGGAGAGGAGCCACTGGTGGGCCACACCACTAGGGGGCACGGCCTGGGGCTGGCCTGCGCCCACCTGTGGTGAGCCCCACCAGGTCCACTTTTGACGCCGCCCCTTCGCCTATAAAGACCCCCCGATGGGAAAAACCTAAAAACCCGATCACTTTTCCAGAAACACATCGCGATCCGCCGCCATCGTCAACCCGAGATCGGGAGGGTCCAGAAGCTCTTCCTGGCACCCTGCCGGAGAGGGGAATCACCACCGGAGGTCTTCTTCATCGCCATGCTTGCCTCCAGCGCGATGAGTGAGTAGTCTACCTTGGACTATGGGTCCATAGCAGTAGCTAGTTGGTTATATTCTCCACCATGTGCTTCATGTTTAGATCCCGTGAGCTGCTTTACATGATCGAGACTACCTTTATGTAATTCTACATGTTGTGTTTGTTGGGATCCGATGAATATTGGTGTTATGATTGAGTTGATGTGTTGAATATTATCTTATGTTATCTCTATGTTGTTTATGATCTTGCATGCTCTCCGTTGTTAGTAGCTATCTTGGCCGAGTAGATACTAGTGACTCCAAGAGGGGGTATTTATGCTCGATAGTTGGGTTCATGCCTCTATTTAATCTAGGGGAGTGACAGAAACTTCTAAGGTTGTAGATGTGCTGTTGCCACTAGGGAGAAAACAACATTCTTATGTCCAAGGGCATATGCTTTGTTTACATTACACACTTTGCTTAATGCAGTTATCTATTGTTCGCAACTTAATACTCAAGGGATCCTCGGATGATTCCCCGCGAGTGGATTATTAGTCATAGATGCAGTTGGATGGCGGTCTATGTATTTTGTTGTAATGCCCAGAGTAAATCTCATAGTGATCCTCTCGACATATACACGTTGTCTTTATTCTATCAATTTCCCAACTGTAATTTGTTTACCCAGCATGTTGTTATTTATCTTATGGAGAGACACCTCTAGTGAACTATGGACCCCGGCCCAATTTCCTTTATATTGCTATCACCTGTTTACTTTACTCGCACTATTTACTTTACTCACATACTATTACTGTTTTCCACTCGATACGCTCATTCCTTTGTTTACAGCAAACCGGTGAGATTGACAACCTCATCGTAAGTTGAGAGCAAAGTATTTGGTTGTGTTGTGTGCAGGTTCCGCGTTGCAGCTGGCAAAGCAAAGCACTGGATGAGGCGCCTTATAAATTGTCCGGAGCTGTCGCAAGCTAGCAAGCATCACCTTCAGTCGTTTGGTTTCTTCCCCTTCGGATCGATAAACCTTGGTTTCTTACTGAGGGAAAACCTTGCTGCTATATTCATCATACCTTCCTCTTGGGGTTCCCAACTGGACGGTGCTTTATATCATCAACACCGTGCCGCATCAGATTGGCTTACATAGTTCTTCTATAGGTGGTAAGTTCTTCACGACTTCGGATTTAATACCCCTCTCCCTAAGAGATTTCTTGGCTTCTCTCATCACTTCATCATTTAATTCAATCATCCCTCTCTTCTTAGGTGTCGATGCTGGTATTGGCGCTGGTGTTGGTGTTGGCGCTGGTGTTGGTGTTGGCGCTGGTGTTGACTCAGCCATAGTCCAATCATCATAATTCTGGCTTATTTTAGCCATTAATTGTTCAGCTTCAACTGGAGTCTTTTTCCTGAAAACAGCACCGGCACAACTATCCAAGTATGTCTTAGATTCAATAGTTAGTCCATTATAAAATATATCAACGAGTTCATTTTTAGGCAATGGCTCTCCGGGCAATACTCTAATTAAAGAGCAAAACCTTCCCCATGATTCCGGTAGTTTCTCTCCTTTTACCTGCTCAAAGTCAAAGATTCTCTGCAAAGCAGCATGTTGAGCACTAGCAGGAAAATATTTCTGAAAGAAAGTGTTAACCAAAGCAATAGGACTATCAATAGATCTAGGAGACAAATTATTAAACCAAGCTTTAGCTGCACTTTTCAATAAAAAAGTGAAAATCTTAGCAACAAAGTACATACACAGCTTAGTATCATCAGAAAACAAATTACTCTAAGAAGAAAGCTCATTCATGTGCTCCATAGCACTCTTACTTTCAGTACCACAAAAAGGTTCTTTCTCAACAATAGATATGTAAGATAAATCCAAAGAGAAATCATAGTCCTTATCACTAATATGTATGGCAGAAGTAGCAAATTTAGCGTCAGGAGATAGCTTGTATCTAACAGCACGTCTTGCATAAAGATCTCTAATAGCATCAGCATCACTAGTAGTATGAGATTCATAAATAAAATTGATATGGACACGAAGGAGGAGGTGAAGCCCAATTTTAGGACTCCACCAAGATGAGGGAAGCTCATTGCAGATTGGCACGCCAGGACGACCTACGATATGAGATAATTTAGTCTAAGGTTGTGTCAGCAATTTATATACCTGTTTATGTTATTTCGTGTGTTAGGTCATGTTATGGGCCACTTAGGTTTATTTGTGTTTTGGGTTTGGGCCTGTCCAAGCCCAACAGTTTTTTGGCCATCTATATAAGGACGCCAGCAGTCTAGGGTTTAGGGAGTTCAGTTGTTTAGTTGAAAACTATCGTGTGCTCCACCGTGTATCATCCCTCCGGGGAAACGGCGCTACCGTGTTTCTAATAAAGATTGCTGCGAGGGTTCTTGTGTTCATCAAGAATTATCAGGCTCAGGTTTGAGGCGTGGTGATCTTCATCACGTTGCTTGCTGGATTCGTTCCTCTTCTTCACGTGACGTTCTTCGCGTTATTGGAAGATTTCTATCCTGGTAGACTCGCTGTGAAAGATCGGGACAAAACTCATAGGATCACCGGCGTGATCCTTATCATGTGGTATCAGATTACTGGGTTTATCACGGCGAGTGTTTTCTGTTGATTGCTTGATCTACAGATTGTTCTTTGTCAACAGATTTCCGATCAGATTTGTTTCAGATTGTTCTTCTCTGCGCATATTTCCGATCAGATCTGTAAGTATTGGTGTTTCAGGATCTGGTGTTCATTTTTTTTCCGTCGGCAGCGAGGGATTTGGAATCAGTTACTTCGTTGCTTCCATTTCCGATTGATCCAAGTCAAGAAAAAGCACGAGCATAGGAAACCGAGCGGCACACAGGAAGCTGATCATTGCCCCGTTTGCATCTACCAAAGTCCAGACCATCCACATCCACCAGATCCGATCGTGGCCAGTTGAAAGGGAAAAAAAATTTCATGTGGAATCGATAGCTGGTGCAGGCAGATCCGATCTGAGCGGTTTCAGTCAAAAAAAAAGGGAAACCGCGCTGCCTCGATCGCTGGATTACGGGCGCCTCGATCGCCCACGCCTGGATCGTGGGTTCGTTCCGAGCGCATTGCTCGACCGGCTTAGCTCCTAGTGGGCCGGCTCATCTGGGTTCAACTGGTTCGGCCGGCGCCTGGGAGGGACAGAGCGATCGCCCAGCCTCGCTTCGCTCGACCACAGACGAGCTCCGTGGTCGAGCGCCCTGCCCCGCTCGCTGCTGGCTTATTTTTCTCAGCTCTGCGCTCAGAAGAACAGGAAAAGTACTTGTATTGCTGTGTTCGATTGCTTCTTGCTGGCGAGTTTGGCAAATTGTTTCCTTGAAGATCGGATCATAGATCGTTGGACTACTACTTCAGCTCATTTTATTTTATTGCCTGGACCATAGATTGACGGCAGCAATTTTTTTTTCATCAGACGAAATTGTTTGTTGCTGCTACTGTATCAGGAGAACAAGTTTCTTTTGTTTCTCTACCACGGTACAGGTGGGTTTTTGACATTGAGCAGCTATGGTGGGAGGTGTTGTTACGACAGTTTCTGAAGAAGTATCAGATTATTATCAAGCACTTTGGCTCGGCGAAGCGGATGAAGCACCCCTAATTTATCCTGAAGCTATTGCTGTGACCAGAGCATTGGGAGGTTTGCGAAGACTTTGGTTGAAGATAGATGCAACGCCACAGGAATATTTGGCATGGGAAGAGGTAATGGACCGTTGGTTATGGCCGCGTTCTCGAGATTATGGGGAAATTACTTGTTACACTTCAGCTCTTGAGCGCTTTGATCAAACAACTACAGCTTGGTGGAAGCGCTTACGGTATGATATGCGTATAAAGGGCCAGAGTTCTCCAAACACTTGGGAAGAAGTGAAGCGCCTTGCGAGGCAGCGTTTTGTGCCAGCGGATTGTTTGGTAGAGCAGGTCCGTCCGGCTACGACAACAATTGTACCTTATGCAGATACGAAGGTTGATGTTGTCAAGGATGTTGTGGAAGCGGTTGAACCGTTAAATGGGTTGAATATGCAACTCAAAAGAGTACATGACGAGACTTGTATGACAGCGGATAGAGGCCAGCGATGGAATTTATTTCAGGCGCAGTGCATAATCAAAGGCAAAGCATGCAAGTTGATGATTGATAGTGGTAGTTACTGTAATGGCATTAGCAAGGCGGTTGTGGAGACTTTGGGTTTATCCACATGGCGTATTCCAGAACCAAGGCATGTTGAGTGGGTTAATAGCTGCGGTATGCTGAAGATTACTCACAAGGTGCGTGTGCCATTTACAGTTGATGACTATGTTGATGAGGTGGAATGTGATGTGTTGCCATTGGAGGTGTGTGGGCTATTACTTGGACGTCCATGGCAGTATGATCGCAATGCTATGCATGCTGGGAGAGCAAATACATATTCTTTTATGCATGATGGCAAACAGCGGACTTTGAAACCTATGCAGGATGATCAAATAAAGTCTGATGTTGAGCTGGTGGTACACAAGGCGAAGTTGCGCAAGGCCAAGCCAAAATCTGGGCTAGCTACGCCGCAGCATGAGGAGCATGATGCGAAAAGCATCGATGGTGATAATGTTTCAGCCAAGTCTGTAGATGACAAGCCAGTTGTTCTTGTTAGTGACAAGCCGGTTGAAGTCAAGCCTCTTATTGATGAAGGGAAGGATATGTCAGCATGTGTTCCTTGTGTTCCACTTGCAGTTCGTGTTGACATGGGTGTTCAGACCGATGACGGTGGTGCTGATCTTGTTCCGGTGCATATGGTGCCGCGGGTAGTCAGCCACAGTTTTGTGAGAACACCTCGGAAATGTTTTGTTGGAGCAGCAGTACGTGTGCACAAAGGCAAGGATGGACGTGTTCGTCAGTTGTGTGGCCCAGGCATTAGTACTTTGCAGGGTCGTGCTAAGCAAGTTCATGTTCAGCAACGCAAGGTTCCAGCAAGGATTGAGAAGAAGAAGGTGGAGGCGCCTAAGTACAAGTTTATTTGGCGAAGAAAAGAGGTGCAACCACCAAGGGCTGTATCAAGTCGAGCAGGCCAAGAGGGAGGATGTGGTGAGGAAGGCAAGCAAGACTTGAAGACGGCGAATATGCGTGGTGCTATTCTTGATATTCCGCCACCCTTTCGAGCAGACCCTCACGCGTTGGGGACAACGCTTTTTGAAGGGGGGGAGGATGATATGGACACGAAGGAGGAGGTGAAGCCCAATTTCAGGACTCCACCAAGATGAGGGAAGCTCATTGCAGATTGGCACGCCAGGACGACCTACGATATGAGATAATTTAGTCTAAGGTTGTGTCAGCAATTTATATACATGTTTATGTTATTTCGTGTGTCAGGTCATGTTATGGGCCACTTAGGTTTATTTGTGTTTTGGGTTTGGGCCTGTCCAAGCCCAACAGTTTTTTGGCCATCTATATAAGGAGGCCAGCAGTCTAGGGTTTAGGGAGTTCAGTTGTTTAGTTGAAAACTATCGTGTGCTCCACCGTGTATCATCCCTCCGGGGAAACGGCGCTACCGTGTTTCTAATAAAGATTGCTGCGAGGGTTCTTGTGTTCATCAAGAATTATCAGGCTCAGGTTTGAGGCGTGGTGATCTTCATCACGTTGCTTGCTGGATTCGTTCCTCTTCTTCAGGTGACGTTCTTCGCGTTATTGGAAGATTTCTATCCTGGTAGACTCGCTGTGAAAGATCGGGACAAAACTCATAGGATCACCGGCGTGATCCTTATCAAAAATCATCGTCTATCTCAACATAAGCATCATCAAGATTGTCACTAGGGCATTCCCTAGACTCAGGTGAACTAGCAGGTGTAACAGTAGCGTTCCCTATTTGCTTAGCCCTAGCAATGGTAGCATCTAAAAAGGAACCTAAAGAACCACTCTCATCAAGCACAGTAGAAGCATCATCAAAACTATCAGTAGCATTTTCAAACTCAGCAGAAGTAGTAGCATGTGCATGCGGTGGTGTAAGCAACTTACTCATAACAGATGGTGAATCAAGAGCAATAGAGGTATTCAGAGTCGTACCTCTTCTTGTAGTGGATGGCAATATAGGAACTTTTCCATCACGAGGTTTACCCATGATGAATGGATTGCAGCGAATAATATGAATCCCAAGTGAACTTACAAATAAAGCTATGCTCCCCGGCAACGGCGCCAGAAAATAGTCTTGATGACCCACAAGTATAGGGGATCGCAACAGTCTTCGAGGGAAGTAAAACCCAAATTTATTGATTCGACACAAGGGGAGCCAAAGAATATTTATAAGCCTTAACAGATGAGTTATCAATTTAGCTGCACCTAGAAACAGACTTGCTCACAGCGGTTTATCAGTAGCAACAGTTTTATAGTGGGGATAATAGTAAAGTAGTAGCAACAATAATAAAGTAAGACAGTAATAGTAGCAATAGTAAATAGTAGGATGAAATATTATAGGCATGGGGATAGATGTTCGGGCGTTGCATGGATAAGATAATTCATGAAATCAACAAGACATGGGCAATTGCAGATAAATAATGATAAAGCATCCTAGTACTAAACAACCATAGGCATGTGTTCCGTAAATAGTCGTGCGTGCTCGCAATGAGAAACTTGCACGACATCTTTTGTCCTACCAGCCTGTTTGTAGCAGGGCCTCAAGGGAATCTATGGGTAATTAAGGTACTCCTTTTAATAGAGTACCAGAGCAAAGCATTAACACTCGGTGAACACATGTGATCCTCACATCATAGCCATCCCCTCCGGTTATCCCAATTGCTGTCACTTTGGGGCCTCGGGTTCCGAACAACAATATGTGTATACAACTTGCAGATAAGATCATAAACAACAAGTATCATCATATAACAATAACAAGTTCAGATATGAAATCATGGCACTCGGGCCCAAAGTGACAAGCATTAAGCAACAAGTTGCAACAATGTCATAAGCACTAATAATAGATACAGGCACCATGCCCTAACAATCTCATAGCAAATTACATGAATGATCTCATCCAATCCCTATCATCCCCTTCGCCTACAGCGGGAATTACTCACACATGGATGGGGGAGTCATGGATGGTTGATGGAGAGACGTCGGTGATGATGGTGATGCAGATCTCCTCCAAATCCCCATCCCGGCAGGGTGCCAGAACTTTGTGCACTCGGGCCCAAAGTGACAAGCATTAAGCACAACAAGTTGCAACAATGTCATAAGCACTAATAATAGATACAGGCACCATGCCCTAACAATCTCATAGCAAATTACATGAATGATCTCATCCAATCCCTACCATCCCCTTCGCCTACAGCGGGAATTACTCACACATGGATGGGGGAGTCATGGATGGTTGATGGAGAGACGTCGATGATGATGGTGATGAAGATCTCCTCCAAATCCCCGTCCCGGCAGGGTGCCAGAACGGATTTTCTAGTTCCGAATCGCGGTTTCTGATGATGGCGATGCAGCGGAACTCTATCTGGAAAAAACGTCGAACCCCCGATAGTTTCAGGTCGAAGGGTATATGTAGGCAAAAGGGCGGCTCGTGGAGGCGGCTGGGGTGGCCTCACCACCACCCGGCGCGGCCAGGCCTGGGCCGCGCCCCCTGGTGGTGAGCCTGGCTCCCAGCCCCTCTCCGTCTCATCTTCTGGCTCCGTGGGTCTTCTGGTAAAATAGGAATTTTGCAGTATTTTCCAGGATTTTTCCTGAAAGTTGGATTTCTGCACAAAAACAAGACACCAGGGCAATTCTGCTGAAAACAACGTTAGTCCGTGTTAGTTGTATTCAAAACACACTAATTAGAGAAGAAACAATAGCAAAAGTGTTCGGGAAAGTAGATACGTTTTAGACGTATCATTACTCTTGGAGGGTGTCCTCCTAGTTGGCTCGGTGGTTGTGCTGTGGTGTCCTCTTTGTGGAAGTTTGTGAAGAGGCCCAGGCTTCTCCTTCGTGGAGCTTGTGAAGTGGTTTTGGAGCTTGCCATCTCTGGAGTGGAGGAAAAGCTAGCCATAAGAAGGAGCCCTGTCTTGGTGAGGGGCAAAGAGAAGAAGGTTAGCCTCGGTGGCATTCGGGGGTCCTCTGTGGTAACCCACACCTCTGCAATGGTGATTAGCTTACTTGCAAGTAAGTGAACATCGGGATACATCTTCGTCTCCACGTGTCTCGGTTATCTCTATACCCGAGTTTATTTCCTTGTGATAGCTTTCGAGCTTGAAGTTATTTATATCTTGCTTATCACTTGTGAAATATATCTTGTTCTATCTTTCTTAGATTTAGTTGTTGTGGTACACTTAGTTGAGCCTAGCTTATTTAGGTTTTGTGCTTCGAAATAAACTTTAGTTTAATTCCGCATTCTTTCAAGCTAAATCTGTAATTATTTTTAAAACGCCTATTCACCCCCCTCTAGGTGACATCTCGATCTTTCAAAGCTGACGGGGGAAGTGGGGGCAGCGATGGCGGCCATCCGACAGGCGCTGAGACGGACGCCACAAGCGACAGCGAAGCAGTGACAGTGAATGAGCATCGGAGGGGTGACGACGGTGGCAGCGCTCGGGTGCAGGGGAGATAGCAAATGCGGGGATATTGTACGACAAATCTGGGGATTTTAGATTCCAAAATAAGAAAGAAAAAAAGAGCGGCGGCAACTGGCCAATTTTTCGCTGAAGTCCCACACTCCCGGCTAGCATCCGCGCTCAACTTTTCTCGTCCCGTGCCAACGATTTGTACTGCAGTATTACTGCCACGGTCCAAAATTTGTGCCGACAACTAAATTATCACGACGCGGCGCCGCCCGGTGCTTGGCGATTGCTCGTCCGTCTACACCTACACCTGGGCATGTGCGGCAGCGGCGGCGCCATACTAAGATCTGAGGCTGCCCGTTCAAAACATGACGAATAGATCCGGCCTAACCAAGCAGTCCAAGACTACGCCGATAAGTTTCAAAAATGGGAAAATCTAACTATCAGCGCCGCATGCGCGTCTTGATCGTGCGGCGCTCTCGCAGGGTCGTCCGATTCGCTGCACGCCTTAGATTTGTTCGGCATTGATAGCGGACAATATTCTACTCAATCTCACAGACGTGCTACAGCGTCACACTGCAGTACCCCACACTACAAGACAAAGCTACACTATCCCTATATGACGTGCTACTATTTACCTATGAAGTTTTAGGATGTACTAAAGCACGCTTATGTGCCAGAGCCTCTAATCAAGATTTTTATTAATTGGATTTGAAAGAGGCTTTTAAATCTAAAAACTCCTAAAATTATGTAGGTTGGTAAGAGGCTTTTTAATTGCCTCATAATAATACGAAAGAGATATTAAATCCACTAGCCTTAGTATATATGCTGCACATATGGGAGAACATCGAAGGTGTTTTCTTAAAATTTAGTAGCTATTGGTAAAAAAAGACACTTATTCTGTAAACAATTCGGCGAGTGTTTATAAAAAACACGATAGTTGTTTGTAAACAACCCGGTAGGCGGTAGTTGTTTATGAAATTACCTGGCACGTATTAATTGGTAAAGAAACCGGTGGCCGTTATTAAATAATCTGGTAGTTGTTAATAGAAAACCCGGCAGTTTGTTTGTAAATTATCTGGTGGCTGTTTATGAAAAATCTGGTAGACGTTTATCAAAAATCCAGTTGTTATTTTTAAATTATCTGATGACTGTTTTTAAAAAGACCTGGCTGCTGTTTATGAAAAATCTGGTAGGCGTTTGTAAATTATCTGGTGACTATTTATGACAAACTCGATAGGTGTTTATAAAAATCCGGTAATTTCTTGTAAATTATCTGATAGTTATATATGGATATCCGACAAAAAAATCTAAGAGCTAAGTGTTTCTGAACAACCTGGCGAGATTTTTTTACCGTTCCTAGACCTAATAATTATTTAAATTAACTGAAATTATATAAAAACATCATTGTTTTTTCACTAAACCAAGTTCTTCGTTAACAACCTATGATATCTTTGTAAACAAGCCAAACATGCCGTGAATGAGCCTAAGCTGACCTGACATATTTTATTGCGGGACATGCATGCACTGCATGTGATGATTTGTTTATTCGTGCCCTGCTAACATAGCGTACCAAGCTTGCCAGGCTCTCGCAGCGCACTACTAGACTGCTAATTTTGCGCAACAGCCTAAGTACGCATGCGCGCTAAAGCATCTTATTTTGTTCTGCACCCGCCGCACGGGACGACTCGCGGTGCGGCACCACCGGGTAGTCTCACCCTTCAAAAATAAGTCTACGTGATTGACGTGCACAAGTATTAGCCGTTTCTTATTAGCTTCTCTATGAACAAAATCTAGTGACAGGCGTATTAGGAGTATCCGTCGGTGGTATGTTTTGGTAATACTAGTGACATGCAAATGACTGTGATTGTCACTAGTAGTTGGTATAGCCGTTGGCCATATAGTTATCAGTGACGGGCATTGTTTTGCCTGTCACTTGATGATATTATTAGTAACCGATTTTTTTCTTGTCCATCACTAATTGGCATGCGGCTATAAGCTATTTTGTAGTAGAGGGTGTGCCCGAACGAATTGTACGAGCGGGGTTGGCCGGCGGGAAGACAGCACGAGAGAGATGAGTCTCGCGACCTGAAGCAAATAGACGAGGGAAAAGAACGATTCACGGAAATTAGTCAGTACTCTAGCATATAGTATTATCTTCTGTTATCCAGTTGGATTATTTGGCTAATGAAGCGGTAACAGTTACCAAGGAGGCCATCGACAACACTTAGGGCGTGTTTGGTAGGCTGGGTGAGCCCAGATATTCTCTCCCCAACCTAGCTGAGATGCTTTTTTGTTGTTTGTTAGCCCGGGTCAGGCCATCTCATCACTGCCCACCTCACCCCGGCCCAGACTCCGCCGCGCCGCCGTGAGTAGCCATAGGTCGCGCCGGAGGGTCTCCCGTCCTAGCCCCATCGATTTCCCCGTCCTCGTCCCCGAAGAGATCCTCGCAGCGGCATCGAGTCGGATCTCCTCTCCTACAGAGGCACGACCTCCTGGCGGCGGTCGAAGTTCTGCTTCCTGGCGGCAAGGATGGAGAGGCGCGGCATCCTAGAGGCGGAGGCGTGTCTCGCCGGCGGCGGCGGCGGCGGCTTCTCTCGCCGGCAGCAGCACCGACGACCTTGCAAGGACCCGATTGCTTTTCGGTTTTTTTGTCCAGGGACCCGATTGCTTTTCGGTTTTTTTGTCCAAGGACCTGATTGCTTGTTATGCTTTTAGCCAGGGACCAGATTGCTGTTTAATATTGTCTAGCCTAGCTCATGTCATATAGGACACCAAACAATAACTCAACTGAACACAGCTCGCCTCACACGACCTACCAAACACATGCTATAAAAACACATTTGTATGTAGTCCACATAGCTACAGTCAGCATGTATGAGGTGAGATAAGGCACCCGGGCTACCAAACACACCCTTATACTAGTGTGGGGGGCTTAGCTCGCATGGAGACCATAGCCCATGATGAGGTCCTCTCCTTTGATGCGGCTCCCCACGACGTGTCGCTGCTCACCGACGGTGGCATCGCTCTCGATGCAGCTACCCCGGATGTGCCACTCCTCTCTAATGACCGCCTCAACCCCCGAAGCGATGCTGCTCCCCGTGGCGACCTCTTGGGTTAGTGGGCGGCACGGCCTTATGTCGGTGTTCTGGATACCGGGGTATCCCGGTCCACCTGCTCCTGGGCCCCTTCAATGGCCCAACTTCGGCCCAGGGGTGGAACGACGACCGAAGCCAGCGGAGAAGACCCTCATGAGGAGGCGCCTCATGAGGAGAACGACGGCTAAAACTGCTAAGAACCAGAAGACCTCCTCACAAGCTATTTCTCGGGAGGGGAGGGACCACATCCACGTCAGCTCGGCACGTTTCTATGCTGAGCAAGAAGATAAGGGCAGAAGACCGCGTACCGCCCATGCTACCCCCGACAGGGAGAAGACCAACTTTCGTCGTGCCTGCATAAAGCGGCACAGTGGTTGTTGGCCACCCCCCTAAAAATAGCATAGACGGTGCAGGGCACCAGAGGAAGACGTCAGCTTCCTCCACCCACTCCTGTGGACCGGCGCCACTACTCTACGAAGACTACGTCCACGGAAGAATCAAGACTACAGCTGTCCTCCCTCCTTGGCCATGTGTGGCAACCCCTTCCCCAAGATGATAAGGGGAAGGAGGACCTGGGCGCTATAAAAGGAGGGGAGGCCACCCCTTAGAGGGGATCGGATCTTCATCTTCGGGCTCCTAGCTAGGCTAAGTTGGTTCTTCTACCTCCGGCCAGTTGGAGCTCTGTAACCAAGACCTTGTACTCATCACGAGGTATCGTGTCGTAATACAAGAAGGCGGGAAGTAGGGATTTACCTCACCACGAGGGCCTTGAACCTGGGTAAAGCTCGGTGTCTCTCTCTACAGTGCGTTGTGTGTTCGACGACTCGAGGCTTCCGTCACCGTGTTTCGTTGCGATCCAAGATCTCCCACGTTCAGCCCCTTGCATTCGAATCTTTGGGTCTGTCGCATGGTACCCCATGTTCTTGCAACACGAAATCCATCGACATTTGGCGTGCTAGGTAGGGGGCTATGGTGTGTTTTCTTCTAGATCTGCTCCGACATGGGTGACGATCGTCATCACCGTCTTCACCTTCACGCTATCTACGCGAGCCGTCACTGAGCACGTCTTCAAGTCCTCGATGGCCTGGAGGCCATTGGGCAGGTCGCCGAGCCGGAGGTTGGCGACCTTAGCTTCGGGGGCTTCCTAGCGCTCGCTGGGCCCCTTCGCCGTGCAGCCTGGCCGCCGCGCTTCAAGCCAGACATCGGGGCGCGTTACGATGGGACCTCCGATCCCGTGGAGTTCCTGCAGCGATACGCGGCCGATGTTCGTGCAGCTGGAGGTGATGGGCGTGTCATGGTAAATTGGTTTCCGATGGCCACAAAGGGAGAGCCTCGCCGATGGCTCTGCGGGTTGCCTCCGAGGTCCATCTCATCTTGGAGGGATCTCTGCGAGCGCTTCCTCGATAGGTACGCATCCCTGGGACCCGAGCCAGAGGGTGAGTAGGCATACGTCGCCCTCGATGGCCTCGTCTCCTGGTGCGTGAAGACCGAGTTGGGGGCTCGGGGGGCTCCGCTCCCTCACCCTCAGCTGAGAAGAAGAGATCTTCAGTTCTTCAAGGAATAAAAGTGTAACGGCAAACTTCGCTTGTCCTTAACCTTTTCTAGTTTGCATAACTATTGGAGTTTTGGTGTTCGGCTTCGTTCGAACCGGCGAGTTTGGCTAGATCGCGGCCTGGAGCGAACATGAGTTTTCGCTCGTCTGCCTTTCAAGAAAGAGCCAGAGCACGGTGTCCGCGCTGGGCCCTTCACCCAGAAAACAGCAGGCCCGCAAAACCCAGAACGGATCGAGCTCTGACTAGGGGAGGGACCCGCTACAGTCACCTCATACGGTCCATGGAGCTCTCTCCTCTCGAGCGACACTCGAATGAAGGCACATGAGCGTGCAAGGGTCGCACAATTCGTGTGAATTTGTCAATCTTCGGCTGTCCTTGTCTACAGCCTTGCGTTTCTTCTCCTGGAATCGCCTTTGCTGTGTTTGGACGCTAGGGGGGCTGCGGGGAGATAGTCTTGTATGCCATTACAGTCACATCTAGAGCGCCAGCGCCCGCTAGCCTTGCACCACGAGCTGCATACTAAGCGTTAGGCTGCTGTCCCGCTCGGAGGCTGGCCCCCGAACGGCGTAGAACGCTCCCCAGGCAAAGGCGGGGCGAGGAAAAATTCCCAAGGGTGCAAATAAGGATAACTTGGCGAACAAACGCCTTAAGTGCGATTACAAGTTAAAAGGGGCCCAACAGGGCAATGTCTGACGCTCGTCAAGTGTGCAGGTGATACAGGAGCTTCGGGAGGAAGTCTGGAGGGGGAGCTTACTGGACGTTTCCCTCGGAGTCCTTGTCGTCGCCGGTGCCCTGGCTGGAGTCTGAGGAGGCCTCTCCGCTGGACCCCGTCGCGCCATCGCCAACCGCTTCTTCGGCTTCTTCACCGCCGGACTCCCCAGAGCTCGTGGTGTCGTCACTGGAGGAGCTCTCCTAGCCCATGGCTGCGGACGTTCCTGGGCAGGCGTAGATGGCCTGCAGTCATTGCAGGGCGATGTCCAGTCGGGCTGCCCTAGCCTGCGCCGCGTGGTCGGGAGTGCCGGGCGGTGGTGGCGCTCTCCTCTGCAGGACTTCCTCCAGGTCAAGGTCGGGGCATAGGCGCTGGAGGTTGGAGAAGATCCGCGTCCCCGCAAGCCCCAGGAGCTCCCGACACTCAGCGTCGACGAGCTCCAAGACTTTGGCCGATGCGTCATCCAGTTGTTCGGCTAGTTGGCTGAAGAAAAGGATGATCGACCCGTCGTCCTCGGGAACGGTGGGCAGGTTCAGCCCGTGGATGCCCAGGCGGTGTGCCACCTCCATGATGCAGGCTGAGAACCCGCGGAACATCTGCACGCGCTGCCTGCGCAGCATGCGTGCTTCGGCTTCGGAGTCCCTGGCCTCCTGGAGCTCTCGAGAGATCTCCACGATCTGCTGGACCATCACCGTGTTCTCCTCCTCAAGCCTCTGCGTGTCGCGCCAGAGCGGGTTGATTGTGGCGTCGGCTTCTGCCAAGGCATGTTCTGCGCCTCGGCGCACCTCGTGCGCCCCCTTCAGATCAGCCTCCAGGTCTCGGACCTGGCGCTCCAGGGCTTCGCGCCCCTGCTTGTACCTCACTAGGGTGGCGTCGGTTTTGGAGCGAAAGTCCGCACGGCACGCCTCCGCTCGAACTCCTGCTCCATGCTGGTCCATCGCTGGTTCAGCATGCGGTCCATTCTCTCCTGGAGGGAAGCCTCGCGCTGGTTCAGCGTCTCCTGGTGCCGGGCCAGGTCGGAGTTGGCCTGGTTGACCATCTCCTCCCTGCTCTCGAGGGCCTCCCGCTCCCTGTTGAGCCGGTCTTCGAGGGCATGGAGCTGCTCCTCTCGGAGGCGCAGCTCTCGCTCGCGTTCGCGAGCCTCTGCTTCTCAAACGGGAAGCCCAGCCTCCTGCAGGCTCAGGCCCTACGCGCGGGAATCAGCGCTCTCCTCGCGGGCGTGAAGGAGGGCCTTGCGGTCCTCGACTTCCTCCAGCCTCTGCTGGGCATTTGCCAAGAGGCCGTCGGCATTGGTCCTGGCCTGGTCAAGGAGGTGCTGAGCCGCCCGCTTTGCCTCCTCTCCAGCCAAGGCTGGGTTGGGGGGCCCAACGGTGGAGGGGATCCTCTGGCGCGCCTCAAAGACAATCTCCATGGCCTTGTGGTGCGCCCTGGCCAGGATTCCCCTCGCCGACTCCCTCGCATTCGCCAGGACTTCTTCGACCTCCTCGGCCGCGCTTGCGCGGATCTCCTCCGCCTCCTTCCTCGCCTGCTTGCGGCGTTCGGCCGCGCGCTGGTCCAGAAGGCGGCATCTCTCTGTGGCCTGGTGCAGGAGGACCCAGCCCTCGTTGAGGCGCGCCTCATCGGCGGCGCGCGCCTTGGTGACCCCGCTTCGGAGGGCGCCGATCATGGCCGCCAGCACCCCCGACCATGCATCGTCGGCATCGGCGTGGGGCTCCGCAGCGATCCTCATGGGCCTCCCCAAGATCTCCGTGAGGGGAGGCCACGAGGCTCTGGAGGGCCCCAACTCAGTGGAGGTCGTCCTCCTTTCGCCACTTGGCTCAGGGGCAGCCCTCTCTGGCAAAGGGGTTGTCCTCGTGCTGGTCAGCGTGGTCGGTGTGGTCGGAGGCGCCTTTGGGGTGCTGGTGGTGCTGGTTGTCATGGGGGCAGCAGGCGCTGCCCCCGTGATCTCTGGTGTGCCCCCTGCGCTAGGGGGCTTGGTCATGCCGGGAGCTATGGCAGCTCCCGTGGCGGACGGTGCGTCTGCGGACGCGTGGTCCTCTTCTTCTCTGGCGGCGCGTGGCGGCGTCGCCGGTGTGGCAGTGGACGCCGGGTCAGGACCCGGCGTGGTCTGGCTGGTCTTCCTCTTCTTCCTCCTCTTCTTCTCTTCCTTCTTCTCCTCGGCGTCCCTGGGAAGGAAAAGGGGGAAAGAAGTTAGGAGAAAGGTAAGTCAAGGATTAAGGATTTTTGCAGGAGCACTCACGAGGCGTCGCGCTCCACCCATCCTCCCTTGTCGGGAAGGGCTGAGGTGGTGGTGGAGGCGCAGAGGATTCGCCAGCCGGCTTCTTGCCGTGGGAGGCTCCGGCCTCGGGTCGCCGGCTAGTGCGTTCATCGTTGAACTTGGAGCGGCGCTCTGCCTCCAAGTGGGCTTGGCGCTCCTCCTCCTCCAGGTCTCGCGAGGAGGATGCGTCAGCGTCTCCCGCAGTGGGCTGGTCCGGCAAGGCGGTTTCATTGTCGGAGGAGTCTAAGAGCACCACGGTACTCTCAGAGCGCCTTCGGTGTGCCAGCCGCTCGCGAGATTCAGCACCGTCATCATCAAGATCTCCAGAGGCCGTGGGCCCCGCTCCCCTCGCTGCCGAGTCCTGCTCCGAGCTAGCCGCCGGTGCGCTCGGGAGAGGACCGGGCACGACGCCGTCAACAAGGAGCGGGCCCCAGGCGTTGAACTTCAAGATCCCTGCCGTGACATGGCTGGTCTCCCGAGCGCCCAAATTGTAGATCGGCAGGGCAGTGCGCGGGATGGCGGGGACAGCGGCGGAAGAGAAGAAGGCTCTTATTACCTCCTCCCGAGCGTCAGCGTTGAGCTCGCTGACGTGAAGCCGGAGGTCGTCTCCAGCGCTGTGCCTCCAAATGTCCCGGCGGTGGTCCTGAAGGGGGGCGATGCGTCTGGTGATGAACTCCACCCCGACCATGGTTCCCGTGACGCTGGCCTTCCGGAGGTCTTGGATTCGTGGGCGGAGCGTCTTCAGGGCCTCCTCAGGAAGGGCCTCGCTGGTCCAGGTGGTGAGCTTGATGGGGGGCACTCCGGTGACGAGGAAGAGCTCCGATTCTTCGAGGATGTCGACGAAGAACCAGCGGCTCCGAAAGTCTTCAACTTTCTTCATCCACTTCAAGTCGATGAAGTCGCCCTCCGTCCCGGTGGTGGCGATGAAGGAGACGCAGCCGAAACTCTGGTTCAGCCCAGAGGACCGGAGATAGAAGAGGTGGCGAAAGTACGCCACCGACGGCTTGATGCTGATCCACGCCTCGCAGGCATAGGCGAAGACCGCCAACAAGGTAACGGATTTGGGATGCAGGTGAATGGCCTGGATCCCGTAGGTCTCCAATATCGCCAGGAAGAAGGGGGAGAACGGCGACACCAAGCCGGCAAAGACAGAGAAGAGAAAGAAAGGCTGCGCCGTCGTGGGTAGGGTGTCCCGCGGCGCGCGGCCGTGCCAGATGCGGGTGGCGCCCCACTCGCTGTTCTTGCTCCCGACCATCTCTCGGACGGTCTAGAGCTCATGGCTGCTCTTGATGCGGGATTCGAGCAGGGGCGCCGCTGGCCGCGGCGCCGCTTCAGAAGACCTCGCCACTCCGGTGGCCCTTCGAGGTGCCATGGCTTCCGGTCGGGGGCGGGTTGCGGCGGGAGGATGGAAGGCTCAAGGGAAAACGCCCGTTACTCCACCCACTACGCACGATCTCCACGCCGCTTCGCTTCGCCAACTGCGGGAGCGCCACGTGTCTGCAGCCTCTGCATCTTCACATGGACCTCTGACCGCGCGTTGACGCGTGCCGTTGGAGGGCCCAGCAGCTTCTGGGGGCCCCTAGCCCTTCGCTCCCTCAAGAGGGCGCGTTCGCAGGCCAGGCTCCCGGGGGCTACTGTCGGTGTTCTGGATACCGGGGTATCCCGGTCCACCTGCTCCTGGGCCCCTTCAACGGCCCAGCTTCAGCCCAGGGGTGGAACAACGACCGAAGCCAGCGGAGAAGACCCTCATGAGGAGGCGCCTCATGAGGAGAACGACGGCTAAAACTGCTAAGGACCAGAAGACCTCCTCACGAGCTATTTCTCGTGAGGGGAGGGACCACGTCCACGTCAGCTCGGCATGTTTCCGTGCTGAGCAAGAAGATAAGGGCAGAAGACCGCGTACCGCCCATGCTACCCCCGACAGGGAGGAGACCAACTTTCGCCGTGCCTGCATAAAGCGGCACAGTGGTTGTTGGCCACCCCCCTAAAAATAGCATGGACGGTGCAGGGCGCCAGAGGAAGACGTCAGCTTCCTCCACCCACTCCTGTGGACCGGCGCCACTACTCTACAAAGACTACGTCCACAGAAGAATCAAGACTACAGCTGTCCTCCCTCCTTGGCCGTGTGTGGCAACCCCTTCCCCAAGATAATAAGGGGAAGGAGGACCTGGGCGCTATAAAAGGAGGGGAGGCCACCCCTTAGAGGGGATCGGATCTTCATCTTTGGGCTCCTAGCTAGGCTAAGTTGGTTCTTCTACCTCCGGCCAGTTGGAGCTCTGTAACCAAGACCTTGTACTCCTCGTGAGGTATCGCGTCGTAATACAAGAAGGCAGGAAGTAGGGGTTTACCTCACCACGAGGGCCCTGAACCTGGGTAAAGCTCGGTGTCTCTCTCTGTAGTGCGTTGTGTGTTCGACGACTCGAGGCTTCCGTCACCGTGTTTCGTTGCGATCCAAGATCTCCCACGTTCAGCCTCCTGCGTTCAAATCTTTGGGTCCGTCGCGTGGTACCCCATGTTCTAGCAACATGAAATCCATCGACACCTTAGGCGATCTAGAATCAGCAAGAGAATGAAATGGGGATTGTGTGATCGTGCGGACGAAGCAGGTGAAAAAGATAAGATGAGGTAAAATAATAAATATCTAATCACGATGTTTAGAGGAGAGAAATCAAACGATTTCACTTGGGAAAATGTTGTTCTGCCACCGGGGGATAGAACACATCTCGTCCTCCGCCTTCTGAGTGTGACGCGTGTCCTATGGGCCCCACCCTTATCTTCTCACCACAACCCACCGCTTAGCCACACACGCCTGGAGCCAGAAGAGAATGGTCGCCGCACGCGCGGCCAATGGAGGCTAGCCGGCAGAATCCGGGGGGGCGACCTGGTGCTGCCACCGGTTCCTCGTCGCCGGCCTAGTTCCCGTACGCCGCCACTGCTCCCCATCCGCGTGCGGTTCTCCCGTCAGCCCCTATGGTTCCACATCTTGGCATTGCCCGGCTCCGCCGCCAGCTCCGACAAGGGCTCCGACATGGCCGCGCCACCAAGCTCGAGCAGGGACGCCGTCGTGCTCTCCTTGACCTCCCCTGCTCATCAACACCGCCTCAGGACGCAGTAAGGACGACGCCTGTCTTGGACATGGTGGAAAGCCATGGGAGGCCACACCAACACCCCAGCTTGGGAGGGCCATGGCTACTGTGCGTCGACAGCGGTGCTGCGGTATGACAATGATGGTGCTACCTTAGGCCGAAGGTGTCACGGTGGTGCTACCTTAGGCCGACGATGGTGCTACCATAGGCTGACGTCGGAGCTTCATCTGTCGACGGTGTTGCACCATCTCTCATGCAGGTGCTGCAAATGGCAGAGGGTGATGCTACATACGGTGATTAGGGTTGCTTCCAAGGTTGCTCCATGTTGCTACTAGCGAAACTAGTGCCGACGGTACTTTGTTTTGCTGCAAGTGGGATTGGTATTTTGGATTTCTTTTGCTATGGCCAGTAACGATTTGCTACATATCTATATTTATATTGCTACAATTGTTTTGTGGTTTTGCTATAACTAGTAAGCATGCACGTGCAACGCACGTCTATACTTGGAAAATAATGTTAAGTTTTCTCATATATGCGACGTTCAACGCCCTTTTTATTGTCTATTATTCAACAATGCTGGTAACCACAATGTTCCACCTGTCCCTCTAACCCCCGTAAACGGAAAGGTTGTTCCTCCCACCGACCCAAGCGGGTGCGGCAACATCAGGACCAGCGACCGACACCAAACTTCATGGCAAGGCACAAGCAACCGACACCAAACTTCGTGGTGAGGCACCAGCACATACAATCACCATAATCACTACAAAGTTGCTATATTTCCAAGTCAAGGGTTCAAAACTCATAGGTAGCTCAACCAACTTGCCAAATGGCAACTATGCAAGTGTTTCTAATTAAGCAACAAAAAATATTGAGTTTCTAATTAAGAAAAATACGATTTTTGAACCCTAGAGGTATAAAAAATCTATAAGAAAAACTAAACATGACAACCCGTAAGCATTTCGCAGTTTCTCTTGCATCCTTAGTGATGCCATCCACAACACATGTGTGCTTCAATCATTTCTTGTCTCCAACAAGATTATGAAGAGGAGCTTATACAATATCAACCTGCACAAAACATCCATTAGATTTAGGAGAAAAATATTACAAGCATGAATGTGTTGCAACCCTAAATATTTGAAATCCCCAAAACATGGAAATAGTATATTTAATAGAAAATATTACAATTTAACAATCATGCATATTTTATGTTTATCACTGGTGGCAGAAGAGATGTCTTGCAACATGCAACGAATGTAATACTGGACAGAAATTTCCTTAAGATGGCATTTATTGTGTAATAAAATACAGAAAAAATGGACATGGCCATATCACGCATATATACAAAATATTGATGGTACATAAGCTTCCTAAGGAAATATAACACCTGTTGACGAGGTTCAACCCCGACAATGCCCATGTTTGTGGGCTTTCGAGACATGAAGCGCTAGTGGGATCCGGCGAACTTGACGACGATCAGACGAAAGCAGAGGGACACAAGGTTTACCCAGGTTTGGCCCCCTTGGTAGGGTAAAGACCTACGTCCTGCTTGTCTGACTTTATTGATGGGGTGGCTACAGTGGAGGTGTTACAATGGTGGCATAGATTGGATCTAGCCAAAAGTGGAGAGCTCTTAATGTTTCGAGCGCTCCAGCGTGAGGTGGTGAAAAAGTGTCTAGCCTCTACCGGACCTCCCTCCCAACCTTTTATATGCGAAGGTTGGGTCTCGGGATTGTCCTCCAAGCAAAGTACAGATAAGATCGGTTTGAAATAAACCCTAGATGAAGTCTAATCAAACTAAGCCTCCTCCTTCGAATCTTTATCTTCACGTCAAGTTTAGCTCCTGGTCCGCATCATGCTAGCAGCTTCATGGGCTTTGTGATTCCTTCGATGGTGATCCCTCCTGGGCCGAAAACCAGGTAGGCGAATATCGAGGGCCTATTTGGCATTCCTTCGTCAGTAGCCCCCGAGTGCCTGGGATAGTCGAAGACTATGGCAGGGACTCTAATTCGAGATACTTCTTGATTGCACAAACTGCATTCGCCTTATCTGTAAAAACACAAAAGCATAGCAAGCATACAAATGATTCGTCTAGCAAAAGTTGCCAATTCGAGTAGTACTCATTCCGAGCCTCGAAAATGCTTAGTTTGGTTGCTAGGGGGATTGGCATAACCAGTCTGAGACTCACGCCGGGTCCCAGTTAATTGCATAGCCGCAAAAACATCGGTTAGCTTACTCAGATTTGAGTCCCCCGACTCGAACCCGCGTGGGCTGGCGCTACTTCGACCCGAGACGCGTATGGACTTATCAGGTCGAAGCCCAGTTCAGTGTGAGGCACTCGATGCGTCCATCGATGCAAAACTTCATACCGTAGGTATGGAAAATTTCTCGGCAGAGCGTGCTTGATATGAATACCGGGCCATCTAGTGTTGCCATCTGTGGACTTACCTTCGTATTTGACATACGGCATCCGAATTGGTATATTGCCACCAAAATTCGGGCATTAAGTGTAAGCATAAGCATAGAGTTGGATTCCAGGGGGCTAAAATCTACTCCCGAATTGAAATTGAGGTAATGCTGACCCTGAATTAAAGACAACGTGGGGACTGAAGCCCATGATTTGAATGGTAAGAGGGCGTTGCCAGCCAGAGGACAATTCGAGGGATTAAAACCCACAACTCGAAGATTGAAGCAGCATGACCCGCTCGAATGCGGTAGGCGGAGAGAATTGATACCTCTAATTCATGGAGCATAGAGGCACTGCTGGCCCGTAATAAATAATTCGAGGGATGAGAATCCACAACTCGAATGCTAAAACGATGTTAATCAAAGAAGAAAGATCCTTTTGGGTTGGCACACAGAAAACCCAACTCAAAAAGCTCTCGAGCGACTCAACTTAAAGCCTCAAGTAGAGAACAGGACCACTCAAAAGGCGATACTTGCGTCTGAATAGCACAAAGAAAGCAAAAGACTTCGAGGGAACGCCTAGTACCAAAGAAGTTTGGATTTCAAGAGTACATACCTCGAAAGTATGAGGACCCGAAGATGAGCTTATCCTTTGGGTCGAAAGGAAATCGCCCCATAGGAAATGACGTCATTGATGACGCTTGGATCCTTCGAGCTGTCACGCCATCCTCTGCAAGGATATCCTGACATTGACAAGACTAGATGCCCCGTGGGCCCAGCAGCCGTGCATCTTGGCTATTGACTGAGTTTGACCGCACTTCCCGCGCGTGGGTGAAAAAAGTCTGACATGTCTCCTCAATTACCGTGCGTAGTGGAGGCCGCGGCGCCCGTGGTGCTGACACGTGGACAGCCAGATCTGCCCAGCTGCTTCTCCTTTGCAACATGCGGCTAGGATGGACCAGCGCTTCCCTAGGATGAAATAAAAATGGCACCGGAGGAGTAACTATTTACCCCACTCCACCGCCGTCATCATCTTCCCTGCGCACTCCTCCTGCAACGCATCTCTCCTTCCTCCTCTCCCGCGACGTTCTTACTGAGCGCCGCCGTCATGGGCAAGAGAGGCTCGAACGCAACTGGTGCCGCCGGCGGCGCTGCTAAGAAGGCCAAGACCGCCGACGCTGACCCACCCACCGTTGGGAACTAGGTCCAAACCAAGATCGCGGATAAGGAGCTGGCAAGCACCGAGAAGATCGGTCTTCTGAAGAACAAACCGGCGGAAGTTCTCGTCGCCGGTCCAAAAATCATTCCCTGGCCACCTATAGGCTTTCGGGTAATTTTCCTCGCATTCCTTCTCCGGGGACTCTCGTTTCCCCTTCATCCTTTCCTTTGCGGCCTTCTGTTTGCGTATGGGATTCAGCTCCATGACCTGAATCCCAACACCATTCTCCATATCGCGTGCTTCGTCACGCTTTGTGAGTGCTTCTTGGGGATCGAGCCCCACTGGGCGCTGTGGCGCCGAATTTTCGTCATCAGGTGCCCCCTACATTACCAGACTGGTGGTTTCAGCTGCCAGGTGCGCCAAGACGTCGACTACTTCAACCTCCAGACTCCGGAAAACAATCCTGGGTGGAGGACGAAGTGGTTTTATGCCAGGGTCAAACCCTCAGCTGGCCAAAACTTCGGGCTTGAAGAGTTTCGGCCAACCACCGTCATTCGGCCTCGGGCATCATGGGCGCATGAACTGTCCGAGGAAGAGATGAAGATCATGCAGCCTATGATGGAGAGAATCCAGCTGCTTCGGGTTAGGCCCAAGAAGGAGCTGTCGGGCATCCAGCTTATCCGCACCTTCATCGAGCGCCAGGTCCAGCCGCTTGCCGCTCGGGCCCACTGCATGTGGGATTACACCGATCGCCGGGACCCAACACATGTTTCTTTCGACGAACTGAAGGAAGCCGAGATCGATGTCGGTGTTCGTGCCGCCACCAACTTGAAGAAGAAATCGACTGTGCCGAAGATTTTTGGCGCAGTTGCCTTTAGCAAGTCACACCCCCGAACCGAGGTACGCTTCCTGTGTCTTTCGACTGAATGTCTCTGATTATGTGATGAATTTCTTGTATTGCAATGAGATTTGATCGAAAGTGTTCTGCCCAGATTCTTAATGTAGTCCGATGCTATCCGCCCCAACCCGAAGACGGAGAATATCCCGGGCGCGATTTTGTTGAAGTTCTAGAAGAATCGGGATCTGCCGCGCCCATGACATCGCGTGCTTTGACAAGGCACGCAAATGTTGATCGGGTCGAAGATTCGGAGGATCTTGATGCCCGCTCTCCTTTGTCAGGCAATGATGATGGCGCGGCGATTCCTACCAAACCTCTGGACGTCCGCCCTCCTCCGCGAGCGGGGAAAAGTGCTCTTCCCAACTTCGGCCTTGATACGTCGTAAGATTTTGCTTTTGAACTTCTTTCCTGGACGACTTTGTCTCTTTTTGATTGCGTTGCATACTTTAGATCTTCGACTGAGGAAACTTCAGCGAGCTTGGGTGATCGTGAACGATTCCAGTTTCGACCCCACGACTCTGCCCTTGAGCAGACCGCTGACTCGCAAGAGAAGAACGTTGGGGATCCCGCACTGGAAGACCTCCTGAAGTCGTCGCCCCCTCCGAAGAAGAAGACGGTCGAGCCTGATCTTATTCTGGTTTCTTCTTCTGGCGAGCCCTCTGGTTCCAAACGCCATGTAAGTCCGAAAATCTTAGCTTTATGAATTCAGTACTTGCCCGTCAGTAGCCCCCGAGGGTGAGTCTAAGTGTTTACACTTGGGCTTGCCCTCTAAACAGAACCTCTCAATACTCATCCTTGGCTGCGCTTGCTTAGCCTGCCGTTCATGACTTATCGAGGATATGCAAGAACTACCTTGCATTGGAAGAAGAGAACCAGCGGTTGACTGCCCAGCTGGAGGACACATGTCGTAAGTGATTTCTGACGCTTCCGAGCTCTTGTCTTGACATCTTCTCTTTAATGCTTACTCTGGTGTTTATCTGGTGGTCAGGGGTTGCTGCTCAAGCCGCCGCCGATAAGACCGCGTTGAAGGCTCAGATAGATGACCTTGCGGCCGAAACTTCTTCCCTAAAGGCGAAAGCTGATGGTCTGGCCGACGATGTCACCCAGCTCAAAGCTGATTCAGCAAAGGCTCGGGAACTTCATAATCAGCAGCGAGCGGAGGCTAAGTCAAAAGAGAAAGGCCTACAGCAACGTCTGCAGGCCGCCCTCGATTCCTTGCATGGTAAGTTTTACTCCTCATTTAGTAGAAGATTCATGAGGATCAATTCTATGTGCTGACTAAAGTCTTGCTTCTTTATGCAGTTGCTGCCGAACTAGGCGCTGCGGCGATGAAGGAGCCTGCTGGACTTGAGTCCAGCGTTGGGAACGCTGAACGCCTTTGCTAGGAAGTGCGCGATCTTCTGGCGAAGGTGCGGTCGACACTTGACCGCGTTCGCGATATTTCCGCTCCTGAATCGAGAAGCAGTACCATGGCCGGCATCCTCGAAGCCTTGGCGGTGAAGGAGGACGGCGAGGATCCTTTAGTTGTTGCGGTTCGCCGTCAGGTAACCATCGGCTCCGAGTCTGTCTTCTCAATGTTGATGATGCACGGGATTGAATTTGACGCCGACAAGGTCACTAGCACATACCCTAAGGACAAAGACGGGTGCGACGTTGCTCCCAAGGCCTTCCTTGAGCGTGCCCGAACTTTGTCTGCCCGGATGACCAGCTTCTTAGCGGATAGGAATGCTAAGAGGGCGGCTGCAAAGGCTCAAAAGCGTAGTACGTCAGGTGCTATGTCCAGCAAGGCCGCCGGTAGTTTGACGTAGACTGGCCGATGTGCTGGGCCCTTTTGTAATGGATGATGCCTTGTCACTTTAGTGTTTGTGGCCAACTCCTGAACATTACTTGTTGTGAAACTGCCTTCGGCAATTGCTGCCTTTTCTTGATGTATTTTATGCTTGTTTGCATCTTATTTTCCGATGACGATTTGTGACCGGGAGCCTTATGTCCAGGGCTCATCCGCGGGCTCTAATGCCTGGCCTATTTCATATGAAACAGTTGGTAGTTCTTCCCGCGCCGTTGAGAGGCGAGCACCTTCCTTGAGCGAACTTTCTTTGATCTGCTCCCTGCGCGACCAGCTTAAGGGCACCCAGCAGGAGTTGAAGGCGATCACTGCAAAGGTCGATGTTGCTTTCTCCAAAGCTTCGCGGGCCACGGACACCAAAAAGTTCCTTCTTGAAGAGATCGAAAACCTTGGGAAGGCTATGAAATGTAAGTCTTTCGAGTTCTTGATCTGTTTTGTTCCTGGTTGACCGTGTGTGATTTTCCTCCTTTTTCTGTAGATGTATGTCTCGACAGCGAAGCCGAGGCTCGGCGCGTGAACGCGCATCTTCGTGCAGCTTAGACTCATGTGAATTCGATCGCTGATAATTTCTGGGCTGACCGATCGAAGGCGATGAAGCTAACTATACTCCAAGATCGGATCGCCCAAGCTGGAGTCTTAGCCGAAACGAGCCGCGCCGCACTCGCGCTTGTGCATGAGGCGATGTTTCCTTTGAATAATCAGCCCGATGGTCTCCCTGTGTTGCTTGGTCGCTTCAAAAATGGCGATGCTATCTATCGCTTCGTCCGCGAGCATCTGCGCTGTGGGGCTCTGGTCGCCCTCTCCTTTGTGTGAGCTCATTATCCCGAGGTCGACCTGGAACTGGTGAAGATGCTGCCTCCGACTCACAGTGGTCGTGTTGACATGGACGCACTTTATGCTGCCTGTAGGCAAACTGCCGATTGTATCGCCAGACAAATTATCACCGAGAGTGATCGTCAGAGGGCGAATCGAGATGCTGCGGTGCACTGACTTGGTCGCATGTGTAAATATTGTATGTTTCTTGTATGAGCTTCTGCGTCGTTTGTCAATGTATTATCCTCCGCAGATGGTGTATAGTCTTGCGTGTCTTTGTTGAATTGCGCGGTCGAAAGGCGGAGCCCCCGAGCGTAGGTCGAAGGCGGAGCCCCCGAGCGTATGTCGAAAGGCGAAGCCCCGAGCGTAGGTCGAAAGGCGGAGCCCCCGAGCGTAGGTCGAAAGGCAGAGCCCCCGAGCGTAGGTCGAAGGGCGGAGCCCCCGAGCGTAGGTCGAAGGACGGAGCCCCCGAGTATGGGTCGAATAATTTTTAAGGCGAAGCCCCCGAGTATAGGTTGAATAATTTTTAAGGCAAAGCCCTCGAGTATGGGTCGAATAATTTTTAAGGCGAAGCCCCCGAGTATGGGTCGAATAATTTTTAAGGCGAAGCCCCCGAGTATGGGTCAAATAATTTTTAAGGCGAAGCCCCCGAGTATAGGTCGAATAAATGATATGAGGAATCACACTTTTATTGCTTGGCGCTGAAGGCGCGATGGTTGAGCGTGGTCTGCTGCCAACGCTTAGTTACAGAGGGAGAGAGAGAGTCTATCCGCTCTAAGGATAAAATCGACGCAGCTGTGCGGCATTCCACGGGTTCTCGATGTCCGCCCCTGTCTTGGGGTTGCGTAGTCGATATGCTCCTCCCGGGATGACCTCGCGGACGAGGTATGGGCCTTCCCATGGTGGCTCCAGCTTCGACGTGCTTGTTTGCTTGAGACGAAGCACGAGGTTGTCGGGCTCGAAGGACCGTCCGCGTACCCATCTGCTGTGGTAATTGCGGAGGCTTTGCTAATAGACTGCTGAGCGGGCGAGAGCGACGTCTCGAGCTTCATCCAGCAGATCTTGGGCGTCTGCTAATGCTTTTTGTGCGTCTTCTTCGACGTAGGCGATCACGCAGGGCGCACAGTAGCGCACATCCGTAGGAAGCACTTCCTCTGCTCCAAAAAGCAGGAAGAACAATGTGTAGCCGATCAAAGAGTTGGGTGTTGTTCGCAGGCTCCATAGTACCGACGACAGTTCTTCGACCCAAGCGCTTGCCGCGCGTTTGAGAGGTCGAAGGAGTCACTTCTCCAGGCCTGCGCAGACGAGCCCGTTGGCCTTTTCGACTTGGCCGTTGGACTTGGGATGCGCCACCGAGGCGTACTTGATCTTGATCCCGAGCTCTTTGGCAAATTCTTGAAATTCGCCCAAGGTGAAGTTGGTGCCGTTGTCGGTGATGATGTTGTTCGGTACGCCGTACCGGTAGATGATGGACTCGAAGAACTTGACCGTCGTAGTCGCCTCTTGATTGGTGACGGGGACAGCTTCGATCCATTTGGAGAACTTATCGACGGCGACCAGCAGGTAAGTGTGGCTTCCTCGAGATGATTTGGGCAGAGGCCCTACTTGATCGAGCCCCCATTGCGCAAAGGGCTAGGCGACGGGTATGGTGTGCAGTTCTGACGCGGGCACGTGAGGTTTCGTGGCGAATCGCTGGCATGCTTCACAATGCTGGACGATGTTCCTGGCGTCCTGGAGGGTCGAAAGCCAGTAGAACCCTAATCGAAAAGCCTTAGCGATGAGCGTTTGGCTGCTGGCATGATGCCCGCAGGTTCCTTCGTGAATATCTTGGAGGAGGGCGATTTCGTCCTCAGGTGCTATGCACCGTTGGAGAACCCCTATGGTGCTGCGCTTGTAGAGTTCTCCGTTGTTTATCGTGAAGGCCTTGGAGCGCCGCATGATCTGTCGACGATGGATAGTGTCTTCTGGGAGTTCGCCTCATATTAGGTAGGGCCAGGTACGGCTTCGTCCAGACCGCTTCGACGAGCATGACTTTGGCTGTTTCCTTGGACAGGTCTTCTATTCCCGCTGCTGGGGTGGGACCTGACTGTTTAGCCCCCGAGCGTGTTGCTAACGCCGGGTCGATGACTGGCTTGATCTTGACGGAGCGTTCGAATATCTCCTCGAAGAAGACTCCTGGTGGTATCGGCAAGCACTTGGAACCAATGTTGGCCAAGTTGTCTGCCTCTTCGTTGCTTTCCCTGCCAATATGCGCCACCTTGCACCCTTCGAAGTCGCCTTCGAGCTTGTCGTACATTACGCGATATGCGATCATGTTCGCGCAGGTCGCGTCGCACTCCTTCATGACTTGCTGGGCGATGAGGTTCGAGTCTCCGTGGATCTTGATGCGAGTGGCGCCACAGGCTTTCGCCATACGCATACCGTGCAGAACGGCTTCATACTCTGCTTCATTATTCGAGGGGTTCGCGAAGCGCATACGTAGGACGTAGCGCATCTTGTCCCCCTGTGGTGACATGAAGACCACTCCTGCTCCTGCTCCCGAAACTCGTTTAGACCCGTCGACATATATAGTCCAGCAATTTGACAGGTCCGGGAGTTCGGGCATCTGCGCTTCGGTCCATTCGGCTATGAAATTTGGCAGGACTGGCGACTTGATCGCTGACTGCCGCTGGTACGTGATCTCCCAGGGCCCCAGAGTGATTCCCCATAGCGACACACGCCCCGTGGTATCGGGGTTGTTGAGGATGCTGGATACTGGATTCAAAGCCACTACTATGATGGAGTGGCACTCGAAGTAGTGCGGCAGCTTCTTCCCTGTCATGTAGATGGCGTATGCCAGCTTCTTAATGGGGGTACCTTTGCTTGGTTGGAGACAGGACCTCGCTGAGATAGTATACCGGTCTTTGTACTCCGTGCTCCTTGCCATCCTCTGCACGCTCGACCACCAAGGCAGAACTGACAACTTGATTCGTAGCGGCTATGTACAGCAACATCGGCTCTTTTTCTCGAGGAGTGACTAGGACCGGGGACATCGAGAGGCGATGCTTAAGGTAGTCAAACGCGGCCTGCGCCTCTTCTGTCCAAGTGAAGTTGTCCGTCTTTTGGAGTAGCCGATAGAAGGGGATAGCCTTTTCACCGAGCTTGCTTATAAAGCGGCTAAGTGCTGCTAGTCGACCTGTCAGCTGCTAGACATGTCGAAGCATCTTCGGCGGCTGCATGTTGATGATGGCTTGAATCTTCTCTGGGTTTCCCTCGATTCCTCTCTCAGAGATGAGGTAGCCTAGCAGCTGGCCTGTAGGCACCCCGAAGGAACACTTCTTTGGATTGAGCTTGATGTTGTAGCGGTCGAGGTTGGCAAAGGTTTCTCGCAGGTCGTCGAGCAAGCTGTCTGCTTTTGTGGATTTGATGATGATGTCGTCGACGTAGACCTCGATGTTGGGGCGATCTGCTCCTTCAGGCACGCCTGCATGCACCGTTGATAGGTGGCTCCAGCGTTCTTGAGCACGAAGGGCATCGTCATGTAGCAATATACCCCATGCGGGGTGATGAACGCCGTCTTGTCCTCGTCTTCGACCTTTAGCCTTATCTGGTTGTACCCGGAGTACGCGTCGAGAAACGAGAGACGCTCGCAGCCAGCGGTAGAATCGATGATCTGGTCGATTCGGGGTAGAGGAAAGTAATCTTTCGGGCAGTGCTTATTTAGCGCCGTGAAGTCGATGCACATCCTGTAGATCTTGGTGTCCTTCTTTTCCACCATGACTGGTGGTGAAAGCCATGTGGCCTCCTTTATCTCTCTGATGAATTTCGCCTCAAGGAGACGATTTATTTCTTCGCCCATTGATCGGGCCTTTTCTGGGTTGTACCGGTGCATTGACTGCTTGACCGGCTTTGCGTTAGGAAAAATCTTTAGCTCGTGCTCGGCGAGTTCTCTGGGGATGCCTGGCATATCTGCTGGGCACCAGGCGAACATCCTCCTGTGCTCAGGGAGGAACTCGATGAGCGCGCTTTCCTATGCGGGAGAGAGAGAATTTGACACCCGCGCGATCTTGGTTGGATCCGTTGGGTGGATCTGGTGCTCTCGGGTGTCTTTGCTAGCGTCGAATGATAGCTCTGGGGCGTTCTGCTGCGCTAGTGGGTCGACATCCATGTTGGTGCTCTCCCTGATGTGGTTGAGCTCTTCGTGTACCCCAAATGTCTGAGACATGCTGTTGAAGTCCTTGTCACAGTTTTCAGAGCGAGGGAAGCTACCACTGATCGTCAGTGGTCCTCTATTTGCGGGCATCCGCAGCTTGAGATAAGCATAGTGCGGCACCGCCATGAATCGAGCAAACGCTGGTCGCCCGAGGATAGCGTGGTACTGCGAGGACCAGTCGACGACCTCAAACTCGATCTTCTCCTTCCTGAAGTTTTCCGGAGTGCCGAAGATGACGTCTAGGTGTATTGCCCCCAGTGGGTATGTCGGCTTTCCTGGGACAATTCCGTGAAAGGATGTCTCTATCGGCAAGAGGTTGTCCATCGGGATCTTGATCTTTCGCAGCGTGTCCGCATAGATGAGGTTTAAGCTGCTCCCTCCATCCATGAACACTTTTTTGGAGGTGAAACCTCCTATATGCGCTTCGAGGACCAAGGCGTGGTGTTCGGGGCGCGGGATCTTCGGTGGGTGGTCTGACTGATCGAAGCCGATCGGATGCTCTGACCAGTTTAGATATTCGGGCGTAGCTGGTGGTGCATGTTCGGCGTGAAAGACCTCTCTTGCGCGCTTTCGCTGGACCTTATTCATCGGGCATCCTCTCTGGATCATGAGCACGAAGCCCCGTGGTGGCGGGAACGCCTCTTCTTCGACGACTGGCTGTCGTGGCTCGACTTGTTGGATTGTGGCGGCCTGGTGGCCCTGTTGCACCACGTTTGCCGGCGGGTTAGGTGGTGGTGGTGGAGCGTTGTAAGCTATCGCACCTGCCACCGGCTGCTCTGCTTGCATCCTCTCCTGAAGTGCTCGACTAAGGCGAAGGAATTCCCTACACTCAATGAGGAGATGAGCAGGTCTTTGCACTCCATCTTTGTCGATGTAGGTGTGCCTTGTGCACCCTCCATCGAGCATCTCCTCCGATGATGGTGGTGGCTGATCACGACGTCGGTGCCACTCCGTTTTTGGCCTCGAATTGCGGCCAGCGCTTCTGCCACTGCTTTCGTAGTAGTTGTTCCCTCGTCTTGGTCCGTCGCGATTGTCATCGTGGTCGTTATTCACGTAGCCTGCTGCTACCATATCCGTTGTATCTGCGTCATCGTAGCGGCTTCGGCGACCCTTCTTTTGAGAGTTGGTGTGAAACTGATCTTTTGTGTCGATGTCACATTCCGCTGATCGCCGGCGGCTCCTAGGGGCCACGATGGAGTCTTCTCCATCAGCCCACTCGTTTGCCAAGCTCATAAGATGGTCGATGGTTTTCGACTTGCAACGTTCTAGCTCTTCCTTGAAGTCGCGTCGGATAAGACCGTCCCGAAAAGCGTTGATGGCTCTCTCGGGCGAAATATTTTCCGCCGTGTTGCGGAGGCTGATCTATCATGAGATGTATGACCTCAGGTTTTCTCCGGTCCTCTGTACGCACAGGCGCAACTCTTCGAACGACGTGGGCCGTTGTGAGGTGCCTCGAAAGTTTGCGATAAATGCTTGCCAAAACTCCTCCCAAGAGCGAACGCTGTCAGGAGCAAGGTTGTTCAGCCACGCCCTTGTGTTGTCTTTCAAGTGCAGCGACAGTAACTAGAGAGCGTTATCTCTAGATCCACCGCCAATGGTGATGGCGGTGATGAAGTCATCAAGCCAAATTTGAGGGTCCTGCTGCCCATTGAACTTGACTACGCTGTCACTAAGCTTGATCCCTTTCGGCAGTGGTGTGGAACGAATCAGGAGGCTAAAGCACTCCGCTCCGCACAGTCCGTCGTGATTACCGCCGAACGTTTCCAGCTCACATTCCTCCTCGAAGTGACGCGCATCGCGTCGTGCACGTGCTGAGTCGACTCTGTTCTGAGCCAGGCCATGTCGAAGTTCTCCGTTGAAAGGTTCCACCACTTTAGTCCTAGGCGCGACTGCTGGCGTCGCTGTTGTGTGCCTGGACTGCTCCACTGGTGGGATAGTTCTTCTTGGCGTCGTTTCGCGCCCTTGGTTAGTTGTGCCTTGAAGCACCCTAACTCCTTGGAGCGCCAGGTTCCGTAGATGCCGCATATGCTCATCGTCGTTGGGAGCGTTCGTGGCAATATATGCTGCTACAGCCATGATTGCAGCTTCCTTGGTCTTGGGCAGCAGCTCAGCTTCGTTAAATTCCGCTTCTAAATTCCGGGTGATGTTGTGCACATCGGCCCCGAGGTTGATGTGCGACCGCGTCCTATGCTGGACACTCGATGAATAATGAGACGATCGTTTGGCTCGTCTTCTGCTGGACGCGTCGGCCTCATCTCTGCATCGCTCCAGGATGCGCCTATCGGCACTAATCTGGTCCTTCTGCTCTTGGACGACGAATCGGAGCGCAGCTAGCTCCTGCGGGCTCGGATTAGGGCCCATATTTGCTTCGCCCGAGTACACTCTCCTTGCGTGCCGGATCTGGTCTTGCGTTATGAACTGACGACCGGTGTTTGACCGATTTTGACCATCATTGGATCTGTGCTCGTTCCCGTCTCCGTGCGACATCATCATGCAGTGTCCTCCGAACGGTGGGATCGAGTCATCGCTGATTTCGCCCAGTGCGGGAAGGTAGATTTCGTCATCTTCGATGTACGATCCGACCTCGATCATGATGTCAGAGTCGTAATCGGCCATGTATCCATCACTTGATGTGGCAGATTCGCTCGAATATGAGCTATCCGAATTGCCAATCTTCCCCTTGGCCTCGGGGTAGATGTCGTCGTCTGAACATGTGTAGTCCGAGTACAGCCCCTCGACGTAATCAGGGTCGTAAGGTGTAGGATGGAGCGTGAGGGCGTTGAGAGCCTGTTTGCACTCGGATATCATCAGATAGATGGCTGCAGTGCCCCCTCGAGGGTCCTCGCTGCCGGCGATCTTGTGAGCGGAGAAGTCTCCGGCGCCCACGAAGTGATAAGCGTCACACTCGACGCAGTAGGCGGTGGTCGGGGATGGTGGCGGATCTTGAAAGTCGTTCAACCCAACTGATGGGGTCGAAGTTCCCATACTTAACTCCTCTTTCGACGGTGTCAGCGGTGCTGCTGTCGAGGGAATGTCCCCGATAGCCGGTGGTGTGGTTGGATCAGCCGCGGGCGGGGCTGAGTCGCTGATGGATATCAGCTCCATTGCTCCGTTGTCGTCCACGCGGAAGTTGAACAGCCCGAAAGCCATATCAAAACCTCCGGTTCTTGCCGAAGTAGGTCCTGTCGAGCCTGAGACGGACCCGATGACAGCCGTCGCTACGCGGTCGATGACGAGCTCTGAAGTGGTCGTCGGCTCGATGCCGTTGATGTTGACGGTGGGTGCAGCGCCACCGATGATGGTGTTGATGACGGACGGCGCGCTGTCGATGGCGATGTCGATGGCGGATGGCGCGTTGTTGATGGCGGTGTCGATGGCGGACGGCGCGTTGTTGATGGCGGTGTCGATGGCGGACGGCGCGTTGTCGATGGCGGTGTCGATGGCGGTGTTGATGGCGGTGGTTGGTGAAGGAGCCGGCGAATCCGTAGATCCAGATCCCGCCGTCCCCACGGTCGCGCCAATTGACGGGGTTCAACCCCGGCAATGCCCATGTTTGTGGGCTTTCGAGACATGGAGCGCTAGTGGGATTCGGCGAACTCGACGGCGATCAGACGAAAGCAGAGGGACACAAGGTTTACCCAGGTTCACCCCCCTTGGTAGGGTAAAGACCTACGTCCTGCTTGTCTGACTTTATTGATGGGGTGGCTACAGTGGAGGTGTTACAATGGTGGCGTAGATTGGATCTAGCCAAAAATGGAGAGCTCTTAATGTTTCGAGCGCTCCGGCGTGAGGTGGTGAAAAAGTGTCTAGCCTCTACCGGACCTCCCTCCCAACATTTTATATGCGAATGTTGGGTCTCAGGATTGTCCTCCAAGCAAAGTACAGTTAAGATTGGTTTGAAATAAACCCTAGACGAAGTCTAATCAAACTAAGCCTCCTCCTTCGAATCTTTATCTTGCACGTCAAGTTTAGCTCCTGGGCCGCATCATGCTACCAGCTTCATGGGCCTTGTGATTCCTTCGACGGTGATCTCTCCTGGACCGAAAACCAGGTAGGCGAATATCGAGGGCCTATTTGGCATTCGATCGTCACCTGTTTTAGTTCATACGGTCCATGTTCCATACATATAATGTTTGACACTTACTCGAACAGAAATGACACTTGACTCACAAGTTCACACACAGATAAATTCAATAAAAAGTAATAAGATTTCAATCATCTTGTTGCCCTACTGATCCTCCTTTCCCTTTCCTGATCCGTTTCAAATTATGAACATCTAACTGAAGAGTTAGCATGTGATTGTCAGTTTAGTTGTCAGTATACGGTTCATGCATGGTGCAGTCAAAGCAACAATGATAACTAAAGTCCCGATCTGATGATACCTTCACCTCTACCTAGACATTTAGGCCGCTCTTGGCCCCAGATCGCGCTTCTTAGCACAGGTGCAGATGCAAAAGCTAAACTACATAACTATATATTTACAGACTAACTACGACTGGTTCTTGCATCCAAAGGATCACATAATAGTTCCTAGTGACCACGCTAAATTATTAACTAGAATAATGTATTTTGTAATCTAATTAGGTGTTGAGCACTCACCGGTGCACCATGAAGCCACGTGCAGGGTCTCTTGTTCCTCCTGCAAAACCGCCTCCCCTTTTCCATATCCACCGCCCCATCCAAACAAAGAAAGTACATGCCTCCATCATAGATCCAATTCATCAAACACCTGTTAAACATGCCAAAAAAATCCCGTAGAACAAATAAATCATCGCCTCTACCTGAGCGCATCAAGTCATGAAACATTAAAAACTGCACACAACCAAACTGAGATAAAAAGAAACCCATGTGATCCAAATCCAATATGAGCTTTTAAAGCTAGCATACCGTACCTGAGTTTGACAGAAGTAAACTAACCAACGCCAAGCTACAAGATAAGCGCAATGTTAGATGCCACTACAGATATGAGAGCAAATTCATCTTCGAGATAAGTAGAGAAGCTGGGGTATTCTCCATTTAGAACATATAAATAAAAATGTGATATGTACTACAACTTTTCGATCTGAAGATCAGTGAGCAATATTTCCATTTAAACATCAGGAGTTTAGAGAACATTCATGTGATCCATTGTACAAGTTATGCTCTTACAAACCTAAAGTACAAGCCACGCTGCTATCTTCCTATAGACAAGCATCATTCTGCACCTTGACATGAAAACTTTGTAAAAAATCTCAATTAATGGAACTTTATTATACCTGATTTGTTTATAAATTTACAAACCATGCACAGGGACATAAAACCGCAGAAAATTATACCAAACATACGTCAACATAACCATTTACTTAATTGATGAAAACTTTGCAAAAAAAATTCAGCAAAACTTGCATTCTTGTTCATGGACTGGCAACCATATAGAGAGCTAATTGCTTATAAGATTTATAGAAATATATCTGACAGATATCGACATCTTGAGCCTGTTAAATCACTTAGTGACAATAGAATCTGATGAAACTGATGCACTGAGTGAAGGAAAAAGTAAGAGGAAAATCATTTTAGGTGAACAAAGAGAACATATGTCCTTGAAATTAAATTGCCAAGCCGTTGCTTATAGCGGTAAAAGGGGTCGTCTTTTATGATCAAAATACCCCACCCAAAGCTCCTTTGGTAACTTCTGAATCAGCTAGTCTTGATAAAAATTAACAAATTAATATTAGTTCAATGTCAAAATGGGAAAACTCTAAAAGAGAGCTTTATCAATAAGTACCTTGCTACCTAGATCGCTTGTTTCTAGGTATATTGCCCCCAAACTTCATGTACCTAGAATGTACGCAGGCCAAGGAAGCAGTCCGAGAATCAATTGTGGAGAAGGAAGAAGCATGAGACAAACCTTTGCAGTAAGCACTTGCTGCAAATACAACGACGAAGCAATGCATCGAATACGTAAGCTAACACAAAACACCCCAAACAGAACAATCTGTGCAGTCACATAAGCTGCAAAGAAAAGGGAGGGGTGGGGAGGCTCACCAGTGTTGCGGCTGTGGAAGGCGGCGGCGATCTTGAACCGGTGAAGAGGCAAACCTTCACACTGGGTGTTGTGCAGGTAAACGGACTGACCTCCTCGGCGCCCACCACTGCCGTTGATGGAACCACATCTCCCTCGCGCTGCGGCTGAGAGCGGAGTTGGAGAGGATTGTTCCCCCACGTCGTGTGTCGGCGTTGGCGGCTAATGCGTCTCCCTCAGGGCGCGTCCAAGTTGGCGACTGGTGCATCCTGGCGGGGCATCTCGGAATCTGCAGCTCGTACAGTTCTCCGCGGGGATCCTCGGCGTGAAGGCATGAAGGCACGGAAGGCATATCGTCGGGTGTGGGTGAAGGCTTTGACCTATCGACGCATCGATGGAAATTAGGGAGAGCAATTAGGAGGACATTTATTATTTAGAGCATTTAGCGTGCCATTAATTAGTTGGAGAAATTAGCGGGCAATTAATTTGTTGGGGCATGACACGGTTTTGTGTTGAGTTGAGCTCAACATTGGAGCCATCTAGACCGTTTGATCGATCCCATTGTATGGTTGAGATTGGTTGTATCAAAACAAGTTTGTGCCTTTATAAGTAGTAGAGATAGAGATAATATATAAATTTTGCTGCATCGTCTACGACAATGTCTCCAAAGAAGTCTGTTTGCTACGATAATTTTTTTTTTGCTCCAACGAGGTCTCTGGTGATGTCTCCAGCGAGATTAGTTTTGCTGCAATAGCATAATTTTTTTGCTATGATATCTCTGACGAGCTCTCCGGTGAGTTCTCTGAGAAGTTTATGTGTTTTGTGGGTGAACCCTTGTTTTGCTACATCGCTATTGGTTTTGCTCCGAACGAAATGTTTTTTTGCTATATTGGTATATTATGGAAGCAAAAGAAGAATTTTGATGGAAATAGATTTTGCTCCAAACAAAACTTTTTTGCCACATTGGTACTCCCTCCGTTCGGGAATATAAGATGTTTTAGCTTTGTGAATGAAATGTATCTAGACATCTTTTAGTGTATAGATTCGAACGAACCTATACACTAAAAGATGTCTAGATACATCTTTTTCACAAAGCTAAAACATCTTATATTTCTAAACAGAGGGAGTACATTATAGAAGCAAAAGTGGAATTAAGGAGGACTATAGGTGGACACGTGTCAGCCTCTAAAGAATTTTTTGAGTTTTATCTCCCGAGAGATGCTCAGCATTGCCTTTTCTATGAAGAGAGCCGTGCGGTGCCTCTCTGTAGAATTTTCCAAAACATCGGCCGAGACCCACGGCACGAGCCGACGACCACCGAGGCATCGACCACTTTCTCCCCTACTCTGGCCTCGCCCGCGCGTTAAACCCACGAATCCAGCGTTAAGGCAGCGCATCTCCGGCCGCCACCAACACCCAAACCCTAGCAACCCCCGACTCGGCACGCCAGTGCCCCGCCCGCGAACCCTAGAATACACCTCCCGCTAGTCCTGCTTCGCGTTCTAGAAGGAGTACCCCACCCGAAGATGGCCGCTGAACCTGCCGCGGCCTCCGCGGTGGTGGCGATCTCCGCGGTGATGGACTGGCGCTCTTCTCCCGACGCCCGTAACGCCGCCTTCGCCTATCTCGAATCGGTCCGTGCCAGCCCCGTCCTCATCCTAACCCCGTCACCCCGCCCATGTCTGCTTCTTGTATACCTCCGTGTGTGTGTGTGTGTGTGTGTGTGTGTGTGTGTGCGTGCGTGCGTGCGTGCGTGCGTGTGTGTGTGTGCGCGTGCGTGCGTGCGTGCGTGTGTGTGTGTGTGTGTGTGTGTGTGTGTGTGTGTGTGTGTGGTGACGGTGGTGAGGGCTTGTGGTGCATCCGGCATCCCGTTGTGTCGTTACCCAGCTGCTTAATATTTATGAAATTTCCTTGAGCTATTTCGACTGTACTGACAAATATTGGTACCATCTGCGTGTGTTTGATAATACTCAACTTTTAGGCATTTTTGTGATAACCAATTTGGCACAATAGATTTAGAGCTTAACGTGTTAGATAAACCTCGCACCATTCTTTGGTAGAGCAAGGTTACTGCTATGATCAAACAGTTAATCCCCCTATCATTTCTGTGCACATTTCTGCTGCAATACTAAGAAAAATCTAGGTAGTGCTCAGTTGCTAGAAATGTAATGCTGTTGTGGGAGCCATGGTGTGATGACGAAACTTGATGACTGCAGGTTAAAAGTGGAGATGTCCGAGCTTTGGCGAGCACATCTTTTCTGTTAGTCCGGAAGGATCAGGCTTCAGAGATCCGATTGCATGGCTTCAAAATGTTGCAGGTAAACTTTGCATCATATCTCCATCTTGTGGTCTTGGTGATTGCTGTTGTGTGAATTGCTTTCAGAAACTCAAACCGGTAAACTGCATAAAGCGGTACAAACACTTGAAGTCTTAACCTATGATATAAATCTTGTATGGCTCAGAACTCAGCATGCACTTTTCAGTAATTGGGGCAGTTGCGTGCCTATCACAGAAGTTAGAAACAGCATATATGCTCAAAAGCACACGTGATATATATTCCATAGAAACATTTTAATCTATTCAAAATGTTAATTCTCTTGGATCTAAATAATTCTAGCATATACATGAGTAGTTCTGTTTCAAGTGATTGATCGGGTAGGTGTTAAGAGGAAGATTGGGGTACTGATTTGTCTAAGTGAAACAAGGCTGGAAGATTTCTGCACAGTTTGTCCTGAAATTGAAGAATTCTCTTGAAAATGTATAATGCCATTCTTGGTACACGAAGTTATGTGTTCCTTCATTCAAATGCAGGACTACTGAAAATTGTAAATGTAAATTCTGCAGCTTTTACTACCATTTGATGTTTCCTGATGGTGTGTTGTAAACACCTGGTTCACTAAATACATATTTTACAAAAGTTTTCAGTGGAAAATATTAAAATGTTCCTGGCACAATGAGCCAACAAGGTATGAGTAGAGTTGTGGAATTCTTCATTGTATTGCGATAATTTGGAAATGGGGTTGCTTTGATTGTGTACTGTTGTGAGAGTCAAAACAACTAAGTGAGGAAGAAACAGCATAACATTTAATGTTTTAAGAAGCAGTGTGCTGTTAGTGAGTATGCTGCCTTGTAAGCTGTGTAATCAATGAGAAATTTGAAAATTCTTTGACAAAATCACAGAGGAACACTTAATCAGCAATTTAGTTCCAAGTATTATGCATCATAATGTCTCTTCTTTGTTTTAGTAACTTAGGAGTTCAGGTATATATCACATGTTGTTTCTTATTCCCATGCTCAGCATATACATTCACTTATGTGCTTGAAGGCCAGAAGGTTTTCCATGAGAGAGTAGAACATTGATTTACGGGTCTAAACACATTAAATAAAGCGAAGTAGATAAATATGAGGGAAGAAGCATTTGATTGTCCAGCATGATCGGTTCAGTTGTGCCAGAAGCAAGAGTGGCTTTTATTAGTGGATAAGAGCTTGTCTTTCTAAGTCATCATACCTGCTTATCTGCTAAATTTGTCTATTCAACAGATAGTGCTACATGAGAGTCATCTTCTTAGATGGCTGTATGGGAAGGCATGTTGGATGCATGGTTTCTATGAGAACTGAGTTTCAGTTCATCTTCTGGGGTCTAATGGATCTCTGTGCAAACTTCTTTTGAGTTAGGTATACACAAATAAAAATCCACCTTAGTTCCATGAGTAATCTAGTGTGCAGTATCAGTTGAATTTTAGGTGGGGAATTGTACAATTGGCCTGTCAAATTCGTGTACACATAGCCATCTGGATAATTTTCTGTTCTCTTTCTTTTGTGCATTTATGACTGTGTGCATGTGTGTGCGTGCGTGCGAGGAAGGTTTTGTGCGCGGTGTCTTGCTTTAGATGATTGATGATACTCCCTCCGTTTGGAAATATAAGATGTTTTAGCTTTGTGAAACTAATGTATCTAGACATCTTTTAGCGTATAGATTCGAGCGAACCTATACACTAAAAGATGTCTAGATACATTCGTTTCACAAAGCTAAAACATCTTATATTTCCAAACTGAGGGAGTACAATTTATCAAAAAAGATATGCATGCCAGGTCAAAGTGAACAATTTGAGATCTCAACATGGACATGCACAGAAAACAATTAGGATGAAACCCATGATGTAATCATGTGTGCATTTGTGGGTCCTGTATGTTCTGTGAGGCTATGCGGTAAGCCGGTAACTAGAAGCTGTGTGCATAAGGCTATGCGGAAAACATGGACATGTATACATTTTTGTGATCCAGTTACACTAGCCACAAAGGGTATTTTTGATGCACTTGAAAGCCCAAACTAGGGAACTCTTCTAGACGGGGACTTTTCTAGGATGATGAGATGATGAACGATATAGGTTTTGCCGGTAGAGAGTAGAGATTTGCATTTATGGTTTCTTGGATGAAAAAGGTCACTGTCATTATTTTCCCGCACATTCAAAGCGGCCTTTGCAACAATATTCTAAGTCACGCTGTCAGGCCAAGAACTTTTGTAGGAAAACTCATGTGTATGATCAACTTAATATACACTTTAAATATTACTCTAAATAAGACACACATATGTCTACATCGTCTAACTGACCTCATCAGTCATTTCCTCAGCAACAGTTGAATTACGGACAGTTTCATAGAAATTTAACTTAATGTCCTTCGATGCCTATGGTTATGTTGCATAATCAGTTCATCACTGCAGTTTTCTAGATGGAAAGATATTTTTCTGATTTTCTCTACTTATAGCTATCCTTATCTGATGATTATCTTGTTGATCTTTACAGCACTTAGTGAGATTGAGGTGGGAGGAACTCAGTGTTGCAGAGCGGAATGAATTTGCTAATTTGACTATCAATTTGTTGTCAGAGGTTATTGATCCCCGTGAGGAGTGGGCTTTGAAGAGTCAAACAGCTGCATTAGTAGCTGAGGTTATCATCATGTGTTTCTTCTCTTCTACTACCTTTTTTGTACTTTAAGTACTATGGCTTAGCAATTATCTTATATCTGCAGGTAGTTAGAAGGGAGGGAGTTAATCTGTTGAATACATTACTTCCCTCTATTGTTTCTTTGTCTAACTTGGGTCCAGTCGAGGTATGCTTCTCAACAGCACAACACCAAGATTTGTGCTTTGACCACCCAATTATAAAATTGCATTCTGTAACCATATTACCTAAACTGTTAGGCTGAGTTAGTTGCCATGATACTAAGGTGGCTTCCAGAGGATATCACTGTTCACAACGAGGATTTAGAAGGTCAGTTCTATTTTTTCGTTTCTCTGTCGTGATTGCTTGAAACTGTATTTCTATTTATTTTAATTGAAATCGCCCAAATGCTGTCACTTCACTTGTATTAAATTGCCACTTTATATTCAACAGGTGATAAGCGAAGAGCACTGTTGCGTGGCCTTACGGAGGCGCTGCCACAAATTCTACCGCTGTTATATTCTGTAAGTTGATCTTTAATTTGTCTAACAAATTTGGCTCCTCATGTCACACGACATACTAACATAAGCGTTGTCTGATGTCTCATCTGAAGTTACTTGAGAAACATTTTATAGCTGCTTTAAGTGAGCACACGAAGCAGCAAATGGAATTGGCTAAACAATATGTAGGGACAGTAACAGCTGTTCTAAATGCTGTCAATGCATATGCTGAATGGGCTCCTGTGACAGATCTTGCCCGATATGGTTTAATTCATGGGTCTGTACACTAGAATTTCTTACTCTCAATTTTGATTGCACCCTACCTCATTTATCTCAATCTATTCCTATTTTGCAGATGTGGGTCCTTGCTTTCTTACAATGACTTCCGCCTTCATGCTTGTGAGTTCTTTAAAGTAATTTGTCAGAGGTATAGAAAGACTAATGCACTTTATAACTAAAAGTTCGCTGTAGTGGTGCCGTTTTTTTCATATATTCTTTGCTTGTGCAATGTGGCCTAGCTCAGAAAACGACCTCTCGATGTCGCAATTTGCGAGTATGATGCAGCAATGAGCAACATCTTCCATGTGTTGATGAACATTTCCCAAGAATTTTTAACCAAATCTAGGATGCAGCCCAGTGCTATTGATGAAAATGAATACGAGTTTGCAGTGTGTATTTGTGAGACAGTGGCTGCTCTAGGCTCTTCTAACATGCAGTGCATATTGGCTGATGGAGCCAGGACTTCACAATTCCTACAACAAGTGAGCATTTCCAAATGCACCTCTAATGCTTAGTTCTGTCTTCTGTGTAGCATTTTACCTTCAATTTTTGTTCAAGTGCTAGCTGGTCAGAAAATGACTAGTTGGATATTTTATCAAAATTCATGCATGTCTTCAATACTCATCAACACAAAGATCTCACATGTAACAGTTTGTTTCGGCAGTTCACTTGTTTTTAAATTTATTGTGGTTCCTCACAGATGCTGGAATACTACCAACATTACAGGATTGCACTCCATTTCCAGTCTTTGTTGTTTTGGCTGGTATACTCCTGGTCTCTTCTTGTGTAGTTCAAATGTATGTCGTGCTGTTTTGTAGCTCCAAAGAAGTTAACACAATCTTTATGTAGGTGGTATTGAGGGAACCATCAAAAGCTAAGTCTGTTGCTCGTGTTTCTGGTGATACCTCTCCTTCTGGAAATTCGGCATCTATTGGTGGCAGTTCAACTGAAAAGGAGAAGAAAGGGGTGTCCGTATTTATTACTGATGAAATATACAGTACAATATTGGACGTTACTTTCAAAAGGATGCTCAAGAAAAGTGCAAGTTCATCTTCAAGTCTGTTAGAACTATGGAATGAAGAGCTTGAGGGGAAGAGTGATTTCAGCAACTACCGTACCAGATTAGTATGTCTTGTTTTCTCTAGACATCTACATGGTCCTTGCCCCTTGCGTTCAATAATTTTGGGCACCTGTGTCTGCCCTTGTTTATTGGGAGAAGTAGATTTTTCACGAAAACGCAAAAAGCATTGCGTTTCAATGCATTGATGGGAAAGAAGGTTTTTGTACAAGCCCTAGAAAGGGCGAACACCCCGCCATCCAACTCAACCCAAAGAAGCTTAGCCTAGGGGAGCAGCTCACGAACACCACGACCCCCCGCCTCAGTCCATGCACGTGCCTCGGCTTTGTCCGTGTCAAGCAGGGAAGCCACAGATGGCCGATTGTTGTTGAAGATGGCTGCGTTGCGATGTTCCCTAATCCACCACGCTGTGAGCAGGATCATCGACGAGGTGCCTCTGCGCAGGGTGCTGGGGGTGGCGCGCAACGCCTCCACCCACCAGGACGTGAAGTCGTCTCCGGCAACAGGGGGTCGATGTAGATCAAATCCAAGACAACACCTCATGTCAGATCGTCCTGGCGAAAGGGCAACCAGTGAGTAAGTGCATCATAGTCTCCTCCAACTGGTCGCACAACAGGCAGCGCGCCGGGTGGTTGAAGTGTATAAGTGAATTGTACTAGCCCTTTCCATCAGTTCGGACTTTTGGTTGCGTTGGCTAGTGCATGAAGCTTAACATGGTACCAGAGCCAGGTCTCGAGTTCGAGTCCTGGCTTTCACAATTTATCCTAAAATTGTTGTTACCCCTCGGTGTCCACGTATAGGCCTGTTGAGCCATACCCCTGAGTTACCGGACCACGTACGAGGCCTCTTGTGCCTACCTCTGAGTCTCTACACGTGTTGACTTGTCCTCTCCGTCACACGTGAGTGGGGGTGTTGAAGTGCATAAGTGAATTGTACTAGCCCTTTCCATCAGTTCGGACTTTTGGTTGCGTTGGCTAGTGCATGAAGCTTAACAGTAATCTCCGACCTGCAAGCCGCTCTGCAGTCCAAAATCTGTCTAAACAAGCGAGCCAGATGAAGAACTTCACCCTTGTTGGGGGCGCCCATGACTTCCAGTTGAGCCTCCAGGAGCTTGAGACCAACACTCCCTTAAAAAGGGCGTTGTAGCAAGACTTGGAGGTGTACTGGCCGTCGGTCGTCACCGCCAAACCAACCTATCCGGCTCCACCGATAGCTGAACACTGCGCAACCGGATCCGAACCTGGACATACTGCCAGAGAGCGAGAGCGCTCATGGCCCCTGTGATCTCGGTAATCCAGCTGCGCTCAACCAGAGCCTCCCGAACTGTACGGCGCTTCCTGGGGCGTCTCGGGATGAGCGTGACTAAGTCCGGCACTATGTCCTGTATACAGCAACCCGTCCAGCCACCTGTCCTCCCAAAATAGGGCAGAGGATCGTTGCCGAGCACCATATAGGTGGACGCATCGAATATATGCCTTTCCACCATGGAAAAATGCATGTCGAGCCCGCGCCAAGGTTGCAGGGGGTCGGTACGCATCTTCCACAGCCAACGCACCCGAAGGCTAATCGTCATATGGCCTAGGTCGGATATACCCAGACCCCCGAGGTGTAGCGGCCTACAGACCCTGGACCATTTTGCATGGCAGTGGCCGCCATCGGCCGACGCCCTGCCCACCCAAAGAAAGCGTCTGAAGATCCTCTCAATCTTCTTAATGCTCTTCTTATCCATGCTCAACACCATGAGTTGATGGAGTGGAATCGCGGTGAGTACCGACTTGATAAGCGCTAACCTCCCTGCTTAGCAGTTCTCCAGGTGGGTAGTTTGTCCGCAATCCGATCAACCAGCCAGTGGCTGATTCGCCTCGCTCGGAAGTCGCCTGATCGCGAGAGGGATGCCAAGGTACTTGACTGGGTAGGGTGCCAGCTGGCACTCTATAACCCCAGCCGCCGCAGTGACCACCTCCCCGGGGCAGGCTACAGGCCCATGACTTCCTGTACCCAGAGGACTCAGGTCACGTGGGGAAATTGATGTCATAACCGCGAGTGCATCTGTTGGACAATGATGCCGCAATCTCCTTGTTTAAGTTCAATAGACATACATATAAGTGTAACTCAACCAAATCCAAATGTGCTTCAGTACACAGTCAAATAACATTTGACGCATGATAGTCAGGAGCGATTCAGACATGCCAACAGAAATATTTACCTTCGAGCACATAACATCGTTTGTGTAACCCCTTGTTCTTATTGTGTAACTTTTCAAAATTAGCCTTGTAATTTGTGGTAACTGCAAGATGTTTGCCATGAGAAATCTATCTTACTGTCTGTTCTGACTGCCATTTCGTTCTAAAACCTGCATATGATGCTTTTACTACTTAACAAGTATCATTTTGAATTCTTCCTGCAGCTGGATCTCATAAGAGTCATTGCTTCTCAAAGACCTGTTATTGCTGCAGCAAACATTCTACAGAGAATTAATGTTGTTTTTGGAGATGCTAATCAAGCAACAAAATCCCCCCAGGTTGGATGCTTGCATACTTATACCAGTGCAACTCAATGATTTGTCTTGCCACTATCTCAAAGAAGTTAATCTTCTAGTTCATGTTTGTATCTAACTTTTATAAGTAATTATCCATTGCAGGATCTTGACGCAATGGTAGGTGCCCAGTTAGGGCTTGAAACAGTTGTTAGTGCCGTATTTGATGGCTCTGGTTGTTATACAAAGGCTGACCAGGAGACAAAATTCCAAATTCACAGGACATTTGAAGGTTTCACCTGTCTTTAACTTTTATGTTGGATTTATTATTTGTTCTACAGCCATGTTTACGTTTTTTTTCTTGTGAACCAGGCTTACTTCAGCAGCTTCTTTCTTTGAAGTGGACAGAACCTAGCCTTGCAGTTATTCATGGTCATTATTTGGATTCTTTGGGTCTGTTTTTGAGACATTATCCAGATGCAGTTGCCAGTGTTGTGAATAAGCTTTTTGAACTGTTGACATCTCTCCCGATCACAATTCAGGTACTTAGTCATTTTCTTTGCTGCAGTGAAATACAATGCATTATCTACCCTAATCAGTGTTCAAAAAATCGTCACATTAGATGATTAGTCGTCCGTTTAATCGTTACTCGTGGCCTGACCGTGTCGATTTGATCAAATTGGATCCATTCCTCGCTGGAACCGTTTAATCGGGCTGACAAGCGAATAAACGGGATATTGGTCCAGCCCAAGCGTAAAAAATTGCCCCCTCCGCCCAGCCCAGCCCAGCCCACTGCCTGCCGCATGTTCCCATTATGCATGTCGGCGCTGCCCATGCTTCTATTTCACCGCCGCCGCCGTTGGATTGCTCGCCTCCGGCGGCCACATCTACATCTCCTTGTCGCAATCCCCAAGGGCAGGACTTCAGGCGACCTGTTGCTCTTCTCGTCGCCCTCGCGTCATCTAGGAGCGTGAGGCCAGACCCACCCAGCTGCTCTCAGGCGGCCGCGCCCTTCCTTGCTCGGTTGATCTAGCTGCTCTCTGGTGCCAGGTCTTATCTGTTCAATTCAGTCACGGAACTGGATTTCGTCTAAACTATTGAAGTGTTTGTTTTTATTTTAGGCGTTGTGACTGTAAATTTCTACTAACTGCACATGCTCTTGCCTCATCTACTGAATTCTCTGAACCTGTACGTGGTTGTGTGGACAAGATCTGGCTGGTCCAATTCGGAGACATGTCCTAGGTCAGAAACAAAACTAATTATGCAATGCAAGTATGTAACAAGGGACGAGCCAAGTTCAGATTTTGTACACCAAAGTTTGTCCTAATCTAAGTAAATAAACAAATAAAATTCATGGAAGGACAGGCCGTGATTTTCATACTGTTCTGCTCTCTTCATCAAATTGAACTAGTAGTCTGTCTATGTTGGAAACTTAATACTCCCTCCGGCCACCAATACTTGTCTCTTATATGACGTACCTAGACATATTTTAGTGTCTAGATATATCGTGTTAGAGACATGTATTAGTGGTCCGAGGGAGTAATTTTATTTGTAGATAGCTGCCAATTTTTGCAATACATGATGCCACTGCCGCCAATTTTATTTTTGTAGATGGCTGACTTGCAAGGAGTCAAGTGGAATTTTGAAAAAAATTACCGATTAATAGTCGACTGATTAAATCAGTTAATAGGCCAATTTTCGATTAATCTCTAAACTCAAGTCGACCGAGCAGTTAACGATTACCGATTTTCTGAACATTGACCCTAATGTTGTCATTTGGTGAGGCTGTTAGGATCGGATGTAAATCCTACAGTGAATTCAATCCCAATATACTGATGCCATATTGAGCTCAACAATTCTCTCCACTGCAATTATTTCATGCATTTTATTCCCCTTCTGTTCACTCTATTTTAAATTATGTGGTTACATTTATATGTTTTTAATGCCATTTTTCTGTCATTTCATGTAGCAACTAGACCCATCAAATAATTCCCGGCAAGCTAGGTTACAGATTTGCTCGTCATTCATTCGCATATCAAGAGCTGCTGATAAGGCACTTTTGCCTCATATGAAGGTCAGGTTTTGTTCACAGTTGATTTTTGTTATTTTTTTTTCGAATGTCCCCGAAGGGACGATTTTTGTTATTATTTGATTTGACATGAAGGGCTACACTAGAGTATTCTATACAACAACATCAAAGCCTTTTGTCCCAAGCAAGTTGGGGTAGGCTAGACATGAAACCCAACAGAAAAGTATGGAAACCAAAAAGAGAGCAAAGAGTAAACAAAGTATGAGTAGTAAACAAAGATTCCGGCACATTGATTGCTGATAAGAGCCAAATCCCTCTAGTCCCTTTTACTGCCTCCTCCCATGTCAACTTTGGTCGCCCTCTGTCCCTCTTATTATTTTCAACCCTTTGAATCCCACTGTTAACTGTTGCATCTGCGTTCTTTTGGAATTTTGGTTGCTTAAAATGCTTTGCAAATGATGCAGAACATCGCTGACACCATGGCTTACCTTCAAGGAGAGGGTCGCTTACTACGAGCTGAGCATGATCACCTATGTGAAGCATTCCTTATTATGGCATCCTCTTCTGGGTATTTGGCTGCAACACCTTTTCATGTATATGCCCACAACAATGATATTTTCATGTTCCCTCCGACATGTTCCATATTTTTATCATCTTTGTAGGATTCAACAGCAACAAGAAGTCCTAGCCTGGCTGCTTGAACCTCTTAACAAAACATGGACCCAAGTGGAGTGGCAAACTGCATATTTGTCTGATCCATCTGGTTTGACACGCATGTTTGCTGACAGCCAATTTATGTGGTCAATTTATCACACTGTTACATTCTTTGAGAAGGCACTCAAGCGTATCGGTAGCAAAAAATCTACAACAGCTCCACAAGCAGCCACCACAATAGCAGCAACTGGTTATCTACATCCGATGTCTTCGCATCTGTCATGGATACTGCCCCCTCTCTTAAGGGTATGTCGTACATTCTTTTTACCATTTTAGATAGTAATAGTACACAAGGATGTAAGTTAGATGTTCTACTGTAGCTATTGTGCACTGGCTGATCTGATGACTAACTTGAGTTTGGACATTGTTATTTCTCCTTTTTGTTGCATGATCTTCAGTTGTTTGCAATCTGTAAATGCGCTTTGCATGATCTTAATTAATTTTTCTGTAGCTAAACATCGGCTAATCTGACCTTTCTTTACCCCCTTCTGTTGTCTGATCTTCAGTTGCTGCGTTGTATACATGCGCTTTGGGCCGAGCCATTTGCTCACTCGCTTACAGGAGAAATCAAAGCGGCCAAAAGCATGACTGTCGCGGAGCAGGCCAGCCTTCTGGGAGAGACAAGTAAACTCACCAAGGGCCAGGTTGCACCTGCTGATGGATTACTGGATGTTCAAAGGGAGGGAGAGCCTAAGGAAAATAACATAAGAAACTGGTTACGAGGTATCCGTGACAGTGGGTAAGGATTTAGAGTACTGTAAACATTTACTTATGTTTTTGTACCGAGTTCCATTGAATCCACATCATCAGTGATGCTCCCATAATCCTTAATAATGCAAGAAAAATCGAGCTACACTTCACCAGAAATTTTCATCTTGAAGTTTACCATGTTAAGTAGGCATTGCTCCTGTAATCTATCTTTGACCCATGTGATAATACCATACTGCAGGTATAATCTTATAGGATTGGCAGCTACTCTTGGTGAAGCATTTTTCTGTTACGTAGAGGGTTCCTCTGTCACCCTTGCTCTCATGGAGAATGTGCAAGTTATGGAGTTCCGTCATTTGCGCCAACTCATGCACCTTGCTGTTGTTCCTTTGGTTAAATATTGCCCTGCTGAATTATGGCAGATATGGACAGTTAACCTTCTGCAGCCGATATTGGTTCACTGTCAGCAAGCTCTTGATTATTCATGGTCAAGTCTTCTTCGTGAGGGCCGAGCTAAGGTTCCTGACAACTTTGGTAATCTTTCTGGGTCTGAACTGAAGGTAGAAGTGATGGAGGAGAAGCTGCTACGAGACTTGACTCGTGAAGTTTGTTCTGTGCTTTGGGTTTTAGCATCACCTGGTTTAAATAGTGGACTTCCATCTTTGGAACAGCTTGGACCTGCCAACCGGATTGATTCTTCTGTTAAAGATCTGGAGTCATTTGCTTCCAGCTCACTTGCTGGGTAATTGAAAACTTCTTGCCACTTGCATATGTTAGAATTTTAGTTCTTTAATTTCATTGAATAAAACCTCATCTATGAACAAATACTGATTGGTACTAATCCTTCGCAGATTTCTTATGCTTAATGTTAGCACTGCCCTTCCTGCATTAAAGATAACTGTTGAAGTGTTCAGTTGGACGGATAGTGAAGCAGTGACTAAATTAATTCCCTTTTGTGGTGCTTTGATTCACCTTGCTGTTGCAACAAACCGGGCTGAGCTGAGGCAGTTTGTTGGAAAGGATCTATTTTCTTCTATAATTCAAGGCCTATCTGTCGAGTTGAATGCAGTTAGTAGTGCCGAACTTGTTGGACTTTGTCGAGAAATATACATCTATCTGTCAGATAAAGATCCTGCACCTAAACAGGTAGTTCACTGAGATTTTAACTGAGTCAATCTAATTACTTGATGAAAATATGTGATTTGAAATTCATGATCTTAGATAACTGGCTCTATCTTTGTAATATGTGTGCTGTTACTCTTTAGACCCTAAAAGCGATTCTTATGCTATACAAGAGATCATGTGCTATGACGATCCCAGAGCTATAGCTAATAAATAACTATGCTCCATATGATGCATTTGTCTTCGATGACGTTGCAAGTTGCAACCAACAAACAAATAAGAATTTTCTTTTTAAACGGTGTCTGCAAAGCCTGCAAGTGGGAGTGCGTAAGGCATGTGGGCAACCCTTTCTTTTCTTTTACTTGCTGATCTTTTATTAAGGGTGGTACATACATGTCTGAATCAGTTTTGGAAATTTTCCTCGATTTCATTTCTTAGATGCACACTAAATATGATAAGTCGATTACATTTTTTATTTATCTTTTGCACTCAAGTTAGGCAAGTATCTTTCTTTGGGCATGCTGCACATCACACGCTAGTTCAGTGACATAATTTACTATTTTAACCTAATCAACAAATAACAAGGTTAATGAAAGAAGAAGAAAAAAAAAGTAGCACCAAGTCCTCTGCTCCCATTAGTGACCTGAGAGGTGGCCCAAACCCTAACTCCGACCTTCATGTCCGGCCTGCCTCTGAAGGGGGGTCTCATCTCATGGTGGTGTGTGAAAATTCTTCATTAAGTATGGAATGCTTGTGCGTGGAGCCAGCTGCCCTGGGAAGTAGGGTTGCGGCCATCTGTGGCAGGCCTTGGGTGGTGGGGCCGAGCGGTATATTGTTGGCAAGGTTTCTAGTACTGGATCCTGCGGTGGCATGCATATCTAGCAGGTGGCGCAAAGCTGTGGCACATGCGGTGGTGGCTGGGAGGTTTAAGTCTTTGCGGATCTGGTGTTTGTGCCATGATGGCGCCTGTCGAGACGTGAGGGCCACCGTGGAAGTTACCGATGGGGTGCTCATCTTGCTGGAGCTGCGGGGAGGAGGATGCCAGAAGATAGCAAAAGAGAAACAGCGGCATCAACATGAATTGATGTTGGGGCTTGGATGTGGCTGGGTATACACCAGAAGATTCCCAGCGGTGCTAGTTTAGGTTTAGATGATCCAAATGGATCGAGGGGGAAAGCTTTGTAGGTGTGGGAGATGCTTCGGTTCAAGCAAATCGAAAAGAAACTAACCATACGCAAAGAACATGGAGAGGATCTTGTTGGAATCGATGAAGATGGCTTGAATTCCGTTGAAGTGCGGGCCAGCGTGGGGCATTGATGTGGGCGTCGACCTGTCAACACAGTCGCAGCCTGCGGTATCGGACAGAGGCCGCGAGAATCGCCGGAATCGGGCAGCGCGAGGGAGCTTCAACATCGGCTTGGAGGTCATCTTTGGCGCCTCAGATCTCGTGGTGTCGTCTGTGCGGGACGCCAGAAAGCAGCAGAAGCCACACCAGGGCACCAGTTGGGGTGGAGCCACGGAGACCAGCATCTGGGGTTACTCTTGCGGCTGAAACGTTGAACATGTGATGAAATGATCCAATTCATGGAAAAATCCATGCATTTTCTTCTCAGTTTTCTGATTGGTGTCTAATTGGATATGCATGCAAGCAGCATCAGTAGCTCCTCATCCGCTTGGTGGCAGGCACGAATGCAAGCAGCATCAGTGGCTCCTCATCTGCTTGGTGGCAGGCACGAACGCAAGCAGCACTAGCAGCTGCACAGTGTGCCATGGCCTCCGGCACCCATCATGTGTCCCTACTTCTCCTGGAATGCACGGAGGGACACAACCAGAGGTCAACTTCGGATGCCCCCAGCCGCTTTGCCATCCATGCGAAATAGCCAGGAAAAGTGGTTAGCTGAGAGACAAGTGGCACACAGCTAGCAGAGGAAGAGAGGAGGATGGTGTTCCATTCCCTTTCGATGATCTAGTGGCCCTGAACTGCACGTTGGTTGCTGTCAGATTGCTTCGACCTGTGCTCCCAGGGGCTGTCCCAGCCGCATGACAACCTGGGCTGTCACTGCAGGCTCATCTCCATGGACAAGAAGCCGGCACCAAGGACCTCCTTCCCGTCCGTCCGTCCGTCCGTCCCCCCCCCCATGAGCCCAAGATGAGAAATGGGAGAAAAGGAAATTGGGGAGGGTGGAAAAGTGTGAAGATGGATATGCCACGTGGGTCAGGCATGTCAGTGAGAGGAGTAAAACTATATGTGAGCTTGGATCGGGATCGACCTTTTCCTAGTGCACGAAACATGAACAAGCTCAGGATTGACAAGCATCGGTAATGTCGGGGTACCAATTTTGGTGATTAGAAGATTAAGGTTCAACTCAGACCACCGCTACCCCGCGACAAGATGGTTTAAAAAAGATTTTATTTTTTTTCCTTATAAACGGGTCTGTTCCATTCTTTTGTACTATGAACTGCACGCACAGCCTGTCCTTTAGAAATTCTCAAAATAAATAAATGATACTCCGTCCGTTCCAAAATATAAGATGTTTTAGCTTTTGTGAAACGAATGTATCTAGATGCCTTTTAGTGTGTAGGTTCACTCCGAATCTACACACTAAAAGACATCTAGATACATTAGTTTCATGAAAGGTAAAACATCTTATATTTTAGAACAGAGGGAGTACTATACTAAAATAAAAGTATATAAAGTTGTATTGTCGGTGGAGGCCGTGAATCATGTTTGTAGACCTTGCCGTGACACTGACAGAAATGTTTGCTGGTTAAACCTTATTAACAGATGACATCACTGTTGGTGTCCACACGGTTGTACCTTGTGAGTTTTGAGCATTCAAAGTACTTCCTTGTCAGACTAATAGAAATTACTTCCTTGCAGGTTCTTCTGTCCCTCCCAGACCTGAAGCAGGAAGATTTGCTAGCTTTCAATGATTCCTTGAGCAAAACTGCTAGTCCAAAGGAGCAAAAACAACATATGCGGAACTTACTTCTGCTAGCTACAGGGAACAAATTAAGAGCTCTTGCTTCTCAGAAGACCACTAATGTTATTACCAATGTTACAAGTGAGTGAACTGAGTCACATTTCTTCCAGTTTTCTGTATTGCATAATGGTATCATGAGTAGACAGGAAAAAACAGCAAATTCCCCCCTACCTGTAGATGATTGTTTGTTAATGAAAATTTACAAATTAAGAGCTCTTGCTCCTCGGAAGAATACTAATGTTATTACCAATGTTACAAGTGAGTGAACTGAAACATATCTCTTCCACTTTTCTGTATTGCATAATGGTATAATGAGTAGACAGGAAAAAACAGCAAAATCCCCCCTACCTGTAGATAATTGTCTGTTAATGACAATTGGGCTTAATTGAGCTTTTGTGCCTAATGATGATTTTATGATGACTAGCATTCTTGCTCTAGCATTTTCTTGCATCAATTAGATATACCTATGATGGCATGTTTGTTTATAAAATAATGAACCGATTCTGGTGATTGTTCTGCCGTACACTAACCAGCATTCCTTGATTTCCAGCTCGGAATCGGAGCACTGTGGCACACCATGGACCCGGTGCTGAAGAGGATGATCACATTGGATTAGCTGCACTATCATAGGAATGATCTGCCATCGTTGCGGTTGTGTACAAAAGAGTGAAAGAAAAGTTTTAAACTGGGCCTGATATGGTAATTGTCAAATACTTCCTCCCTTCCATAAAACATGTCACTAAAATAGACGTATCTAGACATAAAATGTATCTAGATACATCTATACTTGCGGCATGTTTTATGGAATGGAGGGAGTACCAGATTATTGCAGCATTATCATGTAGAGGCGCACACATGCCTCAGGTTATACCCAATCTGTCACCTATTTCTTGTATGTTCCATTGCGTGTGAATGACGCTTTCATACATGCAATTGGAGCGGTGTTGAGTGCGCATGTTTTTCGGGGGTATAGTGATTAGCGTATGTAACTAGTAATGTACTCCCTCCGTTTCAAAATATAAGATGTTTTAGCTTTGTGAAGCAAATGTATCTAGACATCTTTTAGGGTGTAGGTTCACTCGAATACACACACTAAAACATGTCTAGATACACTTGCTTCACAAACCTAAAACATCTTATATTTTGAAACGGAGGGAGTAGTTCGGATGAATAGATTTTAGTGCTTCCTTCGACTCCTTAGCATATAGGGCACCTTCAACGGCCTGGTGCATTTTGGTCTCAAATTGTGTCCGATTTGAATCGTTTCTGTTGGATTGCGGGCACGAAAGAGACATTATCCTCCCTCCTGTTTGCATCCGGCACTGCGTCTAGTGGGCTTATGCATTTCTTTAAATTTTGTTTATTCATAAAACATATTACATATAGGACGGAAATTAAGTACATTAATAAAAATAGGAAATTTAAAAAGCCTTAGAACTAGGGCTTCCTGTGCAGGTTGATGTGCGGCGGCGGGTCCTAGGGAAACGGTCACGACACCCATGGGATTGCCTGCATCGGAGCTTGTGGTGGCGGCTGGGGAGGGGAGGCGTATAGGGCTCGGTGTAGCCCCATGACCTCAGTTCACCTAAATGGGAGGTGCATGTGGTGGACGCGGAGGCTTGCAGCTGCACGCCGAGGCCCACCCAGTGGTTGAGCTCTTGAGGAGCTTGGTCTCCTCTATGGCCCGTCGGATGGGAGTAAATTACATAACACTACCATATTTGTGGCACACCTGACGAGTCAGTATCACTTTTTTTTTGCTAAATCTACTAGTTTTGAGATGTGGCGTTACAAATTGGACTGATACTTGTCTAACCATGTTTTAACAGCAGATTTGACCAATGGGACCTATTTGTAAGCGCTGAGTTGGCGATACACGTGGAGAAGACGATGAGATGGCAATGAGGCCCACTTGTTAGCCCATTAATAAAAAATAAAGAAGAAAAACATATTTTTATGGCATGACTCGGGCTAACTTTTTTCCACAAAACTGAATAAATAATTTTCATGAAATAAGGTAATATTTGTCACTTTTTGTTTCTTTTATTTATATCTAATACATTGAAATTATTTGGCGATATTTGGCGAACAGGAATTCACGCGGCGAAAATCTATCCATGCACCCGAGCACGAGCTCGTTTTTTGAAATTTTCAAAATATGTATTTTCGAGTCTCCAATTTTTTTTGCCAAACAATACATAGTTAGATATCTATGTGAGGAACGTACGCTAGAAATTTTGCTTCAAAATACCATGTATTTTGGAAGATAATTTTTTTTGATAAATAATAAGACAAATTTCTGGCAAATAATAAGAAAAATTTGCACGTGCATACTGACTATGTATATGTATTCTCTAAAAATATATTTTTCATGAAAATTAGGTATTTAGCCTCGGTCATGCCATAAAAATATTTCTTCTTCTTTATTTTCTATTTTTAATGGGCAGACAAGTGGGCCCTATTGCCATCTCATCGTCTGCTCCACGTATACCGCCAACTCAGCGCTTACAAGTGGGCCCCATTGGCCAGATCTGCTGTTAAAACACGGTTAGACGAGTATCAGTCTAATTTGTAACACCAAGCCTGAAAACTGGTGGATTTTAGCAAAAAAAAATTAAAAAGTGGTACTGACCCGTGATGTATGTCCCAAATGTGGTAGTCCTCCACCCGGAGCGCCCGGTGGTGCCCACGGGACCTGCTACGGTGGGTAAACCTCCGCGGCATAGTCGTACTCCTCGTCATCGAGGAGCCCCGATCGGCGTCTCGGCCATGGCTCGTAGGCAGGGCGATCCCACCACTCCGAGTCCATGGCAAAGACCGGGTCCTCGCGTAGATCCGATGGAAGGGTAGCCTGCCGACACCGGATCTCATCGCCACGCCCGCCCATGACAAGGCACCGGAGGGACCGACACCCTCCAGGCGTTGCTATTTGAGGATGGGTTACCTAGTGGGAAGTCATCATATGGATATCAGTTGAGTGATGTTTGTAGTGTGATCAAATATTCAAAAATTTCAATTTTTTGATTTTTCCAGATTTTTTTTTAGATTTTCTTGATATTTTTAATATTTTTTGAATTTTTTTATGTTCCATGGCGCATATGAAAGAATACGCCATAGAATACACACATTTCTATGGCGCATATGAAAACAATGCGCCATAGAAATATGAGAATTACGGGCTCATATGGATATGCACCATAGAAATAAAATTTAATGAGAGGTAACTGTGGTGCATTTCATATGCGCCATAAAATTCCAAATGCACACGCCACATAAGTGCTAGTTTTCTAGTAGTGATAATTATACTACATCTAAGAATTAGTCCTATATCATGTTGTTGTCAATCATATAAAATCAACTAGGATGGTATAAATACGATCTCAAGAACGCGTCTACATGGTGGCGACGCACTAGAGAGCGTCATGTGCGGCGGCCCATATTCTACTTATTTTAGACGAAACAATCCAATGTGTCAATATCGTGACTTAAATTTTGTTAGAGCTCATGCTACATGCACACGACTAACCCTTGTCAGGACCGAAAGCAGCTAGAAAAAATTCTGAGCCATATATTTTTGGCCACGGTCTAGATCCGGCATTATTTTGCACTCTATGTTTTATCCACACTATGTTTCTCACCCCACACCAAAAGTCTAGTACTAGTTCGCTAAGAAAAGTGAAATATATCACATGCGTATCTCCATGTACCATTCAAAATATAAACTATCTACAACATTAGTAATTGCCATGTTAATTGTATTATTTTACTAGTATTTCTACTAAACTCAGCTGGCCTAGCGAGTCCATTGGCACAAATACTCTGCAAGTTTAGTCGGATCATCAAGCCCGCTCTCAACCAAATCGATATGTTTTTCATCTTATGGAAAGATCGATTTACTTTGCCTTATCAGGTTGGTTTGCATATTAAAGGAAGCACGGCCGCAAGAAAAGGTATATTATTTTTATGCCATATAAAAATTGTATTCCTAGAATTAAAAAATTGAAAGAATATATGCACATAGTTAATGGATGCAGGTATATGTGTACAAAATTTGAAACTTAAATAGATATTTGTGACCTATATAAATAGATAAAAAATCCATACCATGCGCAGGTAAATTTTACATTGTAACTTGTCTGTAATTTACTGATACAAGAAATTCAATTACTCGGATTGAATGTAGGGCATACTAACCTCCACCACAAATTTATCAGGAGTAAGGGACTGATTTTGAAGTTATGATTCTATACATGCTCTATTAGGAAACTAGTTATCCATAGATAGTCTTTCTATGGCGCATATTGAAGTGCATGCGCCACAGAATACAACCAGTGACGCATGCAAACCATATGCGCCATAGAAATTTGATTATTTTTTTGATGTATGCAAACCATATGCACCATAGAAATATGTGTTTCTGTGGCACATATTATTGTGCGCCACGGAAATATGGTGGACATGCCACCAAGTAAGGGTGGTCGCGATTATGTGGCACGTATTCCTTTGTGCGCCATATAATTCATATTTCAGTGAATCATATAACTATATGTGCGACAAATTTTTTTGCGGGACCCATGGTAGAAAGTAGGCGACCTAGTTTCTGGGCGCATATTCCTATATGCGCTAAGAAATATAATATTTTTGTGACGCATGTAACAATATTCGCAACATAATCACAAAAGGAGATCTAGATTTTTTTAAATTTATATTTTGTTTAAAATTTTGAATTTTTGAATTCTAGTTTTTTGAAAATTTAAATACTTTTTTGAAATTCTAAATTCTAGATTATTTTAAATTTTGATTTTTTTGAAATTTTGATTAATTCATTTTTAAATTCTAGATATTTTATTTTTTTTGAAATTTTAATTTTTGAACTTCTAAATTCTAGATTTTTTTATAAAAATTAGAATTTTTTGAATCTTTCTGCATTTTTGAACTTTTAGGATTTTTTGATAGTTTTTGAATTTTTTTTAAAAAATTAGTTTTTAAAATTTCTATAAATTTCAGAATTTTTAAAAAGATTTTTTATATATTTTATTTTTCCTGAAGTTTTTCAATTTCCTTTTGAAAATTTGAAGTTTTTGATTTTTTTCTTCAAAAATTAAAGACACACATACACACCTAGACATATATCCACACACAAACTACACACACATATGCACACACGAGGATTAAGAGGTTTGATATTATACTAATATCAAGAAGGACTTAGTAGCATAGGGTAGCTTATTCAAGTAGAACTCAGAAGTTAAGGGTGCTTGGCCTGGAGCTATTTGAGGATAGGTTACCTAGTGGGAAGTCATCATACAAATATCATTTGAGTGATGTTTGCAGTGTGATCAGATATTCAAAAAATTCAAATATTTTGATTTTTCCAGATTTTTTTTATTTTTTCTTAATATTTCTAAATATTATTTTTATTTTTTGATGTTTTGTGGCGCATATGAAAAAATATGCCACAGAATACACACATTTCTGTGGCACATATTAAAAATGCGCCAGGAAAATATGAGAATTTTGTGGCTCATATGGATATGCGCCACAGAAATAAAATTTAGTGGCGAGGTAATGTGGCGCATTCCATATGCGCCATGGAGTTCCAAATCCATGCGCCGCAGAAGTGCTAGTTTTCTAGTAGTGATGATTATACTATATCTAAGAATTAGTCATATATTATGTTGTTGTCAATCATATAAAATCAACTAGGATGGTATTAATACTATCTCAAGGATGCGCCTACATGGCGGCGCTGCACTGGAGAGCGTCATGTGTGACAACCCATATTCTACTTATTTTAGGTGGAACATCCCATCGTGTCATTACCGCGACTTAATATTGTTAGAGTCCATGCTACATACACATGATTGACCCTTGTCAGGACCGAAAGCAGCTAGAATTTTTTTGAGCCATTTGTTTTTTGCTACAGTCTAGATCCGACATAAATTTTGCACTGTAGGTTGTATCCACACTATGTTTCTCACCTCACATCAAAAATCTAGTACTAGTTCGCTAAGAAATGTAAAATATATCACATGCATATCTCCATATACCATTAACAACATAAACTATCTACAACATTAGTAATTACCATGTTAATTGCATTATTTTACTAGTATTTCTATTAAACTCACGATGGGCATATTAATCATGCCTAATTACCAGATTGATCAGGCATGAGTATTTGGGTCCTAATTGTCATACTAATCATGCTTGGTTCCTGGATTCAATTGTTACATATTACCAGATTAATATGATTAGTTCCTAGTAATTTCCATATGAACGGTGAGATTATTTAGGCCTAGTCTATTTCCCGATAATTGTCATATTTATTAGGTGCTAATTGCTGGATTAATTAGGCCTAGTTGCCAGATTCAATCGTTACTACTCCCTCTATCCTAAAATCCCGCATTCTAGGTTTAGTCAAAATCAAACTTTATAATCTTTGACTAAGCGTACAAGAAAAAATACAAATATTTGCAATATGAAATAGATATCGTTAGAATCATCATAAAATATACTTTCATATTAAGGATTTTTATTCTCGTGCCCCTGGGTCGTTAGTTGTACTCAGTTTTCCCCAGCCGCTTAACTTTTCCTCAATTTTCCCCTCGCTCTAGTTTGAAACCCCTCGCAGACGCTCGGACGGGAGGATTGCCGTCTGGTCAGAGGCCTTGACCGTTACCGGTGATGGCTTGGGAGCCGCGGTGGTTGTGAATTGACCGATGCTTTTGTGATGAAGACTGTTTGGCCCGATCTTTCACGATGCACATCCTGATCCAGTGGATCTAATAGATCTTCTAATCACGTGAGCAATACACGTAACCTGAAGATGGGGGAACGTCAATCCTGCGAGCAACTCGTCGATATAGACGAACCTCACGCCGAATAGATGAATCCAACGAGCAACTCGATGATGAACAGCGAGCCTCACGTCGAAGCACGACAATACTTGAATAACAAGCACCTTCACGCATAACACAATATAGTGGATAACTAGACGAACGTCGGAGACGCCGTCTCAATATGCCAACCCCAGAGGGATGGAACACACGCGTGAACACAATGTTCTACATAATTTTTCAGCCTCCCTAAACCCTAGCCGTCCAGCCTCCTTATATAGACGGCCAGAAAACTATTGGGCTTGGACAGGCCCAAACCCAAAACATAAAATAAAACCCTAATTGGCCCACAACGTGACCAGGCTAAGAAATAACATGAACAGATAAAAATTAATGACACAACCTTAGACTTAATTATCACATATCGTAGGTCGTCCTGGCGTGCCAATATCCTCATCATCCTCCCCTTCTTGGAAAGGCGTTGTCCTCAACGCCGGAGGGTCTTCTCGAGCACGTGGCGTCAAATCAGCAATATCGCCACACTCCGTCTTCAAGCCTTGCCAGCCTGCCACACCACATCCTCCCTCTCGGCTAGCTTGACTTGCCCTTGGCGCCACTTTCATTGTCGGCGCCACCAACCTGATTGAGACACAAACAATCATCGGCATGCAGTCTCGAAGCACATGAGCAGATCACCCAAAACGGACAGGACATACTCCTGCACACTGAGGGTCCAAATGAGCTGAATATACCCGCAGACGCAAACTGAATTTTGGCAGCAAACAAAGCACATCACCCAAAACAAACAGAACAAATTCCTGCATGCCAAGGATCCAAATATACTGAATCTGTCACCTCTTTGAAACTTCTAACAGTGTCCCACACGTAGAAACTGCACCAAAACTGAACCGGACTGTCATGAAAACAACAACAATTCAATCATAATTCCAAGGAGTCCACGTGATGGCTAAAACCTCATCTTTTATGCTGTAAAAATATTGTACCCATCCTGCCACTGACTTGTCACGTACATGTAGTCCGATGCAAACTCTTCCTTAAATTTCTTTCCTTTGAGGCAAACCGATGCAAACCTGGTCTCCAGGGAAAACAACGGAAACTTCCATGGAAATTCGTGCCCTTGACAACCAAATTGATCTGCGCCAATTCATTTCCCTTGCTGGCTCATACGATGCAATCAGACATTTCTTTTTTTAATCATGTAGCGGAACTTACCGATCTGAAAACTATCTGATCTGCGAACTGACGCAGACACGGCAATGATCAAAACCGATCCAACCTTTCTTTTGCTGGCCTGCAACAGATATTACGTACCAACCAAACCAGATTAGTCACATATCAAACCAAAACAAGTCCATGCCTCTTTCCTTTTTTATCTGACAACGATCAGGAGTACGGGCAAACAGGGTGCGGGGCGATCCAGACGCGCGGACGCCCAGGGAGACAGACAGCTCCGTGGTGGAGCATCCAATTTTTTTTCCTATCTTTTCTACCTGGATAGATCGCCCCTTTGCAAACCGTGATGATCATGGACTCTAGACACATATCTGATCCATCGGAAGGAACACCTGAACCAGAATCGATCGGCGCCAGGGAAGAAAAACGAGGACTGGTGGACTCCCGGGGCCGAACGGATCTCGTCGAGACCAACAAAAAAAATGTCCTCGCTGATCTGACTGCCGCCATCGCTGCAGAATCCAAGAACAACAGCGGCCTCGATGAACCAGCGATCTCGGAGATCAATCTCGATGAAACCACGCCGGCTAACTGCAAACCTCAACCTCGCCACCAGAAATCTGCCTCCGTGCAGATCAATAGATCAGCCGACAAACAATAATTGCACCGTGATTAACTTGTAGCTCTGATACCAAGATGATGAAGACTGTTTGGCCCGATCTTTCACGATGCACCTCCTGATCCAATGGATCTAATAGATCTTCCAATCACGTGAGCAATACACGTAACCTGAAGATGGGGGAACGTCAATCCTGCGAGCAACTCGTCGATATAGACGAACCTCATGCCGAATAGATGAATCCAACGAGCAACTCGATGACGAACAGCGAGCCTCACGTCGAAGCACGACAATACTTGAATAACAAGCACCTTCACGCATAACACAATATAGTGGATAACTAGACGAACGTCGGAGACGCCGTCTCAATATGCCAACCCCGGAGGGATGGAACACACGCGTGAACACAATGTTCTACATAATTTTTTAGCCTCCCTAAACCCTAGCCGTCCAGCCTCCTTATATAGACGGCCAGAAAACTATTGGGCTTGGACAGGCCCAAACCCAAAACATAAAATAAAACCCTAATTGGCCCACAACGTGACCAGGCTAAGAAATAACATGAACAGATAAAAATTAATGACACAACCTTAGACTTAATTATCACATATCGTAGGTCGTCCTGGCGTGCCAATATCCTCATCATCCTCCCCTTCTTGGAAAGGCGTTGTCCTCAACGCCGGAGGGTCTTCTCGAGCACGTGGCGTCAAATCAGCAATATCGCCACACTCCGTCTTCAAGCCTTGCCAGCCTGCCACACCACATCCTCCCTCTCGGCTAGCTTGACTTGCCCTTGGCGCCACTTTCATTGTCGGCGCCACCAACCTGATTGAGACACAAACAATCATCGGCATGCAGTCTCGAAGCACAGATCACCCAAAACGGACAGGACATACTCCTGCACACTGAGGGTCCAAATGAGCTGAATGTACCCGCAGACGCAAACTGAATTTTGGCAGCAAACAAAGCACATCACCCAAAACAAACAGAACAAATTCTTGCATGCCAAGGATCCAAATATACTGAATCTGTCACCTCTTTGAAACTTCTAACAGTGTCCCACACGTAGAAACTGCACCAAAACTGAACCGGACTGTCATGAAAACAACAACAATTCAATCATAATTCCAAGGAGTCCACGTGATGGCTAAAACCTCATCTTTTATGCTGTAAAAATATTGTACCCATCCTGCCACTGACTTGTCACGTACATGTAGTCTGATGCAAACTCTTCCTTAAATTTCTTTCCTTTGAGGCAAACCGATGCAAACCTGGTCTCCAGGGAAAACAACGGAAACTTCCATGGAAATTCGTGCGCTTGACAACCAAATTGATCTGCGCCAATTCATTTCCCTTGCTGGCTCATACGATGCAATCAAACATTTCTTTTTTTTAATCATGTAGCGGAACTTACCGATCTGAAAACTATCTGATCTGCGAACTGACGCAGACACGGCAATGATCAAAACCGATCCAACCTTTCTTTTGCTGGCCTGCAACATATATTACGTACCAACCAAACCAGATTAGTCACGTATCAAACCAAAACAAGTCCATGCCTCTTTCCTTTTTTATCTGACAACGATCAGGAGTACGGGCAAACAGGGTGCGGGGCGATCCAGACGCGCGGACGCCCAGGGAGACAGACAGCTCCGTGGTGGAGCATCCGATTTTTTTTCCTATCTTTTCTACCTGGATAGATCGCCCCTTTGCAAACCGTGATGATCATATCTGATCCATCCAGAAGGAACACCTGAACCAGAATCGATCGGCGCCAGGGAAGAAAAACGAGGACTGGTGGACTCCCGGGGCCGAATGGATCTCGTCGAGACCAACAAAAAAAATGTCCTCGCTGATCTGACTGCCGCCATCGCTGCAGAATCCAAGAACAACAGCGGCCTCGATGAACCAGCGATCTCGGAGATCAATCTCGATGAAACCACGCCGGCTGACTGCAAACCTCAACCTCGCCACCAGAAATCTGCCTCCGTGCAGATCAATAGATCAGCCGACAAACAATAATTGCACCGTGATTAACTTGTAGCTCTGATACCAAGATGATGAAGACTGTTTGGCCCGATCTTTCACGATGCACCTCCTGATCCAATGGATCTAATAGATCTTCCAATCACGTGAGCAATACACGTAACCTGAAGATGGGGGAACGTCAATCCTGCGAGCAACTCGTCGATATAGACGAACCTCATGCCGAATAGATGAATCCAACGAGCAACTCGATGACGAACAGCGAGCCTCACGTCGAAGCACGACAATACTTGAATAACAAGCACCTTCACGCATAACACAATATAGTGGATAACTAGACGAACGTCGGAGACGCCGTCTCAATATACCAACCCCGGAGGGATGGAACACACGCGTGAACACAATGTTCTACATAATTTTTCAACCTCCCTAAACCCTAGCCGTCCAGCCTCCTTATATAGACGGCCAAAAAACTATTGGGCTTGGACAGGCCCAAACCCAAAACATAAAATAAAACCCTAATTGGCCCACAACGTGACCAGGCTAAGAAATAACATGAACAGATAAAAATTAATGACACAACCTTAGACTTAATTATCACATATCGTAGGTCGTCCTGGCGTGCCAATATCCTCATCATCCTCCCCTTCTTGGAAAGGCGTTGTCCTCAACGCCGGAGGGTCTTCTCGAGCACGTGGCGTCAAATCAGCAATATCGCCACACTCCGTCTTCAAGCCTTGCCAGCCTGCCACACCACATCCTCCCTCTCGGCTAGCTTGACTTGCCCTTGGCGCCACTTTCATTGTCGGCGCCACCAACCTGATTGAGACACAAACAATCATCGGCATGCAGTCTCGAAGCACATGAGCAGATCACCCAAAACGGACAGGACATACTCCTGCACACTGAGGGTCCAAATGAGCTGAATGTACCCGCAGACGCAAACTGAATTTTGGCAGCAAACAAAGCACATCACCCAAAACAAACAGAACAAATTCCTGCATGTCAAGGATCCAAATATACTGAATCTGTCACCTCTTTGAAACTTCTAACAGTGTCCCACATGTAGAAACTGCACCAAAACTGAACCGAACTGTCATGAAAACAACAACAATTCAATCATAATTCCAAGGAGTCCACGTGATGGCTAAAACCTCATCTTTTATGCTGTAAAAATATTGTACCCATCCTGCCACTGACTTGTCACGTACATGTAGTCCGATGCAAACTCTTCCTTAAATTTCTTTCCTTTGAGGCAAACCGATGCAAACCTGGTCTCCAGGGAAAACAACGGAAACTTCCATGGAAATTCGTGCCCTTGACAACCAAATTGATCTGTGCCAATTCATTTCCCTTGCTGGCTCGTACGATGCAATCAGACATTTCGTTTTTTTAATCATGTAGCGGAACTTACCGATCTGAAAACTATCTGATCTGCGAACTGACGCAGACACGGCAATGATCAAAACCGATCCAACCTTTCTTTTGCTGGCCTGCAACAGATATTACGTACCAACCAAACCAGATTAGTCACGTATCAAACCAAAACAAGTCCATGCCTCTTTCCTTTTTTATCTGACAGCGATCAGGAGTATGGGCAAACAGGGTGCGGGGCGATCCAGACGCGCGGATGCCCAGGGAGACAGACAGCTCCGTGGTGGAGCATCCGATTTTTTTTCTTTCCTATCTTTTCTACCTGGATAGATTGCCCCTTGGAAAACCGTGATGATCATGGACTCTAGACACATATCTGATCCATCGGAAGGAACACCTGAACCAGAATCGATCGGCGCCAGGGAAGAAAAACGAGGACTGGTGGACTCCCGGGGCCGAACGGATCTCGTCGAGACCAACAAAAAAAATGTCCTCGCTGATCTGACTGCCGCCATCGCTGCAGAATCCAAGAACAACAGCGGCCTCGATGAACCAGCGATCTCGGAGATCAATCTCGATGAAACCACGCCGGCTGACTGCAAACCTCAACCTCGCCACCAGAAATCTGCCTCCGTGCAGATCAATAGATCAGCCGACAAACAATAATTGCACCGTGATTAACTTGTAGCTCTGATACCAAGATGATGAAGACTGTTTGGCCCGATCTTTCACGATGCACCTCCTGATCCAATGGATCTAATAGATCTTCCAATCACGTGAGCAATACACGTAACCTGAAGATGGGGGAACGTCAATCCTGTGAGCAACTCGTCGATATAGACGAACCTCACGCCGAATAGATGAATCCAATGAGCAACTCGATGACGAACAGCGAGCCTCACGTCAAAGCACGACAATACTTGAATAACAAGCACCTTCACGCATAACACAATATAGTGGATAACTAGACGAACGTCGGAGACGCCGTCTCAATATGCCAACCCCGGAGGGATGGAACACACGCGTGAACACAATGTTCTACATAATTTTTCAGCCTCCCTAAACCCTAGCCGTCCAGCCTCCTTATATAGACGGCCAGAAAACTATTAGGCTTGGACAGGCCCAAACCCAAAACATAAAATAAAACCCTAATTGGCCCACAACGTGACCAGGCTAAGAAATAACATGAACAGATAAAAATTAATGACACAACCTTAGACTTAATTATCACATATCGTAGGTCGTCCTGGCGTGCCAATATCCTCATCATCCTCCCCTTCTTGGAAAGGCATTGTCCTCAACGCCGGAGGGTCTTCTCGAGCACGTGGTGTCAAATCAGCAATATCGCCACACTCCGTCTTCAAGCCTTGCCAGCCTGCCACACCACATCCTCCCTCTCGGCTAGCTTGACTTGCCCTTGGCGCCACTTTCATTGTCGGTGCCACCAACCTGATTGAGACACAAACAATCATCGGCATGCAGTCTCGAAGCACATGAGCAGATCACCCAAAATGGACAGGACATACTCCTGCACACTGAGGGTCCAAATGAGCTGAATATACCCGCAGACGCAAACTGAATTTTGGCAGCAAACAAAGCACATCACCCAAAACAAACAGAACAAATTCCTGCATGCCAAGGATCCAAATATACTGAATCTGTCACCTCTTTGAAACTTCTAACAGTGTCCCACACGTAGAAACTGCACCAAAACTGAACCAAACTGTCATGAAAACAACAACAATTCAATCATAATTCCAAGGAGTCCACGTGATGGCTAAAACCTCATCTTTTATGCTGTAAAAATATTGTACCCATCCTGCCACTGACTTGTCACGTACATGTAGTATACGCGGTACTGCCAATGACAAATGGGGCCGCTCTATAGGGCTGTCGCAGCCAATGACCAGTGGGGTCGTGTATTTTTCAGGAAAAGACATATATTGCCGCTCTGTGGGGCCTCCGTAGCCAATGACCAATGGGGCCGCTCTGTGGGGCTGTCGCAGCCAATGACCAGTGGGGTCGTCTATTTATTTAGAGAAAATCATATATTGCCGCTCTGTGGGGCCTCCGCAGCCAATGACCGCTAGGGTCGTCTATTTATTTAAAGAAAATCATATAGAGCCGCTCTGTGGGGCCGCCTCAGCCAATGACCGCTGGGGTCGCCCTTTTTCTTAAGCTAGACCCAGCAGGTGACTATTTTTGCTAGAGAGAAGCAACAAGTTCGCTAATTAATTTTTCTTAAGCTAGACCCAGCAGGTGACTATTTTCGCAGCTTAATCTAAAGTGAATCTTATGCTAAACATGGCTGGAACCTAGTGTTGTGTATCTCATTAGTCATCGGAGAACCGCTGGCAGCTCGTTCCCCACCGTCGGACGGAGCAGCCATCGCCGGCGCCTCGTCGCGCCGCCGGCTCTATCCCCCGGCGGCGTCAGACGGACTGCGGCGCTGCACGTCAACCACGGCTCCAGCACTTGTTTTGTCCGCACGCATTGTACCCACCGTAGGAAAGTCCGCCGCAAGCAGATCCGCCGCCCACGACGACCGGGATTTGTTCCATGCACCAATTGGTAGTATAGCTTGGTAAGACCTCCGCCTCCCCCGCCCCCTAATCGATTCGGTTCCCGTAATTTATTGGAGTTTGCAGGTGCGAAATAGTCCTCAATGTCTGGTCATAGCGGGTACACCGGCGAGGGTGGGGATTCGATCATGTCATGGCCGCGTTCTACTTCTCCTACCTTGTCGGAAGTGCAGGTATCTAGCTTCTGCTCTCTGTACTACCATTGAATTTAAGTGCCGCCATGGCCTATTGGAGTGATTTCAGTTGTTCTTTTTTCCATTATTGTTACAGTGCGCCAGGCAAGCTGTTGGAGTGAATTTAAGTGCCGATGATCCATGGTACATTGCATACCAAGATGAATCAACCCAGTGGTGTAGCCAGAGGATGGATTTGGAGGAGAAGGTGGCCAATTTAGGTGATGAATTGGCCAGTAAAAACCTGATGATATTCGAGCTGAAGCGTACTGTGGAGGAAGAAAAGAAGAATTCAGAGCTTATTCGCAAGGAGAAGTTGATACTTGAGACAGATCTTGCCGTATCTGATCAAGTGGTAGAAAATCTAGAACATGAACTTCAAGTGATGGGAGAGGCGAAAAGTAGATTCATCTGGGCAGTTTTATTAGGTGTCATCCCTGTCCTAGCAGTTATATGGTTGTGGTAGATGATTTAGATAGTATAGAATTTATATTCAGTAGATGGCTCTAACCACTGTATTTTGGTGTGGCTCTAACCACTGTATTTTGGCGTACAATTTCCTAGTTGTGCTAAGTAATGCGCGCGATAATTTTAGCATGCATGAACATCTTACAAAAGTGAAGGGATCCCAAAAGTGAATTTGGATGAGTTCCAAAAGTGAAGGGATCCCAAAAGTGAAAGCCTGTACCAGCCTCTCGGATCAAATACATATCAATTCCCAATCAAGTTGGGATAGAATTCAAATCATACATTCGGATGTACAGGGACACATCGAGAAAGTGGAGAAGCTTTTTTCGAGACGGAGGTAGTAGTTCGAACAATTTTATCCCAAATTGAAATTGAAAAATACAAATTTATCATAATTTATCCCAATTTGCGGCGTTGAACACGGCCGCGCACCGATGGGCTAGAAGGGCCTGGACGACGGGCGGCTGAGGGGTGGTCATCTGCACCATCCGCAAACTCGGACATGGAGGAGGGCTGGATCTGTGGCTTCACAACCACTCTTGGCACCGCCGCCGTCTTGGTGGCTGGATCTGCGCCATTCACAAACTCGGACATGGAGGAGGGTTGGATCTGCACCGTCGCAGCGATGTTGTAGGCGATGGCTTCAATCGTCTTGGCATCGATGACCACTGTCGACACGGCCGCCGTCTTGGTGTCCATCAGCAACAGATCTGAGGAGGGCAACGGAAGTGAGACATCGGCAAGCTCCGACATTGAAGGCTGGATCTGCGCCATCGCAGCGATGTTGTAGGTCCTAGCGATGTTGTAGGCGATGGCTTCAATCGTCTTGGCATCGATGACCACTGTCGACACGGCCGCCGTCTTGGTGTCCATCAGCAACAGATCTGAGGAGGGCAACGGAAGTGATACATCGGCAGGCTCCGACATTGAAGGCTGGATCTGCGCCGTCGCAGCGATGTTGTAGGTTGCAGCGATGTTGTAGGCGATGGCTTCAATCGTCTTGGCATCAGTGAGCACTGTCGACACGGCCACCGTCTTGGTGTCCATTAGCAATAGATCTGAGGAGGGTAACGGAAGTGAGACATCGGCAGGCTCCGACATTGAAGGCTGGATCTGCGACGGTGCAGCGATGTTGTAGGCGATGGCTTCAATCCTCTTGGCATCGGTGAGCACTGTCGGCACGGCCACCGTCTTGGTGTTTTTCATCATCAACAGATCTGAGAAGATAAACAAAAGTGAGACAGAGAGAGACATTTCAACTATTTCTGAGGGTTAGATCCTCACCGGCACTCTTAGATCCTCACCGGCACTCTTAGATCCACACCGCCGCATGGTTAGATCCGCGCCGCCGCACGCATGTACGCACGCACGCACGCACGCTGCAGATCCGCGCCGCCGCGACCGCCAGAGTAAGAGAGGAAGATGCGACTGCTAGGGTTGGTAGGTATGTGCTCTGCTCTTCTCTCCGTATGCGCCCATCGAGGTAGAGAGAGATATACAGGCCGTCCGATCATAAATGATCCCACGGTGCAAGCGTACATTGAGCTATCAACCAACCAAGATCCGTGTGACATACATCTCGACCAATCAGAGATCAGCCAGTGAGTACAAGTGAGGAAAACTGAGTAGAACTAAGAGGGGGAAAAGTGAGGAAATGTTTATCGGAAGGGCAAAACTGAGTAGGACTGAGTAAAACAAGTGGACCCGGAGGGGGAAAACTGAGTAAAACTAAGTAAAACAGGGGCACCCAAATAATAAAGGGAGTAAGGGAAATTGAAGCTTTTGGCATAAAAATTGTTAGATTGTGTTATTTGAACAATATAGTACATTTTGGCCGACGTGATATTGTTTGCAATTCAAAGATACACAAGTGTGACGAATTTGGACTCATTTGGACAAAGTTTGTAATCATAGTGGGTATTTGGGAGGTGTGTTGAGTAGAAAGCCATGCATCTTCATAGCTAGTAGCTCATGGACTAGGAAGTGGTTTTGGGAAAAATTTCATATCTCTATATTTCCTTTTCCATTATTATTTCTCTAGGTTGTAGGTAACATAACAAGACTCCATGGGAAGGTTCCACCATGTTTTGAATTATTTTGATTTTTTTAATTAAACTAAACCCAAAACTATATTTTTTGAGTTTAGTCACTTAGAAAATGATAAATTTCCTTTTCCATTATATTTCTCTAGGTTGTAGGTAACATAACAAGACTCCATGGGAAGGTTCCACCATGTTTTGAATTATTTTGATTTTTTTGAATTAAACTAAACCCAAAACTATATTTTTTGAGTTTAGTCACTTAGAAAATGATAAATGTGGCTTAAGCGATGAACTTATTCAAGGTGCATGACCATAGAAAACTTGCAATAACACATACATTCAAATTAATTGTTCAAAATAAAATCTTTCTCTTGCTCCTGGTGTGACTCGCTGGGTCCACCACCTTACTCCAGGTAACCCTACCAGGGATATTACCGGTGTCTACCTTCCTTTTGCCCTCTTTCTTGTTCTTCTTCTTCTTCTTCTTCTCTTCGGGTTGTGCCAAGACCGAGACAACCATATCATACGAAGCTTGTGCTCTTTCTTCTAATGCATTTTCTTCCCTTGCTTCTACAATCTGCTCTTGATCCATCGGTTTACCCAGCTCTCGATCAATTCCTTCACTCAGCTGTCTATGCATTGCTTCAACGGCCTCTAGATCCATCTGTTCCCTCTGCTCTCGATCCATCGGTTCAAATAGCTCTCGATTCATCTGTTCAAGCAGCTCTCGATCCATCGGTTCAAGCAGCTCTCGATCCATCGGTTCAAGCAGCTCTCGATCCATCGGTTCAAGCAGCTCTCGATTCATTGCTTCAATCTCCTCATGTTGAATTGCTGCTTCATTCTCCTCTGCATTTGCTGCTCCCGCCTGATCTTCCATTCCAAAAGCTGGGTCAACTGGATTTTTACAAAGCCTAGCAATGTGCCCAGGGGTTCCACAACGTTTGCACTTACGTCGTCGAATCGGTGCACCACCCTCTGGACTAGCTCTGATCCTATTCTTCCTCGGCCTACCTGCCGGTCTTGTCAAAACTGGAGAGTACAGTTTGAATCCTGGATCGACTTTCATCCATTGGTCTTTTCCCAACAAGGTAGGAACATTCATAGCATATGCAGCCCTAAATTTGGCAACAGAGAAATACTCTGACACATACTGATCAACTTCACCTTCTGCACCCGCTATAACACTCATAAAAAACAATGCGTGTATGCAGGGTATCCCACGGATCTGCCATCGCCTACAATGGCATGTCCTATCAACCAAACTCACTGGATACCTCCACTGCCTGTTTTTACTGTCAGTGTAGGTTACCTCAGCCTCCATTCCTTTTCTGATGCATTTCATCTTCAATTGTTTTGCCCTGGCATGCAAAGACTTAATCAAAGATGGGAGCATGAGATGGCCAACATATTTTGTGGCTGCAATTCTTTGACGCAGATCGATCTTTATCATGATCATCTGCCTAATCTTATCAAATATTTGCCACAGCATAAGCCCTTTCAATGACTTGACCTTTGCATTGAAACTCTCCGCAAGGTTACTTGTTACATAGTCTACCTTGCAAATTTCATTGAATTGGCTTCTTGACCACACCCTACCATGATGTTCATTCAAGTACTCCTTCACCCCAGGTTTTTGTTTATACAACACTTCCAAATGAAACAGATGCTTCCTAATGCTGCATGTGTATGCAGCTGGCCATAGCTTGTCAGTATAAACTTTACCCTTGAATTTCTTTGTAAAATTCTGTACCAAGTGTCGCATACATTCCCTATGCTCCACTCCAGGGAATACTGCTTCTACTGCACTCTCCAAACCTTTGCAAGCGTCTGTGTGGATAACAAGTCTTGGTGGATGACCTATAAGGTCGCGCAAATTCTGCAGAAACCAAGTCCAACTTTCCTCTGACTCAACCTCCAAAACTCCATAAGCAACAGGGAACATCCAATTGTGTCCATCAACCGCAGTAGCAGCAACTAGTTGTCCTTTAAACCTGCCATGAAGAGCTGTTGCATCCACGGCCAAATAAGGCCTGCAACCACCTAGAAAGCCTTTCCAGCAAGCTTTGAAACAAACAAAAGCCCTTCTAAAACATTCTTTCTGCATTCCCGATTTTCAATTTGTAGGGAACTGTATGCTTGTCTATCGCTACAACACTGCCTGAACTAGCCATCTCCACTTCAGCTTTGAAAGTGTAAAGCAACTGAAAGCTTTTATTCCATGGACCATTGATCCTGTCAAGAGCCATTTCCTTTGCATAGAACATCCTCATGTAAGGTATTTTTATATTAAACTTATCAGATATCAATTTTATGAGTGCTGTTGGACCAAGTGATGGAGTTTCTCTCAGCCAATCTATGATTGCATCTGCCAACCACCTAGTTTTCGCTAGCTTTGATTTCTCCTCTGGCGCTCCCGCTCGTGGTGGACAAGTATGGTCGATCGAGTTCTTCTTTATCTAAAACATAATTATAAGGGATGTCAGTAACAGTTAACAAATTTTACACCGTGATCTAAAATACACAACTGGTTGGCGTAGTACCTGAACCACGGTGCTTCTGAGCATTGTGGATGCATGCAGCCTCCACTTACACCTCTTGTATGGGCACTTAACTGTGAACCTACCTGGCTCACTTTTAATAACCTCATAATCATTCTTGGTGAGAATGCAATATGTAGTAATTGCATTATGGCAGTCCATCATCATTTGAAATACGGTGCCTTCTGCAAGCTGAGGATCCTCCCTATTCCACTCAATTGTTGGCAAGTCATCACCTTCATAATCGGCTAAAACTAGGCTGTCATTGTTCTCATCCTTCTCTTCATCATTAGTGTCATCAAATCTGACACCTTGTGCAATATCTTCCATGTATTGATCCTCCATTGCCTGCTTACTGCATCGATCTACCAATTCAAGAAACATCAACTCATCCTCATCATCTTGAGGAGATGGATCCTCAATCTCTGTATCGTCCTCCACATCGACCACAGGAACGATCTGGCTACCACTACCACTAGCACTGGGGACAGATGGTGCTGCTGTGGACCTACAAGGAGCGGGGCGGCGCACACGATTAGCAGAGGCAGCAACTGATGAGGACATCCCTATTACACCACCATTATCTCCTGCTCCTATTGTTGATGAAGATGTTGCTGCGAAGAAGTCCAACGAGATTAGGATTGGACCAATTACAAGAGCACGTGCAAAGCTATTGGAACAACAGGTGAACTCACTCTTAATTGAACCTGATGTTTTATTTAATGAGAGCTTTATACTACCTAAGTCTATGCATCTATGTATGATTAGGTTTGTTGATAACACAAGCATTGCACGAGGAGGAGACGCGTCGCAGCGAGATGAGCAAGACTTGAAGATCAAGTGCGCGAGGGAGGAGAGGGAGGCAGGCGCACCCGGAGCTCACCAGAGCATCAAGTCTACATGAGAGAGAGCATGAGATGGCGCGCTAGGACAGCCTTCGACGCGATGTCTATGAGTCTAAGGCGCGCTACACTCATGGCCTGCGTGCCAAAATAGGCCGAACCCATGTATGGGTCGGTATGTACCAGTTTGAGTCGAACCGAGTCCGTTTGGGCCCAAAACAGGTTGGTTTTGGGCCAGGTCTTTGCCCAGGTCGCCCCGACCCCTTTAAGTACCCCTGGGGCGCCCCCTTGTGTCGTTTAGACTACGTTTAGATTACCCCCAAACATCAGAACGAAATTGCTTGTAAGCTTTCCTCTGAAATCATATATTCCTCTGAGTTTCGCTCGGAATATCTACCCCACTCCAAGTTTGTTTCGATCTGGAGTTTTGCTACTGAGAATTCAAGTGTGATCTGCTGTTCCATTGGGAATTAGGAGATTGCAGAACCGCTTCGTGGTCGGCGGCTACGTGCGCAGGTGTGTGGTGTCTCGAATATCCATAGGGTTGAAGATCTGTTGCATTGGCAACGGGGGAACAGCCGGAGAGTTCGTGTGCGTCTCACAGATTATCTACCAAGTTATCATCCATCTACATTGGCTCACTGAGAAGATCGGGCAACCCCTTATCAGCAACACTAGAGAGACATGATGCCCGACCACCTGATGATGCCCCAACACCAGATGATGCCTGGACCCTGTCCACATGAATTCGAATTTTACCGACACGGCAAGAATCATTTAAAGCAAAAAGAATTCCCAGATCGTCGTTGGAAATTAGTGGAACATATCTTCCCTCTGTGCTGTTGAAATATTGGAAATCAACTGAACCACCAGCACCCCAGGGGTACTGAGCGCAGATGTTACCTTTTAAATCCCTCAACGAGATGGTAGTTGCAACCACCGCTGGGATGTAAAATCTGCTCACATTGCGTTCAGAATCACGTAAAAAGCTAGTATCCAGCCTAACCACCAGCCGAAAAGCCAGCGCTGGATCAATCCTATTCGAAAAGCAACGCAGTTAGTTGAGCAACAATGATTCGCGCTCAAAAACTGCCTACTGTTAATTCACATAGGCAGACGATGCTTACCCAGATGGAATCCATGCGTTAGATCCCTCCGATTCCCAATCTTCTCCGCTGTTGAGGGGCATAATCGGCATACCAGACGGATGTACAAACTCTACCGTGATAGGGGTAGATCTAGTGGAGGCGGAGCCCTCTCCGCCTCCCGGGGGTGGTGGTGGGGGCGGGGGCGGCTCGGGGGCGGACGACGCCATAAGGTAGGAGGGCAGGACGGCGTGGCGGCGGAGGGGCGGTGAGCTCTTCCAGTCTCGGGCAGAGGGGAAAGCTTTGGGTGAGTGACCGCCAGTCCGACGTGTCTCATTGGGTCAACAGTCAACACCATTCAAAAGCAACGGTCCATTCACAGCCACCGCGGTTCCCTAGCCATCACCAGTAACGGTCTGATATCAAGATGATACGGATCAACGTGATCCGAAGGGGTTTTAGGCCCAATCTTTCACGGCGATCGATAGATAGCAGAAATACCCGACTAGATCAAGATCCAATCGTGCAAATCTAAAACAAAACCAATGTTGTGTAGATGAATCTACACCACAATCAGTCAACAATTTCAATGAAGAAATCGCAAGCACGGAGGTTTTTAGACAGCTCCCTCAAAACTCGATACTGGTATCTACCCTGGAAAACACATCGTGTTCATAGACTTAAACAAAAACTCCCCTTCTACAACTCACGCTATGTGGCTTTATATAATAGCCGACCTGACCAAACCTTCCAAAACTAAAAAAACACTTGTATGTAAAACTAGGCCCTATAAGGAAATAATAAAAACCGATGGTACAAAATAACTTGATTGTTTGTGTTGACCGATGCATGCAGGTGGACCCCATCCAGTGGCGTTCAGATTTAATCGATCCCAACATCCAAGAGCCTTTACCATCTGAACCGTTTCGTCAGGTGGCCGTGGCGATCCAAAATAGTAGTATGTACTAATATTGCTGCATTCACGCACACACAGACAGTCTCGATGCAAAACTTCACTTGCCTTGTTATTTGCCATGTACGTGGTGTAGCCAAACTCCTTTTCCCATTGGTCAACCAAGAAGACTCTCACGTCCATGGATGATTGCACCCACTCATACGCATGTTCATCTGATTTAGGCTTGGACAAAGTGCTAATTTGCCTCTTGCCATTCTGTTTGAATTGAAAATTATTTAGCGCGTAGACGACTTGCGACACTGTATTCTGGCCAGCAGCAAATATAGGTGGTGCCACATCACGGTCTAAGGCATCTGACCAGACGGCAACCCTCCCGTCCGAGCGTCTGCGAGGGGTTTCAAGCTAGAGCGAGGGGAAAACTGAGGAAAAGTTAAGCGGCTGGGGAAAACTAAGTACAACTAACGACCCAGGGGCACGAGAATAGAAATCCCTTCATATTATATGTATATGATATTATAAAATTTATATTTTTAGCAATATGCTTAGTCAAACTTTATCTAGTTTGACTTTGACTAAATCCAGAATGGAGGATAAAAAAGAACAGAGGGAGTATTGCCATATTAATTGGGACCTGAATTGCCAGATTAATTAACCTTAATTGTCAAATCATTTGTTCCTAGCTACCAGATTGACTAGGTCTTAAGACTTCAAAATCTCTAGCTGTAGAGCAAATAATCCACATGCAACTAGGAGATAACTCTAGATTAAGTTCACTTGCAAAAAAGTACAAAGTATCTCCAACCAAGCACACTAAGATCGTATGAGCGACTAGAGGGGGGAGGGTGAATAAGAGTTACCCAATTTTTAGTTCTTTTTCAAATTGACAAGAAAGATAAATTCTCTAAATGAGCTACTAGGTGAATTTACCTAAAGTGACAAGCAAGCTAGCAATAAGTAAACAAGTAAAGATACAAGTAAAGGATATAATTAACTGTAATGGAGACACGAAAACACAAGGATCTATTCCCGTAGTTCCTTCCTTTTTACGGGAAGTACGTCTACATTGGAGGGGTGTGGTACCAGAAAGGCCACCAACGCCACAAAGGCTCACCCTATTCTTTGGTGAACAAGCCACGAAGGCGAGTTCACGCTCCACTAAGCGGTGCCCTTGATGGCAGCACGAGATCTTTACACAAAGTATTGGGGTGAGCTCCACAACTCAATTGAAGGCTCCCAATAGGCCCACCAAGCTCTTACACACAAAGATTGAGCAAGGAGGACGACTTCTTTCGGCTAGGGTTCCAAGGAACCCAAGAGTAACAAGTCCCTCAATGAAATGAAGGGGGAAATCAAATTGCCTTGGTGGAAGTGTAAATCTAGGTATCCTCCCTCGAATCCCAAAAGGACTTCAAGGTCTAGTGGCTAGAATGGGAGATCTAGTGATTTAAAGCTTTGCAACAGTGGATGGGAGAGAGCCGCAGTCTTCACCAAAGGTGAAAGATGACTATTTATACCCCTCTCAGATTTCTAGCCGTTGGGGTCGACTAACCCCAGAGTCTCCGGCCTGTAAGGGCTGGAGTCTTCGGTGCCACCCGGAGTCTTTGGCCTGTAAGCACCGGAGTCTTCGGCTCCTAGGTGTCAAGCATCAGAATCTCCGGCCGGGGTCTTCAGAGACTCCGGACCGAAAACACAGGCTTGCACTACTCGGGTGATAAACAAGTTTGGGAGGCCGAATTCTTTGGCCGCAGTCTCTGGCTCAGGATCAAAGTCTCTGGCATGGAAGGCTGAAGTCTCCGGTCTTGAGGGTCGGAGTCTTCGCCTAGAAAATCTCCAACAACAAGAATTCTGTAGAGTTCTGTCCAACAAATTGCAAAGAGGGGTGCAAGATTATTTTGTACCAAAATGATTTCACCCCAGCTTTTTATCGAGCAACCCCTCTTGATTAGTACGGAGACCTAAATTACACAACCAAAAATCTAGGTCTTCGTTGCTTCAATATTTTCACTTTTGAGGGGCTGAAAAACATCGAGCTTTAACCAATAAACCTTCAACACGAAAACACAAGGTTAATAAATTGAGTGTTGACAACAAACACCAAAATATCATTTACTCGGGAAATGCTCTTTTAATCTCCCCCTTTTTGGTTTTTGATGACATTAGACGTATTTGTAAGATATATATGATAAGCTAAAAAATGATTCCTAAAATGAAGTTGAGCTCCCCCTAAATTTATGCATAGTTTGATTGTTCCTTCGAATGCAAATGCACACACTTTGGGTTTGTAGCCCCCCCCCCCTCATCGCATAAACCAAATCACGTATGCAAGATAAGGAATTTAACACATAAGCGTTTGCATATGAAGACTATATAGGAATGTAAAGACAAGAGTTTAGGCGTAGAGAGGTTACCACACATAGTCTTTACATATTACAATAATACCATAGTCTTAAACGATGACCACCACATAGTTCACAAAGACAAATCCAACGTAAATGCAAATAAGATACATGGACACAAGCATAGAAATCACAAATAAACCAAATGTGATTTTGTCGTCCCATGCAAATCCCCGCGAAGTGAACCTAATAGAACTACTTCTCCCCCTTTGGCATTGAGACACCAAAAGGGAAAAGAGCAATGCTACGACCCATGATCACTCCTCATCGGAGTCCTCATTCTTATCAGAGTTCCCTTCCTCGGACTCTTCCTCTTTATCAGATTCTTCATCTGCCACTGGAGCCTTGCCAAGAGAGCGAGAGGGTCCTGTCACATCTTCAAAGTCACCCCAGTTGACCAAGCTGTTAGCATTCCATGCTTTGTAAGACAATGTTGAACTGGAGCCTTCTGCAGCAGAGTCTGAAGTAGTATCCTTGGGTTGGATGTCCAGCTTCTCCATGATGAGTCTTTGGTCGGGTTGGAGATGCTTGTTTTGGACATATTGGCGATGAAGATTCTTGTCAATATCCACATTCATGCAAAGAACATAGCGTTGCCACCATGTGAGCTTCTTCATATTTTCCTTGATCTCAACCTTGCTTGAAGGCACAAATGCATTGCTAGCAATCTTGATCCGAGGCCCATGCCTAGATTCTTCCACTTCTACAATATTGTCATCTCCCTTATCTTCATCACTAGATGAAAAGTCTTCCTCAACCACACCCGGAGATTCCTTCCTTTGTAGCTTCATATACTTATGTGAAGTGAGGTTGGTGGTGAGGAGAGGATGTGCAGTTTGTTGAGTGATAAGGAGCAACATGACATATGGAGCATATACCAGAGTCTTCTTCTTGGTGATCACCACATCATACATCTCCGTGTAGATGAAGTCCATGACATCTACGGGCTCCGCCTCGCCTTCTTCCCCACCCATGAACACCTCATGGGAGTAAGCAAGAAGGTTGACAAGACCTCCACGAATAGCATCCAAATTGCCCACACTAGGAGCAATGTTCTCTTGGAAGGGGTGGATCAATATGTTGTAGCGAGTCTTGAGTCCATAGGCATCACCAAGTACAACTTCCTTCTTCTTAGCATGTTTTGCAAGTTGACCATAGAGAGGCTTGAGAGTCTTCTTGTTGTAGGCCACTCCTTCAACGTGTATCCTCAACCCAGAAGCGGTGTTTACACCTGCAAAAGGATACCCAAGAAGAGGAGCAAACTCATGGAAACTCGAGTGGCAAACATCACTTCCAATCATCCAAGTCATAGGGATATCCTCTCCCTCTCCAAACACAACCGTGGCAAAGAATTAGTGCACAAGCACAATGTTGTAATCTTGATGAGAGGGTGAAGGCCAAGCTTCTTCGTGATCCAAAAGGGCTTCCTCAAAGTATGAGTGCTTCTGAAGGTGTCCAAAATCAATAGTCTTCTAGGGGCACACCTTGTCCTTTGTCATCTTCCCATAGATTTCCTTGAATATGAGCTGTTGCTCTTTGCGGTGAAAGGAGTTGTCATTGGTGTTCTTGGTCATGGCAAAGAAGTTGTTCTTCCTCATCTCTCTATATTCAGCATTGGAGAGATCGAGAACAGTGATAACCCGGCCTTCTTCGCCCTTTGGCCCTTGCGGCCTCTTTCTGTCTTGCCTCCAAGGCCTTAGCATCTCTAGCTTGTTGATCTGCCACTAAACGCTGCACAAACTTTTCCTTCTCATCATCATATTTCAGCACATGTTACCGGGGACTCCTCTCCCTCCTTGCACAGCGAGGAACATGATCCTCACGGTGCAAAGAACTTGGTGCGAGGAGCGCGAGAACCACCTATGAACCATAGAGGTATGATAGCATGGGGGTAAGCACACATGTCTAGAAGATGAAAGCAGCAACAACAAATAAAATCTGGGTGGAAAAAGAGTATCTACACCAGTCTCCAGCGAAGCCGAAGGTTTTACCCACGGTCGAAGTCTTCGAGTACTTACACCCGGAGTCTTCGGCCTGACCGGAGTCTCCAGGCTGCAAAGCCCGGAGTCTTCGGCTGGAACCTATACCCAAACAATGGAGACAAGGTTGTGAACAAAACTTTTCCACAAAGATTCTAGATGTTGCTAGGGACAGACATTGCCGCAAGGAATGAAGCTACCATGGAAACACTAGCAAAAAAGCAACACTTCTACCAATCTGGGGTTACCTATAGAAGAGGAGAAGGGGAGAGCTTTTACCAGCATCCATGGTGTAGACCAGGCGGTGGGGAGTAGTCCCAATGCCTTCAGATGGCCGATGGCAATGGAGGAATCCGAGGCATGGGAGGTGTCCTGGTGAGGTCTTGGTGGAGGAGGCGGCGAGGGAGTGAGAGAGGAGCACGGGGGTGGGCAGGGGAATCTGAGAAGATAACCCCCACTCTATGCCCTTAACTCGAATTTTTGAAACCACCTTAAGCCGGAGTCTCCGGGTGTTTACCCCCGGAGTCTCCGGTCGACCAGAGTCTCTGGACTGTAAGGCCCGGAGTCTCTGGACCTCCCCGACCAGAACTCCAAGATAGTTATGAATGGACATGTGTGTGTGTGCAAGATGAGCATGTTTGATAGATAGGAGATGTCTTAGGATAGATTTTTGACACTGGGTGGTACTATGCACTCGTGTTTGCAAAAAGGCAAATAAAATCAATAAATGCCAAACATGAGCACATTCGCATTGAGACAAGAGATATGCAAATGAAGTCCAAATGGGAGCCAACTCCACAAAGGAGGTTGGTGGCCTAGGCCACCATGTTAGAGTATTAGGCTTGGCACCGCAAAGATATATCTTGGGCCCAAAACCTATACTCACAATTAAGATCAATTTATCACAAATGACTACATATAACATGATATGCTTACTATTAGCATTATGGGGAGGGATAGTCCAATTAATTAGGACCACACTCCCCCTATTTCTATGCCCACACCTAAACCAAGATACACGTTGAAGAATGGGAGTGCGTGCACCTAACTCAAGCCACATTGCTCAAATCAATGATATTTAGTTCATGCTTAAATTCCCGGAATTTTGCTTCATCAAGTGGCTTCGTGAATATATCGACAAGTTGGTCATTGGTGCCAACATAAGATAGATTAATATATCCTCGATTGACATGATCCCGGATGAAATAATAATGAATTTCAATATGCTTCGTCTTGTTGCGTTGACGGGTTGTGGGCGATCTTTATTGCACTTTCATTATCTCATAATATAGGCACTTTGTCAAAAATGACACCATAATCCTTCAAGTTTTCCTCATCCATAGGAGTTGTGCACTACAACTTGCAGCAGCTACGTATTCGGCTTCGGTGGTGTAGAGAGAGCCACAATTTTGTTTCTTAGATGACCAACACACCAAGGACATACCATGAAATTGGCAAGCCCCAGAGGTTGATTTCCTTTCCACTTTGTCTCCCACCTAATCCGAATTCGAGTAACCTACAAGATCAAAACTTGCGCCCTTCGGGTCCCAAAGACCAAAGTTAGGGGGTATTCACTAAATATCGAAAGATTCTCTTGACCTCCACTAAGTGGCTTTCCTTTGGTGCAGTTTGAAAACATGCACAAACTCCCACACTCAACATAATATCCGGTCTAGATGCGCAAAGGTAAAGCAAGGATCCAATCGTAGAATGATAGAGTTTTTGATCCACATCTTTACCATTAGAATCGAGATCAAGATTAACCTTTGTGGGCATAGGAGTCTTAGCACCTTTGACTCCAATCATCTCGAACCTCTTGAGCATGTCTTGGGTATATTTGGCTTGATTAACAAAAGTCTCTCCCTTCAATTTCTTTACTTCGAATCCAAGGAAGAACTCTCGAACTTATCGGTCATGAGCTTAGAGAACTCATTATTGAAAGCTTTGTTATTAGAACCAAATATAATGTCATCAACATATAATTGGCAAATGAAAAGCTCCCCATTAACCCTCTTAGTAAAAAGAGTGGGATCGATTACCCAATTTCAAATCTGCAATCTACCAACAACTGTTTAAGGTGCTCATACCATGCACGTGGAGCTTGTTTAAGTCCATAGCGCGCCTCATCAAGTTTGTAAACGTGATTAGGAAATTTAGGGTTCTCAGATCCTGGGGGTTGCTTCACGTACACCATTTCATTTAAATGACCATTAAGAAATGCACTTTTAACATCCATTTGTTGAATTTTGAAATTACGATGAGATGCATATGCAAGCAAGATACAAATTGATCCAAGATGAGAAACGGGAGCAAAGGTTTCACCAAAATCAATACCCTCGACTTGAGAGAAACCTTGAGCCACCAATCTTGCCTTGTTGCGAATAACAATACCATTTGCATCTTGCTTGTTGAAAATCCACTTGGTCTCAATGACATACGACAATCCTTGGGTCTCTCTACTAGAGTCCATACTTTGTTACGCTCGAAGTTGTTGAGTTCTTCATGCATGGCAATAAGCCAATCCGAATCCTCGGGAGCTTCATATACTTTCTTGGGTTATACACAAGAGACAAAAGCATGATGAGAGCTAAAGTTAGATAGTTGACTCCTTGTAGAGACCCTTCTATGGACAATTCCAAGCACATTTTCTATTGAGATGCTTCTTCGCGGAGAGTGTCGGCAATCTTCTTCTCACGGAGAGTGCGAGCCTCTTGAGAATCTACTTGATCATCTTCATGATCACTGTTCTAATCCTCGCCTTGACCAACTAGATTGCCTTGATCATCAAATGGCCCATAGCCACGAAATTATGATGGATCTTGATCTTGGCCTTGATCACTCCCGGAGACTCCGGTATCCAAACTCGAAGATTCCGGTATTGACCGGAGACTCCGGACCTCAGGGGCCGGAGACTCTAGACTAGATGGCTCGATGGAGTGATCTTCAAGTTGAGGGTGTGCAACTCTTTGGTTCAAGTCCTGTGGGTGCTCAGTAGGTGAAGGCTCCACTTGAGTAGAGCATTGTCCTTCTCCTTCATCCAAAAGGTGTCCCTTAATGGGCCGGAAGAATCCAACACCCATTCTTCTTATGGCTTGGGGAGGAATTTTGTCACCCACATGACGAACACCACTTTGCCCCACATAGGAGCCATTATCTTCATCGAGCCTCACATCATAAGTCTCTATAACTTGACTGGTGGTCTTGTTATAGATCCTATAGGAATGTGAGTTCGAGGAATAACCAACAAAGATACCCTCTAATGCTTTAGTATCAAAATTTGACAAAGGGACACCTTTCTTGAGGAAGAAACACTTACAACCAAACACTAGTACTTGATGTTGGGCTTTTGGCCGGTAAGAATTTCATAACGAGTCTTGTTCAATATCTTGCGGAGATAAAGCCGGTTGGTAGCATGGCGTGCGGTGTTAATAGCTTTGGCCCAAAAGTTGTACGGAGACTTGAACTCCGCCAACATGGTTCTTGCCGCATCCATGAGTCTGGTTCTTCCTCTTGGCAACTCCATTTTGTTGTGGGGTATAAGCAGCAGAATATTGATGTTTGATCCCCGCATCACTAAGGAACTCATTTAGGGAGTAGTTCTTGAACTCGATGCCATTGTCACTTCTTATCGTCAAGATAGTAGCATTATGTTGATGCTCAGCTTCAGTGGCGAAGTCTTTGATGGTTTGTTGGGTCTCACTCTTGTATGTGAAGAAATAAACCCATGTATATCTTGAATAGTCATCAACAATCGCCAAGCAATACTTCTTGCCACCAAGACTAGCATGAGACGGAGGTCCAAAGATATCCATATGAAGGAGCTCCAAGCATCTCTTAGAAGATATAATGGTCTTGCTTGGATGGCTAGTCTCGTGCATCTTCCCTTCAAAACAAGGCCTACAAACACGATCTTTGGCAAAAGAAACATCCTTTAGTCCGAGTATATGGCCGCCGGTGTAGAGACTTTGCAAAGATCTCATATTGACGTGGGCTAAATGGCGATGCCAAATCCATCCCACGTCGGCCTTAGCAATTAGGCATATCGCGGCCATAGTGGGTTCCTCCAAAAAGTCAACCACATACAAGACGTTCTCGACATGCCCAATGAAGGCAACTTTAAGAGTCTTGCTCCACATAACGACCACAAAGTCAACATCAAAATATGTGGCAAATCCCATTGTAGAAAGTTGACGAACTGAAAGTAAATTATAGCCAATGGTTTCAACAAGCATGACATTCACTAGGGACACGTCCGGAGTGATTATCACCTTGCTGAAACCCAATACCTTAGAGGATGACTTATCACCATAGGAGAGGGTTACATTTAATGTATTTGGCCTTAGGTACTTCACAATATTTTTGCTTCTGGTCATATGACTTGTAGCACCACTATCAATTATCCATTTTCCTCCTCCCGAAGCATAATCCTACAAGAATTCAATTCTTGGTTTTAGTTCCCCATTTATGAATGGGACCTCATTTGTTAGTCACAAGAATCTTAGGCACCCAAATAGCATATTCAATGTAACCATCACATGGGCCAATATATTTAGCATACACATCCCCATAATAATATTTTCTTGCAAAGTTATTGTGAGAAGGGCCGGTGACTCTGGGCTAGATGCCACGGCCGAAGACTCCGGTCCTTTGGACCTAGAGACTCCGGTCTCCTCGACCTTCTTCTTTTCCTTGAGCTCCTCCCACTCCTCCTTTGTATAACAAATGTCAAAAGGAACATGAGGAGTGGGAGAAGCAGCATGCTTCTTTTTCTTCTTGCTCTTCTTCTTCTTCTCTGAGGACTCGGCAACAAACTCGAGTCCCTCCTTGCCCTTGTTCATCCGTTGGTTATTTAATAGATCACTGAGATTCTTCTCTCCTTAACTGCATGTGGCAAGTCCCTTAGCAAGTTCGGCCTTCAACCTAGTGTTCTCCTCAATAATATTTGCATGATCACAAGAGGGGTTAGAAGAACTAGGCACTTCTATAACTTGCATTGGTGGGGTTTTAGATTTTTCAATAGTTAATTGAATTTGAAGTTGCTCACGGATCTTAGTGAGACTAGAGAAATTGCTTTCCAAAGCCTTGTAGGCCTATTCAAGCTTCTCAAACTTCTCACGAAGATCATTATGACCAACGCCAAATTCAACTTTCTCCTTTTAAGCAATTAACCATAGCAAGAGCATGGTCACGTTCTTTAGTGAGTTATGACATGTTCAAATTATGAGACTCCTCAAGTCCCAACAATTTTTCCTCTAAGAGACTCTCAAGTTTTGCTCATCTTCGAGCTCAATGGATAGAGAGCCAATATCATCGGCGGCTAATCTCTCAAATTCCTCCTCCTTGATAGTGTCACGAGCATCACCTAATTGACATATTAGTGCATCAACATATACCTTGGTGTGTCCCTTCATGTTAGCAAGAAATTCATCACTAGACACTAATTCTTTCTTTATCCTAAGACTAATTCATCATCCATAGAAGTTGACTTGGAATGAGATGATGAAGGAGTAGGCGATGGGGTTACCTCCGTGGCCTTATCCATAAGAAACTTGTGGTTGGTGATGACAGCATTCTCATTTTGAGAGTCGAAGAGAGAAGTAGATTGAGTGGAGACAATAGCAACGTCGACCATTTCTCCACTCTCATCGTCTTGAGAATCATCATCATCTTTGGACCCGAAGTCGTACTCTTCATGGGCCACCAACAACCTTTGCCCTTTCTTCTTGTCGTCCTTGTTTCCTTGCTTCTTGGATTGAGGAGAACTTGGATGACCGGCGCTTGGGGATAAGCCAACCATCGTGATCCTCCTTATTTTCATAAGGACATTCGGCGATGAAGTTCTTGATTCCTCCACAATTGTAGCAATGCCTCACTTTAGAGTCACTACCCTTTCGATCACCTCTTGGAGAGGACTTAAACTTGGACCACTTGAACTTGTGCTTGTTGGCATCCCAAAAAGCATTGGTGGTGAGAGCCAATGTTCATTTAGAGCATACTTGGCATCCTCCAGGGACCAATACTCTCCTTCACACACTTCTTCTTCTTGCTTGCGCACCACCTTGGCCTTGAGAGCAAGATTGTGAGCTCCTTGCCCGACAAGGACACGAGCTCGAGTCTCTTCCGCATTATTCTTCAAAATGGTCAAGGCGATGAACTTGCAAAGAACTTCATTTGAGGTCATACTTTTAATGTACGGTCTTGAACGGATGATCTCGATGGGTTCCTTTGGGTTGAAGGCGGTAATGAACATGTGCTTGACATAATCATCACCATTGTCTTTGCACCCAAACTCGGTCAAAGTCGTACCAAGAGCAAGGATCCTTTGGTACATCTCATCGGGAGTCTCATTATCACGCATAATGAAATCCCTCTCTTCACTCTTGATATCATCATACTTGGAGGACCGAATGCTCTTGTTCCCAACAAAGAGCGTGGTGAGCTAGTCCCATACTTCCTTGGCGGTGCTAAGAGTATTGATTTGTGCTGAATGAGTATCCGACACGGCTTGTTGGATGAGATTCTTGGTGGTGGCATTGAGTTGCTCTTCAACTTCCTCCCTTGCAGTCAAGTTGAGAGGATCATGAGGGGCAAAGCCACTTTGTATGACTCTCCACAAATGAACCGAAGAACTAGAAATATGAGATTTCATTAGTCCTTGCCATTTAGTAAAATTGCGAGAATCAAGCTTAGGAGGAGTTCCCATGTTATTGATGTGTGGCATAGGATAGTGGACCAGAGGGGTGGAGTATTTCTCCGGAGGTGGAATAAAAGCACCCCTACGAGTTCCACCATTTTCCTTAGGAGTGGCACCGATATTTTCCGCCGAGGCAGAACCATTGTTAGATGGTTTGACCTCCGCTATGGTGAGATCCACATTAGGTGTGGTGTTTGGGTCGATGGGCCCGGAGGGCTTCTTCCCAAGAGACTGCTCAAACATCGCCGCCATCTCCGATCTCATGGAGGATTTCAAGGCATCCAAAGACGCCAAGTGTTCCTCCCTTGACACCGTAGAATTAACGAGGATAGGAGGAGAAGTAGCTTGAGGAAGGCTTTCTTTATTTTTATCTTCATCCCCATTAGTGTTTACCTTATCCCCAAGTCGGCCATACTCTTAGGTGGTTAAGCCCGAATAAGAGACCACGCTCTGATACCAATTGAAAGGATCGTATGAGCGACTAGAGGGGGGTGAATAGGAGCTACCCAATTTTTAGTTCTTTTTCAAATTAAGGCTAGACAAGAATGGTAAATTCTCTAAATTCGCTACTAGGTGAATTTACCTGAAGTGACAAGCAAGCTAGCAATAACTAAACAAGTATTGATACAAGTAAAGGATAGAATTAACTGCAATGGAGACATGAAGACACAAGGATGTATTCCCGTAGTTCCTTCCTTGTTACGGGAAGTACATCTACATTGGATGAGTGTGGTACCACGAAGGCTCACCATATTCTCCAGTGAACAAGCCACGAAGGCGAGTTCACGCTCCACTAAGCGATGCCCTTGATGGTGGCACGAGACCTTTACACAAAGTATTGGGGTGAGCTCCACAACTTAATTGGACGGTCCCAATAGGCCCACCAATCTCTTACACACAAAGATTGAGCAAGGAGAACGACTTCTTCCGGCTAGGGTTCCAAGGAACCCAAGAGTAACAAGTCCCTCAATAAAATGAAATGGGGAATCAAATCACCTTGGTGGAAGTGTAGATCTAGGTCTTCTCTTTCAAATCCCAAAAGGGCTTCAAGATCTAGTGGCTAGAATGAGAGATCTAGTGATTTTAAGCTTTACAACAATGGAGGAGAGAGTGTGGAAGCCAACCAGAGGTGGAGACGACTATTTATACCCCTATCAGATTTCTAGCCGTTGGAGTCGACTAAACCCGGAGTCTCCGGCCTGTAAGGGCCAGAGTCTCCGGTGCCAACCAGATTCTCCAACCTATAAGGACCGGAGTCTCCGGATCCTAGGTAACAAGCATCAGAGTCTCTAGCCGGGGTCCTCAGAGACTCCGAACTGGCAATAGAGACTTGTACCACTCGGGTGAAAAATGAGTTTAGGAGGCTGGATTCTTTGGCCGGAGTCTCCAGCTCAGGATCGAAGACTCCGGTCTTCCAGGCCGGAGTCTCCAATCTCAAGGGTCGGAGTCTACACCCAGAAAATCTCCAATAACAAGATTTCTGTAGAGTTCTCTCCAACAAATTGCAAAGGCGGGATGCAAGATTATTTTGAACCAAAATGATTTCTCCCCAGCTTTTCATCGAGCAACCCCTTTTGATTAGTACGGTGACCTAAATTACACAACCAAAAATCTAAGTCTTCGATGCTTCGATCTTTTCACTTTTGAGGGGCCAAAAAACATCAAGCTTTAACTAATAAACCTTCAACACTAAAACACAAGGTTAATAACTCGAGTGTTGACAACAAACGCCAAAATATCATTTACTTGGGAAATGCTCTTTCACACACGAACAGATTGATGGGGGAGAGAAAAATACTTGCAACAGATTCTTCATGCTTGCCATCGACGACCTCCGTGTGCAAGCATCCATTCCTGTCGTCGACGGCCTCCATACGCTCGCCTCCATGCTTGTCGTCAATGGCCTCCGCATGCTTGAAGGTGGCGCTCTTCCGTGCGCTTGACGAGGGCGGACTCCCCACATCGCGCTTGACGGGGACAGATTCTTCCTCGCCCTTGACGGCGGTGGACTCACCAATGGATGCTCAAACCTCTTCTCGCTCGGCGGCAGAGGCCTCTCCACGCTCGTCAATGGAGGCCTCACTAAACTAGCCGATGGACCTCATGGTCGCCCTTGGCGGTGGCCTACGCATGCTCGTCGTGTGCTCCCCGGCGGCACCCTCACCTGACGCGTGCTCAACAACGGCCTTCCCTGACGCGTGGCCATCAGAGGTGGCCTTCCCCAACGCGTGCTCATGGCGTGCTCGTCGGCTCTGACTCCCCCGATAGGTGCTTGTTAGCGGCGGTGCCCCCACGCTAGGGACAGCCATCCTCCTAGTGCTCGTCCATGGCGCCCTAGCGAAACCCTCCCTGCTCTAGCATCGTCCACCTACTCACGTTCGTCAATGTTCTTCCATGCCAGAGTTAATGACGCAAAGCTACCACATTTGAGGCTAACGTGTCTAGAAACTACCACCTTTGGGCATTTTGACACTTAACTACCTCTTTTGAGGCTGGGTCGTGACGCGGAGCACTGATTGCTTCTGTTTAGCAGTTTAAACCGTTTTCTGACCACTGGGACCCACTCGTCAGCTCCACGTGTCATCGGCGGACGGCGATGGACTCACGGCCGTTAGGGCTGGTTAGGTCTCGTTCTGACCGCACCGCGTTTCAGTGAAGCCACTCTATCCCACCTCTGCTCGTGTCCATGGTGACTGGAGGTGGCAGCGCCGGGGTGGAGGGGGACGGCGGAGGTCTCTTCGGAGGACGGCCGCGTTTCCAGCGGCAAGTGCTGTTCGGGCCGGGCTTCAACATGGGCTACATCGATTTGGACTCGGAGGAGGAGCAGGCGTCAATGGCGATGGAGGAAATGTCGCTGGAGGAGCCGTTCGCGCAACCGCCATCTCCCTCTTCGCAGTTTGCGTGCTCGCTGGCGCTCAACACCCAGACGGAGGACCTGCTTAGTCACTACCAGTCGCCTACCGGGTAAGATTTTCCCTCTGTTGTCTGAATTTTGGGAACGAGTTCATCTAGGGTTTATTCGATTTATGTGCAATTAGTGATGAACAAATGTTTGTGATGTAAAATTAGGCCGTCTGATGACATGTGGGAGCTATATTTTCAATTCGATGGTGTTAAGTTTGTGCAAGTCAGTATGGCCCGTAGTGACATTAGATATCTGAAATTACTGTCTGTCATTGAGAAGGAAGGATACAGCATGTGTGATTCAATGTACTATGTAAAGGAAGAAGGGGAGGGACTCAATGGCCTAGATTTGATTGATAGCAATTTGAAGGTGGAAGAAATGGTTAGGAAGTATGACCATGTTAGAAAATTGGTGGTGACAGTGATGAGGGACAAGAGGAAGCTAGCTATTGTAGTTCTCCAGTGAAGCCACATGTGAGAGAACCATCACCTGATCATGAGCCAGTGCAAGGTCTTTTTGAGACCCAGGACAGTGTGTACTGGCAGCCTTGGCAAACACAAACTGATGAGAATGGATGGCCAGAAGAAAATGCACAAGAGGCAGAAGAAGAAGATGAAGGAGAAGCATCTGATGGCAGTGACAGTTTCTGGTATCCATGCAAGTATGACCATGTGCTTGCTGATGAAATGAGGAGAAAAGAGGCAGAGGAACTGAAGCAGACTATTGCTGAGATGAAAAGGAAGAGAGCTGATCCATTGGAGCATTGTGAGGGTGAGACAGATGTGGAAGACATTTTTGACACTCCAACTGCTACTTATGAAGATATACTGTCAGAGAAGCCAGTGAAGAAGAAACCCAAGAGGCAGGGCCCTACTCTGAGATCACACTCCCAAGTAGAACAACCTCTTAAGCCTGAATGGGCTCCATCTGATGAAGAAGATGGCCTAGATTTTCTTGCAGAGGATGATGATGATGGCCATGAGCGTCTTCCATTTTTTATTCCAAAGGGAAGAAAGAGTAGGGCAAAGAAACAACCACAGAGGATATGGTATGATGAAAAGAGGCAAAATCCTGAGCAACAATTCATGCTGAAACTTTGCTTCAAGGATGTGTACCAGTTTAGGGAGGCACTGGCAAGGCTGCATATAACTCAGGTTAGGAATTTCCACTACCACAGAAACACACCTGACAGAATAATTGTTTGGTGCAAGGAGGACAGAAAGGAGAAGTATAACTGTCAGTTTTACATGTCAGCTGCCAAGATCAAGAATAAGAACACATTCTGCATAAAGAAGATGCATCTGGAGCACTCTTGTCCTACTAAACCTGCAGATACCAGAGTGAATACAAGGTGGCTAAGCAATGCATATGTAGACAAATTCAGATCAGATCCCAACACTTGCATCACAACCCTTATTGACAAGGCCAAGACAGATTTTGGTGTTGATGTCCCTAAGAGGATGGCATATAGAGCTAGGACTAGAGCAAGGAACATTGTGTTGGGAGATCACAAGAAGCAGTACCATAGATTAAGGGATTATCTGCAGACTGTTATTGACAGAAACCCTGGATCAAGGTGCATAGTGACCACTGTGACTGGACCCACTGAAGATGAGATGGAGGCAATCAAGAAAGGACAACAGATATTCATCAGTCAGCAGCCAAGGTTTCATGGCCTTTTCTTCTGTGTAAATGCTGCAAAGCAAGGTTTCCTTGATGGATGTAGACCATTCCTTGGCTTGGATGGTTGCTTCATCAAATTAACCACTGGAGCTCAGATATTGGCAGCAACAGGCAAGGATGGAAATAATAACATATATCCAGTTGCATGGGCTGTTGTTGCAAAGGAAGACACAAAAAATTGGCAGTGGTTTTTGGAGCAGCTGAAAGAGGCTCTAGGTGGTGAGCAGGGCAAATTTGGTTATCACACCATAATGTCAGATAGGCAGAAGGGTCTACTCAAAGCAATTAGCACCATATTTTCAAATTGTCCTCAAAGGTACTGCCTTAGGCACATTTATGCCAACTTCCAGACAGCTGGCTTCAGGGGAGAAGATCTGAAGAAATGCATGGATAATGCATCTTACTCTTACACAAAAGCTGGTTTTGATTTGGCAATGGAAGAGCTGAAGAAACAATCTGAGCCAGCTTGGGCATGGCTCACAAAGATACCAGTGCAAACATGGGCAAGGTGGGCCATGGACACAAACAGCAAGACAGATTTAGTAGTTAACAACCTAAGTGAGGTATTCAATAGATATATTCTAGATGTGAGGAACAAACCAATTGTTACCATGCTGACAGGAATATATGACAAGCAAATGGTCAGATTTGATGGAAAGAGAGAAGGAGGACAGACAGCTGGCTGGGAAATCACTCATTATTATGCAGAAAAGCTAGAAATGATGAAGACTTTCTCTAGGAAATGTACTGCAGTAGGGGCAGATGTTGGGCTCTGGCAAGTGAAGAGTGGTGAGCACATATATGAGGTCAACTTGGACAACAAAACTTGTGCCTGCAGGAAATGGGATCTTTCTGGCTTACCATGCAATCATGCTGTAAGTGCTATCTACAAAGCAAGGTTGCATCCAGAGGACTTTGTTTCAGAGTTCTACAAGAAGCCAATGTACATGAACAGCTACAATCCAGTGTTTTATCCTATGCCACAGCAACATGGCTAGACCAAGACAAATACAGAAGACATAATGCCTCTAGGGTTCAAGGACCATCAGAAGGGAAGAAAGCAGGAGAAGAGAAGGAAGGGGAAGTTTGAGGTTCCTAAACCAAAAGATACATCTAGGATGGCAACTATTACTTGTGGCAACTGCAACCTGCAAGGCCACAAATGGACAAGTTGCTCACAGCCTCTCAGGCCTGATCTAGTAATTATGAAGCAAAACCACAAGGTCAACTACTTGCAGTATTTCATTTATTTTCCATGCATGAAGTTGTGTCTTCCTTTTCTAATTCATTCCAGTGAATTTGCAGTCAACTAGAAGAATGCCAGATGAACCTTCTTCCTCTGCAGCTGCTACACTAGCTTCATCTTCTTCTGCACCAGGACCAAATGCAACTCCAGCACCACCAAGTGCAGCTCCAGCTCCAGGACCCAGATATGCTCCAGCTCCAGGTCCCAGATATGCTCCAGGTCCCAGTTATGCTCAAGCTCTAGGGCCAAGGGGTTTCATGTCCTACTTGAATGATGGGGCTAATGCATCAGCTGGAAGAGATGTAGTTGTTCCTCCCCTTGATACATCAAGGCTTTGTGGTCCAAGTGATGATGCATTGTAGATGCCAGTTTACATGTGTAATAGAGGTAGGCAGTGAAACTTTGTGCAAACTGCTGGTGGTGTCATTTTGGCTGGGGCAAAAGAAGTTGCCAGTGAGACTATGTGAACTGTATTGCAGTGTTGCTGTCATTTTGGCTGGGGCAAAAGTAGTTGCCAGTGTTGTAATCATCTGACTTTGGATGATTCTTTTGTGTCAAAACAATATATTATGACATGCTTTGGATGATTCTCTTATATTGGATGACTATTTTGTGTCAAAACATGCATATATTGAGATATGGTAAGGTCTCGGCATCGTCTCGAGACAATGTCGACAAACCCTAACCATGCATCTTTTAAAATGGTAAGGTCTCAGCATCGTCTCGAGACAATGTCGACACCTATCCATGCATATTTTAATATGGTAAGGTCTCGGCATCGTCTCGAGACAATGTCGACACCTAACCACTTCACCTTTTAATATGGTGAGGTCTCGGCATCGTCTCGAGACAATGTCGACAAACCCTAACCATGCATATTTTAATATGGTAAGGTCTTGGCATCGTCTCGAGATAATGTCGACACCTAACCACTTCACCTTTTAATATGGTAAGGTCTCAGCATCTTCTCGAGACAATGTCGACAAACCCTAAACCCTAAAAAACTATGTTTTAATAACAACAACTATCCAAACAAGCCATCATCTCACAACATGGTTAAATAGCACCATATAAGGTCTGAATAATAGCAAATACATGGTTCACCAGAATTACAATCCACTAATAGCAAATACATAGACACAAGTTCAACATTGATACACTTGCAAATCTAAGCAAATTCATTACATACCAAGGTGCACAGCACCTTTTTAACATTGAAACACTCACTCCTCTGAGGCAATTTCTATGATCTTCCTCATCTTGGCCCTGGTGGCTTCCTTCTGGTCGTCCTTCTCCTTCTTCATTGATGAACTCTAGCTTTCTCTTTTGAGCCTTCAACTCGTCCTTCTCCTTCTTCATCATGTCCCTATCCTTCTCTGCCCTAATTCTCAGAACTTTGTGCATGTTAGAATGGTGTGCATCAATGAGTTTATTCTGCTCCAGTTCTGCCCTTGCATCTATCAGAGACTGTTCTGCCTTGGCCTTCAGAGCAAGTAAGACCTGCTTCTCACCCACAACAGTCTTCAGTTCATCTTGTGCCATCTTCAGATCCTTCTGCAGCAACCTTATCTCATGCTGGTGGTTGAACTTCTGTTCCAGATGCTGCAGAGTTCTACCATGCTTTTGTTCACCATGCATTTCCCACAGTCTTCCCAATGCTTTCTGCAAGCTTCTAGGCCATGGTTCATCTACCCACTTCACATAATCACACCGAGGCCCTTCCTACAGAAATCAAGCCAAACTATCTTCAGCAAAAAAAACACACCTGAATAAGGATTGTACTTCTACACAATTTAATTACAGCAAATAAAACACACCTAAATATCACACCCAAGAAACCTCCTGCAAGTGCACCATCCCTCGAAAGCTACAAATCTCCCAGCTACTTTGCGACATTTGCAGCGAGCAGCTGGTAATCCATCATCTGACCCACAGTACTCAGAGTCATAGATGGTATTCAGTGCCTAAACATTGCATTGGATTTCAATCAGGAAAGATCTTAACTAGCTTTTCCCAAAATCCCCCAAATAGATACCACTAACCTAGATTTCAGAGGGAGAGAACTCACATCAGCTTCAGAATCGGAGCTCTCGTAGCCTGTTGACTCCTCACCATCACCCCACGAGACCATCTCCCCTCCAGCGGCGGCGGCTAGCTCCAAGCAGAGGCGGCGGCGCGAACAGATGCGGCGAGAAGAGCGAGGGGGAAGAGAGTGAGCTGGGAGAGAGGACTGACCTCAACGGGAGTTTTATTTAGCGCTGCCCTAACGGCCGTGAGTCCATCGCCGTCTGCCGATGACACATAGAGCTGACAGTGGGTCCCAGTAGTCAGAAAACGTGTTAAACTGCTAAACAGAAGCAATCAGTGCTCCGCGTCGCGACCCAGCCTCAAAAGAGGTAGTTAAGTGTCAAAATGCCCAAAGATGGTAGTTTCCAGACACGTTAGCCTCAAATGTGGTAGCTTTGCGTCATTAACTCTCCATGCCAATTTGTGTGGTGGAAAATTGCTCATGAGTGGATAAGAGATAAGATAAGGACATAATGTGGACCACGAATGAGAAAAGTGTGTGCCACCTCCACTTATCATTTTCCCTCTTTCAATATTCAATACTCCCTTTGTTATGTTCTTGTATACAAGGCCACTATCTCATTTTTTTAGATACCAAAAAAAAATTCAATAACAAGTGTTGCTAGTTTAAACAACTTTATATAAGTTATATTATACTAAATCATCCAACACTTACTATGGATCAGGAGGAGTAACAAATAGCATGATAAAATATGTGTGTTTCAGGATACTTAAACATGTTGCACGTGGTATCTCTATCTCCATGACTACATACAACCTTTACATGAGCACCATTGTACAAGAGACAGTGGCCTTATATAGATATAAATTATATTTTTGGTAGTGTCTTGAATTCAAGAACAGAGGGAGTAAAAATCAAACCGTACCGACACATTGCATATTTTCTGGTCAAGTCTAAAATGCAATGGCTTTACTAAATGTTCATAGAATTGGCATTTAAATCTTGGAAAAAATGTATCATGTGTGTTCCAGAGGCACGGCTTCTTTGAATTACTTGTAGAATTCTGCCATGGCAAAGAGCGGGTTGGGCGGTGGAGGAAGAAGAAAAGTTAATGAATACATGATTTTACTCAGAACTGCTATGCTACAAAAATCCCAAGAATAAGGGTACAGCTCACAAGGCGCAATGCTTGATGTACAATATTGGGGGCGCAGATGCTGATATAGATGAATAATAAATTGCTCAGGCTTTCTTGTCTGGTCTATTAAGATTTAGATTAAACCACTTCTTTTTGCTCGATTTGTCTTTGCCGTCTATGTTACCATTCTCGGGGCTATCGGTTCTGCTCTGCTCAGCTGGATATCTACTGCTGCTGCTAGAAGGCCCAACAGAGCTTACGATAGTTCGTTCTGTTGTGAACGCAGAGTGGATGTCATCCCTTTCTCTCAACATATCATCAACCTGTACAGATTGGGAACCTTTAGCAACATATTCATCAAATGTATGTACTGAATGTCACAACATATTGTCTTCAATCATCAAGATCAACATACAGATCGTAAAAGAGCATATATGTGGGTGTACTGGTAGGTGGATCACTATCTCAGACAATCATGTGCGAGGAAGCTGCTAGACTATACATTCCATAGCGCTGATTGATGAATAGCTATATGCTAATTAGTTCAGGTTGACCGCATGTCAAATGCTATTTCACAAGCCAATTCTTAACAATACTGTTTAAATGTTAGTTCCTCTAGTTTCAATTAAGTGCACTTCTAGTGCATAATCTCACCAAAGGATGCCTGATCAGCTACATAACTCATTCTCAGTATGAGGGGACAAGGAAGAGTTCATGTAAATCAACATAATTGCTTGGCAGTCAATACTACCTGCAACTGGCTGGTATCTGCAAATGCTATAACCAAAGTTTTCATGTCGTCGCCTAATCGTCGCTTTTTGGACGCTCTGTCGTCGGGTCGCTCAGAGAGGGACGACTGGGAGCGACGCCCAGGAAATCCAAGTTAAGCGGGCGCGTCCGCGGTACCGATTGAGTCGCTCGCCTAGGTGTACAGCGCGGGAATCTAGATGTAATTGGCGCACGTCTGTGAGGGAAAAGGGCGGGTAAGCCATCCTCTCTACTCCCTCTCCGCCTCCTCTGCTTTGTCTCTGCCTCCCCCAATTTCTCCTCCCGCGCTGACCAATTTCTCTCGTTCTCCCCACCCCCCCCCCCCCCCCCCAATTTCTCCTCCTCCATCGCTGCCCACATGCACCTCTACTTCCTGTCAGCTTCTGATACTCCTCTGCCTATACAAGTCTGATGCTTCTAACTTGGTGCAGATTGACCATGGCTGAGAATGGTGAGGCTTATGATCCAAAAAAGGATCCAAAGAGGAGGGCCAAGTTAAAGGACACAGGGTGGAAGTATGCATATTGGCCATCTGAAGACAAAAATATAGTGGAATGTCTCCTTTGTGAGAAGGTAATGAGCTCAGGTATCAAAAGGATGAAGCAACATTTGTTAGGAGGGTTTGGATATGTTCTGGTATGCGAGAAAACCACCACCACAATCAAAAGAGAGATGCAAGCATGGTTGGACAAGAAGAGACGGAAGATGCCAGTTGAGGTAGACAATAGTGAGAACCAGCAAGATGGTGATGATGATGAAGTGCAAGAAGTTTCAGCAGTAGGATCGCAGCCAAGCCAAGCATCTTGTATAGCTGCTGGATCAAATGTAGAGACAACTCCAAGTTCCGGGACAACTTCAAAGAAAAGGAATGCAGCAGCTGCCTTATTCAAGATGACGGCACCAACCAAGCAACTCAAGATTCCTGCATTGATGTTGAAGTCTCCGGAAGAAATAGTGAGGCTCAGGCATGCTCCGGGGCCTAAGCAAACTAGCTTGTTTAGGAGTGGCAAGAGTGACAAAGATAGACATGTGGCTGTCAAGTACATATGCAAGTTCTTGTATGACAATGCCATTCCATTCAATGTGACAAACTCAAGAAGTTATGAGATAGTTGAAGCAATTGGGCAGTATGGACATGGGCTGAAACCAGCTAGCTATCATGAGGTAAGGGTTCCATACCTCAAAGAAGCTGTCAATAATGTAGGAGAAATGAGGAAGAAGCATGAGCAAGCTTGGAAGACCTATGGCTGCACACTCATGTCTGATGCATGGTCATGGTCAGATAGGAAGCAAAGGCATTTGATCAACTTTCTTGCCAATAGTCCTGAGGGTACTTTCTTTTTAGGATCTGTTAATGCATCTAGCCAAACGTGGCGGGCTTACTTGAGGACAGAATGAAGGAGATAGGAGTGGAGAATGTTGTTCAAATATGCACCGACAATGGTGCCAACTTCAAGGCAGTGGGAAGGATCTTAACAGAATATCCCAAGCTATATTGGACCCCTTGTGCTGCACACTGTTTGGACCTAATGCTTGAGGACATTGCTAAGTTGGAGAAATTCAAGGATTGGATTGTGAAAGGCAAGCGTGTGACAACCTTCATCTATAGGCATTTGAAGCTTCTTGATAAGATGAGAGAGCATACAAAAGGGAATGAGTTGGTGAGGCCGGCAGCAACCCGGTTTGCCACCACTTTCTGCACCATGCAAAGTTTGCACAAGAACAGAGAAGCTTTGAGGAGTCTATTAGTGATTACTGGACAAAGAACAAGTTAACAAAAACTGAAACCAGAAAGCACGTGTATGAGATTGTGATGTCAATGACATTCTGGAATATCGTCGAAGATACCATCAGAGCATCACACCCTGTTCTCCTTGTGTTGAGAATGGTTGATGGTGATGAGAATCCAGCAATGCCACAGCTTATTGCAGCTATGGACATATGCAAAAACAGGCTGAATGAAAGCTTCTCAAGAAAGCCTCAAATGTTAGAGAAGTCGATGCAGCTTTATAACAAGCGTTGGGATGATATGATGTTGCATAAGCTGCATGGTGCTGCCTTGTTTTTGAATCCTAGTCGATTCTTTGACATCATGGAAAAGGATAGTGACTATACACATACCTTGAGGATGACATTTAATCAAGTGGTAATGAAAATGACGGATGGGGATGAGGAGTTGATAGCAACAATTGATGTCCTAGCTGATGATTATGAAAAAGTTCGTGGTGGGAGCTTCAATACCAAAGTGGCTATCATGAGAAGGAAAAGAAAAGAGTCCACGTGAGTTTCTTTGCCTATCATATTGTATAGTAGTAATACTACATATCAAATTTGCTACATATTTGCAAGAGAACTAACATCTCTATGCTGCATTGTTTTCATTTGACTAGTTGATTGGTGGAAATCAAATGGTGGCCTTGCATTTCCACTCACCAAGATTGCAAGGCGCATATTTGGTCTTTGTTGTTCATCCTCTGCTTGTGAGCACAATTGGAGCACCTTTGAAATGGTGAGTGGACAAGTCTGGGCTGTTTTGTGTCAATTTCAGATCTGTTTCTTGTGGACAATTATGGACTGTTTTGTACTATTTCAAATCCATACCAAGAAGAGGAACAAATTGCAGCATAATACATTGGATGACCTTTCCTATGTCTCGTTCAACACACGCTAGGTTTGCAAGGATTCACAAAGGTAACAAAGTTAACCCTCTCTTCCTAGAAGAATTCCAATGGGACAATGAGTGGGTTGACAAGGATGCGGAAGTGGATCACAAAGTGCATGTCGATGATGATTTAACATGGGACCAAGTTGACACTGCTGCAATTTCATCATCCTCGCTTCTTCGTCGCAATCAGCCTAGGGGAGGGAATGTCTATACTAGACGTGAGCCAGCAATAGTGGATGAGCTAGATCAAGATCCCTTCGTGTGTGATGATGAAGATGTTGATGATGATGTCTTGGAAGATGGAGATCATTCAACTCAAGGTGGCGGTGATGGAAATAATGAGGCTGAGGGCAATGACTTGGAGTATGATGAGGATGACTGACGACGACTTTGACGAGTAGGAGGGTTTCGCCTTGCTCTTGCCCACCGCCTTGGTTGTATGCTTGAGCAGTGGAGTCTGGAGTGAAGTTGAAAGTTGTGTTAGAGTACCTTTTGGGAAATGAGACTCAGACCTAGTTGTTTGGCTCATGGGTGCTTTTTGGGAAATGAGATTTGATATTTTAAATTACTCAAGTAGTCAATGTTCTGAACTTGTGATTAATTTATGCTGTTATGCAGCTAAGATCACATTAGTAATTATTTATGTTTCTATATCTCCTGATTTGCTGTTATTTGAGATATTTCCTGCCATTTCATATATTGTTTATTATTATTTCGCTTAACGCTTAATTATTTAAGTCTCTATACTGAGGTCTTGTGTGGGGCTGCAGCACATGGACCTTTTGTGTCCTTGTGGCTGCATGGTGGTTATGCTGCCTATCAAGGACTAACACCATCCTTGACTGGCTTTTAGGACAGCATCTTAGCATCTTAGACTAGCATCTTGGACTAGCATCTAGGACAACATTTTAGCATATGCTTGGCTGGCTAGCAGCCTACAAATATGTATCCCCAACCCCTCAGGTTGGTATGACATTGTGTGATGGTGTGAGAAATAAACCAGAAAATTGCCCCAACTCCTAGTGTCATCCTCTCCCTCGATGAGAGTAAGAATTCAACGACTAAGTGGTATCAGAGCCAGGTTATCCTGTAGCCTGAGCATTTCCAGCAGCAGCTCCAGCTGCCTCTGTTCACTCCTCTCCCTTCGCACAGACTCTCCACAGCAGCCCCCCCAGCGGCTAGCCATGTCCGTAGGTCACTCTCACCACTCGGTCACCTCGAGCACGCGGTGTTGGCAGGAGGCCGAACTCGCCGCGGCAGAGGAGCATGAGCGAGCGGCGACAGCAACCGCTGCGGCGGCAGCAAGGGCGTCGAGGCTGGCAGCAGCGGAGCTGGGGTGGAAGCAGCGGCGGCGGATGCAGCACGTGAGGCAGCGGTAGAGGCCGAGGCTTTGCGCGGCAGCGCCAAAAGATCCGTTTCTGCTGACGGCAGCGCCAACGCAGACCTCGAGCAGCTAGCAAGGGACGCAGCGCGAGAGCGGCGGCGCAGTGGGCAGCCGAGCACGCCCCCCGCAAGGCGGTGGTGCTCCCAGAGGACACGCGAACGGCGGCGGCGGCCGGGACGACGTAGACCGCGGCCTCTATGGGGTCCGGACCGTGGTCAGGGACGTTGGCCCTGTGTCGGGTGGCCTACCCTCACCAAAACCAACTACATCGAGTGGGCTGCGATCGTGAGGATCAGGCTCCAGGTGCGGCACATGTGGGAGGCGGTCCAGTACGGCGACGTTGACCACCATGAGGATCGACGGGCGCTGGATGCCCTCATCGCCGCAGTCCTGCCAAAAAGCGGACTGCCAAGGAGGCCTGGGACGCCATCGCTATGACAAGCATCGGCAGCGACCGCGCTCGCAAGTCCACACTGCAGGCACTTCGCAAGGAGTGGGAGAGCCTGGCCTTGAAGCCAGGTGAGGACGTTGATGACTTTGCTCTCCGTCTCAACACTACGAAAACTACGACGAGGAGAGAGCTGTCGAGAAGCTCTTTCGTTGCGTCCCCGAGAAGTACAAGCAAATGGCTCGCTTCGATCGAATCTCTGCTGGACGTCTCCATGATGTCGATCGAGGAGACGATAGGACGCCTCAAGCCTCTCTCGGGGCCTGCCAAGGTGACAAGAAGAAGGGGCAGTCTTCTTCCACGACAGGCGGCCGCAAGCGTGGCAAGCCGTGCAATTCGCGCAAAGACGCCCAGGCCGGGGTGCGAGGACGTGCCAAGGGTGATGCCCGCGGAGGCGCCCAGGGTGGCGCCACCGGCAAGCACCGCACATGCGGCCAGCTTGGCCATTGGGCCAAGGGCTATCAACTGCCACGACGTGGCTAGGCCCATGTCGCATAGGGGAGGAGGAGCCGGCTCTGCTCATGCCACATGCGAGCATCAAGCTACCTCCAGCGGCACTGGCCGCAACAGCTCTCCTCCACCTTGACGAGCCAAAGGCACACGCCTTCCTCGGCGACGGCTCAGGTAACGACAAGACTAACGGGTGGTGCCTTGACACCGGCGCCACCCATCACATGACCGGTCGACGGGAGTTCTTCACCTAGCTCGACTCCGACGTGCGAGGCTCCGTCAAGTTTGGGGATGCCTCCGCCATGGAGATCAAGGGTGTCGGCTCCATCATTCTCACCGCAAAGACTGGAGGGCTGCTCACCGGTGTCTACTACATCCCCGCGCTGAGGAACTCCATCATCATCTTGGGACAGCTGGATGAGAATGGCTCGCGGGTGCTCATCGAGCATGGGATCCTACGCATCTGGGATTGCCATCAACGCCTTCTTGCCAAGGTAACCAGAGGTGCAAACCGACTCTACGTCCTGAACATGCAGGTGGCACAACCCCTTGTCTCGCTGCTCGTCGGGACGACGAGGCATGGTAGTGGAACGAGCGCTTCGGGCACCTTCACTTTGAGGCTCTGAAGCGGCTCAGTGCCACGGAGATGGTGCGAGGACTGCCGTGCCTTGACCATGTGGAGCAGTTCTGCGACGTCTGCGTGGTGACGAAGAAGAGGCGACTCCCCTTTCCCCAATGGGCTAGCTTCCGAGCCAAGGAGAGGCTCGAGCTAGTACACGGGGACTTGTGTGGCCCGGTGACACTGGCCACACCAGGAGGACAACGCTACTTCCTGCTGCTCGTCGACGACCTCTCCTGCTACATGTGGGTGATGGTCCTCAGCAGCAAGGGAGAGGCGGCAAACGCCAGCAGACACGCGTAGGCTGCAAAGGCGGAGTGCGGCCACAAGCTGCGCGTCCTGTGCACCGACAACTGCGGCGAATTCATGGCGGCTGAATTCGCATCGTACTGCGCTGATGAGGGCATCCAGCGCCACTACTCCGCGCTATACAGCCCACAACAAAACGGCATCGTCGAGCGGCGCAACCAGACGGTTGTGGGGATGGCTCGAGCCCTTCTCAAGCAGAGAGGGATGCCGGCTGTTTTCTGGGGCAGGCAGTGGTGACGACCGTCTACATCCTCAACCACTCGCCTACCAAGGCACTCGATGGCAGGACGCCGTACGAGGCTTGGCATTGGCACAAGCCGACGGTCTCCCACTTGCGGGTCTTCGTCTGCCTCGCGTTTGCCAAGGAGCTTGGCCACATCGGCAAGCTCAACGATAGGAGCACTCCGGGAGTATTCATCAGCTACATGGAGGGCTCGATGGCCTACCGCATCCTCGACCCAAAGACACAGCGTGTGCGCATGGCGCGAGACGTTATGTTCAACGAATGGCGAGGATGGGAGTGGGATAAGGCGGTGGACGACGGCTCGACTCTGACGTATGACGACTTCATTGCCGAGTACGTCCATTTCGAGGAAGTTGGGGGAGTAGGCAGCTCTTCTTCGTTAAGCATGCCTATCTCAGTCCCCGAGTCTCCATCGACCCCGGCGTCTGCTATACCTACCGGTAGCACCACGCTCTCCAACCACTGCTTCAGCTGCAACGAGTTCTTCGCCGACTCCACCGCAGCTAGAGACGCCATGTACTCCAGCCACTCCTCCGGGCTCGTCTACTCCAGCACCAGCTCACGTCGAGCACAACCCGGTGAAGTTTGCTTCCCCACTCTCTCACGATGAGAAGCGCATTGATGCGTATTATGATGGTGAGCCGCTGCGGTACCCTACGATGGAGGACCTTCTCGGCGACCAACCGGTGCCAGGACTGGTGTCACACGACCTGGCCTCGCGTGTGACGACGGCGAGCCTCGGTCCTTTGCAGAGGCCGAGAGAGACGCGGCATGGCGCGCCGCGATGCAGTTGGAGATGGATGCGGTCGAGCAGAACCGCACCTGGGAGCTTGCTGACCTCCCTACTGGTCACTGCGCGATCACCCTTAAGTGGGTGTTCAAGCTGAAGAGGGATGAAGCCGGCGCCATCGTCAAACACAAGGCTCGCTTGGTGGCACAAGGCTTCTTGCAACAGGAGGGTGTCAACTTGGACGACGCCTTCGCTCCCATGGCAAGGATGGAGTCCGTGCGACTCGTCCTCGCGCTGGCTGCCCAAGAGGGCTGGCGTGTCCATCACATGGATGCAGGGGCGGAGCCAGCTCCCCGCGACCCCGGGCGGCTGCCCGGGCTCCTTCGACAAGTGCCTGTTGAGTAATTAGCTTAATTATGGTACTCGTGTTGATGCATGCTAGGGCAAACTCTGGCTCGCATGGCGTACGTTCGCTCTGCCCAGGCTGCATGAGCTAGCTGGCTCCACCATTGCATGGATGTCAAGTCGGCATTCCTTAATGGCGACTTGAAGGAGGAGGTCTACGTGCATCAGCCGCCGGGATTTGCGATCCCCGGCAATGAGGGCAAGGTGCTCCGCCTGCGGAATGCCCTCTATGGCCTACGACAAGCACCGAGGGCGTGGAATGCCAAGTTGGATTCCACGCTAAAGGGGTTGGGCTTCGAGCTAAGCCCGCACGAGGCGGCCGTCTACCGGCGGGGCAGTGGAGGAAATGCCCTGCTGGTGGGCGTCTATATCGACGACTTGGTGATCACCGGCACCAAGGATGCGGAGGTGGGGGCGTTCAAGGAAGAGATGAAGGCCACCTCTGGGGCCTCTGCTAGTGGGGACTACGACAGACCGCCTACGCCAAGCGCGTCGTTGAGCTAGCTGGGCTCACCAACTACAACTCAGCACTCACTCCGATGGAGGAGAGGCTGAAGCTGAGCCGCGACAGCACAACAAAGGAAGTGGACGCCGCACAGTACCGGCGTCTTGTGGGGAGCCTTTGCTACCTTGCCCACACACGGCTGGACTTGGCGTTCTCCGTCGGCTACGTTAGTCGGTTCATGCAGCGACCGACGATGGAGCAGGCTGTGAAGAGGACCATCTGCTAACCACGCCGGCAACATCAACACCAGCAAGAGCACGAGCAGGATCCTCTTCTTCCTCGGCAAGTGCCTCGTGAGCTGGCAGTCGGTCAAGCAAGCAGCAGGTGGTGGCCATGTCCAGCTGCGAGGACGAGTACATAGTGACCTCCACCGCTTGCACTCAGGCACTCAAGTCCGCTCTGACTCTGGCAAAGAACCCCGTTTTTCACGAACGGAGCAAGCACATCCACGTGAGGCACCACTTCATCAGAGGCTGCTTGGATGAAGGGAGCATCAAGGCAAGCTACATCAACACCAAGGATCAGCTTGCTGACTTGCTCACCAAGCCTCTTGGGAGGATCAAGTTCCTGGAACTCTGCTCCAGGATTGGGATGGTTCAACTATCCCACAAGACGATGCACAAGGCTTAGGGGAAGAATGATGGATAAGTCTCTCTCTACTGAGGTCTTGTGTGGGGCTGCAGCACATGGTCCTTGTGTCCTTGTGGCTGCATGGTGGTTATGCTACCTATCAATCAAGGACACTGTTAGACAGCATCCTTGACTGGCTTTTAGGACAGCATCTTAGCATCTTAGACTAGCATCTAGGACATCATTTTAGCATATGCTTGGCTGGCTAGCAGCCTATAAATATGTATCCCCAACCCCTGAGGTTGGTATGGCACTGTGTGATGGTGTGAGAAATAAACTAGAAAATTGCCCCAACTCCTAGTGTCATCCTCTCCCTCGATGAGAGTAAGAATTCAGCGACTAACAGACAGAGCATCGACATGTCGACTCAATGTCTCGCGCTCGACTCGACTCGACTTAGCGACATGAAAACTTTGGCTATAACAATAAAAATTGCTAAAAAGCATAACAAGAGATATGCGCAAAGCAAGAAAGGGGCATCTCATATGATTGATAAAAACACCTACACAACAAAGTTACTTCTTCCCCTAGCAAGGATGTACCTTATAGCTTTTGAAAATACCTTATGTAGGCCTGTTTCAAATAATGCCATAATTTAACGTGTTTCCTGTGTAAGCAAAGCAAGCATTTGTACAAGAGGACCAAGTAACATGTCGCCATGTAAGAAAGAACATAGTTATTTCCGCAGACAATTTTAAAAGCTACCTTAAGATCTTTTTATCTAGACAAGGCTACATCAATACATCTGTTTGGCTCCGTTTGGCATGGTAATTGATTATGATACTGTTTGCCTGACCAGCTTTTGCCTACTCTACTGTTTTACTAACCCACTTCTGGCTACTACTGCACCTACTTTCTCACAGCAGGTTACGAAGTAAGTTCAGCAACCTTAGTCAATATGCTACCACATGTCGCCATCTAGTGCATTGAATCCGAACTTCCGAAGTAACATGGCCACTATGAAAGTGCACTTATGAATTAGATCTTCTATACCTGCATGTAATCGCTTCAACCCTAGATTGTACAATTAGAGGGCTACAAAAGGATGTCTCTTATACATTTAAACAATTCCACAGCAATGTAAAGAGTACATTATGACGGGAGAAGGCAATACCGCTTCTTTTTCTTGCGTATATCTGGTGGTCACTTCCTGAAACCGTGTCAAAGCCTGCAGAGCCATTTTATTCTGTCAATGCTTTCCTCAAATGGGGAAATGCATCACATCATTATTACATAACAAAGAGGGAACAAAAATATTGCCACTGACTTTTCTGTACTCTGTTTCGAATTGGCGCAGATCATTTCTTTTCTCCAGAATTTTAGACTCTATTTCTTTTAGCCTTTCTGTTGTCTCTTCATAACTCTTTGCACACATTGCTTCAATTGTATAGCTGGCTGGCTTGAAAAAATTGTCACCTAAACATATCAATTAGGATAGCTCAGAGCAGAGGAATGTCATGGATATGAACAGAAAAAACAAGAACGCATACCATATACAGCAAATATATGAGTTCCAGGTTTAAGAGTCGACACTTCACAAGGTTGGAGACCTTCCAATCTTTTAAAGAATGCAGCCTCAGGATCCTTAGCCATTGCCAACTGTAGCACACAGCAACTCTCTTTAGTTCCAAGAGGCATAAGGACTAAAGCCACGAAACAAAACATACATACCGCATTCACGGTCGAGTCCATACGGTACACTTGAAAGTGCAAGAAATACATGCCTGCAGATGTCACCTTGCCAGTCTTCTGACTATCTTCCTGGAGGTAAGAGACAACAGACGAGATACTATTAAACCGGACCTCTGGATTTTTTATTTTATCTGAAATCTTATATGACATGTAGTATGTGCAAACTACAGAAAAGGGGATGTTGGCATGTTTGCCACGAAGGTTCTGGGGATGACCCACCCAGAGGCCAGGGCCACTGTTTGATGCCAATGTTGGCAGCAAATCATTAGAGGGTACAAAAAGTAGGCAGAGAATTAATAGCATTGCTAACGTGCAGACTGAACTACTCCGAGGAAAAAAATGGTAATTCAAGTGCCCAATTTCATTACCATTTCCATTGGTCTGCAGCTTTGAGAGATGCATCTTAATTTGCAAGAAACCATTTCTTCTGAAATTATATATTTTTGTCCTTCAACATGTTGCACATATAGAAACTATATCCGAAGCCAATGTCAGCTGATGTAAGACTGTTTTATTATATCGAGAAGCAGAAATTCAATCTTCGTAGCAGAAGTATTTATTATTATAGTAGAATGGCATGATGACTCGCGGTTAATTGTTTGGCATGCGCTTTAAGCTGGAGTCACTATCTGCGTGTTGGTGAACTTTTCTTATACAACCTTTTTACGCAACTGAACATGATCCCTTGAAGTTACTCTTTTAAAAGTAATCAAGGAATTTAGTTTCTCAATTGGCTGCTAGCCTGAACTAGTTGTAGGATTTGCAGGAACTTATTTGATTATGGTATGTGATGTTTGCAAATTTTCCTCTTAATTGTTGCTTGTTGCAGATCCCACATCGCTAATCCCCATCAACTCTGGATGTGTCGCTTATACAGATGGCTGCTAGCCTGAATTAGTTATAGATCTGCAGGATTTTTCTGGTATGTACTGCTGTATGTGCATATGTGATTCAATTCAATATGGTGTGGCTCAGTTTCTGAATTTTATATGTATTGACAATGCAAATATGGATTGAAATAGCCTTAATGAACTCATCCTCCATGTCATTATTAGACGAATGAGCGATTTATTTATGTTGCATTATTTGTTCTGACATGTGCAAACATAATTTTTTTATTTGTACACACAAGCGGTATCTACAATGATTTTATGCGCCTCCTGCAAGAGTTTCCATGTCAAAATGATCCGACAGTCCATATATGACACTTAAGTGAGATTGGATGACCGGGGAGGTCATCGGGTGATTCCACCACCTAAGCGTTGTGCTTTATTTTATTTTTATTAGTCAAGACGTGCACTGCAAGTACATAATTACTAGTCTTTAGAAAGTAAACGATGTGCCTGGGTCTGGCTATGGAATTTAATGACAATGATAAGTAGGTTTGTAGATGACCTTTATGGTGGCACTTCATTTTATGCCCAGATAAATCTTAGAAATTGGACTGGTGACTACAGTGGAGATTTTTGAGTTCTCTAAACTCTTACTCAAGATTCATACAACATGAATGCAGAAGGATAAAAATGAGGACTACAGCATTAAGCCATTAGAATGTAATCCATGAAAGTCCATTGCCAAACAAATGACAGGCTGTGAACCACATCAACCAGGAAATGATGTAAAGCAAAATGTACCTGCAGAGCTAGTCCATAGCCTCCATTAACTTCATGTTCGAAAAAAAGAAGCTGTACACAGCATTGGGAAACTAAGAGTGAATAATTTCTCAAAACTCACACCAACACACCAAAGCTTCAATTCAAGTGAAAATGAAGAAGGAATCAAACTCATACCTTAAATTTACTTTGTGCAACAGAGGTGACTCTAACTACTATTCCTAAATGAGCTTGATCTTCACTTATTGTTACACCAAAAAAATGAGCAGATTGTTTTTCAACCTACATACAAAAAGGATATTTCACAGCCCTCCTATCATAAGCAATATCGCAAGAATGGCAGCAGCAGAACCTTTCCTGTAGCTGATGTCCCAACTGGGAGTGGTCTCACTGTAACTGTTCCATTCATAGCTTCTTCGAGAACAGTAGGAGATACCGTGGTCTTGATTGGAACTCCAAGCTTGCTAAAAGTAGTATAAGAAAATCAGCAGGCAATTAGGAACCATGAATCGTCACTGCAAATAGTTCTCATCAAATCAAAATTACCTAAAAAGTGCAGCAAACATTGTGTTGACAGTTCCAAGATTGGACAAATCAATCTCCATATCCATTCCTTCATTTTCCAATGCCTGAAAATAAATATGCAAGAGTTGTTACTTATACTTGTTCGTCCCAAAATAAGGCATGCATGACTTTTCAGAGTCTCCAATGCACGACTTTCATATATATTATGCTAAAGGAATAGTAAAAGGAGATATGACATAAAAGCATTTTGCAAGACAAATCAACGATGTTATTCTATTTTCAAGGGTATGTCCTGGGAGACATATCTATTTGCATAGAAAAGGCCGACGGCCGATACAACGTCAATAATGGCTACAGCACACACCGCTAATCCGAAAACTAGCCACCACAAACAGTACACCACAACGACGACATACAAGGGCCTCGCCCGAACTGACCACAAGCTGCGTTACGACCAAAGCCAGGCAGCTCCAAAGAACCAACCTCCTCTAAACTCTCGTTGTCGATGTACAAACGATATTATTCTTGCACGCCCAATTCATATACTTCTGTGCATATTAGTGGTCAAAGCATGGTTTTTAAGGCCATAAAGCGAGGTAATGCAATATATGAAATAAAACAACTGATATATACTAGTACTATATAAGAGATAACACTATATTTCGACACGACGGCAACAATTTGAGTGAGTCTTTCTCAAAATGCAAATATGCTACTGCCAGCAGAACTCCTCTTTTCCATCCTAGATTACAACAAGAGTACAAGAGAGAAATTCATGAAATGCCTAAGGCAGGTTGGACGCCTTAACATCTTGGGGCGCCTTAGCGCTTAAGCAACACTTAGGAGACGACTTAAAAAACCATGGTCAACAGTTTTAAAGCATTGACCACATGCATAAAAATACGCCCTACATTTTGGGATAGAGGTACATCTTATTTTCTCCATTTCAAAAAGAGATCTATTAAAATGATGAATATGTGAGATTTAGCAAACATAACTTAATAAAATAACAAGTAAATAAGCATCAGCATAAAATTTCATTCTGTAATCCTGCATTAACTCATGTTGATAATGATATTAATCTGAGTTCTACTCCCTCAGTCCCATAATATAAGATGTTATTAGCTACTTGGTATAATCATTATCTTGCATAATTATCCAGAAAAAAGAGGATTCGGTATTCAATAGCAGAAGTTAGTGAAAGTGCTCCCTTGCTGGTCGATAGAGGTATTGTTGCACCTTCAGCAGTTTTGAGGGAACCCTGCCTATCTACGACATGAAACCCAGTATTAACCACAGCTTAGGTTCATCTTGTAAAAGAAGAAAGGGTTTGAATCTTTGGTCACTGTCTCATAAATAGACATTCAACACCATGATGCTAGTATAGTAGATACAGCCAGTCAGAAATCATGTCCAAAGGACAGATCTTTATCGTATGGCAATTGCAGTATCAAACTATCAATGGAGAACCAACCCTACAAAGTTTGAAGGTGAATGGTCGGCTAGGGGTTCCTCTTTGTACAGCCATACCAAAAGGCCAATTCATCAATTTTAATAAAGGAAAAAGATAGGAAGAGCCGCACCGCACAAACCTCTCTTCATGCGGCGGTATGTTTGTGTGTTTTTCCCCTATAGGAGTGATGACATGCATGCATGCAAGACTCTGACACCTCATGACAGCATCGCATTAAGTGCTAAATCCAGAATTCCAAAATGATTTATCTCCTAAACCGTTAATCCGATTAGTGATCCATTTTCACCGTCGAGTTCGTCTCGATGAGGACTACGAAACTAGAACCCATGTTGTTAATTGTCATGTTTCGACGAAATTTTTGTGCCGCGGCAGTTGCCAGATTACGTTACCACGGTTGCACAATTAGCAACAAACAGTACCATAATAGTTGTGCATTGTTATAGATGGCGTTCTACATATTTTAGTTGTTATACATTGAAATGATCTACACTACTTCGAGAGACGCTTGAAATGTGTGCAACAACTAAGATATGATATGATTTAACAAAAAATAGTGTCATGCACATTGCATCGGTATATAAAGGCATATATGAAACTAACAAACAAGTTATTTTAATTCAGCAATTAAGTAACAAATAATCTAGCAAGTATTGGACAACAATCTGGCAACTAAGTAGTGCATAACCCCACAGAAACTAGTATTGTGTAGTCTAACATTGCTGCAGAATGATATATAGAAATCTGGCAACCAAGTTTTTATAATCTGGCAAGTTAGCGACAACAATCTGGTAATTACTGACAAAAAGTTCTCGAAACATGACAATATGGGATCTAATTTCAAAGATCTCATCACGACCAAGACAATGATGAAAACGGATTTTCATTCGGATTAGTGGTTTGAGAGATAATTTTTTTAATTTAAGCATTGGGAGGAATCTAATATAACATCAACGCATCACTGCATGCATGCATATTTGGAAACCGCCACACGGGGCTGGATTGGTGCGGTCCAGCCGGGTAGCTCTGTCCTTTAATAAAATAGTAGTAAAAGTGCCCGTGCATTGCCATGGCTGAACAAATTTAGACCTAGACATGGTTTTAAAGGTGTCGCCTCAGCATCCAGGCACTGGACCTCCACCTTGAAAAAATGGCCGCCTTGCCCCCCCCCCCCCCCCCCCCCCCCTCCCAGACGCCTTAACGCCTTCAAAACCATGGACCTAGATATGTAGATAATATATTGGTCTTCTACATTTTCAAAAAACAAATCAAGAAGTTAGGAAGGTGAACAACAACAATCACACCGATGACTGCTACCTTTTCCCCTCAAAACTATTACCTAATAATATTGAAGGGAGCAAGGAAGGTTTCCTTTTTATAGAAATTTGCATTGAGGAAATTTAAAAACTTAAAATTGCTTTCATTCTCCCTATTTTAATACCCTTGAAAAGGCCTCAATGATTTTAAATAAAAATACATGGAGCTTCTTTAGTATGTTTAGAATATCCATGGTTATTTTTAGAACCTTGAAACTATTTTGAATCTCCAAAAAAATCAAATTCAGCAAAAAATATTTTGCAAAAAGAAAACCCTCTTCCCTCTCTCTCTTACCTAGTTTTTAGGGTTCTCTCTTACATTGTTGGGTCGGTCCAGCCTAGCTCTCTTTCCTCTCTATTTTTCTCTCGCACAGCCCTCAAGACCGACCGAGCCAGCCCATCAAATCCACCTGCAACACAGCTCTAGCTCTGTCTTATTGCTCAAGCAGGTGCGTGTTGAGGACCTGCCGAGCGCTCGGCCACGTCGTGATCGTCGTTTTACTTGACCAAGCGCGTTGCTATATGAGAGAGACGACACCGCCTCGTCGAGACCAACCCGGTCGTGCCCCTACCGCTGCGATTTGTGCAGCAGTGAGTGCAAAATTATCCTCTACCCGATCTCTGTCGCTGTCACCATGTTCATTGTTTATTGAATAGCAACAAATGTTGCCCACTAACAGGGTCACCAAAACACATTTGTACTCGCTCCTCATGCACCGAAAACGCCCAAATAGATCCTTGACCGTCAACGTCTTGAGGTCAATGCACTGGCCCAGTGAGGTCACAAGATGCATGAACCTCGCCGGTGCAGCCTGGAGAGTTACGAAGGTGTCCACAGACTAGGTGTCCTCCATAGCCAGCGCCTCAAACGCCTTGTGCAGTGTTTGCAACTTCGGCTCACGGATGCGATCATGGTCAATGTTCACGGATTTGATAGCTCCCATGCCATCTTTGTTGTGTCCTTGCTAGCTAGTGACACCTAGTCTTTTAGGGTTCTCAATACAAACTCTATCTCGCCGCCTCTCCTCCGCCTCCTCCATAACTCGGTTCCCCCTCCTCCGACCGGCCTTGCTAGCATCGGGAGGGGTGGGGAACCCGATCTATGGGTGGAGTTTTCGATAAAAATAGTGTTTTCACAAGATTAGATTAGGGTTTGATAGCCATCTTCTTTTGGCCTCTACGCCAATGAAGATGACATCGTCTACAATAAGTGATCTTCGGCCCTTCGTTCGACGGCGAGATATTCCCGACATCAATGGTGGTGTTGTTAGATCACAGTTCTAGAGGTACGGTCTTTCAAATCTTACTTCGCCAAGTCGGTTTGAGTTTTTCTCATGGTTGCCGCATGGAGGATTATCCTCGCAATATTTGTCTCGGCTGCTAGGTTATTGACAATGGTGATTCGTACACTCAGCTCTCCAACGACATCGACCAAGTTGTTCGGTCTCTTTTCCCTGAAATATTGGTGCTAGTATTCTTGCCGATGTTGGCTGATTATTTTAATGGGTGCGTGCCTGCATGTAACCTTGACATTGCGACTCAAATTAAAAATATGGGAGCACCTCTATTGGTATTTTGCAAGTATATGGTATGATATCCATGCCATTATTTTTTGGCTGCCTTCAGAAAAATACAAGATTGTGTCATGGAAGAAGAGTTTGAAGACCTAAAAAATTAGCTCGTTTTCTTTTAGACTTTATTTTGTAATAGTTGGAGACATCTCTACCATGTACTATTTATTACTATAAATATTTGTGGTATTAATTCAAAAAAAGAGTTTTTTAGGATTCTCTCTTCCATTATTGGGTCAGACCAGCCTAGCTCTCTTTCCTCCCTTTTTTCCTTTCTCCCACAGCCCTGCAGCCCAACCGAGCCAGCCCATCAAACCAACCCGCAACATAGCTCTAGCTCTGTCTTCTTGTTCAAGCAGATGAGAGTTGAGCACCTGCCGAGCGCTCAGCCACATCGTGATCACCGTTTTACTTGACCAAGCGCGTTGCTATATGAGGGAGACGACACCGCCTCGTCAAGACCAACCCAGTTGTGCCCCTACTGATGTGATTTGTGCAGCGAGTGCAAAATCATCCTCTAACCGATCTTTGTTGCCGTCACCCTGTTCATTGTTTCTTGAACAGCAACAAATGTTGCGCACCAACAGGGTCACCAAAACGCATTCGTACTAGCTCCTCATGCGCCAAAAACGCCCAAACAGATGTTCGACCGTCAACGTCTTGAGGTCAATGCACTGCCCCCAGTGGGGTCACAAGATGCATGAACCTCGTCGGCGCAGCCTGGAGAACTTTCTAGACAACCGTGAGCTCCTTCAGCTCATCGCCCAATGAGTGGATGCGACCATCTTGTTCGCACGCGTTGCGAAGGTGTCCTCCATCGCCAGCGCCTCAAACGCCTTGCGCAGTGTTTGCAACTTCGGCTCACGGATGCGATCATGGCTGATGTTCACGGATTTGTTGGCTCCCATGCCATCTTTGTTGTGTCCTTGCCAGCTAGTGACACCAACATGTCCTCCGGCACGCCCTGGTAGATGACGAGCAGCGCGTCGGTCTTCCTCAAAGTACACCGCCGCCCACGCACCGGCTGATTGCAGCGCCACCCGCATATGCATTGTCCACAGTGTGTAGTTGGTGCAGGTCAGCTGAGGGTAGTTGATAGGTCCCCAGGCCTCACCGGCTGCACTGTCGTTACCGGAACTAGCTCGTGCGTTTTGCTGCGCCATCAACCTTCTAGCCCTCCAGCACCGCCCGTCATGCCTCTGGATCAGCCCCTGCCGCTTTCGCCTCGGCAAGAGCCTCCTCCATGGCCTTCTGCGGCTCCTTCAGCGCCTTCTTTGCCATCTCCGGTTATCTCCTAACCTAGTGCTCTAATACCAATTCTTAGTATTCCCTCTCTGTTCTCTCTCTTGAGCAAATGCAGAAAACAGAGGAGCACACACTAGTATATTTTAGCAACCCATGCTTACCCACAGCAACCTATGCTAGGACCTATTCATGGTTTTTAAGGCGTCGCCTAAGCGATGCTTAAGCGTCGGAGCGCCCCGGAAGGGCAAGGCATCGTGCTCGCCTTAGACTCATGTCGGAGGCATCCGATTTGGACCTCTGAGGCGTCCAGGTCGTCACTAGGCGGGGAAGGCGTCGCGCTGGTCCTCTTTTGGACGACATGTAAACAGAGAGAGATGACAGGGGAAAAAGAGAGAGATGACAGATAGGAACAGACCAGTCACGGAATGATTGATTGAAGAGAGAGAAGCTCTCTCCTCTCAGGCTAGTAGGAGCTGTTTCTGCCCGTGTCTGCTGCTTTAGTATTGTGGCTCTAATATAGTAGTAGTAGGCTAGTAGCAGCTGCTGCTAGCATTTGGATGCTAGCTGCTGGAGCTGATTAGAATAGTGTTGCTGGTCCCTGGTTGTATTTGGAGGTTAGCTGCATGCTGATTAGAATAGTGTTGCTGGTCCTTGAATGCTATATATGGGCTCAACAACCAGCAAAGTAAGCCGTCACGCCTCGCTTCGCGCTTTGAGCGCCTAAGCGGAGGCGCCCCCCAAACGCCTTAACCGCCTTAACGCCTTAAAAACTATGGACCTATTTATACACAAGCTCCATGAACCGACCTGCCACAAACCACTTAGCTGGAGAAACTCAAAACAAACTTGTGCTCTTGTCAGTTCACAGCCTGTAGAGCCTACAAGCCTGACAAGCCAACTTGGAGACAGCTGCAGAACACTGCAACATGCATCATCTATTCAGCACACAATGACACAGCCTATGTGCACTGTTCACAGACAGGACACAATCATGTGCCATGTTCACACACACCTAGCACACAACCTATGTGTGCTTCACACTACAGCCTGCCACAACCGTGTGCAGGTCACACCATGACAAGATTATATACAGGCTAACGCTTTGTAGCTTGGCCTCTAGCTTGAGTCAAATTGAAGTAAATTGCACATGCTTTGCACATTCAGACATTTGATACGAAACAACTTTAAAAGAGTTAAAATGTATTCATACGAATAACTTGGGTGTTGGTCAGTCATTGATTCAATAATGTATCCAACTTCGGAAAATGTAAATTCAGGTACAGTTAATTCAGTATAAGGCTTGTAGGTGATTTTCTCTAAATCAACAGTAAGGGTATATGAAAACCTAAGTTTATTTCATAGACGTTTCACCTTGCTTGTAAGACAGTTTCATTAGAGCATCTCTAATAGATGATGTAAAATAGGAGAGGTGCCCAAAAAACTGACTTTTCCATCACCTGGGGCAAAAAAAAAATCCAACAGGTGCTCTGAATTTTTTTGGTGATGTAGAAAATTTAGGGCAGCTCCAAATTTTCCCCACATGTGATGTGAATATATATCACCACTGGGGTGATGTAAAACAAATCTAGCTCACGGCGCAGCCCAACCGCTAGGCTGAAATGCCCTGCACGTGACCACCCTGTCCGCCTCCCTCCCGATGTGATCGCGCCAGCCAAATTAAGGCTGTGGGCCGTGCCTCCACCCCTCCCGCTCGTCCCAAATCCACCCCGAGCCTGCCCAAGCACGGGTAACACTGGTCATTGGTGACGGTCGCAGAGATTCTGCCTTCACGGAACTGGAGCTTGGCAGGGACGGACTGGTGCTAGGCGCCGCCGTGAACAAGTACGACGTGCTGGCCTTCTCCTAGGAGGCGGGGGACCTGTGGGTCTACTGCTGCCGCCTTACCTTCACGGTCGCGGCGTCGCCGTGCGCATCGCGCTTGGGAACACCTCGCGGCGGATGTGTGCTAGGGCGCAGGCTTCATGGCGTCGCCGACCAAGTCCCGAGTGAAGCGGCTCCGGCAGCGCACCTGCAGACAGGCATGTTGCTGTTGCTGTCTCTAACTCTGTCGAAGCATTGTTATGCGGCCGCCGGATTGCTGGCCATTTTGCTGAACTGAAAAGTCCGCACGTGCTCTGCTGCTGAATTGCAACTGCAATTGCTGCTGAACTGCAATTGTAATTGCTGCTGATGAAAGCGACTTATCCGCGCGCGCGATGCAGCTGAACTGCAATTGCTGCTATGCTGCAACTGCTACTGAACTGCAATTGCTGCTGATGAAAAGCGACTTGTCCCCATTTGAGTTCTGCTGAACTGCAATTGCTGCTGAACTACAAAGTATGGTGGTTTTGATCCTTTAATCGTAAGCTCGTGGAGCTGACTCCATGTTAGTTTAGCATGTCAAGCCGGCGATGTTCAGATCCTTCAGTTGTAAGCTCACTATGCAATATTCTCTGTCATATTGTGCGGCGCCCTATTTTACATCACCTGCTGCGACAGCTTTGCCCTAAAATGCATCATCTTGAAAAGCAAAAAACTGTGTTGGTGTCCTATATCTCAGTTTTTGGTGAGTATATTTTTAGGGCACCTGTTTTGGCTGCCCTATTTTACATCATCTATTAGAGATGCTCTTATCTCGCATCTCCAAACATTTGAAAAGAAAAAGGAAGTCAGATGATATTTTGCAATATCTAAGTTACTATGCCCGCGCGTTGATGTGGATTCCATGATTAGTATATGTGTGAGCTATTTCGCAAAAAAATAATATATGCACGAGCTATGCGAAGAAATACACTAATATGTTGCGGATCACATGATTAGTATATCTAGGCTCTATTTTGCAAAAAAAAGCATATATGTGTGCTATGCAAAGAAATACACTAATATGTTATAAAATAACCAACTAACCTTTTTCATCCTTCTTATTCACCCAAACCATGTGTATCCTTCTAATCTAAAAAAAGTGTATCCTACTTTAGCTGCACATCAAAAGAAAGTGGAATATTTATTTCTCTCTTTTTAATTTGTATGTCATCTTTGTCTCCCAGTTTGCTCACACCGCACTGTTTCTTTAATTGTACTACAACACTCCACTTCCTTCACTTTGTTATGCACTTTCTCATACATCTGAAAATCTCCACAACAATTCATTGTGCTTACGCCCACCCATATGGTGGTCCACTGGCTTTTGACACATGTGTCTTTTTTGTGAAGTGTCAAGCCACTTGCATCACTCCATGATTCACAAGAATACCTTCTACCACACACCGTCGTCAATGAAGCAATTCGTTGACGACTCGTACATGGACAATGAGGTCTTTATGACAAAGGGCTCCAAGCCATGGCATTCAACTCATTGCCGTTGGTGGAACAACTTAATGGGCATTTGTATCTTTCTCCGCTCATAGTATAGCTTGATGACAACATAGACTCAGACCTCAACACTATTCATGAGGCTCATACTTACCAATTGTTGAGGCAGAATCGCTCAGCTCATTTCTTCTTCTCAATGCCATCTCTATCTTTCTTCTCCAAAGAACACACACATATAGACCAAGTACAATCCTATTAGCTATGTCAAGTTATCTCTCAAACATTTACAGTTGTCTTGTGATCTTGCAGCCAACTCACGAAGTATGCTTTTCTTTGTGGGGACACAACTTATCTTTTTTGGAGCCTTGGAGGTGCGGTGGACCACACCCTCTCGTCGGCAGGAGTTTTCCACTTTTTTAATGTATTTGTACTGTCTTCTTCAGGATGGTGAGGCGGCGGCTATGTCCTGGAGTGAGAATAAGGTTCTATCATATCCACGTTCAGGTGGTGCGCCTAGTGCTGCGCCTAGTGCCCACGGATGGCGCGTGGAGTTGTCTTTCCGGCAGATTTCTTGCGAGCCCTAGGTGTTCATGTCAGTTGGTGTGGTTGCAAGTCTGCCCTTCTGATCAATGGTTCTTATCTTTGATGATGGTTGCTGCTTTAGTTTGTCGGTTCTTTGGGTCTTGGCACGACAATTTTTTATGTCTACTACAACAAGATTACCACGACAAGATTTGCCCAGATCCAGTGAGGAGTGAGGACAGTGGCGCGCCTTCGGCTTGCTCTAGTGCTCGTAACCGTTCACTAGGTGGTACAGTTGATGGTAAACTTTTCTTTATAAAAAGCTGACCTACCCATGTAACCTACATAATCTCCGTTCAAAAAAGAATATCGTAAATTTGTCTAAATATGCATATATCTATACACTAAAACAAGGACCGAGGAAGTTTATAACCTACAGAGACAGAATAAATAATGTAAAAAAAAGTTATGAGGTGGCAAATCGCGTATTATTTCTTGCGATAGTACACGTGCGAGAGCTAGACTCGAAAAACAATTTAGAGGATAGCTGCTACTCCCTCCGTTCACTAATATAAGATATTTAGCTTTTTATAGATTCACTTATTTTGGTCTGTATCTAGACAACTTTTAGCGTGTAGATTCACTCATTTTGATTCGTACTTAATTAGTCTACTTTGAAACATCTAAAAAATGTCTTATTATTAGTGAACAGAGGGAGTAGATGTGTGTACAAGAATCGATTGACATGCTTGGTAGTTGGTTAAGCTAGAAATAATATCAATGGGGTCATATGTATGTCCTCTCCATTTTAATGATGTCATTCTTGATAAATAAACAGTAGCTAATTTCTAACTTTTATTGGGGTCACAGATGACCTAATGCTCCTAAGGCAGCTCCGTCCCTCGTATCGTGCGTGTTATCAGCAATAATGCACCTCGTTGGAGCATCTACCGTAAGCCTAGCTTACGCTTGTAAAGTATCGCGGCAAATCGACGCGATGTGTTATTGAGAGCTGCAACAACAGTTTCTCCTAAATGAAGCACAAGTCCTCTATCCAACTCATAGCTCTAGGTTAGTTTGTTAATTAAGATAAAGAATGCAAGCGGTGGGTTGTTGCCTTGTTGGCAAGGATAATTAATTGGACAAGGCTTTGCCCGCACCGCGCTTATGCGCCCATTCGTGCGCCACGCGTACATGGCAGGCATCCCGCACATTACTTGCCTTTTCTCTGCAGCAATTTTTTCTCAGGGCAAAAGAAAATTCGGAAATACAGTTTTGATACTCATCCCTTCCGCTGTTCCGCAATTCGTGCTACCATCCCTGCGCCTCCGTACTGAGCATCCTCCCACCGGCGGGCAGTGTGAACGGCACCGGACAGCCGGAGGAGCTTCGGCCGAGGTGCTCATATGCATCCCCCCATGCCTCCCTTTGTCCCTATTGAGCTCCCATTGGCGGCAGCGTGGACGGCGGCAGAGGAGCTTTGGCCGAGCGATGTTTGGCCGCGAACTGGGTGCGGCCAGCAGTCGTATTGGTGCAAGAGGAAGGCGGGCACCGGAAGTCTGCAGCGTCGGTAGTCTAGTACGGAGCTGCCTCCCAGAAGCGAAGCTGCTCCAGCCTTAGCTTTAGAACTGCTCGGAAGGAGATACCTGCAGGGCTCGATGTTGTTTGTTGCATGCAGGCGGTGGCATATGGTTTTTAATTTGTTTGATGTGTGACAACTCCGGACACCGCTTTCGCTTTAATAGTAAAGATGTAACTCTTGCATAACATTTTGTGCGTTTTTAATATTAATATTAATATATATAATAATGGAGTAAGCCGCTTAAATGGGCTATCTTGAAGATGTTTTTCTTAGAAACACTGCTGTCACTTGAGCGCACATCTGAGGTGAAAAAGAGACTATATCTTAGGGGGTAGAAATATATTTCATATATGTAAGTGCAGACACCTTCGTCAAAACATACTAACTGGATGGGAAGAAGTACTGAACCTCAGACATACGTACTACAACCTACTTAAGTACTATTACTGGATCTTGTGTGTCCTTGCATTGCTATTGCCTATTGTATTCCAAATTGACCAAAAAATATCCTGGAGAGTAGAGAGCCAGCAGAGACCGGGAAACTCAGACACTCACGTGACGGTCGCATGCTGTGTATCTGCCGCATTCTAGAAAAATAGCTTAGCCCCTAGAAGTTGGTTTTGCACATGCTGAGCCGCGCCTATGCAAGGGCAAATCCAGCACATGCTGGCCGTTGGATTCTTCATTCTTCTAACGGCAGATGTGGATCCATTACATAAAATCAATGGCAGTAGTTGCCTGAGGTGATTTGGTGGGAAACTGAGAAAGAAGTGGTGATCCAAATTTGAACTGCTACATTATAGTAGTAGAGATGAACTGGGCCAAGGTTTGACTAGATCACTCAAACTCGTCACGTTTTCAACCCTATTCCACTTATGCAAACATTGGTCCAAAACAGGTAGGGACATTTGTGCTAACCCCAAGCCTCCAACTAAATTACAATTTTGTCTTCAGTGAAGCACCACTTTGAAGTTTTTATAATAAAACCACAGTAACTAAATACTCCCTCTATTCCTTGATATAAGGTGTATTATATTTTTGGAGAAGTCAAACATGACTATCTTTGACCAAGTATTTAAAAAATAATATTAGCATTTACAATGCCAAATCAGTGTAACTATATCTAGCAAGTTTCTTTCTGAACTCATTATATGAGAAAAGGTGACAGAATGCAGAACCATTAAGGGTGAAGATAAAATATGCATAGATAAAAAAAATCTACTCAAAAGTAGTCTGGTAGATTCGATGAGAGAACCGCACCTCAAAACCAGCAGTATCATATTGCCTCCGTTTCTCAGGGTCTGAAAGGATACTGTATGAATATGCAACTTCTTTGAAGAGATCTGACGCTTCTGGGTTGCTAGCATTCTTGTCCGGGTGGTACCTGACAAATATAATAGGGACTATAAAAATATCCTAAAATAGGACTTATCAAGTTATCGACTCTACAAAAATATTGAAAACAAACGTAAATATAATTGGTCTCTTTAAGTTCTCATACAATCAATTATTTATGATAAACCAAGCCCTAAATTTTGTGGTAGCAGTTAAAACTAAAGAGTATACACGCAAGAGGAAGTTCTTGTTAGGATTTCTATGGTTTCTCAAATTTCTCCTTATATGCAAATAAACAGCAGACAGAAAGTACAACATCATCATTGCAGTGTATTTCCACATTGAAAGAAAAACGAAGCAACATGCTGAACTATTAAGTAAATTGCCGAAGAGGATCCCATTACTAAAGAGAGTCTCTAATTCCAGGCATGGAGAATCATAATATGAACTGAACCACCATAACATCTGTACCATCTGATAAAATTGTGACACAAGAACCGCGCATTTTCGCTAATGACCAATGAAGCCAAGCAATATGTTCAACTAATCTACACTGTTGTTCTTCTGCCTAGACGAATCGAAAGAGCAGGAACAGTGGAATGGGAAGCCGTGGGAGGGCTGAGCACGAACTTGAGCGCGAGCTTGCGATATGCGGACTTGATTTCCTGGTCGGAAGAGTCTCTTGATACCGAGAGCACCTCGTATGGGTCCCGCCGAAGCGCTGGCGCCGAAGGCCCCTCCATCTTCCCCGACGACGCCATCAGGGGGCAAAACCCTAACATGGAGCAACAAATCACAAACCAAATTCAGCGTAAGTCAGCGTGAAATAGGGGAAGCGTGGGCTCACCGATACGCAGGGGCGGCCAGATCTCGCCGCCTCCAAGAGAAAGATACGGACGGTGAGACGGACAGAGAGGGTGTGCAAGAAGGATTTGATCTGGTGCAAGAAGGATTGGTCCGAAGGGAACTTCCGTTGCCTTTTTTTTTTACCCGGTTGAGTCTTAGTTACTATTGGTTCGGTGAAGGCACTTTTGCTCTACATCATTTGATTTCCTATTTTAGTCCTGATGAAGGTAAACAAATAATTACCCTCATCTGCCACCGATTAGTGAAAAAACCGATCCAGGAAAAAAAAGGAAAGGAAGCCACGACCCCAACCTCCTCCGGTCAAACCCTAACATAGGGTGCTGCCACCGCCGCTGCAGTAGCATGAGAACAGGGGAAGCGCGGGGGGCACTACTCTCGCACCCACCGCCGCAGCTCGGTGGCGTCCTCCTATGTCGCCACCGTGTCTCCATGCCCCCCTCACCTCCGAGCCCCTCCACTGCCGCCCCCGCCAGCGGCACCTTCGCTGCTCCGCCGTTGAAGGGGAGGCGGATTCGCCGGCGCCTCAGAGAGAGGAGTCTCCCTCGACCAGCCTCCAGCTCTAGGATCCACTTCCAAGCCCTGGTACGCCCCCTCTAGCCAGCAAGGGAGCCAGACCAGACGGCAGAGGCAAAGGATGACGCCCCCGTGGGTGTGCGTGATCAGGGGCGCGGGTACATCGCCTTGGGGCTCGTCAAGCTGCTCCTCTCCCGCGGCAACGCCGTCCACGCCACGCTCCGCGACCCATGTATGTCTCTCTGTCTCCGTCGGTCAATATACGCCAATCTGACTCCTGCTCCTCATCCTCCGGCAGCGGCTGAATACACGGTTTGGTAATACCGGGCGGTGCTGTTTCAGGCGACCCCAAGAATGCGCATCTGAAGCAGCTGAACGGGGTGGCGGACCGCCTGCGGCTGTTCAAGGACGACGTGCTCGACCGCGCCACGCTGGCCGTCGCCGTCGAGGGGTGCGAGGGTGTCTTCCATGTCGTGTCACCTGTGCCCGCGGATAAGATTGTCAATCCTGAGGTTAGCATAGGTCGATTCACTTGGTATCCTAACTGAAGCTATCAGTGTCAGACAATTGTAAAATTGTTGCAACTGAAGTAGCATGTTTCGTTCACGCAGCTGCATAAATCGCATAATTTATTCGTGCTTCCACGGTTGCAGGAACAAATCTAAAATTACCACCGATATCGACTTATGTTTATATGCAACAGTTTAACCTCTAAATTGACAAAGCTATCGATATTAATAAGAGGCTTGGAACATCTGAATTTTAGGAAAATGAGTAGAGTAGGAAAATTATATGTTCAATGCTTTATTATGTGATAAGAAGACTGACTGTTTGGTCCGCAAAGATTCTTAATGATTTCTTACTAATCTTGTGCTAAATTTAACCATGCAGTCAGAAGTAATGGAGCCTGCTGTGAAGGGCACCTTAAATATTCTTGAAGTTTGTTCGTCAATGAAGGTTCACAAAGTTGTGGTGGTGTCATCCACTTCTGTTGTTCATTTTAACCCGATGTAGCCTCATGGTAAACCCAAAGATGAGAGTTGCTGGTCAGACAAACAGGTGTGCATGAAAAATGAGGTTAGTAATGTTGGAATTCAGAACTGTGAGTTTCTAGAACAAAGAAAATTACTCATATGTACTTAGTGAAGCTTAGTAAATAATTTAATTTTGTTACATAAAGATTTCAAATGTCGATTCTCAACTGTTGATTTATTAAGATAATAATTTGAAGCTACAGATGGTTGCGGCATGTGAGGACTAAGTTCAACCCTTTTGCTATTTCCTCGCTCATGTTGTTCTTATTTTCACGGTCTTGCTCTGCTTCAGCCTATGAGATCGGTAATTGAATTTTACGGTGTGAATCTTCCTGACATTGTTAGGGAAATCCTGTATGTGTGGGCTGCTAGAGTAATATAGAAAATAGCATGGTTATATATACTCACACAAAACTCAGATTTTGTTTCCTTGTGATCAGTACTAGATGGTGGTCATCTTGGTGTAGACAGTCAATTATCGTGCTCTTACTTCTGTAATTCATTACTGAGTTATCAATTTATAGGTTTGGAAATTTCTTAATTGTATCATTGAAGTGCACTAACACACACAAGCTGCTAGCTATCAAATGCTTTTGTCGCAGTTGGAAGTAAATAATGATTTAGCTCTGAAGTTCATTTGTGTTATCAATAATTTTTAAATTCTTTATAATTTGTTTAAATTGTGGAACAGAGGTGCGGAAAAATACTCGACACCTATAGAAGGGATGGAACAAGATCTTGAGGAACTCGAGCGAGCAAGAAAGTAAGGAGAATGACTATGTACTTAACATTATCATTTTGTTTCTTCCTGTGATTGCTATAATGTCCATCTCTTAATTGTTAGTTCTTCTGGGTTAGTGGATAGCAAATCATGTAGTTCAGTTAAGCATGGAGAAGAGAAAAAACCTATGGGTCTAACAGTTTACAGGAATCCTTGACCCAACACTCCTTTACCATGAGATCCCTTTGCCTAGAACTTGTGGTTTATGGCTGATGTCAATTCCCTTTTAGGTGCTTGTGAATGTTGTAAAGTATAGGTGGAAACCTTTGTGGATTAGCATTGATGCGTAAAGAATTGTGTATATATTCTAGCCTTATTCTTCAGGTAATGATTAATATGAATATTACCTGTGATGAGCCTTATGGCACCTTCTGCTATTTAATGAAGTTGATTCTGTCTTGTTTGCTCATTGGGTGTCAACCATGACATTGGTACCATATGCGCCACACAACTGATACTTTAATATTGTGATGACCTTGTTCAATAAAATTTGATATTTATACTATCGCATTTAAATGTATCATATAATTTCTTGTCAGCATTTCCATACAGTGTGCATATAATTGGTTGTAGCATATATATGACTCCTATTATATACTCCCAGGTGTACATACTCCCATGAGATCTAACGGGTCAAATGGATAATATCCAACATGCAACTAACAAACCAGGGAAAAAGAATAGCGTGCACATCTAATGCCCTGAAAGTTAGCAACGATCCTAATCCGGTTTAAAAATTGCATGCATGTATGCGTTATCCTATATTTGAATTGGTTGGAGTTGCTCACGTGATCTACCATCAAGAGTAGTATGTATTATACGCTACTTTTGAGTATGCGCTGTTATTATAAGTTCAACTATGTACTTTTATTCTTAAATTTTCAGTATATACTACTTGCAGGCATGAAGTAATATTTAGTCCAACTTTGAACAAAGAAAATATTGTGCCTATATGCTAATTGTTGGAGATCAAATTATACATAAAAAACAAGAGTTTAGAATCTAACATTTTCTTAAGTTGGTATATACTATTTCATATTTTGAGAGAGTATCTACTTTATTTTGCCGAGAGGGTATATATACTAGTACGTTTTTTTTAGAAAGCTATACACTATACCTTGTTAAAAAAATTAAGTACATGCCAGTGTCTAGAAGGGAGTATATACCACTTTTTTGCTAAAATAAGGTATATGTACTAGTATCTTATTTAAAATGAGTATATACCACTTTTTTGCTAGAACAAGGTATATGTACTAGTATGCTATTTAAAATGAGTATATACCACTTTTTTGCTAGAACAAGGTATATGTACTAGTATGTTATTTAAAATGAGTATATACCACTTTTTTGCTAGAACAAGGTATATGTAGTAGTATCTTATTTAAAATGAGTATATACCACTTTTTTGCTAAAACAAGGTATATGTACTAGTATCTTATTTAGAATGAGTATATACCACTTTTTTTTGCTAGAACAAGGTATATGTACTAGTATCTTATTTAGAATGAGTATATACCACTTTTTTTGCTAGAACAAGGTATATGTACTAGTATCTTATTTAAAATGAGTATATACCACTGTTTGTAGATATACCACAATTTCAATAGGTCCATACTACATTTTTTTCTCAGGGAGTGAGAGGTAGATTTTTTTATGTTATTGTACAGTATAAACTTTGTCAGTGCATATATAGAGATGTATACACTGTTTTATGTGAGCTATATACCTCATTTCTAGATGAAGTAATACATACTGTGCAGATCAAAAGAAATATGCTACCATGAAAATGAAGAAGTATATAATCCTCTTTGAATAAGTATATACAACATATTGGATTACTATGTGTACACCGATTAACATGTTCTTCATGCTCACACTCTCCATTCGTGCTAGATGCCTAGTTCGGAAGAGGAGCAAACTGACGCATAGCTCAACTAGCTCGTCGGAATTCTCAAAAAAAGTAGCTCGTCGGTATATATGGCTGCTTCGCATCTCCGTCGTCGTCATCGTCGAGCCTGCAGCCTGGCCGTGTCTAGTCTACACTGTCATCGTCGTGAGCCGCCGATGACCTCATCTCGTATCAGTCGGATCGACGCCGTCTACGTCGAGCCGCGGGTCTTGTCGTCATCGACGCGTCAGCCACCACGATGTCTTCATCTCTGTCGTCGTCGAGCCATCTCAGCGAGTCCTGCAGCTAGCCGCATGCCTCTTCTCGTCTACATCGTTCGTTGAGCCACTCTGCTTGCCGCCCTTCACCAATCCAATCTGTAACAAGCGGGAGTAGTAAGAAATGAATGCATATCTTACGAATATCACTAGATTCATACCATGTACCTGAGCTTCATAGCCGTCATCGACAAATCACAAATGAATGCATGGACCCATACCAGGTGAGCTCCGTAACCGTCCTCGGCAGAAAATAGCTGGGGTGCAGCGTACCTGAGATGTGGAATCACCAATCCTAATGAAAGTAGCCGCAGGTGACCCACTGAAGTAGCAGCATCTTCTCGCCGACGGAATTGGACCGATTGTTGCCAGCGGCCTGCTGGATAGGAACGACGATCTTGGCATCTATGCCGATCAAGGGAGAGATACTCCACGCGGATTCGCAGCTACCGCCAGTTGCTGTCGGCCGCCGGCGGCTTCTGGTGCAAGGGCTGAGTGATTTCTTTCCGTGTATTTCTCTCGGGATGTCACGGCTGCATCCTAAAAAATAGGATTCTGTTCAACATAATTTTGAATAATCCGGGATTGTCTATAACGATCGGGTTTAGATAACTCAACCCGTTAGGTGGTGGGCATGCTACGATTGAGATGGACGGTCTATTAGGAGAGGAGTATGTACTCTTAGGGATACCATCTAGCTCAGGAGATACGTTCATACTGCTTCGTATAACTACAACGTACTGCTTGTTCGCAAACTTTGAACTGCTCGTCTGTCTATATATTGTTTTTCATCTAATTTCCAAACCGTTTATTAGAATTGTGCAAATAATATATCATTGGAAAGCTAATAAAAATCTGCAACTTTTTTGTATTCAAACTTATTTCAAATTATCATCCGTTTAAATTTAATTTCAAAAATCGGAAATCTTCATAAACACGTATAAAACGTATTTTGGACTTAATTTCCAAACCGCTGATTAGAATGGTGCAAATGATATACCGTTGGAAAGCTACTAAAAATGCGCAACTTCTATATCTCTGCAAGTTTTTTCAAATTCTGTACGATTTTCGAGTAATTTTGAAAATACGATATTTCAGATCTACTCAAAAACGACGGACAATAATTTGAGCAGAGTTTTCCAAAGGTTTGTCAGAATAATGCAAGTAATATGGCATTGGAAAACTATGGAGTAGGCGCAACTTTTTTGTTCACAGTGTCTTCGCAAATTTCTTATGGTTTAGGAGCAGATTTGAAATTACAGCTTGTTGTTTGTAGTGATTAGCTTCGAACGATTTTTACCGGTATTATCAAATGGTATATGCAAATGATACAAGTAATATATTGTTCGAAATGTGTCAATAAGGAGCAACTTTTTGGTCAAGATCATATTCCTCAATTTCTTAAGGTTTAAGAATAATTTGTAAAATTTTAAGTTTACATATTTGCATTGTTTGCAAGATGGTGACATGAAATTAACAAGCTAAAATTCGTGATTCCTTATGGAATGCAATAGGTAATGAAATTAGAGTTATACTCTACCATAGAAATCATTTGTGCCAATGATTGAGGCGATACGTGCTCAAAGCAATGAGATTTGCATAATATATTTCCGCCCCGAAAAAACAGAGTATTCGTACTTCCTTAGACACGTATCGGTACTTCCGTTTTACAAGTGTTTGTACTTCTGTCATAGCTTCAAAAACTATTTAGAAAAATAGATGGAACTTTCTCATACGATGTCCGTTTTGTGTCCACAACCACTTAAAATACTCAACACAACAACGCACTTCAGTTACAACCTTAAAAGAACACATCCTAAGTATGGTTTTATGCGGTCAAAGTTCAGTCAACCCATTTTATGCATATTTAAACAATCATTTGGCCTTCCATTCGATTTCCGAATTGTGTGATTTTTGTTATGTTCTAAAAATAAAGGCAATGCCTATCTGAGCAAAAAAAAATCATTTTGTTGTACTCCTCAAAATTTAATATGTGTACTTCCTTAATTGAGACCTTACACTTCATATTTGTCATTGTTGTACTTCCTTTCATTTTTGCGGATGATGCCATTATTTGTCTTGCAAATCAAATTATGGAAGACTTTGCACTTCCGAAAGTGAACATCTGTACTTCATGTTGTGAATACATGTACTTCTTGCTATCATTCTTCTGTACTTCTCTCGAGATGATTTCATAATGTTTCTAGCACTCCTAAAAGTTGAACCTATGTACTTCCTATCGAAACTATGTGTACTTCCCATTGTCATCGCATGTACTTCCCAAAGTTCAACACCCGTACTTCTTGCCATCATCGAGTATACTTCCCCTAATCTCTGTATGTAGTCCTTGGAACAGAAGTTCTACACTACATAAAACCTTGTCTCAGAAAACCAATATGTACTTCATGTAGCCAACAGATCATATACTTTTCTGGTATTATTGCATATACTTCCCGTTCACACAGTTTTGTACTTTCCTCTAGATAATTTATCATTTTTCTAACACTTCACATGGAAGTTGCACTTCCGAAAACTAAATACTTGTCGTTGTCACCATGTGTACTACCCAAAATCAATGGGTTGTACTTCATTAATTTTGTGAAGGATTTTATCATTTTTGCAAACCTTCACTACGACTTTTGCACTTCTCAAAGTTGAATCTACTTCCCGTCGACAGTATGTGTACTACCCATCTTCCTCGTGTGTACTTCCCAAAGATGAACATCATACTTCCTATCATCATTTGGTATACTTCCTGTAGTCTCTGTGTACTTCTTATCGTAACTGTCTGTACTTTCTATAATCAATGTGTGTACTTCCTATATTTTTGTTGATGCTTTAATATTTTCCTTGAATTCACGAGAGACTCCGCACTTATAAAATTGAACATTTATACTTCTAGTTCTAAATAAATGTACGTTCCCGCTCTCATATTTCTATACTTCTCTCTAGATGGCTTTCTATCATTTTTTACCATTTCACGTGAAATAGGTACTTCTGGAACTGAACAATTGTACTTCCTATCATAATCGTTTGTACTTCCTAGAAACGTTGTGTGTACTTTCTAAATTTTGTGGACGATTTGATTATTTTTACAGCACTTTGCAAAACTGCACTTCCTAAAGCTATGCCCTTGTACTTCTCATCATCACTATGTGTAATACTCATCGGTTACTATGTGTATTTCCCTACATCAATAATCTTTATTAATTTTTCTACTCTTCTAGAAGGTCTATGTACTTCTATGAGACTATGTGTGTACTTCCTGGATTAAATATGTACACTTTTCATGGACAATTTCCCACTTACTTTGATATAGGGATTTTTGCAATTTTTAGGGTTGATAATGTGTGTGATGTGATGCTACTATTTTTACTTCCGAGCATATTTTTGAAATGCATTTTAGCTCTTAGGTAAGTTCTTTCCTACACAAGAACGAAATTTGTCTATTTTTTCAACATCACTAATTGCTCTTCCTTGATGGATGATTTTTTAAAACTTTATTTATGTTTCTATAGCGAATGCATTTTTCCTCATACACTTCTATAAAGCACATGTACTGTAGCCAATAGTACATCCATACTGCCTCCAAAGATGCCACTATACTTCCTTGTGTGTTTGTTAAATTACGACAGACTAGATATATCATAAATTTAAATTGAACGAGAGAAAGGTGTGAGAGGAAGACGACACGACCAACATCGAGCAGGAATTGAATCATGATCAGCTTCACCCACTGTTTGAAAAAGAAAAAGTAAACATCGTCTAGCTGCCACGGATACAGCGATATAGGCTGGAGCATACAAAGTTTGCCCGTCGGATCAGCTGTCGAGAGGGAGGAGTCAGTGGCGATTCTTGAACGATATTGAAGGGTAGGCTCAAAATAGTAGAGAACTACCAGCGATTTGTCACTTGTACATAGCAATATGGTCGTGTGCACTTCAGATTCTTATATCCAATGTCAAATCAACAACTAAAATAAGAAGCACAATAAGATATCTTGCTAAGTGAATTACTCAATAAAAACGATGAAGGATAGCGAATTACCTAACTGGGCGCCTCCTGGTTTCAATGAATATAATCTGCAACTACATCCCAATAATTGACGGAGGGGCATGGAGCTGATCGAGAATTCCACTTCCTAGACAACCTGAGCCCGGCCGATCCCCATCTGCGTCAGCGACTGCGTTCAGTTCGCTGAGTTCAATAGATCGTGAGTTTTCCCTGCCCGCTTCTATACCGCCGCACCATACGACCTAGCCGAAGAGGCTAACGGGCGATTGGCAAAGCGATGGAGTTATGCTGGTGTTGTAGGTTACGTTTTCTGTAGTCTGTACTGGGTAGAATGGGCCAAACTAACGCACCATAAAGGTCCAAAAAACTGTTCATTGCTTCCTTTCTTGTTCCCTGCTTCTTCCTGTACAGAACGAATGAACTGGCAACCAGGGGAAGCTCTGATCCATGGCTGAATAATCAAAGAACATATATTTAACATTCTTTTTGCAAAATTAGAGGGTAGGCTTGAGCCTGATGAAGCCTACCTGGTAAAATCGCCCCTGGGAGGAGTAGCAGGGCTTGCCCTGCTGGCCGGTGCAGTGCCACGCCAACGCCATCGGTCACCTTGCTTTCAGGCTGGGAAGCGGTTGGGAGAGCAGAGCGGTTGTGCTGGGGGTTGGTGGACGGGGTCCTAGCGAGGCGGCAACAGGAGAACGAGGCCCAGTGTCGATAAGGGAACGAGTCGAGCTAGTCCAGCGTGCTGGAGGGAGGTATGCTGGATGGCGGCGGGGAAGCTGGCCTATCCGGTGAGCTAGAAGGAGGCGACCCTGGTCGGCGAGCTGGAAGAAGGCGCCCCAGGCCGGCGGCGGAGGCGAGCTAGTCCCGATGTGGGCTGGATGGCGGCGGGGAGGCTAGGCTGTCCGGCGAGCAGGCGACTTGGCCGGTGGTGAGGCAGCACGGAGGCCCTGCATGCGGGGGGATCGCAGTGGGTGGCTTGGCCGGTGGCAGGAGTGTTGGCGAGGTTGCCGATGGCGACTCTGGGAGCTTGAGATGGCCGGGGGAGGGCGGGTGACGGGCCCGGCGGCTTGCAGGGAATTGGAACGGGGGCGCGCGAGGGACACTTCCGACGGCATGCGGTCAAATGGAGCCGGCGACGCGCTGGCCGGTGGCGCTGGTTGCGTAGGGGCAGGCGGTAGTGCGCCAGGTTGGGGACGAATGCGTGCGTGGGGTGTGTCGAGCGGGCATGTTGGGGATAAGGTTTGCATTTTTTTCTTGACTTGCTGAGCGCGGGGTTTGTTCGGTTGTTTTTTATTGGATCGGTTCTTTATAGAGTGCAAAATGTATAGAATAATATTCTATCATCAGTTGTAAAATAGTCTCACCCTATATATATATATACCTATATATATATATATATATATCTATGCTGATTACTGTACAATGTGCGTACGTGTAGCATCACCACTAATTTATGCTAAGAATGGTTTCTTGCAGATGGACATGCCTCTTGTTAGGCTACTATACTAAGAGCATCTCCAACAGCCGCGCTAAATTTCGGCGCTACAAACGGCGTTGCTAGCGCGTTGTAAACGTATACCGCGCGTTGGAGGGAATTTTCCCCCACCGGAAGCGCTAAACTGGAGCGAGCGCTAAAAACGTTCCTTCGCCGGACGCGCCATTATACAGCGTGCAGCGCCGGCAGAAACAACAATCACACCCAACTATGTATCAAAGAAGATCGAACAAACTTCATAAATTCACAAATAAATATACCATACAAATAAACAAATTGTTCATAACAAATACAACAAATACATCAAATTGTTCACAACAAATACAACAAGTTTACGGATCAACATACAACAATACAACATAGTTTTGAAACAATACACCATATAGTTTTCAAATAGTATGCAACTATTGTTGTCTATGCCAATTCCACCATTCTTCCATGAGATCTTTTTGGAGCTCATCATGTGTGTTGTTGGAGCGAATAGCATGGTATGAGGCAATGAACCGGGCAATCCTATGTGTGGACCTCCTCACTTGCACGGGAACCCCCATCAACTCATAGTGGGTATGATCAACATTTTTCCCACGATCATCCTCTATAATCATGTTATGCATGATGACACAAGCGGTCATGATATGGTCCCAAAATCTAGCCGGCCCCCTCACAATGGCAAATTGAGCTTGCAAAATCCCAAATGCTCTCTCTACATCTTTCCTAGCCGCCGCTTGTGCACCGTGAAATTGGGTTTGTTTCTTACATCGTGGATGACTAATTGGCTTCACAAATGTTTGCCACCTTGAATATATGCCGTCGGCGAGGAAGTAGCCATAGTTGTAGTTGTGGCCATTTGCTTCAAACTCCACCGATGGACCTTCCCGCATTGCAAGTCTTGTCATTAGTGGTGACCGTTGAAGAACATTGATGTCATTGCAAGACCCGCGCATTCCAAAAAATGCATGCCATATCCAAGTCTCATGATCGGCGACCGCTTCAAGGACTATAGTGGGATCCTTCTTGTACCCTTTTGTAGCGTCCTACCTTTTAACAAAGGTAGAACTACTGTGAAACTGCTATTCCCTGGATCACTGATAGCATCACAGAATAAAATATAGCATTCATTGCAGATAGTGTACTTTATTACATCGCAGATCCAGACTCGCAGGTCTTTAATTATTGCAAAAATAGTTTATAGTCACTTGGACTATCAAATACCAGAGTTCAACTTAATAACACAACGGAAATAAAAGCAATGAGCCTTCATCTTCAGCAATATGCCACAGGCAGTCATGTTGGTATGCAGGCTCGAGACTCCTCCATCTACTCCTCATTAGAACAACCTACACGTTTGAATATGTAGCCCCGAAGGGGTCAGTACAACAACGTACTGGCAAATGACACATATATGGTGGCTGTTGTGAAAGAACTATACTACATGATATATAGCTGGTGTATCTTTGGCTAATTTGCATAAAGCAAGTTTTATCCTATATCAGAACATTTTTAATTTCTTTGAAAAGGTTTTTGAGATGAGCACATGGAAATCACTCGAGTCCATCCCTCGAAATGACCCCATATGATTAAGTCTATCTTGAACTACTTAGACACCCGAGTCCATCCCTCGAATGACTAATCAAATTTTAATAAATTAGAAAAGGTGATGAGATTCTTTCGTACAAACCTAAGTGCACTCTCAAGCCACCACATACTCTAGGTCCTTCCCCTAGGCATGCAGCCCTGAGCAGCCACTAACTAAACTAGACATCACATACTCTAGGTCCTTCCCCTAGGCATGCAGCCCTGAGTAACCACTAACCCAAACTACCATTCTACCCAAGTGATTCATTGAAGTTGTTACTTTTAAATTAAGTAGCTGGCATAACCTTCAAAACAATAGTAGCAATCCTAGCAAAGGTTGGGGTTCAAGTGTTGGCTACACACTACTAGAATCTAGCATTGCATAAACTTCTTTGAATATCAACCTATCATGCATACTACTGGTAAAGCACTAATGCAGTAGTAAAATAGGTAGAAGAATGTGTATCACTTGCCTTGGAAACAACCAGCACAGTCACAGCAATCACACTTGTAGTTCAGCTCCTCTTCACAATCTAAACAAGAAATAATTTACACACACATAAACACACAATTTCAAAATGGCAATCATAAACATGTATGCATGCTGGTTTTAAATTTTTTGAAAATCTTGGGATGTTACAGACTAACCCCCTTAAGATGAAGCTCTCCCTCGAGCTTCGAAAAGGCTAGCAAAATAGGTATGGGTATTGTTTCTCAAAGGGTTTCTCCATGCTTTCAAGTATCTTCCTCTGTGTGGTGACTCCACTGTGCTCTACAGAACTTGATGGTTTCTTCTGGTAAAATAAAACACTTCCCTACCATGTCCATAACTTCTAGGCTAACCTCCTTTAGATTGTTTAGCCTAAATTTTTTAATTTCCAAACAGAATTTTGTATCTAATCCTCTTCTGCTGGGGTGGTGGGTGTAACTGCCTTTTCTAGTACCTCAGTGGGAAAATGCATGTTTGCTCACAATGCTCTTGATATGAATAAATGTGATGCTCCATTATCAAATAGAATTCAATGTTGTAAAGGAGTTAAGTGTAAACGTACCCATCACTTCTTCAACATTGATGTGGTTCACATGTCCCTTCTTGAATGGATTGGGCTTGGCATTTTCATCTGGCTTATTCTCAGGGCAGTCATTTGCAAAGTGTCCAGTTTTCCTGCACTTGAAACAAGTGATATGAGAGAGATCCCTATTGGTTCCCGACTTCTGAGGGTGTTGCCCATTTCCTCCATTCTGATGCCCATTGTTTCCATTATGATTCCCATTGCCTCCATTGTGGTGACCATTGCCTCCATTCTGATGGCCATTTCCTCCATTGTGGTGACCATTGGAGTGGTTTCCCTGGATTCCACCATTGCGCCCATGGCCATTGGAGTTGTTACCATTTCCATTTCCTCCAGAGGAGTGGTGTCTCTTGTGGGAGTGTTCAGTGTGAGTCTTGCCGTTGCTAAACTTCCTCTTACGGTTTTCTTCCTTCCTTATGTTGTTGTCCAGAGTGACAGCTTGGTCTAGCAGAGCCTGGTAGCTTGGAGCATATCCACTAACAAAGTTATCTTTAGTTCCCCTTTGAGTCCCCGGAGAAACTTATCCTTCCTCTTGGCATCAGTGTCGATGTCTTCTGGTGCGTACCTGGATAGAGAGCAGAAGTCATCCATGTACTCCTTCAGTGTCCGACCACCCTGCTTCAGAGTGTGGAATTCGTCCTTCTTCAGATTCATAATGCCCGTGGAGATATGAGCATTACGAAAGCCTTCCCTGAAAGTGTCCCAGTCCAGACCTTCAATTGGATTGGTGACTTGGTAGGTATCCCACCACATCGCTGCTGGTCCCTCAAGTAGGTGGGCAGTGAATCTAATCTTTTCAACATCTGTGCACTCACAGGTAACCAAGTCCTTGCCGACTGAACGCAACTAGTCGTCGGCCACTATTGGGTCTGTGGCAGATAAAAACTTATTAGGCCTGAGCCTCAGGAAACGTGCCAACCTGTCAACCTGGGGTGGGGGTGGTGGTGGTGGGGGTGGCGGATTGTTGTTGTTGTTCATGTTGTTGGCACTTGCTTGGATGAATTGGGTCATCATCTGCATGAGCTGAGCTTGGGCTGCGGCTAGCTGTTGAATGACATTGTTGTTGTTGTTGCCATTGTTGTCATTGTTGTTTTCACGACGAGGCGGCATCTGAGGTGGTTTTAGCACAGGTAAGTAACAAATAGATAGAACTAAAGGAGAAAATCTTCCTACCCATGCACAATACAACATTCCAAGCAACAAACAAGCTAAAATCAAACAGTCATTGGAAATCCTTTTGATAGGTTTTGGAAAACACGCTAACAATATAATATGGTCATACACCAATTTGGTATGATCATTAGGTTATCGTTGGTTCCATAAGCTAGAAGTAATGGTGGTCTATTCTACAACTGTCTTCATTGCTCCATTTCTTGATGACTTCCAGAGTTGGGTCATCTAAGGTAATCATTTGCAAATGAAGTAGAAGAGAAATACAAGAAGTTTCAAAATGCAAACATTCCTTTAAATTTTAAATAGAAGCAAGATGAGGTAGAGAATTTTATCCTAGGGTCTTCCTATTTCTAATCCAAACCTAGGGTCTCGATCCTACAGGCAACACTATGCTCTGATACCATTTTGTAGCATCCTACCTTTTACCAAAGGTAGAACTACTGTGAAACTGCTATTCCCTAGATCACTGATAGCATCACATAACAAAATATAGCATTCATTGCAGATAGTGTACTTTATTACATCGCAGATCCAGACTCGCAGGTCTTTAATTATTACAAAAATAGTTTATAGTCACTTGGACTATCAAATACCAGAGTTCAACTTAATAACACAACGGAAATAAAAGCAATGAGCCTTCATCTTCAACAATATGCCACAGGTAGTCATGTTGGTATGCAGGCTCGAGACTCCTCCATCTACTCCTCATCAGAACAACCTACACGTTTGAATATGTAGTCCCGAAGGGGTCAGTACAACAACATACTGGCAAATGACACATATATGGTGGCTGTTGTGAAAGAACTATACTACATGATATATAGCTGGTGGATCTTTGGCTAATTTGCATAAAGCAAGTTTTATCCTATATCAGAACATTTTTAATTTCTTTGAAAAGGTTTTTGAGATGAGCACATGGAAATCACTCGAGTCCATCCCTCGAAATGACCCCATATGATTAAGTCTATCTTGAACTACTTAGACACCCGAGTCCATCCCTCGAATGAGAATGACTAATCAAATTTTAATAAATTAGAAAAGGTGATGATATTCTTTCGTACAAACCTAAGTGCACTCTCAAGCCACCACATACTCTAGGTCCTTCCCCTAGGCATGCAGCCCTGAGCAGCCACTAACTAAACCAGACACCACATACTCTAGGTCCTTCCCCTAGGCATGCAGCCCTGAGTAACCACTAACCCAAACTACCATTCTACCCAAGTGATTCATTGAAGTTGTTACTTTTAAATTAAGCAGCTGGCATAACCTTCAAAACAATAGTAGCAATCCTAGCAAAGGTTGGGGTTCAAGTGTTGGCTACACACTACTAGAATCTAGCATTGCATAAACTTCTTTGAATATCAACCTATCATGCATACTACTGGTAAAGCACTAATGCAGTAGTAAAATAGGTAGAAGAATGTGTATCACTTGCCTTGGAAACAACCAGCACACTCACAACAATCACACTTGTAGTTCAGCTCCTATTCACAATCTAAACAAGAAATAATTTACACACACATAAACACACAATTTCAAAATGGCAATCATAAACATGTATGCATGCTGGTTTTAAATTTTTTGAAAATCCCGGGATGTTACACCTTTGAATTGTCCATGCCATGCCGCTGGACAATTCTTCCAACTCCAATGCATACAATCAATAGAGCCAAGCATACCTGGAAATCCTCGGTCGGCGTTGAACTCCAAAAGTCTTGCCATGTCTTAAGCATTGGGGGCTCTCAAGTATGTAGATCCGAAAACATTCACAATTGCCACGGCAAAGCACTTCACACACAAGATAGAAGTGCTCTCTCCCATGGCCAAATGATCGTCAATTAGATCATCCGGTATACCATATGCCAACATACGCAAGGCGGCGGTCACCTTTTGATATGTGCTATGACCAAGTTCTCCGGTGGCATTTCTCCGTTGCTCAAAGAATCGATCATACCTGGTCACCTCCATTGCGATGTGCTTGAACAAGTCGATGCTCATCCGAAAATGCCGCCGAAAATAGTTTCCGGGAAATATCGGATTCTCATTGAAATATGACCGCATCAACTTCTCATGCCCTTTAATCCTTTCTCTCCCGCAACTTTTGTCTACCGAACACCGATCCACCTATTTTTGGCTTCTTGACGGCGCGGTATGCTAATAGCATGGATATGTTCTCTTCTTCCTCTTGGTCGTACTCGTCATCCGATGTATCGGATGATGAACTCTACAAATATACATATAAAATGACTTCACTACCACTAGCTAGTAGGAAAAAATTGGCTAAAAATGATGGCGGCCGGCGGAAGCGCATACCTTGGAAGCAAACCGGCGAGCGTCTTGGCGGCGCCATGTTGACAGCAAGCTCAACGCCATGGCGACGGCGGTACGGAGAGGGGCGGGGAGAAGCAGCGGCGGCGTCTCGGGCAACGGTGGGAGGCGACGACGCGGGGCGACGGCGCGGGACGACGGCGCAGGGCGACGGCGCCGGGAGGAGGCGCGGGCGAGGCTGATCTACGGTGCGGCGGCGAGCTACAGCACGACCGGCAGCGGCAAAATCTTGCGGCGGCGGCGCGGGGGGGAAAATGGAGGGCGCGAGGGGGGGGGGGGAATTTTCAGCCCGTTGGGCATTCACGCGCGTCCGAAGAGTTGCCGCGCGTTGCAGCCAACGCCTCACATTTGGTGCTCCGGATAGTGCAAACGCCCGCGCGCCCCAAAAATTTTGCAGCGCCGCCGCGGATACCACGCCTGCTGGAGGGCCGATTCCGCCTCCGCGCGCGGTATACTGGCGGTTTTTGTGCAATACTTTCACTTTCACTTTGTTCTTTATTATATATATGTATAACACGCTATAACGCGGGCGTGCCAAAATACATATGTGTAACAGTTCAATACTTTCACTTTGTTCTTTATTATATATATATATATATGTTTTTTGTGCAATAAGGCTTATTGCAAGGTGTAGCGGCTAAAGAGACCTACCTGGTTATATTCTCTATGTAGTCGACATTTTTTATTTGGAAAAAAATTACATGAAGCTCTCTAAGTGCGAAAATTGTCATTTTGTGGTTGTACGACACAATAATTATGTGTAGATATATTATTTAGTAACTATGAATTTAGGTGCGTGCCCGGCAAGCGGTACACCTGACTTTCACACTTTAGGAGATACGTCTTTAGGCGGATCATAATAACCGTGGTTGTGAGTCCAAGTCATGTTCCTCCTCTTTTGGCACCCTCGCCATCAATGAATTCGGCACGCCCATCGCCTCCTCTAATCTTACCCCACCTCTCTTCTTTAATGGGTGTTGCTTCAGATTAAAAGTAGCCGATATGCTGAGGCGGAGTGGTAGAGACTTTAAGAGTGAAGCTCGCTGAATTTTTGTCGTGGCACCCTTGCTACTTGAAAAGTGCAAAAAAGTGTGGAGGAGAATGTCAAACCATGGGACATTCTCTAAAAGAGTGAAGCTCGCAGAATTTTTCAAATATTCCATGTTCATAGATCCAGGGGCTTAATTCTCTAAATGTATCGTCCCATATTTTCTCTCCCTACACCATCCAATAACCTAGCCGACGCATGCATTTCTTGTTGATCCTTCACTGTCCTAGAGAGTAGGAAGAAGAGAGAGGAACGGTTCACATACACCCCAATTCCGGTGTTTAGGGCTCACTTGGAGAATCACTATGACATAGGCGACCGATAACTGAGTAGGAGCGACTCACTTCTCCGATGTATTCCTCTCATCAACGACCAATAGTAACAACATTTTTATTTAGCCGAATTATTAGCGTAGAGGCTCAGATGATTTTTTTTTGATTTTGCATGTGTAGGGCCGCAAGGGAGATGTGCAAAGCTGCTCAATCATTATGACTATTTCATGCAGACATAGCCAGAGAAGGGACCGGTTTCACACGATTTGTTGACCGCATGCAAATCGAGTAATAAAATAAATAAGATAAGGGAACATTTCCGAAATAATACCACACTAATTTGTAACATGAACAATTATCGGCTAATCGGAACATAGTGAGCCGTAAATACCATAACATCACACCTTTGCCCTAGTCGCTACTGTCATCCGGACGTATAAATAAAGAGTGAGTACTCTCTTCGTTCCGGTGTGCCTAATTCCAAAATCAGTTTGTTCCGATTTAGCTTTCACATACTCTTGTTTAATGGATCGGCGGACCTCTTTCCCCTCCTCTAATTACTCTTTGTGTTTCATCCGATTGGTTGTGCTGGTAGTATATTGTAGTGTGCCCCAGTAAAATGGAAGATTGATTAACATTGTTAATTGTGAAAGATATGCACTGATTGGAGAAAAAATAGGAGAGAGAGGAGGATTTAACGCCCAATCCCATACACCTATGGAGAAGATACTAGAAAACTTTATAAATGTGTCCCTATAACTGGGGGATCTCATTCCTGATTTATGTTTATGGATGGGGCTTTTAAGTCTTATCTTTTTTGGCTGTGAAATATGTATGCCATCAGATGTAGATTGGACGGCTTAGATGTGTTGAATGTTTGATGTCAAAAAATTTGAGGACGACGTACCATCACTGACTCCCATTTAATAGTAAAGATAGGAGAAATTCAAATCTTACTAACGTATTGCTCTCAACCCAGGCTGACGAGCCAAGGTTCTTGCATTTTGTTCTATACCGTTGTTCTAGCTAATACAGTAATACTACCTCCTCCAACTTGTATTCCGATTTGCTTGCCTCTATTTTTCCAGCACTTAGAACTTTTAATTATTTATCTGCAGACGATAGATACAATTCCTAAGTGATAAGGCAGAAAAGCTACACGAAGGTCCTCCGTGAAGTGCTATCTGGTATTAAGGCAAAGAAGCTACTCAAAGGTCCTCCGTGGAGTGTGCTATGTATCTCTTCACATAGAGGTCTGCTTCAGTGCCCCCTCCCAAACTTAAAAAGAGTAAATCGGTTTTTACTACTAATTACTTATTAATCCCAATAACTCATCATAATCCATACTCGTATATCCGTACATATATGAAATAGTACACCAAATCTGTTCATCCGCACGTGGACACGACCATGATCTGTTCCCGTCGAGCATCTTTTGTCACCGCCCAGTCCTTCTCGAGGGAAACCGCCGCCGTAGTTCGGGTCAGAAGAATTTGGTCATGCACTTCCGCTGGCGGCACTCCTCACAGCTGGATCTACGTCCCGTCACACAAGGACCACGCCGCCGCCTGATTCCGCACTAGCTCCAGTCGCCGCCGCAGACCTGCCCTTGTGGTCGTTTTGGGCGCCGGTTCGGTTTTGGCAATTACAGCAACAAAGTGGGGAAGTAAATTCCCTGAATGAGTTCTCCTTTGAATTCTGGATAACTTTTGTGTTGAAGTCCGAAGGAAATAATCTATTAGAATTAGTGGAAGTGGAAGGAGAAGTTGTTGACCGTCATGGCTGTAACCCCCCATCTTTCTTGTTTGCGCACAACGAGGAAAACGACCAACCTAAGCGACAAGGACGAGTGTACAGATTTTGTATATGTATATGTATCCGTACAAATTTAAGTAGGTAAGAACATAAATAATTAGCGACTTAATAATTTAGGTAAAGACCATCATGCCCTTAATTACGAAGGGGTATGAAGCAATCTGAACTGTTATTGTGTTTAAATTTGAGGAGGGGGACACACTGAAGCAAAAGTGCTTCAGATATAGGATTATCTTTCTGTCCAACATATGCTCATATTTTCTCCTGGAGACGTGATGATTTTTTTTTTGCAGTTTTGCACTACTGGGATGGCATAGGAGGCACAATCCTTGCCGGTGAGGTTCCGGTGTCGCCTCTGAAACATTGTCATGTGGAAGTGAATAGTTAGTCTTTATAATTTTTTACGGCAATATTAGTTGACAAGTGATTTCCCTTCTTTGTTTGTTGGTTGAGAAACTTAAAATACACCACTTCAACTCTTTTTATGCTTACCTGTTTATTCCGCATTAATATTCCTCATTGATTTTTTATGAATACTTACTAATGCATGTTGGTTGTATATTTAATTCAATGGCTTCCTTTTTTGCTCCAACAATTTGAGCTTTACAAGTTTTCAATCCTGGATCACTGGCATCAAGCAAGAAGTACATTTGGGCTTAGGTCACATGAAAGTTTATTATTCAATAGTATATCTCAAATCAGCACATATTTGGATTAAAAAAGTTTTAGGTATGAATTCTGTAGCAATGCATGGGGTATCACCTAGGTATGTGAAAAGTTGTGTTGCTGGCCTACAGGCCTATGATCATCACCACACTCAAATACAGAAACGCACCTCCCTCATTGATGCCTACGGGATAGCTAGGAGAATTGAGGCTTCAAAACCCTTTAGAAAAGGGAATGCACACCACCGGTCTACTAGAACTACTATCTTCCAGAAAACAGTCCCCTGCACAAGGACAACAACACTAAGACTCCATCACTACCTCCTGCCACTACACCAAAACAGCTCCCTGAAGCACCTGCTGTCAAAAGTGACAAATGCTTTAGGTGCGGAGATAAATGGGTCCTAGGTCATCAATTTGAATGCAATATGAATAAACAGGTGAGAGCTATTGACGAGGTTCAACCCCGGCAATGCCCATGCTTGAGGGCTTTCGAGACATGAAGAGCTTGTGGGATCCGGCGAACTCGACGGCGATCAGACGGCGCAGAAAACACAGGTTTTACCCAGGTTCGGCCCCCGCGATGGGTAACGACCTACGTCCTGCTTGTCTGACTTTATTGATGGGGTGGCTACAATGGTGGCGTAGATGCGATCTAGCCGAAAGGTGAGGAGCTCTTGAGATTACGAGTGCTCAGGTGGATGGTGGCGAAAAGTGTCTAGATAGGCTCTCGGATCTCCCTCCCAACCTTTTATATGCGAAGGTTGGGTCCCAGGATTGTTCTCCAAGCCAATTACAGATAGAGGCGGTTTAAATAAACCCTAGACAAGTCCTAACTCGACTAGGTCTCCTTCTTCGAGTCTTCATGTTGCACGGCAAGTCTAGCTCTTGGGCCGCACCAAGCTATCAACGTTATGGGCCTTGTTATCCCTTTGGCGGTTGCCCCTCCTGGACCGAAAACCAGGTAGGCGAATATTGAGGGCCTAATCGGCATTCCTTCGTCAGTAGCCCTCGAGTGCCTGGGATAGTCGAAGACTATGGCAGGGACTCTTATTCGAGACTTTGCTTGATTGCACATACCGCCTTCGCCTAACCTGTAAAAACACAAAGGCATAGCAGGTATACGAATGATTCGTTTAGTAGAAATAGCCAATTCGAGTAATACTCATTCCGAGCCTCAAAGATGCATAGTTTGATTGCTAGGGGGATCGATATAACTAGTCTGAGACTCATGTTGGGTCCAGTTAATTGCTTAGTCACAAAAACATCGGTTAGCCTACTCAGATTCGAGTCCCCCGACTCGAACCCGTGTGGATTGGCGCTACTTCGACCCGAGCCGCGTGTGGACTTATCAGGTCGAAGCCCAGTAATGTGTAAGGCACTCGATGCGTCCATCAAGGCAAGTCTTCATACCGTAGGTATGGAAATTTTCTCGGTAGAGCGCGCTTGATACGAATACCGGGCCATCTAGTGTTGCTAACTGTGGACTTACCTTCGTATTTGACATACGGCATCCGAAATGGTATATTGCTACCAAGATTCGGGTATCAAGAGTGAGCATAGGCTTAGAGCCGGATTTCAGGGAACTAGGAGTTGCACTCGAATTGAGATTGAGGCGCTGCTGGCCCTGAATTAGAGAGAACCTGGGGACTGAAGCCCATAGTTGATTGCAATAATGGCGCTGACGGCCATAACATATGAACCCCTTATTCAGGCGAATTTGCGGCACTGCTAGCCGAAAAAGAGAGATTCAAGGGATTGAAAGCCATGACTTGAATGATAAAAAGGGCGTTGCCAGCCAGAGAACAATTCGAGGGATTAAAATCCATAACTCGAAGATCAAAGCAATGTGGCCCGCCCGAATGCGGCAAACCGGGGAATCGAGACCCCTTGCTCGTGAAGCATGGAGGCACTGCTGGCCCATAATAAATAATTCGAGGGATAAGAATCCACAACTCAAATGCCAAGATGATATCAATCAAAGCAAAAAGATCCTTTCGGGTAGTCATGCAGAAAACCCAACTCAAAAAGCTCTTGAGAAACTCAAATTAAAGTTTCGAGTGAAGAACAAGACCGCTCAAAAGGCGATACTTGCGTCCAAATAGCATAAAGAGGGCAAAAGACTTCACGGAACACCCAGCACCAAAGAAGCTTGGATTTTAAGAGTACATACCTCGAAAACACAAGGACCCGAAATCGAGCTTCTTCTTTGGGTTGAAAGGAAATAGCTTCACAGGAAATGACGTCAGTGATGACGATTGGTTCCTTCGAGCTGTCACGCCATCCTCTGCAAGGATAACCTAAGATTGACAGGACTAGACGCCATGCGGGCCCAGTAGCCGCGCGCTACGGCTATTGACCGTGTTTGACCGCACGTCCTGCGCGTTTGGTGAAAAAAGTCTGCCATGCCTCCTCAATTACCGTGCGTAGTGGAGGCCGCAGCACGCGTGGTGCTGACATGTGGACGGTCAGATCCACACCGCCGCTTCCCCTTCAGAGCGTACGGCCAGGATGGACCAAAGATTTTCCGCAGAGGGTTAAAAGGAAAAAACAGGAGTGAGTAACTGTTTACCCCACTCCGCCACCGTCATCATCTCCTTCCCTGCGCTCTGCTCCTACATCGCATCCATTCCTGTGAGATCCTGGTGAAGCACCACCAACATGGGCAAGAGGAACTCAACCGCCGCCGATACCGTTACCGGCGCCGCCGCGAAGAAGGCCAAGACCGCGGACGCCGACGCGCCCGCCGTTGGGAACTGGGTCCAGACCAAGGTACAGGAGAAGGACCTGTAGAGTGCCAAGAAGATCGGCATCTCGAAGAACGATCCGGCAGAAACTCTTGGCGCCGGCCCGGAAATCATTCCTCGACCTCCAGCGGGCTTTCGGGTACTCTTCCTCGCATTTATCCTCCGGGGACTTTCATTTCCCCCTCATCCTTTCCTTCGTGGTCTTCTGTTTGCATACGGGATTCAGCTTCATGATCTAAATCCCAACACCATTTTTCGCATTGCGTGCTTCATCACGCTTTGTGAATGTTTCCTGGGGATCGAGCCCCACTGGGCGCTATGGCGCAGAATTTTCGTCATCAGGCGCCCCCTGCACTACCAGACTGGCGGCTTCAGCTGCCAGGTGCGCCAAGACATCGACTATTTCAATCTCCAGACGCCGGAAAACAATCTCGGGTGGTGGACGAAGTGGTTTTATGCCAGGGACAAGCCCTCCGCTGGACAAGATTTCGGGCTTGAAGAGTTTCGGCCCATTAGCGTCATTCGGCCTCGGGCGTCGTGGGTGCACGAGCTGTCCGAAGAGGAGATGAAGATCACGCAGCCTATGATGGAGAAGATCTAGCAGCTTCGGGCCACGCCTAAGAAGGAGCTGTTAGGCATCCAGCTCATCTGCACCTTCATCGAGCGCCGGGTCCAGCCACTAGCCGCCCGGGCCCACTGTACGTGGGATTACACCGATCGTCGGGACCCAACGCGTGTTTCTTCCGACGAACTGAAGGAAGCCGAGATCGATGATGGTGTTCACGCCGTCACCAACTTGAAGAAGAAATCGATCGTGCCGAAGATTTTCGGCGCAGTAGCCTTCAGCAAGTCGCACCCCCGAACCGAGGTACGCCTCTTATGTCTTTTGACTGAAAGTCTCTGATTTGTGATGAATTTCTTGTGGCGCATTGAGAACTGATAAAAAGTGCTCTGCCCAGGTTCTCAACGTAGCCCAATGCTATCCGCCCCAGCCCGAGGATGGAGAATATCCCGGGCGCGATTTCATCTAGGTTCCATAAGAATCAGGGTCCGCCGTGCCGATGACTTCACGTGCTTCGACGAAGCACGTGAATGTCGACTGACTCAAAGATTCGGAGGAGCTTGGCGCCCACTCTCCTTCATCGGGCGATGATGATGGCGCGGCGATTCCTGCCAAACCTCTGGGCAGCCGCCCTCCTCCGCGAGCGGGGAAGAGGGTTCTTCCAAACTTTGGTCTTGATACGTCGTAAGATTTTACTCTCAAACTTCTTTCCTAGATGACTTCGTCTTGTTTTGATTATGTTGCACACTTCAGATCTTCGATCGAGGAAACTTTGGGGAGCTTGGTGGAACGTGATCGATTCCAGTTTCGACCTCACAATTCTGCCCTCGAGCAGACCACCGACTCACAAGAGAAAGACGTCGGGGATGCGACGTTGAAGGACCTCCCAAAGCCGTCGTCCCCTCCGAAGAAGAGTACGGCCGAGCCCGATCTTATCCTGGTTTCTTCCACCGGCGAGCCTTCTAGTTCCAAACGCCATGTGAGTTCGAATCTCTTGCTTTCATATATCGAATATTACATATCAGTAGCCCCCGAGGGTGAGTCTAAGTGTGTACACTTGGGCTTGCCCTCTAAAACAAACATTCGAAATTTATCCTTGTTTCCATTGGTTTAGCCTGTCGTTAGGGACCTGTCGAAAATATGCAAGAACTTTCTTGCATTGGAAGAGGAGAACCAATGTTTGTCTGCTCAGCTGGAAGACATGCGTCATAAGTGAATTCTTCTTCTATCCATTCTGAATTTTTGACAGCTTTTCTTTCCTACTTACTCCGCTGTCCATCGGGTGATCAGGAATTGCTGCTCAAGCTACCGCCGACAAGACCTCGTTGAAGGCTCAGATAGATGATCTTTCGACCAAAAATTCTTCCCTGAAGGCGAAAGCTGATGGTCTGGCTGGCGAGGTCACCCAGCTCAAAACTGATTCGGCCAAGGCTCAAGAGCTTGTCGATCAGTGGCGAGTGGAAGCTGAGACGAAGGAGAAGAAACTGCAACAACGCCTGCAGTCTACTCTCGATTCCTTGCGTGGTAAGCCTTGTTCTTGGTTCAGTATAGGATTCATGGAGATCACTTCTATTTGCTGATTAAAGATCTTGCTTCTTCATGAAGTTGCTGCCGAATTGGGTGCTGCGGCGACGATGGAGCCCGCTGCTGGCGCGTAGTTGACGTGGGAGCTTGTAGTTGATATGGGAGCTTCTTCTTCTTCGTTCCCCGGCAACGGCGCCAGAAAATTAGCTTGATGCGTGGTGAATGACCAGCCCGTTGGGAACCCCAAGAGGAAGGTGTGATGAGTATAGCAGCTAGTTTTCCCTCAGTTAAGAAACCAAGGTTTATCGTTCTTGGAGAGGAGAGACAAATGACTGAAGGTGATGCAGACTGGCTTAGTAACACTCCAACAAGGGCGCCGTTTAACGATTCTTGTTGACTCGTCTTCGGCCAGAAGCAACGTGGAACCTGCACACACACAACCAAGTACTTTGTTCCCAACTTGCGATGAGGTTGCCAATCTCACCGGTTTGCTTGAAACAAAGGTTATGAGCGTATCGAGTGGAAAACAATAGAGTATGCGAGTAAAGTAAACAGTGCGAGTAAAGTAAACAGTTGATAGCAATATGATGGAAATAGGACCGGGGTCCACAGTTCACTAGTGGTGTCTCTCCATAAGATAAATAACACATGCTGGGTAAACAAATTACAGTTGGGCAATTGATAGAATAAAGATAAACGTGATATGTCAAGAAGATCACTATGAGATTTACTCTGGGCATTACAACAAAATACATAGACCGCCATCCAACTGCATCTATGATTAATAATCCACTCACGGGGATATCGTCCGAACACCCCATGAGTATTAAGTTGCGAACAATGGATAATTGCATTAAGCAAAGTGTGTAATGTAAACAAAGCATATGCCCTTGAGCATATGAATGTTGTTTTCTCCCTAGTAGCAACAACACATCTACAACCTTAGAGGTTTCTGTCACTCCCCCAGGTTAAATAGAGGCATGAACCCACTATCGAGCATAAATACCCCCTCTTGGAGTCACTAGCAACTACTCGGCCAAGATAGCTACTAACAACGGAGAGCATGCAAGATCATAAACAACATAGAGATAACAAAAGATAATATTCAGTATAGCAACTCAATCATAAACACCAATATTCATCGGATCCCAACAAACCAAACATGTAGAATTACATAACGGTGATCTCAATCATGTAGGGCAGCTCTTAAGATCTAAACATGAAGCACATGGTGGAGAAGACAACCATCTAGCTACTGCTATGGACCCATGGTCCAAGGTAGACTACTCACTCATCGCTTCGGAGGCAAGAATGGCGATGAAGAAAACCTCCGGTGGCGATTCCCCTCTTCGGCAGGGTGCCGGGAAGAGTTTCTGGACCCTCCCGATCTTCGGGTCGACAGCGGCGGCGGATTGCGATGTGTTCTGGAAAAGTGATCGGGTACTTAGGTTTTTTCTGTCGGGGGGTCTTTATAGGCGAAAGGGCGATGTCAGAGGGGGAGCCAGGCGCCCTCACGCCAGGGTGGCGTGGCCCAGGCCCTGGCCGCGCCAGCCCTGTGTGTGGGGCCCTGGTGGCCCCCCTCCTACTCTCCTTTGTATCTCTGGAAGCTTCCGGGTAAAATAAGACTTCAGGAACTTGTTTCGTCCAATTCCGAGAATATTTCCTGTGTATCACATCTGAAACACAAAAACAGCAGAAAATAGGGAACTGACACTGTGGCAACTTGTTAATAGGTTAGTTCCGGAAAATGCATAAAAGTGCCACGAAGTGTAACGAAACAGTAGGCAAATGGTGTAAAAAAGCATGGAGTATCAAAAATTATAGATACGTTGGAGACGTATCAAGCATCCCCAAGCTTAACTCATGCTCGTCCTCGAGTAGGTAAGTGATAACAAAAGAATTATTTTTGAGGTGACATGCACCTACACAATCTTGATCATATATGTAAGCATTTGTGAGCTGGGATCATAAGAACTTAAAACATGGGCATGAAAGATATAAGACAATAAAAACTTAGCAACCATGTTGTAAACATGCAAATGAACACAAACAAAAGATCATGAAAATGAAACAATGAAAGTCAAACGTGTGTTCAAATCATAAGGAAAACATACAAATGGTTTTCAGCTTGTCCTTCAAAAAGAGCAAAACATAAATGCATAGGACACCTTCAAGTTTAAAAGGGCGACTAGATACAAATAATTTGAGAACAAGTGAAACCAACAATATGAATCAATCAATGAACTTTGGGACAATGCATATTACACTAAGAATGACAACTATGCTCTCTTAATGGTGCATAAAGATAGAAGGTGGTGACTCAACATAAAAGTAGAAGAAAGGCCCTTCGCAGAGGGAAGCAGTGATTGCAAGTTTTATAACCTTCAAAAATTATGGTACTTACCGGCTTTGAGCTCTCATTGCCCCCATCATAAGCATATTGAATGGTTAAAGTTAATGCGAGAACAATTATGATGCATATGCTTGACAAATCATAAGTTGAAAACCTCGTGCCCCGTGAATACGAGTACCCAAACCTCATGCTACTTTACTTAGAGTCCCAAGCAAGGCTCTTGTCATTGTAAGTATATGCATATCATTGAGAACAGCCAATGGGGTACCTCCGTGCCCGATGACATGGAACAAGCCCACACCAAAATGACAGGACAAGCAGACAATGAACATCTCGACATCTCTTTTATTTGCCATTTGTTTAGCTTTTTATTGTGAGATGCGTCATCGAATGTTCACCATGGGTATGCTGCAAATTTCCACCATGAATTATGCATGGCTTAGATTAGCGGCCCTGCGTTTCCCTAACACATATACAAACTCCATGATCCCCACAAGATTCCCAATTCATTTCACACCGCGGGCATCCATAAACAAAAGATCACGATATCAACTCAAATAAGAAGTGCAATGTTGAAAGCTTGCCCATGACTGCATGGCTGGGCTAGTCTCCAACTTACAACTTGCAAGCATAACAACTCAACATAAGAGACCACAATGTCAAATTTTTAAGAACAGGAAAAAGTAAGGTGTGCCTTCCGGTTCGTGAGAGCTTTACTGACCGAATTTCGCATAACACTGGTAATAGTTTAATTTGAAGAGAAAATAAAAGCAAGTCAAATTTACTTGGAATAGCAAATTGCTAGTAGGTATGTATGGTGGACACTTTGGAAAACTTCGGCTTTTAGGAGTTGGATGCACGAGTAGAGCTCATACTCAGTACAAGGCGAGGGCTAGCAAAAGACTGGGAGCGACCAACTAAGAGAGCAATAATGGCCATAATCATGCAAAGCGACAAAGCGACATTAAAAGAAGCATAAGATGGCATCAAAAGTCAAAAACTAAATGATCATGAAGGCTATTGGCGACTTTGTAAGAGTCTAACATGTGTGAGTATGTGCCAAGTCAACCCAAATAAAGCATCAAGGAGAAAACCAAAATAATGCTTCCATACAATAAAAACAACGCATGATTTTTTCAAAGGCTCATTAAGCAATCTCAGTTATTTGAGACAAGTCATGCTACAGCAAAACCACTAAGCATACTATCAAAAATACGTCAAGCATGACATGAAAAAGCCTAAGCCGCAGTCTACACAAGCTCCTTCTTGTACCACTATTTTGCACAAAGCTTTTTCTTTTTTCCAACACCATTTGAAATTTTTAAAGACACCTCTTTTGATGAAAACCAATAAAGATCAGAGGCAAAAATACACCTTGATGAAAAGATATGACAAGGTCTGAACGCAAATCAAGGCGAAAACGAAAACCAAAAGCAGTAGCAAAAAAAAAGAAGAACACCTAGTGAAATTGTAAGAATGAAAAACGGAGTGTTCTTTGCAAATGAAAACGAGTACAACTTCTCCAAAAGAAATTTGTTGGGGTCCAACCATTTATTGCAGCAAACAAACAAACTAAACTAACTAATAAAACTAAAACAACTGACGCTCCAAGAAAAACATATAGTGCATGAAGCAATAAAAATATAGTGTTTTGAAAGGTGACCTGATTTTTGCCGATGAAGAAGGGGTGCCTCGGGGGCATCCCCAAGCTTTGACGCTTGTACTTCTTGGATATTTCTTGGGGTGATGCATGGGCATCCCCAAGCTTGAGCTTTTGTCCATTCTTCAACTCATCTCATCATTCTCCAATCCCTACACTTGAAAACTTCCTTCATACAAAACTAAACACAAATCTATTAGCAACATTAGTGTAGCATAACATATAATCCACCTCTTTTTGCTTCAGGTTTCAACTCAAAAACACCACATATATAGTAAATACTACTGTAGCAACTTCTCCAAAAGTTCCATGATCAAAAGAACTCAAAAGAAAGCGATAAAGTGGCAAACACAAATATTGGCAGAAATCTGTCAAAACTGAACAGCTGACAAAGGTCGAATTTTTGAGGGGTTTTCTGTTGCTCAAATCAAAAAGTGTTCAACTAACAAAAGTTTGCATATAACCTGGGGCATATGCGCAAGAAATCGCAGGTCCAAAAGATATAGAGAGAATTTATATGAATTTTTACGGTGCAGCACCGAAAACAGTTTCAGGACAGCAACATCCCCAAATCTTTACCTCACTCGAATTAGAGGCTTCTCTTGGCACAAAAATGAAATAAACAAGATAAGGAGCGGTTATTACAGTAGTAATGACTTCCAAGACTCAAATAAAAGAAAAAGTACTGAAAATAAAAACATTGGGTTATCTCCCAAGAGTGCTTTTCTTTAACGCCTTTGAGCTAGGCGCAGAAAATTGCGAATCAAGTAATATCAAGTGATGAAGCATCAAGCTCATAATTTGCTCTAAGAATAGAGTCAAAAAGTAATTTCTTTCTTTTCCTAGGGAAGTGTTCCATACCTTTCTTTAGTGGGAGTTGATATTTGATAGTGCCTTCCCTCATATCAATGATAGCACCTACAGTTCGAAGAAAGGGTCTTCCCAAAATAATAGGACATGAAGCATGGCATTCAACGTCCATAACAAGAAAATCAATGGGAACAAGGTTATTGTTAACCACAATAAGAACATCATTAATCCTTCCCAAAGGTTTCTTCTTAGCAACATCAGCAATAGGAACATCAAAATAACATTTTTCAAGCGGTAGTAAATCAAGCATGTCATCAATCTTTCTAGGCATGATAGAAATACTAGCACCTAGATCACATAAAGCATGGCAATCATAACCATTATCATGCATATCAATGATGGGTTCCCAACCATCTTCTAACTTCTTGGGAACAGAAGCTTTTTGCTTCAACTTTTCATCCCTAATTTTCATGAGAGCATTGGTAATATGCTTAGTAAAAGCAATATTTAAAGAACTAGCATTGGGAGTCAAAGCAAGTTTTTGCAAGAACAAAATTACTTCAGATATATTGCAGCCATCAACATCAAAATCATCAAAAGAAGTAGAGCTATCATCTCCCACACTCCGAAAAATTTCAGCACTCTTTTGAGAAAAAGTTTTGGCAGTTTTAGGCTTTTTAACACAAGGAGTGGGAGTTTTCTCTACCCCAATCAAAGTAAGAGGATTGCTAGCATTAGGAGCTACATCATTAGAGGTAGTAATGGTACATACCTTCATCTCTCTAGCCATCTCATCTTCTCTTTCCCACCTGGCATGCAATTCCGCTAACAATCTAATATTTTCATCAATTCCAACTTGAATAGCATTAGTAGTAGCAAAAGGATCAGGCTTAGCGGACATTCTGTTAACCAAAGAAGATTGCACATTAGACAATAATGAAATATCGGTTTCAGCTTTGGAAACCTTAGCTTGCAATTCAGGAATAGCCTTGTTAAAATTTTCAAGTTGATGACTAATAGTCCTCAACAGAGCTGATTGCTCCTCCATAGTCTTGGTGAAAGCCCTGTTCTGCTCATATTGCACCTGCATAAAATTCTTGGTAGCCTTTTCAAGTTTAAAAATTCTTTCTTCACTAGGCATTTTAGGTCTACCAAAATAGCTATTATCACCATTAGAAGGAAACGGCCTATAATTGTTACTAGCAAAATTGTTCCTATAAGCATTGTTGTTTCTAATGAAATTCACATCAACGTGCTCTTCTTGAGCAACCAGAGAGGCTAAAGGAACATTATTAGGATCAACATGAGTCCTATCATTAGCAAGCATGGCCATAATGGTATCAATCTTATCATTCAAGGAAGAGGTTTCCTCAACAGAATTTACCTTCTTACCTTGTGGAGCTCTCTCGGTGTGCCATTCAGAATAATTTACCATCATGTTGTCGAGTAGCTTTGTTGCGGCGCCCAAGGTAAGGGACATAAAAGTGCCTCCAGCAGCTGAATCAAGTAGGTTCCTCGAAGAAAAATTCAGTCCTGCATAAAAAGTTTGGACAATCATCCAAGTAGTCAGTCCATGAGTGGGGCAATTCTTTATCATAGATTTCATTCTTTCCCAAGCTTGAGCAACATGTTCATTATCAAACTGAGTAAACTTCATAATATTGCTACGCAAGTATATAATCTTAGCAGAAGGATAGTATCTACATATAAAAGCATCCTTACACTTAGCCCATGAATCAATACTATTCTTAGTCAAAGACAGCAACCAATCTTTAGCTTTTCCTCTCAAAGAAAAAGGAAACAACTTGAGCTTAATAATATCACTTTCTACATCCTTATATTTCTGCATCTCACATAGCTCAACAAAATTGTTGAGATGAGCTGCAGCATCTTCAGTACTAGCCCCAGAGAATTGCTCTTTCATAACAAGGTTCAACAAAGCAGGCTTAATCTCATAAAAGTTTGCAGCAGGAGCAGGTGGTGCAATAGGAGTGCAGATAAAATCACTATTGTTCGTGCTAGTAAAATCACACAACTTGGTGTTTTCAGGATTGGCCATTTCAGCAAAACAAAAGTAAACAAGTAAAAACAACTACCAAGGATTCTAAATTTTTTTGGGTTTTTTGATATAAAATGATGCAGGTAAAATAAATAAAGTAAAGCAAAACAATAAAACAAAGTAAAGGATGTGCATGCGAAAACTCCCCTCGCAGAAGTCTTCTACTTCCTCCCCGGCAACGGCGCCAGAAAATTAGCTGCTGGCGCGTAGTTGATGTGGGAGCTTGTAGTTGATGTGGGAGCTTCTTCTTCTTCGTTCCCCGGCAACAGCGCTAGAAAATTAGCTTGATGCGTGGTGAATGACCAGCCCGTTGGGAACCCCAAGAGGAAGGTGTGATGAGTATAGCAGCTAGTTTTCCCTCAGTTAAGAAACCAAGGTTTATCGTTCTTGGAGAGGAGAGACAAACGACTGAAGGTGATGCGGACTGGCTTAGTAACACTCCAACAAGGGCGCCATTTAACGATTCTTGTTGACTCATCTTCGGCCAGAAGCAACGTGGAACCTGCACACACACAACCAAGTACTTTGTTCCCAACTTGCGATGAGGTTGTCAATCTCACCGGTTTGCTTGAAACAAAGGTTATGAGCGTATCGAGTGGAAAACAATAGAGTATGCGAGTAAAGTAAACAGTTGATAGCAATATGATGGAAATAGGACCGGGGTCCACAGTTCACTAGTGGTGTCTCTCCATAAGATAAATAACACATGCTGGGTAAACAAATTACAGTTGGGCAATTGATAGAATAAAGATAAACATGATATGTCAAGAAGATCACTATGAGATTTACTCTGGGCATTACAACAAAATACATAGACCGCCATCCAACTGCATCTATGACTAATAATCCACTCACGGGGATATCGTCCGAACACCCCATGAGTATTAAGTTGCGAACAACGGATAATTGCATTAAGCAAAGTGTGTAATGTAAACAAAGCATATGCCCTTGAGCATATGAATGTTGTTTTCTCCTTAGTAGCAATAACACATCTACAACCTTAGAGGTTTCTGTCACTCCCCCAGGTTAAATAGAGGCATGAACCCACTATCGAGCATAAATACCCCCTCTTGGAGTCACTAGCAACTACTCGGCCAAGATAGCTACTAACAACGGAGAGCATGCAAGATCATAAACAACATAGAGATAACAAAAGATAATATTCAGTACAGCAACTCAATCATAAACACCAATATTCATCGGATCCCAACAAACCAAACATGTAGAATTACATAACGGTGAACTCAATCATGTAGAGCAGCTCATGAGATCTAAACATGAAGCACATGGTGGAGAAGACAACCATCTAGCTACTGCTATGGACCCATGGTCCAAGGTAGACTACTCACTCATCGCTCCGGAGGCAAGCATGGCGATGAAGAAGACCTCCGGTGGTGATTCCCCTCTCCGGCAGGGTGCCGGAAGAGCTTCTGGACCCTCCCGATCTTCGGGTCGACGGCGGCGGCGGATCGCGATGTGTTCTGGAAAAGTGATCGAGTACTTAGGTTTTTTCCGTTGGGGGGTCTTTATAGGCGAAAGGGCGATGTCAGAGGAGGAGCCAGGTGCCCTCACGCCAGGGTGGCGCGGCCCAGGCCCTGGCTGCGCCAGCCCTGTGTGTGGGGCCCTGGTGGCCCCCCTCCTACTCTCCTTTGGATCTCTGGAAGCTTCCGGGTAAAATAAGACTTCAGGAACTTGTTTCGTCCAATTCTGAGAATATTTCCTGTGTATCACTTCTGAAACACAAAAACAGCAGAAAACAGGGAACTGGCACTGTGGCAACTTGTTAATAGGTTAGTTCCGGAAAATGCATAAAAGTGCCACGAAGTGTAACGAAACAGTAGGCAAATGGTGTAAAAACAAGCATGGAGCATCAAAAATTATAGATACGTTGGAGACGTATCACCCGCTGGACTCGAGTCCAGCATTGAGAATGTTGAACGCCTTTGTCAGGAGGTGCGAGACCTTCTGGCGAAGGCGCGGTCGATGCTTGACCGTGTGCGCAATATGTCTGCTCCGGAATCGACGAGCACTACTATGGCTGGCATCCTCGAGGCATTGGCGGTGAAGGAGAATGGCGAGGACCCTTTAGTTGCTGCGGTTTGCCGACAGGTAACTACTGGCTCCGATTCTGTCTTCTCTATGCTGATGATGCACGGGGTCGACTTCGACTTCGACAAGGTCACAAGCACATATCCGAAGGACAAAGATGGGTGCGACGTATCTCCCAAGGCGTACCTTGAGCATGCTCGAGACTTGTCTGCTCGCATGACGAGCTTCTTAGCGGATAGGAATGCGAAGAGGGCGGCTGCGAAGCCCCGGAAGCGTAGCGCATCAGGTGCTCCATCCAGCAGAGCCGCCAGTAGTTTGACGTAGCCTGGTCGAAAGTCTGAAGCACTTTTGTAATGAATGACACAGTGCCCCTTTGTGTTTGTAGCAAACTTCTGAATCCTGCCCGCTATTAAGCTGCTTTTGGTTCTTAAACTTTCCTTCGAGATATGTGATGCCTGGTTGCGTTGTGACTTATAAATGGCTATTTGTGACTGGGCACCTTATTTGCTGGGCACATCCGCAGGGTCTGATGCCTGGCCAGTTTCGTACGAAACAGTTGGTAGTTCTTCCTCCGCCGCTGAAAGGCGAGCGCCTTCCTCGAGTGAACTTTCCCTGATCCGCTCCTTGCGCGACCAACTAAGACGCGCACAACAAGAACTGAAGATCGTCACCGTGAAGGTCGACGTTGCCCTCTCCAAGGCTTTGCTAGCCGCGGATGCAGAGAACTTCCTTCTTGGGGAGATCGAAAATCTTGGGAAAGCGATGAAATGTAAGTTTTCGAGCTCTTGATCTGTTCTTCTTCTGGTGGATGAATTCTGATCATCTTTCTTGTTGATTGCAGATGCGTGTGTTGACATCAATGCCAAGGCTCGGTGCGTAAACGCGCATCTTTGAGCAGCTCAGAATCACGCAAATTCGGTCGCAAATAACTTTTGGGCTAATTGATCAAAGGCAATGAAGCTGACCGTCCTTCAAGATCGGGTCTCCCAGGCTGGGGAGTTAGCTAAGACCAGCCGTGCTGCTCTCGCCCTTGTGCATCAGGCGATGTTCCCCTTGAGCGATCAGCCCGACGGTCTTTCTGTGTTGCTTGGCCGCTTTGAGAACGGTGAAGCCATCTACCGCTTCATTCGTGAGCACTTGAGGTGCGAGGCTCTGGTTGCCCCCTCCTTTGTGCGAGCCCGCTATCCGGAGGTTGACATGGATCTGGTGAAGACGCTGCCTCCTACTCCCAGCGGTCGTGTCGAGATGGACGCGCACTACTCTGCTTGCAAACAGGCTGCCGATTGTATAGCGGGTCAGATCATTGTCGAAAGCGACCATCAGAGAGCGAATCAGGCCGCCTTGGTGTCTTAGACTCGATCGCCATCGTAGTATATGACTATATCTTGTGTAGGCTTTTGTAAAGTTCTTCAAAGTACTGTCCTCTGTAGGATATGTGAAATCTTGACAACTTTTGCTGAATTGCGCGGGTCGAAACGCGGAGCCCCCGAGCGTGGGTCGAAGGGCGGAGCCCCCGAGCGTATGTCGAAGGGTGGAGCCCCCGAGCGTAAGTCAAATAATTTTAAGGCAAAGCCCCCGAGTATGGGTCAAATAATTTTTAAGGCGAAGCCCCCCAGTATGGGTCGAATATTTTTTAAGGCGAAGCCCCCGAGTATGGGTCGAATAATGATATGAGGAATCACACTTTTATTGCTTGGCGCCGAAGGCGCGATGATTGAGCGTGGTCTGCTGCCAACGTTTAGTTACAGAGAGAGAGAGGGAAAAAGGGGCAAAAATCTATCCTCTCTAAGGATAGAATCGGCACAGTTGCACGGCGTTCCATGGGTTCTCGAGGTCCACCCCTGTCTTGGGGTTGCGTAGTCGATATGCTCCTCCTAGGATGACTTCGTGGATGAGGTATGGGCCTTCCCATGGTGTCTCCAGCTTCGATGTGCTTGTTTGCTTGAGGCAAAGCACGAGGTTGCCGGGCTCGAAGGATCGTCTGCGTACCCGTCTGCTGTGGTAATTGCAGAGGCTTTGCGGATAGACTGCTGAGCGGGCAAGAGCGACGTCTCGAGCTTCATCCAACAGATCTTGGGCATATGCTAGTGCCGTTTGTGCATCTTCCTCGATGTAGGCGACCACGCGGGGCGCGCAATAACGCACATCCATAGGAAGCACTGCTTTTGCTCCGAAAAGTAGGAAAAAAGGCGTGTAGCCGGTCGAAGAGTTGGGTGTTGTTCGCAGGCTCCATAGGACCGATGATGATGAGGACATTCCTACTATTGTTCCATCTCCACTCCGTGATGCTAACAAGCAAGTTGATGCAAAGAAGAAGTCCAATGATGAAATCAGAATTGGACCTATCACAAGAGCTCGTGCAAAGTTAATAGAACAACAGGTGAATTTGCTCCTAATAGAATCTGATTATTTCGTTAATGAGAATTGTTTACTGCCTAAGTCTTGGTGTGTTTGCATACTCAGGTTCATGGGAGAAGAAGGCATAGCACGAGGGAGCGAGGAGTTGAAGCAGCTGGAGCAAGACGTGATGATCATGCACATGGACGCGAGGGAGGAGAAGGAGGCCGGCGACCAGCATGAGGAGGAGGAGGACATCACGCAGGAGGCTGCATATGGCGCACCATCAAGTGCTTGTGCGCCATACACCAAAGGCCTGCGCGCCTAGTTGGCTACACCCAACCATTGGGTCAGTTTGTATCAAATAAGGTTGAGTCGAACCACGATTAGAGGACCAGGTCAGGTCGGCTGCCTTTGGCCAGCCGCACCCCCCTTATATTGTGTGCCTATGCGCCATAGAGAGGTTAGACCACGTTTTAGATAAAACCCTAGTTCTTGAGATTGCTCTAAGCATTCATCTGGAATTCTTGTCTCCAATTCGTTTCGATCTGGAGATTATATACTGCAAGTTAAGTGTGATCTGCTGTTCCATTGGGAATTAGTGAATTGCAATTATACCGTTTCGTGGTCGACGGCTGCGTTGCGCAAGTGTGTGAAGTCGTGAATATTCGAAGGGTAGAGAGCTGTTGCATTGGCATCAGGGATCTAGCGAGGAGAGATCATCGGCGACACCAAGTTATCTATCACCATCATCATCATTACCGCAAGCTTACTGAGAAGATCGGGCCACCCCATATCAGATGACAATTCTTCAACCCAAGCGCCTGCCGCGCGTTTGAGAGGTCGAAGGAGTCGCTTCTTCAGGCCTGTACAGACGAGCCCGTTGGCCTTTTCGACCTGGCCGTTGGACTTGGGGTGCGCCACCGAGGCATACTTGATCTTGATGTTGAGTTCTTTGGCGAATTCTTGAAATTCGCCCGAGGTGAAGTTGGTGCCATTGTCGGTGATGATGCTATTCGGTACGCCGTACCGGTAGACGATGGACTCGAAGAACTTGACCGCCGTAGTTGCCTCTTGATTGGTGACGGGGACGGCTTTGATCCATTTGGAGAACTTGTCGACGGCAACCAGCAGGTAAGTGTGGCTTCCTCGAGATGATTTGGGCAGAGGCCCTATGATTGCTGGGAAGATGGCACCAGAAAAGAGTTGGTGCCTAGTTAAATGTCCAGCCCGTTGGGAACCCCAAGAGGAAGGTATGATGAATACAGCAGCAAGATTTTCCCTCAGTTAAGAAACCAAGGTATGTCGATCTTGGAGAGGAGAGACGGTGACGACTGAAGGTGATGCTTGATAGCCTAGTGACACTCCAACAAGGGCGCCGTTTCATGATAAAACGAGTTAGCGCATCTTCAGCTAGTAGCAACGCGGAACCTACACACACAAACAAATACTTTGCTCCCAACTTATGATGAGGTTGTCAATCTCACCGGTTTGCTTGAAACAAAGGTTATGAGTGTATCGAGTGGAAAACAGTAGAGTATGCAAATAAAGTAAACAGTGCGAGTAAAGTAAACAGGTGATAGCAATATGATGTAAATAGGACCGGGGTCCACAGTTCACTAGTGGTGTCTCTCCATAGATAAAATAACACATGCTGGGTAAACAAATTACAGTTGGGCAATTGATAGAATAAAGATAAACGTGATATGTCAAGAAGATCACTATGAGATTTACTCTGGGCATTACAACAAAATACATAGACCGCCATCCAACTGCATCTATGACTAATAATCCACTCCCGGGGATATCAATCCGAACACCCCAGTAGTATTAAGTTGCGAACAACAGATAATTGCATTAAGCAAAGTGTGTAATGTAAACAAAGCATATGCCCTTGAGCATATGAATGTTGTTTTCTCCCTAGTAGCAACACCACATCTACCACCTTAGAGGTTTCTGTCACTCCCCCAGGTGAAATAGAGGCATGAACCCACTATCGAGCATAAATACCCCCTCTTGGAGTCACTAGCAACTACTCGGCCAAGATAGCTACTAACAACGGAGAGCATGCAAGATCATAAACAACATAGAGATAACAAAAGATATAATTCAGTACAGCAACTTAATCATAAACACCAATATTCATCGGATCCCAACAAACCAAACATGTAGAATTACATAACGGTGATCTCAATCATGTAGGGCAGCTCATGAGATCTAAACATGAAGCACATGGTGGAGAAGACAACCATCTAGCTACTGCTATGGACCCATAGTCCAAGGTAGACTACTCACTCATCGCTCCGGAGGCAAGCATGGCGATGAAGAAGACCTCCGGTGGCGATTCCCCTCTCCGGCAGGGTGCCGGGAAGAGCTTCTGGACCCTCCCGATCTTCGGGTCGATGGTGGCGGCGGATCGCGATGTGTTCTGGAAATCTGATCGGGTACTTAGGTTTTTTTCCGTCGGGGGGTCTTTATAGGCGAAGGGTCGATGTCAGAGGAGGGGCCAGGCGCCCTCACACGGGGGTGGCACGGGCCAGGGCCTGGCCGCGCTGCCCCTGTGTGTGGGGCCCTGGTGGCCCCCCTCCTACTTCTCTTTGGATCTCTGGAAGCTTCCGGGTAAAATAAGACTTCAGGAACTTGTTTCGTCCAATTCCGAGAATATTTCCTGTGTATCACTTCTGAAACACAAAACAGCAGAAAACAGGAAACTGGCACTGTGGCACTTGTTAATAGGTTAGTTCCGGAAAATGCATAGAAGTGCCACTAAGTGTAACGAAACAATAGGCAAATGGTGTAAAAACAAGCATGGAGCATCAAAAATTATAGATACGTTTGAGACGTATCAAGCATCCCCAAGCTTAACTCCTGCTCGTCCTCGAGTAGGTAAGTGATAACAAAAGAATAATTTTTGAGGTGACATGCACCTACACAATCTTGATCATATATGTAAGCATTTGTGAGCTGGGATCATAAGAACTTAAAACATGGGCATGAAGATATAATAATGACAATAAGAACTTAGCAACCATGTTGTAAACATGTAGATGAACACAAACAAAAGATCATGATAATGAAACAATGAAAGTCAAACGTGTGTTCAAATCATAAGGAAAAACATACAAATGGTTTTCAGCTTGTCCTTCAAAGAGAGCAAAACATAAATGCATAGGACACCTTCAAGTTTAAGAGGGCGACTAGATACAAATAATTTAAGAACAAGTGAAACCAATCATCATGAATCAATCAATGAACTTTGGGACAATGCATATCACACTAAGAATGACAACTATGCTCTCTTAATGGTGCATAAAGAAAGAAGGTGGTGACTCAACATAAAAGTAAAAGAAAGGCCCTTCGCAGAGGGAAGCAGTGATTGCAAGTTTTATAACCTTCAAAAATTATGGTACTTACCGGCTTTGAGCTCTCATTGCCCCCATCATAAGCATCTTGAATGGTTAAAGTTAATGCGAGAACAATTATGATGCATATGCTTGACAAATCATAAGTTGAAAACCTCGTGCCCCGTGAATACGAGTACCCAAACCTCATGCTACTTTACTTAGAGTCCCAAGCAAGGCTCTTGTCATTGTAAGTATATGCATATCATTGAGAACCGCCAATGGGGTACCTCCGTGCCCGATGACATGGAACAAGCCCACACCAAAATGACAGGACAAGCAGACAATGAACACCTCGACATCTCTTTTATTTGCCTTTTGTTTAGCTTTTTGTTGTGAGATGCGTCGTCGAATGTTCACCATGGGTATGCTGCAAATTTCCACCATGAATTATGCATGGCTTAGATTGGCGGCCCGGCGTTTCCCTAACACATATACAAACTCCATGATCCCCACAAGATTCCCAATTCATTTCACACCGCGGGCATCCATAAACAAAAGATCACGATATCAACTCAATTAAGATGTGCAATGTTGAAAGCTTGCCCATGACAGCATGGCTGGGCTAGAATCCAACTTACAACTTGCAAGCATAACAACTCAACATAAGAGACCACAATGTCAAATTTTTAAGAACAGGAAAAAGTAAAGTGTGCCTTCTGGTTTGTGAGAGCTTTACGGACCGAATTTCGCATAACACTGGTAAGAGTTTAATTTGAAGAGAAAATAAAAGCAAGTCAAATTTACTTGGAATAGCAAATTGCTAGTAAGTATGTATGGTGGACACTTTGGAAAACTTTGGCTTTTAGGAGTTGGATGCACAAGTAGAGCTCATACTCAGTACAAGGCGAGGGCTAGCAAAAGACTGGGAGCGACCAACTAAGAGAGCAATAATGGCCATAATCATGCAAAGCGACATTAAAAGAAGCATACAATGGCATCAAAAGTCAAAAACTAAACGATCATGAAGGCTATTGGCGACTTTGTAAGAGTCTAACATGTGTGAGCATGCGCCAAGTCAACCCAAATAAAGCATCAAGGAGAAAACCAAAATAATGCTTCCATACAATAAAAACAACGCATGATTTTTTCAAAGGCTCATTAAGCAATCTCAGTTATTTGAGACAAGTCATGCTACCGCAAAACCACTAAGCATACTATCAAAAAGACATCAAGCATGACATGAAAAAGCCTAAGCCGCAGTCTACACAAGCTCCTTCTTGTACCACTATTTTGCACAAAGCTTTTTCTCTTTTCCAACACCATTTGAAATTTTTATAAACACCTCTTTTGATGAAAACCAATAAAGATCAGAGGCAAAAATACACCTTAATGAAAAGATATGACAAGGTCTGAACGCAAATCAAGGCGAAAACGAAAACCAAAAGCAGTAGTAGAAAAAGTAGAACGCTCGATTTTTAATAAGAGTGAAAACTAGAGCGTTCTTTGCAAATGAAAACGAGTACACTTCTCCAAAGGAAATTTGTTGGGGTCCAACCATTTATTGCAGCAAACAAACAAACTAAACCATCTAAGAAAACTAAAACGACTGACGCTCCAAGAAAAACACATAGTGCATGAAGCAATAAAAATATAGTGTTTTGAAAGGTGACCTGATTTTTGCCGATGAAGAAGGGGTGCCTCGGGGGCATCCCCAAACTTTGACGCTTGTACTTCTTGGATATTTCTTGGGGTGATGCATGGGCATCCCCAAGCTTGAGCTTTTGTCCATTCTTCAACTCATCTCATCATTCTCCAATCCCTACACTTGAAAACTTCCTTCATACAAAACTAAACACAATTCTATTAGCAACATTAGTGCAAGCATAACATATAATCAACCCTCTATTTTCTTTAGGTTTCAACTCAAAACCACCACATATATAGCAAATAATACTGTAGCAACCTCCCCAAAAGTTCCGTGATCAAAAGAACTCAAAAGAAAGCGATAAAGTGGCAAACACAAATATTGGCAGAAATCTGTCAAAACTGAACAGCTGACAAAGGTCGAATTTTTGAGGGATTTTCTGTTGCTCAAATCAAAAAGTGTTCAACTAACAAAAGTTTGGATATAACCTGGGGCATATGCACAAGAAATCGCAGGTCTAAAAGATAAACAGAGAATTTATACGAATTTTGACGGTGCAGCACCGAAAACAGTTTCAGGACAGCAACATCCCCAAATCTTTACCTCACTCAAATTAGAGGCTTCTCTTGGCACAAAAACGAAATAAACAAGATAAGGAGCGGTCATTACAGTAGTAATGACTTCCAAGACTCAAATAAAAGAAAAAGTACTGAAAAGAAAACATTGGGTTATCTCCCAAGAGTGCTTTTCTTTAACGCCTTTGAGCTAGGCGCAGAAAATTGCGAATTAAGTAATATCAAGTGATGAAGCATCAAGCTCAACAGCAGAAATCTTTTCAACAATGAAGGAAAATATGTTCAACTGAGTTTTTGAAACTCCTTTACGATCACGCTTTGGCACACTACTTTCATCGAAAAGATTTTCAGGGCAAATCCAACTGGAATTCTTTTCCCAAGCATCATGAATTCCTATAAGTTCATAAGGTATTGGTATTTTAAAATCATCAGGCATACCAACAACCTTAACAGGCGAGCCAAGCTTATTAAACTTCTTAAAAACTTTCCTAGCCTCAATTGCAACATCTCTAAATTCTGTGCGCAAGGTTTCTAAGATAAAAGCTTTCTTTTCGGGATCCTCAATATCATGAAGCTTAAGGAACATGTATTGCATAGAAGGATTAAGACTAGCAAACCTAGCTTCTAACATGTGAACTAAATGAGCAGAAGCAACTTCATAACTAGGAGCTAACTCAACCAAAGACTTTTCCTCAACTTCCTTATGCATACTAATGTGATTAAAGAACTCCTCAATGTTACTTTTACCAATAATCGAACCACTACCTACTGAGAGGTCCTCCAAAACGAACTTAGGGAACAGCATGATAAACTAAAGTAAAGAAATAACAACTACCAAGGATTCTAATTTTTTGGGTTTTTGATAAAAAGCAATGCAGGTAAAATAAATAAAGTAAAGCAAAACAATAAAACAAAGTAAAGGATGTGTGTGCGAAAAACTCCCCTCGCAGAAGTCTTCTCTTCCTCCCCGGCAACGGCGCCAGAAAAGAGCTTGATTGCTGGGAAGATGGCACCAGAAAAGAGTTGGTGCCTAGATAAATGTCCAGCCCGTTGGGAACCCCAAGAGGAAGGTATGATGAATACAGCAGCAAGATTTTCCCTCAGTTAAGAAACCAAGGTATGTCGATCTTGGAGAGGAGAGATGGTGATGACTGAAGGTGATGCTTGATAGCCTAGTGACACTCCAACAAGGGCGCCGTTTCACGATAAAACGAGTTAGCGCGTCTTCAGCTAGTAGCAACGCGGAACCTGCACACACACAAACAAATACTTTGCTCCCAACTTACGATGAGGTTGTCAATCTCACCGGTTTGCTTGAAACAAAGGTTATGAGTGTATCGAGTGGAAAACAGTAGAGTATGCAAATAAAGTAAACAGTGCGAGTAAAGTAAACAGGTGATAGCAATATGATGTAAATAGGACCGGGGTCCATAGTTCACTAGTGGTGTCTCTCCATAGATAAAATAACACATGCTGGGTAAACAAATTACAGTTGGGCAATTGATAGAATAAAGATAAACGTGATATGTCAAGAAGATCCCTATGAGATTTACTCTGGGCATTACAACAAAATACATAGACCGCCATCCAACTGCATCTATGACTAATAATCCACTCCCGGGGATATCAATCCGAACACCCCAGTAGTATTAAGTTGCGAACAACAGATAATTGCATTAAGCAAAGTGTGTAATGTAAACAAAGCATATGCCCTTGAGCATATGAATGTTGTTTTCTCCCTAGTAGCAACACCACATCTACCACCTTAGAGGTTTCTGTCACTCCCCCAGGTGAAATAGAGGCATGAACCCACTATCGAGCATAAATACCCCCTCTTGGAGTCACTAGCAACTACTCGGCCAAGATAGCTACTAACAACGGAGAGCATGCAAGATCATAAACAACATAGAGATAACAAAAGATATAATTCAGTACAGCAACTTAATCATAAACACCAATATTCATCGGATCCCAACAAACCAAACATGTAGAATTACATAACGGTGATCTCAATCATGTAGGGCAGCTCATGAGATCTAAACATGAAGCACATGGTGGAGAAGACAACCATCTAGCTACTGCTATGGACCCATAGTCCAAGGTAGACTACTCACTCATCGCTGCGGAGGCAAGCATGGCGATGAAGAAGACCTCCGGTGGCGATTCCCCTCTCCGGCAGGGTGCCGGGAAGAGCTTCTGGACCCTCCCGATCTTCGGGTCGACGGTGGCGGCGGATCGCGATGTGTTCTAGAAAAGTGATCGGGTACTTAGGTTTTTTTCCATCGGGGGGTCTTTATAGGCGAAGGGTCAATGTCAGAGGAGGGGCCAGGCGCCCTCACACGGGGGTGGCGCGGGCCAGGGCCTGGCCGCGCCGCCCCTGTGTGTGGGGCCCTGGTGGCCCCCCTCCTACTTCTCTTCGGATCTCTGGAAGCTTCCGGGTAAAATAAGACTTCAGGAACTTGTTTCGTCCAATTCCGAGAATATTTCCTGTGTATCACTTCTGAAACACAAAAATAGCAGAAAACAAGAAACTGGCATTGTGGCCCTTGTTAATAGGTTAGTTCCGGAAAATGCATAGAAGTGCCACTAAGTGTAACGAAACAATAGGCAAATAGTGTAAAAACAAGCATGGAGCATCAAAAATTATAGATACGTTTGAGACGTATCACCCTACTTGATCGAGCCCCCATTGCGCGAAGGGCCAGGTGACGGGTATGGTGCGCAGTTCTGATGCGGGCGCGTGAGGCTTCGTGGCGAATCGCTCGCATGCGTCGCAATGCTGTACAATGTTCTTGGCGTCGTGGAGGGCCGAAAGACAGTAGAATCTTGATCGAAAAGCCTTAGCGACGAGGGTTCGACTGCTGGCGTGATGCCCGCAGGTTCCTTCATGAATATCTCGAAGGAGGGCAATTCTGTCTTTGGGTGCTATGCATCATTGGAGGACCCCTGTGGTACTGCGCTTGTAGAGTTCTCCATTGATTATCGTGAAAGCCTTGGAACGTCGCATGATCTGTCGACGATGGATGGTGTCCTCTGGGAGCTCGCCTCGTATCAGGTAGGCCAGGTATGGCTTCGTCCAGACCGCTTCGACGAGCATGACTGTGGCCGTATCCTTGGATAGGTCTTCTGTTCCCGCTGCTGGGGTGGGACCTGCTTGGTTAACCCCCGAGCGTGTTGGTAACGCCAGGTCGATGGCTGGCTTGATCTTGACGGAGCGCTCGAATATCTCCTCGAAGAAGACTCCTGGCGGTATCGGCAAACACTTGGATCCAATATTGGCCAAGTTGTCTGCCTCTTTGTTGCTTTCCCTATCGATATGGGTCACCTCGCACCCTTCGAAGTTGCCTTCCAGCTTGTCGTACATTGCACAATACGTGATCATGTTTGTGCAGGTCGCATCGCACTCCTTCATGACTTGCTGGACGATGAGGTTTGAGTCCCCGTGGATCTTGATGCGAGTGGCGCCACAGGCTTTCGCCATATGCATACTATGCAGAATGGCTTCGTACTCCGCTTCATTGTTCGAGGGGTTCGCGAAGCGCATACGTAAGATGTAGCACATCTTGTCCCCCTGTGGTGACATGAGAACCACTCCTGCTCCTGCTCCTGCTCCTGAAACTCGCTTGGACCCATCGACATATATAGTCCAGCAATTCGACAAGTCCGGGAGTTCTGGCATCTGCGCTTCAGTCCATTCGGTGATGAAATCCGGCAGGACTTGCAACTTGATCGCTGACTGCCGCTGGTACATGATCTCCCAAGGTCCCAGAGTAATTCCCCAGAGCGAAACACGCCCCATGGCGTCGGGGTTGTTGAGTATGCTAGATACTGGGGTCGAGGCCACTACTATGATGGAGTGGCACTTGAAGTAGTGCAGTAGCTTCTTCCCCATCATGTAAATGGCATATGCCAGCTTCTGGTAATGGGGGTACCTTTGCTTGGTTGGAGACAGGACCTCGCTGAGATAATACACCGGTCTTTACACTTCGTGCTCCTTGCCGTCTTCTGCGCGTTCGACCACCAATGCCGAACTGACCACCTGATTGGTTGCGGCAATGTACAGCAACATCGGTTCTTTCTCGCGAGGAGTGACTAGGACAGGGGACGTCGAAAGGCGATGCTTAAGGTCGTCGAACGCGGCCTGCGCCTCTTCTGTCCAAGTAAAGTTGTCCGTCTTTCGGAGGAGCCGATAAAAGGGGAGAGCCTTTTCGCCAAGCTTGCTTATAAAGCGGCTGAGTGCTGCTAGTCGACCTGTCAGCTGCTAGACATGTCGAAGCGTCTTCAGCGGCTGCATGTTGATGATGGCCTGAATTTTCTTTGGATTGCCCTCGATTCCTCTCTCAGAGATGAGGTATCCCAACAGCTGGCCTGTAGGTACTCCGAAGGAGCACTTCTTCGGGTTGAGCTTGATGCTGTATCGATCGAGGTTGGCGAAAGTTTCTCGCAGATCATCGAGCAAACTGTCTGCCTTCATGGACTTGATGACGATGTCATCGACGTAGACCTCGATGTTGCGGCCAATTTGTTCCTTCATGCACGCCTGCATACACCGTTGATAGGTGGCTCCTGCGTTCTTTAGCCCGAAGGGCATCATCTTGTAGCAATATACCCCGTGTGGGGTGATGAACGCCATCTTGTCCTCATCTTCGACCTTTAGCTGTATCTGGTTGTAACCAGAGTATGCATCGAGGAATGAGAGACGCTCGCAGCCGGCGGTGGAGTCGATGATCTGGTCGATTCGGGGGAGCGGGAAGTAGTCTTTTGGGCAATGTTTGTTTAGTGCCGTGAAATCGATGCACATCCTGTAGATCTTGGTGTCCTTCTTTTCCACCATGACCGGCGGTGAGAGCCATGTGGCCTCCTTTATTTCTCTGATAAACTTTGCCTCGAGGAGGCGATTTATCTCTTCGCCCATTGATTGGGCCTTCTCCGGATTGTAACGGCGTATCGATTGTTTGATGGGCTTTGCGTTAGGAAAGATCTTCAATTCATGCTTGGCGAGTTCCCTGGGGATGCCTGGCATATCTGCTGGACACCAGGCGAACATCCTCTAGTGCTCACAGAGGAACTCGACGAGCACGCTTTCCTATGCGGGGGAAAGAGAATTCGATACCCGCACGGTTTTGGATGGATCCATCGGGTGAATCTAGTGCTCGCGGGTGTCTTTGCTGGCGTCGAATGATAGTTCTGGGGTGTTCTGCTGCACCGGTGGATCGACATCCATGTTGGTGCTCTCCCTGATGTGGTTGAGTTCTTCGTGCACCCCAAACGTCTGGGACATGCTGTTGAAGTCCTTGTCGCAGTTTTCAGAGCAGGCGAAACTTCCGCTGATCGTCAGTGGTCCTCTGTTTGTGGGCATCCGCAACTTGAGATAAGCATAGTGTGGTACCGCCATGAATCGGGCAAACACTGGTCGCCCGAGAATAGCATGTTACTGCGAGGGCCAATTGATGACCTCAAACTCGATCTTCTCCTTCCTGAAGTTTGCAGGAGTGCCAAAAATGACGTCTAGGTGTATCGCTCCCAATGGGTATGTCGGCTTCCCTGGGATGATTCCGTTGAAGGATGTCTCTGTTGGCAGAAGGTTGTCCATCGGGATCTTGATCTTTTGCAGCGTGTCTGCGTAGATGAGGTTTAAGCTGCTCCCTCCATCCATGAACACTTTTTTGGAGGTGAATCCTCCTATCTGCGCTTCAAGGACCAATGCGTGGTGTCCAGGCCGCAGGATCTTCGGTGGGTGATCTGACCGGTCAAAACCAATCGGGTGCTCTGACCACTTCAGGTATTCAGGCGACGCCGGTGGTGCATGCTCGGCGTGAAAGACCTCTCTGCCACGCTTCCTCTGAACCCGATTTTTCGGGCGTTCTCTCTGGATCATCGGCACAAATCCACCTGAGCACGATTATGTCAATGTCGATCGGTGATGCAGAATTGACGACTATAGCTGATGACGAGCCGTCAAACCTTGTCGGTGTGGAGAGGTCAGCGATGGTTGGTGAAGGAGCCGGCGAATCCGTAGATCCAATATCCCATCGTCCCCACGGTCAGCGCCAATTGATGAGGTTCAACCCCGGCAATGCCCATGCTTGAGGGCTTTTGAGACATGAAGAGCTTGTGGGATCCGGCGAACTCGACGATGATCAGACGGTGCAGAAAACACGGGTTTTACCCAGGTTCGGCCCCCGCGATGGGTAACGACCTACGTCCTGCTTGTCTGACTTTATTGATGGGGTGGCTACAATGGATGAGTACAATGGTGTCATAGATGTGATCTAGCCAAAAGGTGAGGAGCTCTCGAGATTATGAGTGCTTAGGTGGATGGTGGCGAAAAGTGTCTAGATAGATTCTTGGATCTCCCTCCCAACCTTTTATATGCGAAGGTTGGGTCCCGAGATTGTTCTCCAAGCCAATTACAGATAGAGGCGGTTTGAATAAACCCTAGACAAGTCCTGAGTTGACTAGGTCTCCTTCTTCGAGTCTTCATCTTGCACGGCAAGTCCAGCTCTTGGGCCGCGCCAAGCTATCAACGTTATGGGCCTTGTTATCCCTTCGGCGGTTGCCCCTCTTGGACCAAAAACCAGGTAGGTGAATATCGAGGGCCTAATCAGCATTCCTTCGTCAGCTATGCTCACCAAAGAAGAGGATGATCAAGAATATTTAGATGAGTTAAATGCTATTGAAGAACGAGAAGCCTTAGCAGAACATCAGGAAGCCGTTGCACAAATTTCTGCTCATGCTGTGCAAGGTACTATGCCTGCTGCCAATACCTCCTACACATCATGATCGGAAAGGCCAAAGCAGTAGCCTTGGTGGACACTGGCAGCTCGGGCACATTCATAGATAGCAAGCTTGCTGTAAAATCTAGGTGCAAAATAAGCAGTGCAAAGCCCATGCGAGTAATTGTGGCCAATGGAGCATAAATGAAAAGAAGAGTTGCATGCACTGATTGTCAATACGCAGTGCAATGCTATAAATTTAAAAATGGTTTTAGATTGCTAGAGCTCAAGGGCTATGATGTAGTCCTCACAAGTGATTGGATGTTAACACATAGCCCAGTCACTTAGGACTACAAGATAGGTACTCTGAAGATCAAGTACTATGGGCTAAAAAATATTTCATTTGCACCAAAAGCAAAATCACTCGAGTGTAAAGTGATATCCGCATAACAAATGGACAAACAAATCTTATAAGGCGTCTTAGGAGGAATATTACATGCATACCAGCCAGTGGAACCAGTCACAACAAATGAACCATTGCCCATAATGGTAGATGATATGCTTGCATGCTTTTTTGATATATTCTCTTCTCCAACACAAGTTCCTCTAGCCAGAGAATGTGATCACCAAATAATTCTGCAACCAGATACAATACCAGTCAACAAGAGGGCCTACAGACTGCCTGCCTATCAGAAGGATGTCATGGAAACGATCATTGAACAACTGCTACGGACTGAAATAATTAGGTTAAGCCTCAGCCCCTTCTCCTCCCCTGCCATTCTAGTAAGGAAAAAAGATGGTAGTTGGAGACTTTGTATTGACTATAGACAATTAAGTGCCAATACAATCAAGAAGACGTACCCCATTCCTGTCATAGAAGATCTCTTGGATGAATTATTTGGAGCAAAAAAAATCCAAGAAAGACCTCACGTCTGGTTATCACCAAGTGAGAATGAAGGAAAATGACATTGCAAAGACTGCTTTTAGCACACACTTAGGCCACTATGAATTTGTGGTGATGCCTTTTGGTCTTACCAATGCTCTAGCAACATTCCAAGCACTGATGAACAACTGATTGGCACCATTCGTCAAAAAATCTGTCTTGGTATTCTTTGATGACATACTGATTTTCATTACAACCCTGCAAGACCACATGGTACATTTAACTGAAGTTCTTTGTATGTTGAGAATGAACAACTTATTTGCAAAAAGAAGCAAGTGCGAATTTGTAAAATAAAGAATTGAGTACTTGGGCCACATTATCACTGTTGAGGGAGTCTCTACTGATCCAGTGAAAATTGCTGCCATGTAAGAATGGCCAACTCCCAAGAATGTCACACAATAAGAGGTTTTTTGGACCTCACTGGCTATCATAGGAGGTTTATACAAGGATATGGCCTCCTCTGCAAACCACTCTTTGAAGCTCTCTAAAAGAACTCCTTCACCTGGGATGCAAGAAAACAAGAAGCCTTGCTTTAACAACTTCAACAAAATCATGACTAGGGCTCCTATCTTAGCACTACTGATGTGGATACAATCATGGATCATGGTGATTTTGAGTGTTTGAGCCGGAAGGAAATATTGAGTCTAATTGATGATTATTATAAGGTGAATTCTTTCCTAGTTGAAAAGAATGTCTTGATATCTCTGAATTATATACTACCTAAAAACGATGTACTATGTTGAATTTTGGTATGTCATCTGTCAAGATATCGCCAGCGGGAGGAGAGGGAGGATGGCGATCGAGAGACAAGTGGAGATCAAGTCTGGATGAGCACGAGCACGTGATGGCGCACTAGGACTGCCTTCGACACGATGTCTACACGTCTAAGGCGCGCTATACACATGGCCTGCATGCTAAAATTAGGCCGAACCCATATATGGGTCGGTATGTACCCGTTTGAGTCAAACCGAGTCAGTTTGGGCCCAAGCCAGGCAGGTTTTGGGCCAGGTCAACGCTGAGGACGCCCGGCCACCTATAAGTACCCCTGGGCGCCCCCTCAATTAGGGTTAGACCACGTTTAGACTAAAGAATACTTCGTTGAACTGCTGTAAGCATTCATCTGAATTCCTCCGCACCAATTCATCTGGATTTGGTGTTATACTGCTGCAAGTTTAGTGTGATCTGTTGTTCCATTGGGAATCAGTAGATTGCAAACTACCGTTTCGTGGTCGACGGCTACGTGTGCAAGTGTGTGGAGTCGTGAATATCCTACAGGGTTTGAGAGCTGTTGCATTGGCATCAGGGTTCAAGCGAGGAGAGTTCATCGGTGACACCAAGTTATCCCCGACAATCATCCGCTACCATCATCACCATCGCATCGCTCACGAGAAGATCGGGCCACCCCACATCATCTTGGTATCAGAGCACCCCACATCATCTTGGTATCAGATTTCCACGGTTTACTCAGTGAGCATCCACAATCCATCCAATGCATCCATTGAGTGTTTTAATTCCTATCCAGAAAAAGCCAAAAAAAAAATTAGGGTTCTTAGTTTTGCCATAGCCTAGATTACACCGTATTGGGTTTTAGTCCCTGATCGTTTTTCGCATTTTTCTTTCTTCCATCCATAGGAGTCTAGGTCTAGCAATCTTTTCTGCCTCTTCGTTTCGAGTTTGGATCTGGTTTGGCGTGTCTTTGAACATCATCTTCTTCATTGGGTTGTGTGGCTGTTCTTCACGTACAGCATCGATCAAATCGCAAAAGTCAAAACCAAAAAAAAAAAAATAGCGCACGGTAGCGTGTGCAGATCGGTTTGTCTTTGAGCTTTGGCCGCGTGACAGCAACTAGATTATCCTACTTTGGCCACGTGAGCAGTCCCAACCAGCAGATCCGATCCACAAAAAAAACAAAAAAAGTGAAACGAATCCCCAGCGCTAGCCAGATCCGTTCTCAGTCAACGTCAAAAAAAAAACAGCGCGCCCATCGCTCGCGCGCCGAAGCGCGGAGAGTGTCTGGGGTCCGGCGCCCTAGCGCTCGCGGCTCGCGTGGCTGCTTGCCCGACCGCGGAGGTTGTCTGGCATCCAGCGCCAGTTCGGGCCGCTTCAGTTCCGGCCCAATTTTCGTACAGGTATAAAAAAAAACATAGAAAAAAGGGGACGTGTACTGCACACACGCCGTACCTATATTAAAAAAAAGACAAACTACTTTATCCGTTTCGCGTCGCCGTCGCGCTGCCGTGTGTTTCCGGCGTCGTACATCTCTGCCGTTGACATATTTTTTCGTCGGTTTCTCTGTCGCGACAGCGTGTTACCACTGTGTCCACGTAGCATCCTTTCTACACGATTTTGATCGCTTTAGCTACAGCCTGTCTACAGCATCGTGTTAGGAGCTTACCCATACGAGACTAGCTACTTCGTGCTCATCAGGCTGCTGCCGTGTGCGCAATCTTGTGCCTGTTCATCGAGCCAGTGCTAGCGTCTCTCTTGTGCATTGCAACACGAGCTATTGTGCGTTGTCACTTATATCTTTTGAGCTCTTTTTCAGAGTTGCTTTGCCTCGCTTATCTCCACCGTGTGTGTTTCGTGGGTCTTGTCATACGATCAGCACTAGGACTTATTTGCGGTGTACTTAGGATACCATACCTACAGCTCCACCATATATTCCTGGTTTGTCGTGTGATCGCTATTCTACCCTCGGTATTCACTTCTTCACATCAGAGCATTGGTCGTTTATCCGATTTGGTAAGCATCGCTATTCACCTTGGAATGGTAAGATTCACCTTTTCTTATCAGTTTTGAGTGAGTAGAGTGTTTCACTATATATACATATTTGTTTCTGCACTAATTATGGCAGATGATGTTATGGATACTGTGGAGGCTGGAAGATACCAATTTTTCCGCCACAGATATTGTAGTGCCACTTTTTGGGAGGAAGAACGTGGCAACTTTGATGGTGATGGGCTCTTTCACCATGGTGTGATGATTGGAGATAGATGTGCTGCAACCACCATTGATCACATCTCTACCATCAATTTAATCAGCATTGAGGTCGTCGAGACGTTGCACCTAGCCACACGTGCTAGTACAGCGCCATACCTCTTGCGTTCCTCATATGGCACTTTGCTGATTTCACACATAGCTGACATTCCTGTTACTTATAGAGGGCATACCGAGGTTATTCGTTGTGGTGTATCCCCAATGCCACTTGAATCTTGTCATATTCTGTTGGGTTATCCTTGGTTTCACACCTATCATGCTCAGCCTTGTCGTGATAGGCCGACAGTTTCGTTCCAGTGGAATAAGCAGCGGCATGCTTGGCTGCGTCTAACAGCTGAACAGTTTCATAAGAATCATCTTCTTCGCAAGGAGAGGACAAAGGAGTTCTGCTTGTCGCCTAAGCACAAGGTCATGATGGATGGTGGCAGTTCCATTATTTGCCATCTTGACCATGGTGTGCTTCACAACCCATGTGAGAATGAGAGCCACATAGCCAAATTGAGTGAGAGTGTTATAAAAAGTGAGCTGTGTGATTCCACCAAACGTGAGGTTGAGAGCATACACTTTGAGAGTATGAGCAAAAATCAAAACACAAGAGTAGTCGACGATAGGATATGTGAGGATATTTCAACTAATGTAACTCTGTCTACTCCTAGTGTTGTTTCTTGTGATATGCAGGTTGCTTTTGAAGAAAGGGAGCCACCTATTTTACAACCTGCATCACCGCTTTGTGCATTATCACTTGAGAAGGATGTTCCAGTGCCTACTTCTTCTGAGGAGCATGTCATTGACATAGGTACTGATTTGGAACCAGAACCAGCAGCTATGGATAATATTTGTGAGTCTACTCCTTTGCTAGTTCCTTCTAGTGATTTATCTTGCACTAATGTTTCAGCACCATGTGATAATGTGATTTCAAATTTTGATCATGTGGTAGTGCTGACACATAAGGAAGTACTTGCTAGAATACCATCGAATGACATTGTGTATTCCATCATGTTAAAAGAACCTCTTAGTTTACGTTGTGCTATGAATAAGATTTCTGAAATTTCATATTTGAATTCTAGCACACATGCCTATTGCTTCATGTTTAACTTGATTGGTGAATATAGCATGAATGATAATTTTCTTGTCGATAACATATGCATAACCTGTGATAGAATTAATGAACTGAAACTTGTTGTTTTCAGTCCTATATGCTATGTGTCGAAGTGTTTTTGCTATGGGACAATGGATAATTTTCGAAATAGTATGATGTATGCTGGTATACTTGATGTGTTCCAGTCTCACATAATTGATTTCCCTCAACTGGGTTGTTCCAATCTTGTTAGTTCAGAATCTGATTTGATATATTCAATGTGTTTGTCTCAACATGTTTGTACTAAGTGTGCTACTGATCTACCCGTCACTTATATTTGCAATTTGAGTTTCTTCTTATCTGCCAAACATAATGATCATGCCCATATTGTTGATGATATTTGTGTAAATTCATCACTTGTGTATAATAATCAGAGTAGCGCAGTTGAAGCATGGTCTAAACCAATTATATTTACATATCTTTTGGATTGGTTTAATTTAGTGCATCACAAATTTGATCATAGAACTTCTTTGCGAAAACTGAATTTGATACTGAACAATAAGACTATATATCTCTTTGTTTTTCACCATTATGATGATTCTTTGTACTTCACTTATACCTGCAATTTAAGTTGCTTGATGTATAGTCGACATATTTTTCATGTGAACAAAAATAATACAACATGTTATGTATACACATACTCTGCGTACACGTTGTTCTTTTTGTTCCTACCACTTTCAGCTTACCCAAAGCCGAGGACGGCTTTTCTTGAAGAAAGGGAGGATGATGAGGATACAATCATGGATCATGCTGATTTTGAGTGTTTGAGCTGGAAGGAAATATTGAGTCTAATTGATGATTATTATAAGGTGAATTCTTTCCTAGTTGAAAAGAATGTCTTGATATCTCTGAATTATATACTACCTAAAAACGATGTACTATGTTGTATTTAGGTATGTCATCTGTCAAGATATCGCCAGCGGGAGGAGAGGGAGGATGGCGATCGAGAGACAAGTGGAGATCAAGTCTGGATGAGCACGAGCACGTGATGGCGCACTAGGACTGCCTTCGACACAATGTCTACACGTCTAAGGCGCGCTATACATATGGCCTGCGTGCTAAAATTAGGCTGAACCCATATATGGGTCGGTATGTACCCGTTTGAGTCAAACCGAGTCAGTTTGGGCCCAAACCAGGCAGGTTTTGGGCCAGGTCAACGCTGAGGACGCCCGGCCACCTATAAGTACCCCTGGGCGCCCCCTCAATTAGGGTTAGACCACGTTTAGACTAAAGAATACTTCGTTGAACTGCTGTAAGCATTCATCTGAATTCCTCCGCACCAATTCATCTGGATTTGGTGTTATACTGCTGCAAGTTTAGTGTGATCTGTTGTTCCATTGGGAATCAGTAGATTGCAAACTACCGTTTCGTGGTCGACGGCTACGTGCGCAAGTGTGTGGAGTCGTGAATACCCTACAGGGTTTGAGAGCTGTTGCATTGGCATCAGGGTTCAAGCGAGGAGAGTTCATCGGTGACACCAAGTTATCCCCGACAATCATCCGCTGCCATCATCACCATCGCATCGCTCACGAGAAGATCGGGCCACCCCACATCAACTACCCAATTACAAAGAACCATTCACCTTAGAAGCTGATGCAGGTGGCTATGTAATAGGAGCCTCACCTTAGAAGCTGATGTTATCCTAATGCAGCCGACGAGGGTTTAACTCGACAAATGTCCTAGATGAAGGACTTAGGATCGGGGGAGTAGGGCGTCGGATGAACTCGAAGGTAAAATCAGTCAAACAAGGTGTGTATCAAAAGTAAACATGGTGGTGAATTTGGCTTCCTTTCAATCTATCCCTCACCGTCCTCTCCTGGCCTCTATATATAGGTGGCCAGGTCTCAAGGAACGGGAGGGGTCTGACACATATTACAACATCGGTATACGACATGAACTCGTATTTCGACTAAGATTACACTTGGGCCTAGCTTAACGGGCCTCAGGGGTACTCAAGTAACGAGCTCTAATATCTATACCCTTGTCAGTAGCCCCCGAGATTCTACTAGAATTGTAGATTCGGGTTGAATCTCAAATCTTCATATCTTCGACTTGATCAATCTTTCGACTTCTTCTTCTTCCTGTACTCAAAAATAAACATCTTTCATTATATTATCTCGCAAGGGGTTTTGATGAATCAAGCCTGACAACTCTGACGGATCAAGAGGCCAGTTAACTGCCGGAGCAGATACTTGTCGCCTACTTCAAATTCAATCCCCTTGGACTTGAATCTGGGAAACTGGTCAAACCCATTTTTTTGCCGCATTTAGGACTCACAAAGAACGAGTCCTAGTGGTTCTCAGGGTACCCAGTGCGTCCACCAGGATTTTCTTCGCATCACAGACACGGATAATTACTAGCAGAGCGCATTCATGTGCGTATACCAGGCCACACAGGACGGATCCTGGGGTCTTACCTTCACCATATGTTTCAATCATGGCATTCGAGTTTCGTCGCGATGACGCAACTCGAGAATCATATGTCGCAGCCTTGTTTGACTATTGAAATGTACAAAATATTCGAGTTGTTCTTTTAGATAACTCATAAATAGCTCCCGATGGGAGTAATCGATCTTTATTTTGTCGATAATGAAGTCGAAGTTTTGTTGTCGATGAAAGGTAGTCGATTGTGCCTTTTTCATTTTATTTTTCCAATTTATCCATTATCATCGGGTGCACGGCCAGTGCTCCCGATGGGAGTAGCCCCCGAGGCTATAGCCAAAAAAATTTGGGTATAGGCTCAAAATATACATTCTGTCGCCAGTAAATTTTCCCTTGTGATAGTTTTGACACGATTGTGCTTAAATATTCTTCCCGCTCTTCTGGTGATAGGAGCCCCCGAGTCCATGACGAGGTGCGTTGTGCTCTTTGACATACTTCTACACTGTTTGTCCATATTGCGCTTGTTTCCTTATAACTATACCCATGTCTTTTCCTTGTCCTTGATATGCTGTCCCTGTCTTATTTTCTGCTCGGGGCAAAATATAAAAGCCCGTAGATTTATTTGGACCTTTAACTTGCTGAGGCCCATGAAAGTTTGCTTATAAATAAAGCATGTTGGCTAGGGAAAAACCCTAATTCCTTCATTACCAACTTCCTACACCGCATCGTCTTTGTCTCCTGCATCTCATCTAGGGTTTTCTCACCAAGCACTTATCCTCCATGGCGGATGCTGGTGGTGCGCACCTGAACGTCGGTGCGCAGATGGAGAAACAGGGTCGCGGCCACCCTCGCGGTAGTAAGAACAAATCCAAAGACCCTTTTACGGTGGCCTCGTCGTCCGTATCCATGAAACAGCGCCCTGGCCGCCCTGTGGGTAGTAAGAACAAGCCCAAGGTATATGCTGCTGCTCTAGGTCCTAGCGTTGCTCTGCATAATGCTTCTCCTCCTCCTCCTCCCAAGATTTACTCCTTCTTCTGCATCGCTGGAGCTCAATGCCGTGAGATTCAGCGGGTGCCTCTGAAATTTAACAAGTTCATGGATGGACGAGAGCTGCGTGAAGCAATTCTTTGCAAACATTCTGGAGGAGGGACTCCCTACAAAGTGGAGGTATGGTACGATGGATGTGGCGAGATGTACTTCAGGGGTGGCTGGTCCCAGTTTGCGGAGGATCATGACCTCCACCAAGGGTTCTTCATGATCTTCGACTACCACTGCGGTACGTCAAAGTTTGATGTGAAGATCTATGATGGTACTCAATGCCAGAAGGAGTACGTGGCTGAAGTACACTTTCAGTAGATGCTCCTTTGATGTAATCTTTTGTTCTAGTTTTCTCTTTGTGTGTTTCATGTAATAAGTACTCGTGATGAACTTTATTTTGTGCCATCTTGTTTATATATTAATAGACCATGGGAACTATTCAGTGTTCTGAGGTATGCTTTAATTTACCATCGAGTTGCCTTGAACTGTCCTTGCTTTTTGTCAAATATCGGGTTGTGAACAACCTTGTAAGAATTCTCGAATAATCATGAATACGGGATCTCGATAATTTCTAACTTTCTTTCATATGACTCGAGGGTCGGAGCCCCCGATTGGAAAATAGAAACATGCTATACATATTGTTGAGTTGGCCCAAAGAACCCGACCCGTGGCCTCATGTTCTGGGTTCAGAGGGTCATAACTCGAAATTTCCTGTCACCATACTCCTTTTACGCATAGAACCGTCGTAGTTGTTCTGCATTCCACGGGTTGCTCTCGTCTTTCCCTGTTTTCTTGTCTTGTAGTCGATAAGCTCCTCCTGGTATTACTTCTGTCACGATGTAAGGTCCCACCCATGGGGACTCTAATTTGCCATGACCATCCTGTTTGAGTTGTAAGACTAAATCTCCTACCATGAAAGATCATGGACGAACTCGACTACTATGGTAGTTTTGTAGACTCTGCTGGTATTGCGTAGCCCTGGTGAGTGCTACGTCTCTTGCTTCGTTGAGTGCATCAACATCGTCTTGAAGTGCTTCTGTAGAAGTTGTTTTGTCGTAAGCCGCAATTCTTGGGGCTTCATGGGTGATTTCGATTGGAAGCACAACTTCTGCGCCATGGACCTGGAAAAAGGGAGTTTCTTGGGTAGCCGTATTGGGCGTTGTTCTAAGACTCCAAAGTACGGAGGGTAGCTCATCTACCCAGGCGTGTTTGGCTTTTTCCAGGGGCGCTAATAGCCTCTTTTTTATCCCGTTACATATTAAGCCATTGGCTTTCTCGACTTATCCATTTGTCTTTGGATGTGCTACAGATGCGAATTTTAGTTTGATTCCCATACTCTCGTAGTAGCTTTTGAACTCTTTCGATGTGAAGTTTATCCCATTGTCTGTGATGATGCTGTGCGGTACTCCGAAGAGAAATACTATAGACTTGATGAAGTTGATTGCTGCTGTGTAATCTTGGGTTGTTACTAGGGCTGCCTCTACCCATTTAGTAAATTTGTCTACTGCCACCAACATGTAGACATGACCTCCTGGCTAGGATTTGTGTAATTTTTCTACCATGTCGAGACCCCACTGTGCAAAAGGCCAGGATAATGGTATTGGCTGTAGTTCTACTGCTGGTGCGTGTGGTCGAGATGCGAACCGTTGACAAGCCTCACACTTTCTGACTATATCTTTTGCGTCTTCTATGGCTGTTAACCAGTAGAACCCTGCACAAAAGGCTTTAGCTGCAATAGCTCTGCTGCTAGCGTGATGCCCACACACTCCTGCGTGGATATCTCTTAATATGTCTTGCCCTTCTTGAGGGGTGACGCATCGCTGTAAAACACCAGTTATGCTTTTCTTGTATAGTTTTCCTTGCAACACGACAAAAGCCTTAGATCGTCGTATTATCCTTTTTGCCTCCACTGTGTCTTCGGGTAGTGCTTTGTTTATCATGTATGCCAAGTATGGCTGCATCCAAGTTTCTTCGATCATCATAACCTCCTCTGGTTCTGCTGTGCTTCATGTGCCAAGCTTGCCAGCCCCCGAGCCTGTTGCTGGGTGCTGGCCTGGTTCTCCTGTAGTCGAAGTTTTGTTATGCTTTATTGATCTCTCTATGATTTCTTCCCAAAAGACTCCTGGCAGTATAGGCAGGCATTGGGACATGATATTTGCTAAATTGTCGGCTTCCTTGTTGTTGGCCCTGCTAAAGTGTGAGACTTTGCATCCATCGAATGTTCCCTCTAGATAGTAGTATAAGTTTTTCTATGCTGTCATGTTGTCACTAATGGCGTCACACCGGTTCATCACTTGCTGGACGACAAGATTCGAGTTCCCGAATATTTTCAGCCGAGTTGCTCCGCATGCCTTGGCCATTTTCATTCCGTGGAGCAGAGCCTCGTATTCGGCTTCATTATTAGAATCTTGCGGAAAACTCATCCTTAACACATACTTTAATTTGTCGCCTTGCGGTGATATTAGGACTACTCCTGCCCCTGTGCCTTGGACTCTTTTTGATCCGTCAAAGTACATTGTCCATACACTTGATAGATCTGGTGGTCCCATGTTTTGTAACTCTAGCCACTCTGCTGTGAAATCCGGTAACACCTGGGATTTGACTGCCTTTCGTTTTTCATACGTGATGTCCAGGGGTGATAATTCGATTCCCCATAGGGAGACACATACTATTGCTGCAGAGTTATTCAATTATTGGATAGTGGGGCTTCGTTAACCACTATGATTGGATGTACTGCGAAATATTGCCGTAGCTTTCGCGCTGTTGTGAATACGCTGTATGCAAGCTTTTGATAGTGTGGGTACCTCTGCTTTGTTGGAGATAGTACTTTGCTAAGGAAATATACTGGCCTCTAGACTCCATGGGCATTTCCCTCTTCGCTTCTTTCGACTACTAATACTGTGCTTACCACTTGATGTGTGGCTGCAATATACAGTAGCAGCGGCTCTTTTTCAATTGGTACGACCAACACCGACGGTGTGGAGAGCACTTTTTTCAGTTGTGCAAAAGTTGTATCTGCTTCTTCTGTCCACTTGAATTTGTCATCAGATTTTTTCATGAGTGCATAGAAAGGAAGCGCTTTTTCTCCCAATCGTGCGACGAATCGACTTAGTGCCACGACACGCCCTGCGAGTTTCTGTACGTTGTGCAATTTTGCTGGTTTCCCCATTGTTAATATTGCTTGGATCTTCTCTAGGTTTGCTTCTATACCTCTTGCTGACACCAAGAATCCCCGAAGTTGCCCTGCTGATACACCAAAATAACATTTTGTCAGGTTAAGCTTGAGCTTGTACCTGTTTAGATTGTCAAAGGTTTCTGCCAAATCACTGATTAAGGACTCTTCTTTTCTTGTGGTGATGACCACGTCATCGATATAGACTTGAATGTTGCATCTTATTTGACTTCCGAGGCAGTTTTGCATCATCCACTGGTAGGTTGGTCCCGCATTTTTAGGCCAAAAGGCATGACTTGATAGCAGAACACGCCGTATGGAAAAGCTGTTTTTTCCTTGTCTTGTTTCTTCAATTTGATCTGGTTGTAACCAGAATATGTGTCCAGGAAGGAAAGCCTTGCGCACCCCGCTGTTGAGTCTATTATCTGATCAATGCGAGGTAGAGGAAAGGGATCCTTTGGACAGTGTTTGTTGAGAGATGTGTAGTCGACACACACTCTTTGTACGTCTCTATTTTTCTTGGGGACGATGACTGGATTGGATACCCAGGTTGATGCTTTGATTTCTCGAATGAATCCTGCATTCTCTAGCCTATGTAGCTCGGATGCTATTGCTTTCCTTTTGGGTTCATCAAATCATCGCAGCGGTTGCTTGACTGGCCTTGCTTTAGGATCCACATTTAGTGCATGCTCGACGAGTTCCCTGGGAACCCCTTGCATGTCTGAAGGACACCAGGCGAAGATTTCCCAGTGCTCATGGAGGAACTCGACAAGCGCGCTTTCCTATGCGGGGTCCAGGTTTACCGCTATGGAGGTGGTTTTGTTCGGGTCCATAGGGTGGACCTGGATTTTCTTTGAGTCTTGGGTTGCGTCGAAAGCCTGATCTGGCAGGGATCGTCCGACATCGGGTAGCACATTGTGGTCAGTTTCGCCCTTCAGCCTTGCATATTCGGCTGTCATGCCAAAAGTTTGCGCCATCCTGTTAAATTCTTTATCACAAGTGTTGGATACTTTAAAGCTGCCTTGTACCGTGATTGTCCCTTTAGGTCCTGGAATTTTGAGTGTTAGATATGCGTAATGAGGAACTGCCATGAATTTTGCAAATGCTAGGCGCCCCAGGATTGCATGATACTGTGAGGGCCAGTCCATGACTTCGAACTCTAACTTTTCTCTGCGATAGTTGCTGCTATTGCCAAAGCAAATGTCGAGTTCTGTTTTCCCGAGGGGGTAGTTTGCGCCTCCTGGTACTATTCCGTGGAAAGAGCAATCTGTCGGCTTTAGACTTTCCAACGAGATGCACATTGCCTTCAGGGTTCTTGCGTATATTAAATTTATGCTGCTTCCTGCATCCATGAATACTCGCCCAACATCGTATCCCCCTATTTGTGCCTTCAACACCATTGGTGCATGCCCTGGCCTTGGTACTTACCTTGGGTGGTCTGCTTTGCTGAACCTGACTGGTTGATCGGACCATTTCAAGTACTTTGTTGTGGCTGGTGGTGATGATATTGCTAGATTTACTTGTCTGGATATGCTCTTCTATTCTTTCTTGGATTTTGGCACCTGTTGGATCATTGCAGATATATATACTTTTGATTCCAGATGTTTTGCTAGACGCTGTACTTGGTATCCCTGACTTGTACTCTTTCCTCCCTGACGTGCTCCTTGGTTCGGGTCCAGAGCACTTTGCAACCTTAAGAATGTTCTGCAATCCTTCATCTGGTGATTAGAAACTCTCTTCCCATCTAGGTACGCATAGTGGATGCGACAGGGGCCATGGAGCATGTCCTCCGCCGATGGGCCGGAGTACTTTGGCTTTTCTACTCCGCGATTGCCTCTTCCTTGAAACTCCCTACTCTCATAGCCTTCCTTGTCCCTTCTTTCATATCATGCGGCTATCTGATTTCGCCTTGCGTGGCTATCTTCATTGCGGTACCTTCGCCTTTGCCTGCTTGCTCTATCGACTTCTGGTGAACGTCCCCTTTTATTGTTATATGCATCCTCTCCATCGACGAATCTGTTGGCTACTTCCATTAATTCCGATACTGTCCTAGGCTTTGTTCTCCCTAACTCTTCCACGAGGTTCGAACGGCGAAGGCCAGCCGAAAAAGCATCTACTGCTCGCTCGTCGGAGACATCTTCTGCATAGTTTTTGATTATACTCCACCGCTGTATGTAAGAGCGCAGAGTTTCATCTTTCCTCTGTACGCATAACTTGATTTCTTCTAGTGACGCTGGGCGTTTGTATGTTGAGCGAAAATATCTTGTGAATTGGCTCTCTAGTTCTCCCCAACTCCCGATGGAATCGTTGGGTAGAGTATTTAACCAGGACCGCGCTACGCCGGTCAAGCGTAACTGCAGACTTTGCATTGCCGTTGCTCTCGTTCCTCCGAGTATTTGTACTGCTTGCAGGTAGTCTAATAACCATAGCGTGGGTTCTTGTGATCCATCATACTTTCGCTGATCGTGTGGCAGCTTGAATCCTTTGGGTACCCGCGTTCTGTGAACCCTTCGGGTAAAGCATAGCGCGCCCATCTCTTTTTCATCATCTTCATATTTTTCTTCTTTCCACGCATAGCGCGCATTGTTTACTCTTGCTTGCACTATGAGATTCCTTGCGTCCTCCTTCCGTGCCCTACGCTTTTTGTCGCCTGATGACTCGCTTGTTTCGTTTTGCGAGGGTTGGCGCTTAAAACTTTCCTTTCGCTTCTCCTTATGATATGTTGCCTTTTTCTCTGGAAGATGTTTCCTTAGCCTGTCCTCTACCAACCCGAGGCTTCTTATTGCGGCTTGATGCATGTGCTCCCGCGGATCTCCAGGCTCTGGTTGCGTAGTTAGTAGGTACGCCTGTGCTGCTACTAATGCCGCCTCTGGCGTTTCTTGCACAAAATCCTCCTCATCATCTGATGGATGTGCACTTATGCCTTTTATGCGGCTTTCTTCTCTTGCCCATGCTGTTGTCCTCCTGCTGTGCTTCGGGTCTCTATGCCTTTCTCTGCTGGACTCTGATGCGTTGCTGTATTCGTCCTAATATGCTCCACTTGACACACTGTTGTTTTCTTGACTTCTCCTGAACTCGTCTTTTTCCTCCCTCAATTTCTTTCTGCATTGATGCAGTGCGTATTGATACCCCATCAGAACTTCTCTTGTTGAATTGGCGGGTACTTCCATGCCGTGATTGATGGCTGACATGATGATTCTCCACTCCCCGGTGGAGTTGTGAATTTTTTCCTTCTCCTTCTTACCGTTGCTCCTTGGTTTGTCGACTTGTGCTTCGACTTCTCCATTATCTGCATGATCGTTCTCTTCTATTGCTTCAGTGATAATGACGCATAACTGATGTATGCTTCTGGAGACGCCACTGCTTCCGGTGGCGAAGTCCCTTTGACTATCGTATGATTTGTCCACTGTTTCTTCTATGTTGGGTTCTTCCCAAGTTCCATTGAGTTCCTCGGTTTTCTTTTGAGTATTTTCTGTTGATGCGAAGCTGACTGGCGAGTTTACCTCGCTGGAAGAGCCCACAGATGATCCAGACATTGTGATTGTCTTGATTTTGCTCGCCGACGGACCCAATTTCACTGGATCTGAAAGGCGAGTCAAACCGGAAGGTCCGATGTAGAAGCTCAGACTTCCAATCATCAACTCCATCTTCTGATTTTCGTCGACTTCTGGACTGCTATTGGCTAAAAATGAAAAAGCCGTCGAATTCATGATTCCAACGCCCCTGCTCCCCACGGTCGACGCCAATTGACGAGGGTTTAACTCGACAAATGTCCTAGATGAAGGACTTAGGATCGGGGGAGTAGGGCGTCGGATGAACTCGAAGGTAAAATCAGTCAAACAAGGTGTGTATCGAAAGTAAACGTGCTGGTGAATTTGGCTTGCTTTCAATCTGTCCCTCATCGTCCTCTCCTGGCCCCTATATATAGGTGGCCAGGTCTCAAGGAACAGGAGGGGTCTGACACATATTACAACATCGGTATATGACATGAACTCGTATTTTGACTAAGATTGCACTTGGGCCTAGCTTAACGAGCCTCAGGTGTACTCAAGTAACGAGCTCTAGTATCTATACCCTTGTCAGCAGCAGAACAAGACAATTGCATACATGAGTATGGCCATTGGTCAAACAGTTGCAGCCATGTCAACATATGATAAAGAAGCTCTGAAGAAATGGACACACTATTTTGCTGGCTCCTCTCTGACTATCAAAACTAACCAGCAAAGCTTGAAATACATCCAGGAGCAAAAGTTAACTAAGGGAATTCAGCACAAACTGCTCATTAAGCTCATGGGATATGACTACAAGATAGAGTACAAAAGAGGAAGGGGGAACAAAGCTGCTGATGCCCTGTCTAGAGCACCAGAGCAACACATGGTGCAAGCAATTACTACTGCAGTCCCAAGTTGATTGAAGAAATCACTGCAAGTTATACTAATGATGAGCCAAGCAGAGACCTCCTCATGAACCTTGTGTGTTGCGGGTGTGTGCATATTATTATGCAGAGGCCGGGTGTAATTCTACTTAAGACCTTTTTAAGTAATAAAAGCCCATTATCAAAAAAAGAGACCTCATTGCCAAGCTAACTCTAGATAGTAATGTTCTGCCTAATTATACACTAAAATGGCATTATCAGATACAAGAAAAACTCCTTGGTGGTTGTAGTCGGGCATTAAGAACTCAGCTGATCACTGCCATGCATGATTCTGCCCTAGGGGGCCATTCTGGAGAAACTGCCACATACCAAAGAATAAAATTGGTTTTCTACTGGACTGGGATCAAGAAGGATGCAATTTAGTATGTCAAAGAGTGTGCAACCTGTCAAAAGAACAAGGTAGAACATACCCCCTACCCAGGCCTCCTCAAGCCATTACAAGTGTCTAACCAAGCTTGGACACATGTTTCCATGGATTTTATTGAAGTGCTCCCCAAATCAGAAGGCAAGGATGTCATCCTAGTAGTGGTTGATAGATTTTCCAAATATGCTCATTTCCTTCCTTCAAGCTATCCATACACAGTAAGACAAGTACGTAGCTGATCTGTATCTAGACCAAGTTACTAAGTTACATGGCCCTCCTGCTGTTATTGTCTCTGATAGAGACAATATATTCACATGTGGCAAGACTTGTTCAACGCTTTAGGTGTCAAACTACATCTCAGTACTGCTTATCACCCTCAAATCGATGGCCAAAGAGAGAGGGTCAACCAATGTCTAGAAGTGTATCTCAGGTGCATGACTTTTGACAACCCTAAGAAATGGATGTCTTGGCTGGCTTTTGCAGAATGGTGGTACAATACAAATTACCGCTCTTCTCTTGAAATGACACCCTTTCAAACTTTGTATGGTTTTCCCCCACCTCAGTTCACTAGAGTAGTTCTCCCTGACAATCCTACTGAAGAAGTAGTGGACACAATTGAAAAAGGCAACTAGCAAATGAATTAACCAAGAGCAACCTGGTCAAGGCACAAGACAACAAAGAAGTATGTTGGCAAGCATAGGAAGGAAAGGGAATTCACTGCAGGTGATATGGTGTATTTGAAAATACAACCATACCGGCACACATCACTCAGCCTGCACAGATCACTCAAACTGCACTCCAAATTCTATGGACCATACAGAGTTTTGGCTAGAGTTGAAGAACTGGCATACATACTTCTCTACTACCTAAGGGCTATCAGTTACACCCTACGTTCCATGTTAGTCAGCTCAAGAAGCATATTGGTAGAAAGGTAATCCCCAGCCCATAACTGTCGCTTGTTGATTCTATAGTTAACATCAGGGTGTACCCTAAAGTCATTCTAGACAGGCGAGCAATACCTCGAAATAATGAACCTATGTATCAATGGCTGATCAAATGGACAAACTTGCTGACAACAGCTGCTACATGGGAGGATGCCTACTTCATCAAAAAGATCTTTCCAAGTTTCCACCCTTGAGGACAAGTGTGTTCCTCAGAAGGGGCAATTGTCTTGTACCAATGTTCTGAAGCCATAGATGTCGAAGACACTTCCGCTTGTCAGTTATCGGACGATCAAATTGCAGGATATCCGTTCATCAGTTGGCCAAGTTTGAATTATGTCATTAAATGGTTCCTGCCATGAGCAGCTTTGATATAAATCTGGAGTGGTTGTATTCGTGAACCTTATCATCAACTATATGAAATAAAGCAAAACCCTAGGAGCCGGTTGCGCATCTGGCTGCTCTATCTCTCACCCTCACCTTGTTCTATCTGAATCTCACCCCATGTTGTGCTAATTTCTCACCTATGAATCTATTTTTCTCTCAGAATTGTTGTCATAATCTTGTGAGTGTGACATCCTCTCTGAATTGTTGTCATAATCTTGTGAGTGTGACAGTGGCACCTAGGATTTTAGCTAAGGTGGAGGAGAGAGAGAAAGAGGTCACTGGTAAACTTAGAAATTGTTCATAGCCCTGAAAACTCGGTTGCTATATATGTCCTTTCCCATTGTATCGAGGGTTACGCATCTCCACTAGAAGAAAAGTGACCATCTACCATGACTAGCACTTTCGGTTGTTGCTGAAGACCCCACTTCTACCACGATTTTGGTCGGTTTCGTGGTAGCTAGAAAAACTTTTTTTCTCATTTCGGAGGCCCTCTACTACCACGAATTAGGGAAAATCATGGTAGATGGTCATCCAACATGTGCTAGATGTCGATTTTTCAATTTCACATCCGATTTTGGACTCTGGCTAACCTTTTTAGGTTGTGGGGGCATGATGTCATGATTGTTGGCTACTTGCTTTTATTTTTCGAAACCTTTCACCTTGATAATGTTCATGGAGGCTGCTGACGGGTGGGTCCTTGATGTCAGCCTCTCTGAACAAGAAACATGTGCTATGTTGATAATGTTCACGAACACTGTTGTTGGATGGGTCCTTGATGTCAGCCTCTCTGAACAAGAAACATGTGCTATGTTGATAATGTTCATGAACACTTCTGTCAGGTGGGTCCTCGATGTCAGCCTCTTTGAACAAGAAACGTGTGCTATATATATTGATAATATTCATGGACGCTGATGTCAGGTGGGTCCTTGATGTCAGCCTCTCTGAACAAGAAATATGTGCTATGTTGATAATATTCATGGACGATGTTGTTGGGTGGGTCCTCGACATCAGCCTCTCTGAACAAGAAATGCGTTCTATATATGTTGATAATGATCATGGATGCTGCTGTTGGGTGGGTCCTTGATGTCAGACTCTCTGAACAAGCTTGTGCTATATATGTTGATAATATCCATGGACGCAGCTGCTGGGTGGGTCCTCAATGTCAGCCTCTCTAAACAAGAAACGTGTGCTATAAATGTTGGTAATATGCATGGATGCTGTTGTCGGGTGGGTCGTCGATGTGAGCCTCTCTAAACAAGAATCATGTGCTATATATATGTTGATAATGTTCATGGATGATGTTGTTTGTGTGGGTCTTTGATGTCAGCCTCTCTGAACAAGAAACATGTGCTATGTTGAGTTGTTTTCTTCAGCATGATTGTTGGCTACTTGGCTTTTACTTTCAAACCTACCCATGAAATTTGATTTTTTTAGGTCAAGGACACTACTGACAGGTGGGTTCCTGATGTCAGAATCTCTGAACAATAAACATGTGCTATCTGATGGCTACTGGATTTTATTATCGAACCCGCCCCTGAAATTTGTACTTGATAAGCTTAAGGGATGCTGATGACGGGTGGGTACCAGATGTCAGATTCTCTGAACAATACGTGTGCTATCTGAATTTTATTTTTGTTCCCCATGAATGCTAGCTACTCGGCTTTTATTTTTGAACCACCCATGAAATTCGACTTGATAAGGTTGAGAGACACTGCTGACTGGTGGGTCCTAGATGTCAGTCTCTCTGAATAATACATGTGCTATCTGAATTGTATTTTATTCCCCGTGAATGCTGACTACTTGCTTTTTATTTTGAACCCGCCCCTGAAATTCGAACATGCATGATAAAGTTGAGGGACGCTACTGACAGGTGGGTCCCCGATGTCAGACTATCTGAAAATGAAAGTGTGCTCTATTGGATTTATTTTGTTTCCCGTGATTGTTGAATACTTGACTTCTATTTTTGAACCCGCCCGTGAAATTCGAACTTGATAAGGTTGAGGGGAGTTGCTGATGGGTGGGTCCAAGATGTCAAACTCTCTCTACACAACAATGTTGTTCCATGAGAATATTAGTAGAGGATGTGAAAACTAAGGTTTGAATGCGAGACCACAGAACATGCCTATAGTGTGCCTTACCAATACGCAGACAACAAATTTTTAGTGCTTCTTCGTAAGCTGGATTTTCTCCACTGCCTCCTCGAGGGAACGCCTAGGGGGTCTTTATATTGGTGTTTTTAGGTCAAGCTGAGCAATCTGGAGTGAAGATGGACGACATCAGAGGCTCGAGGTTCAAACGAGCATGGGTGGCGTGGCCTGGCCTGGGACCCATGCCACCTATGCTCTTTTGGGCCCTGGTGGCCCACTCGTGTGTTTCTTTTGCCATGTTGCTTCTTATGTAAAAATATTTATGCTAGGAAATCCTAGATCAATTTGAGTTCCGGAAGTTCGCTGAAACGTCAAAATATGCAAAACAGGTGTTTCCTGTTCTACAGAGTTATAACCAAAATAAAGGGGCTCGATGGAAAATCCTCATAAATGAATGCAAAATATGATTATAACATCTCATAACATCTAAATATGTTGGAATATGCATCAACAAACCACGAAGTTCTTGCATGAATTTTGCATGCATCACATGGTAGGTTTATTTGTAGATAGGGGTGCACTTGTGAATTTTTTTGTAGATCTATGATGAAATAGCAACTTGTGCACCTAAAATAATTTTTGGAAAAAAGCATGAGCAAACTATTAAGCACCTATAGTTCAAATTGGGCCCGCTTCCAACTAAATCGGCAGAAAGTTATCAAAAAAGAAAAAAAACCCTACAAATCATTTATTGTTCCACAAAGTGATGAATTTTAAACCCTAATTGGCCTACTATTTTTTGAGATTGTTTTGGTCCAATTGTCAAATTAAATTTTGGTAGCTCCTTCACAAAACATCATTTTCTGGCGCTGAGAAAACAAAAAATGAGTTTTTTATGCAAAGAAATGAAACTTCCTTTAGCAACATTGTTTGTCATTCCAAGTCGAACACGTTTGCACAATATAGGATCATTTGAACAAACTATGTCATGATTGTGGCCATAACATTGGTAGTTTGGTTAGAAAGTTAGGAAACTTTATACATGATAGCTTTGTTTTGGGAACATTTTTTTTAAAAATTGTAATATTTCAAGTTTGTTATTTTTCCTTGCAACTAGGTCAGATAACATGACGCAATGTGAAGATTTTTTTTTTGAATTTCTTGTCTCAATTTTAAAAGGCGGTCAAAACAACGGGTGCTTCTTAATAGGGCTGGAATCTTGTGAATTTTTCTGTAGCTCTATGATTAAATAGCAACTTGTGCACCTTAAAATATTTTTCTAAAAATCATGAGCAAACTATGAAGCACCTATAGTTCAAATTGGGCGCGCTACCAGCTGAATCAGTAGAAAGTTACCGAAATATTAAAAAATACCTACAAATGGTTTATTGTTTAGAAAAACATCGATATGAGGCGTTGAGAAAAATGAAAAATGAGTTTTTCATGCAAAGAAAATAAACACATCCTTCATATCAAAATAAAAAAATAAAAACATCCTTCAGCAACATAGTTTTTCATTCCAAGTTGAACACTTTTGCACAATATAGAATCATATGAAGAAAATATGTCATAATTGTGGCTATAACATTGGTAGTTTGGCTTAAAAGTTAGGAATCTTCATACATAATAACTCTATTTTGGGAACACTTTTTTAAAAAAATTAATATTCCAAATTTGTTATTTTTCCTTTTCAACTAGGTCACATAACATGACGTAGTGTGAAGGTTTTCTATTTTTAATTTTTTTGAATTTCTTATCTCAATTTTAAAAGATGGTCAAAACGGCGGGCGTGACTGTTCCTTGATAGGGGTGGAATCTTCTAATTTTTTTGTAGATATATCATGAAATAGAAACTTGTGCACATAAAAATATTTTTTTTGGAAAAAATCATCAACAAACTAAGAAGCACTTGTAGTTTAAGTTGGGCCCGCTTTCTGCTAAGTCTGCAAAATGTTGTCAAAATATTAAAAACACCGATAAAAAGTTTCAGGTTCAATTATTAGGTGGCTTCACAAAAAACCTTATTTTTTTACTTGAAAAATGAAAAATGTGTTTTTCATGCAAAGAAAAGGAAAACTCCACTCAGCAATATTGTTTGACATTCCAAGTCAAACACTTCTACATAGTATAGGATCATTTAACCAAACTGGCTCCGAGGCGTATATGCGCAAGATGACAACGCCATGGACGCCATTAGCAAGGTGAGCCTCCTTGAGTGCTCATCAACGATCGCGCCCAGATGAACATCAAGCTGGATGGCTTCACTAGTACGTGCCATCAAGCCATGATTGCACTAGTAGTTAGAGCTGTTAGTGCTTCTTGTAGCGTACTTGGGAAATAATCATATTAAGGAACCACTTCTATCCTACTTAGATTGTTGGCGGTATATTAGTTGCAATGGCCTGATCAGCCGAAATCCTTCATTAGACTTATTGGTACATGTGTTGCATGAATCTATTTATATGGCATTGTTCTATAGATCACAAGGTAGTGATTTATGCTAGCTCTCTATCTTTAGTCAAGATCCAGGAGGTGAAGGAAATATGCCCTAGAGGAAAATAATAAAGGACTTATTTGCATATTTCATATAGTTCATAATAAGTTTAACACTATGCTATAACTATGTCAATCGGAAACATTGATATAGGTGTGGTATTAAATAATAAAGAGTCCATAGTAATCCTCTAATTACTAGTTCATTGGTCAACTAATGATCGAAGTTTCCCGATCATGGTGCATTATGCCAATTGACAATGAGATCATTCCATTTGATAATGCCATGGTGGACATACCCAAAGTTAATTTTGCAACACGATCGTGTCATGATGTTCATGTTGCAATATGAAGGAAGCCTTGTAACTTAATCCTTAGACCGTGAGGTTATATTTAATGATTACTTCCGGAGGAAGCTTTGATTGCATCAACCGTCACACCGTAACAAGGTGACCGAAAAGGTGTCTCTTGGGTTTCCAAAGGAGTAGGATGAGGCATATAAATCAATAGCGGGATTTGCTCATCTACATGACGGATATGATACTCTGTTCCCACTCGGTGAGAATACATCAAAGCTGTGCAGCATGTGACTAGGTCACGGAGATGGATTATCACGATACGAGTAAACAACAATAGCAGGTAATAAGATTGAACGAGGTATTGGGAATACCAACAATCAGATCATTGGCTATGCTAGTATCAGCGAAGAAAAGGGAAAGGTACATCGACGCTTACGGTTCAACGACTAAAAGAACTTCATAGAATGCACAGGGATCATCACAGATCTCCAGATCCGATTGATGATCATTTACTAGAGAGAGATCTCGGTAATGTCTGTAGTGTTCTCGAACCGTCAGGTAACACACTTGAGATGGTTTTGGTGATATTTGGAAACATCGTATGATGATGTATGAGAGAGGGAATAGTTCCAACTAAGTCCAAAATAGTTTTGGTGGAGTCCGAAATAGTTTTGGTGGAGTCTGGAATGGTTCTGATGGAGTCCGAAGGAGTTTTAGAGTGGCGAGGAATCAATTATAGGTTCATTAATATTAATTATATGAATTAATATTGATTAAATAATTAGAAAAAACAATTTCTACCCAATTGGACCTCTCCCGGAGAAGAGTCCCATGAAACCCTAGGCGCGCCTTTCACTGGGCTTGGGCGCCATGGGCCCTAGCCCTAGCCGGGTGATATGTCTCAAACGTATCTATAATTTTTGACGCTCCATGCTTGTTTATACACCATTTCCTTTGTGTTTTGTTACACTTCATGGCATTTTTATGCATTTTCTAGAACTAACCTACTAACGAGATGCCACAGTGCCAGTTCCCTGTTTTTTGCTGTTTTTGTGTTTCAGAAAAGCTACACAGGAAATATTCTTGGAATTGGACGAAACAAAAGCCAAAGTTCCTATTTTTCTCGACACGAGACGAAGTCCGAAGCTGAGATGGAGGGGGACCAGGGGCCAGGCACACCATAGGGTGGCGCGGCCCAGCCCCTGGCCGCACCACCAGGTGGTGTGCCCCCCTGGCCCATCTTCTGACGCCGCCCTTCCGCCTATATATTCCCCTCGACGGGAAAACCTAAAACCCCCGATCAATTTCCATGAAACATACTGCAAGCCACCGCCATCGTCGATGCGAGATCAGGACGGTCCAGAAGCTCTTCCCGGCACCCTGCCGGAGAGGGGAATCATCGCCGGAGGCCTTCTTCATCACCATGCCTGCCTCCGGAGTGATGTGTGAGTAGTCTACCTTGGACTATGGGTCCATAGCAGTAGCTAGATGGTTGTCATCTCCTCCATGTGCTTCATGTTTAGATCTTGTGAGCTACCTATCATGATCAAGATCATCATTGTGTAATTCTACATGTTGTGTTTGTTGGGATCTGATGAATATTGATACTTTGTCAAGTTGATTTGCTGAATTATTATCTTTATGTTATCTCTATGTTGTTTATGATCTTGCATGCTCTCCGTTGCTAGTAGATATCTTGGGCGAGTAGATGCTAGTGACTCCAAGAGGGAGTATTTATGCTCGATAGTGGGTTCATGCCTCTAGTAATCTGGGGGAGTGACAGAAACCTCTAAGGTTGTAGATGTGTTGTTGCTACTAGGGAGAAATTAACGATCTTGTGTTCAAGGACATTTGTATTGTTTACATTACACACTTTGCTTAGGGCGATAATCTGTTGCTTGCAACTTAATACCCAATGGTTGCTCAGATGACATTCGGCAGGTGGATTATTAGTCATAGATACAGTTGGATTACGGTCTATGTATTATGTTGTAATGCCCAAGTGAATCTCATAGTGATCCTCATGACATTTGTATGCTCTATTTATTCTATCAATTGCCCAACTGTAATTTGTTTACCCAGCATGTTATTTATCTTATGGAGAGACACCACTAGTGAACCGTGGACCCCGGTCCATTCTTTTACACTATTATTACCGTTTACCATTTACTCGCTTTATTTACATTCTTGCAAACTACTATCTTTTACCACTCGATACGCTTAATCCTTTGTTTACAGCAAACCGGTGAGATTGACAACCTCACTGTAAGTTGGGGCAAAGTACTTGGTTGTGTTGTGTGCAGGTTCCACGTTGCTGCTGGTGCAAAGCTACGCTCTAGACGAGGCGCCATATATAAATTGTCTGGAGCTGTCGCGAAGCTAGCGAGCATCTGTCACATCCCAAAATTTGGAATGTGAAAATAAATAAAAATAGGAACCATGTTTGCTTGTCTGGATTTAAAAATTTCACAAGGAATTAAAACTTTTTGATTTATCTTAAAGCCTTATTTGAAACCTAAGTATTTCTTGAAGAGTTCTTTGAGAAAATGAAAGATTTCAAAAATACTACTTTCAGCTCCTATTTGAAAACATATGCAAGCTTATTATCATAGGGAGTGTTTATCAAAAAGGGTTATATTTATTAAAGTTTGCATTTTCGGACACTATCTTTATAAAGTGTTTTCACTAATTCTAAAAGAATTATTTTCTTAAGCCCTAATCCTAGTTTTCGTTATGCAAGCAAAACCATTATGCTATGAATATAAAGTTTATTTGAAAAACATTCTTTATTTTGAAAACTAATGTTATTACTGTTTTAGAGCATTGTTTGGAGTATTAGAATAACTTAGGAATTTGTTTGATTGAATTTGAATCAATTCAATGGAACAATTCAGAAATCAGAAAAATAGAAAATAGAAAAGAAATTGAAAAAAGAAGAAAGGGCTGCAGGGAACTAGTTCGGCCCAAGCCGAGAAGTGGCCCTACCCCAATATCGACTAACCCCGAAGGGGTATCACTCCCCCCTCTCTCCTGACACTGACAGGTGGGGCCCACCTGTCAGGTCATCCCCTAGCTCGGACAGGAGCCCTGGGCGTGCACGGCGCCCCTGCCAGCCGTCGATCGGCGCCATCCCCCGCAAACCCTACCCCCTTCTGCACGCAGACTCCCCCTATAAAACCTCCCACATCCGCCTCCTCCTCTCTTTTTGTTTCTTTCTTCTCTTAGCCCCGGATCGAATCTGAACCCGAGACCCTGTCCGTCGTCGGAAAGTTCGGCGAGGAATCGCCCGATCCCCAGACCACCTCCACCCGTCAAACTTCGCCGCCGAGTTCGCCAGGACCTCCTGCATCACCTGGTAAGATCACCAACCACTCTTTTCCTTTGCATCGGACGCGTTCGTCCGCGCCCACGACCACGCCGCCGTAGGGCCTCACTCCAGCCGCCCCTCTCTTTCTTCACAGGAAGCAATCGAGGACGCTGGCCTCACCATCAAGACCCTCTCGCCCAGCCGCGTCGTGTTGTGACCTCATCACCGACCAGGAGCCACCTAGAACGCTAACTTAGGTATCCCTTTTCCTCTCTCTTTAAATCGTGGCCGCCCGATCTTGATCCAGTGGACCAGATCAGTTCACTTAAGTGAACCGGTATGGTTCAATCTGGGACGTCCAGATCTTTTAAAATCCGACGCTCCACATCGCTGATCCAAACGAAACGGTATGGGCCAATAGGAATCTGACACGTGTCGGCTCTAGGTTTAAAACAAATTCGAATTAGAATTTCAGATCTGAATTTAGTTGAATCTTGCATAAATCATATCTTTTGGTCCACTGATCCAAATGTGTAGAACACTATTCTATAATATATCCCCGAACTCCTAAAAATGTGTAGAACACTATTCTATAATAAACTTTATCTTTTGAACTAGTTGAAAACATTTAAATTTAAATATGTGAGTTTGAGTGTTTTTGATATAGTTCAAATTCTATAAATTCTTTTTAGATGATTCTTTGAAATTGTTTGAACCAATTTTATCAAGTATTCAAATTCAAATGGGGATTGAGTATTTACTTCCTAGATTTAATTCTATAAATATTTTAGGCATAATTCTTTTTGCAAAATTGCTTATCTTGATAATAGAAAACCACCAGAAAACTTCACATACTCTTCATACCCATTCAAAGTCAAACTCCACTAGTTCATCCTAGTTTGCAAGCTATAGTTGTGTTAATTGAGCACCTTGCAAAATATCAAGTCTCAAATTCCTATTAGGGACTTTGTGCTATTTGATTTTGTCCCACTACGTAAATGGTGTGAATAATTCTAAGTCCTCATGGCCACTCAATCTACCATGACTTAGTAAAAATCCACTCTCTATCCTTGCCCAAGTGCAAAACTATCAATCCCCTCTTACCCAAAATTCTTCTAAAGTATTTTGACTACCCCCTCCAACACTATGGCGTAAAAGTTTTCCCATATCAAGACCATGAAGAAGAAGTTGAAGAGAAGACAAGAAGTTGAAGGCAAAACAAGAAGTTGAAGAGAAGACAAGAAGTTGAAGGCAAAACAAGAAGGTGAAGAGAAGACAAGGAGTTGAAGTCAAAAGAAGAAGATCAAGAGAAGAGAGCCTCAAGTCAAGAAGATGATAGTGTTAGACCTCATGACTTAGAATTTATCCATCCATCTTCTCAAACCAAGCCTAAGAATCTCCTTGAAGCTATTTTTACTAAGTATTTGACACTTCATAACAATCTAGAAAACCCCCATCAATCATTTGAAGTCTTTGACTTAGCCATTCTCTCCATCCATATCAAGTCAACTTCAGGCCCAATCTTTTGTCCAATTATCTCTAAGACTTTGAAGACTAAGCTAAAACAAATAAACAATCTTGTTGTCTTGTTTGATTATATTGCTTGATTGGTGTGCTTATGTTGTGTTACTTTCTATCTTATAGTTGTACGGAGAGCCACGTGTGTTGATTAAGAGAAGCACAATCTTCAGAAATTTCTAAGGCAAGTGTCACTCTTGTTCATAAAATTCCCAATGATGTTTTACTATGCATGTAGTGTTTCTCTTCTTTTAATAATATGCATGTGTAGATTGTTAGGCTTGCTGTCCCCTATTTAGGATATCCATGATTACCCTGTTAGAAGAAACACCGTAAGTGTAGATTTCTTAGTTGTGCTATAGAATTCATGGTTGGGATTCCACATGTTCTTTTATTAAGTTTGAAAACTATGTTTTGCAAAAACTAAGAAAACAACTAAGTTAATGAAACACCTGGGTGGAAATTGGTAAGATGGATTTATGTTGAGTGGTTACACCGGAGCCATCTCTATGGCGGTCGTGTGTATCTCACTTGTGGACGGCCACCCAGGAACAAAGAGATTGGAGACATTCAAGTCGTGAAGCTTCCAGTGCAACCACGAGTCATATGGGCTCTGTCTTGACTAACTAAGTTGCGAGAACTCAGCCAGACAGACACAGGGTGGTAGTGATTTGTAGGATGGAACGCGTCCGGGTTGGTCTGAGGGATTGCTTCTGAAAAGTCTTGTCTTAGTCTACACTTGGCCATTTGAGCAAAATGAGCATCATGGCAAAAGAAGTTGACTGAGTCTTGTGGGAAAAGTGCACCACCTCTGCAGATGGTTAAAAACTAAGTACTTAGCTGTGTCCCCGGTTACGGACAATTTTGAGCGACATGATTTTTTTGAAGCTGTTCAAGGATCTCCTCATCCCAACTTCTTTAAATTAAAACTTGAGAGGTTAACAAGGGATTGTTGTGTGATCATAATTGTGTACACCTGGTGGATTCCTGTGTGTGCATAATTAACTAGGAGCACCTAGTGGATTCCAGTGTGTCCAATAGTGCTTTAAAAGAAAAATGAGATATTTTGAAAAGTAGGATAAACAATTGCTTTTCTGCAAGCTTAGCCTGAAGATCCACTTAGCCAAATATTCATGTAAGTGTTAGGATTCCATTTGAGTCCACCAAAAAGTGACATCTTGCCAATACAATTCAAGTGTATTGACCCTTTGTGGCTGCAACGTTTCATGTTGCATGTTTTGATGATAAGAAAGGTACGACAGGGTTACGAGTCTATCCACAGCATGTTCGCCTGTGGCACATGAAGAAGAAGGACTCCATGCTATTTTTGATTTCGTTGTAAACTCTGAAAGCTCTATACTATGAGCATTGTAAAGTTCTTTATGTAATTGCTGGATCATGCGATGTAATATAATGACACTTGTTTCTTGATATTACATCTTAAACTGTGTGTGCTAGCGTTGATCTAGGGACTAGCACTAAAAAGCACAGGGATCGTCATCTTTAAAAGATGAGGTCACTACAGATGGTATCAGAGCATTGTGTTGCCCTTAGGTTCGTGACCCTAGGATTGGACAATGAACCCTTAGAAATATAGGATTTGCTTTTATTTCTAAGTTAAAAATTTACACTCATTACCTCGTAAACTCTTCCCTTAGTCATTTTTGTCTCTACTTCTCTTCATTTCAACTCAAGGATGAAGAGCTTCAACTTCAACACCTCAAAGGACTTCAAGATCCACCCACCTCCATCATCAAAGGAAGCAAATTGAAAGAGTCTGAGGTCTAAGCATCAATAGTTCTAGGACTTAGAAATTCTTATGAAGGATCTTGATAACAATAGGACCAACGAACTTTTTTGCAAACGATGAGCTACTTGCCCACTCAAGGAGAAGGGAAAGATGATGAGCTTAGGAAATACCTTTGGATTTAAAAATTTATCCAAGGTTTACTTTCTTGTTATAATATTCTTCCACTACTTATTTTGTTGTTTTAAAATCTTTTAGATGGCCACCATCAACAAATCCGTCAAGAAAGGACCCATGATGACCATGACCCTGAAGAGTGACACTGAATTTCCCAAGGCGCTGAAGAACCTCATGTTAAGCATGGGAATGCAAGGAGAAGCGGTCTACAAGGGATTTCCCGTGATTGATGAAGGTCAAGAATATTGGTGGGTACAACTCCACCTATACAAGAACAAAGAAGACGACCACAAGAAGATGGGACTCTGGATGTTCACCAACTCCGAGATGTATCCATCATTCTTTGACTCTGCAAGATGTGCTACTTGGAAGGCTATAAAAGAACTTGGAGAAAGACTCAAGTGGAGACTTCATAATACTCAGAAGGACCTCAAAGAAGAAAAGGAGGATACTACTGAACTGAAGGAAACCATAAGTCAACTTCAAAGTGGCATGGTAGAACTTGCTTTTGAGCTTAGTGTTCAAAATGACCTCAACATCACCAAGGATGATCAGATTGCAGCTCTGAAGGAGAAGATAGGCCAAAAAATGGATCTGCCTGAAAGGGAACTAAAAGCTCTAGTTAGACCTCCACTTAAGATTTTCAATAAAGCAACGTCATTGTAATAAATGTTTATGATCATACCGACTTGTGGAATGATCGTATCTTTCGTTTGTATTAAAACTTGATTGATGAGTTGAATGCTTGTTGAATGTTTATTGATTGAAAGGTGGTTTGCCTTGAATTGTTGCTAACTGGTAGGAAGATTCCTTAGAGCTTTCCACTCTATTCTTCTCCCTGTTAAAAACCTAAACCCTACCCTAAAACTTAAATAGATGCATCGTCAAAGCCAGAACAGCCTCAACAGCTCTCAGATGGACTTAGTGATGCAGAGGATGATGGAAACGCATACCCAGTTGACTCAAGTGGTAACCCAAAATATGATCTGCAGTAAGAGCAATGAGTTACCCCCAGGAGTGCAGCAACCGCTAGATGCACATACTCACATTGTGCAAATGGCGTCTCGGATCATAACTAACAACAACAACGCATCGCCAAGTGATCCAATAATGAGGACATCCCATCTATTGATACAACCGCTGCGCCTACATCGGAACACATATAAGGACCCATCACTCGAGCTCGTGCCAAGCAACTTAACTATCAGGTACTTTCGTTTCTTGGAACACTTTTTCACATACATGAGAATATGATGCTGCCTAAATCAGATATGTTTGTTACTTTTAGGAATGATGGACCTAGCATGGATGAGAGGGACAAGCATTGGAGCATGATCGTGCATGGAGATGGCAGCAAGCGTTTGAGGATTGAAGAAGATGCCACGAGTGGAGATTTCAGAACTTTGAAGCCACCATAATGAAGGATGAAGACTTGGACGAAATATACAAAGAACTACTTCATAAATTCGTCCTTAGATAAATATGGTGCTGCGTCACTTTTATTTTTGGGCCAGGCCCATGTAATTTTCACAGCAAATAAGACAGCCACTTTTAGGAGTCCGAATTTGAGGAGAAAAGGCCTGTTAGGGTTCCGTTCGACCACCATACCCATGGCTGGTCGCACCCCTACCTTTTCCTCCTCAAATACCCCCTGTAGCTGTCATTAGAACTCGGATTTTGATTAGACTAAAGTTAGCCATTGCTGCAACTACGAGCTCGACTTTTGAGGCCAATCGCCCAGAAGAAGACCGCCTATTCGGAATCCCACCTTTTGAATAAAGCATACATCTTTCATCCGCAATATCTTGATTGCTGTATTAGTTCTTACTTGTTCTCGATTTCAGGTAGGAATTAAGACCCTCGCTGGTCAGGCTGATCGTGCATCCGCAAGATCAGTAACTCCCGGAGATTGTCCTAGCGATTGCATTGGCGCACGAGCTTCGCACGTGTAGTCGGATCATCAAGCACGAACTCCACCCACCAAATCGACATATCAAGATCTCATCGAAAGATCGGACACCTTCGCCCTATCAAGTGGTATCAGATTTCAGGTTGCTCGGTGAGATTTACTGTTTTCGTAGTTTAGATTGCATCTGTGTTTATACCTATAAACCACGAAAAAGCCAAAAATACAGTTAGGGTTTAGATCATCTCGTCCCATAAACCATCCGAGCCTTTGCATTGTCTTTTCAGTTTGCATCGTTGAATTTGTGTCTGCATCCGCGTGTCAAGTTGCTGGTCTTAGTGTCTGTTCCTTTAGAGTTTCGAGTTCGAATCACCATAGTCCCGCCACCGCCGCACGCTTGCACCACTGCTCCACCATATCCTTCCGCCACCACGCCATATACTTCCGCCACCGCCTTCACATAAGTTTTTGTTCGTTCCTCCCAATTTCATCCGTGCCTTTTTCAGAATCCGTGAGTTAGGTTTCGGTCGCCAGTCAAGAGGAAGAAGAAGAGCAAAAAAAAAAGTCAAATCAGCATCCAAGTCGGGTTGACCCGTTTCTACTAGTCCAGTCCGAATTCAGTCCGAATTGGACAGTTTCATCAGTTTTTGACGGTTTTCGACAGCAAACTTCAACTGGCCATAACTTTTGCATACGAACTCCGTTTTCGACGTGCGACCACTCAAAATGCTCAACACGAAAAGATCTATGTAACAACAACCACTTTGTGGTTGTGCGAAACTCAGAACGCCCAAAAAAGGCCGGGAAGGCCGAGTTTTTGCCCTCTGAAGTTTCGGACCCAAAAATTCCTGCAGATCTTCACTTATATCTTGCTTTGGAGCTGTTGCTTTCTGCTTGTTGTGCCACGCCGTGACTTTCTTAGTGTTCTCGGCTCGCGTCTCTAGGACGGTATAGCCTAGGACCAGCACAGTACAGTGGTTGAGCATTCTTTCAACGTTGCATTGCTGTTTTGACATTTGCTGTTTTTTGCTACCATATAAGCCTTCCTACAGCTCCACATATTTCTGCACGTGCTTTGTATCGACACCTGGTTATCGCTTTGTGCAATCTTGGGAGTCAATGATCCTTGCTGGTTGCATATCACCTTCCTCCTGTTTGGTAAGAACTTGTAAGAGCTTTGTATACCGCTTGACGGATTACGCGTGATTCCACCATATTCCGTAGTGCGTAGGTATATATATTTGTGCTTGCTTCTACGCTAACCATGACAGGAACCACGAAGGATGATGTTGATCCAGAGAAGATGACTAATGCAGAGTTGCATGCCCACTTCACTCGGCTGTTGGTGGGGCGTGCACAAGATGTGGACACACGCTTGGGTGATGTTGATTCCAAGCTGTCTGATGCGATGGACAAGATGGCTGGTCTTGAGGCATCCTTCAACACCAAGCTCGACGCCTGGTTCCAGGAAGTCCTAGCCCGTTTACCACCACTGCCACAGCCGGGCATCCTTGTACCACGTGCTCGCCGCATTCCTCTCATACCGCCATCTGCGGGTACCGTTACAGCCGCGGCAGCTGCTGCGGCCGCTACAGAGGCGGCCACCTAGGACGGATATGCGGCTGACGAGGGGGCAAACGAGTTCGAAGATGAAAACGAGTTCGACGAGGATGAGGTCCAACAACCTGCACCTGGCCGTCCGCGGCAATACAACCGCAACGCTCGTCCACCTCCGCGTCCGGTACGTGATGATGAACATGTGGCCAAGCTGAAATTAAATATTCCGCCATTTGAGGGTAGATATAATCCTGATGCATATCTCACTTGGGAGTTAGAAGTAGAGCAACGTTTTGCATGTTTACGCTACCCTGAGCATTTGCGTGTTAGTGCTGCTACATGTGAATTTACAGATTTTGCTTCTATCTGGTGGTCTGAACATTGTCGAGTCAATCATGCTAATATTCCTGCTACTTGGCTTGGTCTAAAACATGCCATGCGTACTCGTTTTGTACCTCCACATTATCAACGGGACTTGCTTAAAAAATTAGCTCGTTTAGAACAAGGCAAAAATTCCGTACAAGATTATTATCAAGAGTTACAAACAGGCATGATTCGTTGTGGGATTGTAGAGGATAATGAAGCTATGCTTGCACGTTTCTTTGGTGGTTTAAATAAGGAGATTCAGCATATTTTAGACTACAAGGAGTACAACACTATTACTCGTTTATTTCACCTTGCTTGCAAAGCTGAACTTGAAGTGCAGGATCGTCAACCATCATGGAGAAGAGCTAATAATTCTGCAGGTCGTACTCCTTCATGGTCTGCACGCCAATCAGCTCCACCTTCTCGTGGGGATGCACCAGGTCCTTCCACCTCCAGGTATACCACGCCGACGTCAAGAATGCCACCTGCTCCTGCTCCATCACCATCTGCTGGTCCGACCCGGAGTTCTTCTTCCATGGCCTCCACGGGGAAGACTCGCGACATTCAATGTCGCAAATGTTTTGGGTTTGGTCACATCGAAAAAGAATGCAGAACCAAACGTGTGATGGTGGTGCTTGAAGATGGCGAATATGACTCTGCGAGTGATTTTGATGATGATACATTGGCACTTATTGCTGCACGTGATGGTGCCAATTCAGATTCTGACAAGGAGATGGAGGTAATGGGAGCTGAAACTGCTGATCAATACAAGAGTTTAGTTGCACAACGTGTCTTGAGTGTGCAATTGAGCAAAGCTGAGCATGATCAATGCCACAATTTGTTTCAAACAAGAGGCGTTGTTAAGGAGAGAGCTATCCGGATCATCATTGATGGAGGGAGTTGTAACAATCTGGCTAGTATTGACATGGTGGAGAAGCTTGCTCTCCCCACATGACAACGACCTCATCCATATTACATTCAATGGTTTGAGAGCTCCCGTAAGCTCAAGGTAACAAGAACTGCACGCGTGCATTTTACTATTGGTACTTATTCAGATTTTGTTGATTGTGATGTTGTACCGATGCAAGCTTGTTCTTTGTTACTTGGTAGACCATGGCAATTTGATAGAGAATCTGTACATAATGGTAAAACTAATCAGTATTCTCTTACACATGCTGGCAAGAAAATTGGACTTAAACCCATGACTCCGGAACAAATTTTGAAAGATGATCTTGCTAGAGCTAGTCAATTAAAAAATGATGACAAACATAAGAGTGAGAATCAGATTGTTGCTGCAGATTTTGTACCCCCTAAGCATTCTTCTAAATCTGATTCTAACCATGCTACTGAAATTCGTTTGAAGAATCCTTGTTTACTTGCTAGCAAATCTGATCTTGCTGAAATTGATGTCAATATTACTCCATGTTATGCCATTGTTTGCAAAGAAGTTCTGTTTTCATTTGAGGATATGCCTCCTTCTTTGCCACCTGCGGTTGCTAACCTTTTGCAGGAATACATGGACATTTTTCCACAAGATGTTCCACCTAGACTTCCACCTATTCGTGGGATAGAACATCAAATTGATTTGATTCCAGGAGCCTCGCTGCCCAACCGTGCGCCATATCGCACCAATCCTGAAGAAACAAAAGAGATCCAACGACAAATCCAGAGTTTATTGGACAAAGGTTATATTCGTGAGTCTCTTAGTCCATGCGCTGTTCCTATCATTTTAGTACCTAAGAAAGATGGTTCTTCGCGCATGTGTACTGATTGTCGAGCTATTAATAATATTACCATTCGATATCGTCACCCTATACCTCATTTGGATGACATGCTGGATGAGTTGAGTGGTTCTATTATGTTCTCTAAAGTTGATTTGCGTAGTGGTTACCACCAAATTCGTATGCAATTAGGAGATGAATGGAAAACAACTTTTAAAACTAAGTTCGGTTTATATGAGTGGTTAGTAATGCCGTTTGGTTTAACTAATGCACCTAGTACCTTTATGAGACTGATGAACGAAGTTTTACGTGCTTTTATTGGTCGGTTTGTGGTGGTATATTTTGATGACATTCTCATATATAGCAAATCTTTAGAGGACCATTTGGATCATTTACGTGCTGTTTTCAATGCTTTACGTGATGCACGTTTGTATGGTAATCTTGAGAAGTGCACCTTTTGCACAAATAGAGTTGCTTTTCTTGGTTATGTTGTTACAGAAAAGGGAATTGAAGTTGATCCAGCCAAGATTGAAGCTATTGAGAATTGGCCGCAGCCCAAGACGGTCACACAAGTGAGGAGTTTTCTTGGTCTTGCTGGGTTTTATAGGCGCTTTGTCAAAGATTTTGGTTCTATTGCTGCGCCATTGAATGAGCTCACAAAGAAGGATGTGCCCTTTGTTTGGGGCGATGCACAGCAAGAGGCCTTCATGATACTGAAAGATAAGTTAACACATGCTCCATTACTCCAACTTCCTGATTTTAATAAGACATTTGAACTTGAATGTGATGCTAGTGGAATTGGTTTGGGAGGTGTGTTATTACAAGAGGGCAAGCCTGTAGCATATTTTAGTGAAAAATTGAGTGGGCCTAGTTTGAACTATTCTACTTATGATAAAGAATTATATGTGCTGGTTCGGACATTAGAAACTTGGCAACATTATTTATGGCCTAAAGAATTTGTTATACATTCTGATCATGAATCTTTGAAGCATATTCGTAGTCAAGCAAAACTGAATCGTCGCCATGCAAAGTGGGTTGAATTTATTGAATCTTTTCCTTATGTTATCAAACACAAAAAGGGTAAAGATAATATTATTGCTGATGCTTTGTCACGCTGTTATACTATGTTATCTCAGCTTGACTTCAATTTTTTTGGGTTGGAAACTATCAAGGAACAATACTTGCATGATGCTGAATTTAAAGATGTGTTGCAGAATTGTAAAGATGGTAGAACATGGAACAAATTCATCCTTAATGATGGATTTGTGTTCCGTGCTAACAAACTATGCATCCCAGATGGTTTCGTTCGTCTTTTGTTGTTACAGGAGGCGCATGGAGGAGGATTAATGGGACACTTTGGTGTCAAGAAGACGGAGGATGTTCTTGCTGCACACTTCTTTTGGCCACGCATGCGGCGAGATGTTGAGAGATTCGTGGCACGCTGCACTACTTGTCAAAAAGCTAAGTCTCGCCTTAATCCACATGGTTTATATATGCCTCTTCCTGTTCCTAGTGTTCCTTGGGAGGATATTTCGATGGACTTTGTTTTGGGATTACCTCGTACACAGAAGGGGAGGGATAGTATTTTTGTTGTTGTGGATCGCTTTTCTAAGATGGCACACTTTATTCCTTGTCACAAGACCGATGATGCTGCGCACATTGCTGATTTGTTTTTTCGTGATATCGTTCGTTTGCATGGTGTGCCAAATACTATTGTTTCTGACCGTGATACTAAATTTCTTAGCCACTTTTGGAGATGTTTATGGGCTAAGTTGGGGACTAAATTGCTGTTTAGTACTACATGTCATCCCCAAACTGATGGACAAACTGAAGTAGTTAATAGAACTTTATCTACCATGTTGCGGCCTGTTTTAAAGAAGAACTTAAAATTGTGGGAAGAGTGTTTGCCTCATATTGAATTTTCTTATAATCGTTCGCTGCATTCTACCACAAAGATGAGCCCTTTTCAGATTGTCTATGGTTTTGTTCCACGTGCACCTATTGATTTGTTGCCTTTACCATCTTCAGTGCAAAATAATTTCGATGCTACACAACGTGCTAAATTGTTTTTAAAATTGCATGCAACTACTAAAGACAACATAGAACGCATGAATGTTAAGTATAAAGTTGTTGGGGATAGGGGACGAAAGCATGTTGTGTTTGAGGTTGGTGATCTTGTTTGGTTGCATTTGCGCAAAGATCGTTTTCCTGATTTGCGCAAGTCTAAGTTAATGCCACGTGCTGATGGTCCTTTTAAGGTGATAGAGAAAATCAATGATAATGCATATAAACTTGAGCTTCCTGCAGATTTTGGTACGGTGAGTCCTACATTTAACATTGCAGATTTAAAACCTTACTTCGGTGAAGAAGATGAGGTTGCGTCGAGGACGACTTCAATTCAAGAAGGGGAGCATGATGAGGACATCCCATCTATTGATACAACCGCTGCGCCTACATCGGAACACATACAAGGACCCATCACTCGAGCTCGTGCCAAGCAACTTAACTATCAGGTACTTTCGTTTCTTGGAACTCTTTTTCACATACATGAGAATATGATGCTGCCTAAATCAGATATGTTTGTTACTCTTAGGAATGATGGACCTAGCATGGATGAGAGGGACAAGCATTGGAGCATGATCGTGCATGGAGATGGTAGCAAGCGTTTGAGGATTGAAGAAGATGCCACGAGTGGAGATTTCAGAACTTTGAAGCCACCATAATGAAGGATGAAGACTTGGATGAAATATACAAAGAACTACTTCATAAATTCGTCCTTAGATAAATATGGTGCTGCGTCACTTTTATTTTTGGGCCAGGCCCATGTAATTTTCGTTGCAAATAAGACAGCCACTTTTAGGAGTCCGAATTTGAGGAGAAAAGGCCTGTTAGGGTTCCGTTCGACCACCATACCCATGGCTGGTCGCACCCCTACCTTTTCCTCCTCAAATACCCCCCGTAGCCGTCATTAGAACTTGGATTTTGATTAGACTAAAGTTAGCCATTGCTGCAACTACGAGCTCGACTTTTGAGGCCAATCGCCCAGAAGAAGACCGCCTATTCGGAATCCCACCTTTTGAATAAAGCATACATCTTTCATCCGCAATATCTTGATTGCAGTATTAGTTCTTACTTGTTCTCGATTTCAGGTAGGAATTAAGACCCTCGCTGGTCAGGCTGATCGTGCATCCGCAAGATCAGTAACTCCCGGAGATTGTCCTAGCGATTGCATTGGCGCACGAGCTTCGCACGTGTAGTCGGATCGTCAAGCACGAACTCCACCCACCAAATCGACATATCAAGATCTCATCGAAAGATCGGACACCTTTGCCCTATCATCCAAGCAATGAAAAGCCCAAAGAACATGTTGTGACAAGAAACCAAGCCTGCAAACTCTGTGGAGATATAGGACATATATCTAAGGATTGTGAGGAGCAATGCCATAGTTGTGGAAGAGACCATTGTAATGGAGAATACCGCTTGTCGAAGGTTATGTGTCTTTTGTGTGAGGGAACAAATCACGTCCTCGCAGAATGTCATCTCTATGCTATGGTGGATGAAGTGAATCAACAAGTCAAGCAGAAGTTACATCAATCACTCGGGAAAGCAGGTGCTGAATTCGAGCCCAAGGAGGTGAAACATTTTGTCACCACCAAGAGAAACAACCCGAGCGGAAGACTACAAGTAACCAAAAATAACCATAAGAAGAGAGAAAGGCTCCCCTCAAACATAATGGAGTATGAGAAGTAAGAATTGGAAGATCTTCTAGCCCTGGAGAAGCCAAAGAAGAAGAAAGATATCAGCCAAGTAGGGTGCCGTGAATGTAAAAGGTTAGGACACTATTCATGGGACTGCCCGGATAAGAAGAAATGCAAAGAGAATGAGAAAAGGGGTTATGTAATCAATGGAGGGCAAAAGAAGGATCGTGCTCAAGATATTTGTTTCAACCGTCGCGAGTCTGGACATTATGCTATAAATTGTCCAGGAAAGCATAGTGGAAAAGATTTCAGCCTTGTCACTTGTTACAAATGTGGCGACAAAGGACATTATGCAAATAAGTGTCCTAAGAAGTACTCAGAGCGCTAGCAAATAAGGACAACTGAAGGATGACACACTATAGTGAGATATGATGGCACATCGACGAGCAACCAACGTAGAAGATGTCATATGCAACTGCTATCTTGGAATAAATGTCGTGTAAGGAGTGAAATAATAGACTATGTGGTGTGGGTAGTACTCTCATGATGTAATAAGGTGGAATGAAAGTCTTCATGTATCTTTCAAATCAATCTTTTATGCAAATCTCGCTCTAGTAATGTTGTTATTTCCCATGAGATGAAGTTACATGGAAAGCAAATTTCGCCAAGGAAAAGATCAATGAAGGGTTCTACTACTTCAAGAATTTTCACGCAAATAATAGCCAAGGATCGATAGAATTGTTTTCTAAGATTCTCAATAGGAATTGAAACATGGATTCAATATCCATAGAATCTTTTGTCAAAGCTAGTAAGGTTGACCAAGAGTTAGTGTACGAGATATACCAAACTGAAATACAAGGTAACGATTGGGTGCGTTATGGGTTGGCCCCCATGACGACTACTCAAATTGTTCACTCTTGATATGAGGAATGGTAAATCTAGAGAGACATACCTACAAGAGAGACGACGTCATTAAGCCTGAACCTTAGGAGGATAAGATATTATACCCTTACAATAGGCAAGTGTTGCCAAGCGTAGGAATACGGTGGGGATGAACCACAAGCTTACCATTAAAGATGACTTGCAATGGAAGATATTGGTGTATAAGAAGTTTCAATCCTAAGATGGAAAGTCTATGAAGAAATCAAATAAGGGTATGAAATGAAGCTATGAGAACATCTCAACTTGGTCTTCTGATTGACCCAAAGAGTGACTCTTCAGTGTCCAAAGTAGTTCAACAAATGTCATTGAAACACTTCAATGGAGGAAGCTATACTCAATGCCATCTTGAAGAAGATCTGATGCTATAGTGTGAGACTAGACAACCACCTATTGGAAATGAAGGTAGAAGCAACATATGGGATTCAAAAGATGACTCAGTGCCAAGTCAAAACCAAGGAGTGCCCCGTCTGAACTCGATACCTAGACTACCCACAATAACTTCCTTTAAGGGTGGTAGCCCACCTAGTATCCCAAACCCATCTTTCTTTTTAGCCTCTCCAAATCTCGGGACGAGATTTCTTTTAAGGGTGGTAGTCTGTCACATCCCAAAATTTGGAATGTGAAAATGAATAAAAATAGGAACCATGTTTGCTTGTCAGGATTTAAAAATTTCACGAGGAATTAAAACTTTTTGATTTATCTTAAAGCCTCATTTGAAACCTAAGTATTTCTTGAAGAGCTTCTTTGAGAAAATGAAAGATTTCAAAAATACTACTTTCAGCTCCTATTTGAAAACCTATGCAAGCTTATTATCATAGGTAGTGTTTATCAAAAAGGGTTATATTTATTAAAGTTTGCATTTTCAGACACTATCTTTATAAAGTGTTTTCACTAATTCTAAAAGAATTATTTTCTTAAACCCTAATCCTAGTTTTCGTTATGCAAGCAAAACCATTATGCCATGAATATAAAGTTTATTTGAAAAACATTATTTATTTTGAAAACTAATGTTATTACTGTTTTAGAGCATTGTTTGGATTATTAGAGTAACTTAGGAATTTGTTTGATTGAATTTGAATCAATTCAATGGAACAATTCAGAAATCAGAAAAATAGAAAAGAGAAAAGAAATTGGAAAAAGAAGAAAGGGCTGCAGGGAACCAGTTCGGCCCAAGCCGAGAAGTGGCCCCGGCCCAATATCACATAACCCCGAAGGGGTATCACTTCCCCCTCTCTCCCGACACTGACAGGTGGGGCCCACCTGTCAGGTCATCCCCTAGCTCGGGCAGGAGCCCTGGGCGTGCACGGCGCCCCAGCCAGCCGTCGATCGGCGCCATCCCCCACAAACCCTACCCCCTTCTGCACGCAGACTCCCCCTATAAAACCTCCCGCATCCGCCTCCTCCTCTCTTTTTGGTACTTTCTTCTCTTAGCCCCGGATCGAATCTGAACCCGAGACCCTATCCGCCGTCGGAAAGTTCGGCGAGTAATCGCTTGATCCCCAGACCACCTCGACCCATCAAACTTCGCCGCCGAGTTCGCCTGGACCTCCTGCATCACCTGGTAAGATCGCCAGCCCCTCTTTTCCTTTGCATCGGACGCGTTCGTCCGTGCCCACGACCACGCCGCCGCAGGGCTCACTCCAGCTGCCCTTCTCTTTCTTCACAGGAAGCAATCGAGGATGCTGGCCTCACCATCAAGACTCTCTTGCCCAGCCACGTCGCGTCGTGACCTCGTCGCCGACCAGGAGCCACCAGAACACCGGCGATGCTAACCACCAGTGCGCCCTCGCCGGAAGGTTCGCCGGAACCCTAAGTTAGGTACCCCTTTTCCTCTCTCTTTAAATCGTGGCCGCCCGATCTTGATCCAGTGGACCAGATCAGTTCACTTAAGTGAACCGGTATGGTTCAATCTGGGACGTCCAGATCTTTTAAAATCTGACGCTCCACATCGCTGATCCAAATGAAACGGTACGGGCCAATAGGAATCTGACACGTGTCGGCTCTAGGTTTAAAACAAATTCGAATTAGAATTTCAGATCTGAATTTAGTTGAATCTTGCATAAATCATATCTTTTGATCCACTGATCCAAAAATTGCAAATAATATATCCCTGAACTCCTAAAAATGTGTAGAACACTATTCTGTAATAAACTTTATCTTTTGAACTAGTTGAAAACATTTAAATTTAAATATGTGAGTTTGAGTGTTTTTCATATAGTTCAAATTCTATAAATTCTTTTCAGATGATTCTTTTTGCAAATGGATCATATTGTTATCCTCTATCCAGTAGAACCACTGCAGATATTGTTTGAACCAATTTTATCAAGTATTCAAATTCAAATGGGGATTGAGTATTTACTTCCTAGATTTAATTCTATAAATATTTTAGGCATAATTATTTTTGCAAAATTGCTTATCTTGATAATAGAAAACCACCAGAACACTTCACAAACTCTTCATACCCATTCAAAGCCAAACTCCACTAGTTCATCCTATTTTGCAAGCTATAGTTGTGTTAATTGAGCACCTTGCAAAATATCAAGTCTCAAATTCCTATTAGGGACTTTGTGCTATTTGATTTTGTCCCACTACGCAAATGGTGTGAATAATTCTAAGTCCTCATGGCCACTCAATCTACCATGATTTAGTAAAAATCCACTCTCTATCCTTGCCCAAGTGCAAAACTATCAATCCCCTCTTACCCAAAATTCTTCTAAAGTATTTTGACTACCCCCTCCAACACTATGGCGTAGAAGTTTTCCCATATCAAGACCATGAAGAAGAAGTTGAAGAGAAGACAAGAAGTTGAAGGCAAAACAAGAAGTTGAAGAGAAGACAAGAAGTTGAAGGCAAAACAAGAAGTTGAAGAGAAGACAAGGAGTTGAAGTCAAAAGAAGAAGATCAAGAGAAGAGAGCCTCAAGTCAAGAAGATGATAGTGTTAGACCTCATGACTTAGAATTTATCCATCCATCTTCTCAAACCAAGCCTAAGAATCTCCTTGAAGCTATTTTTACTAAGTATTTGACACTTCATAACAATCTAGAAAACCCCCATCAATCCTTTGAAGTCTTTGACTTAGCCATTCTCTCCATCCATATCAAGTAAACTTCATGCCCAATATTTTGTCCAATTATCACTAAGACTTTGAAGACTAAGCTAAAACAAATAAACACTCTTATTGTCTTGTTTGATTATATTGCTTGATTGGTGTGCTTATGTTGTGTTACTTTCTATCTTACAGTTGTACGTAGAGCCACGTGTGTTGATTAAGAGAAGCACAATCTTCAGAAATTTCTAAGGCAAGTGTCACTCTTGTTCATAAAATTGCCAATGATGTTTTACTATGCATGTAGTGTTTATCTTCTTTTAATAATATGCATGTGTAGATTGTTAGGCTTGCTGTCCCCTATTTAGGATATCCCTGATTACCCTGTTAGAAGAAACACCGTAAGTGTAGATTGCTTAGTTGTGCTATAGAATTTGTGGTTGGGATTCCACATGTTCTTTTATTAAGTTTGAAAACTATGTTTTGCAAAAACTAAGAAAACAACTAAGCTAATGAAACACCTGGGTGGAAATTCGTAAGATGGATTTATGTTGAGTGGTTACACCAGAGCCATCTCTATGGCGGTCGTGTGTATCTCACTTGTGGACGGCCACCCAGGAACAAAGAGATTGGAGACATTCAAGTTGTGAAGCTTCCAGTGCAACCATGAGTCATATGGAATCTGTCTTGACTAACTAATTTGCGAGAACTCAGCCAGATGGACAGAAGGTGGTAGTGATTTGTAGGATGGAACGCGTCCGGATTGGTCTGAGGGATTGCTTCTGAAAAGTCTCATCTTAGTCTTCACTTGGCCATTTGAGCAAAATGAGCATCATGGCAAAAGAGGTTGACTGAGTCTTGTGGGAAAAGTGCACCACCTCTGCAGAGGGTTAAAAACTAAGTACTTAGCCGTGTCCCCGGTTACGGACAATTTTGAGCGACATGATTTTTTTGAAGCTGTTCAGGGATCTCCTCATCCCAACTTCTTTAAATTAAAACTTGAGTGGTTAACAAGGGATTGTTGTGTGATCATAATTGTGTACACCTGGTGGATTCCTGTGTGTGCATAATTAACTAGGAGCACCTGGTGGATTCCAGTGTGTCTAATAGTGCTTTAAAAGAAAAATGAGATCTTTTGAAAAGTAGGATAAACAATTGCTTTTCTGCAAGCTTAGCCTGAAGATCCACTTAGCCAAATATTCATGTAAGTGTTAGGATTCCATTTGTGTCCACCAAAAAGTGACATCTTTCCAATACAATTCCAGTGTATTGACCCTTTGTGGCTGCAACATTTCATGTTGCTGGTTTTGACGATAAGAAAGGTATGACAGGGTTACGAGTCTATCCGCAGCATGTTCGCCTGTGGCACATGAAGAAGAAGGACTCCATGCTATTTTTGATTTTGTTGTAAACTCTGAAAGCTCTATGCTATGAGCATTGTAAAGTTCTTTATGTAATTGCTGAATCATGCGATGTAATATAATGACCCTTGTTTCTTGATATTACATCTTAAACTGTGTGTGCTAGCGTTGATCTAGGGACTAGCACTAAAAGCACAGGGATCGTCATCTTTAAAAGATGAGGTCACTACAGCATCAACCTTCGGAAGTTGGTTCTTTCTCCTACTGGTTCGATAAACCTTGGTTTCAAACTGAGGGAAGACTTGCTGCTGTGCTCATCATAGCTTCCTCTTGGGGTTCCCAACTGGGCGGACATCTACACGCCATCAAGCATTTTTTCTGGCGCCGTTGCCAGGGAGAAAGAGGATTTCTGCAAGGGAGTCTCTCGCTTCCAATCTTTTACTTTGTTATTGTTTTGCTTTATTTTATTTTTGCTTGCATATTTTTATCAAAAATACAAAAAAAAATTAGTTCCTTTTATAGTTGGTACTTCGTTACTTTTATTTCATTATGTTGTTGCCCAAGTATGCTCTGGAGGATCTTACAGTAGGTAGTGGTTCTATAATTGGGAAAGGTAACATCGAGGAGTTCTTTAATCATGTTAGTATGCATAAAGATGTTGAGGATAGATCTTTAGCCAAGCTTGCTCCTAGTTATGAAGTTGCTGCTGCTTATTTATTTCACATGTTGGAGGCTAGGTTTGTTAACCTTAATCCTTTTATGCAGCAAATGTTTCTTAAGCTTCATGATATCGAAGACTCCGAAAATAAAGATTTTATTTTGGAGACTTTGCGTAGAGAATTTAGAGATGTTGTTATAGAAGCTAGGAAAGTTTTTGAGCATTTCAATATGCTTGGCTCATGTGTAGAGGTTGTTGGTACAAACAAGGAAGAAGTCAAAGTACCAATACCTTGCAAACTCGTAGGATTGCATGAAGCTTTGGAAAACAATTTCGATTGGACTGTTCCTGAAAATCCTTTTGATGAAAGTAGTGAACCCAAGAGTGTTCATAAGGGATCTTCAAAAACTCATTTGGATACAATACAATTCATTGTTGAAAGGACTTCTGCAATTGATCTTAATGCCTCATTTGAAAATAGTTGATTTCCACTTTCTGCGTCTAGCTCAAAGGCGTTAAAGAAAAGCACTCTTGGGAGATAACCCAATATTTTCTTTTCAGTACCTTTTCTTTTATTTGAGTCTTGGAAGTTATTACTACTGTAATGACCTCTCCTTATCATTTTTATTTCGTTTTTGTGCCAAGAAGAACCTCTAATTTGAGGAAGGTAAGATTTGGGGAAGTTGCTGTCCTGAAACAGATTTCTGCGCTGCACCGTAAAAATTCGTGAAAATTCTCCGTATATCTTTTTGATCTGCGATTTCTTGTGCGCATGCCCCAGGTTATTTCCAAACTTTTATTAGTTTTGCACTTTTCGATTTTAGCAATAGAAGGTCCTCCCAAAAAATCGATCTTTGTCAGCTGTTCTGTTTTGTTAGATTTCTGCCACTATTTGTGTTTGCCTCTCGATCGCTTTCTTTTTTAGTTCTTTTGATCACATAACTTTTGAGGAAGTTGCTACAGAAGCTTGTGCTTTAATGGATGGTATATTTAAGTTTGAAGCTGAACGAAAAGAGTAGATTTACTATCATGCTTATACTAATGTTGCTAATAGAATTGTGTGAAGTTTTGTATGAAGGAAGTTTTCAAGTGTAGGGAAAGGAGAGTGGTGAGATGAGATGAAGTATGTACAAAAGCTCAAGCTTGGGGATGCCCATGTCACCCCAAGAAATATCCAAGAGGTACAAGCGTCAAAGCTTGGGGATGCCCCGAGGCACCCCTTCTTCATCGGCAAAAATCAGGTCACCTTTGAAGACACTATATTTTTATTGCTTCATATTCTATGCGTTTTTCTTAGAGCGTCTTTACTTTTGCTTTCAGTTTTCTTTTGTTTTGTTTGCTGCAATAAATGGTTGGACCCCAACAAATTTCTTTTGGAGAAGACACACTCCGGTTTTTCATTGCCAAGAACACTAGTTTTCACTCTTATTGTTCAACGAGTGTTCTCTTTTTCTAGTACTGCGTTTAGCTTTCATTTTTTGCCTTGATTTTTGTTGAGATCTTGTTATATCTTTGCATCAAGGTGCATTTGGACCGCTGGTCTATGTTGGTTTTCATCTCAAAAGAGTTGTTTCAAAAAGGTTTGAATGGTGTTGGAAAAGAGAAAAAGTTTCATGACTATAGTGGTACAAATGGGAGCTTGTTTAGACCGCGGCTTAGACTTTTGCATGTCATGCTTGATGTTATTTTGATAGTATGCTTAGTAGTTTTTGCTGTAGCATGACTTGTCTCAAATGACTGAGATTGCTTAATGTGCCTTTGAAAGAATCATGCGTTGTTTTTATTATATGGGAGCATGTTATTGTGGTTTTCTCCTTTGATGCTTTATTTGGGTTGACTTGGCACATGCTTACAACATGTTTGACTTTAACAAGTTGCCATAAGCCTCTATGATCATTTGGTTTTTGACTTGTGATACCACTTTATGCTTCGGTTAATGATGTTTTGTCGCTATGCATGATTATGGCCGTTATTACTCTCTTAGTTGGTCGCTCCTAGTCTTTTGCTAGCCTTCATTTTGTACTGAGAGGGAATACTTCTCGTGCATCCAACTCCCAAAAACCAAGTTTTCCAATGTGTCCACCATACATACCTATTAGCAATTTGCTATTCCAAGTACATTCGACTTGCTTTTATCTATCCTTCAAATTAATTTTTTTAGTGTTATGTGAAAATTAGTCAGTAAAGCTCTCACGAACCTGACGGCACACTTTACTTTCTTGCTTTAATAATTTTGACCATTGTGGCTCTCTTATGTTGACGTTATGCTTGCAAGTTGTAAGTTGGAGGTTATCCCAACCATGCCGTCATGGGGCAAGCTTTCAACATTGCACTTTCTCTCATTTAGTTGATATCGTGATCTTTTGTTTATGGATACCTGCGATGTGAAATAAGTTGGAAACTTGTGAGCTCATGGAGTTTGTATATGTGTTAGAGAAACGCCTGGGCCGCTAATCTAAGCCATGCATCAATCATGGTGGAAATTTACAGCATGCCCACAGTGGACATTGGACGATGCATCTCACAATAAAAAGCTATACCAATGGTAAATAAAAGAGATGCCGAGGTGTTCATTGTCTGTTTGTCTTGTCATTTTGATGTGGGCTTGTTCCATGTCATCGGGCAAGAGGTACCCCGTTGGCGTTCTCGATGATACATGTATGCTTACAATGACAAGAACTTGCTTGGGACCTAAGTCGAGTAGCATGAGGTTTGTGTATTTGTACTTCACGGGACACGAGATTTTCAACTTATGATTTGTTAAGCATATGCTTCATAATTGTACTCGCATTAACCTTAACCACTCAAGATGCCTATGATGGGGGCAATGAGAGCTCAAAGCTAGTAAGTATCATAATTTTTGGAGGTTTATAAAACTTGCAATCACTGCTTCCCTCTACGAAGGGCCTTTCTTTTACTTTTATGTTGAGTCTCCACCTTCTACCTTTATGCACCGTCTAAGAGAGCATAGTTGTCATTCTGAGTTTAATGTGCATAGTCCCAAAATTTATCATTGATTGATTCATGATTACGGTTTTGCTTGTTCTTAAATTATTTGTATCTAGTCGCCCTCTTAAACTTGAAGGTGTCCTATGCATTTATGTTTTGCTATTCCATGAAGGACAAGCGGAAAACCACTTTGCTAGGTTTTTCTATATGGTTGAAACACACACTTGACTTTCAATGCTTCATTACTCATGATCTTTTGTTTGTGTTACTTTTCATGTTATAACCTGCTTGCTAAGTTTTATTGTCAAAATTATGTCTCTGATGCCTATGTTTTAAGTACTTTGATCTCAGCACTCAATGCTTTACATCGTTGATCAAGATTGTGATGGTGCATGTCACCTCAAAAATTATGGTTTTGTTATCACTTACCTACTCGAGGACGAGCAGGAGTTAAGCTTGGGGATGCTTGATACGTCTCAAACGCATCTATAATTTTTGATGCTCCATGCTTGTTTATACACCATTTGCTTTGTGTTTTGTTACACTTCATGGCGTTTTTATGCATTTTCCAGAACTAACCCACTAACGAGATGCCATAGTGCCAATTCCCTGTTTTATGCTGTTTTTGTGTTTTAGAAAAGCTACACAGGAAATATTCTTGGAATTGGACGAAACAAAAGCCAAAGTTCCTATTTTTCCCGACATGAGACGAAGTCCAAAGCTGAGACGGAGGGGAACCAGGGGCCAGGCGCACCATAGGGTGGGCGCGGCCCAGCCCCTGGCCACGCCACCAGGTGGTGTGGCCCCCTGGCCCACCTTCTAACACCGCCCTTCCGCCTATATATTCCCCTCGACGGGAAAACCTAAAACCCCCGATCCATTTCCACGAAACATACTGCAAGCCGCCGCCGTCGTCGACACGAGATCGGGAGGGTCCAGAAGCTCTTCTCGGCACCCTGCCGAAGAGGGGAATCACCATTGGAGGCCTTCTTCATCACCATGCCTGCCTCTGGAGTGATGCCTTAGTAGTCTACCTTGGACTACGGGTCCATAGAAGTAGCTAGATGGTTGTCATCTCCTCCATGTGCTTCATGTTTAGATCTTGTGAGTTGCCTATCATTATCAAGAGCATCGTTGTGTAATTCTACACGTTGTGTTTGTTGGGATCCGATGAATATTGATACTTTGTCAAATTGATTTGCTGAATTATTATCTTTATGTTATCTCTATATTGTTTATGATCTTGCATGCTCTCCGTTGCTAGTAGATATCTTGGCCGAGTAGATGCTAGTGACTCCAAGAGGGAGTATTTATGCTCGACAGTGGGCTCATGCCTTTAGTAATCTGGGGGAGTGACAGAAACCTCTAAGGTTGTAGATGTGCTGTTGCTACTAGGGAGAAAACAACGATCTTGTGTTCAAGGACATTTGTATTGTTTACATTACACACTTTGCTTAAGGCGATAATTTGTTGCTTACAACTTAATACCCAACGGTTGCTCGGGTGACATCCGGCGGGTGGATTATTAGTCATAGATGCAGTTGGATTACGATCTATGTATTATGTTGTAATGCCCAAGTGAATCTCATAGTGATCCTCATGACATTTGTATGCTTGCTTTATTCTATCAATTGCCCAACTATAATTTGTTTACCCAGCATGTTATTTATCTTATGTAGAGACACCACTAGTGAACTGTGGACCCTGGTCCATTCTTTTACACTGTTATTACCGTTTACCATTTACTCGCTTTGTTTACATTCTTGCAAACTACTATCTTTTACCACTCGATACGCTTAATCCTTTGTTTACAGCAAACCAGTGAGTTTGACAACCTCACTGTAAGTTGGGGCAAAGTACTTGGTTGTGTTGTGTGCAGGTTCCACGTTGTTGCTGGTGCAAAGCTACGCCCTGGACGAGGTGCCATATATAAATTGTCCGGAGCTGTCGTGAAGCTAGCGAGCATCAACCTTCAGAAGTTGGTTCTTTCTCCTACCGGTTCGATAAACCTTGGTTTCATACTAAGGGAAGACTTGCTGCTATGCTCATCATACCTTCCTCTTGGGGTTCCCAACTGGGCGAACATCTACATGCCATCACCGGGCTAGGGTTAGGGTTTGAGGGGGGCCGGCCAGTCCTAGCCCTGGCCGCCGCCCTAGTGCCTTGTGGGGGGGGGGGCAGGGTGCACCCCCTCCCCACTATATAAAGGGACCGCAAGGGTGGGAGCTTCATCATAATTTCCCAGGAAGGAAATAGCCACGAGAGCTCCTCCACCTCCTTGGTGCGTCGGCCTCCTCCTAGGCCGCCGCTCTCCTCTCTCTCTCTCTCTCTCTCTCCCGCTTGGCTTCCTGAAGGGCTGTGTAGGTTGGAGACTTCATCACCGCTGCATGCCGTCGTGCTGCGGAGTTTCCAGTTTCCGTCCAACGCCGTCTACTTCTGTAATCTTGGCTAGATTAGGGATACCAGAGGTCATCATGATCGCCGTATGTGTGCGAGTACGTGGACGTGCCGCTCTTGTGGCGCCGGAGTCGTTGCTCCAAGATCTTCGTGACCTTGAGGTCGGCTACGTCGTCTTCTTTGTCAACGCTTCTGCTGGAGTGTAATCCATGCATTCGGTCTACAAGGGTATGTCACCGAATGTCTATTTACCATTGCAGCATTACTAATAGATAGGTCCTTGGGCAATTCGGGATTGCTTAGAAATAATTTTTTGTTAGTTGAATCAAACCCCAACAGTAATATCAGAGCCGGATCTATGCGTAGTATGCTTGTACGGTTACAATGCATCGTGATGATGCGGGCATCGATCTTTTTATTGTTATCCTTTATTTGCAATTGTTCATATCCGCGGCATTGTTGGATTGCAAGCGGCCTCGCGGCCCACCTTATGCTTCGGTGAGACTGGTTCCACACTTGAGGTACGACTTGTATCGTGCACGTGGCTTAGGCGTGGTGTCAGTTTCTCCCTTTAGTGGATATGGGTTTTGCAATGGAGGGCCCTTAACGGGGACTTAGAGCAACAATATAGCTATCGGTGTTGTGGTTTCATGTTCGTCGGTAAGAAATGGTTCTTGTGCGAAAGCCCTAGAAGCCATGTAAAACTTGCAAACATAAAGTAGAAGCGTCTAACTTTGTTTTGCAGTGGGGCGTGTGATGTGATATGGTCAAACGGTAAGTTGCGTGGTACTGACGGAGGCTACACGATGGTGGCACCGTGGACTTGGTGCCACACCGGTGGACGGATGGAGATTATGCCGGAGGCTCAATGGAGATCAAACACGTCGATGAAGAAACCATATCATATCATGCATTATTTGCATTTGATGTTGTTGTCTGATTCTGATAGGTGTTGACCCCGAGGGAGTGGCCTGATCTTCACGGATTCACGAGATTTGTGAGGGGAGAGTAAAGATGAACACGAAGAACACAATCAACTCGAAACACAAATCGAAGGGCAAACTCACACACACAAGATATACACCGGTTGTCCTCATTGGCACGATTCACCAACTCAATTGAATCACAAGGAAGAGACTCCAAGAGTAGAATTCCTTGTGAGAGATTGACTTGCAAGGGATAGAATTCCAATTGGGGAAGAGACCAAATAAGTGGATAGAATTACACACACTTGTATGCAAGAGATCCAATCAATGGTAGAATTCCCCAAATAGAAGAGATCCCCAAACAAGGAGGGTGATTATAACTCTAGATGGATGATCTAGTAGTAGGGATACCACAAGGGCGAAGGCATCATGCCAATTCTTATCTCAATTTTTGTCTAATCTTTTCTAATCTTAGAGAGGGGAAAGTGACCCATATATATAGGCAGCCACGACCTAGGGGTATTTTAGTCACTAGGGAGATAGATGACATAGATGGCTTCAAGGCCAAAATAGAGCTGGCACGTGCAGGCCGGCTTTAGCTGGTGAGTCGGCTTTAGCCGGTGTGGGACCAGCTTTAGTCGATCTGACTTCAGCTGCCGCCTTCTTCTTCTTGCGGCGCTTCCATGCTTCTTTCTGGTGGTTCTTCTTCTTCCTTTTCTTCCATGCCTCGATGATGTCAGACTTTACTGTGGATGTTGTTGATGCACATGATGTGGTGGTGTCTGAAAGCCACCCTTTATCATCTCCCCACTTCAAAAAGCGTCGTCCTCGACATTGACTCAACATCATCATGTAGGGGAGGTAGATGTAAGCGCTTCCACTTGGTGTTCGCCATGTGGTCGTCCTTGCGAAGATTGGTTTGGCCACTCTTCAAGGTTTCTTCACCTTCCATGAGGCCTACAAAGGTCACAAGCAAAGCGAAACAACACTTGAAGAAGGATGTCACCTTACAAAGTTGTTGATGTGCTCTCGTTGTAGAAGTGTTTGATTTAAACCACTCACGGGAGCGCATCCACCAATAGTATCCATGTGTACCTTCACACAAAAAAGACCAAACAAGGTATGTTTGTGCGTGATAGGGGAGTACAGCATCAAGGACATGTCCATTCTTGTTACACAATTAGCACAACACAAGTATAATAAAGGGAATGCATATGCAAGGTCTATGTGTAAGCAAATTGTTTGGACATCTTTCAAATGTGGGAACACAAAAATTCCATCAAAATTTGAGAAGACAATGGTGTCCATCTCATGTTGAAATACATGCACATTATTGCACTCAAGGCTTTGGAAAGAGAAAGTAGTCAACATCCTTTAAGCTATAAGAGGAGAGTTTGGCAAAAACACATGCGACAAAATGTCAAAATCATCATCAATGTGTGTGCAACCAAACCATAGGAAATAACAAGTTTTCATTGTATTTGTTGCAACACAAATCATATTCATCCAAAAGTAGAAGGAAACATCATTATCACAAGTGGTTGTGCATCCCAACCAAAAGAAAGAGCAATTTTTCAACTTGTTGGATGCAACACCAATGAAATCAAAGAGTCAACACATGTGACAAGTCATGGCCAATATAGCAATATGCTTGCTGATACGTCTCAAACGTATCTATAATTTTTGATGCTCCATGCTTGTTTATACACCATTTGCTTTGTGTTTTGTTACACTTTGTGGCGTTTTTATGCATTTTCTGGAACTAACCTTTTAACGACATGCCATAGTGCCAGTTCCTTGTTTTCTGCTGTTTTTGTATTTCAGAAAAGCTACACAGGAAATATTTTCAGAATTGGATGAAACAAAAGCCGAAGTTCCTATTTTTCCTGACACGAGACCGAGTCCAAAGTAGAGACGGAGTGGAGCCAGGGGCCAGCCACACCATAGGGTGGCGCGGCCAGCCCCTAGCCCGCGGCACCAGGTGGTGGGGCCACCTGGCCCACCTCCTGATGCTGCCCTTCCGCCTATATATTCTCCTCGGCGAGAAAACCTAAAAGACCCGATCAATTTTCCTTGAAACATACTGCAAGCTGCCGCCATCATCGACGCGAGATCAGAGGGTCCAGAAGCTCTTCCTGGCACCCTGCCGAAGAGGGGAATCACTGCCAAAGGCCTTCTTCATCACCATGCCTGCCTTTGGAGTGATGTGTGAGTAGTCTACCTTGGACTACGGGTCCATAGCAGTAGCTAGATGGATGTCTTCTCCTCCATGTGCTTCATGCTTAGATCTTGTGAGCTGCCTATCATGATCAAGATCATCATTGTGTAATTTTACATGTTGTGTTTGTTGGGATCAGCTGAATATTGAGTACTTTGTCAAGTTGATTTATTGATTTATCATCTCTATGTTGTTTATGATCTTGCATGCTCTCCGTTGCTAGTAGATATCTTGGCCAAGTAGATGCTAGTGACTCCAAGAGGGAGTATTTATGCTCGATAGTGGGTTCATGCCTCTGGTAACTTGGGGGAGTGACAACAACCTCTAAAGTTGTAGATGTGCTGTTGCTACTAGGGAGAAAACAACAATCTTGTGTTCAAGGATATTTGTATTGTTTACATTACACACTTTGCTTAAGGCGATAATCTGTTGCTTGCAACTTAATACCCAACGGTTGCTCGAATGACATCCGGCGGGTGGATTATTAGTCATAGATGCAGTTGGATTACAGTCTATGTATTATGTTACAATACCCAAGTGAATCTCATAGTGATCCTCTTGACATTTGTATGCTTGCTTTATTCTATCAATTGCCCAAGTGTAATTTGTTTACCCAACATGTTATTTATCTTATGGAGAGACACCTCTAGTGAACTATGGACCCCGGTCCATTCTTTTACATTGTTATTACCGTTTACCATTTACTCACATTATTTACATTCTCGCAAACTACTATCTTTTACCACACGATACGTTTAATCCTTTGTTTACAGCAAACCGGTGAGATTGACAACCTCACTGTAAGTTGGGGCAAAGTACTTGGTTGTGTTGTGTGTAGGTTCCACGTTGCTATTGGTGCAAAGCTACGCCCCGGATAAGGCGCCATATATAAATTGTCCGGAGTTGTCGCCAAGCCAGCGAGCATCAACCTTCGGAAGTTGGTTATTTCTCCTACTGGTTCAATAAACCTTGGTTTCATACTGAAGTAAGACTTGCTGCTGTGCTCATCATACCTTCCTCTTGGGGTTCCCAAATGGGTCGTCATCTACACGCCATCAAGCAATTTTTCTGGCGTCGTTGCCGGGGAGAAAGAGGATTTTTGCAAGGGGAGTCTCTCGCCTCCAATCATTTACTTTGTTATTGTTTTTCTTTATTTTATTTTTGCTTGCATCTTTTTATAAAAAATACAAAAAAATTAGTTCCTTTATAGTTGTTATTTTTACTTGTCTGCTTTTTAGTCTTGCTAGAATGAGTAATCCTGAAGTAGAAGTTCATACTTTTAAGCAACAAGAGGGAGAAAGTTTGAAAGATGCCTTGTATCAAATTAGTAATGCTCATCATAGATGTACAAAAAAGCATTCTACCATGATCCTCGTTAGGAATTTTTATGTTGGTATATCTAGTTGGAATAGGTATGTTCTTGATACTCTCGCAGGAGGTAATTTTCTGGGTACTCCCGCTTTGGAAGCATGCACTTTAATTGAAAGTTTAGTGGGAGTACCACCTATTCATGTTGCTAAAACTGAGGTCACTTTGGAGGAAGTTGTAGAAAAACTAAGCTCTCTAGAGAAAAGTTTGCCAAATCTCCTTGATAGCGCTAGCCAGGTTAATGAATCGATAGAAAGTATCGGTAAAAGAATCACTGCTTTAGAGGCTAGCACTATCCATGATAGTCAAAACCTTAGGATTGGTAAATTAGAGGAGTCTATGGAAACTCTAAGTTCAATTTTCTCTTCTCTTAAGTTTAAGAAGGAGAAAGCTTTTGTTGGAAAGGAGCAAAAATTTATGTATGTTCCCAAGGTGTCTGTGCCAAAACCGCAGGATATTTTTAAGATTGGTAAGACTCTTAGTTCAACTAAGAGTGATTTGCAGGTTGAATCATCTCCGGGGGCGTCTAAAGTGCCTAGTGTGGTAAGTGGTGCTCTTGAGGAAACAATTGATCTTAATGCTTCATTTGAAAATACTTGATTTCTACTTTCTGCGCCTAGCTCAAAGGCGTTAAAGAAAAGCACTCTTGGGAGATAACCCAATGTTTTATTTTCAGTACTTTTTATTTTTGTTGAGTCTTGGAAGTTATTACTATTGTAATGACATCTCCTTATCATTTTTATTTCGTTTTTGTGCCAAGAAGAACCTCTAATTGGAGGAAGGTAAGATTTGGGGAAGTTGCTGTCCTGAAACAGATTTCTGCGTTGCACCGTACAAATTCGTGAAAATTCTCAGAACATCTTTTCGATCTGCATTTTCTTATGCACATGCCCCAGGTTATTTCCAAACTTTTATTAGTTTTGCACTTTTTGATTTGAGCAATAGAAAACCCTCTGAAAAATCGATCTTTGTCAGCTGTTCTGTTTTGACAGATTTCTGCCACTATTTGTGTTTGCCTCTCGATCGCTTTCTTTTTGAGTTCTTTTGATCACGGAACTTTTGAGGAAGTTGCTATAGTAGCTTATGCATTAATGGGTGTTATACTTGAGTTTGAAACTGAATAAAAAGAGTAGATTTACTATTGTGCTTACACTAATGTTGCTAATAGAATTGTCTGAAATTTTGTATGAAGGAAGTTTTCAAGTGTAGGGAAAGGAGAATGATGACATGAGATGAAGTATGGACAAAAGCTCAAGCTTGGGGATGCCCATGCATCACCCCAAGAAATATCCAAGAAGTACAAGCGTCAAAGCTTGGGGATGCCCCGAGGCACCCCTTCTTCATCGGCAAAAATCAGGTCATCTTTCAAGACACTATATTTTTATTGCTTCGTATTCTATGCATTTTTCTTGGAGCGTCTTTACTTTCGCTTTCAGTTTTCTTTTGTTTTGTTTGCTGCAATAAATGGTTTGACCCCAACAAATTTCCTTTGGAGAAGATGCACTCCGTTTTTCATTGCCAAGAACACTCTAGTTTTCACTCTTATCGTTCAATGAGTGTTCTCTTTTTTCTAGTACTGTGTTTAGCTTTCATTTTCCGCCTTGATTTTGTTCAGATCTTGTTATTTCTTTATACCAAGGTGTATTTAGACCTCTGGTCTATGTTGGTTTTCATCTTTAAGAGTTGATTCAAAAAGGTTGAATGGTGTTGGAAAAGAGAAAAAGTTTCATGCCTATAGTGGTACAAATGTGAGCCTGTTTAGACTATGGCTTAGACTTTTGCATGTCATGCTTGATGTTATTTTGATAGTATGCTTAGTAGTTTTTGTTGTAGCATGACTTGTCTCAAATGACTAAGATTTCTTAATGTGCCTTTGTAAGAATCATGCGTTGTTTTTATTATATGGGAGCATATTATTGTGGTTTTCTCCTTTGATGCTTTATTTGGGTTGACTTGGCGCATGCTTACACCATGTTTGACTTTAACAAGTCGCCATAAGCCTCTATGATCATTTGGTTTTTGACTTGTGATACCACTTTATGCTTTGGTTAATAATGTTTTGTCGCTATGCATGATTATGGCCGTTATTGCTCTCTTAGTTGGTCGCTCCCAGTCTTTTGCTAGCCTTCATTTTGTACTCAGTATGAGCTCTACTCGTGCATCATATCTACCTATTAGCAATTTGTTATTCCAAGTACATTCGACTTGCTTTTATCTATCCTCCAAATTAAACTTTTTGTTTTATGTGAAAATTAGTCAGTAAAGCTCTCACGAACCTGACGGCACACTTTCCTTTTCTGCTTTTAATAATTTTGACCATTGTGGCTCTCTTATGTTGATGTTATGCTTGCAAGTTGTAAGTTGAAAGTTAGCTTAGCCATGCCAACATGGGGCACACTTTCAACATTGCACTTACTCTCATTTTGTTGATATCATGATCTTTTGTTTATGGATACCTGCGATGTGAAATAAGTTGGGAACTTGTGAGCTCATGGAGTTTGTATATGTGTTAGAGAAATGCCTGGGCCGCTAATCTAAGCCATGCATCATTCATGGTGGAAATTTACAGCATGCCCATAGTGGACATTCGACGATGCATCTCACAATAAAAAGCTATACCAATGGTAAATAAAAGAGATGCCGAGGTGTTCATTGTCTGTTTGTCTTGTCATTTTGATGTGGGCTTGTTCCATGTCATTGGGGAAGAGGTACCCCGTTGGCATTCTCGATGATACATGTATGCTTACAATGACAAGAACTTGCATGGGACCTAAGTCGAGTAGCATGAGGTTTGGGTATTCGTACTTCACGGGACATGAGATTTTCAACTTATGATTTGTTAAGCATATGCTTCATAATTGTACTCGCATTAACCTTAACCACTCAAGATTCCTATGATGGGGGCAATGAGAGCTCAAAGCTAGTAAGTATCATAATTTTTGGAGGTTTATAGAACTTGCAATCACTGCTTCCCTCTGCGAAGGGCCTTTCTTTTACTTTTATGTTGAGTTTCCACCTTCTACCTTTATGCACCGTCTAAGAGAGCATAGTTGTCATTCTGAGTTTAATGTGCATAGTCCCAAAATTTATTATTGATTGATTCATGATTATGGTTTTGCTTGTTCTTAAATTATTTGTATCTAGTCGCCCTCTTAAACTTGAAGGTGTCCTATGCAATTATGTTTTGCTACTCCATGAAGGATAAGCTGAAAACCACTTTGCTATGTTTTTTTATATGCTCGAAACACACACTTGACTTTCAATTCATTATTACTCATGATCTTTTGTTTGTGTTACTTTTCATGTTATAACATGGTTGCTAAGTTTTATTGTCAAGATTATGTATTTTATGCCCATGTTTAGAGTACATTGATCTCAGCACTAATTGCTTTACATCATTGATCAAGATTGTGTTGGTGCATGTCACCTAAAAAATTATTGTTTTGTTATCACTTACTGATGTCTACACACGCTTCTATTCTTGTAGACAGTGTTGGGCCTCCAAGTGCAGAGGTTTGTAGAGCAGCAGCAAGTTTCCCTTAAGTGGATCACCCAAGGTTTATCGAACTCAGGAGGAAGAGGTCAAAGCTATCCCTCTCAAACAACCCTACAATTACGATACAGAAAGTCTCTTGTGTCCCCAACACACCCAATACACTTGTCAGATGTATAGGTGCACTAGTTCGGCGAAGAGATAGTGAAATACAAGTGGTATAGATGATTATAAGTAGTAAATGCAATCTGGAATAAAAATGGCAGCAAGCAAACAAGTAACAAAACAGCAAGTAAACGGTGTGCAAAGCTTGGAAACAAGGCCTAGGGATCATACTTTCACTACAGGACACACTCCCAACAAATATAACATAATTGAACAAATAAATAACTTCTCTTCACTAAGGTACTCTGAATTACTCTCCTATTGAATAACACTAATCATTGCGTAGTGGCTACAGAAGCACCCCTTAAAGTTCATCAAGTACTTGACAAACACCACTCATAGAGATATCCAAATCAAATCACAACTCAAGATAAATATTATTGCAACTTAGACCAAGTACTAACACGGTGCACACACTGTCAACATTACACCATGAAAGAAGGAATAGATCACTTCAATACTATCATAGTGATAATTATTCTCATAATCCATAACAGATCACAATCGTAGCCTAGACCAAGTACCACCACGATGCATGCACTGTCACCGTTACACCATGGCAGGAGGAATAGATTACTTTAATAACACACTAGAGTACACATAATGAAGAAGAGTAACATCTACTTATTCAACATGATACAAAGCTCAGGATCACATAAAGATCACATCATGGGAGAGAGAGGTGAACCACATAGCTACCGGTGGAGCCCTCAGCCCCGAGGATGAACTACTCCCTCCTCGTCATAGGAGACAGCAAGGTTGATGGAGATGGCAGCAAGGTCAATGGAGATGGCGGAGACGATGATGGAGACCGATGGAGATGGCTCCGGGGGCACTTCCCCATCCCAGCAGGGTGCCGGAACAGAGACTTCTATCCCCCGAAATTCATCGGCGGCGGCGGCGGAGCTGCGGAACTCTTTCTGGAAAATTGCCGACTCCCCTAGGGTTTCCCATCCCGAGGCTTTATATAGGCGAAGGGGCGTCGTCAGGGGGCTGCCAGGGGCTCCTCACACATAGGGGGCGCGGCCAGGGCCAGGGCCGCGCCACCCTGGTGTGAGGCTGGCCCCTGGCCCCCCTCTGGCTCTCTTTCGGTCCTCGTCCTTTGTCCGGGAAAAATAGGAGTTCTAGAACTTGTTTCATCCAATTCCGAGAATATTTCCTGTGTAGCATTTCTGAAACACAAAAACTGCAGAAAACAGGGAACTGACACTGTGGCATCTTGTCAATAGGTTAGTTCCGGAAATCGCATAAAAACGCCACGAAGTGTAACGAAACACAAGGCAAATGGTGTAAAAACAAGCATGGAGCATCAAAAATTATAGATACATATGAGACGTATCAGCATCCCCAAGCTTAACTCCTGCTCGTCCTCGAGTAGCTAAGTGATAACAAAAGAAATAATTTTTGAGGTGACATGCACCTACACAATCTTGATCATCGATGTAAGCGTTGTGAGCTGGGATCAAAAGAACTTAAAACATGGGCATAAAAGACATAATCTTGATAATAGAAACTTAGCAACCATGTTATAACATGAAAATAAACACAAATAAAAGATCATGAAAATGAAACAATGAAAGTCAAATGTGTGTTCAAATCATAAGGAAAAACATACAAATGGTTTTCAGCTTGTTCTTAATGAGAGAGAGCAAAACATAAATGCATAGGACACCTTCAAGTTTAAGAGGGCGACTAGATACAAATAATTTAAGAACAAGTGAAACCAACAATATGAATCAATCAATGAAAACTTTGGGACAATGCACATTATACTCAGAATGACAACTATGCTCTCTTAGACGGTGCATAAAGATAGAAGGTGGTGACTCAACATAAAAGTAAAAGAAAGGCCCTTCGCAGAGGGAAGCAGTGATTAAACATGTGCTAGAGCTTTTCATTTGTAAAACAGAGAGATAAAAATTGGTTTTGAGAGGTGGTTGTCTTTGTCAACGACTGGCAATGGGGTTCTTACTATCTTCCATACAAAAATGAAGCAAGTTTTTGAGAGAGAGATTGGTACTTTTGTGCTCTTTTTATAAAACTTGGCACTCCTCCCCACCTTTTTTCCTTTCAGAAACCATGGCTAACCGATTCCATCGGGTGCCCACCAACATTCACATTCCATGGAGGAGTGCCTTTTTTCTTTCTTTTTTTCTCTTTTTTTTGGAATAAGACAATATGGAAGATAGCAAATCCGACCACTATGTCCTCATGAGCTGAAAACAGTGTCACAAAATGAGAAGTATTTGAAGGTTTTTTGAAAGGTAGCACATGAAAATTTACTTGGAATGGCTTGCAAATACCATGCATAGGAATTTATAGTGGACACAATGGCAAACTTGGTTTTGAGGAGTTGGATGCACGAGTAGAGCTCATACTCAGTACAAAATGAGGGCTAGCAAAAGACTGGGAGCGACCAACTAAGAGAGCAATAACGGCCATAATCATGCAAAGCGACAAAGCGACATTAAAAGAAGCATAAGATGGCATCAAAAGTCAAAAACTAAATGATCATAGAGGCTATTGGCGACTTTGTAAGAGTCTAACATGTGTGAGCATGCGCCAAGTCAACCCAAATAAAGCATCAAAGGAGAAAACCAAAATAATGCTTCCAAACGATAAAAACAACGCATGATTTTTTCTAAGGCTCATTAAGCAATCTAAGTTATTTGAGACAAGTCATGCTACAGCAAAACCACTAAGCATACTATCAAAAAGATATCAAGCATGACATGCAAAAGCCTAAGCCGCAGTCTACACAAGCTCCTTCTTGTACCACTTTTTTGCATAAAGCTTTTTCTCTTTTCCAACACCATTCAAACCTTTTTGAGATAACTCTTTTGATAAAAGCCAACATAGACCAGAGGTCCAAATACACCTTGATGCAAAGATAAAACAAGATCTGAACAAAAATCAAGGCGAAAAATGTAAGCTAAACGCAATAGTAGAAAAAGAGAACACTCATTGAACGATAATGATGAGGACATCCCTACTATTGTTCCATCTCCACTTCGTGATGATGACAAGCAAGTTGCTGCAAAGAAGAAGTCCAATGATGAAATCAGAATTGGACCTATCACAAGAGCTCGTGCAAAGTTAATAGAACAACAGGTGAATTTGCTCCTAATAGAATCTGATTATTTTGTTAATGAGAATTGTTTACTGCCTAAGTCTTTGTGTGTTTGCATACTCAGGTTCATGGGAGAAGAAGGCATAGCATGAGGGAGTGAGGAGTTGAAGCAGCTGGAGCAAGACGTGATGATCATGCCCATGGACGCGAGGGAGGAGAGGGAGGCCGGCGACCAGCATGAGGAGGAGGAGGACATCACGCAGGAGGCTGCATATGGCGCACCACCAAGTGTTTGTGCGCCATACACCTAAGGCCTGCGCGCCTAGTTGGCTGCACCAATCCATTGGGTCAGTTTGTATCACATAAGGTTGAGTCGAACCACGTTAGAGGACCAGGTCAGGTCGGCTGCCCTTTGGCCAGCCGCACCCCCCATATAATAAGTGCCTATACGCCATAGAAGAGGTTAGACCACGTTTAAAACAAAACCCTAGTTCTTGAGACTGCTATAAGCATTCATCTAGAATTCTTGTCTCCAATTCGTTTCGATCTGGAGATTATATACTACAAGTTAAGTGTGATCAGCTGTTCCATTGGGAATTAGTGAATTGCAATTATACCGTTTCGTGGTCGACGGCTACGTTGCGCAAGTGTGTGAAGTCGTGAATATCCGAAGGGTAGAGAGCTGTTGCATTGGCATCAGGGATCTAGCGAGGAGAGATCATCGGCGACACCAGGTTATCTATCATCATCATCAACACTACCGCAAGCTTACTGAGAAGATCGGGCCAACCCATATCAGATAAGAGTGAAAACTAGAGTGCTCTTGGCAAGTAAAAAGCGAGTTCATCTCCTCCAAAAGAAACATGATGTGATCTAACCATTTATTGCAGCAAACAAAGCAAAAGAAAACTGAAAACAAAAGCAACTGACGCTCCAAGAAAAACGCATAGTGCATGAAGCAATAAAAATATAGTGTCTTGAAAGGTGACCTGATTTTTGCCGATGAAGAAGGGGGTGCCTCGGGGGCATCCCTAAGCTTTGACGCTTGTACTTCTTAGATATTTCTTGGGGGTTGCATGGCCATCTCCAAGCTTGAGCTTTTGTCCATTCTTCAACTCATCTCATCACTCTCCAATCCCTACACTTGAAAACTTCCTTCATACAAAACTAAACACAAATCTATTAGCAACATTAGTGTAAGCATAACATATAATCAACCCTTTTTTTGCTTCAGGTTTCAACCTAAAACCACCACATATTAAGCATATACTACTGTAGCAACTTCCCCAAAAGTTCTGTGATCAAAAGAACTCGTGAAGAAAGCGATTAAGCGGCAAACACAAATATTGGTAGAAATCTGTCAAAACAGAACAGCTGACAAAGGTCTAATTTTTAAGGGGTTTTGTGTTGCTCAAATCAAAAAGTGTTCAACTAATGAAAGTTTGGATATAACCTGGGGCATATGCACAAGAAATCGCAGGTCCAAAAGATATACAGAGAATTTTCACGAATGTTTACGGTGCAGCACCGAAAACTGTTTCAGGACAGCAACATCCCCAAATCTTTACCTCACTCAAATTAGAGGCTTCTCTTGGCACAACAACGAAATAAAAAGGATAAGGAGCGGTTATTACAGTAGTAATAACTTCCAATACTCAAATAAAAGAAAAAGTACTGAAAATAAACAATGGGTTATCTCCCAAGAGTGCTTTTCTTTAACGCCTTTGAGCTAGGCGCAGTAATTTGCAAAGATGCTCATGTGGGCGCCATATAAGAGCTTGAGGCAAATGCGCCATATAGGAACTTAAAGCAATAGAGAGCATCAAAAATCAAGTATGGAACACATTTAAATCTAAACCAATTCCTATGAAAAATAGTCTTGTAAAGAGACAAGTCATGAAAGCGCAAAGCAAAAAGCATAGGAAGGCAAAACAAGTATAACTTCAAGAATTGCAACATAAAGAGGGGAAACTCAATATTGTTGAGATCCTTCAAACCATGTTTCCCTCTCTCATAATAACTTTCAGTAGTATCATGAATAGAACTAACAATATAACTATCACATAAAGCATCTCTATCATGAGCCACATGCATAAAAGGATTAATACTCCCCACATGAACAATAGTAGTAGGAGCAGATTCAACAGAATAATTATTCTCATCACCATAATCATCAAAAATAGGAGGCATATTGTAATCATAACTAATTTTATCCTCAATAGTAGGTGAACTGAAAATATTATACCCATCATCATAACCATCATAAACTAGAGGTTTAGTATCATCACAAGCTAAAGAACAGCTATTTCGCAAAGCATATTCTTCAAACATATCATCATAAGAAGGAACATCACATATGGGAGATAAAATATTATCAGAACAAACTTTCTCCACTAAAGCTGGGGAACTAAAAATATCATGCTTAACAAAACTAGCTTCCCCAAGCTTAGACTTTTCTATAGCATTAGTAATAACAGTGTTCGAAACATTCATACTAACAACACTATTAGCATGCAAATTAAGCTCCAAAGGTTTTTCAATTTTCTCTTCAAACACTTCATATCTAAACTCAGGAAAAAGACTAAAGAACTCTTTATTTTCCATTAAGCCTAACTAGTGAAAATAAAAACAAGAAACAAAAAGATGTAATTGCAGAATCTAAAGGAAATAACTCCGAGCACTCACACAGGAGCATGCGAGTACCTTTTACCTTACTTCCCCGGCAACGGCGCCAGAAAAGAGCTTGATGTCTACACACGCTTCTGTTCTTGTAGACAGTGTTGGGCCTCCAAGTGCAGAGGTTTGTAGAGCAGCAGCAAGTTTCCCTTAAGTGGATCACCCAAGGTTTATCGAACTCAGGGAGGAAGAGGTCAAAGCTATCCCTCTCAAACAACCCTACAATTACGATACAGAAAGTCTCTTGTGTCCCCAACACACCCAATACACTTGTCAGATGTATAGGTGCACTAGTTCGGCGAAGAGATAGTGAAATACAAGTGGTATAGATGATTATAAGTAGTAAATGCAATCTGGAATAAAAATGGCAGCAAGCAAACAAGTAACAAAACAGCAAGTAAACGGTGTGCAAAGCTTGGAAACAAGGCCTAGGGATCATACTTTCACTAGTGGACACACTCCCAACAAATATAACATAATTGAACAAATAAATAACTTCTCTTCACTAAGGTACTCTGAATTACTCTCCTATTGAATAACACTAATCATTGCGTAGTGGCTACAAAAGCACCCCTTAAAGTTCATCAAGTACTTGACAAACACCACTCATAGAGATATCCAAATCAAATCACAACTCAAGATAAATATTATTGCAACTTAGACCAAGTATTAACACGGTGCACACACTGTCAACATTACACCATGAAAGGAGGAATAGATCACTTCAATACTATCATAGTGATAATTATTCTCATAATCCATAAGAGATCACAATCGTAGCCTAGACCAAGTACCACCACGATGCACGCACTGTCACCGTTACACCATGGCAGGAGGAATAGATTACTTTAATAACACACTAGAGTACACATAATGAAGAAGAGTAGCATCTACTTATTCAACATGATACAAAGCTCACGATCACATAAAGATCACATCATGGGAGAGAGAGGTGAACCACATAGTTACCGGTAGAGCCCTCAGCCTCGGGGATGAACTACTCCCTCCTCATCATAGGAGACAACAAGGTTGATGGAGATGGCAGCAAGGTCGATGGAGACGGCGGGGACGATGATGGAGACCGATGGAGATGGCTCGGGAGGCACTTCCCCGTCCCGGCAGGGTGCCGGAATAGAGACTTCTGTCCCCCGAAATTCGTCGGTGGCGGCGGCGGAGCTGCGGAACTCTTTCTGGAAAATTGCCGACTCCCCTAGGGTTTCCCGTCCCGAGGCTTTATATAGGCGAAGGGGCATCGTCAGGGGGCTGCCAGGGGCTCCTCACACATAGGGGGCGCGGCCAGGGCCTGGGCCGCGCCACCCTGGTGTGAGGCTGGCCCCTGGCCCCCCTTCGGCTCTCTTTCGGTCCTCGTCCTTCGTCCAGGAAAAATAGGAGTTCTGGAACTTGTTTCGTCCAATTCCGAGAATATTTCCTGTGTAGCATTTCTGAAACACAAAAATAGCAGAAAACAGGGAACTGGCACTGTGGCATCTTGTCAATAGGTTAGTTCCAGAAATCGCATAAAAACGCCGCGAAGTGTAACAAAACACAAGGCAAATGGTGTAAAAACAAGCATGGAGCATCAAAAATTATAGATACGTATGAGACGTATCACTTACCTACTCGAGGACGAGCAGGAGTTAAGCTTGGGGATGCTTGATACGTCTCAAACGTATCTATAATTTTTGATGCTCCATGCTTGTTTATACACCATTTGCTTTGTGTTTTGTACACTTCCTAGCGTTTTTATGCATTTTCTGGAACTAACCTATTAACAAGATGCCATAGTGCCTGCTGTTTTTGTGTTTTAGAAAAGCTACACATGAAATATTCTCGGAATTGGACGAAACAAAAGCCAAAGTTCCTATTTTTCCCGACACGAGACAGAGTCCAAAGCAGAGATGGAGGGGAGCAAGGGGCCAGCCACACCATAGGGTGGCGCGGCTAGCCCCTGGCCCGCGCCACCAGGTGGTGGGGCCACCTGGCCCACCTCCTGACGTCGCCCTTCCGCCTATATATTCTCCTCGGTGAGAAAAACCTAAAAGACCCGATCAATTTTACTCAAAACATACTGCAAGCCGCCGCTGTCGTCGACGCGAGATCGGGAGGGTCTAGAAGCTCTTCCCGGCACCCTGCCGGAGAGGGGAATCAACGCCGGAGGCCATCTTCATCACCATGCCTGCCTCGAGAGTGATGTGTGAGTAGTCTACCTTGGACTACGGGTCCATAGCAGTAGCTAGATGGATGTCTTCTCCTCCATGTGCTTCATGTTTAGATCTTGTGAGCTGCCTATCATGATCAAGATCATCATTGTGTAATTTTACATGTTGTGTTTGTCGGGATCCGATGAATATTGAGTACTTTGTCAAGTTGATTTATTGATTTATCATCTCTATGTTGTTTATGATCTTGCATGATCTCCGTTGCTAGTAGATATCTTGGCCAAGTAGATGCTAGTGACTCCAAGAGGGAGTATTTATGCTCGATAGTGGGTTCATGCCTCTGGTAACTTGGGGGAGTGACAACAACCTCTAAAGTTGTAGATGTGCTATTGCTACTAGGGAGAAAACAACAATCTTGTGTTCAAGGACATTTGTATTGTTTATATTACACACTTTGCTTAAGGCGATAATCTGTTACTTACAACTTAATACCCAACGGTTGCTCAGATGACATCTGGCGGGTGGATTATTAGTCATAGATGCAGTTGGATTACGGTCTATGTATTACGTTGTAATGCCCAAGTGAATCTCATAGTGATCATCATGTCATTTGTATGCTTGCTTTATTCTATCAATTGCCTAACTGTAATTTGTTTACCTAGCATGTTATTTATCTTATAGAGAGACACCTCTAGTGAACTGTGGACCCCGGTCCATTCTTTTACATTGTTATTACCGTTTACCATTTACTCGCATTATTTACATTTTTGCAAACTACTATGTTTTACCACACGATACGTTTAATCCTTTGTTTACAGCAAACCGATGAGATTGACAACCTCACTGTAAGTTGGGGCAAAGTACTTGGTTGTGTTGTGTGCTGGTTCCACGTTGCTGCTAGTGCAAAGCTATGCCCCGGATAAGGCGCCATATATAAATTGTCCGGAGTTGTCGCCAAGCCAGCGAGCATCAACCTTCGGAAGTTGGTTCTTTCTCCTACTGGTTTGATAAACCTTGGTTTCATACTGAGGGAAGACTTGCTGTTGTGCTCATCATATCTTCCTCTTGGGGCTCCCAACTGGGCAGTCATCTACATGCCATCAGTTGCACACAAAACAAAAGAAAGAGAAATTGTTCAACATGTATGTTGCAACACATAAAGCATCCATATTCAATATCATGGGAGCATGATTGTGACAAGTGGCACAAAAGTCATCAACATGCTTGCAATGGAACCATATTCAAGAGAAAGTTTTTAACATGTTTGATGCAAAGCATGTGAAGGGTATGCAAGTGGAGTTCGAGTTTGAACTCACAAGTATTATGCTCTCAAGAGCTCTTTTCGCCAACTCGTGCTCAATCGAGGTTGACGTTGTTGTCCGCGTACCTACACACACAAAAGATAGCAAAAACAACATGTGTGCATGGTAGATGAATACATCATCCATCATGATGCATCTCTTTTTTTGCACATCACCATTAGCATCAAGCAAGATATCATAATATTCATGGTGGTTATGCAATGTATATGTGAAAACATGCTTATCATGTGCAAATGCAAAATCTTTATTAGTTGAGAAAGCTATGTGTAACAGCCCAGAAAAATCCCCTTTTTAGATTTGTTTGTTCTTTTATTTTTGAGTGTCATCATGCATTGTCATATTGCATGTTGTTAAAAATAAAATTATTTTGTGGTACAATCCTACTTTTGTTTTGCTCATTGATACGTCTCCAACATATCCATAATTTTTGATGCTCCATGCTTATTTTTACACCATTTGCTTAGTGTTTCGTTACACTTCGTGGCACTTTTATGCATTTTCCGGAACTAACCTATTAACAAGTCGCCACAGTGCCAGTTTCCTATTTTCTGCTGTTTTTGTGTTTCAGAAAAGTTACACAGGAAATATTCTCGGAATTGGACGAAACCAAAGCCAGTCGCCCAGAATTTCATCAAAGCTTCTAGAGATCCGAAAAGGAGACGGAGTGGGGCGACGAGGGCCCCACACAACAGGGCGGCGCGGCCTAGGGGTAGGCCGCGCCCCCTATGTGTGAGGGAGCCTCGGGCCACTCCTGATGTTGCCCCTTCGCCTATAAAGGACCCCCCGACAGGAAAAACCTAAAGGCCCGATCACTTTTCTAGAACACATCGCGATCCGCCACCGCCGTCGACCCGAAGATCGGGAGGGTCCAGAAGCTCTTTCCGGCACCCTGCCGGAGAGGGGAATCGCCACCGAAGGTCTTCTTCATCGCCATGCTTGCCTCCGGAGCGATGCAAGAGTAGTCTACCTTGGACTATGGGTCCATAGCAGTAGCTAGATAGTTGTCTTCTCCACCATGTGCTTCATGTTTAGATCTCATGAGCTGCCTTACATGATTGAGATCACCATTATGTAATTCTACATCTTTGGTTTGTTGGGATCCGATGAATATTGGTGTTATGCTTGAGTTGAAGTACTGAAATTTATCTTATGTTATCTCTATGTTGTTTATGATCTTGCATGCTCTCCGTTGTTAGTAGCTATCTTGGCCGAGTAGTTGCTAGTGACTCCAAGAGGGGGTATTTATGCTCGATAGTGGGTTCATGCCTCTATTTAATCTAGGGGAGTGACAGAAACCTCTAAGGTTGTAGATGTGCTGTTGCTACTAGGTGGAAAACAACATTCATATGCTCGAGGGTATATGCTTTGTTTACATTACACACTTTGCTTAATGCAATTATCTATTGTTCGCAACTTAATACTTGTGGAGTTCTCAGATTGATTCGCCACAAGTGGATTATTAGTCATAGATGCAGTTGGATGGCGGTCTATGTATTTTGTTGTAATGCCTAGAGTAAATCTCATAGTGATCCTCTCATCATATGCACATTATCTTTATTCTATCAATTACCCAACTGTAATTTGTTTACCCAGCATTTATTATTTTATCTTATGGAGAGACACCACTAGTGAACTGTGGACCCCGGTCCTATTTCCTTTATATTGCTATCACCTGTTTACTTTACTCGGACTGTTTACTTTACTCGCATACTATTATCACTTTCCACTCGATACGCTCATACCCTTTGTTTCAAGCAAACTGGTGAGATTGACAACCTCATCGTAAGTTCGGAACAAAGTATTTGGTTGTGTTGTGTGCAGGTTCCACGTTGCTACTGGTTGAAGACGCGCTAACAAGTTATCGTTAACGACGCCCTTGTTAGAGCATCACGCAGCTAGTGGGCATCACCTTCAGTCGTTTGTCTCTCTCCTACTAGATTGATTACCTTGGTTTCATAACTGAGGGAAAACTTGCTGCTATATTCATCAAAACCTTCTCTTGGGGTTTTCCAACTGGCCGGTCATTTTACTTCATCAACTCAGCCCCATCAAGTTTTTTGGCGCCGTTGCCGGGGAGGAAGAAGACTTCTACAAGGGGAGTTTCGCACGCACATCCTTTACTTTGTTTTAAGTTTTGCTTTACTTTATTTTTACTTGCATCTTTTGATAAAAAACCCAAAAAAAATTAGAATCCTTTGTAGTTGTTTATTATGTCTAGTTCAGTTGCTACTACTATGTCGCCCGAGGATTTGATTTTCACTTTTAAACAAAAGGATGAGGAAAGTTTTAAAGAAGCCTGGTCTAGAATTTATGATTGGCATGGAAAAACTGAAAAGAAAATGACTTTGAGTTTGCTTCTTAGTTGCTTTTACTTTGGACTTGCTCTTCGTTATAGATATGCTTTGGATGCTACTACAGAAGGAGATTTCCTTCATTTTGATGGAGATCAAGCCTTCAATATTATAAAAAATTTGATTACAATTTATAGCATGCCAACCTATTTTGATTCCTCTCTTGTGTGCATTTTTAATAGACTTGATACTCTTGAGACTCGCACTGCTAGTTTGAATACTTGCTACAATACTTTGCGCCAGCATTTTGATTATGTGCCAAGAAATTCTGAACATTCGAGTTGGTATCCTATGGTAAAAATCACCATTGGTGGTAAAACTTTTCATGCTCATTGTGATATTATGTCTGAATTTTGTCTTATACCAAAGGATGTTTATGAATCTTTGAGTCTTTGGAAGCTTTCTGAGGGGGGAGAAGGAATTTCTCTTACTAATAATGCCACTATATTTCCCGTTGGAATAGCTGAAAGAGTTTTCACAAAAGTCCTAGGAAGAATGATATCTACTGATTATCTTGTTATTGAATGTGTAGGAAAAGGATAAATCACACTTGGAAGATCCATACTGAAGCTCCTGGGCGCCGTCATTGATGTGGGAAAAGGCAATATAAGATTTATCTCTCCACCTTGCAATAGCCACGTCTTTCCTAGAGTCAAGAGCAAAGGTAAGAAAGGAAGACGTAAGGCACCCGCTGATCCTAGCACTTCATCACTTGATATTACTTGATTCGCAATTTTCTGCGCCTAGCTCAAAGGCGTTAAAGAAAAGCACTCTTGGGAGATAACCCAATATTTTATTTTCAGTTCTTTTTCTTTTATTCGAGTCTTGGAAGTTATTACTACTGTAATGACCTCTCATTTGAGCGAGGTAAGATTTGGGGATGTTGCTGTCCTGAAACTATTTTTGGTACTGCACCATAAAAATTCGTGAAAATTCTCTGTATATCTTTTGGACCTGCGATTTCTTGTGCATATGCCCCAGGTTATATCCAAACTTTCATTAGTTGAACACTTTTTGATTTGAGCAACAGAAAACCCTCTAAAAATTCGACATTTGTCAGTTGTTCTGTTTTGACAGATTTCTGCCAATATTTGTGTTTGCCGCTTTATCGCTTTCTTTTTGAGTTCTTTTGATCACGGAACTTTTGGGGAAGTTGCTACAGTAGTATATGCTTTATATGTTGTGGTTTTGGGTTGAAACCTGAAGCAAAAAGGGTTGATTCTATGTTATGCTTACACTAATGTTGCTAATAGATTTGTGTTTAGTTTTGTATGAAGGAAGTTTTCAAGTGTAGGGACCGAAGAGTGATGAGATGAGTTGAAGAATGGACAAAAGCTCAAGCTTGGGGATGTCCATGGATCACCCCAAGAAATATCCAAGAAGTACAAGCGTCAAAGCTTGGGGATGCCCCCGAGGCACCCCTTCTTCATCGGCAAAAATCAGGTCACCTTTCAAGACACTATATTTTTATTGCTTCATGCATTATGCGTTTTTCTTGGAGCGTCAGTTGTTTTTAGTTTTCAGTTTAGTTTAGTTTTGTTTGCTGCAATAAATGGTTGGACCCCAACAAATTTCTTTTGGAGAAGTTGCCTTGCTTTTCATTTGCCAAGAACACTCCGTTTTTCACTCTATTTGTTTCAACGAGTGTTCTCTTTTTCTAGAACTGCGTTTAGTTTTTGATTTTCGCCTTGATTTGTGTTCAGATATTGTTATATCTTTTCATCAAGGTGTATTTTTGCCTCTGGTCTATATTGGTTTTCATCAAAAGAGGTGTTTATAAAAAATTTGAATGGTGTTGGAAAAGAGAAAAAGCTTTATGCAAAAAAGTGGTACAAGAAGGAGCTTGTGTAGACTGTGGCCTAGGCTTTTGCATGTCGTGCTTGATGTCTTTTTGATAGTATGCTTAGTGGTTTTGCTGTAGCATGACTTCTCTCAAATAACTGAGATTGCTTAATGAGCCTTTGAAAGAATCATGCGTTGTTTTATTTGGAAGCATTATTTTGGTTTTCTCCTGGATGCTTTATTTGGATTCACTTGGCGCATGCTCACACATGTTAGACTCTTACAAAGTCGCCAATAGCCTCTATGATCATTTAGTTTTTGACTTTTGATGCCATCTTATGCTTCTTTTAATGTCGCTTTGTCGCTTTGCATGATTATGGCCGTTATTGCTCTCTTAGTTGGTCGCTCCCAGTCTTTTGCTAGCCCTCGCCTTGTACTGAGTATGAGCTCTACTCGTGCATCCAACTCCTAAAAACCAAGTTTGCCAAAGTGTCCACCATACATACCTATTAGTAATTTGCTATTCCAAAGTAAATTTGACTTGCTTTTATCTACTCTTCAAATTAAACTCTTACTAGTGTTATGCAAAAATTGGTCAGTAAAGCTCTCACGAACCTGATGGCACACTTTACTTTTCTCGTTTTAAAAATTTGACATTGTGGCTCTCTTATGTTGAGTTGTTATGCTTGCAAGTTGTAAGTTGGAGACTAGCCCAGCCATGCCGTCATGGGGCAAGCTTTCAACATTGCACTTCTTATTTGAGTTGATATCGTGATCTTTTGTTTATGGATACTCGCGGTGTGAAATGAATTGGGAATCTTGCGGGATCATGGAGTTTGTATATGTATTAGAGAAACGCCTGGGCCGCCAATCTAAGCCATGCATAATTCATGGTGGAAATTTGCAGCATGCCCATAGTGGACATTCGACGACGCATCTCAAAATAAAAAGCTATACAGATGGTAAATAAAAGAGATGTCGAGGTGTTCATTGTCTGCTTGTCCTGTCATTTTGATGTGGGCTTGTTCCATGTCATCGGGCATGGAGGTACCCCGTTGGCGGTTCTCGATGATACGTGTATACTTACAATGACAAGAGCTTGCTTGGGACTCTAAGTAAAGTAGCATGAGGTTTGGGTACTCGTATTCACGGGACACGAGGTTTTCAACTTATGATTTGTCAAGCATATGCAGCGTAAGTGTTCTCGCAATAACTTTAACCATTCAAGGTGCTTATGATGGGGGCAATGAGAGCTCAAAGCCAGTAAGTACCATAATTTTTGAAGGTTATAAAACTTGCAATCACTGCTTCCCTCCGCGAAGGGCCTTTCTTTTACTTTTATGTTGAGTCACCACATTCTACCTTTATGCACCATTAAGAGAGCATAGTTGTCATTCTGAGTATAATGTGTATTGTCCCAAAGTTTTCATTGATTGATTCATATTGATTGGTTTCATTTGTTCTTAAATTATTTGTATCTAGTCGCCCTCTTAAACTTGAAGGTGTCCTATGCATTTATGTTTTGCTCTCTCTCATTAAGGACAAGCTAAAAACCATTTGTATGTTTTTCCTGATGATTTGAACACACGTTTGACTTTCATTGTTTCATTTTCATGATCTTTTGTTTGTGTTCATTTTCATGTTTATAACATGGTTGCTAAGTTTCTTCTATCAAAATTATGTCTTTTATGCCCATGTTTTAAGTTCTTTTGATCCCAGCTCACAACGCTTACATATATGATCAAGATTGTGTAGGTGCATGTCACCTCAATTTTTTTTTTGTTATCACTTACCTACTCGAGGACGAGCAGGAGTTAAGCTTGGGAATGCTGATACATCTCCAACGTATCCATAATTTTTGATGCTCCATGCTTATTTTTACACCATTTGCTTAGTGTTTCGTTACACTTCGTGGCACTTTTATGCATTTTCCGGAACTAACCTATTAACAAGTCGCCACAGTGCCAGTTCCCTGTTTTCTGCTGTTTTTGTGTTTCAGAAAAGTTACACAGGAAATATTATCGGAATTGAACAAAACCAAAGCCAGTCACCCAGAATTTCACCGAAGCTTCCAGAGATCCGTAGAGGAGACGGAGTGGGGCCACGAGGACCCCACACAACAGGGCGGCGCGGCCTAGGGGTAGGCCGCGCCCCCTATGTGTGAGGGAGCCTCGGGCCACTCCCGACGTTGCCCCTTCACCTATAAAGACCCCCCGACAGGAAAAACCTAAAGGCCCGATCACTTTTCCAGAACACATCGCGATCCACCGCCGCTGTCGACCTGAAGATCAGGAGGGTCCAGAAGCTCTTCCCGGCACCCTGCCGGAGAGGGAAATCGCCACCGGAGGTCTTCTTCATCACCATGCTTGCCACCCGAGCGATGCGTGAGTAGTCTACCTTGGACTATGGGTCCATAGCAGTAGCTAGATGGTTGTCTTCTCCACCATGTGCTTCATGTTTAGATCTCATGAGCTGCCTTACATGATTGAGATCACCGTTATGTAATTCTACATGTTTGGTTTGTTGGGATCCGATGAATATTGGTGTTATGCTTGAGTTGAAGTACTAAAATTTATCTTATGTTATTTCTATGTTGTTTATGATCTTGCATGCTCTCCGTTGTTAGTAGCTATCTTGGCCGAGTAGTTGCTAGTGACTCCAAGAGGGGGTATTTTTGCTCGATAGTGGGTTCATGCCTCTATTTAATCTGGGGGAGTGACAGAAACCTCTAAGGTTGTAGATGTGCTGTTGCTACTAGGGGGAAAACAACATTCATATGCTAGAGGGTATATGCTTTGTTTACATTACACACTTTGCTTAATGCAATTATCTGTTGTTCGCAACTTAATACTTGTGGAGTTCTCGGATTGATTCGCCACAAGTGGATTATTAGTCATAGATGCAGTTGGATGGCGATCTATGTATTTTGTTGTAATGCCCAGAGTAAATCTCATAGTGATCCTCTCATCATATGCACGTTATCTTTATTCTATCATTTGCCCAACTGTAATTTGTTTACCCAGCATGTATTATTTTATCTTATGGAGAGACACCACTAGTGAACTGTGGACCCCGGTCCTATTTCCTTTATATTGGTATCACCTATTTACTTTAATCGCACTGTTTACTTTACTCGCATACTATTATCACTTTCCACTCGATACGCTCATACCCTTTGTTTCAAGCAAACCGGTGAGATTAACAACCTCATCGTAAGTTGGGAACAAAGTATTTGGTTGTGTTGTGTGCAGGTTCCACGTTGCTACTGGTTGAAGACGTGCTAACAAGTTATCGTTAACGGCGCCCTTGTTAGAGCATCACGCAGCTAGTGGGCATCACCTTCAGTCGTTTGTCTCTCTCCTACTGGATTGATTACCTTGGTTTCATAACTGAGGGAAAACTTGCTGCTATATTCATCAAAACCTTCTCTTGGGGTTTTCCAACTGGCCGGTCATTTTACTTCATCAACTCGACCCCATCACTCATATGGTTTTATTATAAACCCTCCCCTTCTTATCTTATTTTCGATTGAAACAAAAACTATAGTATTTATAAACCTTGAAAATTGTTTTGGAACAAAATCAATATTTCGAAATGTGTTTGAAACCTGTTTTTAGATTCTGTATGAACCCCCTCCTTTCTCTCTAAAATTTTAATTATGAAATTAAAAATGAAGTTTTAAAGAGAGGGAGAGAGTGCAACAGCCATTCAGCCATTCGGCCATTTTCTTTCCCAATGGAAGCAGCCCATTAAGCCCAAAATCTTGAGTGATACCCTCCTATCGCTTTCTTCCTCATACGACACTTGATCTGAAGCTCCACTTATGAAGATGGGATCGGGTCGGCCCGGACCTGGCCTTGGACCTGGCCCTGTGGCCTTAAGGCCAATTTCAAGGGCCATGGGCCGACCCATTTTGAAAAAACCCTGTGGCCTTGCTGGCCCATTGGGTACCCCAGGGCCGACCCAAAATATAGATACAATATGACTATATAATGATTGTAAATTTTTAAGCAACTGCTAGCAAACATCAAGAGTTTAAAACTTAGAAGAAAATTACATGACATGCTACAGGATATCACGAGACACCAGAATAGGTCCATAATGAAGTCAAATTTAGCCAAAAAAAAAACCTGGCCATACACGAGTATTAACTAGGAACAGCTGATAGCAAACAGCTGACCCGATCCCAAACTTTCAGAAAAACTAAGAAAACTACCACCAGTTCATAGCAAGCATCACAAGGATTCAAGATACAGGCTCCCAAAGCAGTAATCAGATCAGAACAAAGAGACACCGCTGACAGACAAGGGGCTAACCAGACCACTGAATCTTCCTAGACAACTCCAACAATTGGTTAAGATTCAGGGGATGTACGAATCCTATGAGCTAGGTTCAGATCAACTTGCACAGAACAGCAATGCAACACACAGATTAAAGAGAGTAAAAACAGAACTCATGCACCAATTTCTTGCAACAGTTTCGACTACCATTGTATTGAGCTGTGAGATGTTAAAACAAGCCACGAGTACAGCAACAGATACAGACGACAGAGACGGTAATAGAGCTACTGTAGCTATCATGATTCTGTAAGACCGAATGATGGAGACAATTCCTGTATTTTAATTTACAATCACTAACTATGCAACCTTATCCAGATATGTTTCTACATGAACTCGTACATAGTTGCAGAGGGGAGTATATCTGCTGGCTGTTAGCAAGAAGTCAAGATGGGAGTTAGAGGTAGCGGATTGTGGAGGCAGGAGGCTAGTAGTCTCACCTAGCGATGGCGGATGGGAAAGAGAGGCAACGGATTTTGGAGACCGGGACGACGATGACCTCGGCAGCGACCGGTAGATCAACCAGAAGTGGGACGGCGACCGGGAGCTGACGGCGGCGCCGGCGGCGACCGGGAGCTGACGGTGGCGCCGACGGCGACCGGTACGACGACGAGCTCAGCGGGGACCGGTAGATTAATCAGGAGCTGAAGGCGGCGACCGGGAGCTGAAGGCGACGCCGGCGGTGACCGGTGGGGCAGCGACAAGAATCCCAGGGTCGACCCCGTCCACCCAACGGGTCAGGCAAAGCCGGCCCTGCTGGCCCAAAAAATGAACAAGGCCGACCTGTGTGGCCCAATGGCCTTGAAAATCTGGGCCGGGTCAATGACCCAGCGGGTCGACCCAGCCCAATCCCATCTTGATCCACTTAGCCATGTCCTTAATGGGACGACCGCTGATCAACCCCCTCCTCTATAAAGCTCCTCCCCTGCAACCCTAGGCTACCCTAGCTCCACTTTTCCTCTGCAGCTCCGCCACGCGCCGCCAAGTCCCAAGTTCGTCTTTGCGCCGCTCCGTTCGTGGCGCCCATCGACCTCCGTACCGACGCCAAGCTCTCCTACATGCCGTCCTCTTCTCCCGCTTGTGGGCACGTACGCCTCTGCTGTCAAAGCCCCGTTGCCGCTACCTCCAAGTTTATCTGCTCTGCCACCAAGAACTAACCGGCGCAAGCTCCGCAATCAGTGACACCACCGAGCCGGCGGCCGCATCGTCGCCCCGCGTGCCATCGCCATCGTCAAGATCCTGCAAGAGGATGCCTTTCACCCTCCCGGTGAGTTCCCTTTTTAGTTACCCCTCTTCCTGGTCCCGGTATCTTGCTCTAGACACTGCTCTAACTGCCGTCGTTGCTGTCCGCCATGGTCGAACTCCGCCCGAGTTCGAGCTCGCGCTCCTTCTGCCTCAAGCCATGCGGTTGCGTCGGCCTCGTCTCACAGTGCGAGCACGTGCCGTTAACCGCAAGCCCCACCGGTGACCACCTCGACGCCAGATGTTCTGTCCCCGACGCCCAGGACCTTCTCCCTTGTGCTCCTCCGTAAGCTCCGCTTGGCCCTGTCATGGCTGCAGCACTGCGACGCCCTGCAGCCTCGTCCCCAGCGATGCTCCATTCTCCATCAAGGGGAGATCCAGCACCACTTCGTCTTTGACTTCAGAGAGCCGCCCTTCGCCCACCGTCGATGTTCTCTGCAAGTCTGTATCACCACCAAAGACGCCAGCTTCCAGGTTGATTCAAGTTCTGTTGTCCTGCGCTTCGTCTCCACTGGGCATTCAGTTTCGTTAGGTTATCCAGCAAGCTCATCACAATATAAAACCTGGCTTCCTTATCTATTCAGATCATGTGGGTAACACAGCGGTCTGAGACCTTTGTCCCGTTTCAGCAGATCCAGAGTTCGAATCCTCTCGGTGGAATTGGACACCACACTTTTTGCTCAATTTCTTTCTCCGGTCCTGACAGGTGGTCCTCTACCGTCAGTCTGAACCGGTGCCAGCTCTGCTTCCAACGCCCAGTCAGCCTCCCGGGTCCCGGCAGTCAGCGACCCAGGCTGGGTTTCCTTTAGCGAGAAAAGAATCTACCCATTTCTCTGTTTTCGAAAAATTTCTGCAAGTGTGTTAAATTTGTAAAATTGATATCTTTTAAACCGTAATTCAGAATAAAATGTTTTATATATGAAAGTTGTTCAGAAAAATGTGAAGAATCTGAATATGTCATGCATATGCCTTTTTTGCATTTCGCATCATGTAGGGACGTGATAGTTTGCATTACACCTAATAAGTAACATATGAAGTAATTGGGATTTACCAAATATGGTTTTCCCACTTCATTTAATTTTGTATAACTCACCCATGCCTTGTCTTATCATGCTAATAAACAATTAAATTGTCGTGTAGTAAACAACTTGAACCATATATCCGTGTGCCGGGATTCTGATTCCACTTAATTTTGATAAGCTGAATTGCATCATAATTGCCATGCCATGCATACATGCTTCACATGATTATGCCGATTCTTTTGCCATAGTAGTAAGTGTGCATCCGTTGATTGTTGTAGCACTTTGCTTCTTCCCGGATAGGACACTTCGTGGTGTTGTGAGCAACGACAAGTTCTACAGGTGTTTCTCGACAATCTTGCCAGGCAAGCTTTCCCGCCCCTTACCTACCTATAGGGGTACTTATTACCTATTTGTGTTTATGCTTTATGCTTTATGATAGCCTTTCTGATGCTTTGTTCGAGTCACTTATCCTATCCACTGGTTTCCCCAAAGCAAAACTATATACTCGCCACCTCCCGCCTATTACCTTTTGCTTGTTGTTTGAGTTGGTCTTGCAAGTTGTAGGCATGTGACGAGGGTTAACTCGATAAATGTCCAAGATGAAGGACTTAGGATCGGAGGAATAGGGCGTTAGATGAACTCGAAGGTAAAGATCAGTCAAACAAGGCGTGTATCGAGAATAAACGTGGTGGTCAACTTTGGCTTACTCTCAATCTGTCCCTGACCGGCCTCTCCTGGCCCCTATATATAGGTGGCCAGGTCTCAAGGAACCGGTCGGGTCCGATACATATTACGATATTGATATACGACATGGACTCGTACTTCGACTATGATTACACTTGGGCCTACCTTAACGGGCCTCAGGGGTACTCAAGTAACGGGCTCTATATCTATACCCTTGTCAGTAGCTCCCCGAGATTCTACCAGAATTGTAGATTCGGGTTGAATCTCAAATCTTCATATCTTCGACTTGATCAATCTTTCGACTTCTTCTTCTCCTTGTACTCAATTAAACAACTTCCATTATATTATCACGCAAGGGGTTTTGGTTAACAAGCCTGACAGCTCTGATGGATCAAGAGGCCAGTTAACTACCGGAGCAGACACCTGTCACCTACTTCAAACTCAATCCCCTTGGACTTGAGTCTTGGACCTGGTCTAACCCATTCTTTTGCCGCATTTAGGACTTACAAAGAAAGAGTTCCAGTAGTTCTCAGGGTACCTAGTGCGTCCACCAGGATTTTCTGCGCGTCATAGACACGGAAAGTTACTAGCAGAGCATATCCAGGTGCGTATACTAGGCCACACAGGACATCCTGGGGTCTTACCTTCATGATCTGTTTCAATCATGGCATTCAAGTTTTGTCGCGATGACGCAACTCGAGAATCATATCTTGCAATTGTTTCAGCCTTGTTTGACTGTTTCAATACTGAAAATCTTCGGGTTGTCCAACTTTTAATATGAATTCTCTCCTGATGGTAGTAACATCACTATACAAGTTTTCTTTCGCCTTCTTTATTATTTTTGGAATATGAAACTTTGTCAGGTGCACGACCAGCGCTCCCGATGGTAGTAGCCCCCAAGGCTATAGTCGAAAAATGTTTCGAGTATAGGCTCAAGTAAAAAAAATCCTTGCATCTTTCCCGTAGCTGCTTGTGTTGCTGAATGATATCGTCGGGTGCGCACCCAGCGCTCCCGATGGTAGTAGCCCCGAAGGCTATAGTCAAAGATATTTCCGGGTATAGACTCAAAGATGAGTTTTCCTTCACTGGTGCCTTGTACCTTGCGTTTAGTATTTGTCGGGTACTTTGATCAGCACCGATGAGTAGAGTAACATTCGAGGTTGTTGCTGAATTTCCTATGGTAGCCATGATCATCAAATTGTATCCTGATGTCTTATTTTTCAGCAACTTAACGCTTGTGACGTCATTGATAGAGTCACTCTGTGTATGATTTGACTGGACGCTGACCGTTGCGTGTGGGCAACATAGTAATTTTACAGTTTTTCTTCCCGTTAGTGGGCTTACCACTTCCGCTTCTTGCGCCACATCTCAGCCCATGTTCCTTTCATAGGAAGCTTTATAAGGGGGAGACTGTGGTTCTTACTATTTACCAGTTCTTTGTTCTTCCACTGCCACCATTGTTGCATCTCCCTTGAGGTCATGAGCTTCCTCGCAGCCCCCGAGCGCACCTCCTCCATATGCCCATAAAGAGAGTCGCTCACAAGGAACCAATGACGAAGAAGAAGAGCGGAAACGCGGCGACCAGCTGGGTGCCTTTGGAATTCGAAGAATCCGATCTGCTCAAGGCCCAGAGGGATGGGTTCCTCGTCAGAGGGGAGCAGGTCGTCTTCCCCAGCATCGAACGCATCCCCAAGCCCCCGAGCGGCTATTGGGTGATATTCCTTGCTTTTCTTTTGCGTGGTCTTTCTCTCCCTGCCCATGAATTCCTCCGTGGGCTTCTTTTTGTTTATGGCGTGCAGCTTCACCAGCTCACGCCAAATTCTATCTTGCACATCGCCTGCTTTATCACACTCTGCGAATCCTTCCTGGGGGTCAAACCCCATTGGATTCTTTGGAAATTCCTTTTCCACTTCCGCCCTAGTGTCTCTTTATCTAAGAACCCTGAGCTGGGCGGGGCTGTTGTATTTGTGCGTGCGGAGACGCATTATATGGAATTTAGCATGGCAGTGTTATGGTCGGGCTCCAGTATGCACGGAAGAGGCCCAATAGTGGGCCGAATTAGGGGCTTAGCCCAAGTTATCTAGGGTTTAGAGGACCTGTCCTCCTATTTAAACACATGTACCCCTTCGATTATAATCAGAAAATAAACATATACTGTTGTCGTCTCCCTCAGGAGATGGGAGCCCCAAGCCCTAGCCGCACCCTGCCCTAGCCGCCGCCTCCTCCCTCTCGCAGCGACGGTGCCCAGCCGCCGGCGACTGCGTCTCCAGCCTCACCTCCCTCACTTCCATCCCTATAATCTACGCCCGAGACCTGGTAGAACCGTAGTCTCTACCAATTTGGTATTAGATTGCTCTGGTTCAATGAGTTCTTCAGGCCTCCCACCACCGCCGCCGACTCCTCCGGCGCGGCCACCGCCACCTCGCAGCAGCCACCGCCGCTTCCCCAGCCGCCGCCGCCGGCCACCTTGGGTCCGCCCGCCTCGGGCACCGTGGCCATGGCGGCCGACGCGGCCCCCGTCCTCTCTCCGGTGGAGATGTCATCGGCGATCCGCGACCTTACCCTGGCAGTCTCGAACCTCCGGACCTTCCTCCAGGCTCCCTACGCGCCACCGCCGCCACCGCCCCCGCCGGCTGCGCCCTTCGCGCCACCACCACCGTCCACCGTCGTGCCCAAGGGACTCCCGATCACCCAGATCAGGTTTCCGTCATCGCCGTCCCCGCTGCCGACGTGGATCGACCCGCCGACCTACACGATGGCGCCGCCACAGCCGACGGTGCTGCAGCCGCCCGCCACCACCTTCGGGGGGTTGGTATACTGACGCATCCGCCGGGAGCTTCATGGTGCCGCAGTACTCTCCTCCCGCCACGATGGGTCGCCACGAGGGCGCCTACACGGCCTCGCCGCACGTGCAACAACCGCCTCGATTCACCAAGCTGGAGTTCACCACCTACGACGGCACCGTCGACCCCCTGAACTGGCTCAATCAGTGCGACCAGTTTTTCAGGGGGCAGCAGACCATGGCGTCCGACCGCACGTGGATCGCCTCCTACCACCTCCGTGGCGCCGCATAGACGTGGTACTACGCCCTCGAGCAGGACGAGGGTGGGATGCCTCCGTGGGAGCGCTTTCGCGACCTGTGCCTCCTCCGGTTCGGCCCCCCATACGTGGGAGCTGCCTAGCCGAGCTCGGTAGCCTCCCCTTCACCACCTCGGTGCAGGACTTCGTCGACCGCTTCCAGACGTTGGTCTGCCATGCGCCTAGCGTCACGGCTCGCCAGCGCGCCGAGCTCTTCGTCGGCGGCCTCCCCGACCACATCCGCGTCGACGTCGAGATACGCGACCCCCAGGACCTGCAGTCGGTCATGTACTACGCGCGTGCATACGAGCAGCGCGCCAACGCCATGCAGCAGGCGTTCCCGGGCCGCGGCACGCGTCCCCGACCTGCCCCGCACCGGCGACCGCCACCCCGACGCGCCCCGCCCTGCTGGCCGCTGCTGCAGCCGCCCCCGCGCCGGCACGTACCTTCCAGCGCTTGACGTCAGCCGAGCAGCTCGAGCGGCGCCACAAGGGCCTGTGCTTCAACTGCGACGAGCCGTACGCGCTGGGTCATACATGTGCCCACCTGTTCTACTTGGAGACCATCGACGACGCGGAGGTGGAGGCCCTCACCGTGGAGCTTGACGCCACCACACTCTCCGAGGCCAGCGTCACGACCTACGGGCCGGTCGATGCGACCGCCTTCGTCGTCTCCCTTCATGCCATAGCGGGCATCAAGACGGCAAAGACGATGTTGCTTCCGGTGACGATCCACGGGGAGCGTCTCACCGCGCTCGTGGACACGGGCTCGACGCACAACTTCCTATCCAGGGATGCCATGCGCCGCCTCGCCCTCCAGCCGGCGGGCGCGGAGAAGTTCAGCGTCACCGTCGCCAACGGGGACCGCCTTGCTTGCCAGGGCATGGCACGGCAGGTTCCCGTCCTCATCGGCGATGAGCCCTTCTCCATCGATTGCGTCGGCATCGACCTGGGCTGCTACGACTTCATCCTCGGCGTCGACTTCCTGTCCACACTAGGCCCCATCCTTTGGGACCTCGACGTGCTGTCCCTCATCTTCTAGCGTGAGGGCGGCCATCGCGTTCAGTAGACGGGCATCGTCGACTCCGGCGCCGCGACCCTGCAGCTCCAGTTGATGGCGGCCGCACTTGACGAGGCGCATCCTCTCTTGGCCGACCTCCTGCAGCAGCACAGCAATATCTTCGATGAGCCACAGGGCCTCCCAGAATGCCAGCGACGCTAACCACCAGTGCGCCCTCGCCGGAAGGTTCGCCGGAACCCTTACTTAGGTACCCCTTTTCCTCTCTCTTTAAATCGTGGCCGCCCGATCTTGATCCACACCATAGGGTGGCGCGGCTAGCCCCTGGCCCGCGCCACTAGGTGGTGGGTGATGTCTACGCACGCGTCTGTTCTTGTAGACAGTGTTGGGCCTCCAAGTGCAGAGGTTTGTAGAACAGAAGCAAGTTTCCCTTAAGTGGATCACCCAAGGTTTATCGAACTCAGGGAGGAAGAGGTCAAAGCTACCCCTCTCAAGCAACCCTGCAATTACGATACAGAAAGTCTCTTGTGTCCCCAACACACCCAATACACTTGTCAGATGTATAGGTGCACTAGTTCGGCAAAGAGATAGTGAAATACAAGCGGTAGTGATGATTATAAGTAGTAACTGTGATATGAAATAAGTATCGCTGCGAGCAAACATGTAACAAAACAGGAAGTAAACGGTGTGCAATGCTTGGAAACAAGGCCTAGGGATCATACTTTCACCAGTGGACACACTCCCAACAAATATAACATGATTGAACAAATAAACAACTTCTCTTCACTATGGTACTCTGAATTACTCTCCTGTTGAATAACACTAATCATTGCGTAGGGCTACAAAGCACTCCTCAAAGTTCATCAAGTATTTGACAAACACCACTCATAGAGATATTCAAATCAGATCACAATTCAAGATAGATATTATTGCAACTTAGACCAAGTACTAACACGGTGCACACACTGTCAACATTACACCATGAAAGGAGGAATAGATCACTTCAATACTATCATAGTAATAATTATTCTCATAATCCTTAAGAGATCACAATCGTAGCCTAGACCAAGTACCACCACGATGCACGCACTATCACCGTTACACCATGGCAGGAGGAATAGATTACTTTAATAACATCACTAGATTACACATAATATCTGAATAATAACATCTACTTGTTCAACATGATACAAAGCTCACGATCACATAAAGATCACATCATGGGAGAGAGAGGTGAACCACATAGCTACCGGTAGAGCCCTCAGCCCCGGGGATGAACTACTCCCTCCTCATCATAGGAGACAGCAAGGTTGATGGAGATGGCGGTGAGGTCGATGGAGACGGCGGAGACAGCGATGGAGACCGATGGAGATGGCTCCGGGGGCACTTCCCCGTCCCGGCAGGGTGCCGGAACAGAGACTTCTGTCCCCCGAAATTTGGCTTCAACGGCGGCGGCGCTGCGGAACTGTTCTGGAAATTTTGCCGACTCCTCTAGGGTTTTCCGTCTCGAGGCTTCTTATAGGCGAAGGGGCGTCGTCAGGGGGCAGCCAGGGGCTACTCACACCAGGGTGGCGCAGCCAGGGCCTGGGCCGCGCCACCTATGTGTGAGGGTGGCCTCTGGCCCCCCTCTGACTCTCTTTCGGTCTTCGGGAAGCTTCCGGGGAAAATAAGACTTCTGGAACTTGTTTCGTCCAATTCCGAGAATATTTCCTGTGTAGCTTTTCTGAAACACAAAAACAGCAGAAAATAGGTTCGGCACTATGGCGACTTGTTAATAGGTTAGTTCCGGAAAATGCATAAAAGTGCCACGAAGTGTAACGAAACATCGGGTAAATGGTGTAAAAACAAGCATGGAGCATCAAAAATTATGGATACGTCGGAGACGTATCAGCATCCCCAAGCTTAACTCCTGCTCGTCCTCGAGTAGGTAAGTGATAACAAAAGAAATAATTTTTGAGGTGACATGCACCTACACAATCTTGATCATATAGGTAAAGCATTGAGTGCTGAGATCATAAGAACTTAAAACATGGGCATGAAGATATAATCTTGACCATAGAAACTTAGCAACCATGTTGTAAACATGCAAATAAACACAAACAAAAGATCATGAAAATGAAACAATGAAAGTCAAACGTGTGTTCAAATCATATGGAAAACATAGCAAATGGTTTTCAGCTTGTCCTTCAAAGAGAGCAAAACATAAATGCATAGGACACCTTCAAGTTTAAGAGGGCGACTAGATACAAATAATTTGAGAACAAGTGAAACCAACAATTTGAATCAATCAATGAACTTTGGGACAATGCATATCGCACTAAGAATGACAACTATGCTCTCTTAATGGTGCATAAAGATAGAAGGTGGTGACTCAACATAAAAGTAGAAGAAAGGCCCTTCGCAGAGGGAAGCAGTGATTGCAAGTTTTATAACCTTCAAAAATTATGGTACTTACCGGCTTTGAGCTCTCATTGCCCCCATCATAAGCATCTTGAATGGTTAAAGTTAATGTGAGAACAATTATGATGCATATGCTTGACAAATCATAAGTTGAAAACCTCGTGCCCCATGAATACGAGTACCCAAACCTCATGCTACTTTACTTAGAGTCCCAAGCAAGGCTCTTGTCATTGTAAGTATATGCATATCATTGAGAACCGCCAATGGGGTACCTCCGTGCCTGATGACATGGAACAAGCCCACACCAAAATGACAGGACAAGCAGACAATGAACACCTCGACATCTCTTTTATTTGCCTTTTGTTTAGCTTTTTATTGTGAGATGCGTCGTCGTATGTTCACCATGGGTATGCTACAAATTTCCACCATGAATTATGCATGGCTTAGATTGGCGGCCCGGCGTTTCCCTAACACATATACAAACTCCATGATCCCCACAAGATTCCCAATTCATTTCACACCGCGGGCATCCATAAACAAAAGATCACGATATCAACTCAAATAAGAAGTGCAATGTTGAAAGCTTGCCCCATGACAGCATGGCTGGGCTAGAATCCAACTTACAACTTGCAAGCATAACAACTCAACATAAGAGACCACAATGTCAAATTTTTAAGAACATGAAAAAGGAAAGTGTGCCTTCCGGTTCGTGAGAGCTTTACTGATCGAATTTCGCATAACACTGGTAAGAGTTTAATTTGAAGAGAAAATAAAAGCAAGTCAAATTTACTTGGAATAGCAAATTGCTAGTAGGTATGTATGGTGGACACTTTGGAAAACTTTGGCTTTTAGGAGTTGGATGCACGAGTAGAGCTCATACTCAGTACAAGGCGAGGGCTAGCAAAAGACTGGGAGCGACCAACTAAGAGAGCAATAATGGCCATAATCATGCAAAGCGACAAAGCGACATTAAAAGAAGCATAAGATGGCATCAAAAGTCAAAAACTAAATGATCATGAAGGCTATTGGCGACTTTGTAAGAGTCTAACATGTGTGAGCATGCGCCAAGTCAACCCAAATAAAGCATCAAGGAGAAAACCAAAATAATGCTTCCATACAATAAAAACAACGCATGATTTTTTCAAAGGCTCATTAAGCAATATCAGTTATTTGAGACAAGTCATGCTACAGAAAAACCACTAAGCATACTATCAAAAAGACATCAAGCATGACATGAAAAAGCCTAAGCCGCAGTCTACACAAGCTCCTTCTTGTACCACTATTTTGCACAAAGCTTTTTCTCTTTTCGAACACCATTTGAAATTTTTATAAACACCTCTTTTGATGAAAACCAATAAAGATCAGAGGCAAAAATGCACCTTGATGAAAAGATATGACAAGGTCTGAATGCAAATCAAGGCGAAAACGAAAACCAAAAGCAGTAGCAGAAAAAGAAGAACACTCGATTTTTAATAAGAGTGAAAACTAGAGCGTTCTTGGCAAATGAAAACGAGTACATCTCCTCCAAAGGAAATTTTTTGGGGTCCAACCATTTATTGCAGCAAACAAACAAACTAACCAACTAAGAAAACTAAAACAACTGACGCTCCAAGAAAAACACATAGTGCATGAAGCAATAAAAATATAGTGTTTTGAAAGGTGACCTGATTTTTGCCGATGAAGAAGGGGTGCCTCGGGGGCATCCCCAAGCTTTGACGCTTGTACTTCTTGGATATTTCTTGGGGTGATGCATGGGCATCCCCAAGCTTGAGATTTTGTCCATTCTTCAACTCATCTCATCATTCTCCAATCCCTACACTTGAAAACTTCCTTCATACAAAACTAAACACAATTCTATTAGCAACATTAGTGCAAGCATAAAATATATTCAACCTCATTTTTGCTTCAGGTTTCAACTCAAAACCACCACATATAAAGCATATACTACTGTAGCAACTTCCCAAAAGGTTCCATGATCAAAAAGAACTCAAAAGAAAGCGATAAAGTGGCAAACACAAATATTGGCAGAAATCTGTCAAAACTGAACAGCTGACAAAGATCGAATTTTTTAGGGGTTTTCTGTTGCTCAAATCAAAAAGTGTTCAACTAATGAAAGTTTGGATATAACCTGGGGCATATTCACAAGAAATAGCAGGTCCAAAAGATATACAGAGAATTTTCATGAATTTTTACGGTGCAGCACCAAAAACAGTTTCAGGACAGCAACATCCCCAAATCTTACCTCACTCAAATTAGAGGCTTCTCTTGGCACAACAATAAAATAAAAAGGATAAGGAGCGGTCATTACAGTAGTAATGACTTCCAAGACTCAAATAAAATAAAAAGTACTGAAAATAAACAATGGGTTATCTCCCAAGAGTGCTTTTCTTTAACGCCTTTGAGCTAGGCGCAGTAATTTGCAAAGATGCTCATGTGGGCGCCATATAAGAGCTTGAGGCAAAGGCGCCATATAGGAACTTAAAGCAATAGAGAGCATCAAAAAGCAAATGTGGAACACATTTAAATCTAAACCACTTCCTATGAAAAATAGTCTTATAAAGAGACAAGTCATAAAAGCGCAAAGCAAAAAGCATAGGAAGGCAAAACAAGTACAACTTCAAGAATTGCAACATAAAGAGGGGAAACTCAATATTGTTGAGATCCAGCAAACCATGTTTCTCTCTCTCATAATAACTTTCAGTAGCATCATGAATAGAATTAACAATATAACTATCATGTAAAGCATCTCTATCATGAGCCACATGCATAAAAGGATTAATACTCCCCACATGAACAATAGTAGTAGGAGCAGATTCAACAGAATAATTATTCTCATCACCATAATCATCAAAGACAGGAGGCATATTGTAATCATAACTAATTTTCTCCTCAAAAGTAGGTGAACTGAAAACATTATACTCATCATCATAAACTAGAGGCTTAGTATCATCAAGAGATAGAGAACTACTATGTCGCAAAGCATATTCATCAAACATATCATCATAAGAAGGAACATGGATAGCACTAATGGTACAACAATTATTAACCTTAGAATTGGTACCAAAAAGATTTTCAATATCAAAAGTAGAGTGCTTTTCCCAATCATGATCACTAACATAAGTAATAGGCATAGGAACATCATCCCAATCAGAATTATCATAATCTATAGCAGGATCATAACGCTTAGGGGAAGATACTGTGTCCTCTCGCCTCTTACTCCTCTTCTTCTTTTTCATACTCTTCTTACTCTCTCCTTTAGGAGGGAGAGACTTGAAGGGCATCTTCTCCACATATTCTCTAGGAGGGAAAGGCATCTTCTCCACATAATCTGGTTTGCTGACAGGAACAACAGAAGAAACTTTGGAGGATTCCTCCTCTCTATTAATAAGATTGAAACATCTATTAGTCCTGTCATAGCTTGGCAAAACATCATGTTTTATAAGATCTTGTAAGTAAGTATTTGCGAGGCAATCTTTAGCACAATAGAGACGACAACCACAAAGGGTACTATTAATATCAGCATCTCTCATATCAACCAAAGAAATCTTTCTAGATATCTCTTCACAATTCAAAAACAAGGTAAGCTCATCATGCTGATTGAGAGTAATCTTATCATCACAATACAAATTTGCGGTACTCGTTCGATTAATTGGGCATTGAAAATTAAAGTGACCCTTTTCACCGCAAAATTCACAAAGAAAAGGATAAAGCTCACAAACCCTTTCACCAAGCACATCTAGATCCTTGAGCCACATACTAGTTTCTTCATTTGCGTGGGTGATGCAATAATCTTCCTTGTTGTAACTCTGTTCACAAGGTCTATGTACTCCACAAAAATTAACATGCCTATAAGAAATAGGACTTTTAGAAGTTTGAGCATGTTTATTGCAATCATCAATAACAATATCACTTTCTATGCAAGTGTCCTTAAAAGGTTCATGATACACGTCCCCATTTCCTTTAGGAACATTCATATGGGAAGCAAAGGCTTTAAAGCAATCAACCATAATTTGAGGATCAAGACCATATATAGCACTAAGCTCTTGAAAATTAGCAGTTTCAGCGAAAGACTTAATGCAATCAAACTCGTAATTCATACCTGATCCTTTACCTTTGTCGCTATCCCAACCTTCAATATTGTTTTGAATTGTTTCAAGCAGATCCCACTTGGTGTCAGCATCCTTGCTTGTGAAAGACCCATCAAAGCATGCATCTAGATAGTCCTTGTAATATCCTGAAAGCCTTGCATAAAAATTATTAATAACAATATTACGGGGAAGATCATGAATAGGGCATTTATGCATTAGTAACTTCAATCTTCCCCACGCTTGGGCAATGCTTTCTCCCTCATGCGGATGAAAATTATAAATGTAATTCCTATCTTTATAAACCTGACTAGAAGGATAGAATTTAGAATAAAAGAGAGGTTCAATTTCCTCCCAATCAATAGATCGGCCATCCTTCAATGTTTTATACCATTCCTCAGCTCTGCCTTTCAGCGAAAAAGAGAATAGCTTCTTCTTAACTTGGTTCATTGAAATACCTGCACATTGGAACAACTCGCATAATTCATGTATAAAGAGCAAATGATCACCAGGATGGACAGTTCCATCTCCTAAATAGCAGTTATTCTTAACACATTCAACAATCTTCGTAGGTATTTTAAAAGGATGAGGAGCACAAGCATCACTAGAAACATCACATATGGGAGATAAAATATTATCAGAACAGACCTTCTCCACTAAAGCTGGGGGACTAAAAATATCATACTTAACAAAACCAGCTTCCCCAAGCTTAGACTTTTCTATAGCATTAGCATTAATGGTATTCAAAGCATTCGTACTAATAACATTGCTATGCGAAATAAGCTCCAAAGGATTTTCAATTTTCTCTTCAAATCTAAAATCAGGAAAAAGACTAAAGAACTCTTTGTTTTCCATTAAGCCTAACTAGTGAAAATAAAAACAAGAAACAAAAAGATGTAATTGCAGAATCTAAAGGAAATAGCTCCGAGCACTCACACAGGAGGATGCGAGTACCTTTTACCTTACCTCCCCGGCAACGGCGCCAGAAAAGAGCTTGATGTCTACGCATGCGTCTGTTCTTGTAGACAGTGTTGGGCCTCCAAGTGCAGAGGTTTGTAGAACAGCAGCAAGTTTCCCTTAAGTGGATCACCCAAGGTTTATCGAACTCAAGGAGGAAGAGGTCAAAGCTACCCCTCTCAAGCAACCCTGCAATTACGATACAGAAAGTCTCTTGTGTCCCCAACACACCCAATACACTTGTCAGATGTATAGGTGCACTAGTTCGGCGAAGAGATAGTGAAATACAAGCAGTAGTGATGATTATAAGTAGTAACTGTGATATGAAATAAGTATCGCTGCGAGCAAACATGTAACAAAACAGGAAGTAAGCGGTGTGCAATGCTTGGAAACAAGGCCTAGGGATCATACTTTCACCAGTGGACACACTCCCAACAAATATAACATGATTGAACAAATAAACAACTTCTCTTCACTATGGTACTCTGAATTACTCTCCTATTGAATAACACTAATCATTGCGTAGGGCTACGAAGCACTCCTCAAAGTTCATCAAGTACTTGACAAACACCACTCATAGAGATATCCAAATCAGATCACAATTCAAGATAGATATTATTGCAACTTAGACCAAGTACTAACACGGTGCACACACTGTCAACATTACACCATGAAAGGAGGAATAGATCACTTCAATACTATCATAGTAATAATTATTCTCATAATCCTTAAGAGATCACAATCGTAGCCTAGACCAAGTACCACCACGATGCACGCACTATCACCGTTACTCCATGGCAGGAGGAATAGATTACTTTAATAACATCACTAGATTACACATAATATCTGAATAATAACATCTACTTGTTCAACATGATACAAAGCTCACGATCACATAAAGATCACATCATGGGAGAGAGAGGTGAACCACATAGCTACCGGTAGAGCCCTCAGCCCCGGGGATGAACTACTCCCTCCTCATCATAGGAGACAGCAAGGTTGATGGAGATGGCGGTGAGGTCGATGGAGACGGCGGAGACGGCGATGGAGACCAATGGAGATGGCTCCGGGGGCACTTCCCCGTCCCGGTAGGGTGCCGGAACAGAGACTTCTGTCCCCCGAAATTTGGCTTCGACGGCGGCGGCGCTACGGAACTGTTCTAGAAATTTTGCCGACTCCTCTAGGGTTTTCCGTCTCGAGGCTTCTTATAGGAGAAGGGGCGTCGTCAGGGGGCAGCCAGGGGCTCCTCACACCAGGGTGGCGCGGCCAGGGCCTGGGCCGCACCACCTATGTGTGAGGGCGGCCTCTGGCCCCCCTCCGACTCTCTTTCGGTCTTCGGGAAGCTTCGGGGAAAATAAGACTTCTGGAACTTGTTTCATCCAATTCTGAGAATATTTCCTGTGTAGCTTTTCTCAAACACAAAAACAGCAGAAAACAGGGAACTGGCACTATGGCGACTTGTTAATAGGTTAGTTCCGGAAAATGCATAAAAGTGCCACGAAGTGTAACGAAACATCGGGTAAATGGTGTAAAAACAAGCATGGAGCATCAAAAATTATGGATACGTCGGAGACGTATCAGTGGGGCCACCTGGCCCACCTCCTGATGCCGCCCTTCCGCCTATATATTCTCCTCGGCGAGAAAACCTAAAAGACCCGATCAATTTTCCTTGAAACATACTGCAAGCCACCGCCATCATCAATGCAAGATCGGGAGGGTCCAGAATCTCTTCCTGGCACCCTGCCGGAGAGGGGAATCACTGCCAGAGGCCTTCTTCATCACCATGCCTGCCTCCGAAGTGATGTGTGAGTTGTCTATCTTGGACTACGGGTGCATAGCAGTAGCTAGATGGATGTCTTCTCCTCCATGTGCTTCATGCTTAGATCTTGTGAGCTACCTATCATGATCAAGATCATCATTGTGTAATTTTACATGTTGTGTTTGTTGGGATGCGATAAATATTGAGTACTTTGTCAAGTTGATTTATTGATTTATCATCTTTATGTTGTTTATGATCTTGCATACTCTCCGTTGCTAGTAGATATCTTGGCCAAGTAGATGCTAGTGACTCCAAGAGGGAGTATTTATGCTCGATAGTGGGTTCATGCCTCTGGTAACTTGGGGGAGTGATAACAACCTCTAAAGTTGTAGATGTGCTGTTGCTACTAGGGAGAAAACAAAAATCTTGTGTTCAAGGATATTTGTATTGTTTACGTTACACACTTTGCTTAAGGCGATAATCTGTTGCTTGCAACTTAATACCCAATGGTTGCTCGGATGACATCCGGTGGGTGGATTATTAGTCATAGATGCAGTTGGATTACGGTCTATGTATTATGTTGTAATACCCAAGTGAATCTCATAGTGATCCTCTTGACATTTGTATGCTTGCTTTATTCTATCAATTGCCCAAGTGTAATTTGTTTACCCAACATGTTATTTATCTTATGGAGAGACACCTCTAGTGAACTGTGGACCCCGGTCCATTCTTTTACATTGTTATTACCGTTTAACATTTACTCGCATTATTTACATTCTTGCAAACTACTATCTTTTACCACACGATACGTTTCATCATTTGTTTACAGCAAACCGGTGAGATTGATAACCTCACTGTAAGTTGTGGCAAAGTACTTGGTTGTATTGTGTGTAGGTTCCACGTTGCTGCTGGTGCAAAGCTACGCCCCGGATAAGGCGCCATATATAAATTATCCGGAGTTGTCGCCAAGCCAGCGAGCATCAACCTTCAGAAGTTGGTTATTTCTCCTACTGGTTCAATAAACCTTGGTTTCATACTGAGAGAAGACTTGCTGCTGTGCTCATCATACCCTCCTCTTGGGGTTCCCAAATGGGCCGTCATCTACACGCCATCAAGCAATTTTTCTGACGTCGTTGCCAGGGAGAAAGAGGATTTCTACAAGGGGAGTCTCTCGCTTCCAATCATTTACTTTGTTATTGTTTTGCTTTATTTTATTTTTGCTTGCATCTTTTTATAAAAAATACAAAAAAATTAGTTCCTTTATAGTTGTTATTTTTACTTGTCTGCTTTTTAGTCTTGCTAGAATGAGTAATCCTGAAGTTGAAGTTCATACTTTTAAGCAACAAGGGGGAGAAAGTTTGAAAGATGCTTGGTATCGAATTAGTAATGCTCATCATAGATGTACAAAAAAGCATTCTACCATGATCCTCCTTAGGAATTTTTATGTCGGTATATCTAGTTGGAATAGGTACGTTCTTGATACTCTCGCAGGAGGTAATTTTCTGGGTACTCCCGCTTTGGAAGCATCTTATAGATATAGATATAAAGGAGGTTGGTTTTAACGAGCTGAGAGCGATCCTGCTACTGTTCATTGTGACCAATCGTTGCGCGACACGTTTAGTACATGAACAGTGCTCACGTATACGTATGAACAGTGTTTTTACATGTGCGTATGAGCAGTGTTCACGTGTACGTACGAACAGTGTTTACGCGTACGTATGAACAGTGTTCACGCGTGCGTATGAGCAGTGTTCACATGTACGTATGAACAGTGTTCCGGGCCCGTTTTTTCCCAAAAAAAATTATTTTTCCTGGTGGTAATTATTTTAGGTAATTTTCTGATGGTAATTATATTAGGTAATTTTTAATATTGCGTAACTTTTCAATGGTAATTTATTCTAGTGCATGACAAGTCGCTTCTAGCCGTGATGATGATACGTAACTCTCCAACGGTAATTTCTCACTTATGCACGAACAAGTCGCTTCTACCCGTGACGCAACGGTAATTTGTCAGTTGTAACTTCTCAGTAGTAAATCGATGCGGCAATTCTCCTGCGGTAGATATCTTACGTTATTTCTTCGATGATCATACGAAACTCTCCAACGGTAATTTCTCACCGATTTACGAATAGTAATTTTTAGCAGAAGTTTTCACCGCTAACGGTTATTTCCAAAAGATGGTTTCCCGATAGTAAATCTCTGCGACAATTCTTCGATGTTAGTTAACCTTAAACTCTCCGGCGGTAATTTCTCATCGGTGCACGAATAGTCATTTTCAGCAATGACCAAAAGTTTTGACCGCTAACGGTTATTTTCATGTGGTAGTTTCCCGGTAATAAATCTCTACGACAATTCTTCCACAGTAATTACCCTCCAATAATTCTTCGAACATGTGTAACTCCCTCGCGTTAATTTTTCACCGGTGCATAAATAGTTATTTTCACAATTAACTTACAGACTTCGATATTCGTCTCTATGGACAAAGCGGTCCGAAGCGGTCCACAAGATTATCATCTAGAACGACATGGTCATTTTGCCCCACCTCTCTCTTCTTTGCTTCTTCACTTATTCGAGATGCGCCACGCCACACTTCGCTCCATCGGACCGTACCACATAAAATGTACCACTCCGCAAATTTTCAGAAGATATAAAAGAAGATAGTTAACACTATCTACTAATGCTAGAAGATTAAGAAAAGGGGCGCGGCGTGCCGCCGCGTCAAAATTCCTAGTATCTTACTAATTGGAGGCACCGTACGAGGCTCCACGTTAATTCTGGAGGAAACGCTGAAAACAACCGTACGATTTAAGTTTTGTGGTTAGATGTAACGAGCGAGTCCGAAGAGGTATTTGCGTTACCCTACAAATTTCTGTTACCCTAAAAATTTATGTTCGAGTTTAACGAGTCTTAGAAGTGCACGCACCGATCATGCCTCGGAGAAGTGCACTCTGATCCATTGACCGCACAAGCGATGTTTCCTCGATCTGTTGCCAGACTAAGGGTCGCGCGGATCGGGAGCAAGCGCTGGAACTGGTGATATGTTGCATCGATCTGTTGCCAGAGCTAAGGGTCGCGCGGATCGAGAGCCTCTATGGGCACCAAGCGCTGGAACTGGTGATAGCATGAGGATCGCTGCACCTATCTTCTCTATCTGCAATTGAGGATCATGTCTCCCTCCTCCTGGTCTCACGTGCGGCCCCTCAACGGCGGCAAACTGCGGAACTGCCCTACACTGCTTGGACATTCGTCTTGCGTGCCTCGAGCGCCTCGACCGCGGCGAGGTCCGGGGCTGCCGGGTCCAGACATTGGACGGTGGTCTTGCGCGCAATGGCAGCGAACTGCGGAGCTACCAGCAACAGATAATGGACGGTCGTCACTGCACCCATCTCGACCTGTGACTCCTGCTAATGATCAGGCCTACAATGAATGGATGCTTTCACAATAATCTTGCAGTTCAAAGGCGTTGTCAGGGTTGGTGAAGCATCAGAAAGGGAGGCACGACGGGCCTTCGCGGGGTGGGCGATCAGATCAGTCTTTTCTTATGTTCCTTTGATGTCCCTTGATTACTGGACGTTGTTTTTTTTTCTGCACTTCTCATCCAATCTTGGATTTATTTCCATCTGATTGCAAACAACGCCGATGCAGTGAAGTTTCAGAAAAACGTTGATGCAGTGATGCAAGAAGCCAGACTAGGACGTTCAAGAAAAGGCGAAAAGTGGTGCTCTGTTTCTGGTAATCGCTTGGTTACTCATAGTAGTGTTGATCTGAATCCATTTGTTCTTGGTCAGAACATCTGGAAATTTGTTCATATCATCTATCCAATAGCTGACTCAAATAACTCCTTGACCATGGACTTTACTAATGCCCTGATTTCTCATTTGAATCAATAACGCCTATATTCATAATAGTTGTCTACATATAATACTGCTACATTTCATTCTTCTTTTGGTTTACAGCTAGCGGTTTCATAGTGATCTGTTTGACGTTGAGCTTTTCAGTTCTTCCATCACAGGTGCTGAGATTTGCATTTTATTTGCAAAAATGCTTCTGAAGGAGTTTGGAAATCTCAAGGATGATAATACAAATTTGTACCGTCATTCTTCTTCAAGAATAATTCCGTGTCCTCTCCTCTTTTCACTTCATTTTTATGAAAGTTCAGTCGCTAGAAACTCATGTGTTCAGACTAGAATTTTTAGTCTTCGTGTCAATAGGTAACAAAAGTTTGTGCTAAAAACACTACAGAAATTTTGCGTATAGTTGAGACCAAGGTATATCATGATGCTTTTATTCCGTAAAGCCCATTTTTGTATATACTTTATCCGAAAATTTAGTTTTTTAGTACTACCTCCATTTCAAATTATAAGATATTTTGGTTGGATAAAATAGCTTACTAAAAGATACTGTAATTTGAAACAGAGGTAGTACTAGATATTTATATGTCTCGGTATTAAATTAATAGAACATCATTGATGCGAGTCTACTAGGAAGATTATTTAGTATTTAAGTGCTAAGTTATGCTATACAACCCACATTAAAGGATAAAATAGGTCTAGAAAATACATTTGTTGAATCGGTTGATTTTTACATTTTTGTATGTGGGTTTATTACAGAATGGAATTTAGTTTACGTAAACATTTGTTTGCTTATATCTTGGTACTAACTGATATAGTGATATTTGCAGTATTTACATTATATTGCTGGGTTGGTTCATCTCCATGTAGTATGTTTTTTGGATAAGCTTTTTATTGGTTACCATATTCGAAAGGAAAATAACTGGAATAAGCAAGCTGGCGATATGAACAAATATTGAAGTGCTGATACTGCTACATCTGGATATAGAAGTAGCTTAAACAGTACTTCCAGAATCAAATTTTGTGTTAACCACAAGTCCATGTACATGGAGGATGCATGTTTACTAATTATTTTCTTCTTCAAGAAAATTTAGGTTTGACATGGATACAAAGTGGATGAATTAGGATGGAAGAAGAAGAGTACACTCACAATTTTCAGGTGCGCTGCTTTTGTTTTTAACTGTTTTGATAAGACATGGTCCAACAGATACTGTGAAAATATTTTTTTCTACCACAATAGCTTATCATCATATTAAAATAAATTATTAAAGTTGGGTGAACTATGAAAACACCAAATAAGTCATAGTCCTATGGATTTTGTTTACTCTCTATAGACTATCTACTTGGGTAATTGATCTTTTTTATTAGTCAATAGAGGTAAATAAGGATTAAAACAAAAACATCAGAGACAGATACATGGTGCATGTTTATGCAATAATCTTTGAAAATATTAGATACGTATCGATTCAATAGGATGGATTAGACACAACAATATGTATATGGATTATTTAAGGCTTGCATCTCCATTTAAACTGATAGAGCAGTGAAACCAGAGTACATATTACAAAATCTAGCATAGGATAACCGAAGCTCATAGAGCACAACAATATAAAACCACCATAAAATAAGAAATCGTTAATGGCATATGTATTGTGCGGGAAACAAGAGCTAACATAGTAATATATTTATGTCTTAAATATAAGTACATGTCCTGTATTATCTAATCTCAGATGTTCTATTGCAAAAAAGTCACCCTCAATAATATTTTCGTTTTCATAACATACTAGCCCGTGCAGTTGCACGGGTTGATGACTAGTGCACTTTAATTGAAAGTTTAGTGGGAGTACCACCTATTCATGTTGTTAAAACTGAGGTCACTTTGGAGGAAGTTGTAGAAAAACTGAGCTCTCTAGAGAAAAGTTTGCCAAATCTCCTTGATAGCGCTAGCCAGGTTAATGAATCGATAGAAAGTATCGGTAAAAGAATCACTGCTTTAGAGGCTAGCACTATCCATGATAGTCAAAACCTTAGGATTGGTAAATTAGAGGAGTCTATGGAAACTCTAAGTTCAATTTTCTCTTCTCTTAAGTTTAAGAAGGAGAAAGCTTTTGTTGGAAAGGAGCAAAAATTTATGTATGTTCCCAAGGTGTATGTGCCAAAACCGCAGCATGTTTTTAAGATTGGTAAGACTTTTAGTTCAACTAAGAGTGATTTGCAGGTTGAATCATCTCCGGGGGCGTCTAAAGTGCCTAGTGTGGTAAGTGCTCTTGAGGAAACAATTGATCTTAATGCTTCATTTGAAAATACTTGATTTCTACTTTCTGCGCCTAGCTCAAAGGCGTTAAAGAAAATCACTCTTGGGAGATAACCCAATGTTTTATTTTCAGTACTTTTTTTCTTTTTGTTGAGTCTCAGAAGTAATTACTACTGTAATGACCTCTCCTTATCATTTTTTTCGTTTTTGTGCCAAGAAGAACCTCTAATTGGAGGAAGGTAAGATTTGGGGAAGTTGCTATCCTGAAACAGATTTCTGTGCTGCACCGTACAAATTCGTGAAAATTCTCAGAACGTCTTTTTTGATCTATGTTTTCTTGTGCACATGCCCCAGGTTATTTCCAAACTTTTATTAGTTTTACACTTTTCGATTTGAGCAATAGAAAACCCTCTGAAAAATCGATCTTTGTCAGCTGTTCTGTTTTGACAGATTTCTGCCACTATTTGTGTTTGCCTCTCGATTGCTTTCTTTTTGAGTTCTTTTGATCACGGAACTTTTGAGGAAGTTGCTAAAGTAGCTTATGCATTAATGGGTGTTATACTTGAGTTTGAAACTGAACCAAAAGAGTACATTTACTATTGTGCTTACACTAATGTTGCTAATAGAATTATGTGAAGTTTTGTATGAAGGAAGTTTTCAAGTGTAGGGAAAGGAGAATGATGAGATGAGATGAAGTATGGACAAAAAATCAAGCTTGAGGATGCCCATGTCGCCCCAAGAAATATCCAAGAGGTACAAGCGTCAAAGCTTGGGGATGCCCCGAGGCACCCCTTCTTCATCGGCAAAAATCAGGTCATCTTTCAAGACACTATATTTTTATTGCTTCGTATTCTATGCATTTTTCTTGGAGCGTCTTTACTTTCGCTTTCAGTTTTCTTTTGTTTTGTTTGCTGCGATAAATGGTTTGACCCCAACAAATTTCCTTTAGAGAAGATGCACTCCATTTTTCATTGCCAAGAACACTCTAGTTTTCACTCTTATCGTTCAACGAGTGTTCTCTTTTTCTAGTACTGCGTTTAGCTTTTGTTTTCCGCCTTGATTTTGTTCAGATCTTGTTATTTCTTTATATCAAGGTGTATTTAGACCTCTGGTCTATGTTGGTTTTCATCTTTAAGAGTTGATTCAAAAAGGTTGAATGGTGTTGGAAAAGAGAAAAAGTTTCATGCCTATAGTGGTACAAATGGGAGCCTATTTAGACTGTGGCTTAGACTTTTGCATGTCATGCTTGATGTTATTTTGATAGTATGCTTAGTAGTTTTTGCTGTAGCATGACTTGTCTCAAATGACTGAGATTGCTTAATGTGCCTTTGAGAGAATCATGCGTTGTTTTTATTATATGGGAGCATATTATTGTGGTTTTCTCCTTTGATGCTTTATTTGGGTTGACTTGTCGCATGCTTACACCAAGTTTGACTTCAACAAGTCGCCATAAGCCTCTATGATCATTTGGTTTTTGACTTGTGATACCACTTTATGCTTTGGTTAATAATGTTTTGTCGCTATGCATGATTATGGCCGTTATTGCTCTCTTAGTTGGTCGCTCCCAGTCTTTTGCTAGCCTTCATTTTGTACTGAGTACTGAGTATGAGCTCTACTCGTGCATCTAACTCCCAAAAACCAAGTTTTCCAATGTGTCCACCATATCTACCTATTAGCAATTTACTATTCCAAGTACATTCGACTTGCTTTTATCTATCCTTCAAATTAAACTTTTTGTGTTATGTGAAAATTAGTCAGTAAAGCTCTCACGAACCTGACGTCACACTTTACTTTTCTGCTTTTAATAATTTTGACCATTGTGGCTCTCTTATGTTGATGTTATGCTTGCATGTTGTAAGTTGGAAGTTAGCTTAGCAATGCCGACATGGGGCACGCTTTCAACATTGCACTTACTCTCATTTAGTTGATATCATGATCTTTTGTTTATGGATACTTGCGATGTGAAATAAGTTGGGAACTTGTGAGCTCATGGAGTTTGTATATGTGTTAGAGAAATGTCTGGGCTGCTAATCTAAGCCATGCATCATTGATGGTGGAAATTTACAGCATGCCCATAGTGGACATTCAACGACGCATCTCACAATAAAAAGCTATACCAATGGTACATAAAAGAGATGCCGAGGTGTTCATTGTCTGTTTGTCTTGTCATTTTGATGTGGGCTTGTTCCATGTCATCGGGCAAGAGGTACCCCGTTGGCATTCTCGATGATACATGTATGCTTACAATGACAAGAACTTGCATGGGACCTAAGTCGAGTAGCATGAGGTTTGGGTATTCGTACTTCACGGGACATGAGATTTTCAACTTATGATTTGTTAAGCATATGCTTCATAATTGTACTCGCATTAACCTTAACCACTCAAGATGCCTATGATGGGGGCCATGAGAGCTCAAAGCTAGTAAGTATCATAATTTTTGGAGGTTTATAAAACTTGCAATCACTGCTTCCCTCTGCGAAGGGCCTTTCTTTTACTTTTATGTTGAGTCTCCACCTTCTACCTTTATGCACCGTCTAAGAGAGCATAGTTGTCATTCTGAGTTTAATGTGCATAGTCCCAAAATTTATTATTGATTGATTCATGATTATGGTTTTGCTTGTTCTTAAATTATTTGTATCTAGTCGCCCTTTTAAACTTGAAGGTGTCCTATGCATTTATGTTTTGCTAATCCATGAAGGACAAGCTGAAAACCACTTTGCTATGTTTTTCTATATGCTCGAAACACACACTTGACTTTCAATGCATTATTACTCATGATCTTTTGTTTGTGTTACTTTTCATGTTATAACATGGTTGCTAAGTTTTATTGTCAAGATTATGTCTTTTATGCCCATGTTTAGAGTACTTTGATCTCAGCACTCATTGCTTTACATCGTTGATCAAGATTGTGTTGGTGCAAGTCACCTAAAAAATTATTGTTTTGTTATCACTTACCTACTCGAGGACGAGCAGGAGTTAAGCTTGGGGATGGTTGATACGTGTCAAACGTATCTATAATTTTTGATGCTCCATGCTTGTTTATACACCATTTGCTTTGTGTTGCGTTACACTTCCTGGCATTTTTATGCATTTTCTGGAACTAACCTTGATGAGGACATCCCTACGGTTGATACAACCGTTGCACCTACAGCCACACTTCCTCATATTCCGCAATTCCAAGGACCTCTCACAAGAGCTCGTGCACGCCAACTAAATTATCAGGAATGATGGGCCTAGCACGGATGAGAGGGACAAGTATTGGAGCATGATCGTGCATGGAGAGGATGGCAGCAATCGTGTGAGGATTCAGGATGACGCTACAAGTGAAGATTTCAGAACTTTGAAGCCACCATAATGCTGCAAGGATGCTTGGACGAAATTCACAAGTTACTCAATCATAAAATTCGTCCAAGGCTTTATATGGTGCTGCGTCACCTTATTTTATGGGTTAAACCCATGTATTTTCGTCATAGGTATTTTAGGGATTTTCTGGAGGCTGTTTGAGTGGAAATTGGCCCATCTAGGGTTATTTTTGGATGGCCCATTAGGGCTATACGAAAATCCCTGCCCTTTCCCTCATATATACCTCCTCCTAGCCGTCATTAGAACTTGGATTTTGTTTAGTTAAAGACTTAGCCACGAGCTACTCTTCGCCATAGGCACAAGTGTCAAATCGACCTTTTGTACTACGCACAGACAGAATCCCACCTCTTCAATAAAGCCTTCATCTTTATTCGCAATATCTTGATTGCAACTATAATTCTTGCTTGTTCCTCGATTGCTTGCAGGAATTGATCCTCGTGATCAGGTTGATCTAGCTCCGGCGTGATCAATAGCCTCGGAAGTTGGTGTATCGATTGCTAAGGCGCAACGTCTCGCACGTTTGTAGTCGGATCGTCAACGTCGACCTCCACCATAATCGATAGTTATCGTCTCATCGAAAATCGGGCACCTGCACCCTATCAAGTGGTATCAGATTTCAGGTTGATCGGTGAGATTTACTGTTTTCGTAGTCTAGATTGCATCTTTATACCTAGAATCCACGAAAAAAGCCAAAAATATTAGGACTAAATCTTTTCCCAGAAACAGTTCGAGCCTTTGCATCTTTTCTTTTCAGTTTTTGCATTGTTGAATTCTAGTCTGCATCGTCATGTCTAGTGCTGGTTTTACGTCTAGTTCTTTAGAGTTTCGAGTTCGGGTCACAACCATCACCACCGCCACCACTGATTTCGCTATCACCACCGCCACCACCGATTCCGCCATCACCACCGCCACCACCGATTCCGCCATCACCACCGCCACCACCGATTCCGCTATCCCCACCGCCATACACCCTTTCGTTTTCCTACTCTTGTTTCCCATCTTTGCAGATCCGATCTGAGTTGTGACTTGATCAGAGTTCCAGAAAGTTTCGGCCAGAAGGAAAGAGGAGAGGAGAGCAAAAAAAAAGTCAAATCCGCATCCTAGTCGGGTTGACCCGTTCCTACTAGTCCAGTCCGATTTCAGTCCGAATTGGACAGTTTCGTCAGTTTTTGACGGTTTTCGACAGCAAATTTCAACTGGCCATAACTTTTGCATACGAACTCCGTTTTTGACGTGCGACCACTCAAAATGCTCAGCACGAAAAGATCTATGTGACCACAAGAACTACGTCGTTGTGCGACACTCAGAACTCCCAAAAAAGGCCGGGAAGGCCGAGTTTTTGCCCTCTGAAGTTTCGGACCCGGAAATTCCTGCAGATCTTCACTTATATCTTGCTTTGGAGCTGTTTCTTTCTGCTTGTTGTGCCACACTGTGACTTCCTTAGTGTTCTTGGCTCGCGTCTCTAGCTTGGGCTAGTCTAGGACCAGCACAGTACCGTCGTTGAGCTGTTATTCAACCTTGCATTGCTATTTTGAAATTGTTGCTACAGATATTGCAGCCACCCAGAGCTCCACATATTCCTACACCGTGCGTTGACACCACCTGGCAATCGCTATATTCAATCTTCCTGAAGTTTGGTCACGACGGTTGCTGATCGCCACCTGCTGCAGGGTAAGAACGGGTAAGAGTGTTGGTTTGCTTGACAGATTAAGCGTTTTCCACCCCTGTTCCTGTTTTATCCATACCCTACAACTGTGCTTTTTTGTACTAATCATGCCATCAGACAACACCGAGCCACAGCCACTGGAGGGTGAAGCCTTGCAGGCTCACGTCACCAAACTTTTGTCTGATCATATGCAGGATGTGGACAAGCGTTTTAGTGACACGATGGAGCAACTCGAGGGACTCGAGACCGCCTTCACCGCCAAACTCGACGCTAAATTCCAGGAGGTGCTCGCACGCTTACCACCTCCACCGCCGGCTCGCGCGCCTCCGCCACAACCGACTCGCGTGGCTCCTACACCGGCCGTTGGGGGACGTGCACAACGCGTTCTACATCACCCGGCACAAACTTCGGCTGCGGGTGCTGCTGCGGGAGCTACGGGTGTTACACAGGCCCGCGATGCATAGCAGGATGATTACTACGGGGAAGATGAGTACGAGGGCGAGTACGCGGACGACTTCACAGTTGATCAGCCACCTGGTCGTCCTCGGCCCTACATTCGCCGTCCACCTCCTCGTCCGCTGGTACGTGATGATGACCATGTTGCTAAGCTGAAATTACATGTTCCTACATTTGATGGTCGCTATAACCCTGATGCATACCTCTCTTGGGAATTAGAATTAGACCAGCGTTTTGCATGCTTAAATTATCCCGAGGATAGACGTGTTAGTGCTGCTACTTGTGAGTTCACTAGGTTTGCTTCCATATGGTGGTCTGAATATTGTCGTGCTAATCATGCTAATCCAATCACTACATGGGATGCTTTAAAACAGGCTATGCGTATTCGTTTTGTTCCACCATATTATCAGCGTTCCATGCTTACCAAATTAGCACGTCTAGATCAAGGCAAAAATTCTGTAGAGGATTACTATCAGGAGTTGCAAACTGGCATGCTACGTTGTGGTATAGAGGAGGATAATGAAGCATTAATGGCACGTTTTGTAGGCGGGTTAAATAAGGAAATTCAGACCATTCTTCGATATAAATCTTATCACACTATTACCCGTTTGTTCCATCTTGCTTGCAATGCTGAATGTGAAGTGCAGGATCGACGCGAGGCGACGCGAACTAATTTTTCTGCAGGGCGTTCTTCTTGGAGATCACATAATTCGGCGTGAAGGCCTGCTGCACCAACACCTCCAGCGACCACATCCATGCGATCTACAGCATCTGCACCACCTCCGTTTGCTGCACGGAAGACTACTACGGGACCAGCCCCGAGCGCTGCGTCCTCCATGGCATCTACAGGCAAGTCCAGCCAAATTCAGTGCCGCAAATGTGGTGGACTTGGTCACTTTGCACGCGATCGTGCCTCCTCCCGCGTGATGATTGCTCTTGAGGATGGTGGATACGACTCCGCCAGTGATTATGATGAAGATACTTTGGCTCTTATTGCATCTGATGAACAATGTGCTGCTGCATCCACGGAGCAAGATTCTGAATATATGGCTGCAGAACATGCGGAGAAATACCCGAGTTTAGTTGCACAGCGAGTATTGAGTGCACAAATTACCAAGGCTGAGCCTGACCAGCGCCATAATCTGTTCCATACCAAGGGTGTGGTTAAAGATCGATGTATTCGCATTATTATTGATGGTGGAAGCTACAACAACTTGGCAAGCATGGAGATGGTTGATAAACTTGCTCTTACGACATGACCCCATCCTCGTCCATATCACATTCAATGGTTTAATAACAGCGGCAAGGTTAAGGTAACACGTACAGTTCGTGTGCATTTTACTATTGCTGCATATGCTGATTATGTTGAGTGTGATGTTGTTCCTATGCAAGCATGTGCTCTTTTACTTGGTAGACCATGGCAATTTGATACAAATTCTATACACTATGGTAGCACAAATCAGTATTCTCTTGTTCATAATGATAAGAAAATTGTGTTACTTCCCATGTCTCCTGAAAGTATTTTAAAAGATGATCTTGCTAGAGCTAGTAGAGCACATAATGAGGGGAAAAAGCTGAGCGAAAATCAGATTGTTGCTAAGGAACTTATGCCTTCTACAAGTACTTCTAAATCTGCTCCCAAACATGCTAATGAAATTCGTTTGAAAAGTACTTGTTTGCTAGCTAGCAAATCTGATATTTCTGAAATTGATGTGAGTACTACTTCCTGTTATGCTATCATTTGCAAAGAAGTGTTGTTTTCAGCTGAGGAGATACCTTCTTCTTTGCCACCTGCTGTTGCTAACATTTTGCAGGAGTATGCGGACGTTTTTCCACAAGATGTACCTCCAGGACTGCCACCTATTCGTGGAATTGAGCACCAAATTGATTTGATTCTTGGAGCATCTTTGCCCAACCGTGCGCCATATAGTACCAATCCGGAGGAGATGAAAGAGATTCAGCGACAAATTCAAGAACTTCTTGACAAGGGTCATATTCGTGAGTCTCTTAGTCCTTGTGCTGTTCCTATTATTTTGGTACCAAAGAAAGATGGTTCTTCGCGCATGTGTACTGATTGTAGAGCAATCAATAATATTACTATTCGCTATCGTCATCCTATTCCTCATTTAGATGACATGCTTGATGAATTGAGTGGCTCTACCATGTTTTCTAAGGTTGATTTGCGTAGTGGTTACCACCAAATTCGTATGAAGTTAGGAGATGAATGGAAAACTGCGTTTAAAACTAAATTTGGCCTATATGAGTGGTTAGTGATGCCTTTTGGTTTAACTAATGCTCCCAGCACTTTCATGAGATTAATGAATGAAGTTTTACGTGCTTTTATTGGACATTTTGTGGTGGTATATTTTGATGATATATTGATATATAGCAAATCTGTAGAAGAACATTTGGAACATTTACGTGCTGTTTTTGATGCTTTACGTGCTGCACGTTTGTTTGGTAACATTGCAAAGTGCACCTTTTGCACGAATAGAGTTGCTTTTCTTGGCTATGTTGTTACAACACAGGGTATTGAAGTTGATCCCGCCAAGATTGAAGCAATTTCGAGTTGGCCACAACCCAAAATAGTCACACAAGTCAGGAGCTTCCTTGGCCTCGCTGGATTTTATAGGCGCTTTGTGAAAGATTTTGGTTCCATTGCAGCGCCGCTGAACGAGCTTACTAAGAAAGATGTGCCCTTTGTTTGGGGCAATGCACAACAAGACGCCTTCATGTTACTCAAAGATAAGCTTACACATGCTCCTTTACTCCAACTTCCTGATTTTAATAAGACTTTTGAGTTGGAATGTGATGCTAGTGGAATTGGTTTAGGAGGAGTGTTGTTACAAGAGGGTAAACCTGTTGCATATTTTAGTGAGAAATTGAGTGGAGCTAGCTTGAACTATTCTACTTATGATAAGGAATTATATGCTCTTGTTCAAACATTAGAAACTTGGCAACATTATTTATGGCCTAAAGAATTTGTTATACATTCTGATCATGAATCTTTGAAGCATATTCGTAGTCAAGCTAAGTTGAATAAACGTCATGCAAAGTGGGTTGAATTCATTGAATCTTTTCCTTATGTTATTAAACACAAAAAGGGTAAAGATAATATTATTGCTGATGCGTTGTCACGTCGTTATGCCATGTTATCTCAACTTGACTTCAAAATCTTTGGATTGGAAACTATCAAAGAACAATATGTGAACGATGCAGATTTTAAAGATGTTTTGCAGCATTGTTTAGAGGGTAGAACTTGGAACAAATTCGTCCTCAATGATGGGTTTGTGTTCCGTGCTAACAAACTATGCATTCCAGAAGGTTCCGTTCGTCTTTTGTTGTTGCAGGAGGCGCATGGAGGAGGATTAATGGGTCACTTTGGAGTAAAGAAGACAGAAGACGTACTTGCTACACACTTATTTTGGCCACGCATGAGAAGGGATGTTGAGAGGTTTGTTGCTCGCTGCACAACATGTCAAAAAGCTAAGTCCCGCCTTAATCCACATGGTTTATATATGCCTCTTCCTGTTCCTAGTGTACCTTGGGAGGATATTTCTATGGACTTTGTGTTAGGATTACCTCGAACACAGAAGGGGAGGGATAGTATTTTTGTGGTTGTGGATAGATTTTCTAAGATGGCAAACTTTATTCCTTGTCATAAGAGTGATGATGCTGCTCATGTTGCTGAATTATTCTTTCGCGATGTTGTTCGCTTGCATGGTGTGCCTAATACTATTGTTTCAGATCGTGATACTAAATTTCTTAGTCATTTTTGGAGATGTTTATGGGCTAGGTTGGGGACTAAATTGCTGTTTAGTACTACATGTCATCCCCAAACTGATGGACAAACTGAAGTAGTAAATAGAACTTTATCTACCATGTTAAGGGCTGTTTTAAAGAAGAACTTAAAAATGTGGGAAGATTGTTTACCTCATATTGAATTTGCTTACAATCGTTCCGTACATTCTACAACTAAGTTATGTCCTTTTGAGATTGTGTATGTGACGAGGGGTTAACTCGACAAATGTCCTAGATGAAGGACTTAGGATCGGGGAGATAGGGCGTCGGATGAACTCGAAGGTAAAGTTAGTCGAAATAGGTGTGTATCGAAAGTAAACTTGGGTGTTCCACCTGGCTTGCTTCCAATCTGCCCTACACCGTCCCCTCCTGACCCCTATATATAGGTGGCCAGGTCTCGAGGATCGGGTAGGGTCCGATACAAATTACAAATATCGACATACGGTAATAACTCGTATTCGACTATCATTACAATTGGGCCTAGCTTATCGGGCCTCAGGGGTACTCAACTAGCGGGCTCTATTAACTATACCCTTGTCAGTAGCCCCTGAGATTCTACCAGAATTGTAGATTCAGGTTGAATCTCTAATCTTCAAATCTTCGACTTGATCAATTCTTCAACTTCTTCACATCTTCAAATCTTCGACTTTAGTCTTTTTTGACTTATTTTTACGATATTCTTTCGCAAGGGGGTTTTGATGAGCAAGCCTGACAACTCTGACGGATCAAGAGGTCAGTTAACTGCCGGAAGAGATACTTGTCACCTACTTCAAATTCAATCCCCTTGGACTTGAATTCGGGATACCGGTCAAATCCATTCTTTTGCCGCATTTAGAACTTACAAAGAATGAATCCCAGTGGTTCTCAAGGTACCCAGTGCGTCCACCAGGATTTTCTTCGCGTCGTAGACACGGATACATACCAGCAGAGCGCATCCATGTGCGTATACCAGGCCACACAGGATGGATCCCGGGGTCTTACCTTTGTGATAAATCACGGCATTCGAGTTTCATTGCGATAACGCAACTCGAGAATCTTATGTCGCAGTCAGAATTTTGACTGAAAATATTCGGGTTTCTGCAACCATAAAACTCGCTCCCGATGGGAGTAATCTCTAATCTTTAATTTGTCGACTACGTAGTCGAAGTTTTGTATGCTTACCCTTCTGCATCTTCAATATTGATCATCTCATCTTTATCGGGTGCGCGCTCAGCGCTCCCGATGGGAGTAGCCCCCGAGGCTATGTTTGGCGACTTGTAGTCAAGCATAGGCTCAAAGTTCAGCTCTTCTTTCTTCTGCGAACCTCTTATTATTTTACGAGCCCCCGAGTCCAAATCGAGGTTTTCATAGCGCATAATCTCTCCCCCCTTTTTTTTCCTTCTTCTTTGATATTATCGTCTGCTGTGCGCATAATTTAACTCCTATTGTAAATTATGTTCACGGGCTTTGCTGTAGCCCGAAAGCCCAATAATATGTGCTTATAAATAAAGCGCCTGCTAATTAAGGTAAAAAACCCTAATCAGACTCCTCCTCCGCCGCATCATCTTCTTCCTCCATCTAGGGTTTTTGCGAGGTTTTTCTGCTGTGCTCAAGGCTGATGCTCAAGGTTCTCGTCTGACCCTTGGCTCTCCGGTAGCCCCACGAGGTCAGGGTCGCCCTCGTGGAAGTAAGAACAAGAAGACCACGCCGGCCGCCGCAGGAACTTCTTCTGACGTTCCGGCTAAGCGTCATCCCGGCCGCCCACCTAGTAGCAAGAACAAGTCTAAGGCGACCAGCGCCACTCCAGGCCCTGCTGCTCCTCCTCCTCCTGCGCCTGCCGCTCCCGCTACTCCTCCTCAAATCTTCTCCTTCCTCTGCATTGCCATGGCGCAGTGCCGTGAGATTCAGCGATTACCGCTGAATTTTACGAAGTTTATGGATGGCTGCGAACTGCGAGAAGCTGTTCTCCGTGAACAATCTGGCGGTGGCATCCCATACGAGGTGGAGGTATGGTACGATGGTGACGGCGAGCAGTACTTCAGGGGAGGCTGGTCGCAGTTTGCGGAGGACCATGACATCCGTCAAGGTTTCTTCATGGCCTTCGACTTCCATATCGGGACGTCGAAGTTCGACGTGAAGATCTTCGATGGCACTCTTTGCCAGAAGGAGTACGAAGCTTGAAGTCCACTTCTATTAGGACTTGCTGTGTTTTTTATGTAATTCCTTTTTATCATGTTCTTGCTACCATGCTTATCTGTAATGAATACTGTCCAAGTACTCGATGTCTTTTGCTAGTACCATGAGAACAAGTTATGTTCTGAGGTATGTTTTCCATATATTGGGCTCTTTGCGAACCAAAAAAGGTAGGAATAATGTCGGGTTCTTCTTATGAACCAAATTCTATCAATAGTCGTCAGGTTGTCTAAACAACCTTATAATGAGGGAAAAGCCTCCATCTTGTCATAATAATTTTCGTACGACCCAGGGGTTGAAGCCCCCGAGCGGAGAAGTAACACAAGAATCGTACAATTTTGTCGAGTTCAACCCAAAGAACCCGACCTGTGGCCTCATGTTCTGGGTTCAGAAGGCTAACTCGAATATACTGATACCTCTATATTTAGTCTACGCGTAAAAACGTCGTAGCTGTTCTGCATTCCACGGGTTGCTTTCGTCCTTCCCAATCTTCATGTCTTGTAGTCGATATGCTCCTCCTGGTATGACTTCCGTGACGATGTAAGGTCCTACCCAAGGGGACTCCAATTTCCCATGGCTATCTTGCCTGAGTCGCAAAACAAGGTCTCCTACCATGAAGGATCGTGGACGAACTCGACTACTATGGTAGTTTCGTAAGCTTTGTTGATATTGCGTAGCCCTTTCTAATGCTTTGTCTCTTGCTTCATCTAGCGCATCGACGTTGTCTTGCAATGCTTCTATCGATGTCGCCTCATCATATGCTGTCACTCTTGGAGCCTCGTGTGTAACTTCGACTGGAAGCACGGCTTCTGCGCCATGGACCAGGAAGAAAGGAGTTTCTTGAGTTGCTGCATTTGGCATAGTTCTTAGGCTCCAAAGAACGGAGGGCAATTCTTCTACCCAAGCGCTCTTGGCTTTCTCGAGAGGTGCTAAAAGCCTCTTTTTTATTCCACTACTTATCAGGCCATTGGCTTTTTCGACTTGCCCGTTTGTCTTCGGGTGCGCCACAGATGCAAATTTAAGCTCGATCCCCAATCCTTCGCAGTAACTTTTGAATTCTTTTGAAGTAAAATTTGTCCCATTGTCTGTGATAATGCTGTGTGGTACACCAAAACGAAAAACTATCGACTTGATGAAGCTGATTGCTGCTGTAGAATCTTGAGTTGTTACTGGGGCCGCTTCCACCCATTTGGTGAATTTATCGACTGCCACTAGCATATAGACATGCCCTCCAGGCCAAGATTTGTGCAATTTTCCCACCATGTCAAGTCCCCATTGTGCAAAGGGCCAGGATAATGGTATTGTTTGTAGCTCCGCTGCTGGTGCATGTGGTCTAGATGCAAACCTTTGACATGCTTCACACTTTCGAACTATATCTTTTGCGTCCTCGATGGCTGTTAGCCAATAGAATCCCGCTCGAAAAGCTTTTGCCGCTATTGCTCTGCTGCTGGCGTGATGGCCACATACTCTGCCATGTATGTCTTTCAATATTGCTTGCCCTTCCTGGGGTGTGACACAACGCTGTAAAATGCCGGTAATACTTCTCTTGTATAGTTTTCCTTCCAACACGACAAACGCTTTCGCTCTTCGAGTTATCCTCTTGGCCTCCACTGCATCTTCTGGGAGCTTTTTATTTATCATGTACGCAAGATATGGCTGCATCCATGTTTCTTCTATCATCATGACCTCCTCTGGTTCTGTCGCAGCCCCCGAGCCTGCCGTGGTAGTCGAACTTTTAGCACTTTTTATTGATCTTTCTGCTATTTCTTCCCAAAATACTCCAGACGGCACAGGTAAGCATTGTGATCCGATATTTGCTAAAGTGTCGGCTTCTTCATTGCTGTTCCTGCTGATGTGCGAGACTTCGCATCCATCGAACGTTCCTTCTAGATAATGGTACAAATTCTCGTAGGCCATCATGTTGTCGTTGATTGCGTCACACCTGTTCATGACTTTCTGAACAACAAGGTTAGAATCTCCAAATATTTTTAGGCGAGTTGCTCCACAAGCTTTAGCCATCTTCATTCCGTGCAACAAAGCCTCGTACTCCGCTTCATTGTTAGAAGCCTGCGGGAAGCTCATCCTTAGGACATATTTTAATTTATCGCCATGAGGCAATATCAATACTACTCCTGCGCCTGTGCCTTGGACTCGCTTAGAACCGTCGAAGTACATTGTCCAAGTACTCGATAAATCTGGTGGTCCCGTGCTTTGCAACTCGAGCCACTCTGCTGTAAAATCTGGCAAGATTTGCGACTTGATCGCCTTCCTTTTTTCGTACGTAATGTCCATGGGAGATAACTCGATTCCCCACAAAGAGACACGGCCCGTTGCTAAAGGGTTGTTCAGTATGTTCGATAGTGGTGCTTCATTGACCACTATAATTGGGTGCACAGTAAAATACTGTCGTAACTTACGTGCAGTTGTGAAGACACTGTACGCCAACTTCTGATAATGCGGGTACCTCTGTTTGGTTGGAGATAGCACTTCACTGATGAAATATACCGGTCTCTGGACGCCATGAGCTTTGCCTTCTTCACTTCTTTCGACTACTAGAACTGTACTTACCACCTGATGGGTTGCGGCGATGTACAGTAGGAGTGGCTCTTTTTCTTTAGGTGCGACCAGCACTGGCGGCGTGGAAAGCACTTTTTTCAATTGCGCGAACGCTGCGTCTGCTTCTTCTGTCCACTCAAATTTGTCGTCTGATTTTTTCATGAGTGCATAAAAAGGAAGTGCCTTCTCCCCTAGTCGAGCAACGAAACGACTTAATGCCGCGACGCGTCCTGCTAATTTCTGTACGTCGTGGAGTTTCGTGGGTTTCCCCATTGTTAGAATTTCTTGAATCTTCTCTGGATTTGCCTCTATCCCTCATGCTGATACCAAGAACCCCAAAAGTTGCCCTGCTGAAACTCCGAAGGAACACTTTGTCGGGTTCAACTTAAGCTTGAACTTGTTCAGGTTGTCGAAGGTTTCTGCCAAGTCGCTGATTAAAGATTTCTCCTCTCTTGTAGTGATGACTACATCATCAATGTAGACTTGTATGTTGCGCCCTATTTGGCTCCCGAGGCAACTTTGCATCATCCTTTGATAAGTTGCTCCTGCATTTTTTAGGCCGAATGGCATCACTTGGTAGCAAAACACCCCATACGGTGTGATGAAGGCCGTTTTTTCCTCGTCCTCTTTCTTCAGCTTGATCTGGTTATAGCCAGAATATGCATCCAAAAAGGAAAGCCTTGCGCAGCCCGCTGTTGAATCGATTATTTGATCGATGCGGGGTAAAGGGAAGGGATCCTTTGGACAATGCTTATTGAGAGATGTGTAGTCGACACATACTCTTTGTACGTATGTGTTCTTCTTGGGTACTATTACTGGGTTCGACACCCAACTCGAAGTTTTGATTTCTCTGATAAATCCAGCACTTTCTAATCTGTGCAATTCTGACGCTATTGCCTTCCTCTTGGGTTCATCGAATCGTCGCAGTGGTTGCTTGACTGGTTTCGCCTTGGGATCTACATTTAGTGCGTGCTCGACGAGTTCCCTGGGAACCCCTGGCATGTCCGATAGACACCAGGCGAAGATTTCCCAGCGCTCACGGAGGAACTCGACGAGCGCGCCTTCCTATGCGGGATCCAAGTTCACCGCAATTGATGTCGTCTTGTTTGGATCCGTGGGGTGGACCTGTATTTTCTTTGAATCCTGCGTTGTGTCGAAAGCCTTATCTGGCAGGGATCGTCCAACGTCGGGTAGCACATTATGATCTGTTTCTCCTTTTAACCTCTCGTATTCTGCTGTCATGCCGAAGGTTTGCGCCATCTTGTTGAATTCTCTGTCGCATGTGTTGGCTACTTCAAAGATCCCTTGTACTGTGATTGTTCCTTTGGGCCCTGGAATTTTTAACGTGAGATACGCGTAGTGTGGTACTGCCATGAATTTTGCAAATGCTGGGCGCCCCAGGATTGCATGATATTGTGACGGCCAATCCATAACTTCAAACTCTAGTTTCTCTCTTCTATAATTTTCGCTGCTACCAAAGCAGACATCGAGTTCTATTCTTCCCAAGGGGTAGTTTGCTGCTCCTGGTACTATCCCGTGGAAAGAGCAATCTGTTGGCTTCAGACTCGTCGGTGATATGCACATAGCCTTCAGTGTTCTAGCATATATTAAGTTTATGCCGCTCCCTGCATCCATGAACACTCTTCCGATGTCGTACCCTCCTATTTGCGCTTTTAGAACCATAGGCGAGTGGCCCGGCCTAGGAACTTTCCGTGGGTGATCCGCTCTACTAAACTTGACTGGTTGCTCTGACCATCGTAGGTACTCTGTGGTAGCTGGTGGTGATGATATTGCTAGGTTCACTTGCCTGGATATGCTCTTTCGCTCTTTTTTCGACTTGGGCACCGGTTGAATCATGGCTGATATGTATACTTTTGACTCTAGATGCTTTGATAACCTTTGAGTTTGATATCCTTGACTGCTACGTTTTTCTCCTTGCCTTCCTTCTTGGCTCGAGCCCATGGCACCTTGCAACCTTAGGAATGTTCTGCAATCCTTCATCTGGTGATTTGAGACCCTTTTCCCGTCGAGGTACGCGTAGTGGATTCGACAAGGTCCGTATAGCATATCCTCAGCCGAAGGACCAGAGTATCTTGATTTTTCTGTTCCTTTTGCCTGAAACCTCCTACTTTCGTACCCTTCCTCTTCTTCTAGTATATAACCTGCGGCTACCTGATTTCGCCTTCCTTGGTTACCCCCGCTGCGGTATCGTCTCCTTTGTCGACTTGTTCTGTCGACTTCTGGCGAACGTCCTCTTTTATTGTTATACGCGTCCTCTCCATCAGCGAATTTGTTGGCTTGTTCCATTAGCTCAGTTACTGTCGTAGGTCTTGTTCTTCCTATTTCTTCTACAAGATCTGAGCGACGAAGTCCTTCCGAAAAGGCGTCTATTGCTCGTTCATCGGAGACGTCCTCTGCTGAGTTTTTGATTATACTCCAGCGTTGTATATAAGATCGTAGCATTTCGCCTTTCTTCTGCACACATGCTTTAACTTCTTCCAGTGATGCTGGGCGCTTGTAGGTGGAACGAAAATTTCTTGCGAATTGACTTTCGAGTTCCCCCCCAGCTTCCAATGGATTCGTCGGGTAGGGTGTTCAACCAGGACCGGGCGGCGCCGGTGAGGTGCAGCTGCAAACTTTGCATTGCAGTTGCCTTTGTTCCTCCTAATATCTGCACTGCCTGTAGATAATCTGATAGCCATAGGGTGGGTTCCTGCGACCCGTCGTACTTGTTCTGATCGTGGGGTAGTTTAAATCCTTTGGGTACTCGCGTTTTGCGAACCCTGCGGGTAAAGCATAACGCACCCATATCTTTATCATTATCTTCGTAATTTTCTTCCCTCCAAGCATGCCGCGATTTATCTACTCGAGCTTGTGCTATTATACTTCTTGCATCCTCCTTCCTTTTCTGTCGCTTTTTCTCTTCTGATGATTCACTATAGTCATCGTTTGAGTACTTGTACCTGAACTTCTCCTTGCCGCTTCCCTTGTAGCTTGTCGACTTCACCTCTGGGGCTTGCTCCCTGATTTTACCTTCTATTATTCCGAGGCTTCGCATCGCGGCTCGGTGCATACCTTCTCGCGGGTCTCCATGTTCTGGTCTTGTAGCTAGCAAATACGCTTGTGCTGCTGCCAATGCTGCCTCCGGCGTTTTCTGTATCAGGTCATCTTCTTCCTCTTCTAGCTGCGGGGTGGGGCTCCTCGAGTACCCTTCTTCCCTGCCGCATGCTGTCACCCCCTGTTGTGTTTTGGATCTCTACGCCTTTCTCTACTATATTCTGAATCTTCGCTATAGTCTTCCCAGTATTCTTCCCTTGATGTACTGTTATTGTCTTGAAACATCACGTCTCTTTCCTCCCTTAGTTTCTTCTTGTGTTGGTATAGTGCATACTGATATCCCATTAGAACTTCTCTTCTCGATCCCTCGGGTACTTCTGTACCATGATTAATTGCTGACGTAATCATTCTCCATTCACCAGCCGAGACGTGGACTTTCTCTTTTTCCTTTTTGTTGTGATCTTTCACTTTGTCGACTTGCCTGTCGACCTTTTTGCTTCCTTCGCTGTTGTTTCCATCTTCTGCTTCAGTGATAATGACGCATAACTGATGTACTTAGGAGACGCTGCTACTTCCTCCGGCGAAGTCCTTTGCGTTGTTGTGTGTCTGACACGCTTTTTCTTCTGAGTCGAGGTTTTCCTCAATTTCGTCGCCTTCTGTGATTGATGTTTTTTCTAAGCTGATCTGCGAGTTCACCTCATTGGAAGAGCCTTCTGATGACTCCAATGTTTCCTCTGTTTCGGGCTTTCTTGCCGATGGATCTGGTTTCGTCGAGTCCGAGAGGCGGGATGAACCCGATGGCCCGATGAGGATGCTGAAACTTCCAATAGTCAACTCCGTCTCTTGACTTTCGTCGAGTTCTGATCTGCTGTTGGCTAAAAGCGAAAAAGCCGTCGAATTCATGATTCCAACGCCCAGAGTCCCCACGGTCGGCGCCAATTGACGAGGGGTTAACTCGACAAATGTCCTAGATGAAGGACTTAGGATCGGGGAGATAGGGCGTCGGATGAACTCGAAGGTAAAGTTAGTCAAAATAGGTGTGTATCGAAAGTAAACTTGGGTGTTCAACCTGGCTTGCTTCCAATCTGCCCTACACCGTCCCCTCCTGACCCCTATATATAGGTGGCCAGGTCTCGAGGATCGGGTAGGGTCCGATACAAATTACAAATATCGACATACGGTAATAACTCGTATTCGACTATCATTACAATTGGGCCTAGCTTATCGGGCCTCAGGGGTACTCAACTAACGGGCTCTATTAACTATACCCTTGTCAGTATGGTTTTGTTCCTCGTGCACCTATTGATTTATTACCTATTCCATCTTCGGTGCAACATAATTTTGATGCTACACAACGTGCTGAACAGATTCTTACGTTGCATCGGATTACTAAGGAAAATATAGAACATATGAATGCTAAATATAAAGTTGCTGGTGATAAAGGACGAAAGCATATTGTGTTTGATGTGGGAGATCTAGTTTGGTTGCATTTGCGCAAAGATCATTTTCCTGATTTGCGCAAGTCTATATTAATGCCACGTGCTGCTGGTCCTTTTAAAGTGTTAGAGAAAATGAATGATAATGCATATAAACTTGAGCTTCCTGCAGAGATGGGCACGGTAAGTCCTTCATTTAACATTGCAGATTGGAAGCCATTCTTTGGAGAAGAAGATGAGATTGCGTCGAGGACGACTTCAATTCAAGAAGGGGAGGATGATGAGGACATCCCTACGGTTGATACAACCGTTGCACCTACAGCCACACTTCCTCATATTCCACAATTCCAAGGACATCTCACAAGAGCTCATGCACGCCAACTAAATTATCAGGAATGATGGGCCTAGCACGGATGAGAGGGACAAGCATTGGAGCATGATCGTGCATGGAGAGGATAGCAGCAATCGTGTGAGGATTCAGGATGACGCTACAAGTGAAGATTTCAGAACTTTGAAGCCACCATAATGCTGCAAGGATGCTTGGACGAAATTCACAAGTTACTCAATCATAAAATTCGTCCAAGGCTTTATATGGTGCTGCGTCACCTTATTTTATGGGTTAAACCCATGTATTTTCGTCATAGGTATTTTAGGGATTTTCTGGAGGCTGTTTGAGTGGAAATTGGCCCATCTAGGGTTATTTTCGAATGGCCCATTAGGGCTATACGAAAATCCCTACCCTTTCCCTCATATATACCTCCTCCTAGCCGTCATTAGAACTTGGATTTTGTTTAGTTAAAGACTTAGCCACGAGCTACTCTTCGCCATAGGCACAAGTGTCAAATCGACCTTTTGTACTACGCACAGACAGAATCCCACCTCTTCAATAAAGCCTTCATCTTTATTCGCAATATCTTGATTGCAACTATAATTCTTGCTTGTTCTTCGATTGCTTGCAGGAATTGATCCTCGTGATCAGGTTGATCTAGCTCCGGCGTGATCAATAGCCTCGGAAGTTGGTGTATCGATTGCTAAGGCGCAACGTCTCGCACGTTTGTAGTCGGATCGTCAACGTCGACCTCCACCATAATCGATAGTTATCGTCTCATCGAAAGATCGGGCACCTGCACCCTATCAAACCTATTAACGAGATGCCATAGTGCCAGTTCCCTGTTTTCTGCTGTTTTTGTGTTTCAGAAAAGCTACACATGAAATATTCTCGGGATTGGACAAAACAAAAACCAAAGTGCCTATTTTTCCCGACACGAGACAGAGTCCAAAGCAGAGATGGAGGGGAGCAAGGGGCCAACCACACCATAGGGTGGCGCGGCCATCCCCTGGCTCACGCCACCAGGTGGTGGGGCCACCTGGCCCACCTCCTGACGCTGCCCTTCCGCATATATTCTCCTCGGTGAGAAAAACCTAAAAGACCCGATCAATTTTCCTCAAAACATACTGCAAGCCACCGCTGTCGTCGACGCGGGATCGGGAGGGTCTAGAAGCTCTTCCCGGCACCCTGCCGGAGAGGGGAATCAATGCCGGAGGCCTTCTTCATCACCATGCCTGCCTCGAGAGTGATGTGTGAGTAGTCTACCTTGGACTACGGGTCCATAGCAGTAGCTAAATGGATGTCTTCTCCTCCATGTGCTTCATGTTTAGATCTTGTGAGCTGCCTATCATGATCAAGATCATCGTTGTGTAATTTTACATGTTGTGTTTGTCGGGATCCGATGAATATTGAGTACTTTGTCAAGTTGATCTATTGATTTATCATCTCTATGTTGTTTATGATCTTGCATGCTCTCCATTGCTAGTAGATATCTTGGCCAAGTAGATGCTAGTGACTCCAAGAGGGAGTATTTATGCTCGATAGTGGGTTCATGCCTCTGGTAACTTGGGGGAGTGACAACAACCTCTAAAGTTGTAGATGTGCTGTTGCTACTAGGGAGAAAACAACAATCTTGTGTTCAAGGACATTTGTATTGTTTACATTACACACTTTGCTTAAGGCGATAATCTGTTACTTACAACTTAATACCGAACGGTTGCTCGGATGACATCCGGCAGGTGGATTATTAGTCATAGATGCAGTTGGATTACAGTCTATGTATTACGTTGTAATGCCCAAGTGAATCTCATAGTGATCCTCATGACATTTGTATGCTTGCTTTATTCTATCAATTGCCCAACTATAATTTGTTTGCCTAGCATGTTATTTATCTTATAGAGAGACACCTCTAGTGAACTGTGGACCCCGGTCCATTCTTTTACATTGTTATTACCGTTTACCATTTACTTGCATTATTTACATTCTCGCAAACTACTATGTTTTACCACACGATATGTTTAATCCTTTGTTTACAGCAAACCGATGAGATTGACAACCTCACTGTAAGTTGGGGCAAAGTACTTGGTTGTGTTGTGTGATGGTTCCACGTTGCTGCTGGTGCAAAGCTACGCCCCGGATAAGGCGCCATATATAAATTGTCCGGAGTTGTCGCCAAGCCAGCGAGCATCAACCTTCGGAAGTTGGTTCTTTCTCATACTGGTTTGATAAACCTTGGTTTCATACTGAGGGAAGACTTGCTGCTGTGCTCATCATACCTTCCTCTTGGGGCTCCCAACTGGGCGGTCATCTACATGCCATCAGTTGCACACGAAACAAAAGAAAGAGAAATTGTTCAACATGTATGTTGCAACACATAAAGCATCAATATTCAATATCATGGGAGCATGATTGTGACAAGTGGCACAAAAATCATCAACATGCTTGCAAAGGAACCATATTGAAGAGAAAGTTTTCAACATGTTTGATGCAAAGCATGTGAAGGGTATGCAAGTGGAGTTTGAGTTTGAACTCACAAGTATTATGCTCTCAAGAGCTCTTTTCGCCAGCTCGTGCTCAATCGAGGTTGACGTTGTTGTCCACGTACCTACACACACAAAACATAGCAAAAACAACGTGTGTGCATGGTAGATGAATGCATCATCCATCATGATGCATCTCTTTTTTTGCACATCACCATTAGCATCAAGCAAGATATCATAATATTCATGGTGGTTATGCAATGTATATGTGAAAACATGCTTATCATGTGCAAATGCAAAATCTTCATTAGTTGAGAAAGCTATGTGTAACGGCCTAGAAAAATCCCCTTTTTAGATTTGTTTGTTCTTTTATTTTTGTGCATCATCATGCATTGTCATATTGCATGTTCTTGTTAAAAATAGAATTATTTTGTGGTACAATCCTACTTTTGTTTAGCTCATATGGTTTTATTATAAACCCTCCCCTTCTTATCTTATTTTCGATTGAAACAAAACTATAGTATTTATAAACCTTGAAAATTGTTTTGGAACAAAATCAATATTTCAAAATGTGTTTGAAACCTGTTTTTAGATTCTGCATGAACCCCCTCCTTTCTCTCTAAATTTTTAATTATGAAATTAAAAATGAAGTTTTAAAGAGAGGGAGAGAGTGCAACAGCCATTCAGCCATTCGACCATTTTCTTTCCCAACGGAAGCAGCCCATTAAGCCCAAAATCTTGAGCGATTCCCTCCTGTCGCTTTCTTCCTCATACGCCACTTAATCTGAAGCTCCACTTAGCCATGTCCTTGATGTGACGGCCGCTGATCAACCCCCTCCTCTATAAAGCTCCTCCCCTGCAACCCTAGGCTACCCTAGCTCCACTTTTCCTCTGCAGCCGCCAAGTCCCAAGTTCATCTTTGCGCCGCTCCGTTCATGGCGCCCGTCGACCTCCGTACCGACGCCAAGCTCTCCTGCATGCCGTCCTCTTCTCCCGCTCGCGGGCACGCACGCCTCTGCTGTCAAAGCCCCGTTGCCGCTACCTCGAAGTTTATCTCCTCTGCCGCCAAGAACTGACCGGCGCAAGCTCCGCAATCAGTTACACCACCGAGCCGGCGGCCGCATCGTCGCCCTGTGTGCCATCGCCATCGTCAAGATCCTGCAAGCGGATGCCTTTCACCCTCCCGGTGAGTTCCCTCTTCAGTTACCCCTCTTCCTGGTCCCGGTATCTTGCTCTAGACACTGCTCTAACTGCCGTCGTTGCTGTCCACCATGGTCGAACTCCGCCCAATTTCGAGCTCGCGCTCCTTCTGCCTCAAGCCATGCGGTTGCGTCGTCCTCATCTCACAGTGCGAGCATGTGCCGTTAACCGCAAGCCCCACCGACGAACACCTCGACGCCAGATGTTCCGTCCCTGATGCCGAGGACCTTCTCCCCCGTGCTCCTCCGTAAGCTCCGCTTTGCCCTATCATGGCTGCGGCACTGCGACGTCCTGCAGCCTCATCCCCGGCGATGCTCCATCAAGGGGAGATCCAGCACCACTTCGTCTTTGACTTCAGAGAGCCGCCCTTCACCCACCGTTGATGTTCTCTGCAAGTCTGCATCACTACCAAAGACGCCAGCTTCTAGGTTGATTCAAGTTCCGTTGTCCTATGCTTCATCAGCACCGGGCGTTCAGTTTTGTTAGGTTATCCAGCAAGGTCATCACAATATAAAACCTAGCTTCCTTATCTATTCAGATCCTGTGGGTAACACATCGGTCTAAGACCTTTGTCCCGTTTCAGCAGATCCGGAGTTCGAATCCTCTCGGTGGAATTGGACGCCACACTTTTTGCTCAATTTCTTTCTCCGGTCCTGACAGGTGGTCCCCTACTGTTAGTCTGAACTGGTGCCAGCTCTGCTTCCAATGCCCAGTCAGCCTCCCGGGTCCTGGCGGTCAGCGACCCAGGCTGGGTTTCCTTTGGCGAGAAAAGAATCTACCTGTTTCTCTGTTTTCGAATTTTTTTTGCAAGTGTGTTAAATTTGTAAAATTGATATCTTTTAAACCGTAATTCATAATAATATGTTTTATATATGAAAGTTGTTCAGAAAAATGTGAAGAATCTGAATATGTCATGCATATGCCTTTTTTGCATTTCACATCATGTAGGGACATGATAGTTTGCATTACACCTAATAAGTAACATATGAAGTAATTGGGATTTACCAAATATGGTTTTCCCACTTCATTTAATTTTGTATAGCTCACACATGCCTTGTCTTATCATTCTAATAAACAATTAAATTGTCGTGTAGTAAAACAACTTGAACCATATATGCGTGTGCCGGGATTCCGATTCTGCTTAATTTTGATAAGCTGAATTGCATCATAATTGCCATGCCATGCATACATGCTTCACATGATCATGCCGATTCTTTTGCCATAGTAGTAAGTGTGCATCTGTTGTTTGTTGTAGCACTTTGCTTCTTCCCGGATAGGACACTTCGTGGTGTTGTGAGCAACGACAAGTTCTACGGGTGTTTCTCGACAATCTTGCCAGGCAAGCTTTCCCGCCCCTTACCTACCTATAGGGGTACTTATTACCTATTTGTGTTTATGCTTTATGCTTTATGATAGCCTTTCCGATGCTTTGTTCGAGTCACTTATCCTATCCACTGGTTTCCCCAAAGCAAAACTATATACTCGCCACCTCCAGCCTATTACCTTTTGCTTGTTGTTTGAGTTGGCCTTGCAAGTCGTAGGCATGTGACGAGGGTTAACTCAACAAATGTCCAAGATGAAGGACTTAGGATCGGAGAAATAGGGCGTCAGATGAACTCGAAGGTAAAGATCAGTCAAACAAGGCGTGTATCGAGAATAAATGTGGTGGTCAACTTTGGCTTACTCTCAATCTGTCCCTGACCGGCCTCTCCTGGCCCCTATATATAGGTGGCCAGGTCTCAAGGAACCGGCCGGGTCCGATACATATTACAATATTGATATACGACATGGACTCGTACTTCGACTATGATTACACTTGGGCCTAGCTTAACGGGCCTCAGGGGTACTCAAGTAACGTGCTCTATATCTATACCCTTATCAGTATCCCCCCGAGATTCTACCAGAATTGTAGATTCGGGTTGAATCTCAAATCTTCATATCTTCGACTTGATCAATCTTTCAACTTCTTCTTCTCCTTGTACTCAATTAAGAAACTTCCATTATATTATCTCGCAAGGGGTTTTGGTTAACAAGCCTGATAGCTCTGACGGATCAAGAGGCCAGTTAACTGCCAGAGCAGACACTTGTCACCTACTTCAAACTCAATCCTCTTGGACTTGAGTATGGGACCTGGTCTAACCCATTCTTTTGCCGCATTTAGGACTTACAAAGAAAGAGTTCCAGTAGTTCTCAGGGTACCCAGTGCGTCCACCAGGATTTTCTTCGCGTCGTAGACATGGAAAGTTACTAGCAGAGCGCATCCAGGTGCGTATACTAGGCCACACAGGACATCCTGGGGTCTTACCTTCACGATCTGTTTCAATCATGGCATTCAAGTTTTGTCACGATGACGCAACTCGAGAATCATATCTTGCAATCGTTTCAGCCTTGTTTGACTGTTTCAATACTGAAAATCTTCGGGTTGTCCAACTTTTAATATGAATTCTCTCCCGATGGTAGTAACATCACTATACAAGTTTTCTTTCGCCTTCTTTATTATTCTTGGAATCTAAAACTTCGTCGGGTGCGCGACCAGCGCTCCCGATGGTAGTAGCCCCCAAGGCTATAGTCGAAAAATGTTTCGAGTATAGGCTCAAGTAAAAAAAATTCCTTGCATCTTTCCCGTAGCTGCTTGTGTTGCTGAATGATATCATCGGGTGCGCGCCCAACGCTCCCGATGGTAGTAGCCCCCAAGGCTATAGTTGAAGATATTTTTGGGTATAGACTCAAAGATGAGTTTTCCTTCACTGGTGCCTTGTACCTTGCGTTTAGTTGAAGATATTGTGAGAGATAATGAATCCAAGAAAAACCAACTTGTTTTGAGCAAAGTTACACTTTGGAAGGTTTGCATAAAGCTTTTCTTTGCGAAGAACGTGCAAAACTTGCTCAACATGGGAAACATGGTTCGAAAATGACTTTCTATGAATGAGGATGTCGTCAAAATAAACCACAACAAATTTGCCAATGAAAGATCACAAAACATGGTTCATAAGACGCATAAAAGTCGATGGTGCATTAGACAAACCAAAAGGCATGACAAGCCATTCATAGAGACCAAGTTTAGTCTTGAATGCCTTCTTCCATTCATCGCCTATGGCCATGCGTATTTGATGGTATCCACTATGAAGATCAATTTTAGAAAATATAGTGGAACCCGCAAGCTCATCAAGCATGTCGTCTAAGCGAGGAATAGGATGGCGATAACGAACGGTAATGGCATTGATGGGACGACAATCCATACACATTCGAAGTGTGTCATCACTCTTGGGGACAAGAATTACCGGGACGGCACAAGGAGATAGGCTTTCATGAACATACCCTTTTTGTAGAAGGTCATGAATTTGAAGTTCGATCTTCTTTGTCTCTTCCGGATTTGTGCGGTATGCGGCGCCGTTTGGAAGGGGGGCGCCCGGAATGAGGTCGATTCGATGTTCGATGCCGCGTAGAGGTGGTAGTCCATGAGGAAGTTCGTCCGGAAAAACATCTTGAAATTCCTTCAAAAGAGACAACAAAGGAGAAGGAATCGTGGAATGATCATTAGTAGTTAGAATGGTGCCCTTGCAAATGAGCACAAAGTGCAAGGTGGATGGGTTGTGGTATAAATCCCTCATCTCACTTTTGGTGGCAATCAAGGCGTGGGTGTTTCTATCGCTCATGTATGGCTTGTGGCGCTCGCTTTCTTTGTTGTGGTTAAGTCGCTCATCACTCAACTCACTTGGAATGGCAACTTGTTGGACCCTCGCTAAAGCCTTTGCATTGTCCGCAATGATTTGTCTAGGAGTCATCGGCGAAGCGTGAAGGTCTTGTCGTCTTCCTTGAAGGTGTAAGCATTTGTATATCCATTGTGTATAGCCTTCTTGTCAAATTGCCAAGGGCGGCCAAGAAGTACGTGACACACCGTCATGGGAACAACATCACACTCCACCGTGTCTTTATAAGCTCCAATCTTGAATGTAATGGAGACGGTGTGTTCAATCTTGACATTGCCGTTGTCGCTTAACCATCGCACATGGTATGGGTGAGCATGCTTGCGTAGTTGGAGATTGAGCTTGGAACATAACTCTGTGCTTGCAAGGTTGTGGCAACTTCCTCCATCAATGATCACCTTGATTGACTTTCCATGAATGTCGGCTTTTGTTTGGAAGATGTTGCATCGTTGGTTTTCTAAGTCTTGGGATTGAGTAGTCAACACCTTTGTGACGACAAGTGATGGGCTAGTGTCATGAGTGCATAGCACATGTTCCTCTTCATCACCCATGTCATTCGCTTCCATGGCAACGGCCGCTTGGACAAAGGCTTCATACTCATCTTCGTCATAGTAGTCAATGGTTCCATTGTCTTTGGTGATCATCACCCTAGTGTTCTTGCACTCAAATGACTTGTGTCCTTGAACGTCCCACTTGAAACAAGTTACTTGGGTGGTGCCGATGATGCTTTGGAGGAGGTTGTTGTAGAAGGTGCGGGAACTTGAGTTGTTGGTTGTGGTGGTTTGGAGAAAGGCTTGGACGAAGATGCAAATGATGGCTTGAGTGTTGGTGGAGTGCTTGCCGAAGAGTTGCGGGAGGCGAAGAAACCTTTGGTGCGCTCATACTTGGCATCTTCTTGGAGTTGGCGCTCGGCTCGAGTTGCTTTGATAAGGATCACGCCGGTGATCCTATGAGTTTTGTCCCGATCTTTCACAGCGAGTCTACCCGGATAGAAATCTTCCAATAACGTGAAGAACGTCACCTGAAGAAGAGGAACGAATCCAGCAAGCAACGTGATGAAGATCACCATGCCTCAAACCTGAGCCTGATAATTCTTGATGAACACAAGAACCCTCGCAGCAATCTTTATTTGATAACACGGCATCGCCGTTTCCCCGGAGGGATGATACACAGTGGAGCACACGATGGTTTTTGACTAAACAACTGAACTCCCCTAAACCCTAGATGGCTAGCCTCCTTATAGATGGCTAGAAAACTATTGGGCTTGGACAGGCCCAAACCCAACACACACAAAACCCTAAGTGGACCACAACTTAACCTAGCTACGAAATAACATAAGCATGAATATAAATTGCTGACACAACCTTAGACTAATTATTACATATCGTAGGTCGTCCTGGCGTGCCAATCTGCAATGAGCTGCCCTCATCTTGGTGGAGTCCTAAAATTTGGCTTCACCTCCTCCTTCATGCCCATATCATCCTCCCCCCCTTCAAAAAGCATTGTCCCCAACGCGTGAGGGTCTGCTCGAAAGGGTAGCGGAATATCAACAATAGCATCATGCATATTCACCATCTTCAAGTCTTGCTTGCCTTCCTCACCACATCCTCCCTCTTGGCCTGCTCGAGTTGATACAGCTCTGATGAGGACATCCCTACTATTGTTCCATCTCCACTTCGTGATGATGACAAGCAAGTTGCTGCAAAGAAGAAGTCCAATGATGAAATCAGAATTGGACCTATCACAAGAGCTCATGCAAAGTTAATAGAACAACAGGTGAATTTGCTCCTAATAGAATCTGATTATTTTGTTAATGAGAATTGTTTACTGCCTAAGTCTTTGTGTGTTTGCATACTCAGGTTCATGGGAGAAGAAGGCATAGCACGAGGGAGCGAGGAGTTGAAGCAGCTAGAGCAAGACGTGATGATCATGCCCATGGACGCGAGGGAGGAGAGGGAGGCCGGCGACCAGCATGAGGAGGAGGAGGACATCACGCAGGAGGCTGCATATGGCGTACCACCAAGTGTTTGTGCGCCATACACCTAAGGCCTGCACGCCTAGTTGGCTGCACCCAACCATTGGGTCAGTTTGTATCACATAAGGTTGAGTCGAACCACGTTAGAGGACCAGGTCAGGTCGGCTGCCCTTTGGCCAGCCGCACCCCCCATATAATAAGTGCCTATGCGCCATAGAAGAGGTTAGACCACGTTTAAAACAAAACCCTAGTTCTTGAGACTGCTCTAAGCATTCATCTTGAATTCTTGTCTCCAATTCGTTTTGATCTGGAGATTACATACTGCAAGTTAAGTGTGATCTGCTGTTCCATTGGGAATCAGTGAATTGCAATTATACCGTTTCGTGGTCGACGGCCACGTTGCGCAAGTGTGTGAAGTCGTGAATATCCGAAGGGTAGAGAGCTGTTGCATTGGCATCAGGGATCTAGCGAGGAGAGATCATCGGCGACACCAGGTTATCTATCATCGTCATCATCGTTACCGCAAGCTTACTGAGAAGATCGGGCCACCCCATATCATCTTGGTATCGGTGCGTGTGAATTTTGAGATAGGACCATACAAGGATTCCATTGAGTTTGATGTGGTTCCTATGACTGTTTGTCACCTACTACTGGGTCGGCCATGGCTGTATGATTGCCATGTGCAACACAATGGCCGAGCCAATACCTATCACTTGGAGTTCAAGGGCAAGAAAATTAATCTACAGCCTATGTCACCGCAGCAAATTGTCAATGAGTCTCGTCAGAAAATAGAAGTGAAGCTAGAACAGCCCCCTACACGAGAAAATAATGTAATAGCCATGAGTGAAAATATAACGAAAAGTGAGAGACTGCCTAGTTTGCTTATATTAGCCACCAAAGAAGACATGGTAGAATTTAGAGAGGATCCTACAGCCATGCCACTTGTGCTTATGTACAAAGGCGAGGTGTTAGTTTCTAATGATATGCAACCTGTTTCTCCTAGTGTTTCTAATGTATTGCAGGAGTATGACGATGTGTTTCTAGAGGAGGTGCCCACAGGACTGCCACCATTGCGTGGAATTGAGCATCAAATTGATTTGCTCCCTGGTGCCACTCTTCCAAACCGTGCGCCGTACAGGACCAACCCTGAAGAGACAAAGGAAATACAGCAACAAGTACAAGCGCTTCTGGACAAGGGGTATATTCGTGTTTCTCTTAGCCCTTGTGCTGTTCCTGTTATTTTGGTGCCTAAGAAAGATGGTACATGGCGCATGTGCGTAGATTGTAGAGCTATTAATAACATCACTATTCGATATCGTCATCCTATTCCACGCTTAGAGGATATGCTAGATGAATTGAGTGGTGTTGCTATTTTCTCTAAGATTGATTTGCGTAGTGGATACCATCAAATTAGGATGAAAGAAGGGGATGAATGGAAAACTGCTTTCAAAACTAAATTTGGTTTATATGAGTGGCTAGTTATGCCTTTTGGTCTTACTAATGCACCTAGCACATTCATGCGCTTAATGAATCATGTTTTGCGAGAGTTTATTGGTCGTTTTGTGGTTGTATATTTTGATGATATACTTATTTATAGCCGCACTGAATCTGAACATTGTGAGCATATTAAACAAGTTTTGCAAGTGTTGCGTGATGCTAAATTGTATGCTAACCTTGAGAAGTGCACATTTGCAAAAGATAAAGTGATATTTCTGGGATATGTTGTATCTATGCATGGGGTAGAGGTAGATTCCTCTAAAATTGAAGCAATTCAAAATTGGCCTACTCCCATGAATGTTAGTCAAGTACGAAGTTTTCACGGTCTTGCTGGTTTCTATCGGTGTTTTGTGAAAGACTTTAGTACTATTGCTGCACCATTGAATGAATTAACTAAGAAAGGAGTGCCTTTTGTATGGGGCGCTGCCCAAGATCATGCATTTGATGAGCTGAAACGTTTGCTTACTTCTGCACCATTGCTTGCACTACCAGATTTTTCTAAGCAATTTGAAGTTGAATGTGATGCTAGTGGTATAGGAATTGGTGGTGTGTTGATGCAAGAAAGTAGACCTATTGCTTATTTCAGCGAGAAACTTTCTGGTGCTAGACTGAATTATCCTGTTTATGATAAAGAATTGTATGCGCTTGTTCATGTTCTTGAGGTTTGGCAACATTATTTGTGGCCAAAAGAATTTATCATACATTCTGATCATGAAGCTTTAAAATATCTGAAAGCTCAATCTAACTTCCATAGGCGCCTAGCTAAGTGGGTTGAGTTCATTGAGTCGTTTCCCTACATAATCAAGTATAAGAAAGGGAAAGAAAATGTTGTTGCTGATGCTCTATCTAGGAATAACATGCTATTGACGCATCTTGATGTTAAAATTCCTGGTTTAGAGAGCTTGTGTGATTTGTATGCCACTGATCATGATTTTGCTGAACCATATCGTTTGTGTATGCTTAGAAATGCATGGGACAAGTACCACATACATGATAGATTTTTGTTTCGTGCTAACAAACTATGTGTTCCAGAATCGTCGGTACGTTTGCTATTGTTGCAGGAATCACATGCTGGCGGATTGATGGGTCACTTTGGGCGTGAGAAGACACTTCTCATGCTCGCTGATCATTTTTATTGGCCCAAGATGAGGCGTGACGTGGACAGATTTGTTAGGCGCTGCATTGCATGCAACACGTCCAAGTCCAAGCTGAAGCCTCATGGCTTGTATACGCCACTACCTGCGCCTACCACACCATGGGAAGATATAAGTATGGATTTTGTGTTAGGTTTGCCACGCACTAAAAGAGGTCATGATAGTATATTTGTGGTAGTGGATAGATTCTCTAAGATGGCACACTTTATTGCATGCCACAAAAGCGACGATGCGTCGCACATAGCTAATCTGTTTTTAGGGACATTGTCCGCTTGCATGGAGTGCCCAAGACAATTGTTTCTGACAGGGATGTGAAGTTTATGAGCTACTTCTGGAAGACACTATGGGGCAAGCTGGGAATGAAGTTACTGTTCAGCACTACATGTCATCCCCAAACTGATGGTCAAACGGAGGTGGTGAATAGAACATTGTCACAATTGCTGCGAGCCATGATCAAGAAAAATCTGCGTGAGTGGGAGGAGTGTTTGCTACATGTTGAGTTTGCAAATAACAGAGCGGTGCACACTACTACTCAGCTTTGTCCTTTCGAGGTGGTGTATGGTTTCAAACCAATCACACCACTAGATTTGCTGCCTCTTCCATTGCATGAGAGAGTTAATATGGAGGCATCAAAAAGAGCAGATTATGTGAAGAAAATTCATGAGAAGACAGGAGAGGCCATTGAGAAGAAAGGCAAGAACATTGCTGCTACAAGAAACCAATCAAGAAAGCAAGTTTTGTTTCAGCCTGGAGATATGGTTTGGGTGCATTTGCGCAAGGATAGGTTCCCACAGCTGCGATGTTCCAAGTTGAGGCCGCGTGGTGCTGGTCCTTACAAGGTGCTAGCCAAGATAAATGACAATGCCTACTCGATTGATATTCCTATTGCTGAGTTTGGTGACATTAGCAATAGCTTCAACGTTGCTAATTTGTCACCATATGATGGAGAAGACCTTGGAGCGTCGAGGTCGACGCCTTTTGAAGGGGGGGGAGATGATGAGGACATCCCTACTATTGTTCCATCTCCACTTCGTGATGATGACAAGCAAGTTGCTGCAAAGAAGAAGTCCAATGATGAAATCAGAATTGGACCTATCACAAGAGCTCGTGCAAAGTTAATAGAACAACAGGTGAATTTGCTCCTAATAGAATCTGATTATTTTGTTAATGAGAATTGTTTACTGCCTAAGTCTTTGTGTGTTTGCATACTCAGGTTCATGGGAGAAGAAGGCATAGCACGAGGGAGCGAGGAGTTGAAGCAGCTGGAGCAAGACGTGATGATCATGCCCATGGACGCGAGGGAGGAGAGGGAGGCCGGCGACCAGCATGAGGAGGAGGAGGACATCACGCAGGAGGCTGCATATGGCGCACCACCAAGTGTTTGTGCGCCATACACCTAAGGCCTGCGCGCCTAGTTGGCTGCACCCAACCATTGGGTCAGTTTGTATCACATAAGGTTGAGTCGAACCACGTTAGAGGACCAGGTCAGGTCGGCTGCCCTTTGGCCAGCCGCACCCCCCATATAATAAGTGCCTATGCGCCATAGAAGAGGTTAGACCACGTTTAAAACAAAACCCTAGTTCTTGATACTGCTCTAAGCATTCATCTTGAATTCTTGTCTCCAATTCGTTTCGATCTGGAGATTACATACTGCAAGTTAAGTGTGATCTGCTATTCCATTGGGAATCAGTGAATTGCAATTATACCGTTTCGTGGTCGACGGCTACGTTGCGCAAGTGTGTGAAGTCGTGAATATCCGAAGGGTAGAGAGCTGTTGCATTGGCATCAGGGATCTAGCGAGGAGAGATCATCGGCAACACCAGGTTATCTATCATCATCATCATCATTACCGCAAGCTTACTGAGAAGATCGGGCCACCCCATATCAAGCTCTAGGTGGTTGCACCTCTTTTCTTCGCCAAATAAACTTGTACTTAGGCGCCTCCACCTTCTTCTTCTCAATCCTTGCTGGAACCTTGCATTGCTAAACATGAACTTGCTTAGCACGACCCTGCAAAGTAGTAATGCCTGGGCCACACAAGTGACGAACACGTCCATCCTTGCCTTTGTGCACACGTACTGCTGCTCCAACAAAACGTTTCCGAGGTGTTCTCACAAAACTGTGGCTGACTACCCGCGGCACCATATGCACCGGAACAAGATCAGCACCACCATCATCGGTCTGAACACCCATGTCAACATGAACTGGAAGTGGAACACATGGAACACATGCTGACATATCCTTCCCTTCATCAATAAGAGGCTTGACTTCAACCGGCTTGTCACTAACAAGAACAACTGGCTTGTCATCAACAGGCTTGGCTGAAATATTATCACCATCGATGATGAGGACATCCCTATTACACCACCATTATCTCCTACTCCTTTTGATGAAGATGTTGCTGCGAAGAAGTCCAATGAGATTAGGATTGGACCAATTACAAGAGCACGTGCAAAGCTATTGGAACAACAGGTGAACTCACTCTTAGTTGAACCTAATCTTTTATTTAATGAGAACTTTATACTGCCTAAGTCTATGCATCTATGTATGATCAGGTTTGTTGATAACACGAGCGTTGCACGAGGAGGACATGAGTCGCAGCAAGAAGAGCCAGACTTGATGATCAAGTGCGCGAGGGAGGAGAGGGAGGCAGGCGCACCACGAGATCACCAGAACGTCAAGACGACATGAGAGAGTCCATGATGGCGCACTAGGACAGCCTACGACATGATGTTTACACGTCTAAGGAGCGCCACACTCATGGCCTGCATGCCAAATTAGGCCGAACCCATGTATGGGTCGGTATGTACTCGTTTGAGTCGAACCGAGTCAGTTTGGGCCCAAACCAGGTTTGATGAGGATACAATCATGGATCATGCTGATTTTGAGTGTTTGAGCTGGAAGGAAATATTGAGTCTAATTGATGATTATTATAAGGTGAATTCTTTCCTAGTTGAAAAGAATGTCTTGATATCTCCGAATTATATACTACCTAAAAGCGATGTACTATGTTGTATTTAGGTATGTCATCTGTCAAGATATCACCAGCGGGAGGAGAGGGAGGACGGCGATCGAGAGACAAGTGGAGATCAAGTCTGGATGAGCACGAGCACATGATGGCGCACTAGGACTGCCTTCGACACGATGTCTACATGTCTAAGGCGCGCTATACACATGGCCTGCATGCTTAAATTAGGCCGAACCCATATATGGGTCGGTATGTACCCGTTTGAGTCGAACCGAGTCAGTTTGGGCCCAAACCGGACATGTTTTGGGCCAGGTCTTTGCTGAGGTCGCCCGGCCACCTATAAGTAGCCCTGGGTGCCCCCTCAATTAGGGTTAGACCACGTTTAGACTAAAGATTACTTCGTTGAACTGCTGTAAGCATTCATCTGAATTCCTCCGCACCAATTCATCTGGATTTGATGTTATACTGCTGCAAGTTTAGTGTGATCTGTTGTTCCATTGGGAATTAGTAGATTGCAAACTACCGTTTCGTGGTCGACGGCTACGTGCGCAAGTGTGTGGAGTCGTGAATATCCTACAGGGTTTGAGAGCTGTTGCATTGGCATCAGGGTTCAAGCGAGGAGAGTTCATCGGTGACACCAAGTTATCCCCGACAATCATCCGCTGCCATCATCACCATCGCATCGCTCACGAGAAGATCGGGCCACCCCATATCATCTTGGTATCAGATTTCCACGGTTTACTCGGTGAGCATCCACAATCCATCCATTGCATCCATTGAGTGTTTTAATATCTATCCAGAAAAAGCCAAAAAAAAATTAGGGTTCTTAGTTTTGCCATAGCCTAGATTGCACCGTTTTGAGTTTTAGTCGCTGATCGTGTTTCGCGAATCTTTTCATCCAATTCGTCGGAGTCTAGGGTCATCAATCTTTTCTGCATATTAGTTTCGAGTTTGGATCTTGTCTGGAGTCTCTTGGATCTCCTTCTTCTTACTTGGTTCAGGCGCCACATTCTCCTGTTCTTGGCGTTTTGGCGATCGAGGAGGAGTCCGGGTTTGTTACAAATTGTAGATTGGATTCTGCAAGATTGTTCTTCATCGAAGGTTTCAGATCGGATTGTTACTTTGTTGGTAGCCAGGGATCGATAGTCCCAGTCCCGCTTCAATTTTCCAGATCCGATCGAGCGTTTTCGGCCACAGTCCATCACGTGCACGTATCCAATTTGTTCCAATCGTTTTGATCGTCAAGGCAGTCCGTTCGTCAGCTGTTCCTTGTTTATCCGATTGTTTCCAATTACTTTGCCATCCAGCTACAAACGCTAGTCCCCAAAATAAAAAGCAATCGCTATTGATCATCAGAAGAGTTCAGCTATCATCTGCCTGCAGCGATCGAGTCAAAAAAAAAGAGCCAGCGCGCCTCGCCTGGGAGCGGAGACCGTCTGGGGTCCGGCGCGTGCATCGCGCGCTCGCCCGGCTCTCGCTCGCCCGACCGCGGAGTATGTCTGGCGTTCAGCGCCAGAGATCGGGCCACTTCTTTTAGGCCCAAATTCGAGATATTTCGTATAAAAAAAAGAAAAGTAAAAAAAAATAGAAAAAAGGGACGTGTACTGCACACACGCCGCACCTATATCAAAAAAAAGAAGACAAACTACTTTGTCCGTTTCGCGTCGCCGTCGCGCTGCCGTATGTTTCCGGCGTCGTACATCTCTGCCGTTGACATATTTTTCGTCGGTTTCTCTGCCGCGACAGCGTGTTACCACTGTGTCCACATAGCGTCCTTTCTACATGATTTTGATCGCTTTAGCTACAGCCTGTCTACAGCATCGTGTTAGGAGCTTACCCATACGAGACTAGCTACTTTGTGCTCATCAGGCTGCTGCCGTGTGCGCAATCTTGTGCCTGTTCATCGAGCCAGTGCTAGCGTCTCTCTTGTGCATTGCAACACGAGCTATTGTGCGTTATCACTTATATCTCTTGAGCTCTTTTTTAGAGTTGCTTTGCCTCGCTTATCTCCACCGTGTGTGTTTCGTGGGTCTTGTCATACGATCAGCACTAGGACTTGTTTGCGGTGTAATTAGGATACCATACCTACAGCTCCACCATATATTCCTGGTTTGTCGTGTGATCGCTCTTATACCCTCGGTATTCACTTCTTCACATCAGTGCATTGGTCGTTTATCCGATTTGGTAAGCATCGCTATTCACCTTGGAACGGTAAGATTCACCTTTTCTCGTCAGTTTTGAGTGAGTAGAGTGTTTCCCCATATATGCATATTTGTTGCTGCACTAATTATGGCAGATGATGTTATGGATACTGTGGAGGCTGGCAGATATCATTTTTTCCGCCACAGATATTGTAGTGCCACTTTTTGGGAGGAAGAACGTGGAAAGTATGACGGTGATGGGCTCTTTCACCATGGTGTGATGATTGGAGATAGCTGTGCTGCAACCACCATTGACCACATCTCTACCATCAATTTAATCAGCATTGAGGTCATCGAGACATTGCACCTACCCACACGTGCTAGTACAGCGCCATACCTCTTGCGTTCCTTATATGGCACCTTGCTGATTTCACACATCGCTGACATTCCTGTTACTTACGGAGGGCATACTGAGGTTATTCGTTGTGGTGTATCCCCAATGCCACTTGAATCTTGTCATATTCTGTTGGGTTATCCTTGGTTCCACACCTATCATGCTCAGCCTTGTCGTGATAGGCCGACAGTTTCGTTCAAGTGGAATAAGCAGCGGCGTGCTTGGCTGCGTCTAACAGCTGAACAGTTTCATAAGAATCATCTTCTTCGCAAGGAGAGGACAAAGGAGTTCTTCTTGTCGCCTAAGCACAAGGTCATGATGGATGGTGGCAGTCCCATTATTTGCCATCTTGACCATGGTGTGCTTCACAACCCATGTGAGAATGAGAGCCACATAGCCAAATTGAGTGAGAGTGTTATAAAAAGTGAGCTGTGTGATTCCACCAAACGTGAGGTTGAGAGCATACACTTTGAGAGTATGAGCAAAAATCAAAACACAAGAGTAGTCGACGATAGGATATGTGAGGATATTTCAACTAATGTAACTCTGTCTACTCCTAGTGTTGTTTCTTGTGATATGCAGGTTGCTTTTGAAGAAAGGGAGCCGCCTATTTTACAACCTGCATCACCGCTTTGTGCATTATCACTTGAGGAGAATGTTCCAGTGCCTACTTCTTCTGAGGAGCATGTCATTGACATAGGTACTGATTTGGAACCAGAACCAGCAGCTATGGATAATATTTGTGAGTCTACTCCTTTGCTAGTTCCTTCTAGTGATTTATCTTGCACTAATGTTTCAGCACCATGTGATAATTTGACTTCGAATTTTGATCATGTGGTAGTGCTGACACATAAGGAAGTACTTGCTAGAATACCATCGAATGACATTGTGTATTCCATCATGCTAAAAGAACCTCTTAGTTTGCGTTGTGCTATGAATAAGATTTCTGAAATTTCATATTTGAATTCTAGCACACATGCCTATTGCTTCATGTTTAACTTGATTGGTGAATATAGCATGAATGATAATTTTCTTGTCGATAACATATGCATAACCTGTGATAGAATTAATGAACTGAAACTTGTTGTTTTCAGTCCTATATGCTATGTGTCGAAGTGTTTTTGCTATGGGACAATGGTTAATTTTCGAAATAGTACGATGTATGCTGGTATACTTGATGTGTTCCAGTCTCACATAATTGATTTACCTCAACTGTGTTGTTCCAATCTTGTTAGTTCAGAATCTGATTTGCTATATTCAATGTGTTTGTCTCAACATGTTTGTACTAAGTGTGCTACTGATCTACCCGTTACTTATATTTGCAATTTGAGTTGCTTCTTATCTACCAAACATAATGATCATGCCCATATTGTTGATGATATTTGTGTAAATTCATCACTTGTTTATAATAATCAGAGTAGCGCAGTTGAAGCACGGTCTAAACCAATTATATTTACATATCTTTTGGATTGGTTTAATTTAGTGCATCACAAATTTGATCATAGAACTTCATTGCGAACACTGAATTTGATACTGAACAATAAGACTATATATCTCTTTGTTTTTCACCATTATGATGATTCTTTGTACTTCACTTATACCTGCAATTTAAGTTGCTTGATGTATAGTCGACATATTTTTCATGTGAACAAAAATAATACAACATGTTATGTATACACATACTCTGCGTACACGTTGTTCTTTTTGTTCCTGCCACTTTCAGCTTACCCAAAGCCGAGGATGGCTTTTCTTGAAGAAAGGGAGGATGATGAGGATACAATCATGGATCATGCTGATTTTGAGTGTTTGAGCTGGAAGGAAATATTGAGTCTAATTGATGATTATTATAAGGTGAATTCTTTCCTAGTTGAAAAGAATGTCTTGATATCTCCGAATTATATACTACCTAAAAGCGATGTACTATGTTGTATTTAGGTATGTCATCTGTCAAGATATCGCCAGCGGGAGGAGAGGGAGGACGGCGATCGAGAGACAAGTGGAGATCAAGTCTGGATGAGCACGAGCACGTGATGGCGCACTAGGACTGCCTTCGACATGATGTCTACATGTCTAAGGCGCGCTATACACATGGTCTGCGTGCTAAAATTAGGCCGAACCCATATATGGGTCGGTATGTACCCGTTTGAGTCGAACCGAGTCAGTTTGGGCCCAAACCGGACATGTTTTGGGCCAGGTCTTTGCTGAGGTCGCCCGGCCACCTATAAGTAGCCCTGGGCGCCCCCTCAATTAGGGTTAGACCACGTTTAGACTAAAGATTACTTCGTTGAACTGCTGTAAGCATTCATCTGAATTCCTCCGCACCAATTCATCTGGATTTGATGTTATACTGCTACAAGTTTAGTGTGATCTGTTGTTCCATTGGGAATTAATAGATTGCAAACTACCGTTTCGTGGTCGACGGCTACGTGCGCAAGTGTGTGGAGTCGTGAATATCCTACAGGGTTTGAGAGCTGTTGCATTGGCATCAGGGTTCAAGCGAGGAGAGTTCATCGGTGACACCAAGTTATCCCCGACAATCATCCGCTGCCATCATCACCATCGCATCGCTCACGAGAAGATCGGGCCACCCCATATCAAGGTTGGTTTTGGGCCAGGTCCATGCTGAGGACGCCCCAGCCTCCCTTAAGTAGCCAGGGGCGCCCCCTCAAGTCGCTTAGACCACGTTTAAACAAAACCCTAGTTTCTAGACAGAACCAAGTGTTCCTCTGAAATTATTCGCACCAATTCGTATCGATCTGGTGTTTGTTCTTCTGAAAGTCTGAGTGTAATCTGCTGTTCCATTGGGAATTAGTATATTGCATCACCGCTTCGTGGTCGGCGGCTACGTGCGCAAGCGTGTGACGTTGCGGATATCCAAAGGGTTGAGAGCTATTGCGCTGGCAGCAGGGATTAGCCGGAGAGTTTACAGCGACACTCGAGTTACCTTCATCACCATCATCGCCATCTACATCGCGCTCGCTGAGAAGATCGGGACTCCCCTTATCATCTTGGTATCAGATTCTAGCGTTTACTCGGTGAGCCTCCACAAATTCATCCCCGTAGATTCATTTCTATTTTCGTCCTATATAGAAAAAGCCACACAAAAAATTAGGGTTCTTAGTTTTGCCATAGCCTAGATTGCATCGAGTTACTGGTTTTAGTCGCTGATCGTCTTTTCGCGTATCTTTTCATCAAATCTGTAGGAGTCTAGGATGCTCGTTCTTTTCTGTATATTCATCGCGAATTTCGTCGTCGTTTGATCAATCTGTGATCTCCTCCTTCTTCCCTAAGCTGGTGGCTGTGCACTTGTTCCTTCACGAGAAGTACTAGATCGACACAATACCAGATCCGATCTATCTCAAAAAAAAAAATAGCGCCTGTCTCACCCCAGCGCAGAGAGCGTCTGGGGTCGAGCGCTGCCTCGCTCGCAAGTCTCGCCCCAGCGCAGAGCGCGTCTGGGGTCGAGCGGAGCGTCTCTGCCCCAGGCAGGACCGGCCCAAGTTGTTGGCCCATGGTTTGCTCGCTCGGTATTTAAAAAAAGCAAAAAACGATCGGCCAGCCCCGCGCTCCAGCGCGGAGATTGTCTGGCGTGGAGCGTCGCCCGCCCGCCCTTGCTCGCTCGCTGACGCCAAGACGCGGAGAGCGTCTGGCCTCCAGCGCCCAGACCGGTTTAGTGTAAAAAAAATAGAAAAAGGGGGACGTACACTGTAATTACACTACGTAGTACACGCCGCACCCAAAAAAAAAGAGACAAACAATATCGCGGCCTCGCCAAGTTTCTTGCCTCGACAAACATGTTTCCGGCGTTTTTCTATCGTGACAGTTTGTATCCGCTTTTCGCCGTCGTGCGTTGTTTCTGACGCCGTAAATCTCTGCCGCGACACGATTTCGGTCATTTTCTCTGCCGCGGTGTCCACATAGCGTTCCTCCTACACATTTTGTGAGCTTTAGCTACAGCCATTCTATAGCATCGTGTTAGGAGCTTACCCATCGAGACTAGTTTTTTTGTGCTTATCAGGCTGCTGCCGTGTGTGTGCGCAATCTTGTGCCCGTTTTCCTTTGAGCCAGCTAGCGTCTCTCTTGTGCATTGCAACACAAGCTCTTGTGCGTTGTCACTTATATCTGTTAAGCTCTTTTTCAGAGTTGCATTGCCCCATTTATCTGCACCGTGTGCGTTTCCGTGGGTTCTTTGTTATACGATCAGCACTAGGACTTGTATTTCGGTGTAGTTAGGTATCCATACCAAGCCCCACCATATACCCTGGTTTGTCATGTGATAGTTTCTCATACCCTCGGTATTCGCTTCATCACATCTGTGCACGTTTCAGTCTCTACGAGTGGTAAGCATTTATTATTCACTTTGGAACGGTAAGATACCTCTTTCTTTCAGTTTTCAGTGAGTTGTGAGCGTACCCACCACCCGTTTATTGATTGTGCACTAACCTACTAATCATGTCTGCTAGTGATGTTGATGTGATGCAGAAAAAGCCTGATGATACTCCTGTCATATGGAGGGAGTATGAAGCTCTTCGTGATCATTTGGAAAGAATTATAACACGAACAACTGACGCTATTGATTCTGATATTCAAGCTGTCCAAATGAAAGTAGAAGCCACTGATGCTACTGTTAATAATATGCAAGTGCAAGTCAATGATCTCCAAACTAGCATCCAGGCGTTGACACAATCTGTCAATGCACTGCGTCTTACTGTTGAGCAATGACCCCCACCACATATTGATGCCGATGACACGAGTGCTCATGGCGACAATGCAGGTTTTGCTGCAGAAGATCGTGGTAATGGCCGAGGCAATGGTCCTCCTGTTCGTTGCCGTGGTTTTGTTCCCCTTGGCGCCCAACGGGTTCCTTTTCAGCAGGATGATGGATTGGGTAAGCCAAAGTTTTCTATTCCCAAATTCGAGGGTGGTACTGATGTTGAAGAATACCTCACATGGGAGTTGAAGATAGAGAAGTTGTGGCGTCTTCATGATTATACGGAGGACAAGAAAATCAACCTTGCTTCTTCAGAGTTTGATGGCTATGCTTTGCGATGGTGGGACAGCGTTGTGCAAACACGTCAAGAAAACAACGAGCTGCCCATTATAACTTGGCGCCATATGAAGGAAGTGATGCGGGCTCGTTTCGTTCCGCATAACTACCTCCGCTCTGTTTTTGATAAGTTACAGCAATTGAAGCAAGGTTCGATGTCCGTTAATGAGTACTATATGGAGATGGAGATGCTTTTACAACGAGCTCGCGTTCGTGAGCCTCTTGAGCAGACCTTGCAGCGTTTTCTCCATGGTCTGAAGTATAATATTAAGAGCATTGTTCGGCATCATCGGTATCGTGATATGAATGAGCTGCTACATTATGCACGTGAAGCTGAAGCACAGTTTGCCGAAGAAGCTCAGTTTAAAGCTCGTACTACTTCAGGCAGCCGTTTCACATCCAGGCCTGCTGCACCCACACCAAGTTCTCATTTAGATTTTTGTGCTCCTTCGTCGTTGCGATCTGATGCCAATGCAAAGAAATCCGCGCCTGCTGCTAGTGGTACGGGTTCGAACATGTCTACAACACGTAATCGTGATATGGAGTGTCATACTTGTGGTGGCAAAGGTCATTTTAAACGGGATTACCCCAATAGAAAAGTCATGATCGTCAATGAGGACACCAATGAATACGAGACAGGTGATGATGCTGATCCAGATGGTTCCGATGATGATGACTTTGGTCATGATGGTGTTGATGCCTATCCTTCCACCGCCAATAACATAGTTTGCTCACAGCGTGTGCTCAATGTGTCTCCTACATCTGAAAGTCAGCGGTACAATTTGTTCCAAACTAAAGCACTTGTTGGACCAGACAAAGCTTGCAAACTCATCATCGATGGTGGTAGTTGCCGCAACCTTGCTAGCAAAGAGTTGTGTGCAAAGCTGAAACTGAAATACATCCCGCACTCGCATCCATATTATATCCAGTGGCTCAGCGACAATGGAGAGATGAAGGTCAGCCACATGGTGCGAGTTGATTTCGAGATTGGACCATACAAGGACTCCATTGAGTTTGATGTGGTTCCTATGACGGTTTGTCACCTCTTGTTGGGCCACCCATGGTAGTTTGATCGCAACGTATTACACAATGGCCGCACCAACACATATCATTTGGAGTTCAAGGGCTGAAAAATTAACTTGCAGCCTATGTCTCCACAGCATATTGTAAATGAGTCTCGTCAGAAAACTGAAGTGAACTTAGACCATGAGAATGAGAGAGTAGCTCGACGAGAGCCTGTTACCTCGGTGAGTGAGAGCCACCCAGCCACATCGAGAGAGCCACACCAAAGTGAGCGAGTGAATTCTCTAGTTCTGCTAGCCACCAAAGAAGATATGAGAGAATTTAGAGAGGATCCTACAGCCATGCCACTTGTGCTTATGTACAAGGGTGAGATTTTGGTTTCTAACGACATGACTCCTCTTCCTTTTGGTGTTTCTAGTGTCTTGCAGGAATTTGACGATGTGTTTCCAGAGGAGGTCCCCGCTGGTTTGCCTCCTTTGCGCAGCATTGAGCACCAGATTGATTTAATCCCTGGTGCCACCTTGCCAAACCACGCTCCTTACCACACCAACCCCAAAGAAACTAAGGAGATTCAGAAACAAGTGCAAGCGCTACTCGACAAAGGTTATATGAGCTTAAGCCCTTGTGCTGTTCCTGTTATTCTAGTTCCTAAGAAAGATGGTACATGGCGCATGTGTGTAGATTGTAGAGCTATTAATAACATCACTATTCGATATCGTCACCCTATTCCGCGCTTGGATGATATGCTTGATGAGTTGAGTGGTGCTGTTGTTTTCTCTAAGATTGATTTGCGTAGTGGTTGCCATCAGATTAGGATGAAAGAGGGGGATGAGTGGAAAACTGCCTTTAAAACAAAATTTGGTTTATATGAGTGGTTAGTCATGCCATTTGGTTTAACTAATGCACCCAGTACCTTCATGAGATTAATGAACCATGTTTTGCGAAATTTTATTGGCAAGTTTGTGGTTGTGTATTTTGATGATATATTAATCTACAGCCGCAATGAATCTGACCATAGTGATCATATTAGACAAGTTTTGCAAGTGTTGCGTGATTCTCAGCTTTATGGTAATCTTGAAAAGTGCACATTTTGCAAAGATAAGGTCATCTTCCTTGGATATGTTGTTTCTAAAAATGGAGTAGAAGTCGATGCATCTAAAATTGAAGCTATTCAAAATTGGCCAACTCCCATGAATGTTAGTCAAGTTCGAAGTTTTCATGGTCTTGCTGGTTTTTATCGCCGTTTTGTGAAAGACTTTAGTACTGTTGCTGCACCTTTAAGTGAGTTAACTAAAAAAGGTGTTGAATTTGTATGGGGCGCAGCCCAAGATCATGATTTTGATGAACTGAAACATTTATTAACTTCTGCACCATTGCTTGCACTACCAGATTTTAATAAGCAATTTGAGATTGAATGTGATGCTAGTGGCATTGGTATTGGTGGTGTGTTGATGCAAGAGGGTCGGCCTATTGCCTACTTTTCTGAAAAACTTTGTGGTGCGAGGTTGAACTATCCTGTTTATGACAAAGAATTGTATGCGCTTGTTAGAGTTCTTGAGGTTTGGCAACATTATTTGTGGCCAAAAGAATTTATCATACATTCTGATCATGAAGCTTTGAAATGTCTGAAAGCTCAATCTAATTTGCATAGGCGTCTTGCTAAGTGGGTTGAGTTTATTGAGTCTTTTCCTTACATCATTAAACATAAAAAGGGTAAAGACAATGTGGTTGCTGATGCTCTATCTAGGAAGCACATGTTGTTGACACAATTAGACATTAAGGTTCCTGGTTTAGAGAGCTTGTGTGATTTATATGCTACTAATCATGATTTTTCAGCGCCATATAGCATGTGTACTGGTGGGAAAGCATGGGATAAATATCACATCCATGATGGGTTTTTGTTTCGTGCTAACAAACTATGTGTTCCAGAATCGTCCGTGTGTTTGCTATTGTTGCAGGAATCACATGCCGGCGGTTTGATGGGTCACTTTGGGCGTGAGAAGACGCTACTCATGCTCGCTGATCACTTTTATTGGCCTAGGATGAGGTGTGATGTGGACAGGTTCGTCAAGCGCTGCATTACATGCAACAAGTCGAAGTCCAAGCTGAAGCCTCACGGTTTGTATACTCCATTACCTGCACCTACTACACCATGGGAGGACATTAGCATCGATTTTGTATTAGGTTTGCCTAGGACTAAAAGAGGCCATGATTCTATATTTGTGGTAGTGGATAGATTTTCTAAAATGGCTCATTTTATTGCCTACCACAAAAGCGACGATGCGTCGCATATTGCTAACCTGGTTTTCAGGGACATTGTACGTTTGCATGGAGTACCCAAGACAATTGTCTCTGATCGTGATGTGAAGTTTATGAGCTACTTCTGGAAGACACTTTGGGGAAAGCTGGGCACAAAGTTACTTTTCAGCACTACATGTCATCCCCAAACTGATGGTCAAACAGAGGTGGTAAATCGCACACTTTCAACAGTGTTGCGATGCATGATCAAGAAGAACCTGCGTGAGTGGGAAGATTGTTTGCCGCATGTGGAGTTTGCATATAACAGGGCGGTTCACTCTACCACGCAGCTATGTCCTTTTCAGGTGGTCTATGGTTTCAAACCCATTATGCCACTTGATTTGTTGCCTCTTCCTATTCAAGAGAGAGTCAATATGGAGGCATCAAAGAGGGCAGATTTTGTGAGGAAGATACATGTGAAGACTAAAGAGGCTATTGAGAAGAAAGGCAAGTATACTGCAGATCGTGCAAACAAGAAGCGGAAGGAGGTATTGTTTCAGCCCGGTGATATGGTTTGGGTTCACTTTCGCAAGGATAGATTTCCACAGCTACGTAAGTCCAAGTTGCTGCCCCATGGTGCTGGTCCTTACAAGGTTCTTGCCAAGATCAATGATAATGCCTACAAGATAGATCTTCCTACAGCCGAGTACGGCATCAGCAATAGTTTCAACGTTGCTGATTTGACACCGTATGAAGGTGAAGACCTTGCAGCGTCGAGGTCGACGCTTTTCGAAGGGGGGGGGGAGGATGATGAGGACATCCCTATTACACCACCATTATCTCCTACTCCTTTTGATGAAGATGTTGCTGCGAAGAAGTCCAATGAGATTAGGATTGGACCAATTACAAGAGCACGTGCAAAGCTATTGGAACAACAGGTGAACTCACTCTTAGTTGAACCTGATCTTTTATTTAATGAGAACTTTATACTGCCTAAGTCTATGCATCTATGTATGATCAGGTTTGTTGATAACACGAGCGTTGCACGAGGAGGAGATGAGTCGCAGCTAGAAGAGCTAGACTTGATGATCAAGTGCGCGAGGGAGGAGAGGGAGGCAGGCGCACCACGAGATCACCAGAATGTCAAGACGACATGAGAGAGTCCGTGATGGCGCACTAGGACAGCCTACGACACGATGTCTACACGTCTAAGGCGCGCCACACTCATGGCCTGCGTGCCAAATTAGGCCGAACCCATGTATGGGTCGGTATGTACTCGTTTGAGTCGAACCGAGTCAGTTTGGGCCCAAACCAGGTTGGTTTTGGGCCAGGTCCATGCTGAGGACGCCCCAGCCTCCCTTAATAAGCCAGGGGCGTGCTGCGTCCAAGCTGACCTGGGAGCAGACTGTCCTTGTGCGTGGTGAATAACCAGCCCGTTGGGAACCCCAAGAGGAAGGTATGATGAATATAGCAGCTAGTCTTCCCTCAGTTAAGAAACCAAGGTTTAATATCGATCAGGAGAGGAGAGACAAACGACTGAAGGTGATGCTTGCTAGTTTGCGACAGCTGCGGACAATTTATATATGGCGCCTTGTCCAAGCTTTGCTTGCTAACTGCAACGTGGAACCTGCACACACACAAACAAATACTTTGCTCCCAACTTACGATAAGGTTGTCAATCTCACCGGTTTGCTTGAAACAAAGCTTATGAGCGTATCGAGTGGAAAATAATATAGTATGCGAGTAAAGTAAACAGTACGAGTAAAGTAAACAGGTGATAGCAATATGATGGAAATAGGACCGGGGTCCACAGTTCACTAGTGGTGTCTCTCCATAAGATAAATAACACATGCTGGGTAAACAAATTACAGTTGGGCAATTGATAGAATAAAGATAAACGTGATATGTCAAGAAGATCACTATGAGATTTACTCTGGGCATTACAACAAAATACATAGACCGCCATCCAACTGCATCTATGACTAATAATCCACTCCCGGGGATATCAATCCGAACACCCCAAAAGTATTAAGTTGCGAACAACAGATAATTGCATTAAGCAAAGTGTGTAATGTAAACAAAGCATATGCCCTTGAGCATATGAATGTTGTTTTCTCCCTAGTAGCAACAGCACATCTACCACCTTAGAGGTTTCTGTCACTCCCCCAGGTGAAATAGAGGCATGAACCCACTATCGAGCATAAATACCCCCTCTTGGAGTCACTAGCAACTACTCGGCCAAGATAGCTACTAACAACGGAGAGCATGCAAGATCATAAACAACATAGAGATAACATAAGATAATATTCAGTACAACAACTCAATCATAAACAACAATATTCATCGGATCCCAACAAACCAAACATGTAGAATTACATAACGGTGATCTCAATCATGTAGGGCAGCTCATGAGATCTAAACATGAAGCACATGGTGGAGAAGACAACCATCTAGCTACTGCTATGGACCCATAGTCCAAGGTGGACTACTCACTCATCGCTCCGGAGGCAAGCATGGCGATGAAGAAGACCTCCGGTGGCGATTCCCCTCTCCGGCAGGGTGCCGGGAAGAGCTTCTGGACCCTCCCGATCTTCGGGTCGACGGCGGCGGCGGATCGCGATGTGTTCTAGAAAACTGATCGGGTCCTTAGGTTTTTTCCGTCGGGGGTCCTTTATAGGCGAAGGGGCGATGTCAGAGGAGGAGCCAGGCGCCCTCACGCGGGGCCCGCGCGGCCAGGGGCCTAGCCGCGCCACCCCTGCGTGTGGGGCCCTGGTGGCCCCCCTCCTACTCTCCTTCGGATCTCTGGAAGCTTCTGGGTAAAATAAGACTTCCGGAACTTGTTTCGTCCAATTCCGAGAATATTTCCTGTGTATCACTTCTGAAATACAAAAACAACAGGAAACTGACACTGTGGCAACTTGTTAATAGGTTAGTTCCGGAAAATGCATAAAAGTGCCACGAAGTGTAACGAAACAATAAGCAAATGGTGTAAAAACAAGCATGGAGCATCAAAAATTATAGATACGTTGGAGACGTATCAAGCATCCCCAAGCTTAACTCCTGCTCGTCCTCAAGTATGTAAGTGATAACAAAAGAATAATTTTTGAGGTGACATGCACCTACACAATCTTGATCAAATATGTAAGCATTTGTGAGCTGGGATCATAAGAACTTAAAACATGGGCATGAAGATATAATCATGACAATAAGAACTTAGCAACCATGTTGTAAACATGCAAATGAACACAAACAAAAGATCATGAAAATGAAACAATGAAAGTCAAATGTGTGTTCAAATCATAAGGAAAAACATACAAAAGGTTTTCAGCTTGTCCTTCAAAGAGAGCAAAACATAAATGCATAGGACACCTTCAAGTTTAAGAGGGCGACTAGATACAAATAATTTAAGAACAAGTGAAACCAATCATCATGAATCAATCAATGAACTTTGGGATAATGCATATCACACTAAGAATGACAACTATGCTCTCTTAATGGTGCATAAAGAAAGAAGGTGGTGACTCAACATAAAAGTAGAAGAAAGGCCCTTCGCAGAGGGAAGCAGTGATTGCAAGTTTTATAACCTTCAAAAATTATGGTACTTACCGGCTTTGAGCTCTCATTGCCCCCATCATAAGCATCTTGAATGGTTAAAGTTAATGCGAGAACAATTATGATGCATATGCTTGACAAATCATAAGTTGAAGACCTCGTGCCCCGTGAATACGAGTGCCCAAACCTCATGCTACTTTACTTAGAGTCCCAAGTAAGGCTCTTGTCATTGTAAGTATATGCATATCATTGAGAACCGCCAATGGGGTACCTCTGTGCCCGATGACATGGAACAAGCCCACACCAAAATGACAGGACAAGCAGACAATGAACACCTCGACATCTCTTTTATTTGCCTTTTGTTTAGCTTTTTATTGTGAGATGCGTCGTTGAATGTTCACCATGGGTATGCTGCAAATTTCCACCATGAATTATGCATGGCTTAGATTGGCGGCCCGGTGTTTCCCTAACACATATACAAACTCCATGATCCCCACAAGATTCCCAATTCATTTCACACCGCGGGCATCCATAAACAAAAGATCACGATATCAACTCAAATAAGAAGTGCAATGTTGAAAGCTTGCCCCATGACAGCATGGATGGGCTAGAATCCAACTTACAACTTGCAAGCATAACAACTCAACATAAGAGACCACAATGTCAAATTTTTAAGAACAGGAAAAAGTAAAGTGTGTCTTCCGGTTCGTGAGAGCTTTACTGTCCGAATTTCGCATAACACTGGTAAGAGTTTAATTTGAAGAGAAAATAAAAGCAAGTCAAATTTACTTGGAATAGCAAATTGCTAGTAGGTATGTATGGTGGACACTTTGGAAAACTTTGGATTTTAGGAGTTGGATGCACGAGTAGAGCTCATACTCAGTACAAGGTGAGGGCTAGCAAAAGACTGGGAGCGACCAACTAAGAGAGCAATAATGGCCATAATCATGCAAAGCGACAAAGCGACATTAAAAGAAGCATAAGATGGCATCAAAAGTCAAAAACTAAATGATCATGAAGGCTGTTGGCAACTTTTTAAGAGTCTAACATGTGTGAGCATGCGCCAAGTCAACCCAAATAAAGCATCAAGGAGAAAACCAAAATAATGCTTCCATACAATAAAAACAACGCATGATTTTTTTTAAAGGCTCATTAAGCAATCTTAGTTATTTGAGACAAGTCATGCTACAGCAAAACCACTAAGCATACTATCAAAAAGACATCAAGCATGACATGAAAAAGCCTAAGCCGCAGTCTACACAAGCTCCTTCTTGTACCACTATTTTGCACAAAGCTTTTTCTCTTTTCCAACACCATTTGAAATTTTTATAAACACCTCTTTTGATGACAACTAATAAAGATCAGAGGCAAAAATACACCTTGATGAAAATATATGACAAGGTCTGAACGCAAATCAAGGCGAAAACGAAAACCAAAAGCAGTAGCAGAAAAAGAAGAACACTCGATTTTAAATAAGAGTGAAAACTAGAGCGTTCTTGGCAAATGAAAAGCAAGGCAACTTCTCCAAAAGAAATTTGTTGGGGTCCAACCATTTATTGCAGCAAACAAACAAACTAAACCAACTAATAAAACTAAAACAACTGACGCTCCAAGAAAAACACATAGTGCATGAAGCAATAAAAATATAGTGTCTTGAAAGGTGACCTGATTTTTGCCAATGAAGAAGGGGTGCCTCGGGGGCATCCCCAAGCTTTGACGCTTGTACTTCTTGGATATTTCTTGGGGTGATGCATGGGCATCCCCAAGCTTGAGCTTTTGTCCATTCTTCAACTCATCTCATCATTCTCCAATCCCTACACTTGAAAACTTCCTTCATATACAAAACTAAACACAATTCTATTAGCAACATTAGTGCAAGCATAACATATAATCAATCCTCTTTTTGCTTCAGGTTTCAACTCAAAACCACCACATATATAGCAAATACTACTGTAGCAACCTCCCTAAAAGTTCCCTCATCAAAAGAACTCAAAAGAAAGCGATAAAGTGGCAAACACAAATATTGGCAGAAATCTGTCAAAACTGAACAGCTGACAAAGGTCGAATTTTTTAGGGATTTTCTGTTGCTCAAATCAAAAAGTGTTCAACTAACAAAAGTTTGTATATAACCTGGGGCATAAGCACAAGAAATCGAGGTCCAAAAGATAAACAGAGAATTTTCACGAATTTTTACGGTGCAGCACCGAAAACAGTTTCAGGACAGCAACATCCCCAAATCTTTACCTCACTCAAATTAGAGGCTTCTCTTGGCACAAAAACGAAATAAAAAGGATAAGGAGCGGTCATTACAGTAGTAATGACTTCCAAGACTCAAATAAAAGAAAAAGTACTGAAAAGGAAACATTGGGTTATCTCCCAAGAGTGTTTTTCTTTAACGCCTTTGAGCTAGGCGCAGAAAATTGCGAATCAAGTAATATCAATAGATGAAGTGCTAGGATCAGCACGTGCCTTACGTCTTCCTTTCTTACCTTTGCTCTTGACTCTAGGAAAGACATGGTTATTGCAAGGTGGAGAGATAAATCTTATATTGCCTTTTCCCACATCGATGACGGTGCCCAGGAGCTTCAGAATGGATCTTCCAAGTGTGATTTGTCCTTTTCCTACACATTCAATGACAAGATAATCAGTAGATATCATTCTTCCTAGGACTTTTGTAAAAACTCCTTCAGCTATTCCAAGGGGAAATATAGTGGCATTGTTAGTAAGAGAAATTCCTTCTCCTCCCTCAGAAAGCTTCCAAAGGCTCAAAGATTCATAAACATCCTTTGGCATGAGACAAAATTCAGACATAATATCACAACGAGCATGAAAAGTTTCACCACTAATGGTGATTTTTATCGTAGGATACCAACTCGAAGGTTCAGTATTTGTTGGCACATAATCAAAATGCTGGCGCAAAGTATTGTAGCAAGAATTCAAACTAGCAGTGCGAGTCTCAAGAGTATCAAGTCTATTAAAAATGCACACAAGAGAGGAATCAAAATAGGTTGGCATGCTATAAATTGTAATCAACTTTTTTATAATATTGAAAGCTTGATCTCCATCACAATGAAGGAAATCTCCTTCAGCAGTAGCATCCAAAGCATATCTATAACGAAGAGAAAGTCCAAAGTAAAAGCTACTAAGAAGCAAACTCAAAGTCATTTTAGGTTCAGTTTTTCCATGCCAATCATAAATTCTAGACCAAGCTTCTTTAAAGCTTTCCTCATCTTTCTGCTTAAAAGTAAAAATCATGTCCTCGGGCGACATAGTAGTAACAACTGAACTAGATATAATAAACTAAAAGTAAAGAAATAGCAACTACCAAGGATTCTAATTTTTTGGGGTTTTTGATATAAAACGATGCAGGTAAAATAAATAAAGTAAAGCAAAACAATAAAACAAAGTAAAAGATGTGTGTGCGAAAAACTCCCCTCGCAGAAGTCTTCTCTTCCTCCCCGGCAACGGCGCCAGAAAATTAGCTGCTGCATCCAAGCTGACGTGGGAGCAGACTGTCCTTGTGCGTGGTGAATAACCAGCCCGTTGGGAGCCCCAAGAGGAAGGTATGATGAATGTAGCAGCTAGTCTTCCCTCAGTTAAGAAACCAAGGTTTAATATCGATCAGGAGAGGAGAGACAAACGACTGAAGGTGATGCTTGCTAGTTTGCGATAGCTGCGGACAATTTATATATGGCGCCTTGTCCAAGCTATGCTTGCTAACTGCAACGTGGAACCTGCACACACACAAACAAATACTTTGCTCCCAACTTATGATGAGGTTGTCAATCTCACCGGTTTGCTTGAAACAAAGGTTATGAGCGTATCGAGTGGAAAATAATATAGTATGCGAGTAAAGTAAACAGTATGAGTAAAGTAAATAGGTGATAGCAATATGATGGAAATAGGACCGGGGTCCACAGTTCACTAGTGGTGTCTCTCCATAAGATAAATAACACATGCTGGGTAAACAAATTATAGTTGGGCAATTGATAGAATAAAGATAAACGTGATATGTCAAGAAGATCACTATGAGATTTACTCTGGGCATTACAACAAAATACATAGACCGCTATCCAACTGCATCTATGACTAATAATCCACTCCCGGGGATATCAATCCGAACACCCCAAAAGTATTAAGTTGCAAACAACAGATAATTGCATTAAGCAAAGTGTGTAATGTAAACAAAGCATATGCCCTTGAGCATATGAATGTTGTTTTCTCCCTAGTAGCAACAGCACATCTACCACCTTAGAGGTTTCTGTCACTCCCCCAGGTGAAATAGAGGCATGAACCCACTATCGAGCATAAATACCCCCTCTTGGAGTCACTAGCAACTACTCGGCCAAGATAGCTACTAACAACGGAGAGCATGCAAGATCATAAACAACATAGAGATAACATAAGATAATATTCAGTACAACAACTCAATCATAAACACCAATATTCATCGGATCCCAACAAACCAAACATGTAGAATTACATAACGGTGATCTCAATCATGTAGGGCAGCTCATGAGATCTAAACATGAAGCACATGGTGGAGAAGACAACCATCTAGCTACTGCTATGGACCCATAGTCCAAGGTAGACTACTCACTCATCGCTCCGGAGGCAAGCATGGCGATGAAGAAGACCTCCGGTGGCGATTCCCCTCTCCGGCAGGGTGCCGGGAAGAGCTTCTGGACCCTCCCGATCTTCGGGTCGATGGCGGCGGCGGATCGCGATGTGTTCTGGAAAACTGATCGGGTCCTTAGGTTTTTTCCGTCGGGGGGTCTTTATAGGCGAAGGGGCGATGTCAGAGGAGGAGCCAGGCGCCCTCACGCGGGGCCCGCGCGGCCAGGGGCCTGGCCGCGCCACCCCTGTGTGTGGGGCCCTAGTGGCCCCCCTCCTACTCTCCTTCGGATCTCTGGAAGCTTCCTGGTAAAATAAGACTTCAGGAACTTGTTTCGTCCAATTCCGAGAATATTTCCTATGTATCACGTCTGAAACACAAAAACAGCAGAAAACAGGAAACTGGCACTGTGGCAACTTGTTAATAGGTTAGTTCCGGAAAATGCATAAAAGTGCCACGAAGTGTAATGAAACAATAAGCAAATGGTGTAAAAACAAGCATGGAGCATCAAAAATTATAGATACGTTGGAGACGTATCAGGGCGCCCCCTCAAGTCGCTTAGACCACGTTTAAACAAAACCCTAGTTTCTAGACAGAACCAAGTGTTCCTCTGAAATTATTCGCACCAATTCGTATCGATCTGGTGTTTGTTCTTCTGAAAGTCTGAGTGTAATCTGCTGTTCCATTGGGAATTAGTATATTGCATCACCGCTTTGTGGTCGGCGGCTACGTGCGCAAGCGTGTGACGTTGCGAATATCCAAAGGGTTGAGAGCTGTTGCGCTGGCAGCAGGGATTAGCCAGAGAGTTTACAGCGACACTCGAGTTACCTTCATCACCATCATCACCATCTACATCGCGCTCGCTGAGAAGATCGGGACTTCCCTTATCAATCGATGCTTTTCGCATCATGCTCCTCATGCTGCACCTTAGCTAGCCTTGGTTGCGGCTTAGCGTTATGCAACTTCTCCTTGCGAACCACCAACACAACATCGGACTTGATTTGATCATGTCTCATAGGCTTCAAAGTCCGCTGTTTGCCATCATGCACGAAAGAATATGTATTTGCTCTCCCAGCATGCATAGCATTACGATCATACTACCAGGGACGTCCAAGTAATAGCCCACACACCTCCAATGGCAACACATCGCATTCCACCTCATCAACATAGTCATCAACTGTAAATGGCACACGCACCTTGTGAGTAATCTTCAGCATACCACAGCTATTAACCCACTCAACATGCCTCGGTGCTGGAATACGCCATGTGGATAAACCCAAAGCCACCACAACTGACTTGCTAATGCCATTACAGTAACTACCACTGCCAATCATCAACTTGCATGCTTTGCCTTTGATTATGCACTGTGCCTGAAATAAATTCCATCGCTGGCCTCTATCCGCTGTCATACAAGTCTCATTATGTACTCTTTTGAGTTGCATATTCAGCCCACTCAATGGTACAATCTCCTCCACGACATCCATTACAACATCAGCCTTCGTATCCGCGGAAGGAACAGTTGTGGTCGTAGCCTGACTGGCCTGCTTTACCATACAATCTGCTGGCACGAAACACTGCCTCAAAAGACTCTTCAATTCTTCCCAACTGCAGGTAGAACTTTGGCCTTTTTGGTGCATATCATACTTGTAGCGCTTCTACCAAGCTGTAGTTATTTGATCAAAGCGATCAACAGCTGCAGTGTAACGAGTAATTGGCCCATAATCTAGAGAACGTGGCAGTAACCAACGGTCCATCACATCCTCCCATGCTAAATATTCTTGTGGCGTAGCATCAAACTTTAGCCAAAGCCTTCTCAAACCTCCCAATGCTCGGGTTGCAGCAACAGCAGCAGGGTTAAAAATGGGTGCTTCATCCGCTTCGCCCAGCCAACGATCTTGATAAAAAACTGGTTCCTTCGTAGAAACATCCGCATCAACATCTCCTACCATAGCTGAATTGCTCGCTGATTCCATCTAAACAGATCTGGCTATGTAATTCTATAGGTAGCTGAATACTAGTACTAGCTGAATACTGTCAGGGGCGCAGGCGGAGCGATCCTCGATCGCTAGGCGCGCCAGGGGACAGACCGTCTCCGTCCTATGGCGAGCACTTGAGATGGGCCGGCCCAGTAGGGACTGTTGGCTGACCGAGCCAGCTGCCAGGCGGGCGCGGGCGACGACCCTCGCTCGAAAGTAGTGACGCGCGGGTCGACCGAGAGATCCCGTGATGCCTGGGATCCAGGAGCGAGTGATCTCTCCTTTTTTTTCTCGCGAGGATACATCGGAGCTGCCCAACAAACGAAGCAATCCACCGTCTCCGTCTCTGTTCGATCTAGGCTCTTGGGCCGGCCCACTAGGCAAGACGCGTGATCCAGGCGGGGCTCGAGCGCTGGCGCCGCAATCCCAAGACGCGGGCAACGCGTCGCCCAGGGGCAGACGGTCTCCGCGAGCAGGCACGCCTGGAGTAGCGATCGAAACTCCTTTTTTTTTTAACTTAACTCGATCGAATCTAGAATCTCCACGGCTGCCTCGTCTCATGGTAGATCGATCCTGATTGACCACGGAAACCGATCGGATCTCGTCAAGATCGAAAATCAGCTGCAAACTTTTTGTCAATGTGAAAACCTCTGATCTGAAAACCTGTGATCAACACCACTTTGCAACCAATATGATCTGTAAACTACCCGAGAAAGAACAATCCGCAGATCAGCAATCAACAGAAAACACTCACCGTGATCAACCTAGTAATCTGATACCACATGATAAGGATCACGCCGGTGATCCTATGAGTTTTGTCCCGATCTTTCACAGCGAGTCTACCCGGATAGAAATCTTCCAATAACGTGAAGAACGTCACCTGAAGAAGAGGAACGAATCTAGCAAGCAACGTGATGAAGATCACCATGCCTCAAACCTGAGCCTGATAATTCTTGATGAACACAAGAACCCTCGCAGCAATCTTTATTTGATAACACGGCAGCGCCGTTTCCTCGGAGGGATGATACACAGTGGAGCACACGATGGTTTTTGACTAAACAACTGAACTCCCCTAAACCCTAGATGGCTAGCCTCCTTATTGATGGCCAGAAAACTATTGGGCTTGGACAGGCCCAAACCCAACACACACAAAGCCCTAAGTGGACCACAACTTAACCTAGCTACGAAATAACATAAGCATGAATATAAATTGCTGACACAACCTTAGACTAATTATTACATATTGTAGGTCATCCTGGCGTGCCAATCTGCAATGAGCTGCCCTCATCTTGGTGGAGTCCTAAAATTAGGCTTCACCTCCTCCTTCATGCCCATATCATGCTTTGTGTACATGATCACACACGGTGGTGTAAGGTAGGAACTCCACAATGCGCTTGATGGGATGGTTCAATCCATTGAAGAAGCGTGCCAATGTTTGTTCTTCTTTCTCCTCCAACTTGAGGCGCATCATAGTCAATTGCATTTCTTTGTAGTATTCTTCCACGGACTTAGTGCTTTGATTTAACTTTTGAGGCTTGTTGAAAAGGTCACGGTTGTAATGATCCGGTACGAAGCGGGTTTGCATTTCAAGCTTCATGCCTTCCCAAGTGTCAATTGGTTCCATGAGGTCTTCTTCTCGTTTGGCCACCACTTGTTCCCACCAAATATTGGCGTAGCCCTCAAACTCAAGGGAAGCCATGGCGACTTTCTTCTTGTCGGAGTAATTGTGCATTCGGAAGATCTTGTCAACCTTGATGGCCCATGAGAAGTAAGCATCGGCGCCATCGGCGCCCGTGAACTTTGGTATGGTGAACTTGAGTTTGCCAAACTTGTCGTCCGCATCATATGGGCGATGAGGAGGTCATGCATCATCATCATCATCAAATTGTCGACGCGGAGGTCTTGCAAAAACGTGTAGGTCTTGGTCACGGTGGCGATGTTGTGGTTGGGGACACGGTTTCTCATCATTGTGTGGGCGGTGTCGGCGAGGTTGCACACTATCTTCACTTAACGCCCCTTGGCGATCATGTTGAAGTTGAAACTCATGGCGGCGATGCTGGTCATGGTGTCGGCGTCCATCTTGATCATGGAGAATTGAGCGGTGACCATCATGGTCATGTTGAAGATGACATCGACCATCTTGTTGTGGAGGTCGACCGATGGGCCCGGTGGCATGGGGAACTTGTGGACGGTCCACATGAAGAAGTTGTCGTTCTTGATTGAGAATTGGTTGTGAGTCACGGTGAGCTTGACCTTGAATAGGATGCTCTGCTTGGGGTTGATCTTGATTGACAATGTGTGGATCTCCTTGGTGTGCTTGGCCTTGGGGTGGGTGGTCCGCTTGGGGACGCTCTTGAGTCTCCCGGCGGGGAGCGTCATGGTGGGGATGCGTGGGAGGCGGAGGACGAGGTTGTTGGAGTTGCACATGGTAATCCGCATGGTTGGAGTGGGAAGAAGATCTTGATGAGCACGACCTTGAGCGGTGACGTTGTCGTGCCAAGTTGTCCAAAGATGAAATGACTTGATCCAATTTTGTGGATAGCGTTGCTTGTTCTGCTTTCATGGCGTGGAGCATGGCGTTGGAGTCTTCAATCCTTTCGTTGAGCGTGGCATGTGAGTCCATTATTCTTGCGTCGAGCCTTGCGTGCGAGTCCTCAAGTCCGTCGAACCTTTTGTTGATGTCGCGCTTGAAGGTGGCGAGGTCCTTGTCGGTGGCTTGTTGATGTCCTTGTGTGGTGAATAAATGATTGTCGGTGGAAAGCATGTTGGCCTCAAGTCGTTGGAGTGAGGCATTGATGTTCCCGAACGTTGAAGCATTGGTAGCTTGGAGGGCGTCGAGGCGCTCGGCCAAGGACTCCTCACCGTGTTCCGATGTGTCTCTCCTAGGCATGGTCACAAAAGAGAAAGAAATTGGTGGAAAGGTGAGTTGGTTAGAGGAAAATACACTTGAAACACGTCCCGTAAAAACTATTGAATTGATGAAAACACCCAAGGACAACCGTTGTGCACAAGTTAGAACACACGCAAAGAGGGTATCTAGTGGAATGGGAAGAAAAAATGGCAATGCCAAACGAAAATGATCAAAAGAGAAGTGTATTGTCGAATGTGGAGGTGATGCAAAAATTCCAAATGTCAAAAGGGCGATCAAAAAGAACACACACGTGGAGATGGATGGGGTTAGTGCGACGGACAAAATGAGCACAACAAAAATGGTCCTAACGATGACTACGCTCAATGTCGCACTAACACTCGAGAGACCGTGGCTTGGTTGCAAAAAGGAGAAGCAACGAGATTCGCACACTTGCCTCTCTTCTCACTCTCTCTTTTGGTTACAAGCTTGTGGACTCTTTTGTATTTGTGGACTATGGATGGCACACACGCACTATTTGTGTCTTCTCTTTGTTTCTCTATGTGTTTGGGATTGGGAGTATTTCTTTTCTCTTGCTCTTGGTCCACTACAAAACTTTGAAGAGCTTGGTATAAACACGCATTCTCACAATGCGGGGTCAAGTGTACGATGCTTCGCAACTCTAGAAAAGCCACTCTCAAAGGACAAGGTCACCAAAAGAAAAGAGGCTTGCAAAGGAGGGAAAAATTCCGCGAGTGCCAGTCTAGGCCGGCTTTAGCCGGTGTGTAGGTCGGCTTTAGCCGGTGGCCTGCTTTAGCCGGTGTCCAGGCCGGCTTTAGCCAGTTCGGTCTTTTTCGAGAAAACTGGACAGGCCGGCTATTTGGTGCGCAGGCCGACTTTAGCCGGATCAGACATTTTTGCGCGAGCAGTTCATCTTTGGTGGTAGAAATTGGGCACAAAAATCCTCAAATCTGGAAGAATTAGGAAGAATTAGTCTAAGGGAACGCAAAGGAAGGTAGATCAGCACTTGAGACATGAAATCCTTGGATCAAAACCACAAAAAACTCAACAAATCTTGAGATCAAAATTCGAGGCAATTTTGGGGCTATTTTTTGGATTTTCGAAATTTATGGTAGAAATCACAAACAAGAGTAAATCTGTGGCAACCAAAAGCTGCTGATACCATATGATGAGGGGTGACCTCTTGGGTGTGGCCCGATCTTCACGGATTCACGAGATTTGTGGCAGGGAACAAGGATGAACACGAAGAACATGATGAACACGACACACAAATCGAAGGCAAACACACACACACACACACACAAGATACACACTGGTTATCCTTGTTGGCCCAATTCACCAACCCATTACACGATGCTTCACATATTGCTAATTTGTTTTTTAGGGATATCATTCGACTTCATGGGTTTCCAACAAGCATCGTATCGGATCGCGACGTCAAGTTCATGAGCTACTTATGGAAGACCCTAAAGGCCAAGTTAGGGATCAAGCTCCTCTTTTCTTCATCATCACATCCACAAACGGATGGGCAAACCGAAGTGGTGAACCGGAGTCTTGGGAACCTCCTCTGTGTGTTGATCAAGAAGAACCCCAAGTCATGGGAGGAATGCATTCCTCATGCGGAGTTCGCCTACAACCGCGCCGAACATAGAATCACCAAGCGAAGCCCCTTTGAGATCGTCTATGGGTTCAACCCACCAATGGCACTCGACCTTCTTCCACTCCCGCTTCACGAGCGCGTCAACATGGACATCACCAAGCGCGCCGACGTCATGAAGAACTTGCACGAGAACACACGGAAGACAATTGAAGACCATGTCAATCGCCATACCGCCATGATCAACAAGAACAAGACTCCACACATCTTCGAGGAGGGCGACCTTGTTTGGATTCATTTGAGCAAGGATCGGTTTCCACATGAACGCAATTCAAAACTCAAGCCACGAAGTGATGGCCCCTTCAAGGTTCTCAAGCGCATCAACGACAATGCTTACGTCATCGACGTTCCAACTTCCAAGTACCTCGTAAGCAACACCTTCAACATCAAGGACCTATCCCCCTTTCATGGTGAGATGGTCGATGAAGAGTCGAGGTCAACTCTTTCCCAAGAGGGGGGGGGGAGATGATGTGGGGTGGCCTTCGGACACCTCCGCCTCAAGACCGCCAAGTCCCCCACAAGGGCCAATGACAAGAGCTCAAGCTAAAGCCCTCCATGATAAGGTGAATTTGCTCCTAAACACACTTGTTCTTGAACATACGGTGAATGGTTCGCTACCTCATGGCAACATCATTTGTGCAGTCCATTACGAACCACATGGAGAGACGACCAAGGACGAGGAACATGAAGAGGAAGCATGGAAACGCCGGAAGAAGAAGTCGGAGCAAGCGACGGACCGGCTAAAGCCGGCCCTGACATCGGCTAAAGCCGGCCACTGGCTTTAGCCGGCCACCAGCTTTAGCCGGCCCCAACACCGGCTATAGCCGGCCAGACCGGCTAAAGCCGGCCTGGCCGAGTCAACGCGCCTTTGGCCTTGAAGCCAGCCTTGTAATCTTCCCTAAATTACCAAGTTGCCCCTAGGACGTGGCTGCCTATTTATATGGCTTTCTCTTCCCCTTTCTAGCTTAGATAAGAATTAAGATAAGACATGGCTTCATGCCTTTTCCCTTAGGGAACTTGCTACTAGATCTCAAATCTAGAGTAAACCATCATCCCTCTTTGTTTGGGGTCTCTTCTATTTGGGGAATTCTATCTTGTAGTGGATCTCTTGCATACTTTTTGTGTGTAATTCTATCCATTGATTTGGTCTCTTCCCCAAGTGGAAATCTACTCCTAGCAAATCAATCTCTCACAAGGAATTCTACTCTTGGAGTCTCTTCCTTGTGATTCTATTGAGTTGGTGAATCGGGCCAACGAGGACAACCGGTGTGTATCTTGTGTGTGTGTGTGTGTTTGCCTTCGATTTATGTGTCGTGTTCATCGTGTTCTTCATGTTCTTCGTGTTCATCCTTGTTCCCTGCCACAAATCTCATGAATCCGTGAAGATCGGGCCACACCCAAGAGGTCACCCCTCATCATATGGTATCAGCAGCTTTTGGTTGCCACGGATTTACTCTTGTTTGTGATTTCCACCATAAATTTCAAAAATCCAAAAAATAGCCCCAAAATTGCCTCGAATTTTGATCTCAAGATTTGTTGAGTTTTTTGTGGTTTTGATCCAAGGATTTCGTGTCTCAAGTGCTGATCTACCTTCCTTTGCGTTCCCTTAGCCTAATTCTTCCGGATTTGAGGATTTTTGTGCCCAATTTCTGCCACCAAAGACGAACTGCTCGCGCGAAAATGTCCGATCCGGCTAAAGCTGTCCTGCGCACCAAATAGCCGGCCTGTCCAGTTTTCTCGAAAAAGACCGAACCGGCTAAAGCCGGCCTAGACTGGCACTCGCAGAATTTTTCCCTCCTTTGCAAGCCTCTGTTCTTTTGGTGACCTTGTCCTTTGAGAGTGGCTTTTCTAGAGTTGCGAAGCATCGTACACTTGACCCCGCATTGTGAGAATGTGTGTTTATACCAAGCTCTTCAAAGTTTTGTAGTGGACCAAGAGCAAGAGAAAAGAAATACTCCCAATCCCAAACACATAGAGAAACAAAGAGAAGACACAAATAGTGCGTGTGTGCCATCCATAGTCCACAAATACAAAAGAGTCCACAAGCTTGTAACCAAAAGAGAGAGTGAGAAGAGAGGCAAGTGTGCGAATCTCGTTGCTTCTCCTTTTTGCAACCAAGCCACGGTCTCTCGAGTGTTAGTGCGACATTGAGCGTAGTCGTCGTTAGGACCATTTTTGTTGTGCTCGTTTTGTCCATCGCACTAACCCCATCCATCTCCACGTGTGTGTTCTTTTTGATCGCCCTTTTGACATTTGGAATTTTTGCATCACCTCCACATTCGACAATACACTTCTCTTTTGATCATTTTCGTTTGCCATTGCCATTTTTCCTTCCCATTCCACTAGATAGCCTCTTTGCGTGTGTTCTAACTTGTGCACAATGGTTGTCCTTGGTCGTTTTCATCAATTCAATAGTTTTTACGGGACGTGTTTCAAGTGTATTTTCCTCTAACCAACTCACCTTTCCACCAATTTCTTTCTCTTTTGTGACCATGCCTAGGAGAGACACATCGGAACACGGTGAGGAGTCCTTGGCCGAGCGCCTCGACGCCCTCCAAGCTACCAATGCTTCAACATTCGGGAACATCAATGCCTCACTCCAACGACTTGAGGCCAACATGCTTTCCACCGACAATCATTTATTCACCACACAAGGACATCAACAAGCCACCGACAAGGACCTCGCCACCTTCAAGCGCGACATCAACAAAAGGTTCGACGGACTTGAGGACTCGCACGCAAGGCTTGACACAAGAATGATGGACTCGCACGCCACGCTCAACGAAAGCATTGAGGACTCCAAAGCCATGCTCCACGCCATGAAAGCAGAACAAGCAACGCTATCCACAAAATTGGATCAAGTCATTTCATCTTTGGACAACTCGGTGCGACAACGTCACCGCTCAAGGTCGCGCTCGTCAAGATCTTCTTCCCACTCCAACCATGCAGATGACCATGTGCGACTCCAACAACCTCGTCCTCCGCCTCCCACGCATCCCCACCATGACGCTCCCCGCCGGGAGACTCAAGAGTGTCCCCAAGCGGACCACCCACCCCAAGGCCAAGCACACCAAGGAGATCCACACATTGTCAATCAAGATCAACCCCAAGCGGAGCATCCTATTCAAGGTCAAGCTCACCGTGACGCACAATCGATTCTCAATCAAGAACGACAACTTCTTCATGTGGACCGTCCACAAGTTCCCCACGCCACCGGGCACGTCGGTCGACCTCCACAACAAGATGGTCGACATCATCTTCCACATGACCATGATGGTCACCGCTCAATTCTCCATGATCAAGATGGACACCGACACCATGACCACCATCGCCGCCATGAGTTTCAACTTCAACATGATCGCCAAGGGGCGTTAAGTGAAGATAGTGTGCAACCTCGCCGACACCGCCCACACAATGATGAGGAACCGCGTCCCCAACCACAACATCGCCACCATGACCAAGACCTACACGTTTTTGGAAGACCTCCGCGTCGACAATTTGATGATGATGATGCACGACCTCCTCATCGCCCATATGATGTGGACGATGATACGTCCATTTTGCATCACTATTTTGTATCATAATTTACTGTTATTCATTGATATATTTCATATTTAGAGTTGATACTTATGTTATTTCTCATGTTTCCACATGTTTGATGATCATCGGAGGATTTGCTGCCGGAGTCAGGATTCTGCTGGAAAAAGGACCATCAAGGGACCATATTTTGAAGATCAGGAAAATTCCAGAAAAATACCAGGAAATTATATTTTCCCAGAAGACTCAGGAAGCCAGAAGGAGGAGTCGAGAGGAGCCAGGAGGGGCCCACACGCTAGGGTGGCGCGGCCTGACCCCTGGCCGTGCCAGCCCTGTGTGAGGCCGCCCTGGCCCACTTCTGGTCTCGCCCCTTCGCGTACTTCATCGTCCCCGAAAACCTAAGTCAAGGGGGGGGCTCAGAGTTAGACACAGCCGCCTCTGCGGGGCGGAGAACACCAGAGAGAGAAAAGCTCTCCGGCAGGGAGAAATCTGCCGGGGAAATTCCATCCCGGAGAGGGGAGATCGTTGCCATCGTCATCACCATCGCACCGGACTTCATCGGGATCATCATCGTCATCATCTCCATCACCAGCACCTTCATCTCCACCATCACCACGCCATCCCGCTGTAACATCTTGAGTTGGATCTTGTTATATTCATAGGGGAAACTTTTCCGGTGTTGATTACTCTTGTAGTTGATGCTATTGAGTGGAACCGTTGAGTTAAGGTTTATGTTCAGATTGTTATTTATCATTATTTCACCTCTGATCATGATCCATATGATGTCTTGTGATTAGTTTGTTTAGTTCTTGAGGACATGGGAGAAGTCAAGATGTTAGTAGTGAATTATTGTTGAGAAATATTTAATGGTTTGATATTGTTGTGGTGCTATTTCACTAGTGGTGTCATGTGAACGTCGACTACATGATACTTCACCATTTATGGGCCTAGTGAGATGCATTGTGTATTTGGCTACCGATTGTGGGGTTGCTGGAGTGACAGAAACCTAAACCTCCGTTGGGAAACCATTACACCAGGGAGCGTAGGATCTTAGAGTTTAAGGTTGTGGTTAGATTTATCTTAATTACTTTCTTGTATTTGCGGATGCTTGCAAGGGGTATAATCACAAGTGTGTATTTATCCTAGTAAGGGTAGTGCGCTAGCACAGGTTCACCCCCATAACACCTATCAAACCAATAAAGACTATTGGCTTTATGAAGCGAAAGCTCTTGACAGAAACTCCCGTGTGTCCTCGAGAACGTTTGGTTATTATAATTATACAACCGACTTGTCCTTTGCTGAATAAAGGATTGGGCCACTTGCTGCAATTGTTACTACTGTCTTTTATTTACTCGCACTTTATTTACTCGTATTACCAAATACCCCTGAAAACCTGTTTGCTAGTATTTATAGTGATTCCTTGATCAAAACCGCTCATCAACACCTTCTGCTCCTCGTTGGGTTCGACACTCTTATTTATCGAAAGTACTACGATACACCCCCTATACTTGTGGGTCATCAAGACTATTTTCTGGCGCCGTTGCCGGTGAGTGTAGCGCTATTGAAGAGTGGAATTGGTAAAGGTAACCGTCGCTGTGAGTATTGTTTTTATTTTGTCTTTTATTTTTGTTTTACTCTGCTATGGAGAACTCTCCATTTGGTTTCCTATTTGGAAACACTTCTACTACTGCTGCACATGCGGCGGAACCACCACCGCCACCACATGTTGAAATTGATCCTTTTAAAATACCTATGAAAATTGTTGGGCGTATTATGGATAACTGCTATTCAGGAGATGGAACTGTCCATCCGGGTGATCACTTATTATTTATACATGAATTATGCGAGTTGTTCAGATGTGCAGGTATTTCACCAAGCCAGGTCAAGAAGAAATTATTCTCTTTATCATTGAAAGGCAGAGCTGAAGAGTGGTATCGACTACTCCAAGATGGTCCATCTATGGCATGGGAGGATATTGTGCCTCTCTTTTATTCCTAGTTTTATCCTCCAAGTGAAATTCATAAAGACCGTAACCGGATATATAATTTTTGGCCTCATGATGGAGAAAGTATTGCCCAAGCGTGGGGGAGATTGAAGTTACTAATGCTCAAATGCCCCATTCATGAGCTCCCTAATAATATTGTTATTGATAATTTTTATGCGCGGCTTACTCTTCCTGATAAGGATTATTTGGATGCTTCTTGCTTTGGATCATTTACTCATATGAAAGAAGATGCTAAGTGGAAATTTCTTGACCGTATACAAGAGAATGCTGAAGGATGGGAAAACGACAAAGGTAGGAAGTCAGGTGTAAACTATGATTATGAATGCATTAAATCTTTTATGGGGACCGATGACTTTCATAGTGTTAGCACTGCTTATGGTCTTGATTCTCAAATACTTGCTAATTGTCTTAAGGCCTTTGCCTCTTATCTTGATGTTCCAAAGAAAGATTGGAACAAATATCATGCGCCTTATAAAGACTCTTTTAGTCATATACCTGCTGCAGCTACTGAAGTTTGTACTGTTGATAGCATTGTGCCTAAGCCTTATTTTGAGAAGACACCTTTCCCTGCTAAGGTAAAGAAGTATTCTACTTTGGTAAGTGTGTCTAATAAAAGTACTAAGAAAGCTGCAGAACCTGATGAGCAAATTACTATTAAGTCTGCTATAGCTATATTGAAGGATCTTGTTACTAAAGATGTAGGGGATGAATATATTATTTTTTGTGAAGATGCTTCTAACATTCTCTCACATCCTAAAAAGCATAGGAAAGCAAGTGTTCCTGTTATTTCTGTCAGGATTGGAGATCATTGCTATTATGGTTTATGTGATATTGGTGCTAGTGCAAGTGCTATTCCTTTAGAGCTTTACAAAGAAATTATGCATGAGATTGGCGCTTGTGAACTTGAAGATATTGATGTGGTTGTTCAGCTTGCTAACAGAGAGACTGTTTGGCCTCTTGGTATTGTTCGAGATGTGGAAGTTCTTTGCGGTAAGACTAAATACCCCACTGATTTTCTAGTACTTGGTAAGGAGGCTAGTAAAACTTGTCCTATTATTTTTGGTAGACCATTTTTGAACACTTGTGGCACCGTGATAGATTGTAAGAAGGAGAATTTTTTTTACTAAGTTTAATGGAGAGTCTTATGAGTTTAATTTTTCCAAGTTTGCTAAGACTTCTTATGAAAATGACACGCCTAATGAAAATTTTCGAGTTGAACAGCTTGCTTCTATTGCTCTTGCTCCTAATAATGCCTTGCAGCAATTCATGGAAGATCACGAAAGTGATGTTTTCAGTAAGGAAAGAGAAGAGATTGACGATATTCTTCTTCGTCAACCACCATTAATCAAGCATAATCTACCTGTGGACGATCTTGGTACCACTTTGCCGCCTAAGGAAGATCCTGTTTTCGAATTAAAGCCTTTGCCTGATAATCTTAAATATGCTTATATAGATGATAAGAGAATATATCCTGTTATTATTAGCTCTAAACTTTCAGAAAAGGAAGAAGAAAAATTATTGGAGATATTGAGGAAACACCGAGGAGCTATGGGATATACTCTTGATGATTTAAAAGGAATTTCTCCCACTTTATGTCGGCATGCCATTAATATGGAGAAAGACGCGAAGCCAGTCGTGGAGCATCAACGCCGCCTAATTCCCAAGATGAAGGATGTGGTAAGAAATGAGGTATTAAAACTCCTTGATGCTGGTATTATTTATCCTATTGCTGATAGTAGATGGGTTAGTCCTGTTCATTGTGTTCCTAAGAAAGGAGGTATGACTGTTGTGCCTAATGAGAATAACGAGCTTATTCCTCAAAGGGTAGTTGTTGGTTATAGGATGTGCATTGATTATAGGAAGGTAAACAAAGTTACTAAGAAAGATCGTTATCCTTTACCGTTTATAGATCAGATGCTAGAAAGGTTGTCTAAGAAGACTCATTTTTGTTTCCTTGATGGTTATTCTGGTTTTTCTCAAATTGCTGTTAAAAAGGAAGATCAAGACAAAACCACTTTTACTTGTCCTTATGGAACTTATGCTTATAGACGTATGCCGTTTTGTTTATGCAATGCTCCTGCTACTTTTCAAAGATGCATGTCTGCTATTTTTCATGGCTTTTGTGAAGAAATTGTGGAGGTCTTCATGGACGATTTCTCCGTCTATGGAACTTCTTTTGATAATTGTTTGCACAACCTTGATAAAGTTTTGCAGAGGTGCGAAGAAACTAACCTTGTTTTAATTGGGAGAAATGCCACTTTATGGTAAATGAAGGAATTGTCCTTGGATATAAAATTTCTGAAAGAGGTATTGAAGTTGACAGAGCAAAAGTGGAGGCAATTGAGAAAATGCCCTGTCCCAGAGATGTTAAAGGTATTCGTAGTATTCTTGGTCATGCTGGTTTCTATAGGAGGTTTATTAAGGATTTCTCTAAGATTTCAAAGCCTCTTACTAATCTTCTTGATAATGATCACGGCGGTGATCCTATGAGTTTTGTCCCGATCTTTCACAGCGAGTCAACCAGATAGATAATCTTCCAATCACGCGATGAACGCAACCTGAAGAAGAGGAACGAATCCAGCAAGCAACGTGAAGAGAATCAACACGCCTCAAACCTGAGCCTGATAATCCTTGATGAACACAAGAACCTTCACAGCAATATATTTGATAAGATAGATGACGGCAGTGCCGTCCCCAGAGGGATGCTACACGCAGCACACAACTCAATGTTTTGTCTAAAATTCTGAACTCCCCTCACCCTAAACTGCTGGCCTCCTTATATAGATGGCCAAAAAACTGTTGGGCTTAGACAGGCCCAAACCCAAAACACAAATAAAACTAAGTGGCCCATAACATGACCTAGCACACAGAATAACATAAGCAGATATGTAAATTGCTGACACAACCTTAGACTAAATTATTTCATATCGTAGGTCATCCTGGCGTGCCAATCAGCAACGAGCTTCCCTCATCTTGGTGGAGTCCTGAAATTGGCCTTCACCTCCTCCTTCGTGCCCATATCATCCTCCCCCCTTCAAAAAGCGTTGTCCCCAACGCATGAGGGTCTGCTCGAAAGGGTGGCGGAATATCAACAATAGCACCACATATATTCGCCGTCTTCAAGTCTTGCTTGCCTTCCTCACCACATCCTCCCTCTTGCCCTGCTTGACTTGATACAGCCCTGGGTGGTTGCACCTCTTTTCTTCGCCAAATGAACTTGTACTTAGGCGCCTCCACCTTCTTCTTCTCAATCCTTGCTGGAACCTTGCGTTGCTGAACATGAACCTGCTTAGCATGACCCTGCAAAGTAGTAATGCCTGGGCCACACAACTGACGAACACGTCCATCTTTGCCTGTATGCACACGCACTGCTGCTCCAACAAAACGTCTCCGTGGTGTTCTAACAAAACCGTGGCTGACTACCCGCGGTACCGTATGCACCGGAACACGATCAGCAACAAAGTCATCGGTCTGAACACCCATGTCAACACGAACTGGAAGTGGAACACATGGAACACATGCTGACATATCCTTCCCTTCATCAATATGAGGCTTGACTTCAACCGGCTTGTCACTAACAAGAACAACTGGCTTGTCATCTACAGGCTTGGCTGAAACATTATCACCACTGATGCTATTCACATCATGCTCCTCGTGCTGCACCTTAGCTAGCCCTGATTGTGGCTTAGCTTTATGCAACTTCTCTTTGCGAACTACCAACACAACATCGGACTTGATTTGATCATCACGCATAGGCTTCAAAGTCCGCTGTGTGCCATCATGCATAAAGGAATATGTATTTGCTCTCCCAGCATGCATAGCATTGTGATCATACTGCCATGGACGTCCAAGTAACAGTCCACACACCTCCAATGGCAACACATCACATTCCACCTCATCAACATAGTCATCAACTGTAAATGGCACACGCACCTTGTGAGTAATCTTCAGCATACCGCAGCTATTAACCCACTCAACATGCGTCGGTTCTGGAATACGCCATGTGGATAAACCCAAAGCCTCCACAACCGCCTTGCTAATGCCATTACAGTAACTACCACTGTCAATCATCAACTTGCATGCTTTGCCTTTGATTATGCACTGCGCCTGAAATAAATTCCATCGCTGGCCTCTATCCGCTGTCATGCAAGTCTCATCATGTACTCTTTTGAGTTGCATATTCAGCCCACTCAATGGTACAACCTCCTCCACGATATCCTTCACAACATCAGCCTTGACAACATCAACCGCTGACAATTCAGAATTCGTGGCTACCACCTTGCTAACTGTCGGCAATGGAACAACTGTCAACTTCGCATGAGTAGTCACAGCTGTTGCGACCTTCTGTATAGGAGCTATGCTCTTGCCAACATCCTCTATCCGATGCACAACCTTGGGTGGCTGCTGAATCACTTCTACGGTTACCATGGGCTTTCGAGAAGGAACCACGGTGCTAGAAGGGATAAAGCACTCTCGCAGAAATTTTCTGAAATTCGCCCAAGTTGCAGAGGTAATGCTCTTCTCCTGCAACGCTTTATGCCACCAACTGTATAGCCTGGCATCCACGCGTCGGTCCGCAAGAGCCAAACGGTTAGAATCATTCATGTTTTGATCATAGGTAGCACACCTGTAGAAACCCTGTAGCATATGACGTTCCCATGACGCATACTCTTCAGCTGTTGCATCATAGGTCAGTTGCCAATTGATCTCATATGCATCATATGCTAAAACACCATCCAGCAGGTCAAGATAATCATTAAAAATATCGCTAGATTTCTTGCCACGGCGACACTTATAGCCGTAATAATCATCCGGAAAAGAGTCCATTGCTCTGATACCACATGATAATGACCACGTCGGTGATCCTATGAGTTTTGTCCCGATCTTTCACAGCGAGTCAACCAGATAGATAATCTTCCAATCACGCGATGAACGCAACCTGAAGAAGAGGAACGAATCCAGCAAGCAACGTGAAGAGAATCAACACGCCTCAAACCTGAGCCTGATAATCCTTGATGAACACAAGAACCTTCACAGCAATATATTTGATAAGATAGATGACGGCAGCGCCGTCCCCAGAGGGATGCTACACGCAGCACACAACTCAATGTTTTGTCTAAAATTCTGAACTCCCCTCACCCTAAACTGCTGGCCTCCTTATATAGATGGCCAGAAAACTGTTGGGCTTGGACAGGCCCAAACCCAAAACACAAATAAAACTAAGTGGCCCATAACATGACCTAGCACACAGAATAACATAAGCAGATATGTAAATTGCTGACACAACCTTAGACTAAATTATTTCATATCGTAGGTCGTCCTGGCGTGCCAATCAGCAACGAGCTTCCCTCATCTTGGTGGAGTCCTGAAATTGGGCTTCACCTCCTCCTTCGTGCCCATATCACTTCTTCAAAAGGATGTACCATTTGTCTTTGATGATGATTGTAAGGAAGCTTTTGAAACTCTTAAGAAGGCTTTAACTACTGCTCCTATTGTTCAACCACCAGATTGGAATTTACCTTTTGAAATTATGTGTGATGCTAGTGATTTTGCTGTTGGTGCTGTTCTTGGACAGTGCATCGATAATAAGTTGAATGTTATTCATTATGCTAGTAAGACTCTTGATGCTGCTCAGAAGAATTATGCTACTACTGAGAAAGAGTTTCTTGCTGTTGTTTTTGCATGTGATAAGTTTAGATCTTACATTGTTGATTCTAAAGTTACTATTCATACTGATCACGCAGCTATTAGATATCTTATGACTAAGAAGGATGCTAAGCCTAGGCTTATTAGATGGGTGTTGCTTTTACAAGAGTTTGATTTGCATATCGTAGATAGGAAAGGTGCTGAAAATCCTGTGGCTGACAACTTGTCTAGATTGGAAAACATTTCCTTTGATCCTATTCCTGTTAACGATAGTTTTCCAAATGAACAGTTGGCTGCAATAAATGTAACTTCGCGAGACCTTCCTTGGTATGCTGATTATGCTAACTTTATTGTTTCCAAGTATTTGCCTCCAACCTTTACAGCTCAGCAAAGAAGAAAATTATTTTATGATTTAAGGCATTACTTTTGGGATGACCCACACTTATATAAAGAAGGAGTTGATGGTATTATGCGAAGATGCGTACCGGAATATGAGCAACAAGAGATATTAAGAAAATGCCATAGCAGCGCTTATGGAGGGCATCATGCTGGAGATAGAACCGCGCAGAAGGTTCTACAATCAGGTTTTTATTGGCCAACCCTCTTTAAAGATGCCAGAAGGTATGTTTTATCTTGTGATGAATGTCAAAGAGTTGGTAATATTTCTAGACGCAATGAAATGCCTATGAGTTACACTCTTGTTATTGAACCATTTGATTGTTGGGGATTTGACTTTATGGGTCCTTTTCCTCCTTCAAAAGGCTATACCCATATACTTGTTGCTATTGATTATGTTACTAAATGGGTAGAAGCCATACCTACAAAGAGTGCCGATGGTGAGACCTCGTTGAAAATGCTTAAGGATGTTATTTTTCCTAGGTTTGGTGTGCCTAGATATCTTAGGACTGACGGAGGTTCTCATTTTATTCACGGTAGTTTTAGAAAAACTCTTGCTAAATATGATGTCAATCATAGAATTGCTTCTGCTTATCATCCCCAAACTAGTGGACAGGTAGAGCTTTCAAATAGGGAGATCAAGTCTATCTTGCAGAAGACTGTCAATAGATCTAGGAAAAACTGGGCTAGTAAGTTAAACAATGCTTTATGGGCTTATAGAACTGCTTATAAGAACCCCATGGGTATGTCTCCTTATAAGATGGTTTACGGAAAAGCGTGTCACTTGCCCTTAGAATTAGAACACAAAGCTTTTTGGGCAGTGAGAGAGCTTAATAGAGATTTTAAACTAGCTGGTAAGAAAAGGTTATTAGATTTGAGTTCTCTTGATGAGTGGAGAAACGAAGCGTATGAGAATGCCAGACTTTTCAAAGAGAAAGTCAAGCAATGGCATGATAAGAGAATTCTTAAGAGAGAATTTTATGTTGGTGAGAAAGTTCTATTGTATAGGTCTCATCTCAGATTTTTTGCAGGAAAATTACTTTCAAAATGGGAAGAACCATATGTTATAGTGGAAGTGTACCGCTCAGGTGCTATTAAGATTGCTTCATTGAAAGATGACTTTACACAAGTGGTGAATGGGCAAAGACTCAAACATTATATTTCTGGAGATTCTTATAATGAAGATGTTGATGTTATTGAAACAGTTTCTCCGGAAGAATTCATCCAAGACAAATTGCAGGTACCTGCAGAGTTCGTTTTCGAATAGGTAACAGTTCTAGTCAGAGAAGTTTCACGAAAAGCTCTTCCTTTAATATTTTTGCTGTTTTTATTAAATATGAAAAATCATGAGATGAAAACGGGCAGGAAAAGGAGTCCGTGTGTTTCTCACACGTAGGTGGCGCGGGTCCACCCCTGGCCGCGCCACCTAGGTGTGAGAACACCCCGGAACTCATTTCCGTCCCGGTTTCCTCCAGTGACTTCGTTTTGATGTATAATTTTCGCCTATTTAACCCCCCGGAGTCCCCGAGGTCCGTATATCATTTTCTCATTGTGTTTTGTTTCGAGCTGTTTCTGTCAGGAGTTGATCTTAAGCTTGGGGAGCCATGGCCTCTTCAAGCGATGACAAAGGCAAAAGACCCTGGGAATTTGTTCACCTAGGCCAAAAGTGGAAGGAGGAGCAAGGTTCTGGAAGAGCAAAGCCGAAAAACCCTGCTTTTGAAGGACCAACGAAAGCTAGGCGTATCTTTTCTCATGATCTGCAGGGGCCAACGTATCATGTTTTGGATCTTAGCTCCATGCCCGTGATAGAACACGGAATGCTGGTCACTTTTGAGTTTTGCACTCAATATCAAGCCTTGAAGAGAGAGGTAGAGATGCTTCAAGAAGAGAATCTCAGGCTTCGCAGAATGCAGGAATATTTCATTAATCCAAGGCTGCTAGCAACACCGCCAAAGGAGTAATTCATCATCGGTTTAGGCATCCCCTTGGCTTGTTCCAAGCTTGGGGGAGTGCCGCGGTATCACATCATTACCTTTTGCTCATTTACTTTTCAAGTAGTGTCATATCATGAATAGAGAAGTTATCTTATAGAATAGTTTGCAGTTTGGAAGTATCCTCCTTAGTTGGTTATCTATGTATCCCTTGGTGTGAGTTGCGGTAATGAAATATTAATGAGAAGTTTTATCGTTTACTTTCTGCACACTTTATGTTAGTTTGCAATCTCTCTTGTATGACTAGTCTTGTTGATTGGTATTGGTATCACCTTGGGAGCATGAGTAAATTTAGTTGGTTTTGGCAAACCTAGCTTGGTCAGTAGCAATTTTACCTTGAGGTTTGAGTAGAAAAGAATAAAGAAGTGTTTGTAGTTACATCACTTCAGTTTTCCTTATGTTTGGCTTATAAGCATTGTTATTCTCAAAGTTAAAATCATTGTACCTTCAAGGGAGTTTGCATGATTGTTCTTATTATATGTGCGTTTGTTTGTTTCATGCAATTCTTATGCTTGCTACCCAGCCTTGCTAGCCAAAAACCTGTACTGAGAGGAAATACTTCTCGTGCATCCAAATTCCCAAAAGCCAAGTCACTTCCAAAGAGTCCACTATAAATTCCTATGCATGGTATTTCAAGCCATTCCAAGTAAATTTTCATGTGCTACCTTTCAAAAACCTTCAAACACTTCTCATTTTGTGCCACTGTTTTTAGCTCATGAGGACATAGTGGATGGGTTTGTTATCTTCCATACTAAATTAAGTACCCCTCGACTAGGCAGCTTCATTTGCTTGTCATTAATTTTGCAAGGGAGCTGGTCAGACCATTACAATCTCAAAAAGAAAAGAAAAAGAAAAGCACTCCTCCATGGAATGTGAAAGTTGGTCGGCACCCGATGGAATCGGTTAGCCATGGTTTGAGAAAGGAAAAAGGTGGGGAGGAGTGCAAAGCTATAAAAGAGCACCAAAGTGCCAATTAATCAAACATCTCGGAACCGCTCTCACTTGTTTAGTATGGAAGATATCAAGAACTCTGTTGCTAGTCGTTGACAAAAGCAACCACCTCTCAAAATAACTTTTTACCTCTGTTTTGCAAATGAAAAGCTCTAGCACATGTTTAATCCCTGCTTCCCTCTGCGAAGGGCCTATCTTTTACTTTTATGTTGAGTCAACCTATTTCCCTCTATCTCAAGCAAGCATTTGAGTTGTTATGTTTCATTCATCCATATGTTGATTCGTTTAATCATGTTTACTATCTTCCTTGTTTTGTATAATGCTTTTGTCTGAAGGAATATATCTTTGAAAGCTTTCTATGAATGCAAAAGTTTGTTTTGTTGAGCATATAGTCTTTGCTATATTAGCTCTGTTTTAAAAAGCTCCGTTCAAAAGAAAGAATAGCTTGTTCTTCATTCTTTGACCAAGAACTAAGGTTTGCCATTGCCAATTATAGTTTACCTTGTGCATCTTTACATGTGATTCCCTTTACCTATTGCAAGTCTATATCTTATAAAGGGAAGTTGCTATCTATTATAACTTGTGCCTTGGTGAATGTAATGCCTCTTGTCCGTATTTTGATTATCGACACTTCACTCCATAAACCTGTGGTCATGTTTACCGAGTTTAGTTTTCGCTTGGGGACAAGCGAGGTCTAAGCTTGGGGGGGTTGATACGTCCATTTTGCATCACTATTTTGTATCATAATTTACTGTTATTCATTGATATATTTCATATTTAGAGTTGATACTTATGTTATTTCCCTTGTTTCCACATGTTTGATGATCATCGGAGGATTTGCTGCCGGAGTCAGGATTCTGCTAGAAAAAGGACCATCAACGGACCATATTTTGAAGATCAGGAAAATTCCAGAAAAATACCAGGAAATTATATTTTCCCAGAAGACTCAGGAAGCCAGAAGGAGGAGTCGAGAGGAGCCAGGAGGGGCCCACACACCAGGGTGGCGCGGCCTGACCCCTGGCCGCGCCAGCCCTGTGTGAGGCCGCCCTGGCCCACTTCTGGTCTCGCCCCTTCGCGTACTTCATCGTCCCCGAAAACCTAAGTCAAGGCGGGGGGGCTCAGAGTTAGACACAGCCACCTCTGCGGGGCGGAGAACACCAGAGAGAGAAAAGCTCTCCGGCAGGGAGAAATCTGCCGGGGAAATTCCTTCCCGGAGAGGGGAGATCGTCGCCATCGTCATCACCATCGCACCGGACTTCATCGGGATCATCATCGTCATCATCTCCATCACCAGCACCTTCATCTCCACCATCACCACGCCATCCCGCTGTAACATCTTGAGTTGGATCTTGTTATATTCATAGGGGAAACTTTCCCGGTGTTGATTACTCTTGTAGTTGATGCTATTGAGTGGAACCGTTGAGTTAAGGTTTATGTTCAGATTGTTATTTACCATTATTTCACCTCTGATCATGATCCATATGATGTCTTGTGAGTAGTTTGTTTAGTTCTTGAGGACATGGGAGAAGTCAAGATGTTAGTAGTGAATTATTGTTGAGAAATATTTAATGGTTTGATATTGTTGTGGTGCTATTTCACTAGTGGTGTCATGTGAACGTCGACTACATGATACTTCACCATTTATGGGCCTAGTGAGATGCATTGTGTATTTGGCTATCGATTGTGGGGTTGCTGGAGTGACAGAAACCTAAACCTCCGTTGGGAAACCATTGCACCAGGGAGCGTAGGATCTTAGAGTTTAAGGCTGTGGTTAGATTTATCTTAATTAATTTCTTGTATATGCGGATGCTTGCAAGGGGTATAATCACAAGTGTGTATTTATCCTAGTAAGGGTAGTGCGCTAGCACAGGTTCACCCCCATAACACCTATCAAACCAATAAAGACTATTGGCTTTATGAAGCGAAAGCTCTTGAGAGAAACTCCCGTGTGTCCTCGAGAACGTTTGGTTATTATAAGTATACAACCGGCTTGTCCTTTGCTGAAGAAAGGATTGGGCCACTTGCTGCAATTGTTACTACTGTCTTTTATTTACTCGCACTTTATTTACTCGTATTACCAAATACCCCTGAAAACCTGTTTGCTAGTATTTACAGTGATTCCTTGATCAAAACCGCTCATCAACACCTTCTGCTCCTCGTTGAGTTCGACACTCTTATTTATCGAAAGTACTACAATACACCCCCTATACTTGTGGGTCATCAGACGACAAGTTTGGCAAACTCAAGTTCACCATACCAAAGTTCACAGGCGACGACGGTGCCGATGCTTACTTCTCATGGGCCATCAAGGTTGACAAGATCTTCCAAATGCACAATTACTCCAAAGAGAAGAAAGTCGCCATGGCTTCCCTTGAGTTTGAGGGCTACGCCAATATTTGGTGGGAACAAGTGGTGGCCAAACAAGAAGAAGACCTCATGGAACCAATTGACACTTGGGAAGACATGAAGCTTGAAATTCAAACCCGCTTCGTATCGGATCATTCCAACCGTGACCTTTTCAACAAGCTTCAAAAGTGAAATCAAGGCACCAAGTCCATGGAAGAATACTACAAAGAAATGCAATTGACTATGATGCGCCTCAAGTTGGAGGAGAAAGAAGAACAAACATTGGCACGCTTCTTCAATGGATTGAACCATCCCATCAAGCGCATTGTGGAGTTCCTACCTTACACCACCATGTGTGATCTTGTACACAAAGCAACTCGAGCCGAGTGCCAACTCCAAGAAGATGCCAAGTATGAGCGCACCAAAGGTTTCTTCGCCTCCCGCAACTCTTCGGCAAGCACTCCACCAACACTCAAGCCATCATTTGCATCTTCATCCAAGCCTTTCTCCAAACCACCACAACCAACAACTCAAGTTCCCGCACCTTCTACAACAACCTCCTCCAAAGCATCATCAGCACCACCCAAAGTAACTTGTTTCAAGTGTGGCGTTCAAGGACTGATAGGGTAAAGGTGCCCGATCTTTCGATGAGACGATAACTATCGATTATGGTGGAGGTCGACATTGACTATCCGACTACAAACGTGCGAGACGTTGCGCCTTAGCAATCGATACACCAACTTCCGAGGCTATTGATCACGCCGGAGCTAGATCAACCTGATCATAAGGATCAATCCCTGCAAGCAATCGAAGAACCAGCAAGAATTATAGATGCAATCAAGCTATTGGGAATATAGATGAAGGCTTTATTAAAGAGGTGGGATTCTGTCTGTGCGTAGTACAGAAGGTCGGTTTGACACTTGTGCCTATGGCGAAGAGTAGCTCGTGGCTAAGTCTTTAACTAAACAAAATCAAAGTTCTAATGACGGCTAGGAGGAGGTATATATGAGGGAAAGGGCAGGGATTTTCATACAACCCTAATGGGCCATCCGAAAATAATCCTAGATGGGCCGATTTCCACTCAAACAGCCTCTAGAAAATCCCTAAATTATCTAGGATGAAAATACATGGGTTTAACCCATAAAATAAGGTGACGTAGCACCATATAAAGCCTTGGACGAATTTTGTGATTTGGTAACTTGTGAATTTCGTCCAAGCATCCTTGCATCATTATGGTGGCTTCAAGGTTCTGAAATCTTCACTTGTAGCGTCATCTTGAATCCTCACATGATTGTTGCCATCATCTCCATGCATGATCATGCTCCAATGCTTGTCCCTCTCATCCATGCTAGGCCCATCATTCAGTTGGCGTGCACGAGCTCTTGTGAGAGGTCCTTGGAATTGTGGCTGTGGGTGCAACGGTTGTATCAACCGTAGGGATGTCCTCATCATCCTCCCCTTCTTGAATTGAAGTCGTCCTCGACGCAATCTCATCTTCTTCTCCAAAATATGGTTTCAAATCTACAATGTTAAATGAAGGACTTACCGTGCCCATCTCTGCAGGAAGCTCAAGTGTATATGCATTATCATTCATTTTCTCTAACACTTTGAAAGGACCAGCAGCACGTGGCATTAATTTAGACTTGCGCAAATCAGGAAAACGATCTTTGCGCAAATGCAACCAAACTAGATCTCCCACATCAAACACAATATGCTTGCATCCCTTATCACCAACAACTTTATATTTAGCATTCATACGTTCTATATTTTCCTTAGTAATCCTATGCAATGTAAGAATCTATTCAGCACGTCGTGTAGCATCAAAATTATGTTGCACCGAAGATGGTATAGGTAATAAATCAATAGGTGCACGAGGAACAAAACTATACACAATCTCAAAAGGGCATAACTTAGTTGTAGAATGCACGGAACGATTGTAAGCAAATTCAATATGAGGTAAACAATCTTCCCACATTTTTAAATTCGTTTTAAAAATAGCCCGTAACATGGTAGACAAAGTTCTATTTACTACTTCAGTTTGTCCATCAGTTTGGGGATGACATGTAGTACTAAACAACAATTTAGTCCCCAACTTAGCCCATAAACATCACCAAAAATGGCTAAGAAATTTAGTATCACGATCTGAAACAATAGTATTAGGCACACCATGCAAGCGAACAACATCGCGAAAGAATAATTCAGCAACATGAGCAGCATCATGACTCTTATGACAAGGAATAAAGTGTGCCATCTTAGAAAATCTATCCACAACCACAAAAATACTATCCCTCCCCTTCTGTGTGCGAGGTAATCCTAAAACTAAGTCCATAGAAATATCCTCCCATGGTACACTAGGAACAGGAAGAGGCATATATAAACCATGTGGATTAAGGCGGGACTTAGCTTTTTGACATGTTGTGCAGCGAGCAATAAACCTCTCAACATCCCTTCTCATGTGTGGCCAAAAGAAGTGTGTAGCAAGTACGTCTTCTGTCTTCTTTACTCCAAAGTGACCCATCAATCCTCCTCCATGCGCCTCCTGCAACAAGAAAACACGAACGGAACCTTCTGGAATGCATAGTTTGTTAGCACGGAACACAAACCCATCATTGAGGACGAATTCGTTCCAAGTTCTACCCTCTAGACCATGCCGCAAAACATCTTTAAAATCGGCGTCGTTCACATATTGTTCTTTACTAGTTTCCAATCCAAAGATTTTGAAGTCAAGTTGAGATAACATGGTATAATGACGTGACAAAGCATCAGCAATAATATTATCTTTACCCTTTTTGTGTTTAAGAACATAAGGAAAAGACTCAATGAATTCAACCCACTTTGCATGACGTTTATTCAACATAGCTTGACTACGAATATGCTTCAAAGATTCAGGATCAGAATGTATAACAAATTCTTTAGGCAATAAATAATGTTGCCAAGTTTCTAATGTCCGAACAAGAGCATATAATTCCTTATCATAAGTAGAATAGTTCAAACTAGCTCCACTCAATTTCTCACTAAAATATGCAACAGGTTTGCCCTCTTGTAACAACACTCCTCCTAACCCAATTCCACTAGCATCACATTCCAACTCAAACGTCTTATTAAAATCAGGAAGTTGGAGTAAAGGAGCATGTGTAAACTTATCTTTGAGTAACATGAAAGCGTCTTGTTGTGCATTGCCCCAAACAAAGGGCACATCTTTCTTAGTAAGCTCATTCAGCGGCGCTGCAATGGAACCAAAATCTTTGACAAAGCGCCTATAAAATCTAGCGAGGCCAAGGAAGCTCCTCACTTGTGTGACTGTTTTGGGTTGTGGCCAACTCGAAATTGCTTCAATCTTGGTGGGATCAACTTCAATACCCTGTGCTGTAACAACATAGCCAAGAAAAGCAACTCTATCCATGCAAAAGGTGCACTTTGCAATGTTACCAAACAAATGTGCAGCACGTAAAGCATCAAAAACAGCACATAAATATTCCAAATGTTCTTCTACAGATTTGCTATATATCAATATATCATCAAAATATACCACCACAAAATGTCCAATAAAAGCACGTAAAACTTCATTCATTAATCTCATGAAAGTGCTGGGAGCATTAGTTAAACCAAAGGGCATCACTAACCACTCATATAGGCCAAATTTAGTTTTAAAAGCAGTTTTCCATTCATCCCCTAACTTCATACGAATTTGGGGGTAACCACTACGCAAATCAACCTTAGAGAACATGGTAGAGCCACTCAATTCATCAAGCATGTCATCTAAACGAGGAATACGATGACGATAGCGAATAGTAATATTATTGATTGCTCTACAATCAGTACACATGCGCGAAGAATCATCTTTCTTTGGTACCAAAATAATAGGAACATCACATGGACTAAGAGACTCACGAATATGACCCTTGTCAAGAAGTTCTTGAATTTGTCGCTGAATCTCTTTCGTCTCCTCCGGATTGGTACGATATGGTGCACGGTTGGGCAAAGATGCTCTAGGAATCAAATCAATTTGGTGCTCAATTCCACGAATAGGTGGCAGTCCTGGAGGTACATCTTGTGGGAAAACATCCGCATACTCCTGCAAAATGTTAGCAACAGCAGGTGGCAAAGAAGAAGGCATCTCCTCAGCCGAAAACAACACTTCTTTGCAAATGATAGCATAACATGCAGTAGTACTCACATCAATTTCAGAGATATCATATTTGCTAGCTAGCAAACAAGTACTTTTCAAATGAATTTCGTTAGCATGGTTCGGAGCATATTTAGAAGTACTTGTAGAAGGCATAAGTTCCTTAGCAACAATCTAATTTTCGCTCAGCTTTCCCCCCTCATTATGTGCTCTACTAGCTCTAGCAAGATCATCTTTTAAAATACTTTCAGGAGACATGGGAAGTAACACAATTTTCTTATCATTATGAACAAGAGAATACTGATTTGTGCTACCATAGTGTATAGAATTTGTAACAAACTACCATGGTCTACCAAGTAAAAGAGCACATGCTTGCATAGGAACAACATCACTGACAAAGGAATGACAAACGGGCTCCCGATATTCGCCTACCTGGTTTTCGGTCCGGGGAGGGTGTCTCACGAAAGGCTTTCGAGGCCTATCAAGGCAGTGGCCTGGCGCGGCCCAGGAGCAATACTTGGTGCTTAAGCAAGATTTCGAGGAGTCCAAGTTAGACTAGTCCTCGATTGATCCGATCTGTACTTGGCTTGAGAGACACTCCTGAGACCTAGCCTTGACATATAAAAGGCTGGGAGGGAGGTCTCGAAACCCTAGACGCTTTTCCACCCACCTCACGCCCGAGCGCTCGACAACTTAGAGCTCTCTGTTTTCGGCTAGATCCAATCTACGCCGCCACTGTAACACCATCATCGCAACCATACTATCAATACAAAGTCAGACAAGCAGGACGTAGGCCTTTTACCTTTCAAGGGGGCTGAACCTGGGTAAATCCTCGTGTCCCTCTGCTTTCGTCTGATCGCCGTCGAGTTCGCCAGGTTCCCAATACGCTTCCTAGATCGAAAGCCCTTCGACATGGGCATTGCCAGGGATAAACCTCGTCAATTGGCACCGTCCGTGGGGACGACGGGATCTGGATCTACGGATTCGCCGGCTCTATCACCCACCACCTCCAAGATCGACATCGACACCATCGTCGGCATCGCTGCGCCGACCGACGTCGACACCACCTCCAAGATTGACATCGACACCATCGCCGGCATCGCTGTGCCGGCCATCGTCCATGCCAGCCCGATGGAGCCAGGGACCGACGCTGCTGTTTCGACTGTCGTCGATAGCGTTTCGCCAAGCACCATCAACTTCACCCCGACGGCGGACGTCATCGACCCCGTCTCAGGCACTATAGGGATAACGCTCGGAGGCTATGACATGGCCTTCGGACTGTTCAACTTCCACGTGGACAGTAACGGGGCGATAGAGCTACTTTCCATCGCCGAATCGGCCCCGCTCATGGTCGAAACGCCGAAGCCACCAACCATCGGGGGCAAACCCTCGACAGGCGCGTCGCTAGCATCATCGGAGGAGAAATCGAAGCCAAAAACTTCGACCCCATCACTCGGGTCGAACGATTTCGAAGATCCATCTCCATCCCCAACCACCGCCTATTGCGTCGACTGTGACGCATACCACTACGTGGGCGCCGGAGATTTTTCATCCCATGAAATCGCCGGCTGTGAAGATCCTCGGGGGGGGGGGCACAGCAGCTGTCTACCCGACGATATCAGAGTGCGATCGGGCTCTCAACGCCCTCACACTCCGCACTGCACCGTATGACCCTGACTACGTCGAAGGGTTGTACTCGGACTACACATGCTCAGATGACGACGACGACGTCTACCCCGAAGCTAAGGGGAAAATCGGCAATTCGGCAAGCTCTGCCTCACTATGCGAATCTAACGCATCCAGTGACGGCTATGTGGCTGATTACGACTCTGACTTCGTGATCGAAGTCGGGCCCTACGTCGAAAGCGACGACGTCTATCCTCCAGCGCTGGGTGAAATCAGCGACGATTCGACCCCGTGGCCCGGGGGCCACTGCATGATGGCATCGCACGGCGACGGAAACGAGAACGACGGCCGAAACCGGGCGGATAGCGGCCGCCAGGTGCTCACGCACGACCAGATCCGGTTTGCAAGGAGAGTTTATGCGGGCGAAGTAAACTTCGGTCCCAACCCAAGTCCAAGTGATTTGGCTGCACTCCGATTTGTCGTCTAGGAGCAGAAAGATCAGATCCGCGCTGATAGGCGAGTGCTGGAACGGCGCAGAGAGGAGGCCGACGCGTCCAGCAGGAGACGGGCCGAAAGATCATCGCATTATTCTTCGAGCGTTCAGCATAGATCGAGATCGCGCACTCAGCCTGGGGCCGATATGCACAATGTCACCCGAAACTTGGAGGCAGAGTTCAATGAAGCTGAGTTGATGCCCAAGACCAAGGAAGCAGCAATCATGGCCGCAGCAGCATACATCGCTGTGAATGCGTCCAATGGCGACGAACATATGCGACACCTGCGAAATCTAGCGCTCGAAGGAGTAAGGGTGCTGCAAGGCACGCCTGGCTTAGCACATGGCGCGACAACAACAAGAACCGCTCCACCACCGGAACAAGCCAGGCACCCAGCACCAGCGCCAGCCGTAGCGTCTCGGACGCAAGTCGTCGAACCTCTCAACGGAGAGCTTCGACATGGTCTGGCCCAGCATAGAGTCGACCAAGGGCGAGCGCGGCGCGAGACGCAACTACCACAGCAGACGGGTACGCGGACGTTCTTTCGAGCCGGGCGACCTTGTGCTCCGACTCAAGCAGATAAGCACATCAAAGCTGGAGCCACCATGGGAAGGCCCGTACCTTGTCCACGAGGTCATCCCAGGAGGAGCATATCGCCTACGCAACCCGAAAATAGGGAAAGACATAGAGAACCCATGGAACGCCGCGCAGTTGCGCCGTTTCTATCCTTAGCTAGCAAAGCTGTCTCCTTTACCCTCTCTAATATGTAATCAGGTGTCGGCAGCAGTCCGCACCCAACATTGTGCCTTCGGCACCAAGCAATAAAGTTCAAATTCCCCGTCCTATGATTCAACATCTGTGCACGCTCGGGAGCTTGGCCTTTCGACCCACGCTCGGGAGCTTGGCCTTTCGACCCACGCTCGGGGGCCCAGCCTTTCGACCCACGCTCAGGAGCTTGGCCTTTCGACCCACGCTCGGGGGCCCAGCCTTTCGACCCACGCTCGGGGGCTCAGCCTTTCGACCCACGCTCGGGGGCTTCACCTACGCTCGGGGGCTCAGCCTTTCGACCCACGCTCGGGGGCTTCGCCTACGCTCGGGGGCTCAGCCTTTCGACCCACGCTCGGGGGCTTCGACCCACGCTCGGGGGCTTCGCCTATGCTCGGGGGCTCAGCCTTTCGACCCACGCTCGGGGGCTTCGCCTATGCTCGGGGGCTCAGCCTTTCGACCCACGCTCGGGGGTTTCGCCTACGCTCGGGGGCTCAGCCTTTCGACCCACGCTCGGGGGCTTTGCCTACGACCGGGGGCTCAGCCTTTCGACCCACGCTCAGGGACTTCGCCCACGCTCGGGGGCTGCGCTCTTTCGATCTACGATGGGGGACTTTTCGCCCTCCTGACCTACGCTCGAGATCTTCGCCTTTTTGTCACAGACGAATACGACACATGTACACAATACATTTACAGAGTGAAGGTACAGACACAGCCACAGGGCTAGTTCATGGTGCCGCGGCACCCTGGCTCGCTCTCTGCCGATCACTTTCGACGACAATCTGTCGAGCGATACAGTCGCCAGTGCCTCTACAAGCAGCGTAATGGTGCTCCATACTATAGCGACCACCGGGCGATGGAGGAAGCGTCTTCAGAAGCTCCAGGTCGACCTCAGGGTAGTGAGCACGCACGAAAGCAAGTGCGACCACAGCCCCGCAGCGCAAGTGCTCCCGGACAAAGGAGTACACAGCATTCCCATTCTCGAATCGATCGAGTAGCGCCGGCAGACCTTCGGGCTGATTGTTCAAAGGGAACATCACCTGGTGCACTAGCGCGAGGGCACTTCGACTCATCTCAGACAGCACACCAGCTTGAGAATCCTGTCTTGAAGAAGCGTCAGTTTCATTGCTTTCGACCGATCAGCCCAGAAGTTGTCAGCAACAGAGTTGGCATGTGTCTGAGCAGCAACAAGATGTGCGTTCACGCGCCGGGCTTCGGCTGCACTATCGAAGCACACATCTGCGAAAAGGGACCAAAGGTCAGATCTTGCGCACCCAAGTCACAATACACAGCGAAAGAGGTCCAGAAACTCACACTTCAGAGATTTTCCAAGATTCTCGATCTCGTCGAGAAGAAATTTCTCGTAGTCCGCAGCATGCGACGCCTTCGACAGAGCGACGTCGACCTTGGCAGTAACCACCTTCAGTTAGCGCTGCGTATATTGGAGTTGGTCGCGCAACGATCGAATTAGCGACAATTCGCCTGAGGAAGGAGTTCTTCGCTCAACGGCACCAGAAGTACTGCTAACCGTTTCATACGAAACAGGCCAAGCACCAGGAATCAGCGAAGGATCCTGCACGAGGAGTCGAGCATCACATACAAGCATTCGGCAGCCAAATGTCAAGCAGATTAACTTAACAAAGGAGCAATTTTTACACCAGAAAGAAGTCCTAGTCAGGGTCACTGTCCTCGGTGTAAAGCCACGAAAGCTAATTACAAGTGGGCGTCAGAAGCATTGCTTGCACTACGCTGAACTACCAGCCTTGCTAGATGGGGCGCCGGATGCGCCACGCTTCCGAGCCCTCGCCGCCGCACGCTTCTCGTTCCTCTCAGCCAGAAAACTCGTCATTCGGGCAGCTAGTTCACGAGCACGGGCAACATAAGTCTTGGCGGACTTGTCGCGTCCATCTTTGTCTTTCGGGTACGTGCTCGTGACCCTGTCAGCGTCGAACTCCACATCGTGCATCATCATCATGGAGAAGACAGACTCGGTGCCGATAGTTACCTGTCAGCGTACCGCGGCAAATAATGGGTCTTCGCCGTCCGCCTTCACCGCCAGAGCTTCGAGGATCCCCATCATGGTGTCGCTGGTCGAGTCGGGTACAGACGTATCCCGAACACGAACAAGTGTCGACCGCACCCGCGCTAGGAGGTTGACGACCTCTCGACTCAGGCGTTCGGCGAGGCCAACACTGGATTTGATTCCAGCGGGCTCCTTCATAGCTCCGGCATCCAATTCGGCAGCAGCTACAAGAAAAAGCATACCGCCAGGTCAACAATGGGACTGTTCGGCATGAAAATTTATCCAGGCAAGGCTCGAGAACTCACCCCGCAAGGCATCCAGCGAAGTTTGCAGACGCTGGTTTAGTTCTCCTTCTCTCGTTTCGGCGTCCAGGCGGCTTTTCTTTGCGCGCTCTTGAGCTTCGGACGATTCGACCTTCAGTCGGGCGATTTCGTCGTTCAGCTCAGTGACTTTAGCCTTCAAACCCGAATTCTCAGTGGCAAGGTTGTCCAGCTGAGATTTCAGGGAAGTCTTATCAGCAGCAGCCTGAGCTCCAATCCCTAACCATTAAAAGGGTGTCGTCAGAGAAAGAAGCATCATAGCATACACAGAGCAAAATTCTACAAATAAGGTGGCAGTACTCACGTCGAGTTTCGTCGAGCTACTCGGACAGTTTTCGGTTCTCTTCTTCTAAGGCGAAGAAGCTCCTACAAACCTTCGACAGGTCCTTAACAACAGGCTAACGAAGGCATGGCAAAAGATTAACCTCCGAGTCATGGTTTGGAGGGCAACCCTAAGTGTAAACACTTAGACTCGCCCTCGGGGGCTACTGATGATCAAACACTCGAAACGCAAGTTGAGAATTTTCAGACTTACGTGGTTGCTAGGACCGGAAGGACTGCCAGATGAGGAGACAAGGACGAACTCATGTTTCGTCGTCTTCTTCTTGGAAGAGGTCGAAGGCTTTGTGAGAACGGCTTCGGGGGCAGCAACGTCGGCAACCTTTTCCTGCGAGTCGGCAGTCTGTTCAAGGGCGTCGTCGTGGGGTCGGACCAGGTATTGGTCTTGATCCCCAGGACAGGTCGACGTCTCCTCGGTGGAAGATCTGAAGCAAGCATCAATGTGAAAACCAGACAGTTAATTCGAAATAAGACCACACGATGTACAAGTTCGACAAGGAATACTTACGACGCGTCGATCCCGAACTTCGGAAGGACCTTCTTTTCTGTTCGAGGGGGAGGACGGCGGCTCAAAGGCGAGGCGGGGATCGCGCTGTTGCCATCGTCACCCGAAGTAAAATGAGTGTCATCGAGGTCTTCTGAATCTTCGACAACATCCGCGATTCGTTGTCTCTTCGGGGCCCTCGGTGGTGATGGAGCGACGGAGGTCGACCCTCCGGCACCTCAACAAAGTCACGCCCCGGATATTCGCCCATCTCGGGCTGGGGCGGATTGCACCGAGCTATCTCGATCACCTGCACAAGGATGAGGACTGCATTCGACACTGGACGATTCGGCTAAGAAATAAGGAAGGCGTTCGACTAAGAGCAAGATCATACCTCGGTGCGGGGAAAGGCCTTGCTAAAGGCTACGGCGCCGAAGATTTTCGGCACGGGATCTTTCTTCTTGATGTTCGTGACAGTGCGTACGCACTCATCGATTTCGGCCTCATGCAGCTCGTCCTGGGAGATGCGGGTCGAATCCCGGCGATCGCTGTAATCCCACATGCAGTGGGCTCGAGCAGCGAGTGGCTGGATTCGACGCTCGATGAAGGTTCGGATGAGCTGGATCCCCGAAAGCTCCTTCTTCGGAGTAGCTCGGAGCTGCTGGATCTTCTCCATCAGCGGCTCCGTAATCTTCAGCTCCTCGTCCGAAAGGTCGTGTCTCCAGGATACGCGAGGTCGAAGAACGCCGGTGGGATGGAATTCCTCGAGTCCGAAGTTTTCGCCGTCGGAGGATTTATCCTTGGCGTAGTACCACTTCGTCCTCCACCCGGGATTGTTTTCGGGCGTTTGGAGGTTGAAATACTCGACGTCTGGGCGCACCTGAACGCCGAAACCGCCGGTTTGATATGGCAGAGGGTGCCGAATAACAAAGATTCAGCGCCACAGCGCCCAGTGGGGTTCGATCCCCAGGAAGCACTCACAGAGTGTGATAAAGCACGCAATGTGAAGGATAGAATTGGGATTCAGGTCGTGGAGCTGAATCCCGTAAGCAAAGAGAAGACCACGGAGGAAAGGATGCGGGGGAAAGAACAAACCCCGCAGCAAGAAGGCGATGAAGATTACCCGGAATCCAGGATCCGTCGGCATCGGCCGTCTTGGCCTTCTTGGCAGCGGCGCCGGCGGCGGTGGAGCTCCTCTTGCCCATGGTCTCAGGGCGCAGCAAGAATCGCGGAAATGGAGCTGAGGGAGTAGAGCTACGGGAGCAGTGCGCGAGGAAGAAGACGGTGGCGGCGGAGTGGGACGGACTGTTTACCCTGCCACCGTTACTTATTCCACTTCTGGGAATCTACGTCGGATCTCAGCCGTCCACGATGAAGTGGAAACGACCGAGCTGATCCAGCCGTCCACGTGTCAGCGTGCGGCTGCCGCGGCGTCCACTACGCACGGTAATCAAGGAAACCGTGCCGGTTAATTCTCACCCACGCGCGGGACGTGCGGTCAAACTCTGTCAACGGCCGAGACGTGCGGCCGGAGGGCCCACCATACGTCTAGTCCTGGCAGGGTCAGGCCATTCCTGCAGAAGATGATGTGACAACTCGACGAAGTGTATCGTCAGCGATGACGCGTTTTTTTTGGGTAGGTTGATTCCTTTCGACTCAAAGGGTAAATACTGGCGAAAGTTCTTTCGAGTCCCAAAGGTATGTACCCCTTGCACTCAGACAGCCTCTCGACGGGGTTTCCTTCGAGGTCTTTTATGCTCCTCTCTTTTGCGCCATCCGAATATACACAGTGTTTTTCGACGACTCTGTCTTTTGCTCCTTCGAGGGAATTTTTGGTCGAAATTATATTCGAATTGCCTCTTTCGGGCCAACAGCGCCTTCAAGATATTCGAGACAGGACTTCGGTCCCTCGAGTTGCTTCTTTCGGGCCAGCAGCGCCTTCGAGATGTTCGAGGCAGGGCCTCGGTCCCTCAAATTATCTCTTTCGGGCTAGCAGCGCCTTCAAGATATTCGAAGCCAGGCTTCGGTCCTTCAAATTGCCTTTTCGGCTCAGTGATGACTTCAAAGAATTCGAGCTCGAGTTATAGACTTTCGAATCATCCTTTTTGAACCTTTCTTTCGAGCTATCAACGCTCCTCAATCAACATGCCCGAATCTTGGTGGCAATATACCAGTTCGGATGCCGTATGACAAATACGAAGGTAAGTCCACGGTTTGCAACACCGGATGGCCCGGTATTCGTATCAAATGCACTCTGCTAGAAATTTTCCATACCTACGGTATGAAGCTTGCACCGATGGACGCATCGGGTGCCTCACAAATGAACTGGGCTCCGACTTGGTAAGTCCAACACGGCTCAGGTCGGGGTAGCACCAGCCCACGCGGGTTCGAGTCGGGGGACTCGAATCTGAGTAAGCTAACCGAATGTCTTTGCAGCAATGCAATTAACTGAGACCCGGCGTGAGTCTCAGGCCGGTTATGCGCATCCCTCTGCAAACCCTACTTAGCACTTTCGAGGCTCTAAATGAGAGTGGCTCGAAAATCTCGTGCCAAAACAAGCATATTACTCAAATGACCTCTGTACTTTTGCAGCTTTACAGGCCAAGTGCTCATATCGGGTGCGGCTGGGAAGTCTTTCGGGAGGAGTCCCTGCCATAGTCTTCGGCTATCCCAGGCACTCGGGGGCTACTGACGAAGGAATGACAAACGGGCTCCCGATATTCGCCTACCTGGTTTTCGGTCCGGGGAGGGTGTCTCACGAAAGGCTTTCGAGGCCTATCAAGGCAGTGGCCTGGCGCGGCCCAGGAGCAATACTTGGTGCTTAAGCAAGATTTCGAGGAGTCCAAGTTAGACTAGTCCTCGATTGATCCGATCTGTACTTGGCTTGAGAGACACTCCTGAGACCTAGCCTTGACATATAAAAGGCTGGGAGGGAGGTCTCAAAACCCTAGACGCTTTTCCACCCACCTCACGCCGGAGCGCTCGACAACTTAGAGCTCTCTGTTTTCGGCTAGATCCAATCTACGCTGCCACTGTAACACCATCATCGCAACCATACCATCAATACAAAGTCAGACAAGCAGGACGTAGGCCTTTTACCTTTCAAGGGGGCTGAACCTGGGTAAATCCTCGTGTCCCTCTGCTTTCGTCTGATCGCCGTCGAGTTCGCCAGGTTCCCAATACGCTTCCTAGATCGAAAGCCCTTCGACATGGGCATTGCCGGGGATAAACCTCGTCAATCACACTCAACATAATCAGCATATGCAGCAATAGTAAAATGCACACGAACTGTACGTGTTACCTTAACCTTGCCGCTGTTATTAAACCATTGAATGTGATATGGACGAGGATGGGGTCGTGTCGTAAGAGCAAGCTTTTCAACCATCTCCATGCTCGCCAAGTTGTTGCAGCTCCCGCCATCAATAATAATGCGAATACAGCGATCTTTAACCACGCCCTTGGTATGGAACATATTATGGCACTGGTCGGCCTCGGCCTTGGTAATTTGTGCACTCAAGACTCGCTATGCAACTAAACTCGGGTATTTCTCCGCATGTCCTACAGCCATATATTCAGAATCTTACTCCGTGGGTGCTGCAGCACAGTGCTCATCAGATGCAATAAGAGCCAAAGTATCTTCATCATAATCACTGGCGGAGTCGTATCCACCATCCTCAAGAGAAATCATCACATGGGAGGAGGCACAATCACGTGCAAAGTGACCAAGTCCACCACATTTGCGGCACTGAATCTGGCTGGACTTGCCCGTAGAGGCCATGGAGGACGCAGCACTCGGGGCTGGTCCCGTAGTAGTCTTCCGAGCAGCAAACGGAGGTAGTGTAGATGCGGCAGATCACGTGGATGTGGTCGCTGGAGGTGTAGGTGCAGCAGCCTGTGACGCCGAATTCGGTGATCTCCAAGTAGAACGCCCTGCAGAATAATTAGTTCGAGTCGCCTCACGTCGATCCTGCACTTCACATTCAGCATTGCAAGCAAGATGGAACAAACGGGTAATAGTGTGATAAGATTTATATCGAAGAATAGTCTGAATTTCCTTATTTAACCCGCCTATGAATCATGCCATTAATTCTTCATTATCCTCATATATACCACAACACAGCATGCCAGTTTGCAACTCCTGATAGTAATGCTCTACATAATTTTTACCTTGATCTAGATGTGCTAATTTGGTAAGCATGGAACGCTGATAATATCGTGGAACAAAACGAATACGCATAGCATGTTTTAAAGCATCCCACATAGTGATTGGATTAGCATGATTAGCACGACAATATTCAGACCACCATATGGAAGCAAAACTAGTGAACTCACAAGTAGTAGCACTAACATGTCTATCCTCGGGATAATTTAAGCATGCAAAACGCTGGTCTAATTCTAATTCCCAAGAGAGGTATGCATCAGGATTATAGCGACCATCAAACGTAGGAACATGTAATTTCAGTTTAGCAACATGGTCGTCATCACGTACCAACGGACGAGGAGGTGGACGGCGAATGTAGGGCCGAGGACGACCAGGTGGCTGATCAACTGTGAAGTCATCCGCGTACTCGCCCTCGTACTCATCTTCCCCATAATAATCATCGAACTATGCATCACGGGCCTGTCTAACACCCGTAGCTCCTGCAACGCCAGCAGCCGCAGTGCCCGCAGTAGCACCCGCAGCCGAAGTTTGTGTCGGTGGATGGAGAACGCGATGTGCACGTCCCACAAAGGTCGGTGGAGGAGCCACGCGAGTCGGCTGTGGAGGAGGCGCGCGAGCCGGCGGTGGTGGTGGTAAGCGTGCTAGCACCTCCTGGAATTTAGCATTGAGTTTGGCGGTGAAGGTGGTCTCGATTCCCTCGAGTTGCTCCATCGTGTCACTCAAACGCTTGTTCACATCCTGCATATGATCAGACAAAAGTTTGGTGACGTGAGCCTGCAAGGCTTCACCCTCCAGTGGCGGTGTCTCGGTGTTGTCTGGTGGCATGATTAGGACGCGAAAGCACAGTTATAGAATAGAGATACAACAAGAACAGGGGTGGAAAACGCTTAATCTATCAAGCAAACCAATACTCTTACCCGTTCTCACCCTGCAGCAGGTGGCGATCAGCAACCGTCGTGATCAAACTTCAAGAAGATTGAATAGAGCGATTGCCAGGTGGTGTCAACGCACGGTGTAGGAATATGTGGAGCTCTGGGTGGCTGCAATATCTGTAGCAACAATTTCAAAACAGCAATGCAAGGTTGAATAACAGCTCAACAACGGTACTGTGCTGGTCCTAGACTATCCCAAGCTAGAGACGCGAGCCTAGAACACAACGAGTCACGCCGCGACACCGAAAAGCAACATGCAGCAGTGCTCTGAATAGCGCGCGAATGAGGCAAAAATCACTATGATGGAAAGTGTCTCAAAACGATCAGCAAGGTGAAATATCAGTATAGGATCAAGATTTTTTTTTTGAAATTTCCGAAAACTGCACGAAACTGCTCCGGAAAGCGTGCAGACACCAATTTTTTTTCACTATAATGGCGTATAGCTCAAAACGATCCCAGAAGCCTAAAAACAGTATAGGCCAAAAAAAATTCAGAGGAGTTTCCAGACTTTTTTTTTGCTCTCCCCTCCTCTTTCCTTCTGGCCGAAACTTTCTGGAACTCGGATCAAGTTACAACTCGGATTGGATCTGCAATGTGGGGAAACAAGAGTAGGAAAACGAAAACAAGGATTTGTGGTGGCGGAGGCGGTATGTGGGCGCAGGGTTGTAGCAAGGGTATGGCGGTGGTGATAGCGGACTCGGTGGTGGCGGTGGTGATCGCGGAATCGGTGGTGGCGGAATCGGTGGTGGCGGTGGCGGTGGTGATGACGGTGACCAGAACTCGAAACTCTAAAGGTCTAGACCTAAAACCAGCACTGGACATGATGATGCAGACTAGAATTCAACAAATCAAATACTGAAAAGAAAAGAAAAGATGCAAAAGGCCCAAAAATGTTTCTAGGATACGGATCTAACCCTAATTGTTTGGCTTTTTATGGTTTATAGGAAGAATAACAGATGCAATCTAGACTACGAAAACTGTAAGATCTCACCGAGAAACCCAAAATCTGATACCACTTGATTGGGTAAAGGTGCCCGATCTTTCGATGAGACGATAACTATCGATTATGGTGGAGGTCGACGTTGACGATCCGACTACAAATGTGCGAGACGTTGCGCCTTAGCAATCGATACACCAACTTCCGAGGCTATTGATCACGCCGGAGCTAGATCAACCTGATCACGAGGATCAATCCCTGCAAGCAATTGAAGAACCAGCAAGAATTATAGATGCAATCAAGATATTGCGAATATAGATGAAGGCTTTATTAAAGAGGTGGGATTCTGTCTGTGCGTAGTACAGAAGGTCGGTTTGACACTTGTGCCTATGGCGAAGAGTAGCTTGTGGCTAAGTCTTTAACTAAACAAAATCCAAGTTCTAATGATGGCTAGAAGGAGGTATATATGAGGGAAATGGTAGGTATTTTCGTACAACCCTAATGGGCCATCCGAAAATAACCCTAGATGGGCCGATTTCCACTCAAACAGCCTCGAGAAAATCCCTAAATTATCTAGGACGAAAATACATGGGTTTAACCCGTAAAATAAGGTGACGCAGCACCATATAAAGCCTTGGACGAATTTTTTGATTTGGTAACTTGTGAATTTCGTCCAAGCATCCTTGCATCATTATGGTGGCTTCAAGGTTCTGAAATCTTCACTTGTAGCGTCATCTTGAATCCTCACACGATTGCTGCCATCATCTCCATGCATGATCATGCTCCAATGCTTGTCCCTCTCATCCATGCTAGGCCCATCATTCCTAAATAACATAAACAGATCTGATTTAGGCAGCATCATATTCTCATGAATATTAGGAATAGTTCCTAGAAACAAAAGTACCTGATAATTCAGTTGGTGTGCACGAGCTCTTGTGAGAGGTCCTTAGAATTGTGGAACATGAGGAAGTGTGGCTATAGGTACAACGGTTGTATCAACCGTAGGGATGTCCTCATCAAGGACACAAGTCATTTGAGTGCAAGAACACTAGGGTGATGATCACCAAAGACAATGGAACCATTGACTACTATGATGAAGATGAGTATGAAGCCTTTGTCCAAGCGGCCGTTGCCATGGAAGCGAATGACATGGGTGATGAAGAGGAACATGTGCTATGCACTCATGACACTAAGCCATCACTTGTCGTCACAAAGGTGTTGACTACTCAATCCCAAGACTTAGAAGACCAATGATGCAACATCTTCTAAACAAAAGCCGGCATTCATGGAAAGTCAATCAAGGTGATCATTGATGGAGGAAGTTGCCACAACCTTGCAAGCACCGAGTTATGTTCCAAGCTCAATGTCCAACTACGCAAGCATGCTCACCCATACCATGTGCAATGGTTAAGCGACAACGGCAATGTCAAGATTGAACACACCGTCTCCATTACATTCAAGATTGGAGCTTATGAAGACATGGTGGAGTGTGATGTTGTTCCCATGACGGTGTGTCACGTACTTCTTGGCCGCCCTTGGCAATTTGACAAGAAGGCTATACACAATGGATATACAAATGCTTACATCTTCAAGGAAGATGACAAGACCTTCACGCTTCGCCCGATGACTCCTAGCCAAATCATTGCGGACAATGCAAAGGCTTTAGAGAGGGTCCAACAAGTTGCCATTCCAAGTGAGTTGAGTGATGAGCGACTTAGCCACAACAAAGAAAGCGAGCGCCACAAGCCATACATGAGCGATAGAAACACCCACGCCTTGATTGCCACCAAAAGTGAGATGAGGGATTTACACCACAACCCATCCACCTTGCACTTTGTGCTCATTTGCAAACACACCATTCTAACTACTAATGATCATTCCACGATTCCTTCTCCTTTGTTGTCTCTTTTGAAGGAATTTCAAGATGTTTTTCCAGACGAACTTCCTCATGGACTACCACCTCTATGCGGCATCGAACATTGGATCGACCTCATTCTGGGCGCCCCCTTCCAAACCGCGCCACGTACCGCACAAATCCAGAAGAGACAAAGGAGATCGAACGTCAAATTCATGACCTTCTACAAAAAGGGTATGTTCGTGAAAGCCTATCTCCTTGTGCCGTCCCGGTAATTCTTGTCCCCAAGAGTGATGACACACTTCGAATGTGTATGGATTGTCGTCCCATCAATGCCATTACCGTTCGTTATCGCCATCCTATTCCTCGCTTAGACGACATTCTTGATGAGCTTGCGGGTTCCACTATATTTTCTAAAATTGATCTTCGTAGTGGATACCATCAAATATGCATGGCCATAGGCGATGAATTGAAGACGGCATTCAAGACCAAACTTGGTCTCTATGAATGGCTTGTCATGCCTTTTGGTTTGTCTAATGCACCATCGACTTTTATGCGTCTTATGAACCACGTTTTGCGATCTTTCATTGGCAAATTTGTTGTGGTTTATTTTGACGACATCCTCATTTATAGCAAGTCATTTTCGAACCATGTTTCCCATGTTGAGCAAGTTTTGCACGTTCTTCGCAAAGAAAAGCTTTATGCAAGCCTTCCAAAGTGTAACTTTGCTCAAAACAAGTTGGTTTTTCTTGGATTCGTTATCTCTCACAATGGCATTGAAGTAGACACTTCCAAAATTGAGGCCATACGGAATTGGCCAACACCAACAACGGTTGGCCAAGTGAGAAGTTTTCATGGCCTAGCCGGATTTTACCGTCGCTTTGTTAAAGATTTTAGCACCATTGCTTGCCCTCTAAACGAGCTTACAAAGAAAAATGTACCTTTCGTTTGGGGCAAAGCTCAACAACATGCTATCGATGAACTAAAGAAATGCCTTACGGAGGCACCATTGCTTGTTTTACCCGATTTCCAACAAACCTTTGAAATTGAATGTGATGCTAGTGGAATTGGAATAGGTGGTGTTCTCATGCAAAATGGATGCCCCGTTGCTTATCATAGTGAAAAGTTGGATGGTGCACGCCTCAACTATTCAATTTATGACAAAGAACTCTTTGCTCTTGTTCGTGTTTTGGAAGTTTGGCGACATTATCTTTGGCCAAAAGAATTTGTCATCCATTCAGACCACGAATCCTTGAAGTTTTTGAAAAGCCAAGCAAATTTGAACAAGCGTCATGCGAAGTGGGTTGAATTCATTGAATCTTTCCCTTATGTCATCAAGTACAAAAAGGGCAAAGAAAACATGGTCGCGGATGCTCTATCTCGCAAAAATACCAACCTTCTCACTCTCATTGACACACATATTTTGGGTTTGGATGAGCTACCGAATTTGTATCCTTCCGATTCTTTCTTTGGAACCATATTTGAACAATGCTCGGCCTCCCGAAGGGTCGATGATTTCTATTTGCATGACGGTTTCCTTTTTAAGGCTATCAAAATATGCATTCCCGAGTCCTCTCTTCGTATGTTGTTATTGCAAGAGGCACATGGTGGAGGACTCATGGGACATTTCGAACATGAGAAGACTTATGCAATGCTTTCAACAAACTACTTTTGGCCAAGAATGTACCGCGACGTCGAGAGGCACGTCCAACGATGCACTACATGCATACAAGCTAAGTCCAAAACTAATTCCTTTGGTCTCTATATGCCTTTACCTATTCCACATGCACCTTGGTCGGACATTAGCATGGATTTTGTTTTGGGTTTGCCACGTACACGCAATGGACATGATTCAATATTTGTGTAGTTGACCATTTTTCCAAAATGGCACATTTCATTCCTTGTCACAAGATCGACGATGCTTCACATATTGCTAATTTGTTTTTCAGGGATATCATTCGACTTCATGGGTTTCCAACAAGCACCGTATCGGATCGCGACGTCAAGTTCATGAGCTACTTATGGAAGACCCTAATGGCCAAGCTAGGGATCAAGCTCCTCTTTTCTTCATCATCACATCCACAAACGGATGGGCAAACCGAAGTGGTGAACCGGAGTCTTGGGAACCTCCTCCGTGTGTTGATCAAGAAGAACCCCAAGTCATGGGAGGAATGCATTCCTCATGCGGAGTTCGCCTACAACCGCGCCGAACATAGAATCACCAAGCGAAGCCCCTTTGAGATCATCTATGGGTTCAACCCACCAACGACACTCGACCTTCTTCCACTCCCGCTTCATGAGCGCGTCAACATGGACATCACCAAGCGCGACGACGTCATGAAGAACTTGCACGAGAACACACGGAAGACAATTGAAGACCATGTCAATCGCCATACTGCCATGATCAACAAGAACAAGACTCCACGCATCTTCGAGGAGGGCGACCTTTTTTGGATTCATTTGAGCAAGGATCGGTTTCCACATGAACGCAATTCAAAACTCAACCCACAAAGTGATGGCCCCTTCAAGGTTCTCAAGTGCATCAACGACAACGCTTACGTCATCGACGTTCCAACTTCCAAGTACCTCGTAAGCAACACCTTCAACATCAAGGACCTATCCCCCTTTCATGGTGAGATGGTCGATGAAGAGTCGAGGTCGACTCTTTCCCAAGGGGGGGGAGATGATGTGGGGTGGCCTTCGGACACCTCCGCCTCAAGACCGCCAAGTCCCCCACAAGGGCCAATGACAAGAGCTCAAGCTAAAGCCCTCCATGATAAGGTGAATTTGCTCCTAAACACACTTGATCTTGAACATACGGTGAATGGTTCGCTACCTCATGGCAACATCATTTGTGCAGTCCATTATGAACCACATGGAGAGACAACCAAGGATGAGGATCACGAAGAGGAAGCATGGAAACGCCGGAAGAAGAAGTCGGAGCAAGCGATGGACCGGCTAAAGCTGGCCCTGACATCGGCTATAGCCGGCCACCGGCTTTAGCCGGCCCCAACACCGGCTATAGCCAGCCAGATCGGCTAAAGCCAGACTTAACACCGGCTAAAGCCGGCCTGGCCGAGTCAACGCGCCTTTGGCCTTGAAGCCACCCTTGTAATCTTCCCTAAATTACCAAGTTGCCCCTAGGACATGGCTGCCTATTTATATGGCTCTCTCTTCCCCTTTCTAGCTTAGATAAGAATTAAGATAAGACATGGCTTCATGCCCTTTCCCTTAGGGAACTTGCTACTAGATCTCAAATCTAGAGTAAACCATCATCCCTCTTTGTTTGGGGTCTCTTCTATTTGGGGAATTCTACCTTGTAGTGGATCGCTTGCATACTTTTTGTGTGTAATTCTATCCATTGATTTGGTCTCTTCCCCAAGTGGAATTCTACTCCTAGCAAATCAATCTCTCACAAGGAATTCTACTCTTGGAGTCTCTTCCTTATGATTCTATTGAGTTCGTGAATCAGGCCAATGAGGACAACCGGTGTGTATCTTGTGTGTGTGTGTGTTTGCCTTCGATTTGTATGTCGTGTTCATCGTGTTCTTCGTGTTCATCCTCGTTCCCCGCCACAAATCTTGTGAATCCGTGAAGACCGGGCCACACCCAAGAGGTCACCCCTCATCAGGTGCCTTGTACCTTGCGTTTAGTATTTGTCGGGTACTTTGATCAGCACCGATGAGTAGAGTAACATTCGAGGCTGTTGCTGAATTTCCTATGGGTAGCCATGATCATCAAATTGTATCCTGATGTCTTATTTTTCAGCAACTTAACGCTTGTGACGTCATTGATAGAGTCACTCTGTGTATGATTTGACTGGACGCTGACCGTTGCGCGTGGGCAGCATAGTAATTTTATAGTTTTTCTTCCCGTTAGTGGGCTTACCGCTTCCGCTTCTTGCGCCATGTCTCAGCCCACGTTCCTTTCATAGGAAGCTTTATAAGGGGGAGACTGTGGTTCTTATTGTTTACCAGTTCTTTGTTCTTCCGCTACCACCATTTTTGCATCTCCCTTGAGCTCCTGAGCTTCCTCGCAGCCCCCGAGCGCACCTCCTCCATATGCCCATAAAGAGAGTCGCTCACAAGGAACCAATGGCGAAGAAGAAGAGCAGAAACGCGGCGACCAGCTGGGTGCCTTTGGAATTCGAAGAATCCGATCTGCTCAAGGCCCAGAGGGATGGGTTCCTCGTCAGAGGGGAGCAGGTCGTCTTCCCCAGCATCGAACGCATCCCTAAGCCCCCGAGCGGCTATCGGGTGATATTCCTTGCTTTTCTTTTGTGTGGTCTTTCTCTCCCTGCCCATGAATTCTTCCGTGGGCTTCTTTTTGTTTATGGCGTGTAGCTTCACCAGCTCATGCCAAATTCTATCTTGCACATCGCCTGCTTTATCACACTCTGTGAATCTTTCCGGGGGGTCGAACCCCATTGGATTCTTTGGAAATTCCTTTTCCACTTCCGCCCTAGTGTCTCTTTATCTAAGAACCCTGAGCTGGGCGGGGCTGTTGTATTTGTGTGTGCGGAGGCGCATTATATGGAATTTAGCATGGCAGTGTTATGGTCGGGCTCCAGTATGCACGGAAGAGGCCAAATAGTGGGCCGAATTAGGGGCTTAGCCCAAGTTATCTAGGGTTTAGAGGAGCTGTCCTCCTATTTAAACATATGTACCCCTTCGATTATAATCAGACAATAAACATATACTGTTGTCGTCTCCCTCAGGAGACGGGAGCCCCAAGCCCTAGCCGCACCCTGCCCTAGCCGCCGCCTCCTCCCTCTCACAGCGACAGCGCCCAGCCGCCGGTGACTGCGTCTCCAGCCTCACCGCCCTCACTTCCATCCCTATAATCTACGCCCGAGACCTGGTAGAATCGTAGTCTCTACCAATTTGGTATCAGATTGCTCTAGTTCGATGAGTTCTTTAGGCCTCCCCACCACTGTCGCCGACTCCATCGGCGCGGCCACCGCCACCTCGCAGCAGCCGCCGCCGCTTCCCCAGCCGCCGACGCCGGCCACCTCGGGTCCGCCCGCCTCGGGCACTGCGGCTCATGTCCTCTCTCCGGAGGAGATGTCGTCGGCGATCCGCGACCTCACCCTGGTGGTCTCGAACCTCCGGACCTTCTTCTAGGCTCCCTACGCGCCACCGCCGCCACCACCCCCGCCGGCTGCGCCCTTCGCGCCACCACCACCGTCCACCGTCGCGCCCAAGGGACTCCCGATCACCCAGATCAGGTTTCCATCGTCGCCGTCCCCGCTGCCAACGTGGATCGACCCGCCGACCTACACGACGGCGCCGCCACAGCCGACGGTGCTGCAGCCGCCACAGCCGACGGTGCTGCTGCCGCCCGCCACCACCTTCGGGGGGTTCGGCAGGTATACTGACCCATCCGCCGGGAGCTCCATGGTGCCGCAGTACTCTCCTCCCACCACGATGGGTCGCCACGAGGGCGCCTACACGACCTTGCCGCACGTGCAATAGCCGCCTCGCTTCACCAAGCTGGAGTTCGCCACCTACGATGGCACCGTCGACCCCCTGAACTGGCTCAATCACTAAACTATCAGGTACCTTCGTTTGTAGGAACTCTTCCTAATAATCATGTGAATATGATGCTGCCTAAATCCGATGTGTTTAGGATATTTAGGAATGATGGAACTAGCATGGATGAGGAGGTCAAGCATTGGAACATGATCGTGCATGGATATGGCAGCAAGGTGAGGATTCCGGATGATGCTGCAAGTGAACATTTCCGAACTTTGAAGCCACCATAATGATGCAAGGATGCTTGGACGAAATTCACAAGTTACCAAATCATAAAATTCGTCCAAGGCTTTATATGGTGCCGCGTCACCTTATTTTATGGGTTCAACCCATGTATTTTCGTCCTAGGTATTTTAGGGATTTTCTGGAAGCTATTCGAGTGGAAAAGAGCCCATCTAGGGCTGTTTTCGGATGGCCCATTAGGGTTGTACGAAAATCCCTGCCCTTTCCCTCATATATACCCCCTCCTAGCCGTCATTAGAACTAGAATTTTGTTTAGTTAAAGACTTAGCCACGAGCTACTCTTCGCCATGGACACAAGTGTCAAACCGACCTTTTGTACTACGCACTTACAGAATCCCACCTCTTCAATAAAGCTTTCATCTATATTCGCAATATCTCGATTGCATCTATAATTCTTACTGGTTCTTCGATTGCTTGCAGGGATTGATCCTCGTGATCAGGTTGATCTAGCTCCGGCGTGATCAATAGCCTCGGAAGTTGGTGTATCGATTGCTAAGGCGCAACGTCTCGCACGTTTGTAGTCGGATCGTCAACGTCGACCTCCACCATAATCGATAGTTATCGTCTCATCGAAAGATCGGGCACCTTTACCCTATCAAGTGGTATCAGAGCTCAAGGTTGCTCGGTGAGAAATCTCAATTTATCCCTAGATTAGATCTGTTTTTACCTACAGTCCAGAAAAAAAGCCTTACAAAAAGAAATTAGATTAGATCCAATCCTAAAACCAGTTTTAGCCTTTCTGCTAACCACTTTGTTTTTTGTTTTGTTGAATTTTCGTTGCATCGTTTTGTCGAGTTGCTGGTTTTTAGTGTTAGTCTTTTAGAGTTTCGAGTTCTAGTCACGTTTTGTCGCGTCGCTGAACATTTTTTCGTCCTTTTACCATCCGCTGTGCACCCTCCATCATTTATTCTATTCATTCATCTTGTGTGTCGCCACCGCTCGCCGATCCGTGTGAATCAGCGGCCGTTTTCCTTGGTTTTGGTCTCACAGAAAATCAGATCGATCTGGTGATGGTGATACCGTCGTGGTTTAGAAGGAAAGTTTGGCTGTCTCCTAGAAATAAGCGGTTCAGTTCCTTTGGTCAGTTTAATCGGTTAAAGAAAAAGAAAGAGAGAGACAAACGTTTGTGCATCTCTCGGTTGGTACATCAGGAATTAAGTTCTGTCTTTGGTTTTGGAATCGTGTGCTCCATGTACTAGACAACTCAGTTCAATTCAGCTTTGATTTCAACGAGCACGTGAAAGTTTCAGGTCCAACCTTGGGTTTTGTGCAGACTGATTTGTATTTCCTTGGTTGTATTGCACCGTACAGGATCTACCGAATAATATAGGATCGTGTGATTTTCTTGCCAAAGAAGTACAGCATCAGGGGAAGGTCTGCCTCGATCGCTGCTATTCCTGCTCTCGTCGCTTATTACTTAATTTGGGAAGTGTTAATACTCAACGAGCTGGTGAAAGTTCAAGAAACGACAGTCTTGTGCTAGCTGTTCTGGCAAGTTTGTTGATCTCCAGAATAAGAGAATAAAAGGGAGAAAAAAAAGGGGAGAGAAAAGAAAGAGAAAGAAAAAGAGTAAAAGAAGAAGGTTAAAAAAAGGAGAGGACCGATCAGATCTTGTAGGCTAGTTAGCCTAGTTGGGTGGAAATCCGATTTGTCACTAGCATATTTTGTTGTGCTATCTTATCTTGAGCACGTTGTGTTGCTATTTTGCTCAGTTTGACACATTTATGAGGACAACCAGCTGCTGTTTCTACGTCATCACATCTTCCGAGCATCTAGTGGCTTGTTTCCAACACATTCAAAGCACATCAGTTGTGTTGTCTTCAACGCAGGGGCGTTATCAATGGTGGTCTGTTTTGGTCACTTTATCGACACCAGCAACCTTGCGTGCACTCTAGTTCAACGCCCATATGGTCGCTGATCTTATTTTGATCTTTCCCATCATCAGCCTGTGTTTACCAACCAGTGTTTCGTTGTCTGAATCTTTGTTCAGTGGTTACATGATTTTCATCTGTGTCTTAGGCTCGCGTCTCTAGCATGGTCTAACCTAGGACCAGCACTTGACAACTTTGAGCGAATTTTCAGCTTTACATTGACTAAGTGGTTTTAGCATATTTCTCCACATATATTAAAGCCTACCTACAGCTTCACATATTTCTACATCGTGCGTTGTACGTTTGTCTGGTTATCGCTTTATCAAGCTTCTGGAGTTATTCGACACCGCTGGATTGCCGATCACCACCTGCTGCATGGTAAGAAATTGTAAGAATTTTATAGTTGCAAATACTGTGAGCGACTTGCCACCATCCTAGTAGTTGATAGGAACATATACCTGTGATTTGTTTCTTGTCTTCTACTAATCATGGCAGGTTCTGGAGTTAGAAATTCTTGGGCTGCGTCTATCATCGGAGACGTGCCGCCACCTAGCAAAATACAACAACGACCGCGAGAGGTTCCAACACATGATCAGGTTATAGTTTCCATGCCACCATTTAATGGTCGTTATAATCCTGGTTTTTATATTGAATGGGAGTTTGAGATAAATGATATATTTGTTTCCCATCATTTCTCTGAGCGAAAGAAAATACAAACTGCAATTAGTGCATTCACTGATTTTGCTTCTATTTGGTGGAATGAATATTGTCGTTTAAATTCCAAATGCATACCTAGTACCTGGCGTGAATTGAAACTTGCTATGCGACATAGATTTGTTCCAGCATATTATACTCACGATATGTTTAAGAAATTAAACAACCTTAGTCAAGGTAATTACACCGTAGAAGAATATTATGATATTTTAGAAACTACCTTGTTATATTCCTTTATAGAAGAAAATGAAGATGAATTTATGGATAGATTTTGGAAAGGTCTCAACCATGATATACAGAAAAAGCTAATGCATGAAGAGTTGTATTCCGTCGACCATTTGTTTCGTTTTGCTTGTATAGCTGAAAAGAAAATACGAAGACATGTCTCGAAGACCAACACTTGCGCAATGGAATCACTTTCAACAACATCACAGCCGTTTACCTCTTCGTGCATTTCATCTAATATGGCAGCCACACAAACAATTGTGGAGGATACGCCACCAAAAGCTTGTAAAGTGTCACCACACTTGGACCTCCAAGGTAATACCAAAGGTATGGTTGTTGTCCCTTCACGTAAGAATGATGTATGCACCACTGAATTAAATACACCATGTGTTCAGTTAAATGCTGAAAATGAAACATGTGACTTGATAGTAGAACCTGATTTGGATCATATACATTTGGTTAAGAGTAATGATGTGTTGGCTGTGCATGCTAATTCTTTATTTTCCATTATGATGGATCCGCCCATGCCTTTGTCACATGCTAGAGATAGAATTTCTGAAATCACATACTTGAGATCTTTTAAGAGTGTTTATGCCCCTAGTTTGCAATTTCATTTGATTGGAGATTATGGCGTGGACAATATGTTCTTGGTGTATAGAATATGTGTCACATGTGATGTCCTTGATATTTTAAAGGAGAAGAAATTAAAAAGAATGCTTGATCATTTTGATATGACCTCCAATAGTGGTATTAACTTTATGTCAAATAGCATGTTGCATGATAGCTTATTTAAGCCTATTGTAGCATCTAATTTGGAGATCTTGAATGTTGATTTACCAACATTGGGATGGTTTAATGATGGGCATTTCACCTTGAACGTAAATATTAATATGCGCTTCACTTATTTTTGCAAATTTGGTTGCAATGCTTGCTCTTGGAAATCTAGTCATCATCTTATGAGCTACTATCTAGACTATTTGTGTTCAACATTAAATGTACAATCTGAGAGAAGTGTCAAAACGGATGACATATACATACATCATGCACACACGTTGTCTCTTTTATTAGCCTGTTTACAGAATAAACGTCGCCGAGGACGACTTTCTTTTCAAAGAAGGGAGAATGATGAGGACATGAATAGCTCAGATTTGAAACCATTCTTTGGTGCAAAAGATGAGATTACGTCGAGGACGACTTCAGTTCAAGAAGGGGAGGATGATGAGGACATCCCTATGATAGATACAACCGTTGCTCCTACAACTAGACATCCTCTTGTACCACAACTAAACTATCAGGTACCTTCGTTTGTAGGAACTCTTCCTAATAATCATGTGAATATGATGCTGCCTAAATCCGATGTGTTTAGGATATTTAGGAATGATGGAACTAGCATGGATGAGGAGGTCAAGCATTGGAACATGATCGTGCATGGATATGGCAGCGAGGTGAGGATTCAGGATGATGCTGCAAGTGAAGATTTCTGAACTTTGAAGCCACCATAATGATGCAAGGATGCTTGGATGAAATTCACAAGTTACCAAATCATAAAATTTGTCCAAGGCTTTATATGGTGCTGCGTCACCTTATTTTATGGGTTCAACCCATGTATTTTCGTCCTAGGTATTTTAGGGATTTTCTGGAGGCTGTTTGAGTGGAAAAGGGCCCATCTAGGGCTGTTTTCGGATGGCCCATTAGGGTTGTACGAAAATCCCTGCCACGAGCTACTCTTCGCCATAGACACAAGTGTCAAACCGACCTTTTGTACTACGCACTTACAGAACCCACCTCTTCAATAAAGCTTTCATCTATATTCACAATATCTCGATTGCATCTATAATTCTTGCTGGTTCTTTGATTGCTTGCAGGGATTGATCCTCGTGATCAGGTTGATCTAGCTCCAGTGTGATCAATAGCCTCGGAAGTTGGTGTATCGATTGCTAAGGCGCAATGTCTCGCACGTTTGTAGTCGGATCGTCAACGTCGACCTCCACCATAATCGATAGTTATCGTCTCATCGAAAGATCGGGCACCTTTATCCTATCACCATACGTGGGAGCCGCCTGGCGGAGCTCGGTCGCCTCCCCTTTACCACCTCGGTGCAGGACTTCGCCGACCGCTTCCAGACGTTGGCCTGCCATGCGCCTAGCGTCACGGCTCGCCAGCGCGCTGAGCTCTTTGTCGGCGGCCTCCCCGACCACATCCGCGTCGACGTCGAGATGCGTGACCCCTAGGACCTGCAGTCGGCCAGGTACTATGCGCGCGCGTACGAGCAGCGCGCCAACGCCATGCTGCAGGCGTTCCCAGGGCCGCGACGCGTGCCCCCCCAACCAGCCCCGCACCAGCGACCGCCACCCCGATGCGCCCCGCCCTGCCGGCTGCTGCTGCAGCCGCCCCCGCGCCGACACGTACCTTCCGGCGCTTGACGTCAGCCGCGCAGCTCGAGCGGCGCCACAAGGGCCTGTGCTTCAATTGCGATGAGCCGTACACGCCGGGTCATACATGCACCCACCTGTTCTACTTGGAGACCGTCGACGATGCGGAGGTGGAGGCCCTCACCGTGGAGCTCGACGCCACCACACTCTCCGAGGCCGGCATCACGACCTACGGGCCGGTCGATGCGACCGCCTTTGTCGTCTCCCTTCATGCCATGGCGGGCATCAAGACGGCGAAGACGATGCTGCTTTCGGTGACGATCCACGGGGAGCGTCTCACCGCGCTCGTGGACACGGGCTCGACGCACTACTTCATGTCCAGGGATGCCATGCGCCGCCTCGCCCCCCAGCCGGCAGGCGCGGAGAAGTTCAGCGTCACCGTCGCCAATGGGGACCGCCTTGCTTGCCAGGGCGTGGCACGGTAGGTTCCCGTCCTCATCGGCGACGAGCCCTTCTCCATCGATTGCGTTGACATCGACCTGGGCTGCTACGACTTCATCCTCGGCGTCGACTTCCTGTCCACACTAGGCCCCATCCTTTGGGACCTCGACGTGCTGTCCCTCATCTTCTGGCGCGAGGGCGGCCGTCGCGTTCAGTGGACGGGCATCAGCGGCGCCGGCGCCATGACCCTGCAGCTCCAGTTGATGGCGGCCGCACTTGATGAGGCGCATCCTCTCCTGGCCGACCTCCTGCAGCAGCACCGCGACATCTTCGATGAGCCACAAGGCCTTCCACCCACGCGGCCCTGTGACCAACGCATCCACTTGCTGCCGGACACGGCGCCTGTCGCCATGCACCCGTACCGGTACCCCCAGCTGCAGAAGGACGAGCTCAAGCGCCAGGGGGCAGTCATGCTCGCGCAGGGCATCATCCGGATTTCGACATCGCCGTTCTCCGCCTCGGTGCTCCTTGTGCGGAAGGCCGGCGGCACATGGTGCTTCTGCATCGACTACTGCGCCCTCAATGCCATGACGTCCAAGGACAAGTTCCCCATCCCCATCGTGGATGAGCTCATGGACGAGCTACACGGAGCGCGCTTCTTCACCAAGCTCGACCTACGTTCGGGCTATCATCAGGTGCGCATGCACCCGGATGACATCGAGAAGACGACGTTCCGTACTCACCATGGCCACTTCGAGTTCCTGCTGATGCCGTTCGGCCTCTCCAACGCGCCGACGACCTTCCAGGCCCTGATGAACGACGTGCTCAGCCCATACTTGCGCTGCTTTGTGCTTGTTTTCTTTGACGACATTCTTATCTATAGTTCATCCTGGGCGGATCACCTGCAGAACGTGGCCATCATCTTCAATGAGCTCCGAGCGCATCGTCTCCACCTCAAGCGCTCGAAGTGCTCGTTCGGCACGACCTCTGTCGCATACCTGGGGCACGTCATCTCGGCAGATGGTGTCACGATGGACGCAGACAAGGTCGCCGCCGTCGCCGCGTGGCCGACCCCGCAGTCACCGCGCACTCTCCGTGGCTTCTTGGGCCTCGTCGTCTACTACCAGAAGTACATCCGGGACTTCGGCCTCATTGCCGCGCCACTAATGCGCCTCCTTCGATGCGATGCCTTCTCCTGGGACGAGGAGGCGACTACGGCATTCGTGGCTCTCCAGCGGGCGCTCACGACGGGACCCATCCTCCAGATGCCGAATTTTGACATGCCGTTCGTGGTGGACTGCGACGCCTCCGGCATCAGCTTCGGCGCCGTCCTCCACCAGGGTGAGGGACTGCTGGCCTTCCTCAGCCGCCCCTTCGCCGCTCGCCATCACAAGCTCGTGGCATACGAGCGCGAGCTTATCGGGCTGGTCCAGGCGGTGCGCCACTGGCGACCTTATCTTTGGGGTCGGTCGTTCCGTGTGCGCACGGACCACTACAGCCTCAAGTTCTTGCTGGACCAGCGCCTCTCCACCGTCCCGTAGCACTAGTGGATCAGCAAGCTCTTCGGCTTCGACTTCACCATCGAGTACCGCCCAGGCCGTCTCAACACGGTCGCCGACGCCTTGTCACGCCGCGACACTGAGGATGTCACGGACGACGTTGCCACGGCAGGCACTATCCTGTGCATCCGCTTTGGGCCGTCCTTTGCCTTCATCGACGACATTCACCGGGCGACTTCTACTGCCGCGGACGCACAGGCGCTCCGCGGGCGCCTTGAAGCCGGCGAGCTGGGGGTGCCCTGGCGCCTGGACGATGGGCTGCTTCTACACGGGCGCCGCCTTTTCATGCCCGCCCATGGTGACCTGCGCCACCAGGTCTTGTCCCTGGCACACTCTGCAGGACACGAGGGCATGTAGAAGACCCTCCATCGCCTCCGTGCAGATTTCTACATTCCCGGTGATGGCGCGCTGGTCCGTGACTGGGTGCAGTCATGCGTGACGTGCCAGTGGAACAAGACGGAGACGCTGCAACCCGCGGGTATGCTACAGCCGCTGGATGTGCCCTCACAGGTGTGGGCTGATATCTCCATGGACTTCATCGAGGGCCTTCCCAATATGGGCGGCAAGTCCGTCATCCTCACGGTGGTTGACCGCTTCTCCAAGTACGCGCACTTCATCGCCCTCGGTCACCCCTATACAGTCGCGTCCGTGGCCCAGGCCTTCTTCGACGGCATCGTCCGCCTCCACGGGTTTCCTTCGTCCATCGTCAGCGACCATGATCCTGTGTTCATGGGTCACGTCTGGCGGGATCTCTTTCGGCTGGCGGGCGTAAAGCTCCGCATGAGCACGGCGTTCCACCCTCAGATGGATGGCCAATCCGAGGTGGTCAATAAGGTGATCGCCATGTATTTGTGCTGTGTTACAGGTGATCGTCCACAAGCTTGGGTGGACAGGTTGGCATGGGCGGAGTACTGCTACAACACCTCATATCACTCCGCCCTGCATGCCTCACCTTTCGAGGTGTTCTATGGGCGCCCACCTCCGCCGATGCTTCCTTATGAGCCTGGCACGGCTCGGTCCGAGACAGCGGGCGACTTACTTCACACCCGCGATGAGATTCTGGCTGAGGCGCGCCGGCGTCTTCTCCAAGCACAGCAGCTGGCCAGAAAGTACTATGATGCTCATCATCGCGAGGCAGAGTTCGCGGTGGGCGATTGGGTGTGGCTGCGCCTCCTTCACAGGACCATGCAGTCCCTGGACCCATGCTCCAAACGCAAATTGGGACCCCGCTACGCCCGTCCCTTTCGTGTGCTAGAGCGTGTTGGCACACTCGCATACCACCTTTAGCTGCCAGCTGGTTCTCGCCTCCACGACGTCTTCCATGTCGGCTTACTGAAGGCCTACCGAGGCGACGCTCCTGCGGTGACCCCGGCCCTTCCTCCTACTTCAGATGGCCGACTTCTGCCAGCCCCCGTGAAGGTGGCGAAGGTGATGTAGGCGCAGCAGCGTCGCGGCGTGTGGCATGTCTTGGTGCAGTGGGCTGGTCTGCCCGAGGAAGAGACGACTTGGGAGAAGCTCGACGATTTCCGCCAGCAGTTTCCAGATGTTCAGCTCGAGGACGAGCTGTTTGAGAAGGCGGGGAGAGATGTTATGGTCAGGCTCCAGTATGCACGGAAGAGGCCCAATAGTGGGCCAAATTAGGGGCTTAGCCCAAGTTATCTAGGGTTTAGAGTAGCTGTCCTCCTATTTAAACACATGTACCCCTTCAATTATAATCAGACAATAAACATATACTATTGTCGTCTCCCTCAGGAGACGGGAGCCCCAAGCCCTAGCCGCACCCTGCCCTAGCCACCGCCCCCTCCCTCTTGCAGCGATGGCGCCCAGCCGCCGGCGACTACGTCTCCAGCCTCACCGCCCTCACTTCCATCCCTATAATCTATGCCCGAGACCTGGTAGAACCATTGTCTCTACCAGGCAGCCTCTGTTCAAGGTTGGAAAAAGAAGTGGTTCTACATCAAGGACCAGAAAACTTCTTCCTCTGACAAATTTGGGATTGCCCCTTTTGATGCAACCAAAAATCTGACGAAGCTGACATCATGGGATTCCCCTCCCATGGAAGCTGAGATCGAAGACATCAAGCCTTTGTTGTCTCGTATTCAGAGTCTAAAGAGCGTAGCTGGAGGCGCATTAACGGGGACACAACTCATGGCGTTCTTCCTGCAGAGGCGCATTCAACCTCTCCAATCTCATGTCTCAAGACTTTGGTCGTATTCTGGCTTGGAAGATCCCTCTCGAGTGTCGAAGGAAGACCTAGAGAAAAAGGGTCTCGACAAGCGAGTAAGGGCTTTGACTACTCTCACCAAAGAGAATGAGATCCCAGCCTTGACAGCTGATTTCTTTGGGTCCGCTCATCCTTTACCCAAGGTTTGTGCTTTATAACTTATCAGTGTCGACTTCCTTACTCTTTGTTTTTTTGTACTTTGCTGTTTGTTTGCTAATACTTTGTGATTGATTCTTTTGTAGGGTCATCAATTTTTGATTTCTCGTCCTCCTCTTCCAAAGGAAGGGCTTATTCTGGCTGATCCTGCTTCTGTTGCTTCTGAAGCCCCCGAGGCTGACGATGGCCAGGACGGAGATGATGTCGAAGTTTCTCGAGAAGAGAGCAGCTCCACTTCGTCGCCTCCCCCTGTTGTTTCTGAAGAGCCAAGCCTGGATAAGAAAAGGAAGCATCTCAACGAGCTGCTTTCTTCGAGTACCTCCGCTCAAAGAGATGCGCCAGGGGAGTCCTCTACTCCCAATACTTCTGAAGTCAAAAATTTTGATGCTTTGGACTCGTAAGTTTGCTGACTCGAATCTTTATATTTTTAGGTCTTGCCCTTTTGGTTGATGCTAAGTTTTGCTTTTTGTTCCCTTCTCAGTGACGATGATGATCCAAAGAGGGATGCTGCAGCTGCTCTTGATGTCTACGCACGCGTCTGTTCTTGTAGACAGTGTTGGGCCTCCAAGTGCAGAGGTTTGTAGAGCAGCAGCAAGTTTCCCTTAAGTGGATCACCCAAGGTTTATCAAACTTAGGGAGGAGGAGGTCAAAGCTATCCCTCTCAAGTAACCCTGCAATTACGATACAGAAAGTCTCTTGTGTCCCCAACACACCCAATACACTTGTCAGATGTATACGTGCACTAGTTCGGCGAAGAGATAGTGAAATACAAGTAGTAGTGATAATTATAAGTAGTAAATGTAGTCTTAAATAAATATCGCTGCAAGCAAACATGTAACAAAACTGAATGTAAACGGTATTCAATGCTTGAAAACAAGGCCTAGGGATCATACTTTCACTAGTGGACAGACTCTCAACAAATATAACATAACTGAACCAATAGATATTATCATCAATATGCAACTCAAAATAATTCTCCAATGGAAAACGAACACTAATCATGCGTAGGGCTACGAAGCACTCCTCAAAGTCCGTATTTCACCAAACTAGATTGTCCCACACTATAACCATGAACACACTAGATGGTTCCAACAAACACCAACAATTCATAGAGACATTAACCAAAAATATACACATGATGCGCATACTAGTCACCTTCACACCATGATTCAAGGTATCTCCGGAGATTACAAATATAAGGCACAGGAGTAGCGTAATATCTGAATAATAGCATCTACCAATTCAACTAGATACAAAGCTCACAATCACATAAAGATCACATCATGGGAGAGAGAGGTGAACCACATAGCTACCGGTAGAGCCCTCAGCCCCGGGGGAGAACTACTCCCTCCTCATCATCGGAGGCAGCAACGACGATGGAGATGGCGGTGAGGTCGATGGAGATGGCGGAGACGGCGATGGAGACCGATGGAGATGGCTCCGGGGGCACTTCCCCGTCCCAGCAGGGTGCCAGAACAGAGACTTCTGTCCCCCAAAATTCATCGGCGGTGGTGGCGGAGCTGCGGAACTCTTTCTGGAAAATTGCCGATTGTTTTAGGGTTTTCCGTCCCGAGGCTTCTTATAGGCGAAGGGGCATTGTCAGGAGTGGACCAGGGGCTCCTTGATACGTCTCAAACGTATCTATAATTTTTGATGCTCCATGCTTGTTTTTACACCATTTGCTTAGTGTTTCGTTACACTTTGTGGCATTTTTATGCATTTTCTGGAACTAACCTATTAACAAGATGCCACAGTGCCAGTTCCCTGTTTTCTGCTGTTTTTGTGTTTCAGAAAAGTTACACAGGAAATATTCTTGGAATTGGACAAAACAAAAGCCAAACATCCAGATATTTAACGAAGCTTCCAGAAGACCAAAGAGGAGACGGAGCCGAGCCAGAGGCTGGCCTCACCACCAGGGGGTGCGGCCCAAGCCCTGGCCGCGCCGCCCTGTGGTGAGACCCACCTGGTCCACTTCTGACGCTGCCCCTTCACCTATAAAGACTCCTCGATGGAAAAAACCTAAAGACCCGATCAATTTTCCATAAACACATCGCGATCCGCCGCCGTCATTGACCCGAGATCGGGAGGGTCCAGAAGCTCTTCCCGGCACCCTGCCGAAGAGGGGAATCACCACCGGAGGTCTTCTTCATCGCCATGCTTGCCTCCGGCGTGATGAGTGAGTAGCCTACCTTGGACTATGGGTCCATAGCAGTAGCTAGTTGGTTGTCTTCTCCACCATGTGCTTCATGTTTAGATCTCGTGAGCTGCCCTACATGATCGAGATCACCGTTATGTAATTCTACATGTTGTGTTTGTTGGGATCCGATGAATATTGGTGTTATGATTGAGTTGATGTGCTGAATATTATCTTATGTTATCTCTATGTTGTTTATGATCTTGCATGCTCTCCGTTATTAGTAGCTATCTTGGCCAAGTAGATACTAGTGACTCCAAGAGGGGGTATTTATGCTCGATAGTTGGGTTCGTGCCTCTATTTAATCTAGGGGAGTGACAGAAACCTCTAAGGTTGTAGATGTGCTATTGCCACTAGGGAGAAAACAACATTCTTATGTCCAAGGACATATGCTTTGTTTACATTACACACTTTGCTTAATGCAGTTATCTGTTGTTCGCAACTTAATACTCAAGGGGTCCTCGGATGATTCCCCGTGAGTGGATTATTAGTCATAGATGCAGTTGGATGGCGGTCTATGTATCTTGTTGTAATGCCTAGAGTAAATCTCATTGTGATCCTCTCGACATATGCACGTTATCTTTATTCTATCAATTGCCCAACTGTAATTTGTTTACCCAGCATGTTGTTATTTATCTTATGGAGAGACACCACTAGTGAACTGTGGACCCCGGTCCAATTTCCTTTACATTGCTATCACCTGTTTACTTCACTCGCACTGTTTACTTTCTTGCATACTACTATTGCTTTCCACTCGATACGCTCATTCCTTTGTTTACAGCAAACCAATGAGATTGACAACCTCATCATAAGTTGGGAGCAAAGTACTTGGTTGTGTTGTGTGCAGGTTCCACGTTGCTACTAGTGCAAAGCAAAGACCTGGACGAGGAGCCTTATAAATTGTCCGGAGCTGTCGCGAAGCTAGCAGGCAACACCTTCTAGAGTTTGGCTTTTTCCTACTGGACTGACAAACCTTGGTTTCTTACTGAGGGAAAATTTGCTACTGTGCTCATCATACCTTCCTCTTGGGGTTCCCAACTGGACGGTGATTTACATCAACACCGTGCCACATCAAGCTAATTTTCTGGCGCTGTTTTCGGGGAGGAAAAAGAAGACTTTTGCAAGGGATGTTTCGCACGCACATCCTTTACTTTGTTTTAAGTTTTTCTTTACTTTATTTTTACTTGCAGTGTTTTATCAAAAACACAAAAAAATTAGTTTCCTTTTTAGTTGTTACTTTATTACTTTTAGTTCATTATGTTGTTCCCTAAGTACGTTTTGGAGGACCTCTCAGTAGGTAGTGGTTCTATTATTGGGAAAAGTAATATTGAGGAGTTCTTTAATCATATTAGTATGCATAAAGATGTTGAGGATAAGTCTTTGGCTGAGCTTGCTCCTAGTTATGAAGTTGCTTCTGCTAATTTAGTTCACATGTTGGAAGCTAGGTTTGCTAGCCTTAATCCTTTTATGCAACACATGCTTCTTAAGCTTCATGATATTGAAGACCCCGAAAAGAAAGCTTTTATCTTGGAAACTTTGCATAGAGAATTTAGAGATGTTACCATGGAAGCTAGGAAAGTTTTTAAGCGTTTTAATAAGCTTGGCTCGCATGTAGAGGTTGTTGGTACAACCAATGAAGATTTCAGAGTACCGATACCTTGTAAACTTATAGGAATTCATGATGCTTTGGAAAAGAATTTCAATTGGATTTGTCCTGAAAATATTTTTGATGAAAGTAGTGTACCAAAGTGTGATCATAAAGGATCTTCAAAAACTCATTTGGACACAATTCAATTCATTGTTGAAAAGACTCCTACAATTGATCTTAATGCCTCTTTCGATATTATTTGATTCGCACTTTCTGCGCCTAGCTCAAAGGCGTTAAAGAAAAGCACTCTTGAGAGATAACCTGATGAGGATCTATCCATGGAATATGATGATTCTACTTGTTTGAGCTGGAAGGAACTATTGAGCCTAACTAATAATAATGATAAGGTGAATTCTTTCCTAATTGAAGAGAATGTTTTGATATCTCCGAATTATATACTACCTAAGGCAAAGTACTGTGTTGTATTTAGGTATGTCATCTGTCAAGATATCGCCAGCGGGAGGAGAGGGAGGACGGCGATCAAGAGACAAGTGGAGATCAAGTCTGCATGAGCACGAGCATGTGATGGCGCACTAGGACTGCCTACGACATGATGTCTACACGTCTAAGGCGCGCCACACACATGGCCTGCGTGCCAGAAATAGGCCGAACCCATGTATGGGTCGGTATGTACCCGTTTGAGTCAAACCGAGTCAGTTTGGGCCCAAACCAGGTTGGTTTTGGGCTAGGTCCATGCTGAGGACGCCCCAGCCTCCCTTAAGTAGCCAGGGGCGCCCCCTCAAGTTCCTTAGACCACGTTTAAACAAAACCCTAGTTTCTAGATAGAACCAAGTGTTCCTCTGAAATTATTCACACCAATTCGTATCGATCTGGTGTTCGTTCTACACAAAGTCTGAGTGTAATCTGCTGTTCCATTGGGAATTAGTATATTGCATCACCGCTTCGTGGTCGGCGGCTACGTGCGCAAGCGTGTGACGTTGCGAATATCCAAAGGGTTGAGAGCTGTTGCGCTGGCAGCAGGGATTAGCCGGAGAGTTTACAGCGACACTCGAGTTATCTTCATCACCATCATCGCCATCTACATCGCGCTCGCTGAGAAGATCGGGACACCCCTTATCATAACCCAATGTTTTACTTTCAGTTCTTTTTCTTTTATTTGAGTCTTGGAAGTTATTACTACTGTAATAACCTCTCCTTATCATTTTTATTTCGTTGTTGTGCCAAGAGAAGCCTCTAATTTGAGTGAGGTAAGATTTGGGGATGTTGCTGTCCTGAAACAGATTTCGGTGCTGCACCGTAAAAATTCGTGAAAATTCTCAGAACATCTTTTGGACCTGCGATTTCTTGTGCATATGCCCCAGGTTATATCCAAACTTTCATTAGTTCAACACTTTTTGATTTGAGCAACAGAAAACCCTTTAAAAATTCTACCTTTGTCAGCTGTTCTGTTTTGACAGATTTCTGCCACTATTTGTGTTTGCCTCTCGATCGCTTTATTTTTGAGTTATTTTGATCACGGAACTTTTGGGGAAGTTGCTACAGTAGTATATGCTTTATATGTGGTGGTTTTGTGTTTAAACCTGAAGCAAAAAAGGGGTTGATTCAATATTATGCTTACACTAATGTTGCTAATAAAATTGTGTTGAGTTTTGTATGAAGGAAGTTTTCAAGTGTAGGGATTGGAGAATTATGAGATGAGTTAATGATATGGGCACGAAGGAGGAGGTGAAGCCTAATTTTAGGACTCCACCAAGATGAGGGCAGCTCATTGCAGATTGGCATGCCAGGACGACCTACGATATGTAATAATTAGTCTAAGGTTGTGTCAGCAATTTATATTCATGCTTATGTTATTTCATAGCTAGGTTAAGTTGTGGTCCACTTAGGGTTTTGTGTGTGTTGGGTTTGGGCCTGTCCAAGCCCAATAGTTTTCTGGCCATCTATGTAAGGAGGCCAGCAGTCTAGGGTTTAGGGGAGTTCAGTTGTTTAGTTAAAAACTATCGTGTGCTCCACCGTGTATCATCCCTCCGGGGAAACGGCGCTGCCGTGTTATCAAATAAAGATTGTTGCGAGGGTTCTTGTGTTCATCAAGAATTATCAGGCACAGGTTTGAGGCATGGTGTTCATCATCACGTTGCTGGCTGGATTCGTCCTCATCTTCAGGTGACGTTCTTCGCGTTATTGGTAGATTTCTATCTGGATAGACTCGTTGTGAAAGATCGGGACAAAACTCATAGGATCACCGGCGTGATCCTTATCATGTGGTATCAGATTACTAGGTTTATCACTGCGAGTATTTTCTGCTGATTGATCTGCGGATTGTTCCTCGAGCAGTTTTCAGAATCGACAAGTTCTCGATTCGGTGGAGATTGATTCGGTCAGATTGGTTTTGTTCCGTGGCGATCAGGAAAGAGAAGCGGTCAGATTGGTTGCATGGTGGTACTGATTGGCGAAGAAGTAGCAACAAGCAACACATAGGGCGTGGTGCCCTGCAGATCCGCTCCTTTCCGATCAGATTGCAAGAAGCATCCGCACGTGCCTCCAAGATTGATCGCAGTCCACGCACGTTGAGGACCTTCTCGTGTGCAACCAAGACCCATCATGTGCAGTTTTTTTTTCTAGTTCAGATCGGGATTGCTGCAAATAAAAAAAAAGCAGATCCGATCGGTCAAATCGCTAGATCCGATCGAGCTGAAACAGAAAAAAATACCAACCGTGCGCGTCAGGGCACGGAGACGATCTGCTCCCTGGCGACGCCCGCCCTCGCCTGGGATCGCCCCGCGTCGTGCGCCTCTGCAGATCGGGGTTCGAGGGAACCCAGCGGGCCGGCCCATTACTCCACAGGATCGCTAAAGCGTCTGGTACCAGACCGGATCGAGGGAGTTGACGAGAATCATCAGGAGTCGCTCGCCCCGCGCCTCAGTGCAGATAGTCTCTGTCCCCTAGCGAGGCCTGCATCGGGCGCTAGGATCCCTGCCAAGGCTGATCGCTACCAGCTATACAGTTCGGCAGCATCCTGCCGTGGTAAGTTTTCTCCGCGTTTTTGTCCCGCGCCCTGCCATCACATCGTGTCCACAGAATTCTCTACCGCAACCTGCTGCTGAGCTTGTTTGATTGCGCATATCAAGATGGATTCTTTTCTGGGAGATTATTATGGCGAAAGGTGTCATAGTGGCAAGAAGTCGGGTGACATTTTCAATGACTATCTTGATCTGTTAGACGGCGTAGCATGTGCTGAAGATGATCTCAATTGGCAACTAAACCACAATGCAACAGCTGCAGAATTTGAGTCATGGGAACGTCATATGCTACAGGGTCTTTATAGATGTGCTACCTATAGTCCCAATGATAAGGATCAACGTGATCCAAAGGGGGTTTGGCCCAATCTTTCACGGCGATCAAGACAGAAGATAGATAAACTCAGTCGTTGAGCAGATTAGATCTACTCCACGAACTGCAAAACAGATCCTTGCGAATCAGCAAGCAAAACCAACGATATTGGTGTCCCCCGACATGGGACCTTTTTCCTGTCTATTCTTAACTCGAAAATTCAACTCCCTTTACATTGGTGCGCACCCCTCTGGCTTTATAGTTGCAGCCGACCTCCCTATTACTTGACTTACAAGCAAAAAACGAAAATAGGAAATAAAACCGATATAAAAAACAAAGTAAAACAATTCGGGACTCTACTAACTAGGTGCGCCATCTTCAAGTGCATCACGGCTGTAGGTGGCCCCCAGCCAGACTCTTTCAAGCAAAGAACACACCAAGTACCAATGCGCCTACTATGTACATATTTGACCTTCTCCTTTTGTGGCAGAAATAGAAATAGCATGCGCCTCCTCTTGATAATTCCAGGGCCAACAGACACAGTCACCGTAGCAACAATATAATCAGGAATAGTATAGCATGAAGTATCATGCATGGGAGACGCCACATCATCCTCCCCTTCTTCAGGCAAAACCGTCCTCGGTTTTGAGTCAGTCTCCAAAACATCAACAGGGACATATTGAGCTGATACTTTAGGACTGTCAACAACAGAAATGGCAGCAGCAGATTCGGCTCTTGTTTCAATATGTTCAAGGTGCTCAGAAAGGGGTATAGCAGCTTTGGCTTCCTTCTTCTTCACCTCTTCGGGCTTCTTGACTTTTGCTTCAACCTCCTTGACTTGCTGGAATTTTGCATCTCTCCAAGCCTTATACGTCAAGGTATCCATGGAGAGCAGAGTATATGTCTTCTTGCCATAGGATAAAACATACTTGGTATAACAGTAATTATTCATGTGATGTGATGCACCTTGGTCCTTGTACCATGGCCTTCCTAGAAGTAGATGACATGAAATCATGTATATAGGAAGTACGTCACACAAAACTGCAAAAGATAATTTACCCAACAGAAATGGAACCACTGTTTGGTGTGTGATGGCCAGCTTGATGTCGCCAAGACGCAGAAAATATGGTTCTGGAATTGGTTGCAATGGCAATTCTAACTTCTCCACCAACTCACTGCTAACTGCGTTGACTAAAGTAGTCTGATCGATCGTCAAAGCACATGCTCGTTCTTGCACGATCACACGAGTATGAAAAATTTGCTCAGAGTGCCCTTTCTCTTCTTTCTGAAATAAATGGGATAAAACAGCCTTCTCCTCCATAGTAGCATCCAATATCAGCATGAAAAGCAGTCAGCTGATGTTTGATGGCACGGACGAAAACCTTACCAGAACAAATATTGGGATGGTACTGTAGCTACAGTAAATAACCTGTCTCCATAGCCTTCCTCTTCTAGCCAAAACCCCGTGGATGGATAAATTAGATCAGCCATGGTGTCAGGATAGAGAAATTTCAGCAGAATAAATTCAGTCGGTAGTAATTGCAGTCAGCAGCGAATGAAACTGACAAAACGGATCAAAAAAACTGGGAAGCGTTCGGGCGCCTGACCACAGAGCCCGTCTGTGGTCGAGCGAGCAGGCGAGCGGCTCGAAGCGGGGCTGGCGCCTCGATCGGGCGCCGCGATCCCAGACGTGGACGCGTGTGGTAGCGGCCAATGGGCCAGCCCACGGTGGCCAGCAACCGGGCGAGCACGATCGCGAGCGATCTCCAGGAGAGCGCCTCGATCCGCGATGCCCGCGATTGATGCGCACGATCCAGTTGTTTTTTTTGTCCTTTTTCTTGTTTGCTCGATCGGATCTGCAAACGTGCCTGGCTGGCCTGGTCTCAGTTCGATCCCGATCGCGAGTGTCGCAATCGCGAGTGTTGTCAGATCGCGAGTGGTCGGCGCCAGGAATCGATCTTGCTCGATCGCGAGTGTTGCAATCGAAACAAAGACCTGGACGAGAATCGATTGGCGCCAGGAATAAAAAGATCTCGTCAAGATCGACAACAGCAGGTCGCCTCCAACAGCAGATCGAATTTCAGCGTGAAAGAATAGAACAAGCACAAGAACCAATCTGAAAGCAATCTCCTCATCTCTGATACCAAGATGATACGGATCAACGTGATCCGAAGGGGGTTTGGCCCAATCTTTCACGGCGATCAAACAAACAGCAAGATACAAAAAGAGAATTCAATCTGAAATAGATCAAACTAATCTCTCTTCAATTCCTCGCGATGAAACTGACCGGAATCAATTCCCACGCATGGCATAACATCAGATCTCGAAGATCAGCAATCAAACACACCGATATGCGCCCCCAAACATTGGGACTTTTCTGGTCTCTTTCTTAGCTCGAAAATAACAAGTCTCCTTACATTGGTGCGCACCCCTCTGGCTTTATAGTTGCAGCCGACCTCCCTATTACTTGACTTACAAGCAAAAACGAAAATAGGAAATAAAATAAACTCAAGCACACGGACCCACTAGAAAATAAAACAATACACTAAAATAAAAAGACTCTTTTGTAGGTGCGCCACCATCTTCAACATGCTGCTAGGTGGTCCCCAACCGGACTCCTTCAAGGACAACATGCTCCACCAATATTGCACTCCAATTGCGTCCCTAACATTTTTCTTGCGTGGTAGAAATAGGAACAAGAACTTTATCTTGATAGTATCAGCAACAACATAACCAGGAATAGCATAGTAAGCACTATCATGCATGGGAGACGCCACATCATCCTCCCCTTCTTCAGGCAAAACCGTCCTCGGTTTTGAGTCAGTCTCCAAAGCAACAACATCATCTCCAGATTGAGTAGGTCTGGGAAGAATTGCTTCAGCTTCAACTTCTTTCTTCTTCGCATCCTCTTCATCTTTCTTTGTCTGCAGCCTATCATCTCGCCAAGTCCGATACATCTTAATATCCATAGACAACAAATTATATGTCTTGTTGCCATAGGGGAAAGAATACTTGACATAATTGTAGGCATCATCCATGTGATAAACTGCACCTTGGGCGTTGTACCATGGTCTTCCAAGTAGGAGATGACACGATATAATGTGCACAGGAACCACATCGCACAAAACCTCAACTGATAAGTTTCCCAGCAAAAATTGAAACGTAGTCTGGTGTGTAATGCTGAGGTCGTCCCCACCCCAGTGCAGCAGGTAAGGGTGCGGATGAAGCATTGTTGGCAGCTCTAACTTCTCAACCATCTCAAGACTTGCAGCATTGAACTGATTCTTGTAGTCGATTGTCAACGCACAAGCTCTGTCTCGCACAATAGCTTTTGTATGAAATAACCTGTCTCCATAGCCTTCCTCTTCTAGCCAAAACCCCGTGGATGGATAAATTAGATCAGCCATGGTGTCAGGACAGAGAAATTTCAGCAGAATAAATTCAGTCGGTAGTAATTGCAGTCAGCAGCGAACGAAACTGACAAAACGGATCAAAAAAACTGGGAAGCGTTCGGGCGCCTGACCACAGAGCCCGTCTGTGGTCGAGCGAGCAGGCGAGCGGCTCGAAGCGGGGCTGGCGCATCGATCGGGCGCCGCGATCCCTAGACGTGGACGCGTGCGGTAGCGGCCAATGGGCCAGCCCACGGTGGCCAGCAACCGGGCGAGCACGATCGCGAGCGATCTCCAGGAGAGGGCCTTGATCCGCGATGCCCGCGATTGATGCGCACGATCCGGTTGTTTTTTTTTGTCCTTTTTCTTGTTTGCTCGATCGGATCTGCAAACGTGCCTGGCTGGCCTGGTCTCAGTTCGATCCCGATCGCGAGTGTCGCAATCGCGAGTGTTGTCAGATCGCGAGTGGTCGGCGCCAGGAATCGATCTTGCTCGATCGCGAGTGTTGCAATCGAAACAAAGACCTGGACGAGAATCGATTGGCGCCAGGAATAAAAAGATCTCGTCAAGATCGACAACAGCAGGTCGCCTCCAACAGCAGATCGAATTTCAGCGTGAAAGAATAGAGCAAGCACAAGAACCAATCTGAAAGCAATCTCCTCATCTCTGATACCAAGATGATACGGATCAACGTGATCCGAAGGGGGTTTGGCCCAATCTTTCACGGCGATCAAACAAACAGCAAGATACAAAAAGAGAACTCAATCTGAAATAGATCAAACTAATCTCTCTTCAATTCTTCGCGATGAAACTGACCGGAATCAATTCCCACGCATGGCATAACATCAGATCTCGAAGATCAGCAATCAAACACACCGATATGCGCCCCCAAACATTGGGACTTTTCTGGTCTCTTTCTTAGCTCGAAAATAACAAGTCTCCTTACATTGGTGCGCACCCCTCTGGCTTTATAGTTGCAGCCGACCTCCCTATTACTTGACTTACAAGCAAAAACGAAAATAGGAAATAAAATAAACTCAAGCACACGGACCCACTAGAAAATAAAACAATACACTAAAATAAAAAGACTCTTTTGTAGGTGCGCCACCATCTTCAACATGCTGCTAGGTGGTCCCCAACCGGACTCCTTCAAGGACAACATGCTCCACCAATATTGCACTCCAATTGCGTCCCTAACATTTTCCTTGCGTGGTAGAAATAGGAACAAGAACTTTATCTTGATAGTATCAGCAACAACATAACCAGGAATAGCATAGTAAGCACTATCATGCATGGGAGATGCCAGATGATACGGATCAACGTGATCCGAAGGGGGTTTGGCCCAATCTTTCACGGCGATCAAACAGACAGCAAGATAAATCAGTCGTTGAGCAGATAAGTAGTAGAACAAACGCAGATCGGATCGGAACCAGCAACTCAGATCGGATCTCGACAGCAGAAAACTTCACCAGTAGAACAAACTCAGCAGATAAATCTCAGCAGAACAAATCAATCTCAACAACAAATTCCACCGTGAGAAACCCGACGAATCTGATACCAAGATGATAAGGATCAACGTGATCCGAAGGGGGTTTGGCCCAATCTTTCATGGCGATCAAGACAGAAGATAGATAAACTCAGTCGTTGAGCAGATTAGATCTACTCCACGAACTGCAAAACAGATCCTTGTGAATCAGCAAGCAAAACCAACGATATTGGTGTCCCCCGACATGGGACCTTTTTCCTGTCTATTCTTAACTCGAAAATTCAACTCCCTTTACATTGGTGCGCACCCCTCTGGCTTTATAGTTGCAGCCGACCTCCCTATTACTTGACTTACAAGCAAAAAACGAAAATAGGAAATAAAACCGATATAAAAAACAAAGTAAAACAATTCGGGACTCTACTAACTAGGTGCGCCATCTTCAAGTGCATCACGGCTGTAGGTGGCCCCCAGCCAGACTCTTTCAAGCAAAGAACACACCAAGTACCAATGCGCCTGCTATGTACATATTTGACCTTCTCCTTTTGTGGCAGAAATAGAAATAGCATGCGCCTCCTCTTGATAATTCCAGGGCCAACAGACACAGTCACCGTAGCAACAATATAATCAGGAATAGTATAGCATGAAGTATCATGCATGGGAGACGCCACATCACCCAACATGGACGATTCTACACGTTTGATTCTTGCAGACCGACGCGTGGATATAAAGCTACACAATTGGTGGCAAAAAGCATTGTGGGAGAAGCGCGTTACCTCTGCAACTTGGGCGAATTTCAGGAAATTTCTGCGAGAGTGCTTTATCCCTTCTAGCACCGTGGTTCCTTCTCGAAAGCCCTTGGTAACCGTAGCAGTGATTCAGTAGCCACCCAAGGTTGTGCATGGGATAGAGGATGTTGGCAAGAGCATAGCTCCTATACCGAAGGTCGCGACAGCTGTGACTACTCATGAGAAGTTGACAGTTGTTCCATTGCCGACAATTAGCAAGGTGGCAGCCACGATATCTGAATTGTCAACGGTTGATAATGTCAAGGCTGATATTATCAAGGATGTCGTGGAGGAGGTTGTACCATTGAGTGGGATGAATATGCAACTCAAAAGAGTACATAATGAGACTTGTATGACAGCGGATAGAGGCCAGCGATGGAATTTATTTCAGACGCAGTGCATAATTAAAGGCAAAGCATGCAAGTTGATGATTGACAATGGTAGTTACTATAATGGCATTAGCAAGGCGATTGTGGAGGCTTTGGGTTTATCCACATGGCGTATTCCAGAACCGAGGCATGTTGAGTGGGTTAATAGCTGCGGTATGCTGAAGATTACTCACAAGGTGCGTGTGCCATTTACAGTTGATGACTATGTTGATGAGGTGGAATGCGATGTGTTGCCATTGGAGGTATGTGGGCTGTTACTTGGACGTCCCTGGTAGTATGATCGTAATGCTATGCATGCTGGGAGAGCAAATACATATTCTTTCATGCATGATGGCAAACAGCGGACTTTGAAGCCTATGAGAGATGATCTAATCAAGTCTGATGTTGTGTTGGTGGTTCGCAAGGAGAAGTTGCATAAAGCTTAGCCACAACCAAGGCTAGCTAAGGTGTAGCATGAGGAGCATGATGCGAAAAGCATCGATGGTGATAATGTTTCAGCCAAGCCTGTAGATGACAAGCTAGTTGTTCTTGTTAGTGACAAGCCGGTTGAAGTCAAGCCTCTTATTGATGAAGGGAAGGATATGTCAGCATGTGTTCCATGTGTTCCACTTCCAGTTCGTGTTGACATGGGTGTTCAGACCGATGATGGTGGTGCTAATCTTGTTCCGGTGCATATGGTGCCGCGGGTAGTCAGCCACAGTTTTGTGAGAACACCTCAGAAACATTTTGTTGGAGCAGCAGTATGTGTGCACAAAGGCAAGGATGGACGTGTTTGTCAGTTGTGTGGCCCAGGCATTACTACTTTGCAGGGTCGTGCTAAGTGATGCGTGGTGAATGACCAGCCCGTTGGGAACCCCAAGAGGAAGGTGTGATGAGTATAGCAGCTAGTTTTCCCTCAGTTAAGAAACCAAGGTTATGTCGATCAAGAGAGAAAAGCAGACAATGCGACTGAAGGTGATGCGGACTGGCTTAATAGCACTCCAACAAGGGCGCCGTTTAATCGATCCTTGTTGACTTGTCTTCGGCCAGTAGCAACGCGGAACCTGCACACAACACAACCAAATACTTTGCTCCCAACTTGCGATGAGGTTGTCAATCTCACCGGTTTGCTTGAAACAAGGGTTATGAGCGTATCGAGTGGAAAATAGTAGAAGTATGCGAGTAAAGTAAACAGTGCGAGTAAACTAAACAGGTGATAGCAATATGATGGAAATTGGACCGGGGTCCACAGTTCACTAGTGGTGTCTCTCCATAAGATAAATAACACATGCTGGGTAAACAAATTACAGTTGGGCAATTGATAGAATAAAGATAAACGTGATATGTCAAGAAGATCACCATGAGATTTACTCTGGGCATTACAACAAAATACATAGACCGCTATCGAACTGCATATATGACTAATAATCCACTCACGGGGATATCGTCCGAACACCCCATGAGTATTAAGTTGCGAACAACATATAATTGCATTAAGCAAAGTGTGTAATGTAAACAAAGCATATGCCCTTGGGCATATGAATGTTGTTTTCTCCGTAGTAGCAACAGCACATCTACAACCTTAGAGGTTTATGTCACTCCCTCAGGTTAAATTGAGGCATGAACCCACTATCGAGCATAAATACCCCCTCTTGGAGTCACTAGCAACTACTCGGCCAAGATAGCTACTAACAACGGAGAGCATGCAAGATCATAAAACAACATAGAGATAACATAAGATATATTTCAGTATAGCAACTCAATCATAACACCAATATTCATCGGATCCCAACAAACCAAACATGTAGAATTACATAACGGTGATCTCAATCATGTAGGGCAGCTCATGAGATCTAAACATGAAGCACATGGTGGAGAAGACAACCATCTAGCTACTGCTATGGACCCATAGTCCAAGGTAGACTACTCACTCATCGCTCCGGAGGCAAGCATGGCGATGAAGAAGACCTCCGGTGGCGATTCCCCTCTCCGGCAGGGTGCCGGGAAGAGCTTCTGGACCCTCCCGATCTCGGGTCGATGACGGTGGCGGATCGCGATGTGTTACTAGAAAATTGATCGGGTTCTTAGGTTTTTCCCGTCGGGAGGTCTTTATAGGCGAAGGGGCGATATCAGAGGTGGAGCCAGGTGGCCTCACACCATGGCGGCACGGCCAGGGCCTGGGTCGCGCCAGCCAGGTGTGAGAGTGGCATGTGGCCCCTCTCCTACTCCTCTTCGGATCTCTGGAAGCTACCGGACAAAATAAGACTTCAGGAACTTGTTTCGTCCAATTCCGAGAATATTTCCTGTGTATCACTTCTGAAACACAAAAACAGCAGAAAACAGGGAACTGGCACTGTGGCAACTTGTTAATAGGTTAGTTCTGGAAAATGCATAAAAGTGCCACGAAGTGTAACGAAACATTAGGCAAATGGTGTAAAAACAAGCATGTAGCATCAAAAATTATAGATACGTTTGAGACGTATCAAGCATCCCCAAGCTTAACTCCTGCTCGTCCTCGAGTAGGTAAGTGATAACAAAAGAATAATTTTTGAGGTGACATGCACCTACATAATCTTGATCATATATGTAAGCATTTGTGAGCTGGGATCATAAGAACTTAAAACATGGGCATGAAGATATAATGTTCACAATAGAAACTTAGCAACCATGTTGTAAACATGCAAATGAACACAAACAAAAGATCATGAAAATGAAACAATGAAAGTTAAACGTGTGTTCAGATCATAAGGAAAAACATACAAATGGTTTTCAGCTTGTCCTTCATAGAGAGCAAAACATAAATGCATAGGACACCTTCTAGTTTAAGAGGGCGACTAGATACAAATAATTTGAGAACAAGTGAAACCAACAATATGAATCAATCAATGAAAACTTTGGGACAATGCACATTATACTAAGAATGACAACTTTGCTCTCTTAATGGTGCATAAAGAAAGAAGGTGGTGACTCAACATAAAAGTAGAAGAAAGGCCCTTCACAGAGGGAAGAAGTGATTGCAAGTTTTATATCCTTCAAAAATTATGGTACTTACCGGCTTTGAGCTCTCATTGCCCCCATCATAAGCATCTTGAATGGTTAAAGTTAATGCAAGAACAATTATGATGCATATGCTTGACAAATCATAAGTTGAAAACCTCGTGTCCCGTGAATACGAGTACCCAAACCTCATGCTACTTTACTTAGAGTCCCAAGCAAGTCTCTTGTCATTGTAAATATATGCATATCATTGAGAACCGCCAATGGGGTACCTCCGTGCCCGATGACATGGAACAAGCCCACATCAAAATGACAGGACAAGCAGACAATGAACACCTCGACATCTCTTTTATTTACCATTTGTTTAGCCTTTTATTGTGAGATGCGTCGTCGAATGTTCACCATGGGTATGCTGCAAATTTCCACCATGAATTATGCATGGCTTAGATTGGCGGCCCGGCATTTCCCTAACACATATACAAACTCCATGATCCCCATAAGATTCCCAATTCATTTCACACCGCGGGCATCCATAAACAAAAGATCACGATATCAACTCAAATAAGAAGTGCAATGTTGAAAGCTTGCCCATGACTGCATGGCTGGGCTAGTCTCCAACTTACAACTTGCAAGCATAACAACTCAACATAAGAGACCACAATGTCAAATTTTTAAGAACAGGAAAAAGTAAAGTGTGCCTTCCGGTTCGTGAGAGCTTTACTGAACGAATTTCGCATAACACTGGTAAGAGTTTAATTTGAAGAGAAAATAAAAGCAAGTCAAATTTACTTGAAATAGCAAATTGCTAGTAGGTATGTATGGTGGACACTTTGGCAAAACTTGGTTTTTAGGAGTTGGATGCACGAGTAGAGCTCATACTCAGTACAAGGCGAGGGATAGCAAAAGACTGGGAGCGACCAACTAAGAGAGCAATAATGGCCATAATCATGCAAAGCGACAAAGCGACATTAAAAGAAGCATAAGATGGCATCAAAAGTCAAAAACTAAATGATCATGAAGGCTATTGGCGACTTTGTAAGAGTCTAACATGTGTGAGCATGCGCCAAGTCAACCCAAATAAAGAATCAAGGAGAAAATCAAAATAATGCTTCCAAATAATTAAAAACAACGCATGATTTTTTTCAAAGGCTCATTAAGCAATCGCAGTTATTTGAGACAAGTCATGCTACAGAAAAACCACTAAGCATACTATCAAAAAGACATCAAGCATGACATGAAAAAACCTAAGCCGCAGTCTACACAAGCTCCTTCTTGTACCACTATTTTGCATAAAGCTTTTTCTCTTTTCCAACACCATTTGAAATTTTTAAAGACACCTCTTTTGATGAATACCAATAAAGATCAGAGGCAAAAATACACCTTGATGAAAAGATATGACAAGGTCTGAACGCAAATCAAGGCGAAAATGAAAACCAAAAGCAGTAGCGGAAAAAGAAGAACACTCGATTTTTAATAAGAGTGAAAACTAGAGCGTTCTTTTGCAAATGAAAACGAGTACATCTCTTCCAAAATAAATTAGTTGGGGTCCAACCATTTATTGCAGCAAACAAAACAAACTAACAAAGAAAACTAAAACAACTGACGCTCCAAGAAAAACACATAGTGCATGAAGCAATAAATATATAGTGTTTTGAAAGGTGACCTGATTTTTGCCGATGAAGAAGGGGTGCCTCGGGGGCATCCCCAAGCTTTGACGCTTATACTTCTTGGACATTTCTTGGGGTGATGCATGGGCATCCTCAAGCTTGAGCTTTTGTCCATTCTTCAACTCATCTCATCATTCTCCAATCCCTACACTTGAAAACTTCCTTCATACAAAACTAAACACAAATCTATTAGCAACATTAGTGTAGCATAACATATAATCAACCTCTTTTTGCTTCAGTTTTCAACCCAAAACTACCACATATAAAGAATATACTACTGTAACAACTTCCCCAAGAGTTCCGTGATCAAAAGAACTCGCAAAGAAAGCGATAAAGTGGCAAAAAAAAATATTGGCAGAAATCTGTCAAAACAGAACAGCTGACAAAGGTCGAATTTTTTAGGGGTTTTCTGTTGCTCAAATCAAAATGTGTTCAACTAACGAAAGTTTGGATATAACCTGGGGCATATGCACAAGAAATCGCAGGTCCAAAATATATACAGAGAATTTATACGAATTTTTACGGTGCAGCACTGAAAACAGTTTCAGGACAGCAACATCCCCAAATCTTTACCTCACTCGAATTAGAGGCTTCTCTTGGCACAAAAACAAAATAAACAAGATAAAGAGCGGTCATTACAGTAGTAATGACTTCCAAGACTCAAATAAAAGAAAACGTACTAGAAATAAAACATTGGGTTATCTCCCAAGAGTGCTTTTCTTTAACGCCTTTGAGCTAGGCGCAGAAAATTGCGAATCAAGTAACACCAAGTGATGAAGCATCAAGCTCATAATTTGCTCTAAGAATAGAGTCAAAAATTAATTTCTTTCTTTTCCTAGGGAAGTGTTCCATACCTTTCTTGAGTGGGAATTGATATTTGATGGTGCCTTCTCTCATATCAATGATGGCACCTATAGTTCGAAGAAAGGGTCTTCCCAAAATAATAGGACATGAAGCATGGCATTCAACGTCCATAACAAGAAAATCAATGGGAACAAGGTTATTATTAACCACAATAAGAACATCATTAATCCTTCCCAAAGGTTTCTTCTTAGCAACATCAGCAATAGGAACATCAAAATAACATTTTTCAAGCGGTGGTAGATCAAGCATGTCATAAATCTTTCTAGGCATGATAGAAATACTAGCACCTAGATCACATAAAGTATGGAAATCAAAACCATTAACATGCATATCAATGATGGGTTCCCAACCATCTTCTAACTTCTTGGGAACAGAGGCTTTTTGCTTCAACTTTTCATCCCTAATTTTTATGAGAGCATTGCTAATATGCTTAGTAAAAGCAACATTTAAAGAACTAGCATTGGGAGTCAAAGCAAGCTTTTGCAAGAACAAAATTACATCAGATATATTGCAGCCATCAACATCAAAATCATTAAAATAAATAGAGCTATCATCTCCCACACTCCGAAAAATTTCAGCACTCTTTTGAGAAAAAGTTTTGGCAGTTTTAGGCTTTTTAACACAAGGAGTGGGAGTTTTCTCCGCACCAATCAAAGTAAGAGGATTGCTAGCATTAGGAATAACATCATTAGAGGTAGTAATAGTACATACCTTCCAATTCCTAGCAATCTCATCCTCTCTTTCCCATCTAGCATGCAATTCTGCTAACAATCTAAGATTTTCATCAATTCCAACTTGAATAGCATTAGCAGTAGCAAAAACATTGTTCTCTTTCACTTCATTAGGCAACACTTTAATTTCAGAAGTTCAACATCATGAGCAAGGCTATCAACTTTAGAAGCAAGAATATCAATTTTGCCTAACTTTTCCTCAACAAACTTGTTAAAAGCAGTTTGCTTACCGATGAAGTCCTTGAGCATTACCTAAAGCTCGGAGGGCGCGGCCCTAGTGTTGTTGTAGGAATTACCATAAGAATTACCACAATCATTACCATTGGTAGAAGGATACGGCCTATAATTGTTACTAGCAAAATTGTTCCTATAAGCATTGTTGTTAAAATTATTATTTCTAATGAAATTCACATCAACATGCTCTTCTTGAGCAACCAAAGAGGCTAAAGGAACATTATTAAGATCAACATGAGTCCTATCATTAGCAAGCATAGCCATAATTGTATCAATCTTATCACTCAAGGAAGAGGTTTCCTCAATAGAATTTACATTCTTACCTTGTGGAGCTCTCTCGGTGTGCCATTCGGAATAATTCACGATCATGTTGTCAAGTAGCTTTGTTGCGGCGCCCAAGGTAAGGGACATAAAAGTGTCTCCAGCAGCTGAATCAAGTAGGTTCCTCGAAGAAAAAATCAGTCCTGCATAAAAAGTTTGGACAATCATCCAAGTAGTCAGTCCATGAGTGGGGCAATTCTTTATCATAGATTTCATTCTTTCCCATGCTTGAGCAACATGTTCATTATCAAACTGAGTAAACTTCATAATATTGCTATGCAGAGATATAATCTTAGCAGGAGGATAGTATCTACCAATAAAAGCATCCTTACACTTAGCCCATGAATCAATACTATTCTTAGTCCAATACAGCAACCAATCTTTAGCTTTTCCTCTCAAAGAAAAAGGAAACAACTTGAGCTTAATAATATCACTTTCTACATCCTTATATTTCTGCATCTCACATAGCTCAACAAAATTGTTGAGATTAGCTGCAACATCTTCAGTACTAGCACCAGAAAATTGCTCTTTCATAACAAGGTTCAACAAAGCAGGCTTAATCTCATAAAAGTTTGCAGCAGGAGCAGGTGGTGCAATAGGAGTGCAGATAAAATCACTATTGTTTGTGCTAGTAAAGTCACACAACTTGGTGTTTTCAGGATTAGCCATTTCAGCAAAACTAAAAGCAGATAAGTAAAACAACTACCAAGGATTCTAATTTTTTGGGTTTTTGATATAAAACGATGCAGGTAAAATAAATAAAGTAAAGCAAAACAATAACAAAGTAAAGGATGTGTGTGTGTGAAAAACTCCCCTTGCAGAGGTCTTCCACTTTTCTCCCCGGCAACGGTGCCAGAAAAAGAGCTTCATGCGTGGTGAATGACCAGCCCGTTGGGAACCCCAAGAGGAAGGTGTGATGAGTATAGCAGCTAGTTTTCCCTCAGTTAAGAAACCAAGGTTATGTCGATCAGGAGAGAAAAGCAGACAATGCGACTGAAGGTGATGCGGACTGGCTTAATAGCACTCCAACAAGGGCGCCGTTTAATCGATCCTTGTTGAGTCGTCTTCGGCCAGTAGCAACGCGGAACCTGCACACAACACAACCAAATACTTTGCTCCCAACTTGCGATGAGGTTGTCAATCTCACCGGTTTGCTTGAAACAAAGGTTATGAGCGTATCGAGTGGAAAATAGTAGAAGTATGCGAGTAAAGTAAACAGGTGATAGCAATATGATGGAAATAGGACTGGGGTCCACAGTTCACTAGTGGTGTCTCTCTATAAGATAAATAACACATGCTGGGTAAACAAATTACAGTTGGGCAATTGATAGAATAAAGATAAACGTGATATGTCAAGAAGATCACTGTGAGATTTACTCTGGGCATTACAACAAAATACATAGACCGCCATCCAACTGCATCTATGACTAATAATCCACTCACGGGGATATCGTCCGAACACCCCATGAGTATTAAGTTGCAAACAATAGATAATTGCATTAAGCAAAGTGTGTAATGTAAACAAAGCATATGCCCTTGGGCATATGAATATTGTTTTCTCCCTAGTAGCAACAGCACATCTAGAACCTTAGAGGTTTCTGTCACTCCCCCAGGTTAAATAGAGGCATGAACCCACTATCGAGCATAAATACCCCCTCTTGGAGTCACTAGCAACTACTCGGCCAAGATAGCTACTAACAACGGAGAGCATGCAAGATCATAAACAACATAGAGATAACATAAGATATATTTCAGTATAGCAACTCAATCATAACACCAATATTCATCGGATCCCAACAAACCAAACATGTAGAATTACATAACGGTGATCTCAATCATGTAGGGCAGCTCATGAGATCTAAACATGAAGCACATGGTGGAGAAGACAACCATCTAGCTACTGCTATGGACCCATAGTCCAAGGTAGACTACTCACTCATCGCTCCAGAGGCAAGCATGGCGATGAAGAAGACCTCCGGTGGCGATTCCCCTCTCCGGCAGGGTGCCGGGAAGAGCTTCTAGACCCTCCTGATCTCGGGTCGACGACGGCGGCAGATCGCGATGTGTTTCTGGAAAATTGATCGGGTTCTTAGGTTTTTCCCATCGGGGGGTCTTTATAGGCGAAGGGGCGATGTCAGAGGTGGAGCCAGGTGGCCTCACACCATGGCGGCGCGGCCAGGGCCTGGGCCACGCCAGCCAGGTGTGAGACTGGCCTGTGGCCCCTCTCCTACTCCTCTTTGGATCTCTGGAAGCTCCCGGACAAAATAAGACTTCAAGAACCTCTTTCGTCCAATTCCGAGAATATTTCCTGTGTATCACTTCTGAAACACAAAAACAGCAGAAAACAGGGAACTGGCACTGTGGCAACTTGTTAATAGGTTAGTTCCGGAAAATGCATAAAAGTGCCACGAAGTATAACGAAACATTAGGCAAATGGTGTAAAAACAAGCATGGAGCATCAAAAATTATAGATACGTTTGAGATGTATCACTAAGCAAGTTCATGTTCAGCAACACTAGGTTCCAGCAAGGATTGAGAAGAAGAAGGTGGAGGTGCCTAAGTACAAGTTTATTTGGCGAAGAAAAGAGGTGCAGCCACCTAGAGCTGTATCAAGTCGAGCAGGCCAAGAGGGAGGATGTGGTGAGGAAGGCAAGCAAGACTTGAAGACGGTGAATATGCATGGTGCTATTGTTGATATTCCGCCACCCTTTCGAGCAGACCCTCACGCGTTGGGGACAATGCTTTTTGAAGGGGGGGAGGATGATATGGGCACGAAGGAGGAGGTGAAGCCTAATTTTATGTAATATCCCAAGATTAGAGGTCATAAAATAGAGACAACAGATGTGTGCATTGCATTTCATGCATAGAAAATCTGGGTAATTTTTGCGCATTTAAATAAAACATGTCAAAGTGATTGGAGTTTCACTTGAGTTGATGGAATTGAAGTAGCTCATCAACTGGAGCGCGATAAACTTCAATATGACCTTTGTTAAAATCCTTGTTTTGGGTAGTGATAGTTACAACAACTAAAAGAGAGTTAAGTGAAGTAAAACTAAAATGCTTGACACACCATTTTAGAACCAAATATTTATTCACACCAAGATAATCTTGGTATTCTTTAAACCTACTTCTTTCATGCCAAAGAAGTCTACACAAGTCCTATTCTTGAACCATGATCTATTCTACATTCTTATGTCCTAATCTAGTGAGTCCAAATGTGGGAAGTGGAGAGGTTAGCTTAATGCCAGTTTGAGTATATGATTTACTTTAACTCTAGGTGAGAAAACTTTAGAACACTAGAGCCATTCCTATAAAGGCCAACTAGGAGACTTTAGACCTCACTCAAGTTCTAATTAGAAAAAGTCATTTGATATAGGGTGATCACATCATAAACCCTAATACTGGTCTAGACTAGAATCATACTTAGGAAGTGACCAATACCTAGACTTATGAAGTTATGAAGTGGAGTAGATCCTATATGAACCACACATAGGGGAGATTATATCCTTAATCTCAGAAGGTTGGTACAACCAAGAATTAACCCTTGGAAGAGGGAGATGATGAAGGAAATAAAATGGATTTACTATGGGAGTTGATGAAGGAAATAGTATGACCATGTCAGGTACATGATCATGCTTGCTGATGAAGATAATTAGGTTAGTATCAAACCTAGTTTAATAAGCAGATATCATCCTAAAATCAAGTGTGGGTAGGAGTCCAACTTAAACACATCTCAATTAGGAGATACCCATCTTGTTAGAGTATATGAGAAACCTTGATCTGTGCACAAGTTTCCACTGAGTGAATCATCTGGATATAGATTGAGAAGAGCCTAAGCCTTGACCTAGAAACTTGTTTAGTCTATAGATATTTTGTTGCATTAACCACATTTTAGAGGGAACATTAGTTCCTGGTGGAGTGTGATAGCATTCTATCCAATTTCATAACCTCTTATTCAGTTACTTGGGGATTCATTCCTAAGTATCATTCCAACTTAGGTATCACTATGTGATCATAAGCAAACCATACAAGCTTGATATATCTTTAACCAAACAATTGTTCCCCTGAAACAACCCTGCTAATAGGAGTCCAGTTCATTAACCATTAAACCACTCACTTCTTGTTATATTTGTGGACCTCAGATCAAGAGATCTTCATTGTAAAAGAGGGGTAGTTTATATTTTCAAGTTAAGTATATGGAACATAGTTAATGCCATTGGTATAACTCCATATAACAATCCCATGACATTGAGTGGCATAGTAGTGTTATGCATAAAATCATGTACTTTCATACAAGTACAAGTTATTGGTTCTACATAAGCACTGCAAAAACTTATCCAAATCTAGGAAGTATAACCAAAGCTTTAAATGTGTGCTAGTTAAAATATATGCACATTAAGACTAATAGTCAAGTCTTACATGTATCAATACCATGTAAATAATCCATTGAAAATAATTTAATGAACTAGTAAGGTGCTAGTTGTATTTTACAATAATTCTTGAATACAAAAACCTAGCGAAGTATTTCAAATATTACACAAAAGCTAATTGGAAATATCTCTTCTCTAGGTTCACAAGTAAACACCAATGTTGTGTCTATTATTTTATGTGCAAGTACACATATAAAATTTGTTTAGTATTGTGTTTTGAATCAGTAGTGTAATAATCATATTTGAGAAGAATTTCCAAACTCAAAATCCTGCAAACAAGTAACTAGTTCAAACCTGCAAAACAAAATAGCAAATTTGGTTTAGAAATAGCAAAACATAAAACAGGAAATAAAAGAAAAAAAGTGAAGTAGAAAAAAATAAGAGAAGCACTTGCCTGGACCAAAGCCCAACCATGCTAGCCCAGCTTAGCAGCCCATCTGGAACCAGCCGGCCTCGTACCGCTTTGAATAGGCAGAGGAGGTCATCGTCTTCCCTGGGACGCCAAGCAGCTCGGTGGCAGTGGGGATGCCATCCGTCCTTGTCGGCGCGCCAAGATCATCGCCGCCGCCCTCCGCACCCTATAAAAGGTTGTCCGCCGCCAAGGAAAACCTAGAGCCGCACCTTTTCTCTCCTCTCTCTAGTTTACTTGCAGGAACCGAAACCCTAGATCCAGTAGAGCTCACTCGTCGGCGATGGAGGCCACCCCGGTGACCATGGAGTAGTCCTGGAGCTCCGCCTTGCTCCTAGGATCTTGTGTGTTGAAGGAATCGGGCAGAGAGGGCCGGTGTTGGGCAATTTTGGTCGTTCCCTTTCTGCAGTAATCGCCGGAATCCATGGCGATTCACCTAGCTCCGACCACCCCCGTCGCCACCAAGCATCTCAGAAGGATCGTGGTGAGCTCACGCACCTCCTGAACTATTTCTCGCATCATATGATGAGTCGTAGCTAGAGTTTGCTAGTTGGTCGGAGTTCGTGCTCGCAGGCAAGCTCGCCGGAGCTAGCTCCGGCGACCAAATCAGAGCGGCGCTACCACCATCGCACTCGCCTTGATCCGCTGAACCTTTTCCACACACTCACACGAGCTAATTCGCAGCAAATCATCCGATTGAAGAATCATCTGTGAGGTTCTGTGATGATGACGTCATCGCATTGAGCAGTCAACAAGGTTGACTGGTCTTGCCATCGTGGCAATTGACCTGGCCAGGGACCCACTGGTCAGTGTCTAGGTCTAGGGGTTAGATCGGTACAAAACGTCCTGCAGGTTAAACAGAAATTCCAGAAAATAATAAAAACTTAGGAAATTCATATCTTATTCATTTTAATTCAGAAAAATGCAAATGATATATCAAAATGTTCAGAAAAACAAAATCTATCTATTTAACTTGTAATATTGCATACTTGTGTGAAATAATTGAAAACCAAATTTAAAAATTTGTTTAAGTAGTATTTCAATTTGAAATTGTAATCCAACTAAAATAATTCAAACTAAGTTTTCAAATATCAAATAAATTTTTGACAACTTCAACAACTTTTATTTCAATTAATATTTCATTATTCCAAGTATTAATTTAAAACTTTTCTATTAGCAACTTAAAATCTTAAATCTATTTTCTTAAGTAATTTTTAAGTACTAAACTTTAGGAAAAATCTTACATATACAAAAACATGTGTATTAGAGTTATTACTTTATTCAAAGTTAATTTCATCCATTGTTTTAATAAGAGATAAGTAAAAGTCATTAATCACTTAAAACTTAGATTCCAACCTAAAAATCTAGGAACTTAAATAACCAAGCTTACTAATTATTTCTGAACAAGACTTGAAACCTAAAATGAAAATCTAATACTAAAACTTATTCAGTTTTATGTTCTTCAAAAGTTATTCTTTTGAAGTACATACAATTTAATCACCTACCATTATTCCTTAGTACTAAAACCATTAACTACCCTAGTGTGTTAGTTAGCCATAATTCCTAATTCAACCATGAGTGGTTAGTTTGATAATCTGTTTCAATATGATACACCTTAGTCAACTAACTATTTGCAACACCTTTGTGCAACTTAAAAACTGTTACTTCCTGATATCACTTAATCACCACTCCTTTGAGTAATATAAATATGTCCATTAAAGATTGTGTTCTTCAAAAGTAATTCTTTTTAAGAACAAACCAAATAAGCATCACACCCATTCTTGTCTAGACACAAGTAATGACCTTTGCATAGTAAGAGTACTACCAACTCAAAAATCAACCATAAACTATTTACCTGAGCACTACTGGCTCATGACTAACTATTTGAGTGTCGATGTTTGTTATAAGAATGTTACCAACTATAGAAAGAACCATATATAGTAATAGCAATGAAAGTTGCTATGTATAATCATGCCCAACTAGTACCACATAAGTAACAAATGTATCTTAAATAGATAACTTGTTAGGTTCCATCTATTAACTACTTTGTGAGTAATAGATAAGTATAATCAATCTTAGAACACTAACTCTTATTTGTAGCACTTCTAGTCATTAAGAAACATGTTCTTTAAAAGTTATTCTTTTAGGTTATATAACAAGTAAACATTACAATGTCTCTTGTAAGCTTTAAAAGTAAGTAATTATTCTTGAGTGTGCCCATGTTAAGCAAATATGTGTTACCACATTGTTATGCTTCACCATCCAAAATGAATAACACTTCCATACTTCACTAAAACTCTCTTAACAGTGAATGAAACCTAGTTTGTTACCTTGGTATGCTCAACTATTATCTACTCTCAGATTATGATAGAGCTATGCTAAACCCTAGAACACTAAACCCTAGGAGTAGTGCTTCTAATCAATGATAAACATGTTCTTCAAAAGTTATTCCTTCAAAAGTCATTGAAAGTAGTAACCAACTATTCTATTAAGCTTGAACATATATAACTTTATTTGTGTCTTAAGATTGTTGTCAACCCTATGATTAACTGGGTATCCTTATCAAATAAGAATTACCTCAACTCTGCTTGTCCATAATCAATTACTTGATTGCTAATAACAGGATACCATTTAAAAGTGTTACTTTCAAGTCTTCACATATTGCTATATCTATTCTTTACAATAAATCTTGAATTAAGCTTTATTCTTTTACTTTAATAGTTTGTCAGTCAATATAAAATCCTTAACGACCTTGTTGTGGAGTGAATCTAAAAGTGTAACTCATTATAAAGAAACCATCACAAACTTGTATAATAAACCATCGGGGTTAGGTTACGCTTAGAACGATGCATAGCATATATGATGCATATCATGCTGCAGTTCTGTTAACATCATCTTTACCAGATGATGGAGCTATTTCAGTATTTGGATTTCCTACGTATCGAAGACCTTGACTTGCATAATCTTGCAGTCAAAAAGGCAAGTTTATCTTGCTCATATCTTTTGGTTGCACTGATTTTGAAACTACTTGCAAAGTGTTAACTTCAAACTCTAACATTTCAAAAAGGAAGGAAAATCTATTTTCATAAGTAATATGACTAGTGGTTATCGACCAGTGGTGATAACCTAGGAAGGCTGGCAGGTGGAACCACGGTAAGATTGTGGTGGTGGAGGTTCCACTTGCACGGGAAAGTAAACCCAGGATTAACAACCAATGCCACAGTTATTCTTGTGCCGTAAAAACCGTGTCATCCAAGAGACTTGGAATGGGACGGGAAAGTCAGCTGTATCTTCTCTCGTTCGCATGTCAACGGGCAGCCAGATGCCGGTCGCAGTAGGTCTTGCGGGACTACTTGCATATGGGTGGGACACCTAAGTTCTCACGGCACTGGTGTCTATGGTGGTCCGCCAGAGGCGCCTAGGTACTTCATCGTTGGGGGTGAATATCAGGGGCATAACCTGCTCGCGTGAATTGGGTGGGCATGCGTTGTGCGGAGAAGGCAGTGATTGGCTTGGATCAATGACTGGGCCCCACACCAAGGAAGTGTGGACGGGAAAGATCGCCCGGTTGTGCAGCAAGGCTTTGATCTCTCTTGGAAGGACGCACCTCTGCAGAGTGTAAAAAGATGTGACATGTTACCCCTTGTTCCGGGAAGGAGCTGCGAACGCGGCAGGAAATGTGCTCTCAAGGCACTAATACCCTGTGTTGGCTGTTGGGCATAGTTTTCATAAGTAAAAGCAATCTTCAAGAAACTTTGATAAAACCTTGCATTGGCCTACGACTCTTTTGGGTCTGTGGCTGTAGTTAGTGCATATCACACAACTTCTTTCTATAGAAACTTGCTGGGTAAGGCTCGTTACTCACCCCAATCTCTTAAACCCTTGCTAGACTATGAAGAATTAGATTGAAGGCAACTCAAGGAGATAACCTCAAGACCTAAAGATGAAGATGAAGAATTCTACCAACGTCGGGATTATCAGCGGAGTTGACAATTTTTGTGAAGCTTGGTGGAAAACTAGATTAGGAGTAGAAGGGAACCAGTTTCCCTATTCCTAGAACCTAAGTAGCTAGGTTATCTCTCTAGCTATCAAACTGCATTAGAGGTAGTCGTAGTCTTCTTTTAGATTTCCTTGTATTCTTTCTCGTTTGTAGTCGCTAGGACTAAACCTCTACCTGTTGAGGAGGTTCTGAAAATCTTCTGTATGCTGAAAATTGTAATCCTATAATCATACCGTGGACCTGCGATGTTTCTGTTGTACCACTCTGATGGATGTAATACTAGTGAGACGGTGTTTCATTGGTGTTATGTCAACGACTTGCATACTACACATGCAGTGGTATGCTGGGTCACCACATTTTAGGACTCCACCAAGATGAGGGCAGCTCATTGCAGATTGGCACGCCAGGATGACCTACAATATGTAATAATTAGTCTAAGGTTGTGTCAGCAATTTATATTCATGCTTATGTTATTTCGTAGCTTGGTTAAGTTGTGGTCCACTTAGGGTTTTGTGTGTGTTGGGTTTGGGCCTGTCCAAGCCCAATAGTTTTCTGGCCATCTATATAAGGAGGCCAGCAGTCTAGGGTTTAGGGGAGTTCAGTTGTTTAGTTGAAAACTATCGTGTGCTCCACCGTGTATCATCTCTCCGGGGAAACAGCGCTGCCATGATATCAAATAAAGATTGCTGCGAGGGTTCTTGTGTTCATTAAGAATTATCAGGCTCAGGTTTGAGGCGTGGTGTTCATCATCACGTTGCTGGTTGGATTTGTCCTCATCTTCAGGTGACGTTCTTCGCGTTATTGGAAGATTTCTATCTGGATAGACTCGCTGTGAAAGATCGGGACAAAACTCATAGGATCACCAGCGTGATCCTTATCAGTTAAAGAATGGACAAAAGCTCAAGCTTGGGGATGCCCATTGATAGGGCAAAGGTGTCCGATCTTTCGATGAGATCTTGATATGTCGATTTGGTGGGTGGAGTTCGTGCTTGACGATCCGACTACACGTGCGAAGCTCATGCGCCAATGCAATCGCTAGGACAATCTCCGGGAGTTACTGATCTTGCGGATGCACGATCAGCCTGACTAGTGAGGGTCTTAATTCCTACCTGAAATCGAGAACAAGTAAGAACTAATACTGCAATCAAGATATTGCGGATGAAAGATGTATGCTTTATTCAAAAGGTGGGATTCCGAATAGGCGGTCTTCTTCTGGGCGATTGGCCTCAAAAGTCGAGCTCGTAGTTGTAGCAATGGCTAACTTTTAGTCTAATCAAAATCCGAGTTCTAATGACGGCTACGGGGGGTATTTGAGGAGGAAAAGGTAGGGGTGCGACCAGCCATGGGTATGGTGGTCGAACGGAACCCTAACAGGCCTTTTCTCCTCAAATTCGGACTCCTAAAAGTGGCTGTCTTATTTGTTGCGAAAATTACATGGGCCTGGCCCAAAAATAAAAATGACGCAGCACCATATCTATCTAAGGACGAATTTATGAAGTAGTTATTTGTATATTTCGTCCAATTCTTCATCCTTCATTACGGTGGCTTCAAAGTTCTGAAATCTCCACTCGTGGCATCTTCTTCAATCCTCAAACGCTTGCTGCCATCTCCATGCACAATCATGCTCCAATGCTTTGTCCCTCTCATCCATGCTAGGTCCATCATTCCTAAGAGTAACAAACATATCTGATTTAGGCAGCATCATATTCTCATGTATGTGAGAAAGAGTTCCAAGAAACGAAACTACCTGATAGTTAAGTTGCTTGGCACGAGCTCGAGTGATGGGTCCTTGTATGTGTTCCGCTATAGGTGCAGCGGTTGTATCAATAGATGGGATGTCCTCATCATGCTCCCCTTCTTGAATTGAAGTCGTCCTCGACGCAACCTCATCTTCTTCACCGAAGTAAGGTTTTAAATCTGCAATGTTAAATGTAGGACTTACCGTACCAAAATCTGCAGGAAGCTCAAGTTTATATGCATTATCATTGATTTTCTCTATCACCTTAAATGGACCATCAGCACGTGGCATTAACTTAGACTTGCGCAAATCAGGAAAACGATCTTTGCGCAAATGCAACCAAACAAGATCACCAACCTCAAACACAACATGCTTTCGTCCCCTATCCCCAACAACTTTATACTTAACATTCATGCGTTCTATGTTGTCTTTAGTAGTTGCATGCAATTTTAAAATCAATTCAGCACGTTGTGTAGCATCGAAATTATTTTGCACTGAAGATGGTAAAGGCAACAAATCAATAGGTGCACGTGGAACAAAACCATAGACAATCTGAAAAGGGCTCATCTTTGTGGTAGAATGCAGCAAACGATTATAAGCAAATTCAATATGAGGCAAACACTCTTCCCACAATTTTAAGTTCTTCTTTAAAACAGCCCGCAACATGGTAGATAAAGTTCTATTAACTACTTCAGTTTGTCCATCAGTTTGGGGATGACATGTAGTACTAAACAGCAATTTAGTCCCCAACTTAGCCCATAAACATCTCCAAAAGTGGCTAAGAAATTTAGTATCACGGTCAGAAACAATAGTATTTGGCACACCATGCAAACGAACGATATCACAAAAAAACAATTCAGCAATGTGCGCAGCATCATCGGTCTTGTGACAAGGAATAAAGTGTGCCATCTTAGAAAACTGATCCACAACAACAAAAATACTATCCCTCCCCTTCTATGTACGAGGTAATGCCAAAACAAAGTCCATCGAAATATCCTCCCAAGGAACACTAGGAACAGGAAGAGGCATATATAAACCATGTGGATTAAGGCGAGACTTAGCTTTTTGACAAGTAGTGCAGCGTGCCACGAATCTCTCAACATCTCGCCGCATGCGTGGCCAAAAGAAGTGTGCAGCAAGAACATCCTCCGTCTTCTTGACACCAAAGTGTCCCATTAATCCTCCTCCATGCGCCTCCTGTAACAACAAAAGACGAACGGAACCATCTGGGATGCATAGTTTGTTAGCACGGAACACAAATCCATCAGTAAGGACGAATTTGTTCCATGTTCTACCATCTCTACAATTTTGCAACACATCTTTAAATTCAGCATCATGCAAGTATTGTTCCTTTATAGTTTCCAACCCAAAAATTTTGAAGTCAAGCTGGGATAGCATAGTATAGCGGCGCGACAAAGCATCAGCAATAACATTATCTTTACCCTTTTTGTGTTTGATAACATAAGGAAAAGACTCAATAAATTCAACCCACTTTGCATGTCGACGATTCAGTTTTGCTTGACTACGAATATGCTTCAAAGATTCATGATCAGAATGTATAACAAATTCTTTAGGCCATAAATAATGTTGCCAAGTTTCTAATGTCCGAACCAGCGTATATAATTCTTTATCATAAGTAGAATAGTTCAGACTAGGCCCACTCAATTTTTCACTAAAATATGCTACAGGTTTGCCCTCTTGTAATAACACACCTCCCAAACCAATTCCACTAGCATCACATTCAAGTTCAAACGTCTTATTAAAATCAGGAAGTTGGAGTAATGGAGCATGTGTTAACTTATCTTTCAGTATCATGAAGGCCTCTTGTTGTGCATCGCCCCAAACAAAGGGCACATCCTTCTTTGTGAGCTCATTCAATGGCGCAGCAATAGAACCAAAATCTTTGACAAAGCGCCTATAAAACCCAGCGAGGCCAAGAAAACTCCTCACTTGTGTGACCGTCTTTGGCTGCGGCCAATTCTCAATAGCTTCAATCTTGGCTAGATCAACTTCAATTCCCTGTTCTGTAACAACATAACCAAGAAAAGCAACTCTATTTGTGCAAAAAGTGCACTTCTCAAGATTACCATACAAACGTGCATCACGTAAAGCATTGAAAATAGCACGTAAATGATCCAAATGGTCCTCTAAAGATTTGCTATATATGAGAATGTCATCAAAATATACCACCACAAAACGACCAATAAAAGCACGTAAAACTTCGTTCATCAGTCTCATAAAGGTACTAGGTGCATTAGTTAAACCAAACGGCATTACTAACCACTCATATAAACCGAACTTAGTTTTAAAAGCTGTTTTCCATTCATCTCCTAATTGCATACGAATTTGGTGGTAACCACTACGCAAATCAACTTTAGAGAACATAATAGAACCACTCAACTCATCTAGCATGTCATCCAAACGAGGTATAGGGTGACGATATCGAATGGTAATATTATTAATAGCTCAACAATCAGTACACATGCGCGAAGAACCATCTTTCTTAGGTACTAAAATAATAGGAACAGCGCATGGACTAAGAGACTCACGAATATAACCTTTGTCCAATAAACTCTGGATTTGTCGTTGGATCTCTTTTGTTTCTTCAGGATTGGTGCGATATGGCGCACGGTTGGGCAGCGAGGCTCCGGGAATCAAATCAATCTGGTGTTCTATCCCACGAATAGGTGGAAGTCCAGGTGGAACATCTTGTGGAAAAACGTCCATGTATTCCTGCAAAAGGTTAGCAACCGCAGGTGGCAAAGAAGGAGGCATATCCTCAAATGAAAACAGAACTTCTTTGCAAACAATGGCATAGTAGGGAGTAATATTGACATCAATTTCAGCAAGATCAGATTTGCTAGCAAGTAAACAAGGATTCTTCAAACGAATTTCAGTAGCATGGTTAGAATCAGATTTAGAAGAATGCTTACGGGGTACAAAATCTGCAGCAATAATCTGATTCTCACTCTTATGTTTGTCCTCGTTTTTTAATCTACTAGCTCTAGCAAGATCATCTTTCAAAATTTGTTCCGGTGTCATGGGTTTAAGTCCAATTTTCTTGCCAGCATGTGTAAGAGAATACTGATTTGTTTTACCATTATGTACAGATTCTCTATCAAATTGCCATGGTCTACCAAGTAACAAAGAACAAGCTTGCATAGGTACAACATCACAATCAACAAAATCTGAATAAGTACCAATAGTAGAATGCACGCGTGCAGTTCGTGTTACCTTGAGCTTACGGGAGCTCTCAAACCATTGAATGTAATATGGATGAGGTCGTTGTCGTGTGGGTAGAGCAAGCTTCTCCACCATGTCAAGACTAGCCAGATTGTTACAACTACCTCCATCAATGATGATCCGGATAGCTCTTTCCTTAACAACGCCTCTTGTTTGAAACAAGTTGTGGCGTTGATCATGCTCAGCTTTGCTCAATTGCACACTCAAGACACGTTGTGCAACTAAACTCTTGTATTGATCAGCAGTTTTAGCTCCCATTACCTCCATCTCCTTGTCAGAATCAGAATTGGCACCATCACGTGCAGCAATAAGTGCCAATGTATCATCATCAAAATCACTCGCAGAGTCATATTCGCCATCATCAAGCACCACCATCACACGTTTGGTTCTTCATTCTTTTTCGATGTGACCAAACCCAAAACATTTGTGACATTGAATATCGCGAGTCTTCCCCGTGGAGGCCATGGAAGAAGAACTCCGTGTCGGACCAGCAGATGGTGATGGAGCAGGAGCAGGTGGCGTTCTTGACGTCGGCGTGGTATACCTGGAGGTGGAAGGACCTGGTGCATCCCCACGAGAAGGCGGAGCTGATGGGCGCGCAGACCATGAAGGAGTACGACCTGCAGAATTATTAGCTCTTCTCCATGATGGTTGACGATCCTGCACTTCAAGTTCAGCTTTGCAAGCAAGGTGAAATAAACGAGTAATAGTGTTGTACTCCTTGTAGTCTAAAATATGCTGAATCTCCTTATTTAAACCACCAAAGAAACGTGCAAGCATAGCTTCATTATCCTCTACAATACCACAATGAATCATGCCTGTTTGTAACTCTTGATAATACTCTTGTACATAATTTTTGCCTTGTTCTAAACGAGTTAATTTTTTAAGCAAGTCCCGTTGATAATGTGGAGGTACAAAACGAGTACGCATGGCATGTTTTAGACCAAGCCAAGTAGCAGGAATATTAGCATGATTGACTCGACAATGTTCAGACCACCAGATAGAAGCAAAATCTGTAAATTCACATGTAGCAGCACTAACACGCAAATGCTCAGGGTAGCGTAAACATGCAAAACGTTGCTCTACTTCTAACTCCCAAGTGAGATATGCATCAGGATTATATCTACCCTCAAATGGCGGAATATTTAATTTCCGCTTGGCCACATGTTCATCATCACGTACCGGACGCGGAGGTGGACGAGCGTTGCGGTTGTATTGCCGCGGACGGCCAGGTGCAGGTGGTTGGACCTCATCCTCGTCGAGCTCGTTTTCATCTTCGTACTCGTTTGCCCCCTCATCAGCATCATATCCGTCCTGGGTGGCCGCCTCCGTAGCGGCCGCAGCAGCTGCCGCGGCTGCAACGGTACCCGCAGATGGCGGTATGAGAGGAACGCGGCGAGCACGTGGTACAGGGATGCCCGTCTGTGGCAGTGGTGGTAAACGGGCCAGGACTTCCTGGAACCGGGTGTCGAGCTTGGTGTTGAAGGATGCCTCAAGACCAGCAATCTTGTCCATCGCATCAGAAAGCTTGGAATCAACATCACCCAAACGTGTGTCCACATCTTGTGCACGCCCCACCAACAGCCGAGTGAAGTGGGCATGCAACTCTGCATTAGTCATCTTCTCCGGATCAACATCATCCTTTGTGGTTCCTGTCATGGTTAGCGTAGAAGCAAGCACAAATATATATACCTATGCACTACGGAATATGGTGGAATCACGCGTAATCCGTCAAGCGGTATACAAAGCTCTTACTAGTTCTTACCAAGCAGGAGGAAGGTGATATGCAACCAGCAAAAAGCAGCGACTCCCAAGATTGCACAAAGCGATTACCAGGTGTCGATACAACGCACGTGCGGAAATATGTGGAGCTGTAGGAAGGCTTATATGGTAGCAAAGACAGCAAATGTCAAAACAGCAATGCAACGTTGAAAGAATGCTCAACCACTGTACTGTGCTGGTCCTAGGCTATACCGTGCTAGAGACGCGAGCCGAGAACACTAAGAAAGTCACGGCGTGGCACAATAAGCAGAAAGGAACAGCTCCAAAGCAAGATATAAGTGAAGATCTGCAGGAATTTTCGGGTCCGAAACTTCAGAGGGCAAAAACTCGGCCTTCCCGGCCTTTTTTGGGAGTTCTGAGTGTCGCACAACGATGGTCACATAGATCTTTTCGTGCTGAGCATTTTGAGTGGTCGCACGTCGAAAACGGAGTTCGTATGCAAAAGTTATGGCCAGTTGAAATTTGCTGTCGAAAACCGTAAAAAACTGACGAAACTGTCCAATTCGGACTGAAATCGGACTGGACTAGTAGGAACGGGTCAACCCGACTTGGATGCGGAGTTGACTTTTTTTTTTTTGCTCTTCTTCTTCCTCTTGACTGGCGACCGAAACCTAACTCACGGACCCTGAAAAAGTCACGGATGAAATTGGGAGGAAAGAAAAAAAACTTATGTAAAGGCGGAAGTATATGGCGTGGTGGCGGAAGGATATGGTGGAGCAGTGGTGCAAACGTGCGGCGGCGGCGGGACTATGGTGATTCGAACTCGAAACTCGAAAGGAACAGACACTAAGACAAGCAAATTGACACGCGGATGCAGACACAAATTCAACGATGCAAACTGAAAAGACAATGCAAAGCCTCGGATGGTTTATGGGACGAGATGATCTAAACCCTAACTGTATTTTTGGTTTTTCGTGGTTTATAGGTATGAACACAGATGCAATCTAAACTACGAAAACAGTAAATCTCACCGAGCAACCTGAAATCTGATACCACTTGATAGGGCAAAGGTGTTCGATCTTTCGATGAGATCTTGATATGTCGATTTGGTGGGTGGAGTTCGTGCTTGACGATCCGACTACACGTGCGAAGCTCGTGCGCCAATGCAATCGCTAGGACAATCTCCGGGAGTTACTGATCTTGCGGATGCACGATCAGCCTGACTAGCGAGGGTCTTAATTCCTACCTGAAATCGAGAACAAGTAAGAACTAATACTGCAATCAAGATATTGCGGATGAAAGATGTATGCTTTATTCAAAAGGTGGGATTCCGAATAGGCGGTCTTCTTCTGGGCGATTGGCCTCAAAAGTCGAGCTCGTAGTTGCAGCAATGGCTAACTTTTAGTCTAATCAAAATCCGAGTTCTAATGACGGCTACGGGGGGTATTTGAGGAGGAAAAGGTAGGGGTGCGACCAGCCATGGGTATGGTGGTCGAACGGAACCCTAACAGGCCTTTTCTCCTCAAATTCGGACTCCTAAAAGTGGCTGTCTTATTTGCTGCGAAAATTACATGGGTCTGGCCCAAAAATAAAAGTGACGCAGCACCATATCTATCTAAGGACGAATTTATGAAGTAGTTCTTTGTATATTTCGTCCAAGTCTTCATCCTTCATTACGGTGGCTTCAAAGTTCTGAAATCTCCACTCGTGGCATCTTCTTCAATCCTCAAACGCTTGCTGCCATCTCCATGCACGATCATCCTCCAATGCTTGTCCCTCTTATCCATTCTAGGTCCATCATTCCTAAGAGTAACAAACATATCTGATTTAGGCAGCATCATATTCTCATGTATGTGAGAAAGAGTTCCAAGAAACGAAAGTACCTGATAGTTAAGTTGCTTGGCACGAGCTCGAGTGATGGGTCCTTGTATGTGTTCCGCTGTAGGTGCAGCGGTTGTATCAATAGATGGGATGTCCTCATCACCCTTGCACCCCAAGAAATATCCAAGAGGTACAAGCGTCAAAGCTTGGGGATGCCCCTGAGGCACCCCTTCTTCGTCGGCAAAAATCAGGTCACCTTTCAACACACTATATTTTTATTGCTTCATGCACTATGCGTTTTTCTTGGAGCATCAGTTGTTTTAGGTTTTAGTTTTGTTTGCTGTAATAAATGGTTGGACCTCAACAAATTTCTTTTGGAGAAGTTGCCTTGCTTTTCATTTGCCAAGAACACTCCGTTTTTCACTCTTATCGTTCAACGAGTGTTCTCTTTTTCTAGAACTGCGTTTAGCTTTTGATTTTCGCCTTGATTTTTGTTCAGATCTTGTTATATCTTTGCATCAAGGTGTATTTTGACCTCTGGTCCATGTTGGTATTCATCAAAAGAGTTGTTTTAAAAAGGTTCGAGTGTTGTTGGAAAAGAGAAAAAGTTTCATGCAAAAAAGTGGAACAAAAAGGAGCTTGTGTAGACTGCGGGCTAGGCTTTTGCATGTCATGCTTCATATCGTTTTGATAGTATTCTTAGTGGTTTTGCTGTAGCATGACTTGTCTCAAATGATTGAGATTGCTTAATGAGCCTTTGAAAAAATCATGTGTTGTTTTTATTATTTGGAAGCATTAATTTGGTTTTCTCCTTGATGCTTTATTTGGGTTGACTTGACGCATGCTCACACATGTTTGACTCATACAAAGTCACCATAAGCCTCTATGATCATTTAGTTTTTGACTTTTGATGCCATCTTATGCTTCTTTTAATGTTGCTTTGTCGCTTTGCATGATTATGGCCGTTATTGCTCTCTTAGTTGGTCGCTCCCAGTCTTTTGCTAGCCCTCATTTTGTACTGAGTATGAGCTCTACTCGTGCATCCAACTCCGAAAAACCAAGTTGTTCCAATGTGTCCACCATACATACCTATTAGCAATTTGCTATTCCAAAGTACATTTGACTTGCTTTTATCTATCCTTCAAATTAAACTCTTTTTGGTGTTATGAAAAAATTGGTCAGTAAAGCTCTCACGAACCTGATGGCGCACTTTACTTTTCTCGCTTTAAAATTTTGACATTGTGGCTCTCTTATGTTGAGTTGTTATGCTTGCAAGTTGTAAGTTGGAAATTAGCCAAACCATGTCATCATGGGGTATGCTTTCAACATTGCACTTCTTATTTGAGTTGATATCGTGATCTTTTGTTTATGGATACTCGCGATGTGAAACAAGTTGGCAATCTTGCAAGATCATGGAGTTCTTATATGTGTTAGCGAAACACCTAGGCCGCTAATCTAAGCCATGCATAATTCATGGTGGAAATTTACAGCATGCCCATAGTGGAGATTCAACAACGCATCTCAAAATAAAAAGCTATACCAATGGTAAATAAAAGATATGTCGAGTTGTTCATTGTCTATTTGTCTTGTCATTTTGATGTGGGCTTGTTCCATGTCATCGCGCAGGAGGTACCCCGTTGGCGGTTCTCGATGATACACATATTTTTACAATGACAAGAGCCTGCTTGGGACTCTAAGTCGAGTAGCATGAGGTTTGGGTATTCGTACTTCACGGGACATGGGGTTTTCAACTTATGATTTGTCAAGCATATGCTTCATAATTGTACTTGCATTAACTCTAACCATTCAAGATGCCTATGATGGGGGCAATGAGAGCTCAAAGCTAGTAAGTACCATAATTTTTGAAGGTTTATAAAACTTGCAATCACTGCTTCCCTCTGCGAAGGGCCTTTCTTTTACTTTTATGTTGAGTCACCACCTTCTACCTTTATGCACCGTCTAAGAGAGCATAGTTGTCATTCTTAGTATAATGTGCATTGTCCCAAAGTTTTCATTGAATCATTCATGATTTTGGTTTCACTTGTTCTTAAATTATTTGTATCTAGTCGCCCTCTTAAACTTGAAGGTGTCCTATGCATTTATGTTTTGCTATTCCATGAAGGACAAGCTGAAAACCATTTGCTATGTTTTTCCTTATGAATTGAACATATGTTTGACTTTCATTGTTTCATTTTCATAATCTTTTGTTTGTGTTCTTTTTCATGTTATAACATGGTTGCTAAGTTTCTTCTATCAAGATTATATCTTTCATGCCCATGTTTTAAGTTCTTTTGATCCCAACACTCAATGCTTACATAGATGATCAAGATTGTGTATGTGCATGTCACCTAAAAATTATTCTTTGTTATCACTTACCTACTCGAGGACGAGCAGGAGTTAAGCTTGGGGATGCTTGATATGTCTCAAACGTATCTATAATTTTTGATGCTCCAGGCATGTTTTTACACCATTTGCTTAGTGTTTCGTTACACTTCGTGGTGTTTTTATGCATTTTCCGGAACTAACTTATTAACAAGATGCCACAGTGCCAGTTCCCTGTTTTCTGCTGTTTTGTGTTTCAGAAAAGTTGCACAGCTAATATTCTCGGAATTGGACGAAACAAAAGCCGAACATCCAGATATTTAACGAAGCTTCTAGAAGACCGAAGAGGAGACGGAGCCGAGCTAGAGGCTGGCCTCACCACCAGGGGGCGCGGCCCAGGCCCTGGCCGCGCCGCCCTATGGTGAGACCCACCTGGTCCACTTCTGATGCTGCCCCTTCGCCTATAAAGACCTCCCGACGGGAAAAACCTAAACACTCGATCAATTTTCTAGAAACACATTGCGATCCACCGCCGTCGTCGACCCGAGATCGGGAGGTTCCAGAAGCTCTTCCCGGCACCCTGCCAGAGAGGGGAATCGCCATCGGAGGTCTTCTTCATCGGCATGCTTGCCTCCGGCGCGATGAGTGAGTAGTCTACCTTGGACTATGGGTCCATAGCAGTAGCTAGTTGGTTGTCTTCTCCACCATGTGCTTCATGTTTAGATCTCGTGAGCTGCCCTACATGATCAAGATTACCGTTATGTAATTCTACATGTTGTGTTTGTTGGGATCCGATGAATATTGGTGTTATGATTGAGTTGATGTGCTGAATATTATCTTATGTTATCTCTATGTTGTTTATGATCTAACAAGAACACTGCTGTTCACACGCGAGATGACAAACCGTCATAGGAACCACATCAAAATCTATAGAATCCTTGTATGGCCCTATCTCAAAGTTCACACATACCATGTAGTTTACCTTCATCTCACCATTGTCACTTAACCACTGAATATAATATGGGTTAGGATGAGGTAAATATTTCAAACCCAGCTTGGCACATAACTCCTTACTGGCGAGATTGCGATAGCTTCCGCCATCAATGATCACCTTGCAAGCTTTATTGGGACCAACTAGTGCCTTGGTTTGAAACAGGTTGCAGCGTTGAGAATCAATATTGGGCTGCACACTCAACGTACGTGGAGAGACAACAATAAAACCTTAGTTTCTAGACAGAACCAAGTGTTCCTCTGAAATTATTCGCACCAATTCGTATCGATCTGGTGTTCGTTCTACTGAAAGTCTGAGTGTAATCTGCTGTTCCATTGGGAATTAGTATATTGCATCACCGCTTCGTGGTCGGCGGCTACGTGTGCAAGCGTGTGACGTTGCGAATATCCAAAGGGTTGAGAGCTGTTGCGCTGGCAGCAGGGATTAGCCGGAGAATTTACAGCGACACTCGAGTTATCTTCATCACCATCATCGCCATCTACATCGTGCTCACTGAGAAGATCGGGACACCCCTTATCATGTGGTATCAGATTACTGGGTTTATCACTGCGAGTATTTTTGGTTGATCGATCTGCTAGTTTCTGTTTGATTACTTGAAGATCGGCGAGATTCTTTTCTGCTGAGATTAATCTACTCGTTCGGCCAAGGAGAGGAACACCGTTGTTGTTACAGATTGGAGTTTCCGTGCTCTTAGGCGAGCTTCCGATCTGTCCTCGGAATTTGCGTCTGGAAGATCCAAAAGAGAATAGAAAAGTGGAAAGAACAGCGGGAATCAGATCCAATTTTCTTGGTATTGTTTTCAGAAGTGGAGTCGAGGCCAGGCATAGCGTTCCAGATCCGATCGGGAGCATAGCAGATCAGGGCGGTTCAGCAGATCCGATCGAAAAGGACAAAAAAATAAAAAGATCCCCAGGCGCTTCCCGCGATTGAGTATCTGCGGCCTGGGATCGGATTGTCATGCACCTGCGTCTGGCAGCCAGGCGCGCTGTTGTCTGGGCCGGCCCATCTGCCGCCCATCCTGGAGATCGAGGGAATCATCCAGATCTGATCGAGGGAAACAAAAAGAAGTCTGCGCCCGCTCGATCACATGGATCGCTCGCCCATCACGCCGAACCACAGACCAGCTCTGTGGTCGAGCGTGTTCTGCCTCAACCGCGCGCGACGTCCTCGAGCCTGCGTGGGATTTGCCTTGGGCCGGCCCATCATCGCCCAGCGTCTCCAGCCGCCTCGAGCGCCCGGTTCGGCTGCTCACAATCGCTCAGGCATGGAGCACGTCTGGCATCAAGCGACTTCGCTCGATCGCTGTGTCCAGCACAAGCCCCAGTGGCCGCACTCAATCACTACTACTCAAAAAAAGATAGGGCAGCCCTAGTGTCCGATCGGGAGCGTATAGTTTTCAACTGAGTTCTTTTTCCGATTGGTGTTGTTTTCAGTTGGCTGCAGCATCACGTTGTGATCAGGTTTGGTCAGTTTGGAATTAATCACTATCAGAGTATTGAGGATAAAAGAACAAAGGAGCTTGGGCGTGAACCCGAATACACATTAGAACAACTCTTTGTGCAGATTTTGTGTGACGGACTGATAAGACAAAGATGGATTCTTTTTTGGGAGATGTTTTTGGCAAAAGGTGCTATCTTGGCAAGAAGTCTAGTGATGTTTTTAATGATTATCTTGATATCAAGAAGGGAGTGCCGCTATCCAAGCCTAGCTGGTGTTTACATCAACTTGCGACAATTGCGGAGTACCACGATTGGGAAAGGCACATGGAACTGGGTTTCCGTCGATGTCGCACATACAATGACAAGTTTCGTAGCTATGATGGATATGGTCTTGCTTACCGGCGTGTGGACACTGAAGTAACCAGCTGGTGGTGCAAGGCGGTTGGAAGAAATGAGTTTGATTGTACTTGGGAGGACTTCAAGAAATTTCTCCGTGATGGTTTTGTGTTACCGTATATGGAGGAAATAGAGCAGCCACCCAAGGTTGTGCATGGGATAGAGGATGTTGGCAAGAGCATAGCTCCTATACCGAAGGTCGCGACAACTGTGACTACTCATGAGAAGTTGACAGTTGTTCCATTGCCAACAATTAGCAAGGTGGCAGCCACGATTTCTGAATTGTCAGCGGTTGATGTTGTCAAGGCTGATATTGTCAAGGATGTCATGAAAGAGGTTGAACCATTGAGTGGGCTGAATATGCAACTCAAGCGGGTACATGACGCGGCTTGCATAGCAGTTGACAAGGGTTAGCGTTGGAGTTTATTTCAAACACAGTGCATGATCAAGGGCAAAGCTTGCAAGCTCATGGTGGATGGTGGTAGCTACTGTAATGGCCTCAGTAAGGCTGTGGTGACGACTTTGGGTTTGTCGACATGGCGTATTCCTGAACCTAAGCATGTTGCGTGGTTAAATAGTTGCGGTATGCTGAAGATTACTCACAAGGTGTGTGTGCCATTTACAGTTGATGACTATGTTGATGAGGTGGAATGCGATGTGTTGCCATTGGAGGTGTGTGGGCTGTTACTTGGACGTCCATGGCAGTATGATCGCAATGCTATGCATGCTGGGAGAGCAAATACATATTCTTTTGTGCATGATGGCAAACAGCGGACTTTGAAACCTATGAAGGATGATCAAATAAAGTCTGATGTTGAGCTGGTGGTACACAAGGCGAAGTTGCGCAAGGCTAAGCCAAAATCTGGGCTAGCTAAGGTGCAGCATGAGGAGCATGATGTGAAAAGCGTCAGTGGTGATATTGTTTCAGCCAAGCCTGTAGATGACAAGCCAGTTGTTCTTGTTAGTGACAAGCCGGTTGACATCAAGCCTCATATTGATGAAGGGAAGGATATGTCAGCATGTGTTCCATGTGTTCCACTTCCAGTTCGTGTTGACATGGGTGTTCAGACCATGACGGTGGTGCTGATCATGTTCCGGTGCATATGGTGCCGAGGGTAGTCAGCCAAAGTTTTGTGAGAACACCTCGGAAACGTTTTGTTGAAGCAGCAGTGCGTGTGCATACAGGCAAGGATGGACGTGTTCGTCAGTTGTGTGGCCCAGGCATTACTACTTTGCAGGGTCGTGCTAAGCAGGTTCATGTTCAACAACGCAAGGTTCCAGCAAGGATTGAGAAGAAGAAGGTGGAGGCACCTAAGTACAAGTTCATTTGGCAAAGAAAAGAGGTGCAAGCACCTAGGGCTGTATCAAGTCGAGCAGGCCAAGAGGGAGGATGTGGTGAGGAAGGCAAGCAAGACTTGAAGACGGTGAATATGTGTGCTGCTATTGTTGATATTCCGCCACCCTTTCGAGCAGAACCTCACGCGTTGGGGACAACACTTTTTGAAGGGGGGAGGATGATATGGGCATGAAGGAGGAGGTGAAGCCCAATTTCAGGACTCCACCAAGATGAGGGAAGCTCGCTACAGATTGGCATGCTAGGACGACCTATGATATGAGATAATTTAGTCTAAGGTTGTGTTAGCAATTTATATATCTGTTTATGTTATTTCGTGTGTCAGGTCATGTTATGGGCCACTTAGGTTTATTTGTGTTTTGGGTTTGGGCCTGTCCAAGCCCAACAGTTTTCTGGCCATCAATATAAGGAGGCCAGCAGTCTAGGGTTTAGGGGAGTTCAGTTGTTTAGTCTAAAACTATCGTGTGCTCCATCGTGTATCATCCCTCCGGGGAAACGGCGCTGCCGTGTTATCTAATAAAGATTGCTGCGAGAGTTCTTGCGTCATCAAGGATTATTGAGCTGTGGTTTGAGGCGTGGTGATCTTCATCACGTTGCTTGCTGGATTCGTTCCTCTTCTTCAGGTTGCATTCTTCGCGTGATTGGAAGATATTTATTCGGGTTGACTCGCTGTGAAAGATCGGGACAAAACTCATAGGATCACCGGCGTGATCCTTATCATTGCATGTTCTCCGTTATTAGTAGCTATCTTGGCCAAGTAGATACTAGTGACTCCAAGAGGGGGTATTTATGCTCGATAGTTGGGTTCATGCCTCTATTTAATCTGGGATAGTGACAGAAAACTCTAAGGTTGTAGATGTGCTGTTGCCACTAGGGAGAAAACAACATTCTTATGTCCAAGGACATATGCTTTGTTTACATTACACACTTTGCTTAATGCAGTTATCTATTGTTCGCAACTTAATACTCAAGGGGTCCTCCGATGATTCCCCGCGAGTGGATTATTAGTCATAGATGCAGTTGGATGGCGGTCTATGTATCTTGTTGTAATGCCCAGAGTAAATCTCATAGTGATCCTCTCGACATATGCACGTTATCTTTATTCTATCAATTGCCCAACTGTAATTTGTTTACCCAGCATGTTGTTATTTATCTTATGGAGAGACACCACTAGTGAATTGTGGACCCCGGTCCAATTTCCTTTACATTGCTATCACCTCTTTACTTCACTCGCACTGTTTACTTTCTTGCATACTACTATTGCTTTCCACTCGATATGCTCATTCCTTTGTTTACAGCAAATCGGTGAGATTGACAACCTCATCGTAAGTTAGGAGCAAAGTACTTGGTTGTGTGCAGGTTCCACGTTGCTGCTAGTGCAAAGCAAAGCCCTGGACGAGGCGCCTTATAAATTGTCCGGAGCTGTCGCGAAGCTAGCAGGCATCACCTTCTGGAGTTTGGCTTTTTCCTACTGGACTGAGAAACCTTGGTTTCTTACTGAGGGAAAATTTGCTACTGTGCTCATCGTACCTTCCTCTTGGGGTTCCCAACTGGACTGTGATTTACATCAACACCGTGCCGCATCACTCCTCACCACAGGTGGGCACGGCCAGGGCCTGGGCTGCGCCCCCTCATGGTGTGGCCAGCCTCTGGCCCCTCTCTGGCTCCCATTTCGTCCTCGTCCTCCGTCCGGGAAAAATAGGAGTTTCTGAACTTGTTTCGTCCAATTCTGAGAATATTTCCTGTGTAGCTTTTCTGAAACACAAAAACAGCAGAAAATAGGGAATTGGCACTGTGGCATCTTGTCAATAGGTTAGTTCCAGAAATCGCATAAAAACGCCACGAAGTGTAATGAAACACAAAGCAAATGGTGCAATAACGAGCATGGAGCATCAAAAATTATAGATACGTTTGGGATGTATCAAGCATCCCCAAGCTTAACTCCTGCTCGTCCTCGAGTAGGTAAGTGATAACAAAGAGTAATTTTTTAGGTGACATGCACCATCACAATCTTGATCATCTATGTAAAGCATTGAGTGCTGAGATCAAAGAACTTAAAACATGGGCATAAAAGACATAATCTTGACAATAAGAACTTAGCAACCATGTTATTACATGAAAAAGAACACAAACGAAAGATCATGAATAATGAAACAATGAAAGTCAAACGTGTGTTCAAATCATATGGAAAACATAGCAAAGGGTTTTCAGCTTGTCCCTCATGGAATAGCAAAACACATTTGCATAGGACACCTTCAAGTTTAAGAGGGCGACTAGATACAAATAATTTAAGAATAAGTGAAACCAAAATCATGAATCAATCAATGATAAACTTTGGGACTATGCACATTATACTCAGAATGACAACTATGCTCTCTTAGATGGTTCATAAAGGTAGAAGGTGGAGACTCAACATAAAAGTAAAAGAAAGACCCTTCGCAGAGGGAAGCAGTGATTGCAAGTTTTATAAACCTTCAAAAATTATGGTACTTACTAGCTTTGAGCTCTCATTGCCCCCATCATAGGCATCTTGAATGGTTAAATTAAATGCGAGTACAATTATTAAGCATATGCTTAACAAATCATAAGTTGAAAACCTCGTGTCCCGTTAAGTACGAATACCCGAACCTCATGCTACTCGACTTAGGGTCCCAAGCAAGCTCTTGTCATTGTAAGTATATGCGTATCATCGAGAACCGCCAACGGGGTACCTCCTGCCCGATGACATGGAACAAGCCCACATCAAAATGACAAGACAAACAGACAATGAACACCTCAGCATCTCTTTTATTTACCATTGGTATAGCTTTTTATTTTGAGATGCGTCATCGAATGTCCACTATGGGCATGCTGTAAATTTCCACCATGAATTATGCATGGCTTAGATTAGCGGCCCAGGAGTTTCTCTAACACATATAAAAACTCCATGATCCCGCAAGATTCCCAACTTATTTCACATCGCAAGTATCCATAAACAAAAGATCATGATATCAACTCAAATGAAAGAAAGTGCAATGTTGAAAGCTTGCCCCATGATGACATGGCTGGGCTAATTTCCACCTTACAACTTGCAAGCATAACAACTCAACATAAGAGAGCCACAATGTCAAATTTTTAAAAGCAAGAAAAGTAAAGTGTGCCATCAGGTTCGTGAGAGCTTTACTGACTAATTTTCACATAACACCAAAAAGAGTTTAATTTGAAGGATAGATAAAAGCAAGTCGAATGTACTTGGAATAGCAAATTGCTAATAGGTATGTATGGTGGACACATTGGAATAACTTGGTTTTTAGGAGTTGGATGCACGAGTAGCGCTCATACTCAGTACAAAACGAGGGCTAGCAAAAGACTGGGAGTGACCAACTAAGAGAGCAAAAATGGCAATAATCATGCAAAACGACAAAGCAACATTAAGAGAAGCATAAAATGGCATCAAAAGTCAAAAACTAAATGATCATAGAGGCTTATGGCGACTTTGTATGAGTCAAAAATGTTGTAAGCATGCGCCAAGTCAACCCAAATAAAGCTTCAAAGGAGAAAACCAAATAAATGCTTCCACATAATAAAACAACGCATGATTTTTTCAAAGGCTCATTAAGCAATCTCAGTCATTTGAGATAAGTCATGCTACAGCAAAACAACTAAGCATACTATCAAAACGACATCAAGCACAACATGCAAAAGTCTAAGCCGCGGTCTAAACAAGCTCCTTTTTGTACCACTTTTTTGCATGAAACTTTTTCTCTTTTCCAACACCATTCGAACCTTTTTGAAATAACTTTTTTGATGAAAACCAACATGGACCAGAGGTCAAAATACACCTTGATGCAAAGATAAAAGAAGATCTGAACAAAAATCAAGGCGAAAAACGAAAGCTAAACGCAGTAGCAGAAAAAGAGAACACTCGTTGAACGATAAGAGTGAAAAACGGAGTGTTCTTGGCAAATGAAAAGCAAGGCAACTTCTCCAAAAGAAATTTGTTGGGGTCCAACCATTTATTGCAGCAAACAAAACTAATCAAAACTGAAAACTAAAGTAAAGATGCTCCAAAAAAACGCATAGTGCATGAAGCAATAAAAATATAGTGTCTTGAAAGGTGACCTGATTATTGTCGATGAAGAAGGGGTGCCTCGGGGGCATCCCCAAGCTTTGACACTTGTACCTCTTGGATATTTCTTGGGGTGCGTGGGCATCCCCAAGCTTGAGCTTTTGTCCTATTCTTCAACTCATCTCATCATTCTCCAATCCCTACACTTGAAAACTTCCTTCATACAAAACTCAACACAATTCTATTAGCAACATTAGGGTAAGCATAATAATGAATCAACCCCTTTTTGGTTCAGATTTCAACTCAAAACCACCACATATAAAGCATATACTACTGTAGCACCTTCCCCAAAAGTTCCGTGATCAAAAGAACTAAAAAAGAAAGCGATCGAGAGGCAAACACAAATAGTGGCAAAAATCTGTCAAAATAGAACAGCTGACAAAGGTTGATTTTTTAGAGGGTTTTCTGTTGCTCAAATCAAAAAGTGTAAAACTAATGAAAGTTTGGAAATAACCTGGGCCATATGCACAAGAAATCGCAGGTCAAAAAGATATTCTGAGAATTTTCACGAATTTTTACGGTGCAGCACCGAAATCTTTTTCAGGACAGCAACTTCCCCAAATCTTACCTCCCTCACATTATAGGTTCCTCAAAAGTTACTATAGCAACTTCCTCAAAAGTTCCGTGATCAAAAGAACTCAAAAATAAAGCGATCGAGAGGCAAACACAAATAGTGGCAGAAATCTGTCAAAACAGAACAGCTGAGAAAGATCGATTTTTCAGAGGGTTTTCTATTGCTCAAATCGAAAAGTGCAAAACTAATAAAAGTTTGGAAATAACCTGGGGCATGTGCACAAGAAATCGCAGATCAAAAAGATGTTTTGAGAATTTTCACGAATTTTTACGGTGCAGCACAGAAATCTGTTTCAGGACAACAACTTCCCCAAATCTTACCTTCCTCCAATTAGAGGTTCTTCTTGGCACAAAAACGAAATAAAAATGATTAGGAGAGGTCATTACGGTAGTAATAACTTCCAAGACTCAACAAAAAGAAAAAGTACTGAAAATAAAACATTGGGTTATCTCCCAAGAGTGCTTTTCTTTAACGCCTTTGAGCTAGGCGCAGTAATTTTAGAAAATGCTCACATAGGAGCCATAAAAGAGCTTAAGGCAAAGGCACTATATAGGAACTTAAAGCAAGAGAGAGCATCAAAAAGCAAATATGAAACACATTTAAATCTAAACCACTTCCTATGAAAAATAGTCTTGTAAAGAGACAAGTCATGAATGCACAAAGCGAAAAGCATGGGAAGGAAAAACAAGTACAACTTCAAGAATTCCAACAAAAAGAGGGAAAACTCAATATTGTTGAGATTCATCAAACCATGTTTCCCTCTCTCATAGTAACTTTCAGTAGCATCATGAATAGAATTAACAATATAACTATCACATAAAACTTCCCTATCATGAGCCACATGCGTAAAAGAATTAATACTCCCCACATGAATAATAGTAGGAGCAAATTCAACAAAATTATTCTGATCACCATAATCATCTAAAATAGGAGGCATATTGTAGTCATACCTTGTTTCCTCCTCAATTGTAGGTGAACTGAAAATGTTATACTCATCATTGTAACCATCATAAACTAGAGGTTTAGTATCATCATAAGCGATAGAACAGCTATCTTGCAAAGCATATTCATCAAACATATCATGATAGGAAGGAACATGGATAGTACTAATGGTACAACAATTATTAACCTTAGAATTGGTACCAAAAAGATTTTCAATATCAAAAGTAGAGTGCTTTTCCCAATCATGATCACTAACATAGGTAATAGGCATAGGAACATCATCAAGATCAGAATTATCATAATCTATAATAGGAGCAACATGCTTAGGGGAAGATACCATTTCCTCTCGCCTTTTACTCCTCTTCTTCTTCTTCTTCTTACTCTTCTTACTCTCTCCTTTAGGAGGGAGAGACTTGAAAGGCATCTTCTCCACATAATTTGGTTTACTGACAGAAACAACAGAAGAAACTTTGGAGGATTCCTCCTCTCTATTAATAAGATGGAAACATCTATTAGTCTTGTCATACCTTGGCAAAACATCATGTTTTATAACATTTTGTATGTAAGTATTTGCGAGGCAATCTTTAACACAATAGAGACGACAACCACGAAGGGTGCTATTAATATCAAAAACACTCTTATCTACCAAAGAAGTCTTTCTAGATATCTTTTCACACCCCAAAAACAAAGTAAGCTCATCATGCTGATTGAGAGTAATCTTGTCATCACAATACAAACTTGCGGTACTCATTCGATTAGAAAGGTGACTATTAGGGCCTGAGCATTGAAAATTAAAATGACCCTTGTCATCGGAAAGTTCACAAAGAAAAGGATAAAGATCACAAACCTTTTCACCAAGCTCATCTAGAGCCTTGAGCCACATTCAGGTTTCTTCATTCCCGTGGTGGATACAATAATCTTCCTTGTTGTGACTCTGTTCACAAGGTCTAAGTACTCCATAAAAATTAACATTCTTATAAGAAATAGTAGTTTCAGAAGTTTGAGCATGTTTATTGCAATCATTAATAACAATATCACTTTCTATGCAAGTGTCTTTAAAAGGTTCATGATACACATCCCCATTTCCTTTGGGAACAATAATATGAGAAGCAAAGGCTCTAAAACAATCAAGCATAATTCGAGGATCAAGCCCATATTTAGCACTAAGCTCTTGAAAATTAGCAGTTTCAGCAAAAGACTTAATGCAATCATACTCATAATTTATACCTGATCCTTTACCTTTGTCGCTATCCCAATCTTCAATATTGCTTTGAATTGTTTCAAGAAGATCCCACTTGATGTCAACATCCTTGCTTGTGAAAGGCCCATCAAAGCATGCATCTAGATAGTCCTTGTAATATCCTGAAAGCCTTGCATAAAAATTATTAATAACAATATTACGGGGAAGATCATGAATGGGACATTTGAGCAATAGTGACTTCAATCTTCCCCACGCTTGGGCAATGCTTTCTCCATCATGAGGATGAAAATTATAAATATAATTCCTATCTTTATGAACCTCATGAGAAGGATAGAATTTAGAATAAAAGAGAGGTACAATTTCCTCCCAATCAATAGGTCGGCCATCCTTCAGTGTTTTATACCATTCCGCAGCTCTGCCCTTCAGTGATAAAGAAAATAGCTTCCTCTTAACTTGGTTCATCGAAGTACCTGCACATTTGAACAACTCGCACAATTCATGTATAAAGAGCAAATGATCACCAGGATGGACAGTTCCATCTCCTAAATAGCAGTTATTCATAGCACGTTCAACAATTTTCATAGGTATTTTAAAAGGAGGAGGAGCACAAGCATCATTAGAAACATCACACATGGGAGATAAAATATCATCAGAGCAAACTTTCTCCACTAAAGCTGGGGAACTAAAAATATCATGCTTAACAAAACCAGCTTCCCCAAGCTTAGACTTTTCTATAGCACTAGCAATAACGGTGTTCAAAGCACTCATACTAACAATGCTATTAGCATGCAAATTAAACTCCAAAGGTTTTTCAATTTTCTCTTCAAACACTTCATATCCTAGCGTAGGAAAAATACTAAAGAACTCTTTGTTTTCCATTGAGCCTAACTAGTGAAAATAAAAACAAGAAACAAAAAGATATAACTGCAGAATCTAACGGAAATAACTTTGAGCACTCACATAGGAGGATGCGAGTACCTTTTACCTTACCTCCCCGGCAACGGCGCCAGAAAATAGCTTGATGTCTACGCATGCGTCTGTTCCTGTAGACAGTGTTGGGCCTTCAAGTGCAAAGGTTTGTAGAGCAGCAGCAAGTTTCCCTTAAGTGGATCATCCAAGGTTTATCGAACTTAGGGAGGAGGAGGTCAAAGCTATCCCTCTCAAGCAACCCTGCAATTATGATACAGAAAGTCTCTTGTGTCCCCAACACACCCAATACACTTGTCAGATGTATAGGTGCACTAGTTTAGCGAAGAGATAGTGAAATACAAGTAGTAGTGATAATTATAAGTAGTAAATGTAGTCTGAAATAAATATTGCTGCAAGCAAACATGTAACAAAACTAAATGTAAACGGTATTCAATGCTTGGAAACAAGGCCTAGGGATCATACTTTCACTAGTGGATACACTCTCAACAAATATAACATAATTGAACCAATAGATACTATCATCAATATGCAACTCAAAACAATTCTCCAATGGAAAATGAACACTAATCATGCGTAGGGCTACGAAGCACTCCTCAAAGTCCGTATTTCCCCAAACTAGATTGTCCCACACTATCACCATGAACGCACTAGATGGTTCAAACAAACACCAACAATTCATAGAGACATTAACCAAAAAGATACACATGATGCGCACACTAGTCACCTTCACACCATGATTCAAGGTATCTCCGGAGATTACAAATATAAGGCACGGGAGTAGCATAATATCTGAATAATAGCATCTACCAATTCAACTAGATACAAAGCTCACAATCACATAAAGATCACATCATGGGAGAGAGAGGTGAACCACATAGCTACCGGTAGAGCCCTCAGCCCCGGGGGAGAACTACTCCCTCCTCATCATTGGAGGCAGCAACGGCGATGGAGATGGCGGTGAGGTCGATGGAGACGGCGGAGACGGAGATGGAGACCGATGGAGATGGCTCCGGGGGCACTTCCCCATCCTGGCAGGGTGCCAGAACAGAGACTTCTGTCCACCAAAATTCGTTGGCGGCGGCGGCGGAGTTGTGGAACTCTTTTCTGTAAAATTGCCGATTGTTTTAGGGTTTTCTGTCCCGAGGCTTCTTATAGGCGAAGGGGCATTGTCAGGAGTGGACCAGGGGCTCCTCACCATAGGTGGGCACGGCTAGGGCCTGGGCTGTGCCCCCTCATGGTGTGGCCAGCCTCTGGCCCCTCTCTGGCTCCCGTTTGGTCCTCGTCCTCCATCCAGGAAAAATAGGAGTTTTCGAACTTGTTTTCTCCAATTTCGAGAATATTTCCTGTGTAGCTTTTCTGAAACACAAAAACAGCAGAAAACAGGGAACTGGCACTGTGGCATCTTGTCAATAGGTTAGTTCCAAAAATCGCATAAAAACACCACGAAGTGTAATGAAACACAAAGCAAATGGTGCAATAACGAGCATGGAGCATCAAAAATTATAGATACATTTTTGGACGTATCAGCTCCCCTCTTGGATACTTTGACTGTCACCAAAGTGCCCTCTCAAGAGGAGGCCATGGTGGTTAAATCACCAGAAGTCCCCCCCCCCTAAGAAGAGTACTCCTGCTCGCACTTCCAAGCGTCTGAAGAAGGCGGTGGCAGTGGGTACTTCTCTTGAAGCCCATCGACCAGTGGCTTCTTCTGATGATGTGAGTATCGCTTCTTGTAGTCAATTCTTTCGTTGCTTGATTTTTGCTCTTATGCTTCCATTTTGCAGAATTTGATGCAAAAATTTCTCTCCCTTGGCACTGAGTGCGTCGGGTTCCTGGCATCTGCTCGGGCCTCTCAGGGTATGCCTATTTTGTGTTATGTCTTCAACTTGTTCTCGTGTTTTCCCGTGGTTTCTTACACCTTCTCCTTTTCCTGTTTTGGCTTGTAGACACTCTGACCGCGGCTAATGCTCGCATAGCGGCTCTGGAAGCCGAACTTAATGCCTCTAGAGAAGCTTTAGAAGGTGCCAATGCTACCAGGGTTGCTGCTGAGAAGGCTACTAAGTCAGCAGAAACCAAGGCTAAGAAAGCTGAGAAAGCACTGGCCGATGCTGATCAGAAGCGGGTCCGAAGAGAGCAAACGATAGCCGAACGCCTCGACAAGATTTCAGTTCTTGTTGGCGGTAAGTGTTGCGTTGTTCCCTTTTTGTCTACTTGCTCGTGCTTCTATTTGCTCATATTTCTTGCTTTCTCTTGCCTTTTCCTTCTGTGGCGCAGCAGAGAAGATTGGAGTACCTTTGAAACTTCGACAACCAGATACTGAAGACCCTCTGCTAGTTGCGGTGGATTTGCTGGAATCAAACTGGACCTTGGTCCAGGAAGTTCTTCAGCTGACTCGCCATGTGCTGACGTAGATGTTTGTTCGGTTGTGGCCGAAGATGAAGGCGGATATGCCAGTCGACAACCTCAAGAAGTTTGCCAAAGCCTTCGACACCCTCAAAGATCATGTTCTCACGATAAAGGGCCGGTCGGTAAAATGGGGTGTAGAAGGGGCGATTGTGCTTGCTGAATCGTACGGTGAAGAAGTGGACTGGGAGAAGGTTAGCTCTTCCCATGCTCGTCCTCTTTCAGAGCTGCTGGGGTTCTTCAAGAAGGCGAAGAAGTACGCTCTAGGCATTGTGTCTATTATCACTCCTTTGGCGGCTTCTTCGACTCCTACACCTAGCTCTTCGACTCCTGTGCCAAGTGCTTCGATGCCACGGCCAAGTGCCTATGCTGATTCTTCTGCACCTTCTGCCACCACGGAGCCTGCTGCTGAGGTGGCGTAGAATTTAGCCTTTCCTTGTAATTTCTTGCCTTTTGAGTTAATGTAGTAGAACTTCCATCCTTCGCCTGATAATCTATCGGGGAACCCTGTAAATATTTTTACTTTATGAAGCGTTGCGCTTGGTCACTTAATGTGCTTCTGAGTTGTTTTTCCTTTCATTCTTTTGACTTCCAGCCTGTGTATGCTGGTGGATCGCCGAATCGTGATCGCGACTCACCACCCGCCAATGTTTTCGGTTCTGGGGTTCCTTCTCCTCCTCGTTCTCCTTGCCGATGTGCTGAGTATATGTTGAGGATTTGGACCTCGAAGGTCAATTGTCACTGATGAAGCGTCAAGCAAAGTCTGCCTTGGACCAAGCTGGGAGGTCTTATCGTTTGATGAGGCAGGTATCTGCGCTTGAAGATAAAGTGTCTGGTTTGGTGGCCCAGGTTATGCATCTGAAGGAATGTGACTCCTATCTTGTTGAGATTATTGAGTCAGCTTGCGAGCTGCTGAAATGTGAGTTTTCTTTAGACCCTTTGGAATTTCCTGCTATTTTTCTTGGCTTTGTTCTTTGACAAATTTGCGTCTTCCAGGTACTTGCTTGCATCCCACTGATGAGGATCGTCGGGTTTCCGAGCGAATCGCAGCTCTGGAAAGGGTGTCGAAGGATACAAATACTTTATGGGCTGTCCTACAGCATCGCAGCGCCGTTGTTCATCTGCAGGATCGCGCTCAACATATTGGGGAGGCTGTCGATGGTTGTCAAAGATCGTTGACAACCATGTACTCCGTTATGCTTCCTCGCAATCCTCCGCTGGAAAGTTTGAAGTAGCTGCTTGACGCTTTTAGATCTAGTCAACAAATTCATCGTTTGATAGAACTCAACTTAGTAGCTGGTGCTAACTTTGCTCTTGGATGGATACGCAAGTGGCATCCAAGGCTGAACTATAGTTCCATGTCTCTAAGTTTTCCTCCAGGGCGCGTGAAGCTGCAGGTCCATATGGATGCCATGCTTCAGCCGGCGAGGAGAATCTTTGGTACTCCCTCCGTTCACTAATGTAAGGCCGGGAAGGAAAATTCCGACAATCCAAAAAAAGCTAAAAGGACTAATATGCCCCTGATTGACGTAACGATTCAAATTTCAAAAAACTCCAGGATCGCTTCCTTCCTCGTGTCCTTCCTCTCGATCGATCGCCGGTAGCTATTCTGCCCGCTGATCGATCGCCCCGATCGCACCTACAAGCAGTCGTCCCAGCAGCCGATCAATCACCCTGCTCATCCCAGCAGCCGGCCGGCGCTGTGTCCTCAATCGATCCCCCAACAGCAGCGCCGGCCAAGGCGCAGAAGTAGCAGCAGCACCGACCGAGGCGCAGAGTAGCAGCAGCGCCCGCCAAGTAGAAGAAGCAGCAGCGCCGGCCAAGCAGACGCAGCAGCAGCGCTGACCAAGCAGAAGCAGTAGCATCGCCCGCCAAGCCCCAGGTGCCACAGCGCCAACAGCCCAGTAGCGTCCAGCCAGATCGAGCACGTCCAGCCGCTGCCCAGGTCCTCGCCCAGGTTCCTGCCGGATCAGGCACATCCAGCCGGATCAAGCACGTCCAGCCGCTGCCCAGGTCTTCGCCTAGGTTCTGCAGGATCAGGTGCGTCCAGCCGGATCGAGCACGTCCAGCCGGATCGAGCGCATCCAGCCGGATCGAGCGTGTCCAGCCGGCAAGCTTCACAAAGCACACGTCCAGCCGGCAAGCTTCGCAAAGCACGCGTCGAGCTGGCAAGCTCCACCAGATCGACCGCGTCTAGCTGACAAGCTCTGCAGCTCCTGCTCCTGCGCAATCCAGAACAACATATTCAAAATGATTCCAGATCTTAATTTTAGCCCACCTAATTTAGAGGAAGACCAAAACAATCCAGAGGAAGAAGAAACCAATCAAGAGGAAGAAATTATAAATACAGGTACATTACCTTCCCTTCTCTGTCACAAGCTTCTCAATAAGATTTGTTGCATTCTACAATCGCAATATCCTGAACACTAGTTTCATCAATAGTGATGTTGAAATCTTCCCCAAGGCCCATCGCAATCTCAACCTGTAAAACATAACCAGTGTCAACTATTGGGTATTGAACTTCAGACACCACCGCTCACCTAACAATCTACTAAGCTGCTGCAGATTTTAGTGTGCTATAAAGTATACATGTGTAGCATTTTTAGTGCAGGGTAAACACAAGTCATTTCTCCTGTTACATCGATCGACTGGTCAGTAACTGAATCAGCTCCTCTAGAACATCTCAACCTGCAGATAATAGAGCTTGCAGGGCCAGTGGTGGCCCTATAAATGGATCGATGCCACTTTGCAAACAAACAAACATTTACTTTCTCTGCAAACAATGCAATTTACCAAGTGCTTTGGCTAATATATTGTTGTCGGACTAAGTGGTGATGAGTAACACATTTTCATGCAAACAATGCAAAGAAAGTGCTGCAGTACTGACAAAGTAGAAAGTGCATACCATATATTTCTTTCTACCATTTGATTCTGCTAATAACCCTTCTCCATCAGATATTTCTCCATCAAGTGCATATCATTTACTAACTCTGCATCAAGTGGAAAAATATGCATCAAGAAACACAACCATTTATGCAACATTACTTGTTGAATTTGCTACTGTAGGCGGTCAGCAATTTTCAAGACAAAGGCAGTGGCTTACAGATGAACAACGTTATGCCATTTACATGTCACTGTTGACGGTCCATAAGAGTAGAGGTGGAAAGTTCAAAAGAAATGATAAGAAAGATGTTGCTGCAATATTTCAAGCACATGTTTGAGTGGTTAGAAGAATATGGGAGGTGGCAGAGAAACAAAAGGCCCTTGGTCAAGAAGTTGATGTGTCCAACAAAAGAAAAGGAAATGGCGGAAGGAAACCTATGGACGATATCCTATCCCTTATCCCGACAATTCCTTTAAATCGGAGGTCAACTGTGCATTCACTTGCTAGGGCACTTGGTATAAGCCCTACTACGCTCTACAAAAAATTTAAGGTGGGCAAGATAAGAAGACATTCGAGCACCTTGAAGCCGGCATTGACCGAGAAAAATATGAAAGACAGGGTTGATTTTTGCATATCCATGCTTGACCAGACAACGCTAAGAGATGAGGCAGGCCCTAGTTTCGAAAGTATGCAGAACATTGTTCACATTGATGAGAAATGGTTTAATATGACCAAAAAAAGAAGACACTACTACCTACTGCCCGAGGAACCAGATCCAGAACGAACCGTGCAAAACAAAAACTCTATCAGAAAAGTTATGTTTCTCACAGCTGTCACAAGGCCGAGGTATGATGCAAATGGTAAAGTCATATTTTCAGGTAAAATTGGGGTGTGGCCATTTGTCAAAGTTACCCCAGCAGCTAAGAAAAGTAAGAACAGAGAAAAGGGAACATTAGAGACCAAGAACATTATTGTGAACAGAGAAGTGATGAGGGAGTATATCACACAGAAAGTTGTGCTAGCTATACAAGCAGTGTGGCCTGATCATGATGGACAAACAATTTGGATTCAACAAGATAATGCAACGACCCATATTTTACCGGATGATGCAGAATTCGCTGAAGCTGTCACTGAAATAGGCCTCAACATCAAAATAATGCATCCACCAGCCAATTCTCCGGACATGAACGCTCTTGACCTGGGGTTCTTTAGTGGGATACAGTCGATGACGGACTGTAGGGCTCCAAAAACTCTTAAGGAATTGATCGAAGGTGTGCAAGAAGAATTTGATGCATATGACGTTGCAAACTTGAACAAGGTCTTCATTACACTTCAGACTTGCATGGTCGAAGTGATGAACAGTGGTGGTGGCAACGGATACAAAATTCCTCATATGAACAAGAATAAGCTCAAAAAGCTCAAAAGGCTGCCATCAAAGATTACAATACCTCCAGCAATTTATGCAAAGGCTCTAGAGATGCTTGGACTAGGTGTCCACTGATCCTACTGGTTGTGTATGTTTATTATGGAGTACTTGGGAGTATATATTTATTGTGTGTTTGTTGTAGCTACCTGGAAGTATATATTTATTGTGTGTTTATTTCTAGTTCACTTCATCTAATCCCAAAAATAAAGCTGTTGTGCTTATACAGAGAAGGAGAAACAAAAGAAGATGCTGATCAAATGTTAGAGAGATGCTAACTCGATGCATAGGAGGACCAATAGTATTTTCAATGCAACTGAAAACCCATCTATACATCTGCCACAGCAACAATATTGTCAGGTTGAAACAATTGATTCAGCTGTCATTTGAATACCTAATGGAACTAATGCTTTAATGGTTGTTGATTGCATTACACTAACAATTGGCAATGTGAAATGAACCTGTGCGATAGCATCAGTAAAGAAGAGAGCACACGCTTGCGCTAGGTGTTTGCACAAATTCCCAATATTCACGTAGCCTATGCAGCAATTTTCACGCACGCGCTAGGTGTTCGCGCTAGGTGATTAAATGCTCAGCCTACGCAGCAATTTTCACCCTCCAATTCGCCAAAATTGGCCTGCGAATTAACCAGATCAGAGGAGAAGGGGTCACCTACTTGAGCGAGGACGGGAAGGTGATCCTGCCGCACTCGAGCCGGGGCCGGACGACGGGGAACTCGGCGTCGTGCCAGCAGCGATAGACACATGCGCAGGCAATGAAGTCGCAGCGCGGTGGCCAGTGCTCGGCGCCAGCGTCGATGCGGCACACGATGTCGGTGAGCAGCTCTGGGAGCAGGCGAGGCCACCTCTCCTCGTCGACCTCCTTCTCGACCTCCCCGACCGTGTTGTCCTCCGGGGCGACCTCGGGCGAGACCTTGGCCTCGCTCCCGCCGCCGCAGTCCTCGCACTGCCACCGCGCCGCCATCAGCCGCACCTCCGACGCCTGTGGGAGCAGATCCATGGCTGCTGGTGGTGCTACACCGGCGAGAGAGGGGGTGGAATGCGTCGGATGTGATGGAAGCGGATCAAAATGTGATCTTTGACATTGCTGGGCCTCTCTAGTTGTAGGTGCTACACGCAGTAAAGGAAGAGGGGCACTGGGGCGCCATCAGTAGGGGAGTTCAAGGTGGAGGAGGGAAGCCTGCCGGCAGCGAGGACCAGAGGAGCGATGCGGCGGCGGTCGATCTGGATCAGAGTGAGAGAAGAGTGGTTGTTTGCTGAGCATCAAGGAAAAGGGAGACCGCTGTGGCCGGTCGCCACGCCACGGGAGGGCATTTTGGGAAAGCCGTGATTTTCGTTAACGTGACAGAATTTGTGCATGGATCTGTTCCCGGCCTTACAAAAGTGAACGGAGGGAGTAGTTTTTTTCGTGAGCATCACTATTTGAACCCTCTTATGGTAGATGATTCAGATCAACCCATGTTGTAATGCTCTATTGTATATACGTTTTTGTGTATGAAACGCGAGAGTTTTCGCTTTCTGGGGCTATTTGCCAAAAAAAATTGTTCTCAAGGCGTTTATGTTTAGTGCGTTTGCCACAATTCAATTTGAGATTTATTTCGCTAAGACTTGTAAACTCGAAAAAGAGGAACTTTGTCTTTATTATGCTTGAATGTAAGATACATGGGGTGTCCCAAGAGACCTGGCCAGTGACCTGTGTTCTGGGTCTAGAGGGCATTGCCCTAGGATAACTTGTGGCTTAATAGCCTTATTTTTCTACTCTACTCTTGTATACTTGCTGTCTATGTTGCCGAGGTCTTTCCCTCTTCTCCTGTAGCTTCCTCTGGGTCTGATGGTTGTACCTACAGTTTCTTCGCTTCTGGCTCCGCTGGATGTCCTTTGAGTTGTTTTATGACACCTGTAGTCATGCTTGTTGCCTTGCCCTTGAGCTCTCCGTAGTTGGCTATCATGCCAAAATTTTGCGCCATTTTATGGAATTCTTTGTAGCATAAATCTGATAGTTTGAAGCTTCCCTTTACTGTGACAATTCCATTTGGTCCTGGCATCTTGAGTACCAGGTATGTATAGTGAGGTACTGCCATGAATCGCGAAAACGCGGGTCGCCCAAGGATTGCATGATATGGAGATGGCCAGTCCATGACTTCGAAGTCGAGCTTTTCTCTTCTGTAGTTTTGGCGATTACCGAAGCAAACGTTGAGTGCTATTCGACCCAATGGATAGTTAGCACTCCCTGGTACGATCTCGTGGAAAGAAAAATCTGTTGGCTTCAGAAACTCCAATGATATGTGCATTGCCCGGAGTGTCTTTGCGTATATCAAATTTATTTCGCTCCCTACATCCATGAATACTCTATCAACGTCGTACATCTCGATTTGAGCTTTGAGTACCAAAGGCGTGTTTCCCGGCCGAGGTACTGTTATAGGGTGATCATCCCTGCTGAATTCTATGGGTTGTTCTAACCAGTGTAAATATTCTGTGGTTGCTGGAGGTGATGTTACTGCTAGGTTCACTTGTCGAGTTATACTCTTTTCTTCTTTGTTTGACTTTGGGACTGGTTGTATCATTGCTGTGATGTGCCCTTTGGACGGGATATATCCTCCGTCATTGTCGTGTCCTTGGCTTGGCTGGTTTTGACCTTGTGAAGCTCCATTGTTTGCTTGTTGAGCCATTGTGGGTGCGTTGTTTGTGTTCCCTTCATATCCTTGCCTCTTTGCTTCGGCTTGTTTGTTGACTGCCGCCTCCTAAAGTTTCAAGAATGTTTTGCAATCTTTCATTGCGTGTCTGAAAACCCTTTTCCCATCAACGACCGCGGAGTGTATATGGCACGGTCCGTTTAGCATATCATCTGGTGATGGATTGTATTCTTGATGTTCCCTTGACTGAAACCTTTTGCTATTGCTAAAATATTCTCTTTCGTAGCTGCGGTATCCTGAGTTTCTGCGATCATCTCCTTGACAATTATTTTCTTTATATCCCGCGGCTACTTGACTGTGAGAACCATAGTTGTCGTAATTGTGGGATCTTCTCCTTTGGCCGCTGTATCTATTTCCCCTGTCGTCTTCTGGTGATCGTGTTCGCTTGTTGTTGCACGCGTCTTCGCCATCTGCAAATCTGTTTGCTATATCCATTAGATCTGATACTGTCTTTGGCTTGATTCTGCCCATCTCTTCGACTAGGTCTCCTCATCGCAACCCGAGCGTGAAGGCATTGATTGCCCTCTCGTCTGAAACTTCCACTGCAGAGTTCTTGATAATGCTCCACCTTTGAATATACGACCTTAGCGTCTCATGGCGTTGTTGTACACAGGCTTTGACTTCTTCTATCGATGTTGGCCGCTTGTATGTTGATTTGAAATTGCTCCTAAATTGCTTTGTGAGTTCCTCCCAGCATCCGATTGTTCCTCTTTCTAATTTGCTCAACCATGACCTGGCTGCGCCGGTGAGGTGTAATTGCAAACTTTGCATTGCTGTTTCCTTTGTTCCTCCTAGTATTTTTACTGCCTACAAGTAATCTGAAAGCCATGACTGCGGCTCCTGGGATCCATCATACTTTTGCTGGTCATGGGGCAGTTTGAAACCTTTGGGTACTGGTGTGGTGCGAACTCTGTGAGTAAAGCACGACGCCCCCATCTCTTTTTCATCATCTTCAGAGTCATATGCCTTGGTAGGGGTCCTGGACCTTCGGGTTCCTCCATGCTTCGGGCTTTTATGGCATCTTGGCGATGGTGATCTAGATCGCCAACTACCACTCCGGTGCCGAGGACTGTTGTGACAGCGTGGTGACCTAGGCTTATGCGTTCCTTTATTGTGATATGCCTCCTCTTCTTTTGCTGTCAACTTGTTGCCTACCATCCTTAATCCTTCCAGTGCTACCCGGTGCATATGTTCCTTTGGATCTCCTGGACTTGGCCGTGTCGTATACAGATATGTTTGTGCTACCACAAGCGCTGCTTCTGGTGTTTTTGGTATGATATTGCCTTGCTCATCGACCGATAGGAAGGACGAGTCAAGGTTTTTGGAGATGCTTCGCCTTTCTGAGTATTCTAGGTTTTCAACCCTTGATCCGTGTCGATGATGCCTTCTGCTGTTTGTGTACGACGCGTCGCTGCGTGCTTTATGAAGAGCTGCGCTTGCTGCAATGGCTGAATCTTTTCTTTTTTGTATTTTGCTTCTTTCTCTTGCTAGTTGCTTTGATTGCTGTCTTAAGGCATAATGATACCCTAAAAGCATATTTTTGCTTGCATCTATTGGTATGGGCACACCATGTTCTACGGCTGTTTTGATTATCTTCCACTCCTTGGCCTATACCCTGCTCGCCAGAGAATCTGCAGTTTCTCCTTCTGCTAAGTGATTTGCTACTTTGTTTACGTTTGCTGGGTTAAGTACTGGATTGTCATTTTCGTCGAATTCTTCTGAGTTGTCTCCTACAATTGCGAGTACTTGATATTGGTTGTCGAACTTGCTGTTGAAGCTTGAGAAGATTGTTTCGTCATCCTCATGAAGCTCTAGTCCTGTCTTCCAGGTGTCTATTGATTTGTCTGAAGTGTCATCATGGCTGATCATGAGGTCTTCAAGTTGATCCCCTAAGTCTAGATTCTCCATGGTTTCGTCGAGTTCTGCAATTTTTTCTCCTGTAATTTCTGTTGTTGCAAAGCCGACCGGCGAGTTTGCCTCGCTGGAAGAGCCCACCGATGATTCAGACATTGCAATTGTCTTGGCTTCGCTTGCCGACGGATCCGGTTTCGCCGGATCTGAAAGGCGAATCGAACCTAAAGATCCGACGCAAAAGTGTAGGGCTTCCGATCGTCAGATCCATATCTTGATCCAGGCTCTTGAATATTGGAGTGAAATTTGATGGATGAGGCTGAAAATCAATGGTTCCGAAGGATATCTGGTTTTCGTTGACTTCTGGACTACTGTTGGCTAAAAGCGAAAATGCCATCGAATTCATGATTCCAACGCCCAGATTCCCCACGGTCGGCGCCAATTGACGAGGGTTAACTCGACAAATGTCCAAGATGAAGGACTTAGGATCGGGGGAATAGGGCGTTAGATGAACTCGAAGGTAAAGATCAGTCAAACAAGGCATGTATCGAGAATAAATGTGGTGGTCAACTTTGGCTTACTCTTAATCTGTCCTTGACCGGCCTCTCCTGGCCCCTATATATAGGTGGCCAAGTCTCAAGGAACCGGTCGGGTCCGATACATATTACAATATCGATATACGACATGGACTCGTACTTCGACTATGATTACACTTGGGCCTAGTTTAATGGGCCTCAGGGGTACTCAAGTAACGGGCTCTATTATCTATACCCTTGTCAGCATGCTTAGGTTGTTTCAAGTTGTTTTATCTTATCGGCTTGTTGGGAAGTTTGTCACATGCTCTACTTGATATACGAGATGAATACTAATTGGAGACAACTTGGATATTATATGATGGAGATAAACATGATTTAATTATGTTACAACTAAACTTGCTTAAGAAGAGGCATCGGTGAGTCATTTTGCCTATTTTACGACAGCTCACTTGTGTCCCCTAGGACCCCGAGTTCGCATGAACTGTTCTAAGCTGAGCGCACTAACCACTCGCAAAGATTCCATCGGGTTTCGCTTGACTTACTACTTTTTCTCGAGTTAGTTTACCGGGGGCCACAACAACATTTTTCTTTTGGATTTGGATTTGGGTGGAGTCACCTTTATGGTGGCGGAGTCTCTAAGCCCCCCTTTGGCGGGTGTGGTTGTGTCGCCTTTGACGGTGGCAGGTTTATTTGCTTGTGGCACGCTTTGTGAAGCTAGATGACCCTCTTTGACGAGCCCTCAACCAGACTTCTTCGTCCTCGCAAACTTTTGAGTCCGTCTTCGGAGCTCGGCCAACTTCGTTACGGGTAGCTTAGTAGGGTGGCCACCGTAAACTCTCTTGTAGAACTAGCAACGGTCTTGTCGTGATACCCCGCCCTTGCCTAGGTTGGATTGGCCGAGCATGTATGGGTACATTGGTGCACCCTTGCAGGGTAAATCTTTTCGAAAAGCCGTGTCCACGGTTATGGATGACTTGGAGCCATTCTACTCGATCATAGAACAACTTGCACCTAATTGATGATAAAAAGTGGCGTAGTAAATAGTTCTACTACAATATTAAATTGTTATAAAATTGTCAACCGTGTGAGTGCCTTTGATATTGCTTCTTCGTGTGGGCACAACGAGGTGATTCATCGGCTGGGTTATGTTTGCTGTAGTATTCTAGTTCTTTACTTTATGCGCTCTATTATCTTATTCTGATTAGACGGAAGTTGTAGAGTGTCTCTATAGGTTCTTTAGTGCTTGCTCGCTGCCGCTTAACCCCACCATATAGCCGACATCCTTTTGAGTCTCTCGAGCGTGTCTGCGTACCTCATGTACAAAGGCGGCTTGTTGACTATGCTTTATACGTCTTGAAGTCTTGCTAGGTACTTCGTACTTATTGCTGCTCGTCTCGGATATTCACCGAAGCAGGTTTGAAGATAGGTACATGGAAGCGACGATGTTAGCAAGGTTACCCTTCCGGCTTGGCCTGGGCAGGTTATGGACACCATCGTTTATCTTCAGGCCTCTTAGGCCCATTTGTATTCTTGTCCGTACTCGGATACTATTTTGCTTTATGTATGATTTGGATCTTTGTATGTATTTGTATTCTTGACTCGTTGGAGCCTTTGCGGTTGTATTATATACTCTTTTGTGGGTTCCATCGTGAACTTGTGTAATGTTACTACCTTGATTCCACCCGCCTATGTGTATGTTGCGACATGCACATTTTGCTTGGTGGGCGTTTCCAAAGCGACATCGTCCGAATTGTGGCATGATTGCTATAATTCGAAAGGTGCCGATTTTGGGGCATCACACTATGGGGGCCTTCTCATTTGCAAAAATATTAACATTATGGCAAACCAAGAATTGGAAAGAGCAATCATTCAACATTTTGGTTACATTAATGGGAGAATATTGTAAGCATTATGCACAAAACATGTTCAAAATTTTGTCCTTGTTGTCGAAAAACCTAGGGAAAGAGCAATTGTTCGACAAGGTTGTCACAACACAAGCATCATTTTCATCATTACAAGCAATACATGGGAAAGAGCAATTGTTCAACATATTGCATGAAATAGGAGGTAAAGTGAAACACTCATAGCTTGGCATGTTCATGCCATCATCATCATAATCAAAGGATTCCACATGTTCAACATTGGGTTCATGCAAAGAATCACATGGGAATGTAAAAGAAGCATATGGCATGTGAATCATCAATATCATGCAAGCACTCATGAATCATCATGTCCACTAGTGGGATCAGGGAATCACCAACACCTATGTTGTTACCTTTGTAGTCGTACTCTTTTGAGATAGGTGTTGTGGAAGTAGGTGGCTCCGTGTAGCCGACATACTCATCATCTTCTAAGCATGGTGTGTTACCATCAAGTGTATGCACCATGTACATCTTCTCCAAAATTGGTGTCTCGTCATCCATATCCGAGCAACCATTCTCAACCATATCGCCTTCATATGTGACACCATTTGATAGTGTCAATCCCTCATCATCACTTGACTCACCTCCACTGGTATGATATCTCGCCTCCAAGGTTGGGTCATACCCACGCGTCTCATCTTCTTTTAGAGGAGAATAAGCCCATAGTGTCATCGAGAGCCGTGCTCATATAAACTTCACCATGTGCTTTTCTTGTAGGATCAGAGCAACCTAGCAAAGAAGATAACACACGATGAGTAGAGGTTAAGGTGTTAGAAATCAGCATGTCCTCACTCAACTCATGTGGTGTATCACTCTTGCTCTCAATGTGTATGTGGCTCTCATCCTCACGTGGGATAGGTTTCTTCCTCTCTCTCTCATGCGAGCAAGTTTTTTGGAGTATGCATCACAAGCGGCCTTGTCTTGAGGGTTCATCTTGGCCACTTGGGCATCCAACTCGGCGACATATGATCTACAATCGGCTTTGTCTTGAGCGGTCTTCTTGGCCACTTGGCAATCCAACTCGATGAAGTATGCTCTCCAATCGGCTTTGTCTTGAGCGATCATCTTGGCCACTAGGGCCTCCAACTTGGCGAAAAAGTTTTCGGAGGAGCATTCGAGGAGGTGGGAGGCGTTGACCCTAGACATTTCTCACACAAAGCAAGATATATGGTGGCAAGTGAGGTGGTTAGAAATATTACACTTGAAACACTTCCCGTAGAAACTATTGAATTGATGAAACACCCAAGGACAACCGTTGTGCACAAGTTAGAACACACGCAAAAGGCTATATGGTGGGTGGGTAGGTAAAAAGTGGAAATGCCAAACGAAAAGATCAAAAGAAAAGTCTATTGTCAAATGTGGGTAAAATCCAAAGGCAAATGTCAAGAACGATGATCTACATCAAGGAAACACGAAAACACAAACCAAAAAGATACAATGAGGTTAGCGTGACAAAGGAAGTGAGCAAGTAACAAAATGGTCCTAACAAAGACTATTAGCTCGGTTTCACGCCAACGCAAGAGAGATCGTAGCTTGGTCGCATAAGAAAGTAGCAACAAGATTTGCACAAGATGCCACTCTTCTCTTTTCTCTCTTTTTGCTTACAAGCTTTGAACTCCTTTGTATCGGTGGAACACACACTCTTTTTGTATGTATTTATGTGCTTAAAAGCTTTATGTTCTATCTATGTAAGTCACACATTTACTTTTTCCTCATTTGTGTAACTTTCTCACCGAGCTTTGTTCGGAGCTTTGCTCAACTTAACGTACACACACAAACCCTCTCACGATCATGAGACTTGTGCAATGCTTCGCAACACTTGGAAAGCCACTCTCAATGGGATAGGTACACAAAGGAATAAAAGGGGTTACAAGGGTGTAGCAAGTTATACCTATGCAAAGGTTAGGCAGTGTCAAAACACACAACTTGCGATGATGTCGATGAATGGCGGTGTCAAATGACCACTCGGAGTTCCAGGGTGTCGATGCCGTCATCGCGATGTTGATGTGGGCGCGGTAGTATTTGGCACGTACAACGGCACTCAAAACCAAAATCCGATCAAAAAATGTTAATGCCTAAAAATTTGAGGCAAAAAGTTGTCAAAGATAGTGCTGGAAATTTGTGTCAAATGAGGGTCAAATGGGTCAAAAGGAGATGGACGGATGTATGCCGGATTTAGCCGGTTTGGGACGGCTTTACCCGGTCTTGGTTGATGTGCGTGGCTGAGTGGGTCAGGCGGGGCGAGCAGGGGATTCGAGCAGGCGGTGTGGGGCTACGCTGAACTGAGCTAGAGCGGAGGTAGGTGGAGGCCTGGCGGCGTGCGGGCAGCTAGATGCGATGATAGGGCAAAGGTGTCCGATCTTTCGATGATATGAAGATAGTTCGATTTGTTGGTGAGTTCGTGCTTGACGATCCGACTGCACGTGCAAAGCACATGCGCCAATGCAATCGCTAGGAAAATATCCGGGAGTTACCGATCTTGCGGATGCACAATCAGCCTGGCTAGCGAGGGTCTTAATTCCTACCTGAAATCGAGAACAAGTAAGAACTAATATTGCAATCAAGATATTGCGGATGAAAGATGTAAGCTTTATTCAAGAGGTGGGATTCCGAATAGGCAGTCTTCTTCTGGGCGTTGGCCTCAAAAGTCGAGCTCGTAGTTGCAGCAATGGCTAACTTTTAGTCTAAACAAAATCCAAGTCTAAAGTGACGGCTATGGGGGGTATTTGAGGAGGAAGGGTTAGGCGTGCGGCCAGCCATGGGTATGGCGGTTGAAACAAACCCTAACATGCCTTTTCTCCTCAAATTCGGACTCCTAAAAGTGGCTGACTTAATTGCTGCGAAAATTACATGGGCCTGGCCCAAAATTAAAGGTGACACATCACCATATAAAGCTATGGATGAATTTATGAAGTATCTTCTTGTATATTTCGTCCAAGTCTTCATTCTTCATTATGGTGGCTTCAAAGTTCTGAAATCCTCGCTCGCGGTGTCCTCTTAAATCCTCTCATGCTCTCTGCCATCTCCATGCATTTTCATGCTCCAATGCTTGTCCCTCTCATCCATGCTTGGTCCATCATTCCTAAGAGTAACAAACACATCTGATTTAGGCATCATCATATTCTCATGTATGTTAGAGAGAGTTCCAAGAAACGAAATACCTGATAGTTAAGTTGCTTGGCACAAGCTCTAGTGATAGGTCCTTGTATTTGTTCCGCTGTAGGTGCAACGGGTGTATCAATAGATGGGATGTCCTCATCATGCTCCCCTTCTTGAATTGAATTCGTCCTCGACGCAATCTCATTTCTTCACCAAAGTAAGGCTTCATATTTGCAATGTTAAATGTAGGACTAACCGAACTGATAAGGGGAGCATAGCTACTACTCCTACTATTTTACCACCTCCTTATGTTCTGAAGCTTGGATAATTCTGCTTTGAAGTGCCTCCACAAGATGATGTGAAGCCCAACTTTCGTACACCTCCAATGGAGTTTCATGTTCGCCGAGGCGCTGCAGCCAAAGATATTTAGGTGTTCTATTTTATTTAAGTTCGCGTCATGTTTTTATTTCAGTTTGGTTTTATTTGTGTGTGATGGTTTTGGGCTTGTCCAAAATCAAGTGTGTTTTGGCCATTTGGGCTTTTAGTTTGGTATGGGGCCTAGCCCAGCCAAGGTAGCGTTCAGAGTCACCCATATAGGGTTATGGCAGCCGCCATTGTATCCTCAGACTTGTTATTTTCGAACTAAGAAAGAGACCAGAAAAGTCCCAATGTTTGGGGGCGCATATCGGTGTGTTTGATTGCTGATCTTCGAGATCTGATATTATGCCATGCGTGGGAGTTGATTCTAGTCAGTTTCAACGCGAGGAATTGAAGAGAGATCAGTTTGATCTATTTCAGATTGAGTTCTCTTTCGCTATCTTGCTGTTCGTTTGATCGCCGTGAAAGATTGGGCCAAACCCCCTTCGGATCACGTTGATCCGTATCATCTTGGTATCAGATTCGTTGGGTTTATCATGGCGGAGTTTGTTGTTGAGATTGATTTTTCTGCTCAGATTTACCTGTTTTCAGATCAGAAGTATAATTTCAGATTGGATCGTGTTCTATTCTGGTGGTTCTTCATTGAAGCTTCCATCGATTTGGTTTCTGTTCTGGAGTTGACGTGCGCCACTGGCGATCTGTGCTCGTCAAGGCAATCCTACGCCCAGATCCGATCGGTCAAGACGCTTGGAAGAGAAAAACAAAAACAAATAAAAAATCAGACCAGGCGTCCGTGCGCTGGACACCGGATCGCTCCAGGGCGCCTAGGCCCGGACGTCGTCTGGCCTCCCGCGATCGCGCGCACCGGGGGCTCCTCGCTTGCTGGCGTGGCGCTCGTGCCAGCCAATGTGGGCCGGCCCATCGCTCGCCAGGGTTGCTCGCCCGCTCATTTGTTCTGCCCGGTTAAGGCCCTCGCTCGCCGCCAAGCGTTGGCCACGCTCGCCCTCGACTCGCTCGCCCCAGGACGGAGAACGTCTGGGGTCGGGCGTCGGTCGTCTCTCCCCAGGTGCTTTGCTGATTTCCCCTTCGCTCGTACCTGCTGGGATTGCTTCGTTGCCAGATCTGATCACACCAAGGTTTCACACAAAAAGGAACACGGAGACAAACTGCTCGCTACCATGGTGAACTCTGTTGACAGAGAGAGTTCCGTTGCTGCTGGAGAGAAGAAAGAGGAGCTTGTTCCACTGGTTTTTGCTGCAGATTTGGCTCCTAATGTTCGGGCTGGTTTTGATAGTACGTGCGATTTTATTATGCGGAGTCATGCCGCATTGACAGCACAAATTGCACAGCCAGCTACCCGGATTGATGCAATGGGCGATGCTACTGCCCGTGCACCCATGCAGCCCCTCCTGCTGCACAACCTCGCGACATGGTACCACGCCGCCCTGCTGAAATTCATGATCATCAACCCGTGGCACCCGCTTATGAAGGAGAACTTGCCGATGACGCTGATTATGTACCACAACAACGATCGTTTGCTGCTCGTCCTGCAGGTGCTCATCGTGTACAGCAACATGATCGTGACCGTGTTGGCCATGCTGGTCGTGTTCCACTTGATGATGGTGGTCTTGGACGCATCAAGTTGTCCATACCTCCTTTTTTCGGTGACCGCGGACCTGACGATTATTTGGAGTGGGAGATGCGCATGGATCAGATTTTTGCTACTCATTATTACACTGAGGAGAAGAGACTTCAACTGGCTGCTGTTGAATTCACCGGTTATGTGCTAATTTGGTGGAATCAAATTCTGCGTATGCGTACTCGCCCAACATCATGGACCGGTATGAAAGATCTTATGCGCCATCGCTTTGTTCCTGAACACTACAAGAGAGACATGTATAATAAGTTGCAGCAGCTCACTCAAGGTACTAAATCTGTGGATGAGTATTATAAAGAGATGGAGTTGTTGATGATACGTATGGGGACAAGGGAGGATATAGAGGCCACGATGTCTCGGTTTTTGAATGGACTGAATTTTGAGGTGCGTGATCGTGTGGAGATGGTTTACTATAATGATCTTCAGGATCTTGTGCACCAAGCTGAGCGTGCGGAGAAACAAATCAAACGACGCCAAGCTGCAACACCTACAAAATCATGGCATCGTTCTCATACCGAGGCTGCTGGTCCTAGTGTTCAGATGACACCTTCTACACGCTCTAATAGTGTTTCTCATAGCGAGGCACCCAAATCTGGGGTGTCCAAAACTACCTCTACGCAGTCCACAGCAAACATCGAGTGTTTTACTTGTGGAGGACGAGGACACATGAAGCGTGATTGCCCTAATAGAAAAAGGGTGATGCTCACACATGATGGCTATGTTTCTGCTAGTGATGATGAGAAAGCTGATGCGTCATCACGTGAGGAATCTGAGGAAAATTCTGAAGTGATCGTGGATGGGTATGAACTTGCTGCAAATTTAAAAAATCTAATGGTGCAACGCGTACCAGAAGATCGCATACACGACCAAGGGCAGCGCTGGAATATATTTCAGACCCAATGCATCGTCAAGGACACCACTTGCAAACTGATTATTGATGGTGGCAGCTACACAAATGTTGTTAGCAAGAGTTTGGTGGATTCTCTATCATTGCCTACATGGAAGCACCCGCAGCCACATTATGTTGAGTGGTTGTATAATTCAGGGAAGCTGAAAGTCACACATAAGGTGCGCCTAAAATTTTCAGTAGGTAATTATGAGGACACAGTGGTCTGTGATGTTTTGCCTATGGATGCATGTCATGTGCTGCTAGGACGACCGTGGCAATTTGATAGGTGTTCCACTCATGAAGGCAGGTCCAATGTTTATTCCTTGTGGCATAAGGGGAAGCGTCATGTGTTGCAGCCTAGGCTCGCTAAGGATATCAAAGTGGACGTGCTTGCTGCTCAGAAAAAGTTCCAACACATTCAGGCAAAACCGAGGACGGTTTCCTTTCAAGTTGGGGGGGATGATAAGGGGAGCATAGCTACTACTCCTACTATTTTACCACCTCCTTATGTTCTGAAGCTTGGACAATTCTGCTTTGAAGTGCCTCCACAAGATGATGTGAAGCCCAACTTTCGTACACCTCCAATGGAGTTTCATGTTCGCCGAGGCGCTGCAGCCAAAGATATTTAGGTGTTCTATTTTATTTAAGTTTGCGTCATGTTTTTATTTCAGTTTGGTTTTATTTGTGTGTGATGGTTTTGGGCCTGTCCAAAATCAAGTGTGTTTTGGCCATTTGGGCTTTTAGTTTGGTATGGGGCCTAGCCCAGCCAAGGTAGCGTTCAGAGTCACCCATATAGGGTTATGGCAGCCGCCATTGTATCCTCAGACTTGTTATTTTCGAACTAAGAAAGAGACCAGAAATGTCCCAATGTTTGGGGGCGCATATCGGTGTGTTTGATTGCTGATCTTCGAGATCTGATATTATGCCATGCGTGGGAGTTGATTCTGGTCAATTTCAACGTGAGGAATTGAAGAGAGATCAGTTTGATCTATTTCAGATTGAGTTCTCTTTCACTATCTTGCTGTTCGTTTGATCGCCGTGAAAGATTGGGCCAAACCCCCTTCGGATCACGTTGATCCGTATCACGAACCAAAATCTACAGGAAGCTCAAGTTTATATGCATTACCCTTAATTTTCTCTAACACCCTAAAAGGACCATCAACACGTGGCATTAACTTAGACTTGTACAAATCAGGAAAATGATCTTTGCGCAAATGCAACCAAACAAGATCACCAACCTCAAACACAAACATGCTCTCTTCCTCTATCCCCGGCAAATTTATATTTAATATTCATGCGTTCTATGTTATCCTTAGTAGTTGCATGCAATTTTAATATCAATTCAACATGTTATGTGGCATCTAAATTATTTTCCACCGATGATGGTTAAGGCAAGAAATCAATAGGTGCACGAGGAATAAAACCATACATAATCTGAAAAGGGCACATCTTTGTGGTAGACTGTAGCGAACGATTGTAAGAAAATTTAATATGAGGCAAACATTCTTCCCACAATTTTATGTTCTTCTTTAAAACAGCCTGCATCATAGTAGATAAAGTTCTATTAACTACTTCAGTTTGTCCATCTGTTTGGGGGTGACAGGTAGTACTAAACAGCAATTTAGTCCCCAACTTAGCCCATAAACATCTCCAAAAGTGGCTAAGAAATTTAGTATCACGATCAGAAACAATAGTATTTGGCACACCATGCAAGCGAACGATATCACGAAAGAACAAATCAGCAATATGCGCAGCATTGTCGGTCTTGTGACAAGGAATAAAATGTGCCATCATGGAAAACCGATCCACAAGAACAAAAATACTATCCCTCCCCTTCTGAGTACGAGGCAATCCCAAAACAAAGTCCATCGAAATATCCTCCCAAGGAACACTAGGAACAGTAAGAGGCATATATAAACCATGTGGATTAAGGCGAGACTTAGCTTTTTGACAAGTAGTGCAGCGTGTCATGAATCTCTCAACATCTTGCCGCATGCGTGGCCAAAAGAAGTGTGCAACAAATACATCCTCCGTCTTCTTAACACCGAAGTGTCCCATCAATCCTCCTCCTTGCGCCTCCTGCAACAACAAAAGACGAACGGAACCATCTGGAATGCATAATTTGATAGCACGGAACACAAATCCATCATTGAGGACGAATTTGTTTCATGTTCTACCATCTCTACAATTCTGCAACAGATCTTTAAATTTAGCATCATGCAAGTATTGTTCCTTTATAGTTTCCAAACCAAAAAATTTGAAGTCAAGATGAGATAGCATAGTATAACAGCGTGACAAAGCATCAACAATAACATTATCTTTACCCTTTTTGTGTTTGATAACATCAGGAAAATATTTAATAAATTCAACCCACTTGGCATGGTGACGATTCAGCTTTGCTTGACTACAAATATCCTTCAAAGATTCATGATCCGAATGTATAACAAATTCTTCAGGCCATAAATAATGTTGCCAAGTTTCTAATGTCCGAACCAGCGCTTATAATTCATTATCATAAGTAGAATAGTTTAGACTAGGTCCACTCAATTTTTCACTAAAATATGCTACAGGTTTGCCCTCTTGTAATAACACACCTCCCAAACCAATTCCACTAGCATCACATTCAAGTTCAAACGTCTTATTAAAATCACGAAGTTGGAGTAATGGAGCATGTGTTAACTTATATTTCAGTATGATGAAGGCTTCTTGTTGTGCATCACCCCAAACAAAGGGCACATCCTTCTTTGTGAGCTCATTCAATGGCGCAGCAATAGAGCCAAAATCTTTGACAAAGCGCCTATAAAACCCAGCGAGGCCAAGAAAACTGCTCAGTTGTGTGATCATCTTGGGCTGCGGCCAATTCTCAATTGCTTCAATCTTTGCTGGATCAACTTCAATTCGTTGTTCTGTAACAACATAGCCAAGAAAAGCAACTCTATATGTGCAAAATGTGCACTTTTCAAGATTACCATACAAATGTGCATCACGTAAAGCATTGAAAACAACACGTAATTGATCCAAATGGTCCTCTAAAGATTTGCTATATATGAGAATGTCATCAAGATATACCACCACAAAACGACCAACAAAAGCATGTAAAACTTCATTCATGAGTCTCATAAAGGTACTAGGTTGTGGTGATCCAAGCCATTAAGATGGATTGAATCCTGTGCTTACAAGTGCTAGTCCCTGAATCAATAGCTAGCACACACAGTTGATGTATAAAAGAGTACCACTGCATCAAATTTATTACAACGTATGATCCAAGAGTATAATTATTACAATAGGCTTAGCATCGAAGGCTAGTTCTCAAAATAAATAGTTCAACATAGTAGCAAACAAAATAAAGCTCCACTACTCCACAGGAACTGCTGGGTGGAGACTCGCGACCTAAACAAAATAACTCAATCATCCTCAGAATAATAACTTGCAACATAAAAAGGTTGCAGCCACAAGTGGTCAATACATTTGGAATTGTATTGGCAAGATGTCACTATGGTAGATATAAATCGCAACCTATCATATGTGCTTATTTGGCTGGTAGATTTTAGGATCTTTTGCATAAAGCAATTCATTTTCTCCTACTTTTTAAATCACTTTTATTTCTTCAAAATAGCTAAGGACACATTGAATCACTCAAGTGCTCCTATTAAATTCTAAGGACACATTGATTCACTCAAGTGCTCCTAACCCATTTGTTCACCCATTAAGTTTTATTAATGAAATTAGAATGATGAGATCCTTCAACTGCTTCATGAAAATTTACTCAAATTGTCCATAACAGGGGACACGGCTAAGTACTTAGTTTCTACACTCTGCAGAGGTTAGTACACTTTCACCACATGGCTCGGTCGAAGACTAAGCCGAAACCTTTGGGAAACAAAACAATGAGCCTAGCCCCAGACCCATACCACCTATCTTAGCTACATCTGCTGGTCACGGTAGGTCACGGTTTCATAACTTAATCAGCCAAGACAGAGCCCATTGACATGTGGCTATACTAGGAAGCTATTAAACATGAACGTCTATCAATCTCTTTGAGCCTGGGTGGCTTTCCCCACCATAAAACCACTTGATGACCCAATCAAAGGCATTCCACCCAGGTGATTCATTGATTTTGTGGTTTTCATTACAGCAAACAAAACTTTCAATACTCATGTCATGGAAACCACCCACGCAACTATTAGCATGGCTAAGCAATTCTACAATATGATGACTATCAAGGAATCAACTAGGAATTCTACGGCTCATCCGTTGGGTCTACAACATAGCAATATATATACTTAAAACATTCCTACACATGCAAGCTACTAAAAACAGGTACATGCATAGGAAAAAGTAGGAGATTTATGATGTGACACTTGCCTTGGTTGTTGTTCTTGTTAAAACACTCCTCACAATTACAAGGTTCGCAGTCTGAACAATCTATCGCGGTAAATAAATTTCCAATCAACACACAACAATACAAAACAAAGCAATGCAACATGCATGCATGACAGAAGTGAAAATAAACATTAAAGCTTTTATAAATCATTTTCAATTGTTGAAAAGAGGTTTAAACATGCATTAAAGCGTTCTGTAAACTTTCTATATGAAATAGTTTGTAAAAATTATGAAACATATGTCTATGCATAGACAATACCATCATTCATCATTTGCAACTGGAAACAAGTGGAAATAATTTATAAAACTTGAAATACACTGAAAATACTAAAAACAAACAGACAAACATAAATTGACGTACTGTAAGTTTCGTAAAAGTGAAAATAACAGGTTTACAGTATTCTTCTCAATTTTCTCTTTCCAATGGTATATTATTTGCTAAATTTGGACTTACAGAATGAAAGTTATGAATTTTACAAATTTCTCACATTTTCTGAAATTTGTGACAAAAATCATATTTAGCGGGGAATATTCTGAGAATATGCTGCGACTGATGCATGTAAAATGCATATATGATCTTTGCACTTTACCACTTGATATTCCACCTTATTTGCATCATATATTGGTTATATTCATGGATTTTGATGATTATTGGGAATGATTCACATGTTGCCCAATTTTATTGGATTAACCTGGGAAAACCAGAAAACCTCCTTTTCAATGTTTTTATCTTTCAGGGACCCAAACGGAGTCCAAATTACTTGAAACTTTGCCGGAGCCAGTTTTTCCACGGAACAAGACTTTGGAGAGAAGGAAGTGCAACAGGGGAGCCACGAGGGCCAAACGAGCATGGCCCACGCGGCCAGATTCCTTGGCCGCGTGGGGCCAGCCCGTTCCGTCCTTGTTGCTCTGATGCTGTCAATCTTCGTCTCGATGGATTCATCTTGACCTAAAACCGACTATATAAAGGGTGACCCTGCGGGTCACAAAAGGGAGCGCCGCTGAAACACAGAAGCACGAAAGAGCCTGGGAGATCGAAGATCGGAGGGGAAAACTCCGGCAGGGCGTTGCCGGTGTGATCTCCATCCCCTTCGACGACTCTAACTTCATCACCATGATGAAGAGGGAGTAGTCCACCTCTGGACTACGAGTTTGTGGCAGTAACTATTGTATCTCTCTCTTGTTTTTCATCGTCTTAGCGCCATATGAGCTGCATAACATGATTATGGCCATCTTTGTATCACTTTTGTGGTGGATCTTTCTATGAGTTAATATATGAGATTGCAATTGTTTTTTAGTTTCAGTATATGAGTAGATGCATATTATGTACCCCGTTCTTGTTTACTTGTTATGATCAATCATGTTTATGAGAGCGTGTGGGGGAACATGTGCATTGGTTGGAGTAACAGGGGGTGATTTATCTGGGGAGTACAGTCCTTAGGTGTCACTTGGGTGTTTACCTTACTTAGTTGCCTCACTAGGGATAAAGAAAATACCATGCTACAGGCTATTTCTAGCGTGACCTTGCTAAGTATCTGCGACTAGATCAAGCATGTTCTTATTTTAACTTAGTGTCATTGTGCTTAATGTTATGCTCTGAGTTAATCCTAATACCGATATGATTACATTAAATTCCCATCATGGTGGAGTATGAGAGAGATGAATAACCAAAACATCTCTATATAGTACGTGATGCCCATATGAATTCATCTGAATGTAAACTTTGTTGGAATCTTTTATGTCAATTGTCTGATCCTATGTCTGCCATATCTTTTATGAGAGAGTGCATTAGTGAACCCGTGAAACCCGATCCACTTTTAATTATAAGAAACAACTTTCCATTCACATTATCGCTGTTTTTATTTTTAGTTATTATTAATATCGAAAATACAAAAATATTTCCTTTATTGCATTTCACAAACCAAAACACTACAATCATACCTTTTACTGTTTATCATTGCATTGCATATTACTTTAGTTTGCATATTCCCGCAGCAAAGGATTTTCTAGCGCCGTTGCATTTGCATATTTATTTTTAGTTTTGTATACTTACACACACCTTGTGCTTGACAACCACTTGGTGAGGTAGAGGGCACAAAGCAAATTTATTTTACCTTGCAGGTTGTTAAAGAGGGGAAGAAAGGATCCTTATACACATAGTTCCCCGAGAGTTTGATATAAACCCTCGAGTCACCTTCATGGGGAAAATCAAGCTTCCCTATGCTCAACACTCTACTCTTGGAGTCTCAACCTAGCGAAGCATCAGCGACACGTGGCGGTGTCTGGTTCGCTGATACCCCTTCACGCGGATAGGCTTTAATGGCCGTTGGATCACGGCAAGATCGGACGGTTGAAAACTGTCCGCTGGGAGCTCATCGGTGACTAACTCCAGCGATGGCGGCTACTTGGTCGGCGGTCTTGGGCTGCGGTCCGATAGTGTCCGGCGGCGGCGGTGTGGTGGACGACAAGCGGCGGTCTGAGACGGTCACTCGGGTGTCTTCGGCATCCTCTTCCGTGGTCCCAAATGACGGCTAGGGGCGGGTGGAGGCGACGTTCGACCGCGGACTTCCGGCGAGAAATTCTGGCACTCGTGGGGCTCTGCGAGAGGGGGAAAACTGGTCAGGGCGAGGCGGTATGATAAGGTAAAGAGGATAGGGGGAAAAGGAGGGCTCAGGGGCGATGACAACCACGGATTCGAGCTTGAAACCGAGCTCCAATGGTGGCGGCTGTGATGAACGCCGGGGAGAAATTCGACGGTTTTGAGGTGATATTTTCTAGAGTTTCAATGGGGGAATAACGGAGGAGTTTAGGGGGGTATTTATAGGGCAAAAGCATGGAACAAACCGCAACAAAATCGGTCGAGAAAATCGGGATCTGATCCGGTTCTAGAGACTTTCTTGTCGATAAGTGATAAGGGGAGCATAGCTACTACTCCTAATATTTTCCCACCTCCTTATGTTCTAAAGCTTGGACAATTCTGCTTTGAAGTGCCTCCAGAAGATGATGTGAAGCCCAACTTTCGTACACCTCCAATGGAGTTTCATGTTCGCCGAGGCGCTGCAGCCAAAGATATTTAGGTGTTCTATTTTAATTAAGTCCGTGTCATGTTTTTATTTTAGTTTGGTTTTATTTGTGTGTGATGGTTTTGGGCCTGTCCAAAATCAAGTGTGTTCTGGCCATTTGGGCTTTTAGTTTGGTATGGGGCCTAGCCCAGCCAAAGTAGCGTTCGGAGTCACCCATATAGGGTTATGGCAGCCGCCATTGTATCGGGGACTTGTTATTTTCAAGCTAAGGAAGAGATCAGAAAAGTCTCAATGTTTGGGGGCGCATATCGGTGTGTTTGCTTGCTGATCTTTGAGATCTGATGTTATGCCATGCGTGGGAATTGATTCCGGTCCGTTTTAACGCGAGGAATTGAAGAGAGATCAGTTTGATCTATTTCAGATTGAGTTCTCTTTTGCTATCTTACTGATTCTATCGATCGCCGTGGAAGATTGGGCCAAACCCCTTTCGGATCATGTTGATCCGTATTATCTTGGTATCAGATTTGTCGAGTTTCTCACGGTGATTCTCTGCTGACATTTATTTTCTGGATCTGCTGAGAAGTTGTGCTGCCGGCGGCATCAGGCCAAGACATCACTGTTTTCTCTGTTGATTTGGTTCCGCTTGATCTTGTGATTTGTTGTTCCAGATCGGTTTGTCTGCTCAAGTACGGCCAGTTTCAGAGTCCATCGATCGAGGACTACCTGCAGGGTCGGTCGATCGTTTCAATAGACAAAAAGATACCAAGTACCTTCCTGCGCGCCTCACCTCAGACGGGGTCTGTGACCGAGCGCCTGCTGGCTGCAATCGTACCGAGCGGGGACGTCCGGATTTTTCCTGCCTCGCTCAATCACCGCGCCCAAATCCGATCGGCCATAAAAAAAACACAAGGAGAGCCAGGGTCGCTCACGATCGCCCAAGGATGGCGGCTGTTTGGCCTTCTGCTCCTGCGATTGTTTCTATTGGAAGCGCACTGCTAATTGTTTTGATTTTCACGTACGCAAAGGAAAGAAATAGAGATCAGATTCTATCGTTTCCGTGAGTGCATGGTGTCTAGGTTGGAATAAACAAAGCAGATAAAGGAGAATACAAAATCAGATTGGAGTCTTTCACGTGAGTGCACTTCCGATATAAGTTCTCGCTTCGTTTCTTTTACGTAGTAAAGTTTTGCAGCTGCGGTGGTTGCTCCCATGCCGCATTACTCTACTGTCGGCTGAACACGGAGGTTGTCTGTCCCATAGCGAGCGTTGCCGCTGAGACACGGAAGTTTTGCTGGATTTTTTTTCTCCTTGCTAAATTCGACTGCTGTTTTCTCTGAAGATGTCTGGTCCTATTATTGCTGAAAATTCTGCTGGTGCTGCCTCAAAGGCAAAGGAGGTTACCCTCCCAGTTTATGCAGATGATCTCGCCAACAATATCCGTGCTGGTTTTGACAACACCTGTGTGTACATCAAGAACTGTATAGATGCATTGGAGGAGAGGTTAACTAGCAAATTAGAGGCCATCACTAGTAGGCTCGACGTCTTGACAGATAATCTTATTAATCCGTTGGCGCGAGAAGAGTTCCATCATGCCGCTCCATTACGGGATGTGCCACCACAACGAGATTGACATGTTGATGTTCTTGCTCGCCGTCCTGTTTCACCGGTACATGGAGCTGTTGCTGCTGATTTTGAGGATGATGTTGGTTATGCACTACGACAGCCTCACTTTGATGCTCGTCGTGCAGCTCCTGTTCGTGCTTTTCCTGTTGATCGAGGTCGTGTTGGTCATGCTGCTCGTGTACCATTGGATGATGGTATTGGGCGTGTTAAAATTTAGATACCACCATTCTCTGGCGCAGGCAGTCCAGAGGATTATTTGGAGTGGGAGATGCGCGTGAATCATATTTTTGCAGCCCACCATTACACCGAGGAGAAGAAGATTCAACTTGCTGCTATTGAGTTCTCTGCTTATGTACTGATTTTGATGAGGACATCCCATCTATTGATACAACCGCTGCACCTACAGTGGAACACATACAAGGACCCATCACTCGAGCTCGTGCCAAGCAACTTAACTATCAGGTACTTTCGTTTCTTGGAACTCTTTCTCACATACATGAGAATATGATGCTGCCTAAATCAGATATGTTTGTTACTCTTAGGAATGATGGACCTAGCATGGATGAGAGGGACAAGCATTGGAGCATGATCATGCATGGAGATGGCAGCAAGCGTTTGAGGATTGAAGAAGATGCCACGAGTGGAGATTTCAGAACTTTGAAGCCACCGTAATGAAGGATGAAGACTTGGACGAAATATACAAAGAAATACTTCATAAATTCGTCCTTAGATAGATATGGTGCTGCGTCACTTTTATTTTTTGGGCCAGGCCCATGTAATTTTCGTAGCAAATAAGACAGCCACTTTTAGGAGTCCGAATTTGAGGAGAAAAGGCATATTAGGGTTCCGTTCGACCACCATACCCATGGCTGGTCGCACCCCTACCTTTTCCTCCTCAAATACCCCCCGTAGCCATCATTAGAACTCGGATTTAGATTAGACTAAAGTTAGCCATTGCTGCAACTACGAGCTCAACTTTTGAGGCCAATCGCCCAGAAGAAGGCCGCCTATTCGGAATCCCACCTTTTGAATAAAGCATACATCTTTCATCCGCAATATCTTGATTGCTGTATTAGTTCTTACTTGTTCTCGATTTCAGGTAGGAATTAAGACCTCCGCTGGTCAGGCTGATCATGCATCCGCAAGATCAGTAACTCCCGGAGATTGTCCTAGCGATTGCATTGGCGCACGAGCTTCGCACGTGTAGTCGGATCGTCAAGCACGAACTCCACCCACCCAAATCGACATATCAAGATCTCATCGAAAGATCGGACACCTTTGCCCTATCAAGTGGTATCAGATTTCAGGTTGCTCGGTGAGATTTACTGTTTTTGTAGTTTAGATTGCATCTGTGTTCATACCTATAAACCATGAAAAAGCCAAAAAATACAGTTAGGGTTTCGATCATCTCGTCCCATAAACTGTCCGAGCCTTTGCATTGTCTTTTCAGTTTGCATCGTTGAATTTGTGTCTGCATCCGCGTGTCAAGTTGCTGGTCTTAGTGTCTGTTCCTTTAGAGTTTCGAGTTCGAATCACCATAGTCCCGCCGCCGCCGCACGCTTGCACCACTGCTCCACCATATCCTTCCGCCACCACGCCATATACTTCCGCCACCGCCTTCACATAAGATTTTGTTCGTTCCTCCCAATTTCATCCGTGCCTTTTTCAGAGTCCGTGAGTTAGGTTTCGGTCGCCAGTCAAGAGGAAGAAGAAGAGCAAAAAAAAAAGTCATATCCGCATCCAAGTCGGGTTGACCCGTGCCTACTAGTCCAGTCCGAATCTAGTCCGAATTGGACAGTTTCGTCAGTTTTGACGGTTTTCGACAGCAAACTTCAACTGGCCATAACTTTTACATACAAACTCCGTTTTCGACGTGCGACCACTCAAAATGCTCAGCACGAAAAGATCTATGTAACCTCAGAACTCCCAAAAAATGCTGGGAAGGTCGAGTTTTTGCCCTCTGAAGTTTCGGACCCAAAAATCCCTGCAGATCTTCACTTATATCTTGCTTTGGAGCTGTTTCTTTTTGCTTGTTGTGCCACGCCGTGACTTTCTTAGTGTTCTCGGCTCGCGTCTCTAGCACGGTATAGCCTAGGACCAGCACAGTACCGTGGTTGAGCATTCTTTCAACATTGCATTGCTGTTTTGATATTTGCTGTTTTTGCTACCATATAAGCCTTCCTACAGCTCCACATATTTCTGCACGTGCTTTGTATCGACACCTGGTAATCGCTTTGTGCAATTTTGGGAGTCGCTGATCCTTGCTGGTTGCATATCACCTTCCTCCTGTTTGGTAAGAACTTGTAAGAGCTTTGTATACCGCTTGACGGATTACGCGTGATTCCACCATATTCCGTAGTGCGTAGGTATATATATTTGTGCTTGCTTCTACGCTAACCATGACAGGAACCACGAAGGATGATGTTGATCCGGAGAAGATGACTAATGCAGAGTTGCATGCCCATTTCACTCGGCTGTTTGTGGGGCGTGCACAAGATGTGGACACACGCTTGGGTGATGTTGATTCCAAGCTTTCTGATGCGATGGACAAGATGGCTGGTCTTGAGGCATCCTTCAACACCAAGCTCGACGCCCAGTTCCAGGAAGTCCTGGCCCGTTTACCACCACTGCCATAGCCGGGCATCCCTGTACCACGTGCTCGCCGCGTTCCTCTCATACCGCCATCTGCGGGTACCGTTACAGCCGCAGCAGCTGCTGCGGCCGCTACGTAGGCGGCTACCCAGGACGGATATGCTGATGACGAGGGGGCAAACGAGTTCAAAGATGAAAACGATCTCGACGAGGATGAGGTCCAACAACCTGCACCTGGCCGTCCGCGGCAATACAGCCGCAACGCTCGTCCACCTCCGCGTCTGGTACATGATGATGAACATGTGGCCAAGCTGAAATTAAATATTCCGCCATTTGAGGGTACATATAATCCTGATGCATATCTCACTTGGGAATTAGAAGTAGAGCAACGTTTTGCATGTTTACGCTACCCTGAGCATTTGCGTGTTAGTGCTGCTACATGTGAATTTACAGATTTTGCTTCTATCTGGTGGTCTGAACATTGTCGAGTCAATCATGCTAATATTCCTGCTACTTGGCTTGGTCTAAAACATGCCATGCGTACTCGTTTTGTACCTCCACATTATCAACGGGACTTGCTTAAAAAATTAGCTCGTTTAGAACAAGGCAAAAATTCCGTACAAGATTATTATCAAGAGTTACAAACGGGCATGATTCATTGTGGTATTGTAGAGGATAATGAAGCTATGCTTGCACGTTTCTTTGGTGGTTTAAATAAGGAGATTCAGCATATTTTAGACTACAAGGAGTACAACACTATTACTCGTTTATTTCACCTTGCTTGCAAAGCTGAACTTGAAGTGCAGGATCGTCAACCATCATGGAGAAGAGCTAATAATTCTGCAGGTCGTACTCCTTCATGGTCTGCGCGCCAATCAGCTCCACCTTCTCGTGGGGATGCACCAGGTCCTTCCACCTCCAGGTATACCACACCGACGTCAAGAACGCCACCTGCTCCTGCTCCTGCTCCATCACCATCTGCTGGTCCGACACGGAGTTCTTCTTCCATGGCCTCCACGGGGAAGACTCGCGACATTCAATGTCGCAAATGTTTTGGGTTTGGTCACATCGAAAAAGAATGCCGAACCAAACGTGTGATGGTGGTGCTAGAAGATGGCGAATATGACTCTGCGAGTGATTTTGATGATGATACATTGGAACTTATTGCTGCACGTGATGGTGCCAATTCAGATTCTGACAAGGAGATGGAGGTAATGGGAGCTGAGACTGCTGATCAATACAAGAGTTTAGTTGCACAACGTGTCTTGAGTGTGCAATTGAGCAAAGCCGAGCATGATCAACGCCACAATTTGTTTCAAACAAGAGGCGTTGTTAAGGAGAGAGCTATCCGGATCATCATTGATGGAAGGAGTTGTAACAATCTGGCTAGTATTGACATGGTGGAGAAGCTTGCTCTACCCACATGACAACGACCTCATCCCTATTACATTCAATGGTTTGAGAGCTCCCGTAAGCTCAAGGTAACAAGAACCGCACACGTGCATTTTACTATTGGTACTTATTCAGATTTTGTTGATTGTGATGTTGTACCTATGCAAGCTTGTTCTTTGTTACTTGGTAGACCATGGCAATTTGATAGAGAATCTGTACATAATGGTAAAACTAATCAGTATTCTCTTACACATGCTGGCAAGAAAATTGGACTTAAACCCATGACTCCGGAACAAATTTTGAAAGATGATCTTGCTAGAGCTAGTAGATTAAAAAATGATGACAAACATAAGAGTGAGAATCAGATTGTTGCTGCAGATTTTGTACCCCCTAAGCATTCTGCTAAATTTGATTCTAACCATGCTACTGAAATTCGTTTGAAGAATCCTTGTTTACTTTCTAGCAAATCTGATCTTGCTAAAATTGATGTCAATATTACTCCATGTTATGCCATTGTTTGCAAAGAAGTTCTGTTTTCATTTGAGGATATGCCTCCTTCTTTGCCACCTACGGTTGCTAACCTTTTGCAGGAATACATGGACGTTTTTCCACAAGATGTTCCACCTGGACTTCCACCTATTCGTGGGATAGAACACCAAATTGATTTGATTCCAGGAGCCTCGCTGCCCAACCGTGCGCCATATCGCACCAATCCTGAAGAAACAAAAGAGATCCAACAACAAATCCAGAGTTTATTGGACAAAGGTTATATTCGTGAGTCTCTTAGTCCATGCGCTGTTCCTATTATTTTAGTACCTAAGAAAGATGGTTCTTCGCGCATGTGTACTGATTGTCGAGCTATTAATAATATTACCATTCGATATCGTCACCCTATACCTCGTTTGGATGACATGTTGGATGAGTTGAGTGGTTCTATTATGTTCTCTAAAGTTGATTTGCGTAGTGGTTACCACCAAATTCGTATGCAATTAGGAGATGAATGGAAAATAGCTTTTAAAACTAAGTTCGGTTTATATGAGTGGTTAGTAATGCCGTTTGGTTTAACTAATGCACCTAGTACTTTTATGAGACTGATGAACGAAGTTTTACGTGCTTTTATTGGTCGTTTTGTGGTGGTATATTTTGATGACATTCTCATATATAGCAAATCTTTAGAGGACCATTTGGATCATTTACGTGCTGTTTTCAATGCTTTACGTGATGCACGTCTGTATGGTAATCTTGAGAAGTGCACCTTTTGCACAAACAGAGTTGCTTTTCTTGGTTATGTTGTTACAGAACAGGGAATTGAAGTTGATCCAGCCAAGATTGAAGCTATTGAGAATTGGCCGCAGCCCAAGACGGTCACACAAGTGAGGAGTTTTCTTGGTCTCGCTGGGTTTTATAGGCGCTTTCTCAAAGATTTTGGTTCTATTGCTGCGCCATTGAATGAGCTCACAAAGAAGGATGTGCCCTTTGTTTGGGGCGATGCACAACAAGAGGCCTTCATGATACTGAAAGATAAGTTAACACATGCTCCATTACTCCAACTTCCTAATTTTAATAAGACGTTTGAACTTGAATGTGATGCTAGTGGAATTGGTTTGGGAGGTGTGTTATTACAAGAGGGCAAACATGTAGCATATTTTAGTGAAAAATTGAGTGGGCCTAGTCTGAACTATTCTACTTATGATAAAGAATTATATGCGCTGGTTCGGACATTAGAAACTTGGCAACATTATTTATGGCCTAAAGAATTTGTTATACATTCTGATCATGAATCTTTGAAGCATATTCGTAGTCAAGCAAAACTGAATCGTCGACATGCAAAGTGGGTTGAATTTATTGAGTCTTTTCCTTATGTTATCAAACACAAAAAGGGTAAAGATAATGTTATTGCTGATGCTTTGTCGCGCCGCTATACTATGTTATCTCAGCTTGACTTCAAAATTTTTGGGTTGGAAACTATAAAGGAACAATACTTGCATGATGCTGAATTTAAAGATGTGTTGCAGAATTGTAAAGATGGTAGAACATGGAACAAATTCATCCTTACTGATGGATTTGTGTTCCGTGCTAACAAACTATGCATCCCAGATGGTTCCGTTCGTCTTTTGTTGTTACAGGAGGCGCATGCACTACAAGAAATGTGTTGACTAGTGACGTTTTCATCATGACCCTAGAGAAAAGTGTCATAAAGTAGTGATGATTTTATACCAGATCGTCATGGGCTGATTGGGGAGGCCACCAGCCCTAAAAATTACGACGATTTTAACCAGAAACATCATAACCCAATGGGCACAAAATCGTCATAACCTATCTCATGCAGTTTCAAACCTTATCTGGAGTCGCTTACGACGAAAATAGACCGTCATAGTCGCTAAATTAAAATATGTTTGAAATAGTTTGACTGCCACCTCACCGGTTTCGCCAACGTGGCGTCTATGTGTCTATTTACGCTTATGTGTAGTATCCACGTGTCAATTTAGCTTATATATAGCTGCACTAGATATGTAAATGTGGGACCCACATGTCATATACTCAGATTTTTTGTCTAGCTGATTGACATCTGGGCCCCACCATCCCTACCTGACACGTGGGTCCTACCCACCCTTCCTACCTGACAATTAGGTCCCACTCATTGCCCCACCTGACACAAAGGGCCCACCCACTAGGCCAACCAGGACCCACATGTCATACACTCTCATTTCATGTGTAGCTGATTGACATCTGGGCCCTACCGTCCGCCCCACACGTGGCACCTGACAGACAGGACCTACCCACCGGGCCGACCTGACACAGAGGTCCCACCCACGCCCCGCCTGACGAGTGGGATCCACCAGCACCTAAGTCAAAGGTCCACCTGTGGCAAAATAAATCGCGCTTCAATCGCGCTTGGGGTGTGGGTCGAACCCACAACCTCCCACCCGGGCAAGCCTTCCCTTACCACCAAGCTAGACAAGACCTTGTGATATGAACCCGCGCTACTTTAATTTTAATTAGAAGTTTTCGGTAAGCTGGGCCTGGGCCGTTGTGAACAATACTTGGGCTATTGTGGACAACGCATGGTGGTGATTTTTTTCTTTTTTGTCTTTTCCATTTCTTTTAAAATTTAAACACAAAAGATTTGAAGAAGATTCAAGACAAGGCCAAATGAATTCAACCCAAAATTTTAAATTATGTTTATTATATATATAATAATATTAAATCTTTTTCTCAAAATAACCAATTTTTAGCATTAAGAAAATGAAAAATGAATTTTTTGTGCAACAAAAATTAGAACTCCCTAAATCAACTTTGTTTGCTATACCAAGAAGCACATATGTGCACAATATGGGGTCATTTGAACAAACTATACCTTGATAATGGCCATAACTAGCTCATCTGGCTTGAAAGCCATGAAACTTCGTACAAGGTAGCTCTTTTTTGTGAACACTTTTTCAAAATATTGGCAATATTCAAAGTTTGTTATTTTTCCTAGCAACTAGGTCAGATAACATGATACAACGTGAAGGGTTTGTATTTTTTGATTTTTTTTGAATTTCTTATGTCGATTTCAAAATGCCGCCAAAACGGCGGGCGTGACCGTTCCTGTGACGGGATAGAATCTTGCAAAACTATTTATGAATCTCTAATGAAATAGATGCTTGTGTACCTAAAAATTATTTTTAAAAAAAATCATGAGCAAACTATGAAGCACCTATAGTTCAAAATTGAGCCGCTTCCAACTGAATCAGCAAATATTTGTGAATTTCTTGAGGGGTGGCTAGAAAACTTTTTCCATGCAAACAAATGGTGAATTGTGCATGAAATATGGTATAATATCATTTAAAAATTTGGTGGTCCATTTTTGAAACATATTTTCGGTAGATGCTTCACAAAATAACCAATTTTTAGCATTAAGAAAATGAAAAATGAATTTTTTGTGCAACAAAAATTAGAACTCCCTAAATCAACTTTGTTTGCCATACCAAGATGCACATATGTGCACAATATGGGGTCATTTGAACAAACTATACCTTGATAATGGCCATAGCTAGCTCATCTGGCTTGAAAGCCATGAAACTTCGTACAAGGTAGCTCTTTTTTGTGAACACTTTTTCAAAATATTGGCAATATTCAAAGTTTGTTATATTTCCTAGCAACTAGGTCACATAACATGATACAACGTGAAGGGTTTGTATTTTTTTGATTTTTTTTGAATTTCTTATGTCGATTTCAAAATGCCGCCAAAACGGCGGGCGTGACCGTTCCTGTGACGGGATAGAATCTTGCAAAACTATTTATGAATCTCTAATGAAATAGATGCTTGTGTACCTAAAAATTATTTTTAAAAAAAATCATGAGCAAACTATGAAGCACCTATAGTTCAAAATTGAGCCGCTTCCAGCTGAATCAGCAAATATTTGTGAATTTCTTGAGGGGTGGCTAGAAAACTTTTTCCATGCAAACAAATGGTGAATTGTGCATGAAATATGGTATAATATCATTTAAAAATTTGGTGGTCCATTTTTGAAACATATTTTCGGTAGATGCTTCACAAAATAACCAATTTTTAGCATTAAGAAAATGAAAAATGAATTTTTTGTGCAACAAAAATTAGAACTCCCTAAATCAACTTTGTTTGCCATACCAAGATGCACATATGTGCACAATATGGGGTCATTTGAACAAACTATACCTTGATAATGGCCATAACTAGCTCATCTGGCTTGAAAGCCATGAAACTTCGTACAAGGTAGCTCTTTTTTGTGAACACTTTTTCAAAATATTGGCAATATTCAAAGTTTGTTATTTTTCCTAGCAACTAGGTCACATAACATGATACAACGCGAAGGGTTTGTATTTTTTTGATTTTTTTTTGAATTTCTTATGTCGATTTCAAAATGCCGCCAAAACGGCGGGCGTGATCGTTCCTGTGACGGGATAGAATCTTGCAAAACTATTTATGAATCTCTAATGAAATAGATGCTTGTGTACCTAAAAATTATTTTAAAAAAAAATCATGAGCAAACTATGAAGCACCTATAGTTCAAAATTGAGCCGCTTCCAGCTGAATCAGCAAATATTTGTGAATTTCTTAAGGGGTGGCTAGAAAACTTTTTCCATGCAAACAAATGGTGAATTGTGCATGAAATATGGTATAATATCATTTAAAAATTTGGTGGTCCATTTTTGAAACATATTTTCGGTATATGCTTCACAAAAACAAACAAGCACAAACAAACTTAACCTTTACAGCCAATCAGATTGCAGGATAACTCTCCCCATGGATCACCCCATATGGATCCATCTAGACCGTCCACGTATGCCGATCGAACGAACCAAAATGCATCCAGCCTCCACGCTGTGACGTGCCACGGATCCAGCAAACCCTACCTACCACCCCACCACCCTCGCTCTTAATTCCCCCTCTCCCGTGACGCCTCCCTCAAACCCTAGATCGCGCGCCGCCGCCGCCTTCCCCTCTCTGGCTCTCTCCCGCCACCGCCTTCCCCTCTCTCGCGCAGCTCGCGCCGCGCCCGCGCCTCTATCTCCTCTCCCGTGCGAGCTGCCGTCCCCCCACGAGAGCGCCCGTGAGAGAGAGGCAGGGGGAGCCCGGGCGCTACCTGTGGGCGGGAGGAGGCGATGGATCTGGAGAGGTCGCTGCCGCCCGATCACGCGGCGTTGGCGGCAGGGGGTGCCGCGCGCTCCATCTGCCTAGATCCGGTGGGAGGGGGCAGGTCCATCGCCAAGCTGCAATGAGGCCAGGAGTTCCACCTAGGTCCGATTCCCTTGCCCCGATCTTCTCTGCTCCATATGCTTTTATGAATCGGATCTGTGCCCGAGATGCTTTTTAATTGGTCTTATTCTTCGTGTCAATACGAGATCTCGTGACGTTCCTTTACGATTTGAGCTATAAATAAATTAACCTTAGGTCCTTTACGATATGCCTTCTATTTGTTGTAAGGGCTATTTGATCTCTGATTGCTGATCACTAGTTGAGCATGGTGCTTTGGTTATCATCAGAGTTGGTCATCCCAGCCGTCCTCTAAATTGCCATCCCAGCCAAGCAATGTTAGACTACTAACCTACTGCCTCCACAATCCGCTGCCTCTCGTTCACAATTTAAAATCTTGAACTTTTGCTAGCAGCCAGCAGATAGACCTTGTGAGATAGGTGATTTTCTTGTTCAGTGTCTTAGTGCTTTCTAGAGTTCATGTTTTGTTTTTAGTCTAGGCGACTCCCCTCTGCAACTATGTATGTGTTCATGTAGAAACAGGTAAAGCTGGTTAATTAATTGATGTGGAGCTATGCATATGTATCGGCAAATCTGCAGCAATGTTCCATGCCGCAATGATTCAACATTAGTATGCATGGATGCAGCTAGTCAGTAACGGCACTTGATGCTGCTACGTTCTAGCAGTACCGGGCTTTTTTATTAGGAAAATGCAGTACTAGTATGTGCAAAACAAAACATTGTGACCTAGTTTGTAAAGAAGGACAAGTACTGAGCTGCTAGCGCTACTTATCCTGTTTGTTTATCCTGTTGTCCTTGTCGGAGTTGCTGATTCATTTTAATCCTCTTAAAAGGTTGAACATTAGACTTACAAATGAAGAGTGCTATACTTATTTCAGTGATTATAAAACACTGTGAATCATTGTTGATGTGTTACAGTTTTTTTTGTAGAGAGTGCAAAGTACTGACCTGCTAGCGCTACTTATGTATCAGTTCTTCAACTGTCTCATCCACCGCACTGACAAGAAGGTATCTACTCCTTGTCTTCTCGAACAGTTGTCGGCCTGATGCTTGCAGCAATCATGTGCTGCTTATGGGTATCAGTTACTGTAAATACACACTCCAGGTTGAGCCTTAAAAGATACCAAAAGTTCATGTCTCATTTGCTCAATTTTCTTCCTTCATTTCTGTGCTGGAATATTCTGTACTCCCTCCGACCCATATTACTCTTCGCTAGTATGGGTCGGAGGGAGTAATTGTTTTCATGTTTTTATTCTGTGCATGCTGGAATATTCTTAGTATGCTGTAAAAGTTTCTATGCCCAGCTCATTCCAATTAGATTAGTCTTAGCTAGTCATCTACTGTCTCAAGGAATTTTTTTTATTTAGTGCTTTATTCCCATCCCTGATTTCTTGATTATGTTCTTGTCAGGTCAAAGCAACAAACGGTGACACTTTCCTGGGTGGAGAAGACTTTGACAATACTCTGTTGGAATACTTGGTGGGCGAGTTCAAAAGGACTGAAGGCATTGATCTTTCAAAGGACAGATTGGCCCTACAGAGACTGCGTGAAGCAGCTGAGAAGGCGAAGATTGAACTCTCCTCGACAACCCAGACTGAGAAAGCCAGGTTAGTAACCGTTCTCAAGTAGTATGCTCTGTTGGTTAACTCCACAACTTGTATGGTTGTGTTTGTCTCATGCTTTCCATGGCATGTAAATGATAAATGATCTCTCTCTTTGGTATCACTATCTTGACATATTTGTATGATGTCTTTGTGATGAGAGTAATTGGTTGTTGGTGCTAATTCCTCAGTTGTAGTCATGATGTCATTGTTACAGTTTAACTTTGGTATCGTACTCTGTTTGTTCTCTCAATCTCTGCGTTGGGGTACAGTTTGCCCTGTTTCATTGGCTGATTATATTATTTCTGCGTTGGCTGATTATCATAGTTTTGATTTTAGAAACTATAGCTGATGACCGTTAGCTGTTCATTAATTCAGCAATTCGTTGGAAACTTTCTATGGTTGATTTGCTACTGATGTTGAAACCGTAGCCATGATCATTATGGAGTTTAATCGCTCTAGTGTCAACTTGCATGTACCTTCACTGTCTGTATGCACCCCTTGCCATACTGAATTATACTGACAGAGTTGCAACTTGCTTTAGATTGGGGTTCCTTGTATAGTTTCTAGTTTGCTTTTCATTTCGTAGTATTCTAGTCATTACCTCTGTATTGGTAATTTATCTGCAACCACGATAACTGAATGTTGTTGTTACTATCTGGCTCCTGCAATGTAAATAATTTGTTCTCTTACATGCGTAGAACTAATTCATTTTGATGCATACATTTCTTTTGCAAATGGAGGAGTGCTATAATAGTATGCTCTGCAATTCTAGCTATGCACTGCACTTGTTCTGCTAGTATACTGTTGGTACTGAATATACTGCCATCTTCTGCTAGTATACTTTTGGTACTTTCTTGCTGCTGTTGGTACTGAATATACTGCCATCTTCTGTTGCTTTGAATATATATGCGAGTATACTGCTAGTATAGTGCTGATGTGTGTATACTGCCGCCCTAAAGGAGATGAAGGATGTGTGTATACTTGTGTGTTTATTGTTTTCATTTGTTCCAACACATTTCTGCAGGCTCCCTCGAATGCGATGGTGAATCTTCCACTGGAGCATGAGCAGGACGGATTTGCCATATAAGCTTGCTGACATGATGCTTACTCTGGATTTGGCAGGTTGCTAAGGCGTTGGTGGAGGGGGAGTGGTCATGATGATGCAGCAGCAAGAAGACATCCTGTAGGTTGCAAGGCGATTTTGGCTGGCTGGATCATTACTTTGGCTATGTTGCCTGTTGTAGGAATAGGATATATATAGTCGTTCGGTGGGTTAATATTATTGTGGTGTTGATGTTGTATGTTGCCTGATGTTGTACGCATCTGATTTGTGGAAATACTGTAATAGGCTCTTATTAAAATAATTTCATTTATTTATCTGTTTTGATCAAATTATCTGGTGCTTAATTACTGTCAACTTGTTTGAATACAAAACCTGGCAAGTGGGACCCGACCAGTGGGACCAGTATGATAATACGAACTGATAAGTGGGACCAGTGTGAGAATTGACAGGTGGGACCAGCCCAGTAAAAAATTAACCGTAGAAAATAGAAAAAGGATGTAAAAAAGCTATACAGCCCAATAGAGATATTGATCAAAACAAGGCCAAGGCCCAGGGAAAAAAGGCTAGACTTATTGGGCTTGGCCCATATAGATCACTGAAATGGACTGGGCTGATTTCAATTTACATGTCTGCCACATGTATGCCACCTGTATTCCATGTCAGATTGCTGATGTGGCCTCCTGCCACGCGTATGCCATGTCGGATTGCTGATGTGGCCTCCTCAAATTGCCCATGACGATACTGAATCGTCATAAGCGTTATGACGGTCCAATATCGTCATAGACGGTTATGACGATCTCAGTGAATTCGTCATGTTCGATCATCAACGACGCCCCGTTTTTGACGATCATTTTTTCGTCATAAAATCGTCATAGACCAACCATTATGACGATCTAGTGACAAATTTTGAGCGTCAGTAGTCAACACATTTCTTGTAGTGATGGAGGAGGATTAATGGGACACTTTGGTGTCAAGAAGACGGAGGATGTTCTTGCTGCACACTTCTTTTGGCCACGCATGCGGCGAGATGTTGAGAGATTCGTGGCACGCTGCACTACTTGTCAAAAAGCTAAGTCTCGCCTTAATCCACATGGTTTATATATGCCTCTTCCTGTTCCTAGTGTTCCTTGGGAGGATATTTCGATGGACTTTGTTTTGGGATTACCTCGTACACAGAAGGGGAGGGATAGTATTTTTGTTGTTGTGGATCGGTTTTCTAAGATGGCACACTTTATTCCTTGTCACAAGACCGATGATGCTGCGCACATTGCTGATTTGTTTTTTCGTGATATCGTTCGTTTGCATGGTGTGCCAAATACTATTGTTTCTGACCGTGATACTAAATTTCTTAGCCACTTTTGGAGATGTTTATGGGCTAAGTTGGGGACTAAATTGCTGTTTAGTACTACATGTCATCCCCAAACTGATGGACAAACTGAAGTAGTTAATAGAACTTTATCTACCATGTTGCAGGCTATTTTAAAGAAGAACTTAAAATTGTGGGAAGAGTGTTTGCCTCATATTGAATTTGCTTATAATCTTTCGCTGCATTCTACCACAAAGATGAGCCCTTTTCAGATTGTCTATGGTTTTGTTCCACGTGCACCTATTGATTTGTTGCCTTTACCATCTTCAGTGCAAAATAATTTTGATGCTACACAATGTGCTGATTTGATTTTAAAATTGCATGCAACTACTAAAGACAACATAGAACGCATGAATGTTAAGTATCAAGTTGCTGGGGATAGAGGACGAAAGCATGTTGTGTTTGAGGTTGCTGATCTTGTTTGGTTGCATTTGCGCAAAGATCATTTTCCTGATTTGCGCAAGTCTAAGTTAATGCCACATGCTGATGGTCCTTTTAAGGTGATAGAGAAAATCAATGATAATGCATATAAACTTGAGCTTCCTGCAGATTTTGGTACGGTAAGTCCTACATTTAACATTGCAGATTTAAAGCCTTACTTCGGTAAAGAAGATGAGGTTGCATCGAGGACGACTTCAATTCAAGAAGGGGAGCATGATGAGGACATCCCATCTATTGATACAACCGCTGCACCTACAGCGGAACACATACAAGGACCCATCACTCGAGCTCGTGCCAAGCAACTTAACTATCAGGTACTTTCGTTTCTTGGAACTCTTTCTCACATACATGAGAATATGATGCTGCCTAAATCAGATATGTTTGTTACTCTTAGGAATGATGGACCTAGCATGGATGAGAGGGACAAGCATTGGAGCATGATCATGCATGGAGATGGCAGCAAGCGTTTGAGGATTGAAGAAGATGCCACGAGTGGAGATTTCAGAACTTTGAAGCCACCGTAATGAAGGATGAAGACTTGGACGAAATATACAAAGAACTACTTCATAAATTCGTCCTTAGATAGATATGGTGCTGCGTCACTTTTATTTTTTGGGCCAGGCCCATGTAATTTTCGTAGCAAATAAGACAGCCACTTTTAGGAGTCTGAATTTGAGGAGAAAAGGCATGTTAGGGTTCCGTTCGACCACCATACCCATGGCTGGTCGCACCCCTACCTTTTCCTCCTCAAATACCCCCCGTAGCCGTCATTAGAACTCGGATTTTGATTAGACTAAAGTTAGCCATTGCTGCAACTATGAGCTTGACTTTTGAGGCCAATCGCCCAGAAGAAGAATGCCTATTCGGAATCCCACCTTTTGAATAAAGCATACATCTTTCATCCACAATATCTTGATTGCTGTATTAGTTCTTACTTGTTCTCAATTTCAGGTAGGAATTAAGACCTCCGCTGGTCAGGCTGATCATGCATCCGCAAGATCAGTAACTCCTGGAGATTGTCCTAGCGATTGCATTGGCGCACGAGCTTCGCACGTGTAGTCGGATCGTCAAGCACGAACTCCACCCACCCAAATCGACATATCAAGATCTCATCGAAAGATCGGACACCTTTGCCCTATCAGATTTGGTGGAGCCAAATTTTGCGTATGCCCAATCGCCCAACATCGTGGAGAGGTATGAAAGAACTCAAGCGGCGTCATTTTGTTCCTGAACATTACAAGCGAGAGATGTACCATAAACTGCAGCGGCTCACTCAACCGAATATGTATGTTGATGCATACTACAAGGAGATGGAGTTACTAATGATACGTACAGGAACTACAGAGGACCCTGAGGCCACGATGTCGAGGTTCTTCAATGGTCTGAATGCTGAGGTGCAAGATCGTGTGGAGATGGTGGTCTACTATAATATTGAAGACCTTGTGCACTAGGCTGAGCGTGCTGAGCAACAACTCAAACGACACCAAGCTGTAGCCCCTGCAAATTCATGGCATCGATCCCATACCGAGGTTGCTGGTCCTAGTGTTAAGACGACACCTTCTACATGCTCTAATAGTGTTTCTCATAGCGAGGCACCCAAATCTTGAGTGTCCAAAACTGCATCTACGCAGTCCACCGCAAACATCGAGTGTTTTACTTGTGGAGGACAAGGACACATGAAGCGTGATTGACCTAATAGAAAAACCTGAAGTGATGATGAGAAACCTGATGCGTCATCAAGTGAGGAATCTGAGGAAAGTCCTGAAGTGATCGTGGATGGGTATGAACTTGCTGCAAATTTAAAAAATCTAATGGTGCAACGCGTACTAGAAGATCGCATACCCGACCAAGGGCAGCGCTGGAATATATTTCAGACCCAATGCATCGTCAAGGACACCACTTGCAAACTGATTATTGATGGTGGCAGCTACACAAATGTTGTTAGCAAGAGTTTGGTGGATTCTCTATCATTGCCTACATGGAAGCACCCGCAGCCACATTGTGTTGAGTGGTTGTATAATTCAGGGAAGCTGAAAGTCGCACATAAGGTGCGCCTGAAATTTTCAGTAGGTAATTATGAGGACACATTGGTCTGTGATGTTTTGCCTATGGATGCATGTCATGTGCTGCTAGGACGACCGTGCCAATTTGATAGGCGTTCCACTCATGAAGGCAGGTCCAATGCTTTTTCCTTGTGGCATAAGGGGAAGCGGCATGTGTTGCAGCCTATTCAGGCGAAACCGAGGATGGTTTCCATTCAAGTTGGGGGGAATGATAAGGCGAGCATAGCTACTACTCCAAATAATTTCCCACCTCCTTATGTTCTGAAGCTTGGACAATTCTGCTTTGAAGTGCCTCTAGAAGATGATGTGAAGCCCAACTTTTGTACACCTCCAATGGAGTTTCATGTTCGCCGAGGCGCTGCAGCCAAAGATATTTAGGTGTTCTATTTTAATTAAGTTTGCATCATGTTTTTATTTCAGTTTGGTTTTATTTGTGTGTGATGGTTTTGGGCCTGTCCAAAATCAAGTGTGTTTTGGCCATTTGGGCTTTTAGTTTGGTATGGGGCCTAGCCCAGCCAAAGTAGCATTCGGAGTCACCCATATAGGGTTATGGCAGCCACCATTGTATCGGGGACTTGTTATTTTCGAGCTAAGGAAGAGACCAAAAAAGTCTCAATGTTTGGGGGCGCATATCGGTGTGTTTGCTTGCTGATCTTTGAGATCTGATGTTATGCCATGCGTGGGAATTGATTCCGGTCCGTTTTAACGCGAGGAATTGAAGAGAGATCAGTTTGATCTATTTCAGATTGAGTTCTCTTTTGCTATCTTACTGATTCTATCGATCGCCGTGAAAGATTGGGCCAAACCCCTTTTGGATCACGCTGATCCGTATCAATATGAGATGACACGTGGCCCCCAGCTGCCAGGGAAAAAAAGGAAAAAGAAAAAGGAGAAGGCCGGCCTTGGCGCGGCTATTTGCAGGGCCATGCGGCCGTTGCGGGGCAGGCGCATGGGCTAGCCTGGCTGGGCCGAACCCACCTGGTTTGGTCCGGCGGTCTGATCTTTTTTTCTTCTGTTATTCGTTTTTTCCTTTTTCTGTTTCTTTCTCCTGTTTTAGTTTTAGGCCTCTAAAATAGCCAATAAAATATGGAAATTTGTGAAGTTTCCTGTAGCTTAGTAAAACCATTAGGAATACACTTTTCACTAAGCAAAAATTTGTCACATGACAATTTGGCCTATTGGCTAAAAGAGAATTTGAAAGAAACATTGGAAACTTTGATGAAAAACAACAAAATCATTTTTGTAAAGTGAAAATATATGAATGACGACATCATGCACAGCAAAAATTCAATAATGAAAGTCTGGGATGTTAGAAAACTAACCCCCTTAAGATGAATCTTGCCCTCGAGATTCAGTGTGGCTAGCAAATAGGTTTGGGTGATCTTGACGAAGGTCGTCTTCTCGCTCCCATGTGGCCTCCTCCTCGGTGTGGTGACTCCACTGAACCTTGCAAAACCTGATCGTCTTGCTGCGGGTAAACCTCTCCGCTATATCTAGGATCTTGATGGGTTTCTCCTCATAAGTCAAATCACTCTCCAACTAAACCTCATCAAGTGGGACAGTGTCTCTCAATGGTGTATCCGCCATTCCTGGGTGACACTTCTTCAGTTGGGACACATCACACATGGAATACATCATGAACAGTAGCTAGAAGCTCTGGCAATTCTAGCTTATAAGCAATCTCTCCTTTGCGTGCTAATATCTTGTATGGTCCTATATACCGAGATGCCAACTTTCCTTTGATTCCAAACCTCTTAATGCCACGTAACGGTGAAACTCTAAGATATGCTCTATCTCCAACCTCATATGTCACTTCCTTGCGCTTGGAATCCGCATAGCTCTTTTGCCTTGATTGTGCTATCTTCAGCCTATCATGAATCAGTTTCACCTTCTCCTCAGCATCCTTGATCAAATCAGGCCCAAATAGTTGACGTTCACCAACTCCATCCCATAGTAGTGGTGTCCTACACTTCCTTCCATATAATACCTCAAATGGTGACGTCTTGATTCTAGATTGGTAGCTGTTGTTGTACGAGAATTCTGCATATGGTAAATTCTCATCCCAACTAGACCCATAATCTAGAGCACATGCTCTCAACATGTGCTCCAAAATCTGATTTACCCTCTCGGTCTGTCCATCTGTTTGTGGATGAAAGGCGGTGCTAAACTCCAACCTAGATCCCAATGACTCATGTTGTTGGCACCAAAAATGTGATGTAAACTGAGTACCTCTATCTGACACAATGCTCTTAGGAACTCCATGCAAGCACACAATCCTGCTCATGTATATGTTGGCTAGTTTAGCGCTAGTATAGGTAGTCTTCACGGGTATAAAGTGAGCTACCTTGGTCAAGTGATCAACCACCACCCATATCGAATCATAACCCGATTTTGTTCTTGGTAATCCTGTAATAAAATCCATTCCAACTTTGTCCCATTTCCAATCAGGTATGGGCAACGGTTTTAGCAACCCTGCTGGTTTCTGATGCTCAGCCTTAACTCTACTGCACACATCACATAGAGCAATACACTCAGCAATTTATCTCTTCATGCTAACCCACCAAAATCTTTCCTTCCAGTCCATGTACATTTTGGTTTTTCCTAGGTGAATCGAATAAGGCGAATCGTGAGCCTCTTGGAGAATTAATTTCTTAATCTCTGTGTCATTGGGCACGCATAAGCGCTGCTCAAACCATAGTGTTCCCATCCCATCTTCACGAAAACCTTCAGCTTTACCCTTAACCATGTTCCCTCGGATTTCTTCCAAATCACTATCTTTCTTTTAAGCTTCTCTAATCATGTCTAGAAGAGTAGGCTTCACCTCCATAGCTGCTAGGTATCCGTCAGGTACTAATTCCAACCTGAGGTCCTTGAATTGCTCACACAAACCTTCAGACAATTCTCCCACAGTTATACCATTTGCATATACTTTGCGGCCTAGTGCATCAGCCACGACATTAGCTTTTCTTGGATGATATTTGATGGCGTGTAGATGACCGCCCAGTTGGGAACCCCAAGAGGAAGGTATGATGAGCATAACAACAAGTCTTCCCTCAGTATGAAACCAAGGTTTATCGAACCAGTAGGAGAAAGAACCAACTTTCAAAGGTTGATGCTTGCTAGCTTCGTGACAGCTCCGGACAATTTATATATGACGCCTCGTCTGGGGCATAGCTTTGCACCAGTAGCAATGTGGAACCTGCACACAACACAACCAAGTACTTTGCCCCAACTTACAGTGAGGTTGTCAATCTCACCGGTTTGCTGTAAACAAAGGATTAAGCGTATCGAGTGGTAAGAGATAATAGTTTGCAAGAATCTAAATAAAGCGAGTAAATGGTAAACGGTAATAACAATGTAAAAGAATGGACCGGGGTCCACAGTTCACTAGTGGTGTCTCTCCATAAGATAAATAACATGCTGGGTAAACAAATTACAGTTGGGCAATTGATAGAATAAAGCAAGCATACAAATGTCACGAGGATTACTATGAGATTCAATTGGGCATTACAACATAATACATAGACCGTAATCCAACTGCATCTATGACTGTAACATCCCAAGTTTTTATCAAATTTTAGAATAAAAAAAATTGTTTTGTTTTTGTTGATTGAAAAATCACAGGGATTTAAAACTTTTTGAGTGTAATTAAGTGCTTTTCCCTAAATAAAGTTTTCTTAAACCTTCAAACCAAACTATTTTAATTCCAAGGTTTCCAATTTATAAAATAGTTGCTTATAAATATTCCCAATTCAAATGTTTATTAGAAAAACCATTTCAAATTTTCTATCAATCCTTGAAGAACTCTTTGAGAAAATATAATTTCAAAATACCAATTTTGCTTTTAATCAAACCTATGCAAGCTTTATTAGCAAAGGAAAATATCTCCAAAAAGTTTTATAAAGTTTACTTTACTAGGAATGAGTTTAAAATAAAGTTCAAATATTATTTTTATGGAGTTTGATCTTTAAAGTTAAAAAAGTTTAATTTCAAAACCTAATTCTATTTTGAAATATGCAAACCAAATCTTTGGCCAAATTTATAAAGTTTTGATGAACATTTGCTTTATCATGAAAAATGTCTCATTACTGTTTCAAATTCTAGTGTTGAATTTTACAAAAAATTAGAAACTTGTTTGAATGCATTTGGTTTCCAAAAGATAGAGTTATGAAACAATCATAAAAAAAAATGAAAACGAACCAGAACAAAAAAAAGAAAGGTAGCCACTGGGCCAACCCGAGAACCTGACCAGCCCAGCCCACCCCGCTTTCCCCTCTCTCTCTGGCGAGAGGGGCCCGCTTGTCATCCCTAACCCCTGGCCATTTCTCCTCGTGCACGACCCCGCTCCCAGCACGCCCTCGTCCCCCACTACCCCCTCTCCTCCCAGAGAACAAACGACCCCCATCTACACCCCCTTACTCCCCACTGCCTCCTTTCCATTTCCCCTCTCTTCTCCCTCCCGAATGCGCCACCAAGCCCTCACGATTTCCTGTTAGAGCTCCGCTCCTATTCCGGCCACGGACGACGAATTCGTCGTGTACAGGGAGCCCCAGGCCTCCATTAGTTTCCCCATGCCCTCCTCTCTGTTCCCGCATCCTCTAATCCCCTTCCCCGTCCGTTCGGTGCAGCAGAGGATGCCTGTGAGCAAATCCCGAAGCTCGCCATCGCTGCAGGCACTCTGGCCATCTCCCCTCGCTGTTCTAGCACGCATTCGAGCAAGTTGCAGACGCCATCGGCTTCCCCTCGTCACGCCACTCCTCGTCGACCATCTCCCCATTGCAGGAAGTCACCGGAGCGCCGCCGTCATTGACCATCTGGGACACATCTCATTGGTGCCTCACCGGAACCCTAACCCGGTGAGCTTCTCTCTCTCCCTTTTTCTGGCAGCCGTTGGATCTAGAGCTAGGGGCTCACAATAAGACACTTAATCGAATCTGTATCATCGGATCTGAATCGTCCATTTTAAGATGATCCAATGCTCCATGTTCTATTCCTTACTGAATCAGCATAAGCCTATTAGAGGTTGCCACGTCGACTAGTCAACCCCTCCCCGGTCAAATCCGAATTTAATTTTGAAATTCAAATTGCTGTTTCTGCCCAAATCTTGTAAAATACATAGAAAATAATCTACACGTCCATTTTTTGCAAACTTTATATCTCTAGAATCCTTGAAAAATGTAGAACCCAATTATACAGTAATATCACAGTGTTATTGTATAAAGTTTTGAAATGAAATTCAAATGGTTTAAATTGCACATTAGTACCAATTAATTCATATCTTTTGCTCTGGTCATCCAAAAATAACAAATTTGTAGTCTATGGATTCCTCAGAACATGTAGAACACTTTAGAATCAAGAAACACCAAAGTTGATATGTTGGTGCATTCAAATCTATCCAAATCACTACTTTGATCATAATTTGATTTCTAAAAATGATTTTGGAATGAATCCAATTGCAGCAACTTATTATTACTGTCTCCTATCCAGTAGCATCACTATCCAAAATAATTGAAATCCCTTGTAAACATCCAAATTCAAACATGTGGATTTGAGTACTTACTTTATAGGATTAATTCTATAATGCTTTTCAATATGATTCCTTCTACAAAAGTGAATCATATGATCATACCCATCTACCCCTATCAAGATTCTTCTTGATCATCACCCAATATCATGCCATCTATTCTTGTGGACCCAGTTCACAATATTCAAATTACATTGAGTAATTTGAGTAATGTGTGGTAGAACCCATTTAGGTTCCCCTTGCTATTTGTGGTAGTACACTCCACTCCATGCCACACATATCGTAAACCATTCAAATCAAATACTATTCTTGAACTATAAACAAAACTAGTTTGAATTCTTCAAAGAAGAATTTAAAAACTGATATGGTCAAATCTTGAGAATCAAACTCTAGTCCCAGTTAATCATTTTGTCCAAGAAAATCTTATGACCAAGAAACCACCATCTTTCTAAATAACATTTATACTCATTCAACCCCATGCCAACTTGAACATATTGGTTTATATTGAACTATTCAATTTACAGAAAAGTTAATTGAGTAATTCAATGTACCACCAATATATACCCAAGCCTATGTGTAACTTATACTATTATGAGTAAGTGTTGTCACACTTTATTCAGTAGTGTTCTAGTTGCACTATTCTATACTATTGTGAATCCATTCACATGAGCCATCTCTAAACTCTATCCATGCTTATGCCAAACACAAGATTGTTATCATTACATTGTATCTTGGAGGATCATTTCTTGCTAATCTTTTGACCTTGTCATCCAAACTCTCAATTCAATGCCTATCAAGCCAGAAATTCATGCCATATCTCTCTCATCACAAGATCATAAGAAATCTTAAAATGTTACATCAACCCTTGTCAATGTTTGCACTGCCTGATTTTGTTTGCTTTGGAACAGTGTGTTTATGTTGTGTTACTCCTATTGCTATAGATTGAACGGAGAGAAGTATGTTGTTGAGAGAAGTGATAGAGTTTGAACTTCAAAAAGGCAAGTGACACACATGCTTTCTACCCATTTTACTTATGCATTAGTGCTTTTATAGTAGTGTGCATGGTAGGTTGGTTCTTAAAATGAAGTATTGCAATGCTAGATCCTAGTAGTGTATAGCCACCCTTGAAACAACTCCTGTTAGGTTGTAGCATTAGTGAAAAATGATGCCAATGCTTGTTTCTATAGGTTGATGACTAGTTTTGAAAAACTTAAACTTCAACCCAATGAAACACCTGGGTGGAAATGACATTGCTTGGTTTATGTTGAGTGGCTACCCAAGGCCACACACCTGGCTTTCAACCTAGGACTTGTGTGGTGGTTTTCACCTGGGGATACACTTGTGGACGGCCACCCAGGAACAAAGAGACTACCATGTCTTCCTTGCTTTAGTGAGCTTCCAGTGCAGCCTTATGACAATATGGGCTCTGTCTTGACTAACTAGGATGTGAGGGTTCAACTTGTGTGCAAGATATTGGCTGGTAGCATAATTATAGGTGGGAACGGATCTTGCCAGTATGGTTGTTCTCTCCTTCTGAAAGGTCTTGTCTCATTCTTCTCTCTGGGTAGAATGGGTCTTAAGGTGAAAGTGCACAACCCATGCAGGGTGTCAAACTAATCGATTAGCTGTGTCCCCGGTTATGGACAATTTGAGTTCCTAGACATGGATGTACGGAAGAGTCTCCTCACCTTTTCTGAATGATTGAAATTTGTTTAGAAACACTCAGGATAGGGACTACTCTGGACTGCACAACTGGCTATCAACCCCGGACTTGTGTGGTGGTTTTCACCTGAGGGTTATCCTGGTTTTGTTGAGTTACTACCCTGGGCTACATACCTTGCAAGTATGTGGTGGTTTTCAGCTGGGGTTTATCTTGACCTCTAAAAGTCTTTCAAAGATGAAAAAGTTTTGATTTGAAATTGATAGGATAAAAATTTGCATTATGCAAATCAGCCAAAAGCTCCACCAGCCAAATATCATGTAGATAGTTCTTTCACAACAACCACCAAATATGTGTCATTTGCCAGTACATCATTGTACTGACCCCCATTCATGGGGCTGCATATTCAAATGTGCAGGTTATTTTGAGGAGGAGTAAGTTGATAGGATCTCATGTCTACATACCAACATGACTGCCTGTGGCGCATGGTGAAGATGGAGGCTCATTGCTACCTTAGTTTCTGTTGTGTGTGTGATCTGTTGAACTCTGTCATTTGAGCTAGTCCATGTGACTAAGCTAGTTTGTAAGTTTGAAGATTTATGTATCTGGATCTGCGTTGTAATCTTTGATACTATGCAATGAATACTTTATTATGTTCTGTGGTGCTATCAGTGATCCAGGGAATAACACTTAACACAGGTGTTCCACCTTAATCCAAAGGTGGGGCGTTACAAAATGGTATCAGAGCATAGTGTTGGTTGTAGGATCGAGACCCTAGGTTTGGATTAGAAATAGGAAGACCCTAGGATAAAAAAATAATTCTATCTCATCTTGCTTCTTTTTATATAAAAAAATGTTTGCATCTTAAAACTCCTTGTATTCTCCCCTACTTCAACTTCAAATATTTTCCTTTTACTTTAGATGATCCAACTCTGGAAACCATCAAGAAAGGAAAGAAGATCAATGATGCGAGAAGTGTGAGGCTGATACTTCATATATTCTCCTTGACCCAACATGAAGAACTACATTGAAGGCCGATGAAGAATTTGGAGAAATACAGATATGAAGACCGCAAAACACCCCACAATACATTGAGGAAGTGGAAATGAGAACATGGAACAATGAAGACAGTAATAGACTAGACCACCAATATTCTCGTTTATAGAACCAATGATGTTGTGATAATCTAATGATCATACCAAATTGGGGTATGACCATACTAGATTATTAGTGTTTGAGCTAGTTTGTTAGATGTGTTGAATGTTTGTTAGATGTTGTTTGTAAGATGAATTGCCTTGATCTATTGTGTTTGGGTAGGATTTTTTCCTTTAGATCCCTTCTATCAAATCTCATCTATGCCAAGACCTAAGCTGGACCTAAACACAAACAGATGCATCCGCAACGTTAGAGCAGTCACAACAACCCTCAGTTGGAGATAGCAATGCAACGGATGGTTGAAGTACATACAGAAATGATGCGAGTATTGACCCAAGATATGGTCAACCGCGGTAGCAAACATATACCTCCAAGAATGCAGCAAGTACTGGCTGATCATTCGTGAATAGTACAAATGATGTCCCAGATTGTGGCTAGTACCAATAACAGCCTGTCACAAAATGACCATGGTGGCAAGGAACCAAGAGATGATACTGAGATGACACTATGAGCCTGTAAGAGATGTGGAGAAATATGACACACGTCTAAGGAATGTCGTGAACAGTGTCCCTACTGTGATGCAAGCCACCCATATGGAAAATGTCCCACAGCCCAGATTACCTGTTTCCTATGCGATGGAATCAATCATGTTCCTGCTGAATGCTACCTTCACCCCATGGTGCAATGAATGAATCAATAAGCCAATGATGGACTGCGACGGATGCTGGGAAAGACCCCTAAAAATAGAAGAACCAAGATGAAGGTGGAAGATAAAATCATGGGAACAACACACAACCTTACCACCAAGTGTTGCTTTTCATGTGAAGAAGAAGGACACTTAGCTAGAGGTTGCTTGAAGAAAAGAGAAAGGTTTCCTACCACAGTAGTGGAATATGAAGAAAATGAAGTAAGAGATCTCCTAGCCTTAGAGATACCCAAAAATAAGAAGGAGATAAAAGAGAAAGACGATAGCAAAATGTTATGCTGGAATTGCAGGGAGCTCAGACATTATGTGAAGGAATGTCCAGAACCAAACAGGCAAAGGGGAACTGATCTGGTCACTTGTCAGAAATGCAACCAAAAGGGACACTATGCATGGAGATGCGAAGAGAAAAGCACTTCAAGACTTCAGAAAATGGGATAACTGAAGATGCTGCCAATACAAGGAGAAGACACAACAAGGTGTAGCCAATTTGGAAGAATTTGTATGCAACTACTACCTTGTAATAAATATTGTACGGACTTGTAAGAGCTACGGGCAACCTTGTTGAATGGATTTCATTTTTTTTCAAGGAAACGGCAAGCCGAAGGATATGCAACCCAAGGGTTAACGTTGTATGACAGCGTCAAGCAAACCCTTAGCTAAGGAACGATAGATTTGTTTTCAAAAATTAGATTTGGAACATTGGCTTTCATTTCAAGAAAATTTTGTCAAAGCAAGTAAGGATGGCCAAGAGTTAGAATACGAGGTTTACAAACCATGTATGAAGTAATGATTTGGGTGCAGGATGGATTGATCACCATTCCTACTACTCTTATTATTCGCTCTCATAATGTTGGCTTTGTGAACCAAGAGAGACATACCTACAAGAGAGACGACATTGTTAAACCTTAACCTTAGGAGGATAAGATATTATACCCCTTATAGTGAGCCAGTGTGGCCAAAACGTAGAATTGCGGTGAGGTGAACCACAAGCTTACCGTTGAAGAAGACACGTGATGGAAGGAGTCCTACCAACCTGGAGAACTCCGTTTGACCCCAAAAGTGCTTGCCAAGGAAGTAACCATAAGATGAAGAAACATAAGATAAAGAACCTTCAAGGATGTCAGCGAAGAGGATGAAGTGAAGGAAGGAGATCACCTTAACATGGTCCTCTGATTGACCCAAAGAGTGACCCTTCAGTGTCCAAAGTAGTTCAACAAACTACATTGCTGGATAGAAGCTCCACAATGGAGCAAAGTTATACTCAAGCCTCCTTGAGAAATACTGGGAACCCAAGTTTGTGAATGGACACCCACATATTGGAAATAAAGACAGAAGCTTACTATGGATTCAAAAGATGACCCAGTGCCAAGTCAAATCCCAGGTGTGCCTACTTCGAAACAAAGACCTAGACCACCTACAAAAGTCTCTTTTAGGGGTGGTAGCCACCTAAGTACCCCAAACCCGTCTACCTTTCTAGTCTCTCCAAATCTCGGGGACAAGATTTATTTTAAGGGTGGTAGTCTGTAACATCCCAAGTTTTATCAAATTTTAGAATAAAAAAAATTTGTTTTGTTTTTGTTGATCGAAAAATCACAGGGATTTAAAACTTTTTGAGTTTCAATAAGTGCTTTTCCCTAAATAAAGTCTTCTTAAACCTTCAAACCAAACTATTTTACTTCCAAGGTTTCCAATTTAAAAATAGTTTCTTATAAATATTCCCAATTCAAATATTTGTTAGAAAAACCATTTCAAATTTTCTATCAATCCTTGAAGAACTCTTTGAGAAAATATAATTTCAAAATACTATTTTTGCTTTTAATCAAACCTATGCAAGCTTTATTAGCAAAGGAAAATATCTCCAAAAAGTTTTATAAAGTTTACTTTACTAGGAATGAGTTTAAAATAAAGTTCAAATATTATTTTTATGGAGTTTGATCTTTAAAGTTAAAAAAGATTAATTTCAAACCCTAATTCTATTTTGAAATAAGCAAACCAAATCTTTGGCCAAATTTATAAAGTTTTTATGAACATTTGCTTTATCATGAAAAATGTCTCATTACTATTTTAAATTGTAGTGTTGAATTTTACAAAAATTTAGAAACTTGTTTGAATGCATTTGGTTTCCAAATGATAGAGTTATGAAACAATCATAAAACAAAAAATGAAAAAGAACCAAAACAAAAAAAAGAAAGGCAGCCACTAGGCCGACCCAAGAACCGGACCAGCCCAGCAGCCACCCAGCTTTCCCCTCTCTCTCTAATGAGCGGGGCCCGCTTGTCATCCCTAACCCCTGGCCGTTTCTCCTCGCGCACGACCCCGCTCCCAGCACGCCCACGTCCCCCACTACCCCCTCTCCTCCCAGAGAACAAAATGACCCACATCTACGCCCCCTTACTCCCCACTGCCTCCTCTCCATTTCCCCTCTCTTCTCCCTCCCGAATGCGCCACCAAGCCCTCGCGATTTCCCATCAAAGCTCCGCTCCTATTCCGGTCATTGATGACAAATTCGTCGGGTACAGGGAGCCCCAGGCCTCCATTAGTTTCCCCATGCCCTCCTCTCTGTTCCCGCGTCCTCTAATCCCCTTCTCCGTCCGTTCGGTGCAGCAGAGGATGCCTGTGAGAAAATCCTGAAGCTCACCATCGCCGCAGGCACTCCGGCCGTCTCCCCTCGCCGTTCCAGCACACATTTGAGCATGCTGCAAACGCCATCAGCTTCCCCTCGTCACGCCGCTCCTCGTCGACCATCTCCCCATTGCAGGAAGTCACTGGAGCACCGCCGTCGTTGACCATCTGGGCCGCACCTCGCCGGCACCTCACTGGAACCCTAACCCGGTGAGCTTCTCTCTCTCCCTTCTCTGGCAGTCATTGGATCTAGAGCTAGGGGCTCACAATAAGCCACTTAACTGAATTGGTATCATCGGATCTGAATCGTCCGTTTTAAGATGATCCAACAGTCCATGTTCTATTCTTTACCGAATCGGTATAACCCTATTAGAGGCTGCCACGTCGACCAGTCAACCCCTCCCCGGTCAAATCCGAATTGAATTTTGAAATTCAAATTGCTGTTTCGACCCAAATCTTGTAAAATACATAGAAAATAATCTACACTTCCATTTTTTGCAAACTTTATATCTCTGGAATCCTTGAAAAATGTAGAACGCAATTATGCATTAATATCACAGTGTTACTATATAAAGTTTTGAAATGAAATTCAAATGGTTTAAATTGCACATTAGTACCAATTAATTCATATATTTTGCTCTGGTCATCCAAAAATAACAAATTTGTAGTCTATGGATTCCTCGGAACATGTAGAACACTTTAGAATCAAGAAACACCAAAGTTGATATGTTGGTGCATTCAAATCTATCCAAAACACTACTTTGATCATAATTTGATTCCTAAAAATGATTTTGGAATGAATCCAATTGCAGAAACTTAGTATTACTGTCTCCTATCCACTAGCATCACTATCCAAAATAATTGAAATCCCTTGTAAACATTCAAATTCAAACATGAGGATTTGAGTACTTACTTTATAGGATTAATAATATAATTATTTTCAATATGATTCCTTTACAAAAGTGAATCATATGATCATACCCATCTACCCCTATCAATATTCTTCTTGATCATCACCCAATATCATGCCATCTATTCTTGTGGACCCAGTTCACAATATTCAACTTACATTGAGTAATTTGAGTAATGTGTGGTAGAACCCATTTAGGTTCCCCTTGCTATTTGTGGTAGTACACTCCACTCCATGCCACACATATCTTAAACCATTCAAATCAAATACTATTCTTGCACTATAAACAAAACTAGTTTGAATTCTTCAAAGAAGAATTTAAAAATTGATATGGTCAAATCTTGAGAATCAAACTCTAGTCCCAGTTAATCCTTTTGTCCAAGAAAATCTTATGACCAAGAAACCACCATATTTATAAATAACAATCATACTCATTCAACCCCATGCCAACTTGACCATATTGGTTTATATTGAACTATTCAATTTACAGAAAAGTTAATTGAGTAATTCAATGTACCACCAATATATACCCAAGCCTATGTGTAACTTATACTATTATGAGTAAGTGTTGTCACACTTTATTCAGTAGTGTTCTAGTTGCACAATTCTATACTATTGTGAATCCATTCACATGAGCCATCTCTAAACTCTATCAATGCTTATGCCAAGCACAAGATTGTTATCATTACATTATATCTTGGAGGATCATTTGTTGCTAATCTTTTGACCTTGCCTTCCAAACTCTCAATTCCATGCCTATCAAGCCAGGAATTCATGCCATATCTCTCTCATCACAAGATCATAAGAAATCTTAAAATGTTACATCAACCCTTGTCAATTGTTTGCACTGCCTAATTTTGTTTGCTTTGAACAGTGTGTTTATTTTGTGTTACTCCTACAGCTATAGATTGAACAGAGAGAAGTGTGTTGTTGAGAGAAGTGACAGAGTTTGAACTTCAAAAAGGCAAGTGACACACATTCTTTCTACCCATTTTACTTATGCATTAGTGTTTTTATAGTAGTGTGCATGATAGGTTGGTTCTCAAAATGAAGTATTGCAATGCTAGATCCTAGTAGTGTATAGCCACCCTTGAAACAACTCCTGTTAGGTTGTAGCATTAGTGAAAAATGATGCCAATGCTTGTTTCTATAGGTTGATGACTAGTTTTGAAAAACTTAAACTTCAACCAAATGAAACACCTAGGTGGAAATGGCATTACTTGGTTTATGTTGAGTGGCTACCCAGGGCCACACACCTGGCTTTCAACCCAGGACTTGTGTGGTGGTTTTCACCTGGGGGTACACTTGTGGACGGCCACCCAGGAACAAAGAGACTACCATGTGTTCCTTGCTTTAGTGAGCTTCCTGTGCAGCCTTATGACAATATGGGCTCTGTCTTGACTAACTAGGATGTGAGGGTTCAACTTGTGTGCAAGATATTGGCTGGTAGCATAATTATAGGTGGGAAACGGATCTTGCCAGTATGGTTGTTCTCTCCTTCTGAAAGGTCTTGTCTCATTCTTCTCTCTGGGTAGAATGGGTCTTTAGGTGAAAGTGCACAACCCCTGCAGGGTGTCAAACTAATCGATTAGCCATGTCCCCGGTTATGGACAATTTGAGTTCCTAGACATGGATGTACGGAAGAGTCTCCTCACCTTTTCTGAATGATTAAAATTTGTTTAGTACACTCAAGACAGAGACTACTCAGGGCTGCACACCTGGCTATCAACCCAGGACTTGTGTGGTGGTTTTCACCTAAGGGTTATCCTGGTTTTGTTGAGTAACTACCCAGGGCTACATACCTTGCAAGTATGTGGTGGTTTTCACTTGGGTGTTATCTTGACCTCTAAAAGTCTTTCAAAGATGAAAAAGTTTTGATTTGAAAATGATAGGATAAAAATTTGCTTTATGCAAATCAGCCAAAAGCTCCACCAGCCAATATCATGCAGATAGTTCTTTCACAACAGCCACAAAATATGTGTCATTTGCCAGTACATCATTGTACTGACCCTCATTCATGGGGCTGCATATTCAAATGTGTAGGTTATTCTGAGGAGTAAGTTGATAGGATCTCGAGTCTACATACCAACATGACTGCCTGTGGTGCATGGTGAAGATGGCGGCTCACTGCTACCTTAGTTTCTATTGTGTTTGTGATGTGTTGAACTCTGCCATTTGAGCTAGTCCATGTGACTAAGCTAGTTTGTAAGTTTGAAGACTTATGTATCTGGATCTGCATTGTAATCTTTGATACTATGCAATGAATACTTTATTTTGTTCTGTGGTGCTATCAGTGATCCAGGGAATAGCACTTAACATAGGTGTTCCACCTTAATCCAAAGGTGGGGCGTTACAATGACTAATAATCCATCCGCCGGATGTCATTCGAGCAACCGTTGGGTATTAAGTTACAAGCAACAGATTATCGCCTTAAGCAAAGTGTGTAATGTAAATAATACAAATGTCCTTGAACATAAGATTGTTGTTTTCTCCCTAGTAGCAACAACACATCTACAACCTTAGAGGTTTCTGTCACTCTCCCAGATTACTAGAGGCATGAACCCACTATCGAGCATATATACTCCCTCTTGGAGTCACTAGCATCTACTCGGCCAAGATATCTACAAGCAATGGAGAGCATGCAAGATCATAAACAACATAGAGATGATAAATCAATAGATCAACTTGACAAAGTATCAATATTCATCGGATCCCAACAAACACAACATGTAGAATTACACAACAATGATCTTGATCATGATAGGCAGCTCACAAGATCTAAACATGAAGCACATGGAGGAGATGACAACCATCTAGCTACTGCTATGGACCCGTAGTCCAAGGTAGACTACTCACACATCACTCCGGAGGTAGGCATGGTGATGAAGAAGGCCTCCGGAGGTGATTCCCCTCTCTGGCAGGGTGCCAGGAAGAGCTTCTGGACCCTCCCGATCTCGCGTCGACAACGGCGGCGGCTTGCAGTATGTTTCATGGAAAATGATCAAGGTTATTTAGGTTTTCCTTACCGAGGAGAATATATTGGCGGAAGGGCAGCATCAGGAGGTGGGCCAAGCGGCCACACCATCTGGTGGCGTGGGCCAGGGGCTGACCGCGCCACCCTATGGTGCACCTGGCCCCTGGCTCCCCTCTGTCTCTGCTTTGTACTCCGTCTCGTGTCGGGAAAAATAGGAAGTTCGGCTTTTGTTTCGTCCAATTCCGAGAATATTTCTTGTGTAGCTTTTCTGAAACACAAAAATAGCAGAAAACAGGGAACTGGCACTGTGGCATCTTGTTCATAGGTTAGTAAAAACGGCATGAAGTGTAACAAAACACAAAGCAAACGGTGTGTAAACAAGCATGGAGCATCAAAAATTATAGATACTTTTGAGAGGTATCCAGCATCCCCAAGCTTAACTCCTGCTCGTCCTCGAGTAGGTATGTGATAACAAAATAATAATTTTTGAGGTGACATGCACCATCACAATCTTGATCAATGATGTAAAGCATTGAGTGCTGAGATCAAAGTACTTAAAACATGGGCATAAGAGACATAATCTTGACAATAAAACTTAGCAACCATGTTATAACATGAAAAGTAACACAAACAAAAGATCATGAGCAATGACGCATTGAAAGTCAAGTGTGTGTTTCAACCATATAGAAAAACATAGCAAAGTGGTTTTCAGCTTGTCCTTCATGGAATAGCAAAACATAAATGCATAGGACACCTTTAAGTTTAAGAGGGCGACTAGATACAAATAATTTAAGAACAAGCAAAACCATAATCATGAATCAATCAATAATAAATTTTGGGACTATGCAGATTAAACTCAGAATGACAACTATGCTCTCTTAGACGGTGCATAAAGGTAGAAGGTGGAGACTCAACATAAAAGCAAAAGAAAGGACCTTAGCAGAGGGAAGCAGTGATTAAACATGTTCTAGAGCTTTTCAGTTGTAAAATAGAGAGATAAAAATTTTGTTTTGAGAGGTGGTTGTTCTTTGTCAACGACTGGCAATGGGGTTCTTACTATCTTCCATACTAAGCAAGTTTTTGAGAGAGAGATTGGCACTTCTGTGCTCTTTTATAAAGCTTGGCACTCCTCCCTACATTTCCTTTCACAAACCATGGCTAACCGATTCCATCGGGTGCCCACCAACTTTCACATACCATGGAGGAGTGCCTTTTTTATTTTTTATTTTTTTCTTTCTTTTTGGAATAAAACAATATGGAAGATAGGAAATCCGACCACTACGTCCCTATGAGCTGAAAACAGTGTCACAAAATGAGAAGTATTTTGAAGGTTTTTTGAAAGGTAGCACATGAAAATTTACTTGGAATGGCTTGCAAATACCATGCATAGGAATTTATAGTGGACTCATTGGAAAACTTGGTTTTTGGGAGTTGGATGCACGAGTAGAGCTCATACTCAGTACAAAATGAAGGCTAGCAAAAGACTGGGAGTGACCAACTAAGAGAGCAATAACGACCATAATCATGCATAGCGACAAAACATCGTTAACCGAAGCATAAAGTGGTATCACAAGTCAAAAACCAAATGATCATAGAGGCTTATGGCGACTTGGTAAAGTCAAACATGTTGTAAGCATGCGCCAAGTCAACCCAAATAAAGCATCAAAGGAGAAAACCACAATAATGTGCTCCCATATAATAAAAAAACATGATTCTTTCAAATGCACATTAAGCAATCTCAGTCATTTGAGACAACTCATGCTACAGCAAAAAATACTAAGCATACTATCAAAATAACATCAAGCATGACATGCAAAAGTCTAAGCCACAGTCTAAACAAGCTCCCATTTGTACCACTACAGGCATGAAACTTTTTTATCTTTTCTAACACCATTCAAACCTTTTAGAAACAACTCTTTAAGATGAAAACCAACATAGACCAGTGGTCTAAATGCACCTTGATACAAAGATATAACAAGATCTGAACAAAAATCAAGGAAAAAAATGAAAGCTAAACACAGTACTAGAAAAAGAGAACACTCGTTGAACGATAAGAGTCAAAACTAGAGTGTTCTTGGCAATGAAAAACAGAGTGTGTCTTCTCCAAAAGAAATTTGTTGGGCTCCAACCATTTATTGCATCAAACAAAAAGAAAACTGAAAGCGAAAGTAAATATGCTCCAAGAAAAACGCATAGTATACGAAACAATAAAAATATAGTGTCTTGAAAGGTGACCTAATTTTTGCCGATGAAGAAGGGGTGCCTCAGGGCATCCCCAAGCTTTGACGCTTGTACCTCTTGGATATTTCTTGGGGTGACATGGGCATCCCCAATCTTTAGCTTTTGTCCATACTTCATCTCATCTCATCACTCTCCTTTCCCTACACTTGAAAACTTCCTTCATACAAAACTTCACATAATTCTATTAGCAACATTAGTGTAAGCATGATAGTAAATCTACTCTTTTGGTTCAGTTTCAAAATCAAATATACCATCCATTAAAGCATAGGCTACTGTAGAAACTTCCTCAAAAATTCCGTGATCAAAAGAACTCAAAAAGAAAGTGATCAAGAGGCAAACACAAATAGTGGCAGAAGTCTATCAAAAGAGAACAGGTGACAAAGATCGATTTTTCCGAGGACCTTCTGTTGCACAAATCAAAAAGTGCAAAACTAATAAAGTTTGGAAATAACCTGGGGCATGTGCACAAGAAATCGCAGATTAAAAAGATATTCTAAGAATTTTCACAAATTTTTACAGTGTAGCGCAGAAATCTGTTTCAGGAAATCAACGGGAACAAGGTTGTTTGTTAACCATAATAAGAACATCATTAATCCTTCCCAAAGGTTTCTTCATAGCAACATCAGCAAGAGGAACATCAAAATAACAATTTGCAAGCGGTGGTAAACCAAGCATATCATGAATCTTTCTAGGCATAATAGAAATACTTGCACCAAGATCACATAAAGCGTGACAATCAAAATCATTCACATTCATATCAATGATGGGCTCCCAACCATCTTCTAACTTCTTGGGAATAGAAACCTTTTGTTTCAACTTTTCCTCCCTAATTTTCATGAGAGCATTTGTAATATGCTTTGTAAAAGCAATATTCATAGAACTAGCATTAGGACTTAAAGAAAGCTTTTGCAAGAACAAAATTACTTCAGAGATATTGCAACCATCAACATCAAAATCATTAAAAGAAATAGAACTATCATCTCCCATTGACGAGGGTTAACTCGACAAATGTCCAAGATGAAGGACTTAGGATCGGGGGAATAGGGCGTCGGATGAACTCGAAGGTAAAGATCAGTCAAACAAGGTGTGTATCGAGAATAAACGTGGTGGTCAACTTTGGCTTACTCTCAATCTGTCCCTGACCGGCCTCTCTTGGCCCCTATATATAGGTGTCCAGGTCTCAAGGAACCGGTCGGGTCCGATAAATATTACAATGTATGTATATGACATGGACTCGTACTTCAACTACGAGTATTCATGGGCCTAGCTTAATGGGCCTCAGGGGTACAAAAGTAACGGGCTCTATTAACTATACCCTTGTTAGTAGCCCCCAAAATTCTACCAGAATTGTAGACTCAGGTTGAATCTCAAATCTTCATATCTTCGACTTCTTCTTTTCCCTGTGCTCAATTAAACAACTTTCATTATATTATCTGGCAAGGGGTTTTTGGTTAACAAGCCTGACAACTCTGACGGATCAAGAGGCCAGTTAACTGCCAGAGCAGATACTTGTCACCTACTTCAAACTCAATCCCCTTGGATTTGAGTCTGGGACCTAGTCTAACCCACTCTTTTGCCGCATTTAGGACTTACAAAGAAAGAGTTCCAGTAGTTCTCAGGGTACCCAGTGCGTCCACTAGGATTTTCTTCGCGTCGTAGACATGGAAAGTTATTAGCAGAGCGCATTCAGGTGCGCATACTAGACCACACAGGACGGATCCTGGGGTCTTACTGTTGTGACCTTTTATGACCACGACATTCAAGCTTTATCGCGATGACTTAGCCTGAGAATCATTTAACTTCTTTTGCAAGCCTTGTTTGACTATTTAAATGTGCAAACATCTTCGAGTTGTTTTTTCTTGAAATAATCGCGAATAGCTCCCGATGGGAGTAATCGATGTCAATTTGTCGACAATATAGTCGAAGATTGTTGTCGACAAAGGTAGTCGATGATATTTTTGATCTTTACTCAACATTATCCATTGTCATCGGATGCACGACCAGCAATCCCGATGGGAGTAGCCCCCAAGGCTATAGCCAAAAAAATTCGGGCATAGGCTCAAAATATATTGTCTTCCCATCTTCCAGCTATGTTATTCTTGTGCTGATTCGTTGGGTGCACGTCAAGCGCTCCCAATGGTAGTAGCCCCTGAGGCTATAAGGAGGGGGTGCGTTGAAATCTTTTATAGACTCAAATAACTTCCTTCGGCATCGCCTTTTATCCTTTGGAGGTTTGCACACATTTTCTTTTCTTCCTTTATATATGTTTCCGCTATTCCTTTCTCTGCTCTGAGCAAGATGTCAAGGCCCGTAACTTTAATTGGACCTGTAATTCATAAAGGCCCACAAAAGGTTACTTATAAATAAAGTACACCATTTTGCTAGGGAAAACCCTAATCCCTTCATTGTAATCTTTCTTCGCCACATCGTCTTCTTCCTCCAAATCTCATCTAGGGTTTTCTCTTTCCACCAAGGGCAACTTTCCAATGGCGGATGCCGGTGCTGCCAATCTTGACACCAGTGTGCTGATCCAGAAACAGGGATGCGGCCGTCCCCGCGGCAGTAAAAACAAGCAGAAGGACACCTCCTTAGTGGCTTCATCATCTGCATCTGCAAAGCGGCAGCCTGGCCGCCCCTTGGGCAGTAAGAACAAGCCCAAGGCATCTACCGCCGTTGCTCCAGGTGCCAGCGCTGCTCCTTGCAATGCCTCTCCTCCTCCTCCCGTCAAGATTTATTCCTTCTTCTGTATCGCTGGTGCTCAATGCCATGAGCAGCAGTGTGTTCCGCTGAAATTCACCAAGTTCATGGACGGGCGCGAGCTCCGAGAGGCGATCCTCCGTGAACAATCTGGAGGAGGAACTCCATATGAAGTGAAGATGTACTACGACGGGCGCGGTGAGATGTACTTCAGGGGCGGACAACCCCAATTTGCAGAGGACCACGAGCTGCATCAAGGCTTCTTCATGCTCTTCGACTATCACTGCGGTACGTCGAAATTCGACGTGAAGATCTATGACGGCACACAGTGCTAGAGGAAATACAAGGATGAAGTGCACTTCCAGTAGATGTTTCCTTTTACTTAATGTAATCTTCTATTTTGTTCTTCTGTGGCCTGCTTTATGTAATAAGGATATGTGATGAACTTTTATCTTATGCTATCATGCTTAGTAACAGACCAGAGGAACTATTGGTGTTCCGAGGTGTGTTTGATTTACTTGCACTTTTATTTTAGCCGTGTTTCCTTTTGGCGGGTATGGGGTTGCGCACAACCTCGTAGTAACTTTTGAAGAGACGTGGGCACATGATCTCAACAATTTTTATATTTCTTTATACGACTCGAGGGTCGGAGCCCCCGAGTGGAAAATCGTGACATTTTATACATATCGTCGAGTTGACCAAAGGAACCCGACCTATGGCCTCATGTTCTGGGTATGGAGGGTCATAACTCGCAGTTTTTGTCGTCATGCTTCTTCTACGCGTAGAAATGCCGGAGCTGCTATGCGTTCCACGGGTTGCTTTCATCTTTGCCTGTCTTCTTGTCTTGTAGTCGATAAGCTCCTCCTGGGATGACTTCTGTAACGATGTAAGGTCCCACTCATGGGGACTCTAATTTGCCATGGCCATCCTGCTTGAGTCGTAAGACTAGGTCCCCTACTACGAAAGATTGGGGGTGAACTCGAATACTATGGTAGTTCCGTAGACTTTGCTGGTACTGCATAGCTCTGGCTAGTGCTACGTCTCTTGCTTCATTGAGTGCATCGATGTCATCTTGAAGTGCTTCTGTAGAAATCGTTTCATCGTAAGATGCAATTCTTGGAGCTTCATGGGTAATTTCGACAGGAAGCACGACTTCTGCGCCATGGACCAGGAAGAAAGGTGTTTCTTGGGTAGCTGCATTAGGCATAGTTCTCAGACTCCAGAGCACGGAGGGTAACTCATCTACCCAAGCGTGTTTGGCTTTCTCCAGGGGCGCTAATAGTCTCTTTTTTATTCCATTCCATATTAAGCCGTTTGCTTTCTCGACTTGTCCATTTGTTTTTGGATGTGCGATGATGCGAATTTTAATTTGATTCCCATACTCCCGCAGTAGTTTTTGAACTCCTTGGATGTGAAATTTGCCCCGTTGTCTATGATGATGCTATGCGGTACCCGAAGCGGAATACTATGGATTTGATGAAGTTGATTGCGGCTGTGGAGTCTTGAGTTGTTACCAGGGCTGGTTCTACCCACTTGGTGAATTTGTCTACTGCTACCAACATGTAGACGTGCCCTCCTTGCCAAGATTTGTGCAGTTTCCCTACCAAGTCCAGACCCCATTGTGCGAAGGGTCAGGACAATGGTATTGGCTGTAGTTCTGCTGCTGGTGCGTGTGGTCTGGATGCGAATCGTTGAGAGACCTCACACCTTCGGACTATCTTTTGTGTCTTCGATGGTCGTTAACCAGTAGAATCCTGCACGAAAAGCTTTGGCTGCTATAGCTCTGCTGCTAGCATGATGCCCGCAAACTCCTGCATGGATGTCCTTTAATATATATATTATCCTTTTTGAGGGGTAAAGCATCGCTGTAAGACGCCAGTTATGCTTGTCTTGTACAACTTCCCCTGTAATACGACAAAAGCCTTGGATCATCGTATTATTCTTCTTGCTTCTACTATATCTTCGGGTAGTGTCTTGTTTATCATATACGCTAAGTATGGCTGCATCCAAGTTTCTTCGATCATCATGACTTCCTTTGGTTCTATTATACTTCCTGTTCCTGGCTTGCCAGCCCCCGAGCCTGTCGCCGGATGCTGACTTGGTTCTCCTAGAGTCAAACTCTTGCTACTTTTTATTGATCTCTCTATGATTTTGTGGTGACCCAGCATACCACTGCATGTTGTAGTATGCAAGTTGTTGACATAACACTCCTGAAGTACCATTTCACAAATATTACATCCCTTAGAGTGGTACAAAAGAAACATAGCGGTCTTTATTCAAGCACTTAATATTACAAGCCACAATGTTACAAAGGATTCCAGTTCCTCCTCGGTCCAAAGAGGAACACTAGTAGGTTCTACTTTGATGCTACAAACCTTAACTAGGACTGAAAGTAGTAGACTAAACATGATATCTTACTCGAGTCACTTTATTCTATAGGGTTCGGTGCGACTCAAGCTACTACTCTAAACTACTAGTTGTTGGTCTCCTCCTCGGTTCCTTCGCTACTGCCATAGGCAATGGTGTAATCCACGCCTTCGACTCCACCGGAAAGGTCCGGCTCCTCATAGTAGACTTCCTCGATGTCCTCTGATGCTCCTTCAGTGTCCTCGTATTGGCCCTCTGAGTCTAAGCAAGGGTTAAGAGGGAATGGGTGAGTAACGAGCATTACCTAGCGAGTTCATTTTAATAGCATAGAGGTGTTTGATGCACTAACTACGGCCATAGACTCGAAAGTCTTAGGTCAAATGCAGTTTTCATAATCATTTCTTCAAAGATTGATTTTATTCAAAAGAACTATGTCCGTCAGTCTCCACAGGTTGATTAGAGCTTCAATGGGCTCCTTTCTTGCTGCGTTCGTAGCTCCTTCCCGGAACAGGGAGTATCTTGATACTTTCTTACACTCTGCAGAGGTGGTCACTTGTACCCATAAGAGATCAAAGCTTTGCTGCACAACCGGGCATACTTTCCTGTCCATACTTCTTTTGTATGGCGCCCAGTCGATGATCCAAGCCAATCACTGTCCTCCTCCGCAACCTCGCGTACCCACCCATTATGTAATTACTGATAAGAGTCTCTACCCAAGTTTATGGGACTTTACTCCTTACCAGCCCTGGCTTTAGGACTTATTCTCCCATTTTTGGGTTTTTACCTCTACCAGCTTAATTACAATCCATCATAGACCAATTAGCAAGTCTTTCCCCCTATACTATAGGAGGTAGACCGGTAGGAAATGCTTCCCCCTTTTACTCTATAGTAGCCCGGCAAGACAACCCTCCACTACTGATCCGTTGATATGCGAGAGGAAGTCGGTACAGCTGACTTCTCCGTCCCATTACAGATCTTATGGTTGACCATTATTTACAGCGCTAGAATCACTAGCGACATTTGTTGTTAATTCCTAGGTGAACTTTCCAGTTGCCGTGGGACCTCCACCATACTCATTCCATGGCCCCACTGCCCACCATCCTAGGGCAACAACCATTGCGGTCGAAACCACTACTTTATATTATTTATGAAGACAGAATCTTTTGCTTTTAAATGCAGTAATAATAATACCACAGGTATATGATGAGGACATCCCATCTATTGATACACCCGCTGTACCTACAGCGGAACACATACAAGGACCCATCACTCGAGCTCGTGCCAAGCAACTTAACTATCAGGTACTTTCGTTTCTTGGAACTCTTTCTCACATACATGAGAATATGATGCTGCCTAAATCAGATATGTTTGTTACTCTTAGGAATGATGGACCTAGCATGGATGAGAGGGACAAGCATTGGAGCATGATCGTGCATGGAGATGGCAGCATGCGTTTGAGGATTTTGATTAGACTAAAAGTTAGCCCTTGCTGCAACTACGAGCTCGACTTTTGAGGCCAATCGCCCAGAAGAAGACCGCCTATTCGGAATCCCACCTTTTGAATAAAGCATACATCTTTCATCCGCAATATCTTGATTGCTGTATTAGTTCTTACTTGTTCTCGATTTCAGGTAGGAATTAAGACCCTCGCTGGTCAGGCTGATCGTGCACCCGCAAGATCAGTAACTCCCGGAGATTGTCCTAGCGATTGCATTGGCGCACGAGCTTCGCACGTGTAGTCGGATCGTCAAGCACAAACTCCACCCACCAAATCGACGTATCAAGATCTCATCGAAAGATCGGACACCTTTGCCCTATCAAGTGGTATCAGATTTCAGGTTGCTCGGTGAGATTTACTGTTTTCGTAGTTTAGATTGCATCAGTGTTCATACCTATAAACCACGAAAAAGCCAAAAAATACAGTTAGGGTTAGATCATCTCGTCCCATAAACCATCCGAGCCTTTGCATTGTCTTTTCAGTTTGCATCGTTGAATTTGTGTCTGCATCCGCGTGTCGAGTTGCTGGTCTTAGTGTCTGTTCCTTTAGAGTTTCGAGTTCGATTCACCTTAGTCCCGCCGCCGCCGCACGCTTGCACCACTGCTCCGCCATATCCTTCCACCACCACGCCATATACTTCCGCCACCGCCTTCACATAAGTTCTTGTTCGTTCTTCCCAATTTCATCCGTACCTTTTTCAGAGTCCGTGAGTTAGGTTTCGGTCGCCAGTCAAGAGGAGGAAGAAGAGCAAAAAAAAAAAAAAAAAAAAAAAAAAAAAAAAGTCAACTCCGCATCCAAGTCGGGTTGACCCGTTCCTACTAGTGCATTCCGAATTCAGTCTGAATTTTGACAGTTCCGTCAGTTTTTTTGACGGTTTTCGACAGCAAATTTCAACTGGTCATAACTTTTGCATACGAACTCCGTTTTCGACGTGCGAGTACTCAAAATGTTCGTAGCGAAAAGATCTACGTGACCACTACGTCGTTGTGCGACACCCAGAACTCCCAAAAAAGGCCGGGAAGGCTGAGTTTTTGCCCTCCGAAGTTTCAGACCTGACAATTCCTGCAGATCTTCACTTATATTTTGCTTGGGAGCTGTTCCTTTCTGCTTGTGGGGCCGCGCCGTGACTTCCTTAGTGTTCTCGGCTCGCGTCTCTAGCTTGGTATAGCCTAGGACCAGCACAGTACCGTGGTTGAGCATTCTTTCAACATTGCATTGCTGTTTTGACATTTGCTGTATTTTTGCTACCATATAAGCCTTCCTACAGCTCCACATATTTCTGCACGTGCTTTGTATCGACACCTGGTAATCGCTTGTGCAATTTTGGGAGTCGCTGTTCTTTGCTGGTTGCATATCACCTTCCTCCTGTTGGGTAAGAACTTGTAAGAGCTTTGTATACCGCTTGACGGATTACGCGTGATCCCACCATATTCCGTAGTGCATAGGTATATATATTTGTGCTTGCTTCCACGCTAACCATGACAGGAACCCCGAAGGATGATGTTGATCCAGAGAAGATGACTAGTGCAGAGTTGCATGCCCACTTCACACGGCTGTTGGTGGGGCGTGCACAAGATGTGGACACACGCTTGGGTGATGTTGATTCCAAGCTTTCTGATGCGATGGACAAGATGGCTGGTCTTGAGGCATCCTTCAACACCAAGCTCGATGCCCGGTTCCAGGAAGTCCTGGCCCGTTTACCACCACTGCCACGGCCGGCCGTCCCTGTACCACGTGCTCGCCGCGTTCCTCTTACAGCTGCGGCAGCTGCTGCGGCCGCTACGGAGGCGGCCACCCAGGACGGATATGCTGCTGACGAGGGGGAAAACGAGTTCGAAGATGAAAACGAGCTCGACGAGGACGAGGTCCAACAACCTGCACCTGGCCGTCCGCGGCAATACAACCGCAACGCTCGTCCACCTCCGCGTCCGGTACGTGATGATGACCATGTGGCTAAGCTAAAATTAAATATTCCGCCATTTGAGGGTAGATATAATCCTGATGCATATCTCACTTGGGAATTAGAAGTAGAGCAACGTTTTGCATGTTTACGCTACCCTGAGCATTTGCGTGTTAGTGCTGCTACATGTGAATTTACTGATTTTGCTTCTATCTGGTGGTCTGAATATTGTCGAGTCAATCATGCTAATATTCCTGCTACTTGGCTTGGTCTAAAACATGCCATGCGTACTCGTTTTGTACCTCCACATTATCAACGAGACTTGCTTAAAAAATTAACTCGTTTAGAACAAGGCAAAAATTCTGTACAAGAGTATTATCAAGAGTTACAAACGGGCATGATTCGTTGTGGTATTGTAGAGGATAATGAAGCTATGCTTGCACGTTTCTTTGGTGGTTTAAATAAGGAGATTCAGCATATTTTAGACTACAAGGAGTACAATACTATTACTCGTTTATTTCACCTTGCTTGCAAAGCTGAACTTGAAGTGCAGGATCGTCAACCATCATGGAGAAGACCTAATAATTCTGCAGGTCGTACTTCTTCATGGTCTGCGCGCCAATCAGCTCCACCTTCTCATGGGGATGCACCAGGTCCTTCCACCTCCAGGTATACCACGCCGACGTCAAGAACGCCACCTGCTCCTGCTCCTGCTCCATCACCATCTGCTGGTCCGACACGGAGTTCTTCTTCCATGGCCTCCACGGGGAAGACTCGCGATATTCAATGTCGCAAGTGTTTTGGGTTTGGTCACATTGAAAAAGAATGCAGAACCAAACGTGTGATGGTGGTACTTGAAGATGGCGAATATGACTCTGCAAGTGATTTTGATGATGATACATTGGCACTTATTGCTGCACGTGATGGTGCCAATTCTGATTCTGACAAGGAGATGGAGGTAATGGGAGCTGAAACTGCTGATCAATACAAGAGCTTAGTTGCACAACGTGTCTTGAGTGTGCAATTGAGCAAGGCTGAGCATGATCAACGCCACAACTTGTTTCAAACAAGAGGCGTTGTTAAGGAGAGAGCTATCCGGATCATCATTGATGGAGGGAGTTGTAACAATCTGGCTAGTATTGACATGGTGGAGAAGCTTGCTCTGCCCACACGACAACGACCTCATCCATATTACATTCAATGGTTTGAGAGCTCCCGTAAGCTCAAGGTAACAAGAACTGCACGCGTGCATTTTACTATTGGTACTTATTCAGATTTTGTTGATTGTGATGTTGTACCTATGCAAGCTTGTTCTTTGTTACTTGGTAGACCATGGCAATTTGATAGAGAATCTGTACATAATGGTAAAACAAATCAGTATTCTCTTACACATGCTGGCAAGAAAATTGGACTTAAACCCATGACTCCGGAACAAATTTTGAAAGATGATCTTGCTAGAGCTAGTAGATTAAAAAATGAGGACAAACATAAGAGTGAGAATCAGATTATTGCTGCAGATTTTGTACCACCTAAGCATTCTTCTAAATCTGATTCTAACCATGCTACTGAAATTCGTTTGAAGAATCCTTGTTTACTTGCTAGCAAATCTGATCTTGCTGAAATTGATATCAATATTACTCCATGCTATGCTATTATTTGCAAAGAAGTACTGTTTTCATTTGAGGATATGCCTCCTTCTTTGCCACCTGCGGTTGCTAACCTTTTGCAGGAATACATGGATGTTTTTCCACAAGATGTTCCACCTGGACTTCCACCTATTCGTGGAATAGAACACCAAATTGATTTGATTCCAGGAGCTTCGCTGCCCAACCGTGCGCCATATCGCACCAATCCTGAAGAAACAAAAGAGATACAACGACAGATCCAGAGTTTATTGGACAAAGGTTATATTCGTGAGTCTCTTAGTCCATGCGCTGTTCCTATTATTTTAGTACCTAAGAAAGATGGTTCTTCGCGCATGTGTACTGATTGTCGTGCTATTAATAATATTACCATTCGATATCGTCACCCTATACCTCGTTTGGATGACATGCTAGATGAGTTGAGTGGTTCTATTATGTTCTCTAAAGTTGATTTGCGTAGTGGTTACCACCAAATTCGTATGCAATTAGGAGATGAATGGAAAACAGCTTTTAAAACTAAGTTCGGTTTATATGAGTGGTTAGTAATGCCGTTTGGTTTAACTAATGCACCTAGTACCTTTATGAGACTGATGAACGAAGTTTTCCGTGCTTTTATTGGTCGTTTTGTGGTGGTATATTTTGATGACATTCTCATATATAGCAAATCTTTAGAGGACCATTTGGATCATTTACGTGCTGTTTTCAATGCTTTACGTGATGCACGTTTGTATGGTAATCTTGAGAAGTGCACCTTCTGCACAAATAGAGTTGCTTTTCTTGGTTATGTTGTTACAGAACAGGGAATTGAAGTTGATCCAGCCAAGATTGAAGCTATTGATAATTGGCCACAGCCCAAGACGGTCACCCAAGTAAGGAGTTTTCTTGGTCTTGCTGGGTTTTATAGGCGCTTTGTCAAAGATTTTGGTTCTATTGCTGCGTCATTGAATGAGCTCACAAAGAAGGATGTGCCCTTTGTTTGGGCGATGCACAACAAGAGGCCTTCATGATACTGAAAGATAAGTTAACACATGCTCCATTACTCCAACTTCCTGATTTTAATAAGACGTTTGAACTTGAATGTGATGCTAGTGGCATTGGTTTGGGAGGTGTGTTATTACAAGAGGGCAAACCTGTAGCATATTTTAGTGAAAAATTGAGTGGGCCTAGTCTGAACTATTCTACTTATGATAAAGAATTATATGCGCTGGTTCGGACATTAGAAACTTGGCAACATTATTTATGGCCTAAAGAATTTGTTATACATTCTGATCATGAATCTTTGAAGCATATTCGTAGTCAAGCAAAACTGAATCGTCGCCATGCCAAGTGGGTTGAATTTATTGAATCTTTTCCTTATGTTATCAAACACAAAAAGGGTAAAGATAATATTATTGCTGATGCTTTGTCGCGCCGTTATACTATGTTATCTCAGCTTGACTTCAAAATTTTTGGGTTGGAAACTATAAAGGAACAATACTTGCATGATGCTGAATTTAAAGATGTGTTGCAAAATTGTAAAGATGGTAGGACATGGAACAAATTCATCCTTAATGATGGATTTGTGTTCCGTGCTAACAAACTATGCATCCCAGATGGTTCCGTTCGTCTTTTGTTGTTACAGGAGGCGCATGGAGGAGGATTAATGGGACACTTTGGTGTCAAGAAGACGGAGGATGTTCTTGCTGCACACTTCTTTTGGCCACGCATGCGGCGAGATGTTGAGAGATTCGTGGCACGCTGCACTACTTGTCAAAAAGCTAAGTCTCGCCTTAATCCACATGGTTTATATATGCCTCTTCCTGTTCCTAGTGTTCCTTGGGAGGATATTTCAATGGACTTTGTTTTGGGATTACCTCGTACACAGAAGGGGAGGGATAGTATTTTTGTTGTTGTGGATCGGTTTTCTAAGATGGCACACTTTATTCCTTGTCACAAGACCGATGATGCTGCGCACATTGCTGAATTATTTTTTCGTGATATCGTTCGTTTGCATGGTGTGCCAAATACTATTGTTTCTGATCGTGATACTAAATTTCTTAGCCACTTTTGGAGATGTTTATGGGCTAAGTTGGGGACTAAATTGCTGTTTAGTACTACATGTCATCCCCAAACTGATGGACAAACTGAAGTAGTTAATAGAACTTTATCTACCATGCTGCGGGCTGTTTTAAAGAAGAACTTAAAATTGTGGGAGGAATGTTTGCCTCATATTGAGTTTGCTTATAATCGTTCGCTGCATTCTACCACAAAGATGAGCCCTTTTCAGATTGTCTATGGTTTTGTTCCACGTGCACCTATTGATTTGTTGCCTTTACCATCTTCAGTGCAAAATAATTTCGATGCTACACAGCGTGCTGAATTGATTTTAAAATTGCATGCAACTACTAAAGACAACATAGAACGCATGAATGTTAAGTATAAAGTTGCTGGGGATAGAGGACGAAAGCATGTTGTGTTTGAGGTTGGTGATCTTGTTTGGTTGCATTTGCGCAAAGATCGTTTTCCTGATTTGCGCAAGTCTAAGTTAATGCCACGTGCTGATGGTCCTTTTAAGGTGATAGAGAAAATCAATGATAATGCATATAAACTGGAGCTTCCTGCAGATTTTGGTACGGTAAGTCCTACATTTAACATTGCAGATTTAAAACCTTACTTCGGTGAAGAAGATGAGGTTGCGTCGAGGACGACTTCAATTCAAGAAGGGGAGCATGATGAGGACATCCCATCTATTGATACACCCGCTGTACCTACAGCGGAACACATACAAGGACCCATCACTCGAGCTCGTGCCAAGCAACTTAACTATCAGGTACTTTCGTTTCTTGGAACTCTTTCTCACATACATGAGAATATGATGCTGCCTAAATCAGATATGTTTGTTACTCTTAGGAATGATGGACCTAGCATGGATGAGAGGGACAAGCATTGGAGCATGATCGTGCATGGAGATGGCAGCATGCGTTTGAGGATTTTGATTAGACTAAAAGTTAGCCCTTGCTGCAACTACGAGCTCGACTTTTGAGGCCAATCGCCCAGAAGAAGACCGCCTATTCGGAATCCCACCTTTTGAATAAAGCATACATCTTTCATCCGCAATATCTTGATTGCTGTATTAGTTCTTACTTGTTCTCGATTTCAGGTAGGAATTAAGACCCTCGCTGGTCAGGCTGATCGTGCACCCGCAAGATCAGTAACTCCCGGAGATTGTCCTAGCGATTGCATTGGCGCACGAGCTTCGCACGTGTAGTCGGATCGTCAAGCACAAACTCCACCCACCAAATCGACGTATCAAGATCTCATCGAAAGATCGGACACCTTTGCCCTATCAGTATATTTGCAAGTAATTTGCTAAAATTAAACAAAAGGTATGAGCAAGAGTGAACTTTCCTGCAAACTGCAAGGTAGTGCAGTTGGATTTGTTGAACTGACCCGGGACCTCGGGTTCTGGAAAACAACATCATTGTCCGGTAAGGGCAATGGTTAAAGACTAAAAAATGCATGCCGCCCTGGTCTTCTTTTTATGATTTTAAAGAATATATGTTAATAGTATCTTCATTCAAGAATATTCATCAAATATTCTTGAATGGAATTTATTTTTAAAGAGTTGAGAATTTTAACCAGATTTTCTTAGATATCTCACAAGTTTAAATATTTTTGAAAAGCCTTTTAAACTCTTTTTCTTTTGCACAAATAACTCATATGATTATTTTAAACTCCAAGTAATCTCAAAATTCCTAGAAAGACTAAATATAGTTACTTGTTATTTTTAGTTATTTTTAGATATTTTTCTGGAGTTGTTTTGAACCAATTAGAGTTTTTCTAGGGTTTTTAGCTAGTTTAAATAAATAAAAAATCGGCTGATAGCCTGGGCCCACTGGTCAAGTCAACCCGAGTTAGTTAGACTGGACCAGCCCGACCCAGCCAGCCACACCCCCTTCTCTCTCACTCGATTCTAACCCTAACCCTAATCTCTCCTCTCGCTCTGGCGACTGTGAGTCGCCGACGGCTTCGCCGCTCGATTCCGGCGAGCTCCGGCGGTCTCTGCCGTTGCCGTGTGGGGCATTCGCTCTGCCTCCTCGAGCTCTCTCATCTGACCGTGGTGATCTGTTGGTTTCGCCTCCATTCGTCGCCATCACCTCCGCTCGTCGCCCTAGTTGAGCTTGCCCCCGTGCTGCTTGATCCGCTCTGGCTTGACCTTGCTGGGGCTTCTGCTCTTCTTCTCGGCGTCTGCTGCTAGGTCTCCGTCGCCATCGCCAGTTGGAAGGCGTGCCTACAACCCCGGCGCCTCCCAGGTGTTGTGCTATGGTGGTCACTTGGCCGTGGGCAAGGTGATGCTCCTCGTTGTTGTAATCCACTGGACGGTGGTGCTGTGCCGCCACAACCATGGCTGCATCGACGGTGTCGCCGCCCTGGTCTTCTTCCAGCTCCTACTCTGAGCTCACTTGGTGAGTTGTTCCCTTCTCCTTTGTCTTCGTGCTCATTGTGTTGGTGGCCTGGCCAGTGAGCCATTAATGCTTGCCTACTGCAATAATGCTGTGCTTGAGCCTATGATGTAGTCCTAGAACTTCTATGTTGGCCACTACATGTTGCTTCTGTTAGCTTCAGTGAATGATTCAGTTACGAATTTCTTAACTGAATTTGTGGGATATTAGCTTGGTCCCGCTATGATGGTTGGCTTAATTATATGTTGTATGCCTGCTGCTACTGTTAGTTTCAGTTAAGAATTTCTTAAGTGAATGTTGGAAATTCAGTAAGCTTGTATTAGCTGTGGGGCTAGCTTGATGATCTGCTTGCATGCTTGCTATTCAGTAACTATGTGATGCTATCTGAATTAAAAGGTTGCAGTGTTTATCTGTTGTCAGTTAAATCATGCTGTTGATGATTTACTTGAGAGTTTGTGGTGGCTTGCAACAAGTGCTTGTTCACTGCTGAAAAACCCTGCTTATGCTGATGATTAAATTTATGATGGCATTAGCATGCTTAGCTTGAGCTTGCTAAGAATTGTCCAGTGACAGCTGTTGATTTTTATGAACTGAACATTGTTTCAGTAATGATTTCAGTTGTATCAAGCAATTCATGCTTGAATACTCTGTTACTAGTGGCTTTGCCTTGTTTCCTATAGCTTGTTATACTACAGCAAGTAACTGCTATCTGTTAAGCATGATTGTGGTACCTCCCTGTGAGGTGCACAATTAATTCTTGCTGATAAGCTAGATGGCTGCTGTTTGTGCTGCTGGTGCATGTTTTGGTGGATTCTGATCAATAATTAAATCATCTTGGTGGCCATGCTAAATTACTGATAAGAACATAACTATATGATGATTTTAGTCTAGCCAATGATGCATGGTCTGAGGCTCTATTATTGGTGATGCATAAATAATTGTGTTTCTTTAACTGGAGCTTCATAGGATGATTATAGAGAGCACATCTCTATATGTCTGAGGAAACTATACCCCTAATCCTCCTAAGTGTGGCACTTGGTAGAAGGGTTTGGTGGTGTGGGGTTTTATCTTGCTGTTGGTCTTGTTTATGCAAGAATCTTGATTCTTGCCATGATTTGGTTCATGACATGCAATTTCTGATGTGTACCTTGATCCTGTGCTAGCTTCTATGAGTAGCTGGTTGTGTGTGTTGGTGATGCTCTTGCTTGAGCTTGATCAAGTGCTCCTGGTACTTGCTCTGCTCCTCCCTAGTTGGCTTGCCCTGCACCTCCTTGGTGCTTGGCACCTCCTCCTTGCCTGCCCTACATCTCCTTGGTGCTTGGCCTGCTTCTTGCTGTGGCTTGGTCTTGTTAAAGTGACCATGTTTACTAAGCTTTGGCTGTCGGGTTTGGTTTGGTGGTGTTAATTCCCCCTGATGCTCAGCTCATGAGCAGGGTGAATTGTGTTGGTGATGCTAGCTATAATTGCTCACAGTGATGTGTGTGATCTCTGGTGTGAGGTACTGTGATGGTTGTATTGCTGTGATGGTGGTGTTGCTGGTCGACTTGGGTTTCTTGGTCGACCAAATCCACTCACAGTGACCCTTTTATACTAACTCATGTTCATTGGTGCCTTGACACCTCTGTGCATGCATATGGTGATTGAGCTGCTTGCTTGGCTGGCTTACTGCCCGACCAGTTTGGTCCCTGGCTGATATTTTGGCTGGTGACTCAATGGTGATAAGCTTGCCTGTTGATGATTATCAATAGTGTTCTTTTAATTTTTTACTGCCAATTGTATTACTGCCACGGTGGAATACTTCTTTTGTGTTTGCTTTTGCTTGCAGGTAATAAAGAAGAATAGAAAAGAGAAGAAAAGAAAGAAAGAAGAAACATAGTGGTTTAGGATTTCATTATCTAGACTCATTCCTATAACTTTGTATATATTTCTTTTTATTTTGTTTCTGGTTGTAACATTCTATCTATTATATTCCATTTGTAATTATTCTTTTATTCTCAGAATTTTGTAAAGACAATGTATATTGTGTTGATAATCAATAAAGTCCAAGTTTTTCTTATTATAAATATTTATCCTTTCTAAATGTGTCTTTTAAATTCAAATTCAATTTCACATTTCAAAGTCAAGTTTTGAATTCATAATATACTCTTAGGTTTTAGTTATTCAATTTCATCCCTTCCCCACAAGCAATAGATCAAAAGAGGTCATGTCGAATTCTTTTGCACTCCGAGAGTTCACCATTCCCCCTAGAAGAGAGACTCGATCCCTCTTAGGTTTCAGTGATAAAAGCGTGAAAAAATCCCGTAATTTTAGATGCTATGCACAAAAGCCCTCTATTCTACCTCGGAGTTGTCCTACATGCTGGGATATTATAGACTTCCCCCCTTAACAAAAACTTCGTCCTGAAGTTTGGGGTAAGGTGTACCTGAAGAATTCTAGATAGGATGTCCTTAGATCCTCTTCTTTTTCCCAGGTAGCTTCTCTTTCCGGGTGATGTTTCCATTGCACTTTGTAATATTTTATAGCCCTATTATGGAGTTGCTTCCAGTTTTCTGCCAGAATCTTTGACGGTTCTTCAACATAGGTCAAATCAGCCTGTAGTTCCACAACTTCATAGGATATGGTTTCCTCCGGTGTCTTCATATACTTGCGAAGTTGTGAAGCATGAAACACATTATGAACCATGGATAGCTGCTTCGGTAGTTCCAACTCAAAGGCTACTCCACGGCTTTGACTTAGAATCTTGAAATGTCCAGTGTATCTTGGACTGAGTTTTCCCTTGACTCTAAAACGATGCACTCCCTTCATTGGACTAACCCTGAGATAAACCATGTCCCCAACTGGAGGTTCCCATGTCCTCCTCTTTAAATCTGCATAGCTCTTCTGCCTACTTTGAGCAATCTTCAATCGATCTCGGATGATGTCGATGGCATGTTGCCTTTCCTTAACATAGTTCAGATGGAATTCTTTACTGGCTCAGTTTCATACCAGCAGATCGGTGATCGGCACTTTCTTCCATTGAGTGCTTCAAATGGTGCCATTTGTATACTACTTTGGTAACTGTTGTTGTATGACAATTCTGCCAGTGGTAAGTGTTCTTCCCACGATCCTCCAAAATCCAACGCACATGCTCTAAGCATATCCTCCAAAATTTGATTGGTTCTTTCCGTTTGTCCTCCTGTCTGTGGGTGATAAGCAGTACTAAAGTCTAGCTTGGACCCTATAGCTTCATGTAACTGCTTCCAGAAAGCTGAAGTGAATACGAACCCTCGGTCCGATACTATTGTCTTAGGCACTCCGTGTTTACTCACAATTTCTTGAACATATAGATTTACTAACTTCTCTCCAGAATCCTTTTGATTAACGGCTAAGAAATGTGCACTTTTAGTCAGTCTATCCACAATAACCCAAATCATGTCCTTTTTCTTCGGTGTCAATGGTAACCCTGTGATAAAGTCCATTCCAATCTCTTCCCACTTCCACTTTGGAATATTCAATGGTTGTTTAAGTCCAGCGGGACTTTGATGTTCCGCTTTCACTCTTTGACAGGTATGGCATTCAGACACAAACTTGGCTATCTCCCGCTTCATGTTGTTCCACCAGAATAGTTCTTTAAGATCCATGTACATCTTGGTACTCCCCAGATGTATTGAATATGGAGTTTCATGTGCCTCCTTGAGTATTAACTCCTTGATTTCGGGTATGTCTGGCACACAGATTCTGTCATGATACCAAAGTGATTTAAAATCACCTAAACGAAACTCAGATGGTGTCTCCTCTTTAATTCTATGAATCTCTTCCGCAATGAATGCATCTTCTCCTTATCGTCGAAATATTGTGTATTTGAGATCACTTTGTCGTTCTTCCATCACCTTCATGGTAGATAAACTACCTAGAGATTTCACTTCTAGACATTGAATTTCTAAGCTTTCCAAATCCATAAGCAATTCTTTAGGAAGTTATCGGCTCATCGGTTGAGTGTCTGTGCTCTTTCCGCTTAATGCGTCGGCTACCACATTGGCCTTCCCCGGTGTGTAGTTGATGGTTAAATCATAGTCCTTGATCAACTCTAACCATCTTCGTTGTCTCATATTCAATTCTTTCTGAGTGAAGAAGTACTTGAGACTCTTGTGATCTGTATAGAGTTCACACTTAGCTCCATACAGAAAATGCCTCCATCCTTTCAATGCAAACACCACGGCTGCTAGATCAAGATCATGAGTTGGATAGTTAACCTCATGCAGTCGTAATTGCCTTGACCCATAAGCGATAACCTTCCTGTCTTGCATCAACACACACCCAAGTCCATTCTTGGATGCATCACAGTAGACCGTGTAATCCTTTTTGGTTTCTGGTACGGCTAACACATGTGCGGTGGTTAATTTCTCTTTAAGTGTCTGAAAACTTGCCTCACATTCTTCTGACCAAACGAATGGTGTATTCTCCTGGAGTGGTCCAGCAATCTTGGAGAATCCTTCGATAAACCTTCTGTAGTACCCTGCCATTCCCAGAAATCCTCTAATCTGCTTGACATTCTTTGGTGCTTCCCATTCCAGAACAGATGATACTTTGCTTGGATTTACTGCTATGCCCTCTTTACTAATCACATGCCCGAGAAACTCCACTTGGTCTAGCCAGAATTCACACTTACTAAACTTGGCATATAACTGATGTTCTCGTAGAATTTGTAGAGCAATCCTCAAATGTTTGGCATGTTCTTCTTTGTCTTTAGAGTAAATCAAGATATTATCTATGAACACTATCACAAACTTGTCCAAGTAAGGCATAAAGATCTTATTCATGAGGTTCATGAAAATTGCCGGTGCATTTGTCAATCCAAAAGGTATGACTAAATATTCATGATGTCCGTACCTGGACACAAAAGCTATTTTTGGAACACCCTCCTTCTTGATCTTAATCTGGTGGTATCCTGATCGAAGATCTATCTTGGAAAATATTCCAGCTCCCCTGACTTGATCAAACAAGTCCTGAATTCTTGGTAGAGGATACTTGTTCTTGATAGTAACATTGTTGAGGTTCCTGTAATCTCCACACATTCTACATCCTCCATCGCACTTATCCACAAATATCACTGGTGTTCCCCAAGGTGAAATACTTTCTTGAATGAATCCTTTCTGTTCTAACTCATCCAATTGTTCCTTTAACTCTACTAACTCCTTGGGTCCCATTTTATATGGTGCCTGAGCTATTTGTGCTGTCCCTAGAATCAAGTCAATAGTGAACTCAATTTCTGTGTCTGGTGGCATCCCTGGTAATTCCTGTGGAAACACATCTTGGAGTTCATTGACCACCACAATGTCTTCAAGTATAGCTTCTTTTAGGGCATTTAACTACAATTGAACTTCAATATGTGCATGACAGTCACCTTGATAAACTATCCTTCCTCCTCCTGGGCTTCTAAGTGACACAGTTTTCTCCTTGCAATCAATCTGAGCTCCATTCTCCTCTAACCAATCCATTCCAAGGATCATAGCCATATCCTTCATAGGGATGAGAAAAAGATCGGTAAGATAAACGCAATCGCTGATCATAATGACCTGCTCTTGCTTGAGGTGTGTGACTAGAATCGTTCCCCCCGCAGATAAAATAGGGATGGGGTATTCTAACTTATTGCAAGTAATTCCATAAAGATCAACAAACTCTTGCGAAATGAATGAAGTAGTTGCACCAGTATTGAAAAATACTTTGCCGAGATGGGATAGGATTTGAAGCGTACCTATCACAGCTTTATCTGAGTCATTGACTTCCTCCAAGTTGGTGCAATTTACTTTCCCAAAAGGTCAGGATCTCTTTCCAATACCATTGCCTCCTGAATTACCACCTCGATTGGTTCCACCGCCATTTGACTTCCTTCCTCATGGAGCTTTATTTGGGCATTGATTCCTCATGTGTCCCTCTTGATTGCACACAAAGAAAATGATCTTGGGCCTCTGACAGTCCTTTGCAAGGTGTCCCTTGGCTCCACACGAATGACAGATAATTCCGCCTCTAGGATTTCCTCCTCCAGCCCAGGGTAGCATTCCCCGACTTTGTGGTCATGGATTGAAACTAAGATCTGCAGTTGGTTTGCTGCTTGGATACTTCCTGGGCTCTAGCTTGGCTTTCTTCCTGCGTTCCTCTTGAACTTGCTTGAAATCATCCTCCATGGTGATAGCTGCATCGACAAGTTCCTGGAAATCCGCTGCCTTTAACATTCTCAGTTGCAACTTTGCCATCGGATGTAAGCCTCTCATGAACCGTTTCTTCCTCTTCTCATCAGTGTCCACTACATCCGTAGCATAACGTGATAGAAGAGTAAACTCCTAGACGTACCTCATAATGGTCTTGTCCTTCTGCTCTAAGTTATCAAACTCTCTTCTCTTCAATTCCATGATTCTTTCTGGCACATTCGCCTCCCTGAACTTCCTCTTGAATTCCTCCCAGGTGAATACCCTTCCCAGAGGATGTATTGCCACAATATTGTCCCACCATGCTGCTGCAGGTCCGCATAATAAATGTGTGGCATACCTAAGCTTCTCACCGTCATTACAGTTCACGGTGTTGAGCTTCCTCTCAGTGTCCAACAACCAGTCTTCGGTGTCCATTGGCTCCGGTGCTGATGCGAATGGAAGTGGTCATGTATTCAGGAAATCTGCCAGTGAGACTCCATATACTCCTTCATTCTGACCCTCTCGGTTGCGGTCCATCACATCCTGCATCATCTTTGACTGACACTCAATGAGCATACGTTGCCTTTCATCCGCCATCCTCATGTATTGGGCAAAATCCTGCTGCGTCAAAAATGGTGGTGGTGGTGGTAATGGTTCCCTTGACGCTGCATTGACTGCCTCCTTAGCCTTGGCTTCGGTCTCCATCCTCTGTTGCTCGGATTCCTAACCAACTACCATCGCCATTTTATCCCGCTAACCCTGTTACATCAAGCGAAACTCATAGTTACACCATGCTCATGCTTTCTGAGCTCAACTTCATGCACAGAGTTAGTCACACAATAAAATCCAAATAAAACATAGCCAAATCCCACCAAACATATACCATGTATATACATGGGTAAAAGCAACATAGTATTACACATTGCCCCATGAGTAGCTACACTCACTTATTCCCACTGCGAAAGCAAATACTACATATTACACATATGGTACATATGTTACACAACATGTCGCCTCCATATCGGTGGTGGTCCTGTACGGGTAGTCGCACTACCGGTACATCCCCGGTGTCCAACCGGTCGCTCGGGATGTCCTCCTGAGTGAAGCAGGGGTATAGGATGACTCCGCTGGTATATAGTCGAGATCGGGTGTAGCACCTAAGTTGAAGTCAGTCATCCCCAGATAACTGCTCAACGATGGGTATACCACATCTGTGGCACCCCTCTCCATCTTGGGCCTTGAGCATTCTCCACGCTCCATACGGTTAGGCAACTCTCCCTCCGAATCTGACCCTATTTCTATGGGCTTTCCCGCCACATCTCTGGCATGGTGAACAACCCTAAACTGACTCGTTACCTCCTGCTCCAAATTGCGCGGAATCGGATCTCCGGCCGTCCCCATATACTCACCAAAACGCCAACCCATGGTTTCCCCCAAAACTGTCGTTATGGGGCATTCCCCACGACTACATGCCTGCCTCGTATCCGGCTCCAGTCGAGCCATGTGCAAAATGTGCTAGTGGCATCTCCGGTTCGGCCTCGGGCTCGAACTCCCGCTCCTTGGGATCGACCTCCTCATCTAAAGTGATAAAATCTCCAGCAGAGAAAGCTGGAGTAAGTGCCCGTGGTGGTCCAGAAGTCTCCCCCGTACACCATGGAGTCGGTGTCGACTCAGTGATCTCCACCACCAGACTCTGTATCTCTCCAACTAGAGCTCTGTGGACGTGATAGAACACACTAAGCAGATGCTTACACTTGTCCATGTGCTCTGCTGCGGCATGTGGGTGTCTTTTAGCAAACTTGTAGCTATCCCGACGAGGATCTTCTCCCTCCTCGTCGTGTGGGATGTGCGTGAACTTAGTACCCAATAACTTCTCCATTTTTTGTTCACGGATATCAGTTATGGCCTTCATGACTGCTATCTTATAAGCTACACTAACTGTGCGTGCTTCTCCAGCTGGCATTATCACGCTCATGCCCAATTTGGCAGGGAGCATGATCCCTACCCTATACTTCTGAAAGACTCTACCCTCATAATAAGCGTACTTCTTGACAGGGATACGGGTTTCACACCCGCACTCCTGTAAGATGCCTCGTAGCATGTCGGATAGGTTTCCATCATACTCATCCAGAGTCATATCTCGAACTTGCATGGTCCTTGACAGGTTTGTGCGTGCCATCCTGGCAGTATATAAGAGATATTAATTAGTACATGACTAGTCATTAACCCGTGCCCCTGCACGGGGTAGCATTTCAAGGGAACAAATGAATATCAACAAATAAATAACACTCCTATGTGAATTAATATTCACAAACTTGATTAACATTAGTTTTTAAAAATTAAATATTAGGAAATCTAAGTTTATATTTTAATATCTTAACCTATAAAGGTATCCATTGTAATTCACGCAACTAAATTAAAACTAACACACATGCAGACATTTTAGGATGTATGTATTCCAAAGCTGACATTACCTTATTGCCAACATCTCAAGACATTGGATTTATCTATGGGTGTGCTCGTCATTCGAGGTGGACTCATCCTTGCGGTAATGCTTCACATTACATTGGTGTAAAGAGGTCGAGAGGATGCGCCGGGAGAAATTGACCACAACAACAATCCAATCTCAGATACATCGGCTCCTCTGCTTCAATCATCATGAGAGGATATGATCAGATCAAAAGGAAGGAGAAGATGGATTGCAACGCGGTCAAATGTTGAAAAGTTAGTTATGTCACTCAGGAACACGATCAGTGGCACCTGTATTGGATCGATGCCTTCTTTGATCTATTTGCAAAATTAGAGATAGCTCAGTTCAGTTTGAAGTGATGACACATCTATAAAAAAATTCCGGTGAAGGCAACCTAATAAAAAAATTAGTGGAGCAAACAAATTCCAAACTGAATTTTCTCATCTGTCTATGTGAGACCAGGAGGTGGGAAACAAGAATAAGGAAAAACCCTTTTGTGCTAAACAAATAACCGAAAATTGATGCAAGTAATGAGAATTTCCTTTTTAGGAGAAACATGTGAAGCTACGATGGTGCTTTTGATTCATAAACACATCAGCTAGATATGTATCAGTTCAATTGCCTAAATTTATGGTGCCTAAAACCTTACGTATGGATTCTTAGCTAGGCGAGACAAATAAAAATTGTTAATTCTAAATCACATTGCACTCTACCTAATACTCAGGGAATTTAGTAAACATATACATTTAGATAACAGAGGTCAACTAATCTGTTGGCTCCTATAAATTCAGTGTGTTCCCATGCGGCATCAGACTAAACAAAGAAAACTATAGATATTTCAAATGAAAGATATGAGTGGATTAATCGCATGAACTTAATTTAATTACGTAACCTTGGCATTGCACAAAGTAAAACACTCTCATGTACTCACCAGTTTGACAAAAATTTCCAAATCGCAATCCATTCCACCATACTTCACCTTGACAGGGAAACAAATCGAGATACACATGGCATAATTTTTAAATTTATTCTTATTATGACAATATCAACAAATTTAATGATATTTTCAATGGCAGCTTTTCCTTGTTACTCCTTGTTTGGAAATTTTTGATTTAATGATGCTTAATTTTTTTGGCGGTTTTGCAATACTATTTTTTTGGATGTATGTATGCACGCAAATTGTCTAGGTATAATCGATCCCACATGCAGACCAAATGATAATCCCCATGTTCTAAGCATATAGGAGTACTATGTGAGATTATCTACCAATGCATTGTGCACAAAGAGCATGTAGAACGAAGACACATGCTAATAAATTAACTTTGACCTGCTCATCATGTAGTACATTGGCTGACCACAAACTTGTGTCATGACCTGTTCTTTGCTGATCGGCATGAGCCTCCTCAAGACTTCCACTAACTAATTGTGAATCAGATTCTTATATCCGAATGAATTGATGGCGTAAGGCCCCCGATCTAACAAAGACAAAATATCCTCAAGTACACTGACCGGCCATGGTAGGATTCCTTGTATCATCTGGCCGGCAAAAGGAGCCACTGTGATTCAATCTTCGAGACGGTGCGCTGGTGGCGGAATCACAACACGGATGCAATTCTGCCACCACACGCCGACGGGGCAACTTAGGTCGGTCGATCTAGGCATGGCAGATTGCACATGAGGGTCGAGAGGATGGCGGCCGTGGTTTCGCGGAAGGGCTTTTTTTTTCTTTACCGGTTTGTGGTCGATGGAGGTCTCGGTGCAAACCAATGGTGAAAATAGTGCATTTAGAGATCTAATGGCTATTTAACCTTAGTTTTGGAGGATTAACCTGGGGCCTCCTATGGTGCCTCCAATTAGTGAATATAAGATGCATCATAATAGTAACAATAAAGAATTGTAACACTAAAAAGTATGACTTTGTTATTCTCAAGTGAATAACGTCATGACCATTTTAGAGAACTCTTTACTATCCCTATCTGACTCCTACAAGTCGTTCCCATTAACTAGGCGTCCAACCTAAGGTCAAAGCTTTTGCTCTGATACCAACTGTGGTGACCCAGCATACCACTGCATGTTGTAGTATGCAAGTTGTTGACATAACACTCGTGAAGTACCATTTCAGAAATATTACATCCCTTAGAGTGGTACAACAAAAACATAGCGGTCTTTATTCAAGCACTTAATATTACAAGACACAATGTTACAAAGGATTCCAGTTCCTCCTCGGTCCAAAGAGGAACACTAGTAGGTTCTACTTTGATGCTACAAACCTTAACTAGGACTGAAAGTAGTAGACTAAACATGATATCTTACTTGAGTCACTTTATTCTATAGGGTTCGGTGCGACTCAAGCTACTACTCTAAACTACTAGTTGTCGGCCTCCTCCTCGGTTCCTTCACTGCTACCATAGGCGATGGTGTAATCCATGCCTTCGACTCCACCGGAAAGGTCCGGCTCCTCATAGTAGACTTCCTCGATGTCCTCCGATGCTCCTTCAGTTTCCTCGTACTGGCCCTCCGAGTCTAAGCAAGGGTTAAGAGGGAATGGGGTGAGTAACGAGCGTTACCCAGCAAGTTCATTTTAATAGCATAGAGGTGTTTGAAGCACTAACTACGACCATAGACCCAAAAGTCTTAGGTCAAATGCAGTTTTCATAATGATTTCTTCAAAGATTGATTTTATTCAAAAGAACTATGTTTGTCAGTCTTCACAGGTTGATTAGAGCTTCGAAGGGCTCCTTTCCTGCCGCGTGGTGGTCACTTGTACCCATAAGAGATCTAAGCTTTGCTGCAAAACCGGGCGTACTTTCCCATCCATACTTCTTTTGTATGGGGCCTAGTCGATGATCCAAGCCAATCACTGTCCTCCTCTGCGACCTCGCATACCCACCTGTTATGTAATTACCGGTAAGAGTCTCTACCCAAGTTTATGGGACTTTACTCCTTACAAGCCCTGGCTTTAGGACTTATTCTCCCATTTTTGGGTTTTTACCTCTACCAGCTTAATTACAATCCATCGTAGACCAATTAGCAAGTCTGTCCCCTATACTATAGGTAGACCGGCAAGAAACGCTTCCCCCATTTACTCTATAGTAGCCCGGCAAGACAACCCTCCACTACTGATCCGTTGATATGCGAGAGGAAGTCGGTACAGCTGACTTCTCCATCCCATTACAGATCTTATGGTTGACCGTTATTTACGGCGCTAGAATCACTGGCGATATTTGTTGTTAATTCCTAGGTGAACTTTCGAGTTGCAATGGGACCTCCACCATACTCATGCCATGGCCCCACTGCCCACCATCCTAGGGCAACAACCATTGCGGTCAAAACCACTACTTCATATTATTTATAAAGACAGAACCTTTTGCTTTTAAATGCAGTAATAATAATACCACAGGTATATTTGCAAGTAATTTGCTAAAATTAAACAAAAGATATGAGCAAGAGTGAACTTTCCTGCAAACTGTAAGGTAGTGCAGTTGGATTTGTTGAAGTGACCCGGGACCTCCGGTTCTGGAAAACAACATCATTGTTCGGTAAGGGCAATGGTTAAAGACTCAAAAATGCATGCTTTATGGTGTGTGTTCAATTTTTATCCCCCCTGAAGTGATTTATTCATTTGCTGGCTTTTATATATTATTTTTATGATTTTAAATAATATATGTTAATAGTATCTTCATTTATTTTTAAAGAGTTGAGAATTTTAACCAGATTTTTCTTAGATATTTCACAAGTTTAAATATTTTTGAAAATCCTTTTAAACTCTTTTTCTTTTGCACAAATAACTCATATGATTATTTTAAACTCCAAGTAATCTCAAAATTCCTAGAAAGACTACAAATAATTACTTGTTATTTTTAGTTATTTTTAGATATTTTTCTGGAGTTGTTTTGAACCAATTAGAGTTTTTCTAGGGTTTTTAGCTATTTTAAATAAATAAAAAATCGGCTGACAGCCTGGGCCCAATGGTCAGGTCAACCCGAGTGGGTAAGACCGGACCAGCCTGGCCCAGCCAGCCGCACCCCCCTCTCTCTCAATCGATTCTAACCCTAACCCTAATCTCTCCTCTTGCTCTGGCGACTGTGAGTCACCGACGGCTTCGCCACTCAATTCCGGTGAGCTCCGGCGGTCTCCACCGTCACCGTGTGGGGCATTCGCTCTGCCTCCTCGCGCTCTCTCATCTGACCATGGTGATCCGTCGGTTTCGCCTCCGTTCATCGCCATCGCCTCTGCTCGTCGCCCCAGTTGAGCTCACCCCCATGCTGCTCGATCCACTCCTGCTCGACCTTGTTGGGGCTTCTACTCTTCTTCTCGGCATCTGCTGCTGGGTCTCCGGCACCATCGCCGGTTGGAAGACATGCCTGCAACCCCGGAGCCTCCCAGGTGTGGTGCTATGGTGATCGTTTGGTCGTGGGCAAGGTGCTGCTCCTCGCCGTCGTAGTCCACTAGACGGTGGCGCTGTGCCGCCACAACCATGGCTACGTCGACGATGTCGCCGCCCTGGTCTTCTTCCAGCTCCTAATGTGAGCTTACTATGTGAGTTGTTCCTTTCTCCTTTGTCTCTGTGCTCATTGTGTTTGTGGCATGGCCAGTGAGCCAGGCATGCTTGCCTACTGCAACTATGCTGTGCTTGAGCCTGTGATGTAGTCCTAGAACTTCTATGTTGGCCACTACATGTTGCCGCTGTTAGCTTCAGTGAATGATTCAGTTAAGAATTTCTTAACTGAATTTGTGGGATTCAGTTAGCTTGCTCCCCCTATGATGGTTGGCTTAATTATATGTTGTATGCCTACTGCTACTGTTAGTTTCAGTTAAGTATTCAGTTAGAATTTCTTAACTGAATGTTGGAAATTCAGTAAGCTTGTATTAGCTGTGGGGCTAGCTTGATGATCTGCTTGCATGCTTGCTATTCAGTAACTATGTGATGCTATCTGAATTAAAAGGTTGCCGTGTTTATCTATTGTCAGTTAAATCATGTTGTTGATGATTTACTGGAGAGTTTGTGGTGGTTTGCAGCAAGTGCTTGTTCACTGCTGCAAAACCCTCCTTATGCTGATGATTAAATTTATGATGGCATTAGCATGGTTAGCTTGAGCTTGCTAAGAATTGTCCAGTGACAGTTCTCTGTTGATTTTTATGAACTGAACATTGTTTCAGTGATGATTTCAGTTGTATCAAGCAATTCATGCTTGAATACTCTGTTACTAGTGGCTTTGCCTTGTTTCCTATAGCTTGTTATACTACAGCAAGTAACTGCTATCTGTTAAGCATGATTGTGGTACCTCCCTGTGAGGTGCACAATTAATTCATGCTGATAAGCTAGATGGCTGCTGTTTGTACTGCTGGTGCATGTTTTGGTGGCTTCTGATCAATAACTAAATCATCTTGGTGGCCATGCTAAATTACTGATAAGAACAGAACTATATGATGATTTTAGTCTAGCCAATGATGCATGGTCGGAGGCTCTATTATTGGTGATGCATAAATAATTGTGTTTCTTTAACTGAAGCTTCCTAGGATGATTATACAGAGCACTTCTCTATAAGTCTGAGGAAACTATACCCCTAATCCTCCTAAGTGTGGCACTTGGTAGAAGGGTTTGGTGGTGTGGGGTTTTTATCTTGCTGTTGGTCTTGTTTATGCAAGAATCTTGATTCTTGCCATGATTTGGTTCATGACATGCAATTTCTGATGTGTACCTTGATCCTATGCTGGCTTCTATGAGTAGCTGGTTGTGTGTGTTGGTGATGCTCTTGCTTGAGCTTGATCAAGTGCTCCTGGTACTTGCTCTGCTCCTCCCTAGTTGGCTTGCCCTACACCTCCTTGGTGCTTGGCACCTCCTCCTTGCCTGCCCTGCACCTCCTTGGTGCTTGGCCTGCTTCTTGCTGCGGCTTGATCTTGTTTAAGTGACCATGTTTACTAAGCTTTGGCTGCTGGGTTTGGTTTGATGGTGTTAATTCCCCCCTGATGCTCAGCTCATGAGCAGGGTGAGTTGTGTTGGTGCTGCTAGCTGTGACTGCTCACAGTGATGTGTGTGATCTCTGGTGTGAGGTACTATGATGGTTGTGTTGCTGTGATGGTGGTGTTGCTGGTCGACTGGGGTTTCTATTAAGACTACACCTGCTCCCGCGTCTTGGACCCTTTTTGACCCGTCGAAATACATTGTCCACACACTCAATAGGTCAGGTGGTCCTGTGTTTTGTAGTTCTAGCCACTCTGCCGTGAAATCTGGTAGTACATGAGATTTGATTGCTTTCCGTTTCTTGTACGAGATGTCCAGGGGAGATAGTTCAATTCCCCATAAGGAGACACGTCCTGTGGCTGCAGGGTTGTTCAATATATTTGATAGTGGGGCTTTGTTAACCACTATGATTGGGTGCACCGCTAAATATTTGCCGTAGTTTCTGTGCTTTTGTGAACACGCTATATGCAAGCTTCTGGTAGTGCGGGTACCTCTACTTTGTTGGTGATTGGACTTCGCTAAGGAAATGTACCGGCCACTGGACTCCGTGCGCCTTTCCTTCTTCACTTTGCTCGACTACTACTAGTAGTGGTTCTTTTTCTTTCGGTGCGACCAACACTGGTGGTGTGGAGAGCACTTTTTTCAGCTGCGTGAAAGCTGTATTTGCCTTTTCTGTCCACTCAAACTTGTCATCTGACTTTTTCATGAGTGCGTAAAAGGGGAGAGCTTTTTCTCCTTGTCGTGCGACAAATCGACTTAATGCCGCCACGCATCCTGTGAGTTTCTGTACGTCGTGTAGCTTTGCTGGTTTCCCCATCATTAGTATTGCTTGGATTTTCTCTGGGTTTGCCTCTATGCCTCTTGCTGATACTAGGAAACCCAGGAGTTGCCCTGCTGACACGCCAAACGAGCATTTTGTCGGGTTGAGCTTGAGCTTGTACCTATTTAGGTTGCCGAAAGTCTCCTATAGGTCGCTAATTAAAGACTCCTCCTTTCTTGTTGTGATGACTACATCGTCGATGTAGACTTGGATGTTGCGGCCTATTTGATTTCCGAGACAATTTTGTATCATCCGTTGATAAGTTGCTCCTGCATTTTAAGACCGAAAGGCATGACTTTATAGCAAAAAATGCCATATGGTGTGATAAAAGCTGTTTTCTCTTCATCTTCTTTCTTCAGCTTGATCTGGTTGTAGCCAGAATACGCATCCAGAAAGGAAAGCCTTGCGCACCCCGCCGTTGAGTCAATTATTTGGTCAATGCGAGGTAACGGAAAGGGATCCTTGCGGCAATGTTTATTGAGAGACGTGTAGTCAACACATACTATTTGTACGTTCGTATTTTTGTTGGGGACGATAACTGGGTTGGATACCCAAGTTGATGCTTTGATTTCTCTGATGAAGCCTGCATTTTCTAGCCTATGTAGCTTGGCTGCTATTGCTTTTCTTTTAGGTTCATCAAACTGTCATAGAGGTTGCTTGACTGGCTTTGCTTTTGGATCCACATTTAGTGCGTGCTCGACGAGTTCCATGGGAACCCCTGGCATGTCTGAAGGACACCAGGCAAAGATTTCCCAGCACTCACGGAGGAACTCGACGAATGCGCTTTCCTATGCGGGGTCTAATTTTACCGCTATTGAAGTAGTTTTGTTCGGGTCCGTAGGGTGAACCTGGATTTTCTTGGAGTCTCATGTTGCGTCGAAAGCCAGATCTGGCAGGGATCGACTGACGTCGGGTAGCACGTTGTGATCAGTTTTGCCCTTGAGTCTTGCATATTCAGCTGTCATGCCGAAGGTTTGAGCCATCTTGTTGAATTCTTTGTCGCAGGTGTTGGATACTTCGAAGCTGCCTTGTACTGTGATGGTCCCCTTAGGTCCTGGAATTTTGAGGTTAGGTATGCGTAATGCGGGATTGCCATGAACTTTGCAAATGTTGGTCGCCCCAGGATTGCATGGTACTGTGAGGGCCAGTCCATCACTTCGAACTCCAACTTCTCTCTGCGGTAATTGCCACTGTCGCCGACACAAACGTCGAGTTCAATTTATCCGATGGGGTAATTTGTGCTCCCTGGTACTATTCCATGGAAAGAGCAGTCTGTCGGCTTCAAGCACTCCAGAGAGATGCTCATTGCTTTTAGGGTCCTTGCGTATATCAGATTTATTCCACTGCTTGCGTCCATAAATACTCGCCCAATGTCATACCCTCCTATTTGTGCCTTTAACACCATTGGCGCGTGCCCTGGCCTGGGTACTTTCCTTGGGTGGTCCGCTCTGCTGAACCCGATTGGCTGGCCGGACCATGATGTCTACGCACACGTCTGTTCTTGTAGACAGTGTTGGGCCTCCAAGTGTAGAGGTTCGTAGAGCAGCAGTAAGTTTCCCTTAAGTGGATCACCCAAGGTTTATCGAACTCTGGGAGGAGGAGGTCAAAGCTATCCCTCTCAAACAACCCTGCAATTACGATATAGAAAGTCTCTTGTGTCTCCAACACACCCAATACACTTGTCAGATGTATAGGTGCACTAGTTTGGCAAAGAGATAGTGAAGTACAAGTAGTAGTGATGATTACGAGTAGTAAATGTAATCTGAAATAAGTACCACTGTGAGCAAACATGTAACAAAACTGAATGTAAACGGTATTCAATGCTTGGAAACAAAGCCTAGGGATCATACTTTCACTAATGGACACACACTCTCGACAAATATAACATAACTGAACCAATAGATACTAACTTCAATATGCAACTGAAAACTATTCTCCAATGGATAACAAACACTAATCATGCGTAGGGCTATGAAGCACTCCTCAAAGTTTGCATGTACCCAAACTAGATTGTCCCACACTATCACCGTGAAAGCACTAGATGGTTCCAACAAACACCAACAAGTCATACAGACATTAACCAAAAAGACACACATAATGCGCACACTAGTCACCTTCACATTACGATACAAGGTGTCTCCGGAGATTACAATAATAAAGCACGGGAGTAGCATAATATCTAAATAATAGCATCTACCAATTCAACTACATACAAAGCTCACGATCACATAAAGAATCACATCATGGGAGAGAGAGGTGAACCACATAGCTACCGGTAGAGCCCTCGGCCCCGGGGGAGAACTACTCCCTCCTTATCATCGGAGGCAGCAACGGCGATGGAGATGGCGGTGAGGTCAATGGAGACGGTGGAGACGGCGATGGAGACCGATGGACATGGCTCCGAGGGCACTTCCCCATCCCGGCAAGGTGCCGGAATAGTAGTCCCCCGAAATTCGTCGGTGGCGGCGGCGGAGCTGCAGGACTCTTTCTCGAAAATCACCGATTATTTTAGGGTTTTCTGTTGGGAGGCTCTTTATAGGCGGAGGGGCGGCGTCAGAGGGCCACCTGGGGGGCCTCACCACCCCTGGGCGTGGCCAGGAGGGGGGCGCCCCCTCATGGTGAGCCTACCCTCTGGCCCCCCTCCGGCTCTCTTTCGGTCCTCGTCCTTCGTCTGGGAAAAATAGGAGTTTTGGTCCTTGTTTCGTCCAATTCCGAGAATATTTCCTATGTAGCTTTTCTGAAACACAAAACAGCAGAAAACAGGGAACTGGCACTGTGGCATCTTGTCAATGGGTTAGTTCCGAAAATCGCATAAAAACGCCACGAAGTGTAAACAAAACATGAAGCAAATGGTGTAAAACAAGCATGGAGCATCGAAAATTATATATACGTTTGAGACGTATCAAGCATCCCCAAGCTTAACTCCTGCTCATCCTCGAGTAGGTAAGTGATAACAAAAGAATAATTTTTGAGGTGACATGCACCATCACAATCTTGATCAACGAAGTAAAGCATTGAGTGCTGGGATCAAAGATAAAAGACATAATCTTGACAATAAGAACTTAGCAACCATGTTATAACATGAAAAGAAACACAAACGACAGATCATGAATAATGAAACAATGAAAGTCAAACGTGTGTTCAAATCATATGGAAAAACATAACAAATGGTTTTCATCTTGTCCTTCATGGAATAGAAAAACATAAATGCATAGGACACCTTCAAGTTTAAGAAGGCGATTAGATACAAATAATTTAAGAACAAGTGAAACCATAATCATGAATCAATCAATGATAAACTTTGGGACTATGCACATTAAACTCGGAATGGCAACTATGCTCTCTTAGACGGTGCATAAAGGTAGAAGGTGGAGACTCATCATAAAAGTAAAAGAAAGGCCCTTCGCAGAGGGAAGCAGGGATTAAACATGTGCTAGAGCTTTTCATTTGTAAAACATAGAGATAAAAATTAGGTTTTGAGAGGTGGTTGTTTTTGGCAACGACTAGCAATGGGGTTCTTACTATCTTCCATACAAAAATGAAGCAAGTTTTTGAGAGAGAGATTGGCACTTTGGTGCTCTTTTATAAAGCTTGGCACTCCTCCCCACCTTTTTTCCTTTCACAAACCATGGCTAACTGATTCCATCGGGTGCCCACCAACATTCACATACCATGGAGGAGTGCCTTTTTTCTTTCTTTTTTTTTCTTTTTCGAATTTTATAGAAAATCCGACCACTACATCCCCATGAGCTGAAAATAGTGTCACAAAACAAGAAGTGTTTTGAAGGTTTTTTGAAAGGTAACACATGAAAATTTACTTGGAATGGCTTGCAAATACCATGCATAGGAATTTATAGTGGACACATTGGAATACTTGGTTTTTGGGAGTTGGATGCACAAGTAGTGATAAGGGGTGTCCCGATCTTCTCAGCGAGCGCGATGTAGATGGCGATGATGGTGATGAAGATAACTCGAGTGTCACTGTAAACTCTCTGGCTAATCCCTGCTGCCAGCGCAACAGCTCTCAACCCTTTGGATATTCGCAACGTCACACGCTTGCGCACGTAGCCGCCGACCACGAAGTGGTGATGCAATATACTAATTCCCAATGGAACAGCAGATTACACTCAGACTTTCAGAAGAACGAACACCAGATCGATACGAATTGGTGTGAATAATTTCAGAGGAACACTTGGTTCTGTCTAGAAACTAGGGTTTTGTTTAAACGTGGTCTAAGAGACTTGCGGGGGCGCCCCTGGCTACTTAAGGGAGGCTAGGGCGTCCTCAGCATGGACCTGGCCCAAAACCAACCTGGTTTGGGCCCAAACTGACTCGGTTCGACTCAAACGAGTACATACCGACCCATACATGGGTTCAGCCTAATTTGGCACGCAGGCCATGAGTGTGGCGCGCCTTAGACGTGTAGACATCGTGTCGTAGGCTGTCCTAGTGCGCCATCATGGACTCTCTCATGTCGACTTGATGTTCTGGTGATCTCCTGGTGCGCCTGCCTCCCTCTCCTCCCTTGCGCACTTGATCATCAAGTCTTGCTCTTCTTGCTGCAACTCATCTCCTCCTCGTGCAACGCTCGTGTTATCAACAAACCTGATCATACATAGATGCATAGACTTAGGCAGTATAAAGTTCTCATTAAATAAAAGATCAGGTTCAATTAAGAGTGAGTTCACCTGTTGTTCCAATAGCTTTGCACGTGCTCTTGTAATTGGTCCAATTCTAATCTCATTGGACTTCTTCGCAGCAACATCTTCATCAAAAGGAGTAGGAGATAATGGTGGTGTAATAGGGATATCCTCATCATTCTCCCCCCCTTCGAAAGGCGTCGACCTCGACGCTGCAAGGTCTTCACCTTCATATGGTGTCAAATCAGCAACGTTGAAACTATTGCTGACGCCATACTCAGCTGTAGGAAGATCTATCTTGTAGGCATTATCATTGATCTTGGCAAGAACCTTGTAAGGACCAGCGCCACGGGGCAGCAACTTGGACTTACGTAGCTGTGGAAATCTATCCTTGCGAAAGTGAACCCAAACCATATCACCGGGCTGAAACAATACCTCCTTCCGCTTCTTGTTTGCACGATTAGTATACTTGCCTTTCTTCTCAATAGCCTCTTTAGTCTTCACATGTATTGATAAAGATCACGCCAGTGATCCTTGGAGTTTTGTCCCGATCTTTCACAGCGAGTCTACCCGGATAGAAATCTCCCAATAACGTGAAGTACGTCACCTGAAGAAGAGGAATGAATCCAGCAAGCAACGTGATGAAGATCACCACGCCTCAAACCTAAGCCTGATAATCCTTGATGAACAGAAGAACCTTCACAGCAATATATTTGATAAACACGGCAGCGCCGTTTCCCCGGAGGGATGATACACAGTGGAGCACACGATAGTTTTCGACTAAACAACTGAACTCCCTCAACCCTAGATGGCTGGCCTCCTTATATAGACAGCCAGAAAACTATTTGGCTTGGACAGGCCCAAACCCAAAACACAAATAATTCTAAGTGGCTTATAACATGACCTGACACACGAAATAACATAAACAGGTATATAAATTGCTGACACAACCTTAGACTAAATTATCTCATATCGTAGGTCGTCCTGGCGTGCCAATCTGCAATGAGCTTCCCTCATCTTGGTGGAGTCCTGAAATTGGGCTTCACCTCCTCCTTCATGCCCATATCATCCTCCCCCCCTTCAAAAAGTGTTGTCCCCAACACGTGAGGGTCTGCTCGAAAGGGTGGCGGAATATCAACAATAGCACCATGCATATTCACCGTCTTCAAGTCTTGCTTGCCTTCCTCACCACATCCTCCCTCTTGGCCTGCTCGACTTGATACAGCTCTAGGTGGTTGCACCTCTTTTCTTCGCCAAATAAACTGGTACTTAGGCGCCTCCACCTTCTTCTTCTCAATCCTTGCTGGAACCTTGCGTTGCCGAACATAAACCTTCTTAGTACGACCCTGCAAAGTAGTAATGCCTGGGCCACACAACTGACGAACATGTCCATCTATTGCTAGTATGCACACGCACTGCTGCTCCAACAAAACGTCTCTGAGGTGTTCGAACAAAACTGTGGCTGACTACCCGCGGCACCATATGCACCGGAACATGATCAGCACCACTGTCATCGGTCTGAACACCCATGTCAACACGAACTAGAAGTGGAACACATGGAACACATGCTGACATATCCTTCCCTTCATCAATATGAGGCTTGACTTCAACCGGCTTGTCACTAACAAGAACAACTGGCTTGTCATCTACAGGCTTGGCTGAAACAATATCACTACTGACGCTATTCGCATCATGCTCCTCATGCTGCACCTTAGCTAGCCCTGGTTGTGGCTTAGCTTTATGCAACTTCTCCTTGCGAACCACCAACACAACATCAGACTTTATTTGATCATCCTGTAGAGGTTTCAAAGTCCGCTGTTTGCCATCATGCACAAAAGAATATGTATTTGCTCTCCCAGCATGAGTAACATTGCGATCATACTGCCATGAACGTCCAAGTAACAGTCCACACACCTCCAATGGCAACACATCGCACTCGACCTCATCAATATAATCACCAACTGTAAATGGCACACGTACCTTATGAGTAACTTTCAACATACCACAGCTATTTAACCATGCAACATGCTTAGGTTCAGGAATACGCCATGTCGACAAACCCAAAGTCGACACCACAGCCTTACTGATGCCATTACAGTAGCTACCACCATCCACCATGAGCTTGCACACTTTGCCCTTGATCATACACTGCGTCTGAAATAGACTCCAACGCTGACCTCTATCCGCTGCCATACAAGCATCATCATAAAATCTCTTGAGTTGCATATTCAACCCATGTAACGGTTCAGTCGCAACATCCTTGACAACATCAGCCTTCGTATCTGCATAAGGTACAATTACCGTCGTAGCCGGACTGACCTGCTCTACCAAACAATCCGCTGGAACAAAACGCTGCCTCGCAAGGCGCTTCACTTCTTCCCAATTGTTTGGAGGACTCTGGCCCTTTATACGCATATCATACCGTAAGCGCTTCCACCAAGCTGTAGTTGTTTGATCAAAGCGCTCAAGAGCTGAAGTGTAACAAGTAATTTCCCCGTAATCTCGAGAACGCGGCAATAACCAACGGTCCATTACCTCTTCCCATGCCAAATATTCCTGTGGCGTTGCATCTATCTTCAACCAAAGTCTTCGCAAACCTCCCAATGCTCTGGTCGCAGCAATAGCTTCAGGATAAATGAGGGGTGCTTCATCCGCTTCGCCGAGCCAAAGTGCTTGATAATAATCTGATACTTCTTCAGAAACTGTCGTAACCACACCTCCTACCATAGCTGTTCAAAATACTATCAGTACTGTGGTAGAGAAACAATGCAGATTTTGCATCCAAAACGCTGCGCGACAGAAAAACTAAACAGACACGTCCGGCGGTAGAACCTGCACCGGCCTGAAGCAAAGCCAACAGCCCAAAAGAAATTTCGGTCTAGCAACACTGCAGGGCGCGAGCACAGATGGGCCAACAACTTGGGCCGGTACTGCCTGGGGCAGAGACGCCCCGCTCGACCCCAGACGCGCTCTGCGCTGGGGCGAGACTCGCGAGCGACGTAGCGCTCGACCCCAGACGCCCACTGCGCTGGGGCGAGACAGGCGCTTTTTTTTTTTGCTTGATGTTTGGATCGATCTGGAAACCTGCATGGCTGGCCTCGTCTCAGCTTATCGATCCCGATCCAATCTGATCGATGCGAGCCTTCAATCCGGCCTAGAAGGAAACGCTGGCGCATGGACTGCGATCGATCTTGGAGGCACGTGTGGCGGCTCCTTGCAATCTGATCGGAAAGGAGCGGATCTGCAGAGCACCACGCCCTACGTGTTGCTTGCTGCTACTTCTTCGCCAATCAGTACCACCACGCAACCAATCGGACCGCTTCTTCTTTCCTGATCGCTACGGAACAAAACCAATCTGACCGAATCAATCTCCACCGAATCGAGAATTTGTCGATCTAAAAACTGCTCGAGGAACAGAACAATCCGTAGAACAATCAATCTACAATACCCGCAGTGATAAACCCAGTAATCTGATACCACATGATAAAGACTGTTTGGCCCGATCTTTCATGATGCACCACCTGATCCAATGGATCTGATAAATCTTCCAATCATGTGAGCGATACACGTAACCTGAAGATGGGGGAACGTCAATCCTGCGAGCAACTCGTCGATGTAGACGAACCTCACGCCGAATAGATGAATCCAACGAGTAACTCGATGATGAACAATGAGCCTCACGCCGAAGCACGACAATACTTGTATAACAAGCACCTTCACGCAAAGTATACTGAATAACTAGACGAACGTCGGAAACGCCGTCTCAATACGCCAACCCCGGAGGGATGGAACACACGCATGAACACAATGTTCTACATAATTTTCAGCCTCCCCAAACCCTAGCCGCCCAGCCTCCTTATATAGACGGCCAGAAAACTATTGGGCTTGGACAGGCCCAAACCCAAAACATAAAATAAAACCCTAATTGGCCCACAACGTGACCAGGCTAAGAAATAACATGAACAGATACAAATTAATGACACAGCCTTAGACGTAATTATCACATATCGTAGGTTATCCTGGCGTGCCAATCCTCATCATCCTCCTCTTCTTGGAAAGGCGTTGTCCTCAACGCCAGAGGGTCTTCTCGTAAAACGTGGCGTCAAATCTGCAATATCGCCACTGTCCATCTTCAAGCCTTGCCAGCCTGCCACACCACATCCTCCCTCTCGGCTAGCTTGACTTGCTCTTGGCACCTTTTAGTCTTCGGCGCCACCAACCAACAAACCTGATTGAGACACAAACTATCACCAGAAAGCAGTCTCAACGCGTATGAGCAGATCACCCAAAACGGACAGGACATACTCCTGCACACTGAGGGTCCAAATGAGCTGAATATGCCCGCAGACGCAAACTGAATTTTGGTAGCAAACAAAGCACATCACCCAAAACAAACAGAACAAATTCCTGCATGCCAAGGATCCAAACGTACTGAATCTGCCACCTTGTTGGAACTGCTAATAGTGTCTTTTTCTTCATTACGCAGAAATTCTCACAACCGATTGAACTAAAATAAGTCATGTAAAAGCAGCTAGCCCGTTTTGCACCGAATGTCCTTCCTCTGCTGTTGTATGTCTTACACAAACACCAGAACTGAATGGAAACCAAGCTGAAAACGTTTCAGCCAATCCATGTCCTTCCAATCTTTACATACTAGATCAAACTTTTCTCTTTGCAAGCTGAGCACCACGCACCACCAAACAAAACAGATCCAATCCAAACTTTCATTTTATCCATCGTTAATGTGATGAGGCGCAGTGATCCATCTTCGAGGCGAGCGATGGCCAGCCCTCGCGGGAGGACGGGCGCAGCAATCCCCGATCGCCCAAGGCATAGCTGGCTCGCTCGGGGACAGACGTCCTCTGTGGTGCAGCGAGGCCGCCGATCTCTATTACTTTTTTTCTGTCTAGATCAAAGCGATCGAATCCTGAATCCAACCAAACGAATAGTTTTCTTGCAGCAACAAACCTCGATGGAGCGGACTCTGCAAACCGAACGGATCTCGAGATGAAAAACCTGTAGCCAACTCCTCAGTGATCGGAAAATCAACCAACTACAACAATCTGCACCGTGATCAACCTGGTGCTCTGATACCAAGATGATAAAGATCACGCCGGTGATCCTTGGAGTTTTGTCCCGATCTTTCACAGCGAGTCTACCCGGATAGAAATCTCCCAATAACGTGAAGTACGTCACCTGAAGAAGAGGAATGAATCCAGCAAGCAACGTGATGAAGATCACCACACCTCAAACCTGAGCCTGATAATCCTTGATGAACACAAGAACCTTCACAGCAATATATTTGATAAACACGGCAGCGCCGTTTCCCCTGAGGGATGATACACGGTGGAGCACACGATAGTTTTCGACTAAACAACTGAACTCCCTCAACCCTAGACGGCTGGCCTCCTTATATAGACGGCCAGAAAACTATTGGGCTTGGACAGGCCCAAACCCAAAACACAAATAATTCTAAGTGGCCCATAACATGACCTGACACACGAAATAACATAAACAGGTATATAAATTGCTGACACAACCTTAGACTAAATTATCTCATATCGTAGGTCGTCCTGGCGTGCCAATCTGCAATGAGCTTCCCTCATCTTGGTGGAGTCCTGAAATTGGGCTTCACCTCCTCCTTCATGCCCATATCATGTATCTTCCTCACAAAATCTGCCCTCTTCGATGCCTCCATATTGACTCGCTCTTGGATAGGAAGAGGCAACAAATCAAGTGGCGTAATGGGTTTGAAACCATAGACCACCTCAAAAGGACATAGCTGCGTGGTAGAGTGAATCGCCCTGTTATATGCAAACTCCACATGCGGCAAACAATCTTCCCACTCACGCAGGTTCTTCTTGATCATGCATCGCAGCACTGTTGAAAGTGTGCAATTTACCACCTCCGTTTGACCATCAGTTTGGGGATGACATGTAGTGCTGAAAAGTAACTTCGTGCCCAGCTTTCCCCAAAGTGTCTTCCAGAAGTAGCTCATAAACTTCACATCACGATCAGAGACAATTGTCTTGGGTACTCCATGCAAACGTACAATGTCCCTGAAAAACAGGTTAGCAATATGCGACGCATCGTCGCTTTTGTGGCAGGCAATAAAATGAGCCATTTTAGAAAATCTGTCCACTACCACAAATATAGAATCATGGCCTCTTTTAGTCCTAGGCACACCTAATACAAAATCCATGCTAATATCCTCCCATGGTGTAGTAGGTGCAGGTAATGGAGTATACAAACCGTGAGGCTTCAGCTTGGACTTCGACTTGTTGCATGTAATGCAGCGCTTGACGAACCTGTCCACATCAAGCCTCATCCTAGGCCAATAAAAGTGATCAGCGAGCATGAGTAGCATCTTCTCACGCCCAAAGTGACCCATCAAACCGCCGGCATGTGATTCCTGCAACAATAGCAAACGCACGGATGATTCTAGAACACAAAGTTTGTTAGCACGAAACAAAAACCCATCATGGATGTGATATTTATCCCATGCTTTCCCACCAGTACACATGCTATATGGCGCTGAAAAATCATGATCAGTAGCATATAAATCACACAAGCTCTCTAAACCAGGAACCTTGATGTCTAATTGTGTCAACAACATGTTCTTCCTAGATAGAGCATCAGCAACCACATTGTCTTTACCCTTTTTATGTTTAATTATGTAAGGAAAAGACTCAATAAACTCAACCCACTTAGCAAGACGCGTATGCAAATTAGATTGAGCTTTCAGATATTTCAAAGCTTCATGATCAGAATGTATGATAAATTCTTTTGGCCACAAATAATGTTGCCAAACCTCAAGAACTCTAACAAGCGCATACAATTTTTTGTCATAAACAGGATAGTTCAACCTCGCACCACAAAGTTTTTCAGAAAAGTAGGCAATAGGCCGACCCTCTTGCATCAACACACCACCAATACCAATGCCACTAGCATCACATTCAATCTCAAATTGCTTATTAAAATCTGGTAGTGCAAGCAATGGTGCAGAAGTTAATAAATGTTTCAGTTCATCAAAAGCATGATCTTGGGCTGCGCCCCATACAAATTCAACACCTTTTTTAGTTAACTCATTTAAAGGTGCAGCAACAGTACTAAAGTCTTTCACAAAACGGCGATAAAAACCAGCAAGACCATGAAAACTTCGTACTTGACTAACATTCATGGGAGTAGGCCAATTTTGAATAGCTTCAATTTTAGATGCATCGACTTCTACCCCATTTTTAGAAACAACATATCCAAGGAAGATGACCTTATCTTTGCAAAATGTGCACTTTTCAAGATTACCATAAAGCTGAGAATCACGCAACACTTGCAAAACTTGTCTAATATGATCACTATGGTCAGATTCATTGCGGCTGTAGATTAATATATCATCAAAGTACACAACCACAAACTTGCCAATAAAATTTCGCAAAACATGGTTCATTAATCTCATGAAGGTACTAGGTGCATTAGTTAAACCAAATGGCATGACTAACCACTCATATAAACCAAATTTTGTTTTAAAGGCAGTTTTCCACTCATCCCCGTCTTTCATCCTAATCTGATGGTAACCACTACGCAAATCAATCTTAGAGAAAACAGCAGCACCACTCAACTCATCAAGCATATCATCCAAGCGCGGAATAGGGTGACGATATCGAATAGTGATGTTATTAATAGCTCTACAATCTACACACATACGCCAAGTACCATCTTTCTTAGGAACGAGAATAACAGGAACAGCACAAGGGCTTAAGCTCACACGAATATAACCTTTGTCGAGTAGCGCTTGCACTTGTTTCTGAATCTCCTTAGTTTCTTCGGGGTTGGTGCGGTAAGGAGCGCGGTTTGGCAAGGTGACACCAGGGATGAAGTCAATCTGGTGCTCAATGCCGTGCAAAGGGGGCAAACCAGCGGGGACCTCCTCTGGAAACACATCGCCAAATTCCTGCAAGACACTAGAAACACCAAAAGGAAGAGGAGTCATGTCGTTAGAAACCAAAATCTCACCCTTGTACATAAGCACAAGTGGCATGGCTGTAGGATCCTCTCTAAATTCTCTCATATCTTGTTTGGTGGCTAGCAGGACTAGAGAATTCACTCGCTCACATAGGTGTGGCTCTTTCAATGTGGCTGGGTGGCTCTCACTCACCGAGGTAACAGTCTCTCGTCTGGCTACTCTCTCATTCTCATGTTCTAAGTTCACTTCAGTTTTCTGACGAGACTCATTTACAATATGTTGTGGAGACATAGGCTGCAAGTTAATTTTTCTGCCCTTGAACTCCAAATGATATGTGTTGGTGCGGCCATTGTGTAACACGTTGCGATCAAACTGCCATGGGCGGCCCAACAAGAGGTGACAAACTGTCATAGGAACCACATCAAACTCAATGGAGTCCTTGTATGGTCCAATCTTGAAATCAAGTCGCACCATGTGGCTGACCTTCTTCTCTCCATTGTCACTGAGCCACTGGATACAATATGGATGCGGGTGCGAGATGTATTTCAGTTTCAGCTTTGCACACAACTCTTTGCTAGCAAGGTTGCGGCAACTACCACCATCGATGATGAGTTTGCAAGCTTTGTCCGGTCCCACAAGTGCTTTAGTTTGGAACAAATTGCACCGCTGACTTTCAGATGTAGGAGACACATTCAGCACACGCTGCGAGCAAACTATGTTATTGGCGGTGGAAGGATAGGCATCAACACCGTCAGGACCAAAGTCATCATCATCGGAACCATCTGGATCAGCATCATCACCTGTCTCGTACTCATTGGTGTCCTCATTGACAATCATCACTTTTCTATTGGGGCAATCCCGTTTAAAATGACACTTTCCACCACAAGTATGACACTCCATATCACGATTACGTGATGTAGACATGTTCGAACCCGTACCACTTGCAGCAGGTGCGGATTTCTTTGCATTGGAATCAGATCGCGACGATGAAGGAGCACGAAAATCTGAACGGGAACTTGGTGTGGGTGCAGCAGGCCTGGGTGTGAAACGGCTCCCTGAAGTAGTACGAGCCTTAAACTGAGCTTCTTCGGCAAAATGTGCTTCAGCTTCACGTGCATGATGTAGCAGCTCATTCATATCACGATACCGATGATGCCGAACAATGCTCTTGATATTATACTTCAGACCATGGAGAAAACGCTGCAAGGTCTGCTCAAGAGGCTCACAAACGCGAGCTCATTGTAGAAGCATCTCCATCTCCATATAGTACTCATTAACGGACATCGAACCTTGCTTCAATTGCTGTAACTTATCAAAAACTGAGCGGAGGTAGTTATGCGGAACAAAACGAGCCCGCATCACTTCCTTCATATGGCGCCAAGTCATAATGGGCAGCTCGTTGTTTTCTTGACGTGTATGCACAACGCTGTCCAACCATCGCAAAGCATAGCCATCAAACTCTGAAGAAGCAAGCTTGATTTTCTTGTCGTCCGTATAATCATGAAGACACCACAACTTCTCTATCTTCAACTCCCATGTGAGGTACTCTTCAACATCAGTACCACCCTTGAATTTGGGAATAGAAAACTTTGGCTTGCCCAATCCATCATCCTGCTGAAAAGGAACTCGCTGGGCGCCAAGGGGAACAAAACCACGGCCACGAACTGGAGGACCATTGCCTCGGCCATTACCACGATCTTCTGCAGCAAAACCCACATTGTCGCCATGAGCACTCGCGTCATCAGCATCAATATGTGGTGGGGGTCGTTGCTCAACAGTAAGACGCAGTGCATTGACAGATTGTGTCAACGCCTGGATGCTAGTTTGGAGATCGTTAACTTGCACTTGCATATTAGTAACAGTAGCATCAGTGGCTTCTACTTTCATTTGGACAGCTTGAATATCAGAATCAATAGCGTCAGTTGTTCGTGTTATAATTCGTTCCAAATGATCACGAAGAGCTTCATACTCCCTCCATATGACAGGAGTATCATCAGGCTTTTTCTGCATCACATCAACATCACTAGCAGACATGATTAGTAGGTTAGTGCACAAACAATAAGCGGGTGGTGGGTACGCTCACAACTCACTCAAAATTGAAAGAAAGAGGTATCTTACCATTCCAAAGTGAATAATAAATGCTTACCACTCATAGAGACTGAAACGTGCACGGATGTGATGAAGCGAATACCGAGGGTATAAGAAACTATCACACGACAAACCAGGGTATATGGTGGGGCTTGGTATGGATACCTAACTACACCGAAATATAAGTCCTAGTGCGGATCGTATGACAAAGACCCACGGAAACACACACGGTGGAGATAAATGGGGGCAAAGCAACTCTGAAAAGTGAGCTTGAAAAGATATAAGTGACAACGCACAGTAGCTCGTGTTGCAATGCACAAGAGAGACACTAGCACTGGCTCGACGAACAGGCACAAGATTGCGCACACGGCAGCATCCTGATGAGCACGAAGTAGCTAGTCTCGTATGGGTAAGCTCCTAACACGATGCTGTAGACAGGCTATAGCTAAAGCGATCAAAATCGTGTAGAAAGGACGCTATGTGGACACAGTGGTAACACGCTGTCGCGGCAGAGAAATCGACAAAAAACGTGTCGCGGCAGAGATATATGACGCCGGAAACGCATGGCAGCGCGACGGCGACGCGAAACAGACAAAGTAGTTTGTCTCTTTTTTTTAAGTAAACGAGCTGGCCTGGCCTGGGAGACAAAAGCCTACGCGCGAGGCCAGACAAAATTCGCAAAATGTCTGATGGAGAGCGTGCACCGCGGACGCGCGATACCAGACAGAAAACCCACTTTCTGGTCCAGCGCGTGCTGTGTTTTTTTTTGACTTGTGCGATCTGATCAGGTACACGCAACGTGCAAATCAAACTAGCGATCCAGGCAACGTAGGCGGCCTAGACTCGTTGCTTTTTTTTAGCTATTCCGATCGGATCTTTGCTCAATCGAGTACTGCGTGAAGAACAAGTGCACAGCCGCCGGCAGGAAGGAGATCAATCAGGGATCAAACGAAGACGAAATCTGCGACGAAGATACAGAAAAGAACGAGGGTCCTAGACTCCTACAGATTGGATGAAAAGATACGCGAAAAGACGATCAGCGACTAAAACTAGTACCTCGATGCAATCTAGGCTATGGCGAAACTAAGAACCCTAAATTTTTTTGTGGCTTTTTCTGTATAGGACAAAAACAAAAACAAATCTACGGGGATGAATTTGTGGATGCTCACCGAGGAAACGCTGGAATCTGATACCAAGATGATAAGGGGTGTCCCGATCTTCTCAGCGAGCGCGATGTAGATGGCGATGATGGTGATGAAGATAACTCGAGTGTCACTGTAAACTCTCCGGCTAATCCCTGCTGCCAGCGCAACAGCTCTCAACCCTTTGGATATTCGCAACGTCACACGCTTGCGCACGTAGCCGCCGACCACGAAGCGGTGATGCAATATACTAATTCCCAATGGAACAGCAGATTACACTCAGACTTTCAGAAGAACGAACACCAGATCGATACAAATTGGTGTGAATAATTTCAGAGGAACACTTGGTTCTGTCTAGAAACTAGGGTTTTGTTTAAACGTGGTCTAAGAGACTTGAGGGGGCGCCCCTGGCTACTTAAGGGAGGCTGGGGCGTCCTCAGCATGGACCTGGCCCAAAACCAACCTGGTTTGGGCCCAAACTGACTAGGTTCGACTCAAACGAGTACATACCGACCCATACATGGGTTCGGCCTAATTTGGCACGCAGGCCATGAGTATGGCGCGCCTTAGACGTGTAGACATCGTGTCATAGGCTGTCCTAGTGCGCCATCACGGACTCTCTCATGTCGACTTGACGTTCTGGTGATCTCCTGGTGCGCCTGCCTCCCTCTCCTCCCTCGCGCACTTGATCATCAAGTCTTGCTCTTCTTGCTGCAACTCATCTCCTCCTCGTGCAACGCTCGTGTTATCAACAAACCTGATCATACATAGATGCATAGACTTAGGCAGTATAAAGTTCTCATTAAATAAAAGATCAGGTTCAATTAAGAGTGAGTTCACCTGTTGTTCCAATAGCTTTGCACGTGCTCTTGTAATTGGTCCAATTCTAATCTCATTGGACTTCTTCGCAGTAACATCTTCATCAAAAGGAGTAGGAGATAATGGTGGTGTAATAGGGATATCCTCATCAAGTAGAGCTCATACTCAGTACAAAATGAGGGCTAGCAAAAGACTGGGAGAGACCAACTAAGAGAGCAATAATGGCCATAATCATGTAAAGCGACAAAATATCATTAAGAGAAGCATAAAATATCACAAGTCAAAAACCAAATGATCCTAGAGGCTTATGGCGACTTGTTAGAGTCAAACATGTGGTAAGCATGCGCCAAGTCAACCCAAATAAAGCATCAAGGAGAAAACCAAATAAATGCTTCCATATAATAAAAACAACGCATGATTTTTTAAAGGCTCATTAAGCAATCTCAGTCATTTGAGGCAAGTCATGCTACAGCAAAAATCACTAAGCATACTATCAAAATGACATCAAGCATGGCATGCAAAATTCTAAGCCGCAGTCTAAACAAGCTCCTTTTTGTACCACTTTTTGCATGAAGCTTTTTCTCTTTTCCAACACCATTCAAACCCTTTTTGAGATAACTCTTTTGAGGAAAACCAACATAGACCAATGGTCTAAATACACCTTGATGCAAAGATATAACAAGATCTGAACAAAAATCAAGGCAAAAAATGAAAGCTAAACACAGTAGCAGAAAAAGAGAACACTCGTTGAACGAGAAGAGTGAAAACTAGAGTGTTCTTGGCAATGAAAAATAGAGTATATCTCCCTCCAAAACAAACATGATGTGATCCAACCATTTATTGTAGCAAACAAAGCAAAAGAAAACTGAAAAAGCAAAAGGAAAGATGCTCCAAGAAAAATGCATAGTGCATGAAGCAATAAAAATATAGTGTTTTGAAAGGTGACCTGATTTTTGCCGATGAAGAAGGGGTGCCTCGGGGCATCCCCAAGCTTTGACGCTTATACCTCTTGGATATTTCTTGGGGTGACATGGGCATCCCCAAGCTTGAGCTTTTGTCCATTCTTCATCTCATCTCATCATTCTCCAATCCCTACACTTGAAAACTTCCTTTATACAAAACTTCACACAATTCTATTAGCAACGTTAGCATAAACATAATAGCAGATCAACCCTTTTTGGTTCAGGTTTCAACTCAAAAACACCACATATAAAGCATATACTACTGTAGCACCTTCCTCAAAGTTTCATGATCAAAAAAACAAAAAAAGAAAGCGATCGAGAGACAAACACAAATAGTAGCAGAAATCTGTCAAAACAGAACATCTGACAAAGGTCGATTTTTTCGAGGACCTTCTGTTGCTCAAATCGAAAAGTGCAAAACTAATGAAAGTTTGGATATAACCTGGGGCATATGCACAAGAAATCCCAGATCAAAAAGATATTCTGAGAATTTTCACGAATTTTTATGGTGCAGCACCAAAATCTGTTTTAGGCCAGCAACTTCCCCAAATCTTACCTCCCTCAAATTAGAGGTTCTTCTTGGCACAACAACGAAATAAAAAGGATAAGGAGCGGTCATTACAATAGTAATAACTTCCAAGACTCAGATAAACGAAAAAGTACTGAAAATAAAACATTGGGTTATCTCCCAAGAGTGCTTTTCTTTAACGCCTTTGAGCTAGGCGTAGTAATTTCAGAAAATGCTCACATAGGCGCCTGAAAAGAACTTAAGGCAAAGGTGCCACAAAAGAACTTGAAGCAAGAGAGAGCATTAAAAAGCGAATATGAAACACATTTAAATCTATACCACTTCCTATGCATAGGAATCTTGTAAGAAAATAAATTAACGAGGCACATAGTAGCAAACATGGGTAAATAAAACAAGTGCAACTTCAAGATTTGCAACATAAAGAGGGAAACTTAATATTGTTGAGATCCATCAAACTATGTTTCCCTCTCTCATATTAACTTTCAGTAGCATCATGCATAGAATTAACAATATAAATATCACATAAAACATCCCTATCATGAGCCACATGCATAAAAGAATTAATACTCCCCACATGAACAATCGTAGTAGGAGCAGATTTACCAAAATAACTATTCTCATCACCATAATCATAAAAAATAGGAGGCATATTGTAATCATACCTTGTTTCCTCCTCAATAGTAGGTGAATTGAAAATATTATACTCATCATTGTAATCATCATAAGAAATAGAATAGCTATCTCCCAAAGCGTGTTCATCAAACATATCATCGTAGGAAAGAACATGGATAGTACTGATGGTGCAACAATTATTAACCTCATAATTTTCAGAATTGGTACCAAAAAGATTTTCAATATCGAAAGTAGAGTGCTTTTCCCAATCATGATCACTAACATAGGTAACAGACATACGAACATTATCAAGTTCATAATCTATAATAGGAGCAACATGCTTAGGGGAAGATACCGTTTCCTCTCTCCTTTTACTCCTCTTCTTCTTCTTACTCTTCTTACTCTCTTCTTTAGGAGGGAGAGGCTTGAAAGACATCTTCTCCACATAATCTGGTTTACTGATAGAAACAACAGAAGAAACTTTGGAGGATTCCTCCTCTCTATTAATAAGATGGAAACATATATTAGTCCTGTCATAGCTTGGCAAAACATCATGTTTTATAACATTTTGTAAGTAAGTATTTGCGAGGCAATCTTTAACACAATAAAGACGACAACCCTGCAGGATGCTAATATTTTTAAAAGCGCTCATATCTACCAAAGAAGTTTTTCTAGATAACTCTTCACACCCCAAAAACAAAGTAAGCTCATCATGCTGATTGAGAGTGATCTTGTAATCACAATACAAGCTTGCGGTACTCATTCGATTAGAAGGGTCACTATTATGGCCTGAGCATTGAAAATTAAAATGACCTTTTTCATGGCAAAGTTCACAAATAAAAGGATAAAGCTCACAAACCTTTTTACCAATCTCATCTAGAGCCTTATCCCACATTCGGGTTTCTTCATTTCTATGGTGGATACAATAATCTTCTTTGTCGTGACTCTGTTCACAAGGTCTAAGTACTCCACAAAAATTAACATGCTTATAAGAAATATTACTTTCAGGGGTTTGAGCATGTTTATTGCAATCATCAATAACAATATCATTTTCTATGCAAGTGTCTTTAAAAGGTTCATGATACGCATCCCCATTTCCCTTAGGAACATTAATATGGGAAGCAAAGGCTCTAAAGCAATCAACCATAATTTGAGGATCAAGACCATATTTAGCACTAAGCTCTTGAAAATAAGAAGTTTTAGCGAAAGACTTAATGCAATCATACTCATATTTTATACCTGATCCTTTACCTTTGTTGATGAGGATTGGCACGCCAGGACGACCTACGATATGTGATAATTAAGTCTAAGGCTGTGTCATTAATTTGTATCTATGTTCATGTTATTCCGTGTGCTAGGTCATGTTATGGGCCACTTAGGTTTTATTTTATGTTTTGGGTTTGGGCATGTCCAAGCCCAATAGTTTTTTGGCCGTCTATATAAGAAGGCTGGACGGCTAGGGTTTAGGGAGGCTGAAAATTATGTAGAACATTGTGTTCACGTGTGTGTTCCATCCCTCCGGGGTTGGCGTATTGAGACAGCGTCTCCGATGTTTGTCTAGTTATCCAATATATTATTTTGCGTGAAGGTGCTTGTTATTCAAGTATTGTCGTGCTGCTGCGTGAGGCTCGCTGTTCATCACCGAGTTGCTCGTTGGATTCATCTATTCGGCGTGAGGTTTGTCTACATCGACGAGTTGCTCACGTGATTGGAAGATTTTATCAGATCTATTGGATCAGGAGGTGCATCGTGAAAGATCGGGCAAACACTCCGTATCATCTTGGTATCAGAGCATAGCGTTGATCACGGTGCAGAGGTTCTGTCGATAGGCTGATCGCAAGGTCTGTTAGTCGATTAAGTTTAAGGCAGAGATTGCAAGAGAAAGGAGCAGCAGGAAAAGCAGCACGCAGCGGCGGCCACGCGGGGAGGAAGAGCAGCACGCAGGAAGAAGCGGCGGTGCACAGGTCATGGTCTCGCGATCTCCTTGATCTGATCGAGGTTGTAGGCTCCTAGATCTGTTCGTTGGCTACGGGAAAAAGGAAAGTTAGACAAAAAATTTTTTGTCACGCTGGTTCCGCGCGCCGCACGACAGACGACCTCTGTCGTCGTGCGAGACCAGGCGCCTCGCTCGCACGCCTAGGAGCGACTCCATCGATCGATCTACTTGGCCGCCTCCTGGTATTCTCGGTTACAAAAACATTATTCTGGTTTAGGTTGGCACGTGATATCTGCTGCGGGCCAACAAAGGAATATTAGATTGTTTGATTTGTTTCCTCCGTATCTGGACTATGGGCAGGAAAGGAAAGCAAAGAGCAAGAAAAAAAAATGATTGACCATATTTGGATTGCTTTGGTCATGCTCGCACTAGTACTAGTCGGCCATTTAAAAAAAGTGGTCGGTTTGCTTAATTACATTGGACTGGTGCTGTTTCTAGTGTGACAGCTTAGTTCAGTTTTGGTACAGCTTCAACGTGTGGGAAATAAATGAAAACAGAGACACTATTAGAAGTTCCAAAGAGGTGGCAGATTCAGTATATTTGGATCCTTGGTGTGCAGGAAATTATCCTATTTGTTTTGGGTGATGTGCTTTGTTTGCTACCAAAATTCAGTTTGCGTCTGCGGGTATATTCAGCTCATTTAGACCCTCAGTGTGCAGGAGTATGTCCTGTCTATTTTGGGTGATCTTCTCCTATGCTTTGAGACTGCTTTCTGGTGATCGTTTGTGTCTCAATCAGGTTTGTTGGTTGGTGGTGCCGAAGACTAAAAGGTGCCAAGACCAAGTCAAGCTAGCCGAGAGGAAGGATGTGGTGTGGCAGGCTAGCAAGGTTTGAAGATGGACAATGGCGATATTGCATATTTGACGCCATGTTTTACGAGAAGACCCTCTGATATGGGCACGACGGAGGATGATATGGGCACGACGGAGGAGGTGAAGCCCAATTTCAGGACTCCACCAAGATGAGGGAAGCTCGTTGCATATTGGCACGCCAGGACGACCTACGATATGTAATAATTAGTCTAAGGTTGTGTCAGCAATTTATATTCATGCCTATGTTATTTCGTAGCTAGGTCTAGTTGTGGGCCACCTAGGTTTTATTGTGTGTTTTGGGTTTGGGCCTGTCCAAGCCCAACAGTTTTCTGGCCATCTACTTGGCGTGATCCTTATCGGTGATGATCTCCATGGCCTCGTGGTGCGCCCTGGCCAGGATATACCTCGCCGACGCCCTAGCCCTTGCTAGGACCTCCTCGGCTTTGTCGGCCGCGCTCGCACAGATCTCCTCTGCCTCCTTCCTCGCCTGCTCGTGGCGCTCAGCCACGCGCCAGTCCAGGAGGCGGCACCTCTCCGTGGCTTGGTGGAGAAGGCCCAGCCATCGTCAAGGCGCGCTTGATCAGTAGCGCGCGACCCTGGCAACCTCGTTCTGGAAGGTGTCGGCCATGGCATCGCGCACCCTCGCCCACATGTCATCAGCGTTGGTGTGAGGGTCCGCGGCAATCCTCAAGGGCCTCCTCGAGATCTCCGGCAGGGGAGGCGATAGGGCTCTGGAGGGGCCCGGCACTGTGAAGGTTGTCCTCCTTTCGGTGCGGGGCTCGGGGGTGCCCCCTCCATCGAGTGGGCCGTCCTCATGCCGGCCGGGGCGGCATGTGTGGCAGAAGGCGCCCCGGGGGCACTGGTTGTGCTTACAGTCGAGGAAGCAGTAGGCGCTGCCCCCGTGGTCTCCGGTACGCCCCCCGCGCTGGGGGGCTCGGTCGTGCCGGGAGCTGGTGTGGCTCCCGCAGCGGATGGTGCGTCTTCGGACGCGCGGTTTTCTTCTTCTCCGGTGGTGTGCGGCAGCGTCGCCGGTCTGGCGGTGAACATCGGGTCAGGACCCGGCATGGTCTGGCTGGTCTTCCTCTTCTTCTTCTTCTTCTTCTTCTTCTTCTTCTTCTTCTTCTCTTCCTTCTTCTCCTCGGCGTCCCTGGGGAGAAGGAGAAGGAAAGGAGTTAGGAGAAAGGTAAGTCAAGGATTAAAGATGTTGTAGGAGTACTCATGAGGCATCGCGCTCAACCCACCCCCTCTTGCCTAGGAGGGCCGAGGTCGGTGGGGAGCCCCCGCCTTAGGCCGCCGGCTGGCGCGTTCAGCATTGAACTTGGAGCGGCGCTCTGCCTCAAAGTGGGCTAGGCGCCCCTCCTCCTCTAGGTCTCGCGAGGAAGACGCATCGGCGTCTCCCCCGGTGGGCTGGTCTGGCAAGGTGGATTCATCGTCAGAGGAGTCTGAACGTACCACGGTACTCTCAGAACACCTCCGACGAGCCACCCGCTCGCCAGATTCGGCGCCGTCGTCGTCAAGATCTTCAGAGGCTTCAGCCCCGCTCCCCTCGCTGTCGAGTCCTGTTCCGAGTTGACCGCCGGTGCGCTCGGATGGGGGCCGGGCGTGACGCCGTCAGCAAGGAAGGGACCCCAAGCATTGAACTTCAAGATCCCAGCTGTGACACGGCTGGTCTCCCGAGCACCCAGGCTGTAATTCGGCAGGGCCCCGCGCGGGATCGTCGGGATGGAGGCAGAGGAGAAGAAAGCTCTTATTACCTCCTTCGGAGCGTCGGCGTTGAGCTCGCTGACGTGAAGCCGGAGGCCATCTCCGGCTCGGTGCGCCCAGATGCTCCGACGGTGGTCCTGAAGAGGGGCAATGCATCTGGTGATGATCTCCACTCCAACCATGGTTCCCATGATGCCGGCTTCCCGGAGGTCACAGATCCGTGGGCGGAGTGTCTTCAAGGCCTCCTCAGGAAGGGCCTCGCTGGCCCAGGTGGTGAGCATGATGGGGGGCACCCCGGTGACGAGGAAGAGCTCTGATTCTTTGAGGATGTTGACGAAGAGCCAGCGGCTCCGAAAGTCTTCGACTTTCTTCATCCACTTCAAGTCGATGAAGTCGCCCTCTGTTCTGGCGGTGGTGATGAAGGAGACGCAGCCCGAGCTCTGGTTTAGCCCAGAGGGCGGAAGTATGCCACCGACGGCTTGATGCCGATCCCCGCCTCGCAGGTGTAGGCGAAGACCGCCAGCAGGGCGACGGACTTGGGGTGGAGGTGAATTGCCTGGATCCCGTAGGTCTCCAAGATTGCCAGGAAGAACGGGGAGAATGGTGGCACCATTTTGGCGAAGACGGAAAAGAGGAAGAAGGGTTGTGCCGTCGCGGGCATAGTTTCCCACGGCGTCCGGCCATGCTAGATGCGAGTGGCGCCCACTCGCTATTCTTGCTCCCGACCATCTCACGAATGGTTTGGAGCTCGGGGTTGCTCTTGATGCGGGATTCGAGCAGGGGCACCGCGGGCTGCGATGCCACTTCAGAAGACCTCGCTGCTCCGGTGGCCCTGCGCAGTGCCATGGCGTTGTCGGTCGGAGACGGATTTCAGCGAGAGGTGGATGGCTAGAGTGGATTGGATGTGCAAGCTCTTCGGAAGGGGGGCGGTGGCGGTAATGTGCTGTGAAGGAGGAGAAGGAGCCTTCTCTACTAAGCTTTAAAGGAGGCAGAGAGGGCGCGGTTTCCCAAACGTTGCCCTTGATATGACGGTTTGAAACGCCCGTTACTCCTTGCACGGCGCACGATCTCCACGCCGCTTCGTCTTGCCAACTGCAGTCGCGCCACGTGTCTGCAGTTCTGCATCTTCACATGGTCCTCTGACCGCGCGCGTTGATGCGTGCCGTTGGAGGGCTCAGCAGCTTCTGGGGGGCCCTGACCCTTCCCTCCCTCGAGAGGGTGCGTTTGCGGGCCAGGCTCCCGGGGGCTATTGTCGGTGTTCTGGATACCGGGGTATCCCGGTCCACCGCTCCTGGGCTCCTACAACGGCCCAGCTTCGGCCTAGGGGTAGACCAACGGCCGAAGCCTAACAAAGAAGACCCTCATAAGGAGGCGCCTCATGAGGAGAACGACGACTAAAACTGCTCAGGACTAGAATGATAAGGATCACGCCGGCGATCCTTGGAGTTTTGTCCCGATCTTTCACAGCGAGTCTACCCGGATAGAAATCTTCCAATAACGCGAAGAACGTCACCTAAAGAAGAGGAACGAATCCAGCAAGCAACGTGATGAAGATCACCACGCCTCAAACCACAGCCCGATAATCCTTGATGACACAAGAACCCTCGCAGCAATCTTTATTAGATATAACACGGCAGCGCCGTTTCCCGGGAGGGATGATACACGGTGGAGCACACGATGGTTTTTGACTAAACAACTGAACTCCCCTAAACCCTAGACTGCTGGCCTCCTTATATAGATGGCCAGAAAACTGTTGGGCTTGGACAGGCCCAAACCCAAAACACATAATAAAACCTAGGTGGCCCACAACTAGACCTAGCTACGAAATAACATAGGCATGAATATAAATTGCTGACACAACCTTAGACTAATTATTACATATCGTAGGTCGTCCTGGCGTGCCAATATGCAACGAGCTTCCCTCATCTTGGTGGAGTCCTGAAATTGGGCTTCACCTCCTCCGTCGTGCCCATATCATCCTCCCCCCCCTTCAAAAAGCGTTGTCCCCAACGCGTGAGGGTCTGCTCGAAAGGGTCGCGGAATATCAACAATAGCACCACGCATATTCGCCGTCTTCAAGTCTTGCTTGCCTTCCTCACCACATCCTCCCTCTTGGCCTGCTCGACTTGATACAGCCCTAGGTGGTTGCACCTCTTTTCTTCGCCAAATAAATGTGTACTTAGGCGCCTCCACCTTCTTCTTCTCAACCCTTGCTGGAACCTTGCGTTGCTAAACATGAACCTGCTTAGCACGACCCTGCAAAGTAGTAATGCCTGGGCCACACAACTAACGAACACGTCCATCTTTACCTGTATGCACACGCACTGCTGCTCCAACAAAACGTCTCCGAGGTGTTCTAACAAAACTGTGGCTGACTACCCGCGGCACTGTATGCACCGGAACACGATCAGCACCACCGTCATCGGTCTGAACACCCATGTCAACACGAACTAGAAGTGGAACACATGGAATACATGCTGACATATCCTTCCCTTCATCAATATGAGGCTTGACTTCAACCGGCTTGTCACTAACAAGAACGACTGGCTTGTCATCTACAGGCTTGGCTGAAACAATATCACCACTAACACTTTTCGCGTCATGCTCCTCATGCTGCGGCGTAGCTAGCCCAGATTTTGGCTTAGCCTTGCGCAACTTCTCCTTGTGTACCATCAGCTCAACATCAGACTTTATTTGATCATCCTGCATAGGTTTCAAAGTCCGTTGTTTGCCATCATGCACAAAAGAATATGTATTTGCTCTCCCAGCATGAGTAACATTGCGATCATACTGCCATGGACGTCCAAGTAATACTCCACACACCTCCAATGGCAACACATCGCACTCCACCTCATCAACATAATCATCAACTGTAAATGGCACACGTACCTTATGAGTAACCTTTAGCACACCGCAGCTATTCAACCACTCAACATGCTTAGGTTCAGGAATACGCCATGTAGACAACCCCAATGATGCCACCACAGCCCTACTGATGCCATTACAGTAGCTACCACTGTCAATGATCAGTTTGCACGCTTTCTCCTTGATGGTGCACTGTGTCTGAAACAGGCTCCATCGCTGATTCCGTACCACCGCCTTATCACCAGTAGCCAATTTGTGAAGCTGAATACTCATACCTCTCATTGGTGTGTCATCTTCAGCAACCTTGGCTTGTACCTCTGAAACAACCACCATGTCCGACTCCACAGACTTTTGAACAAATCTAGTACGCAGAAATTGCTTGAAATCCTCCCAACTAGAAGTCTTACTTGTGATGTCTTTCGCAGACCTGTTATCGCGCCACCAACTAGCCACAGTTGTATCCACTCGCCGGTAGGCAATAACATATTCCATATGACCACCAAACTTGCTATCAAGCTGCCGACATCTTGCGAAGCCACGGTCCATATAAGATTCCCAAGAGTCATATTCTGTGAACGTTGCGGCACTATGTAATCTCCACTGAATTTTAGTTGCATCAAATGAGTAGCCGACCACAATATTAAGATAGTCCTGGTATACATCGTCAGACTTATCAGTTATGCGAGTAGGCTTTGACAAACCCATATCTGAAAATATTGCTCCACACTTTGTCCGTCACGCAGAAATCTGCACACAAATATGGAACCAAACTGAACGCAATAGTCCCCTTGTTGGCTGCGTATAGCTGATAGAATAAAATGCTACGCTGAGAAACCGAGCTTCGATTCCCTTTCTTGCTTAGACGAAACGCAGGAATAGCAGCAGCAGTATCGCAGCCGGGCTGGTCTCGTCCGAGGACAGAACCCGTCTGAGGTCTAGCGATCCCGGGCGGGTACCACCAGACGTGGACGAGCTAGGCGCGATCGAGCGCAGGTGGGCCGGCCCACCAGGCAACAACCAGCGATATCGATCGCTATCTGTACTCCACGAGCGACCAAGTCCTCGATCTCCAGGGCTGAGAGCAGCGACGCGCAGGGTCGCCCAGGGGCAGACAGCCTCTGTGGCGGAGTGATCCCGATCGTGATGATCGTGAATCTGCAGGACTGCGAGTAGATCGATCGACCGAAAGGGCAAGGGCGATTCTCTAGCAGGTGGGCCGGCCCGCTAGGCCAAACTCCCGATCGCGTGATCCCGTGAACTCCCGATCGCGTGATCCCTCGAGGCTGACAAGTCCTCGATCGCCAAGGGACCGATAGCGCGGGCGAGCTGGGCGCCAGGGGCCAGACGGCCTCTGCCCTTGTGCGAACGGCCGCCGCCCTCTTTTTAGTTTTTTTTTCTTTCGAATACTGCAGATCGGATCTTGATTATTCCGCAGCCTGGACTGTCCTCGATCGTATCTGCAACTCCTCGTCACAATTCCCACATGCTGCAGATCGATCGGCTCACAAAATCCTTACCGATCTGAAAACTTCTAATGAAGAAAACAATCAGAAACCAATCTGCAACTAGATCGATCTCAACTCCCACGAACAAACTAGCCGATCTGAAAACTGCCTCAGAAAAGAACAATCCGCAGATTAAGCAATCAACAAAAAATACTCACTGTGATCAACCCAGTAATCTGATACCACATGATAAGGATCACGCCGGTGATCCTCGAGTTTTGTCCCGATCTTTCACAGCGAGTCAACCCGGATAAATAATCTTCCAATAACGCGAAGAACGTCACCTGAAGAAGAGGAACGAATCCAGCAAGCAACGTGAAGAGAATCAACACGCCTCAAACCTGAGCCTGATAATCCTTGATGAACACAAGAACCTTCACAGCAATGTATTTAATAAACACGGCAGCGCCGTTTCCTCGGAGGGATGATACACGGTGGAGCACACGATAGTTTTAGACTAAACAACTGAACTCCCCTAAACCCTAGACTGCTGGCCTCCTTATATAGATGGCCAGAAAACTGTTGGGCTTGGACAGGCCCAAACCCAAAACACACAATAAAACCTAGGTGGCCCACAACTAGACCTAGCTACGAAATAACATAGGCATGAATATAAATTGCTGACACAACCTTAGACTAATTATTACATATCGTAGGTCGTCCTGGCGTGCCAATATGCAACGAGCTTCCCTCATCTTGGTGGAGTCCTGAAATTGGGCTTCACCTCCTCCGTCGTGCCCATATCATAGAAGACCTCCTCGCGAGCTATTCCTCGTGAGGGGATGGACCACATCCACGTCAGCTCGGTATTGTTCCGTGCTGAGCAAGAAGATGAGGACAGAAGATAGCGTACCATCCATGCTACCCCGACAGGGGGAGACCAGCCTCTGCCGTGCCTGCATAAAGCTGCACAGTGGTTGTTGACCACCCCCCCTAAAAATAAGGTGGATGGTGCAGGGCGCCAGAGGAGGACTTTAACCTCCTCCACCCACTCTTGTGGACCGGTGCCACTACTCTACGAAGACTACGTCCACCAAAGACCAAAGACAAAGAGCTGTCCTGATGTGGCACCACCTATATTTGCTGCTGGCCAGAATACAGTGTCACAAGTCGTCTACGCGCTAAATAATTTTCAATTCAAACAGAATGACAAGAGGCAAATTAGCACTTTGTCCAAGCCTAAATCAGATGAACATGCGTATGAGTGGGTGCAATCATCCATGGACGTGAGAGTCTTCTTGGTTGACCAATGGGAAAAGGAGTTTGGCTACACCACGTACATGGCAAATAACAAGGCAAGTGAAGTTTTGCATCGAGACTGTCTGTGTGTGCGTGAGTGCAGCAATATTAGTACATACTACTATTTTGGATCGCCATGGCCACCTGACGAAACGGTTCAGATGGTAAAGGCTCTTGGATGTTGGGATCGATTAAATCTGAACGCCACTGGATGGGGTCCACCTGCATGCATCGGTCAACACAAACAATCAAGTTATTTTGTACCATCGGTTTTTATTATTTCCTTATAGGGCCTAGTTTTACATACAAGTGCTTTTTTAGTTTTGGAAGGTTTGGTCAGGTCGGCTATTATATAAAGCCACATAGCGTGAGTTGTAGAAGGGGAGTTTTTGTTTAAGTCTATGAACACGATGTGTTTTCCAGGGTAGATACCAGTATCGAGTTTTGAGGGAGCTATCTAAAAACCTCCGTGCTTGCGATTTCTTCATTGAAATTGTTGACTGATTGTGGTGTAGATTCATCTACACAACATTGGTTTTGTTTTAGATTTGCACGATTGGATCTTGATCTAGTCGGGTATTTCTGCTATCTATCGATCGCCGTGAAAGATTGGGCCTAAAACCCCTTCGGATCACGTTGATCCGTATCATGTCCCCTCTCCTTGGCCGTTTGTGGCAACCCCATCCCCAAGATGATAAGAGGAAGGAGGACCTCGGCGGTATAAAAGGAGGGGAGGCTGCCCCTTAGAAGGAATCTGATCTTCATCTCCGGGCTTCTAGTTAGGCTAAGTTGGTTCTTCTACCTCCAGCCAGCTAGAGCTCTGTAACCAAGGCCTTGTACTCCTCGCGAGGTATCGCGTCGTAATACAAGAAGGCAAGAAGTAGGGGTTTTACCTCACCACGAGGGCCCTGAACCTGGGTAAATCTTGGTGTCTCTCTCTGAGGTGCGTTGTGCTCTCCGGCGTCTTGAGGCTTCTGTCGCCGTGTTTCGTTGCGATCTAGATCTCACGCGTACAGCCCCCTGCGTTCGAATCTTTGGGTCTGTCCTGTGGTACCCCATGTTCTTGCGACATGAAATCCCCCGACTTACTCAGTGTAGAATTCAAATGATTTTGAATTCTTGACTTCACTCTGGTTCAAATTTTGTTTTAGGATATTTATGTGATTTGATTTGCTTGCAAATGATAGAGAGGTATGGTCCATACCTCTAGAATGCTTAGAAATAGTTTCAAAAAACATTTGTTCTCACATATGACAATATGTGAAGTTAAAAATGATTTTCAAATATTTGAGACACATGGGTTTAAAAATAATTATTTTTGAACTTCAATTTCCATATTCCCTTAGTTGTTTGATTCTATTATTTCATTTTTTAATACTAAAATATTCAAAAAAAACTTTCATATTTATTTTTCAAGAAAATATATAAAAATTGGGAATATCACTTATATTTATGTTTATCTATGTTCATAAGGGTTTATAACTTGAATTTTACTTAGTCCAAGTATTTTAGGTCTTAATCTTAATTAGGTGAAGAAGTTCACCATCAAGGTGAATGATGCGGTTCATTAAGGCATGATCTTTTTAGTTGCAAAACATTTTTAGGTTATTTGATTCAAGTTTTTGGATCTATTTAACGTAATGCAAATGGGTTTTATTTCATCAGATTCCAAATATCTAGTAAGTTAGAGATGGATTTACAATCCAGGGTTATTATGCATTTCAGACCTTATGATTTTTGTTCTTTATTATCATAGGATCAGTTAGATGTGTAGAATGTAGCACATTTATTTATGAATTGATTTCTAGTGATGTTTGATGTGCTAGTATGATCTAAAGATAGATTCATGGATTGATTTAGTTGTTATGATTTAAATTCTTGGGTGTGTTCTTGATGTTCTTGGTGTGTTCTTTGTGTTCTTCGTGTTCTTGATAATGTTCTAGTTTTTCAAGAGATAGATCTTGTTGTTCTAGGAATCACTCTTGTTGTTCATGATGAACACAAGCGATGTGGTACTATTTTGGATCAAAGGAGATGTCTAGGAATTATTTTGGGATAATTGTGCCTTGTGTAGATCACTAAAGATGGCATTTCTGGAAATAATACTATTTTTGCCTAGATTTGCATGATATAGTGTGCAAATCTCTATTCCTCACCCCTCACTAGATCTATCCCTCTACTCATCTACTTTTATTTCAAGTTCTACTCCTAGGGCTTTAGACCTAAGCTAGTACCTTTGTAGATTTCTAAATTTTCTCACCTTGTTTTATTTCTAGTTCCACTCCTAGGGCTTTAGACCTAACCTAGTTACCTTTGTAGATTCCTAAATTTTCTCTCCTTATTGTTCTTTGGATTTCTTTCCTTATTTTTGAGTTGTTCCTCAAGTTCTTGCTCCCTTCATCCCCTAGATCTCACTCTAAAGTGAGTGTGTGTGTTTTTGGTTTGAGTTAGAAGAGTAAGTTGTGAGAAATTTGGGAAGTCTTGGCCCCTATTTATAGTGTCTTGGGATCACCCACAACTTGACACCTCATGCATGCATTTGATGAGTAAGGTGCTTGTGTGGCATGCTCTCATTCTTTAAGCATGAGGTGATGACACCTATGTGATGACTCCTCACTTGCATGGATGACTAAGCTACTTGTGTGTCATGCTCTCATGACATAGCTTAGGATTGAAGCAACCCATATAGAATATTCATTATCCACATGAAATCATTTCCTTTGCCATGACAAGTGGCATTTGTCACTAAATGGGCTTTGGGCTGAATTGGACTCATGGGCTGATTTGCATATTCAAGTTAAAACTTAAATTGCAAATATGGATAATTCATTTAAAACTTCCATATTAATTAAGTGAAAACTTAATTAGCACTATGGATGAACAATGATTACAAATGTGTTTGGAATACTTTTAGGTATACAATTCATCTCAAAGCTTAATTGTGTTATTAAATATTTTAGTTGATGTGTTTTAGTGGTATTGAAACTAGATTTAGGAATACTCCTAATGGTTTAACTATTCTCTAACTCATCACTTAACGAGTTATCAACAAGGTCTACTCCTACTAAGTCATAGTGGAAGACTTTGGTTGGCTACTAAAGTGGTGTTGGATTAGGATGTATTGGTGTGTGGATTCCTAGCTAAGGATGAATGGTTGGGCCCTATACACAACACCTAGGGTTTGTTATTCTCTAGAGTCTTAATAGCTTATTGGAAAAGGTGATGGGTATGTTCTTATATTTGGGTGAACAAAATACAAGTAAAGGAATGTAACTATGTATGGAAGTGTTTATCAAAGAGGTATTGGTTTGGACTCTCTATGGTTTGAGTATGACTTCTTCTAAAGATGAATACTTGGCTAAGGTTACTCCTAATATGGTTTGTCTTAGATTAGGTTTCACATACTAAGATATGGTTCTTGGATCTCACAAGATAGATCAAATGATGTGAAAGCATTTACTTTCAAGGTATATGGATGCTGATAGAATTGGTTTTCTTTGACTTGGGATAGGGTTAAAATAGATAAGGATAAATAGATCAATATTGGGTCACTAGATTTAGATGATTCACTTGATACTTGACTTGGTGTCAGTTACATGTGAATTTGAATAAGATGATGTTTGAGATTATATGGAATAAGGTAAGATAAGAGATGATTTCTTTCTTGTTTGTTATTTCTTGCTTCTTAGCATTGTGTTTGTTCTAGTTAGGTTCAATTTTATTACCATTCTTACTTCTACCCTCTTAACATAGAAGTTTACCAAAGGTTAATAGAAGTTACAAGAACTTTACTTGATGAGCTAGTCCTAAATCATCAGTTCAAGTGAGTCTCCGACCTCTTTGAAAAGTTCTATCAAAAAGTTTAAAATTTTCCCGGATTTTTCATGCATGAATGCAATGCACACATCTGCATTACTATTTTAGGGTCTATAATGCTGGGGCATTACAAATTTCTACAAACTTGTATGAAGTTGTGTGATGACGATGACAATCCTTACAAATTTCTCACGTGGAGCTTTTTTTCAAATTTTGCAGCTTCAGTTTACGGGCACTGATATGCGCCGCGCCTCTCAGAACCTATAAAATCGTTTACGGTGATCTGTACTTGGATTTTATGGGTCGATATTAGAGCATCTCTAGCAGCTACTGAAAAACGCCCGAAAACCATAAAAGTCCAACGACTTTATGATTTCGGGCCAAAATCGGCGCCGATCAACGCCCGTAAAACGGCCCGACCCATATACGGCTTTAGGGCACCCATAAATTTCCGTCGCTGATCCATATATATAAATATATATAGAGAGAGTAGCACTATTCAGAAACCGCCCCTTAAGAGATTCCTAAATAAGTATTCAGGAACCCCCCCCCCTAAAATAGGAAGCTACTACTAATCCCGATCGGTCTGGACTCCGACCCTGCCCGTGCACACGCGCGACCTAGGATATAAGGTCGCCTCCACCATCACTTCCTACCGACCACGGCGCGGCGACTCCACCGCACCCCACCCCATGAGAACATCCCTGACCGGCTCCAGCGAGCGAGCTGTGGTGGTAGCCGACACGAGGGAGACGATGATGGAAATCACCGACATCGGTAACATCAAGACCTTTGACCCGATCCCCTCACCCCCAACCCCCCCCCCCCCCCAGTCCGGCTCCGGCGAGCGAGCGGTGGCGGTAGCCGATGCGAGGGAGATGGAGACGGAAACAGGAGCCCTAGGCCCGACCACGACGACCTTCTTCGCCAGCCGCGTTCTAGGATCCGCTGAGCGAGAAGTGGATAGAACCTACGCTGCCACCTCTTCTAACAGTACAACACATGCCTCCAATCCGGCGAAAAATAGGACCCATGGACATTGATTCAAGCGGGAAGACAAAAAGGATATCTATAGAATTTACTCAGGTCAGTTAAAAAATTATGTAGTGCATGTGCTATATGATTTGCGTGAAAAAGAGGTTCAGAAGTCCACTTTGTATGATTTCTTGTTATTTGTATGATTTTATCATGAAGAAGTTCAGTTTGTGAGTCAGGAAGAATGACAATTAAATAATCCATGTATTTTTTGACTGCGGCTCCTAATAGTAAATGCCCTAAGTTGTCAGTCAGTTTTGAGAGTTCAGTTGACTACCAGAAGAGGTCTAGAACAGATATGCAAAGTGGTCAACCAGGATCTGGTACTACACATGTCGAGGAGTTAATTGAATTTTCTAAGGTTTGTCAAAGTAAAAAACTCTATGAAGTTCAGAAATCATATGATTGCAGAAAAGAAGTTCACAAAATAGTTATGTTGCAGTTCAGCATGTTTTATGATTGCATCTTGTTAGAAAATTTATCTTGTAGAAAATAATGGATGTATTTTTCCTACAGACGCCAGACATATTAGAAGGTTCAGTTGATAACCTGAAGGAGTCTAAAACTAGTACTATGCATGTCGAGGAGTTAACTGAATTTTCTAAGGTTTGTAAAAATAAAAATTATATGAAGTTCAGAAGTCCTATGGATTGCAGAAAAAAAAGTTAACATGAGAGTTATGCTGCAGTTCATTATGTTTTATGAGTGCAAAAACAACATATTATATTTTATCTTGTAGATAATAATGCATGTATTTTGTCTACAGACACGAGTAATGATGAGGACATCCCATCTATTGATACACCTGCTGCACCTACAGCGGAACACATACAAGGACCTATCACTCGAGCTCGTGCCAAGCAACTTAACTATCAGGTACTTTTGTTTCTTAGAACTCTTTCTCACATACATGAGAATATGATATTGCCTAAATCAGATATGTTTGTTACTCTTAGGAATGATGGACCTAGCATGGATGAGAGGGACTAGCATTGGAGCATGATCATGCATGGAGATGGCAGCAAGCGTTTGAGGATAGAAGAAGATGCCACGAGTGGAGATTTCAGAACTTTGAAGCCACCATAATGAAGGATGAAGACTTGGACGAAATATACAAAGAGGTACTTCATAAATTCGTCCATAGATAAATATGGTGCTGCGTCACTTTTATTTTTGGGCTAGGCCCATGTAATTTTCGTAGCAAATAAGACAGCCACTTTTAGGAGTCCGAATTTGAGGAGAAAAGGCCTGTTAGGGTTCCGTTCGACCACCATACCCATGGATGGTCGCACCCCTACCTTTTCCTCCTCAAATACCCCCCCCCTTAGCCGTCATTAGAACTCAGATTTTGTTTAGACTAAAGTTAGCTATTGCTGCAACTACGAGCTCGACTTTTGAGGCCAATCGTCCAGAAGAAGACCGCCTATTCGGAATCCCACCTTTTTAATAAAGCATACATCTTTCATCCGCAATTTCATGATTGCAGTATTAGTTCATACTTGTTCTCGATTTCAGGTAAGAATTAAGACCCTCGCTGGTCAGGCTGATCGTGCATCCGCAAGTTCGGTAACTCCCGGAGATTGTCCTAGCGATTGCATAGGCACACGAGCTTCGCACGTGTAGTCGGATCGTCAAGCACAAACTCCACCCACCAAATCGACATATCAAGATCTCATCGAAAGATCGGACACCTTTTGCCCTATCAAGTGATATCAGATTTCAGGTTGCTCGGTGAGATTTACTATTTTTGTAGTCTAGATTGAATCTGTGTTCATACACATAAACCACAAAAAAGCCAAAAATACAGTTAGGGTTTAGATCATCTCATCCCATAAACCATCCGAGCCTTTGCATTGTCTTTTCAGTTTGCATCGTTAAATTTGTGTCTGCATCCGCGTGTCGAGTTGCTGGTCTTAGTGTCTGTTCCATTAGAGTTTCGAGTTCGAATCACCATAGTCACGCCGCCACCGCACGCTTGCACCACTGCTCCACCATATCCTTCCACCACCACGCCATATACTTCCGCCACCACCTTCACATTAGGTTCTGTTCGTTCCTTCCAATTTCATCCGTGCCTTTTTTAGAGTCCGTGAGTTAAGTTTCGGTCGCCAGGCAAGAGGAAGAAGAAGAGCAAAAAAAATTTAAAAAAAAAAGTCAAATCCGCATCCAAGTCGGTTTGACCCGATTCCTACTAGTCCAGTCCAAATTTAGTCCGAATTGGACAGTTTCGTCAGTTTTTGATAGTTTTCGATAGCAAACTTCAATTGGCCATAACTTTTGCATACGAACTCCGTTTTCGATGTGCGACCACTCAAAATGCTCAGCACAAAAAGTTCTATCTAGTTGCGACCTTCGGAACGCTCAGAATTCCAAAAAGAGTCCGAGAAGATCGAGTTTTTGCCCTCTGAAGTTTTGGACCCAGAAATTTCTGCAGATCTTCGCTTATATCTTGCTTTTGAGCTGTTTCTTTCTACTTGTTGTGCCGCGCCGTGACTCTCTTAGTGTTCTCGGCTCGCGTGTGTAAATCCATCATTGAGGATGAATTTGTACCATGTTCTACCATCTCCACAATTCTGCAACACATCTTTAAATTCAGCATCATGCAAGTATTATTCCTTTATAGTTTCCAACCCAAAAAATTTGAAGTCAAGCTAAGATAGCATAGTATAGCGGCGCGACAAAGCATCCGCAATAACATTATCTTTACCTTTTTTGTGTTTGATAACATAAGGAAAAGATTCAATAAATTCAACCCATTTTGCATGGCGACGATTCAGTATTGCTTGACTAAGAATATGCTTCAAAGATTCATGATCAGAATGTATAACAAATTCTGTAGGCCATAAATAATGTAGCAAAGTTTCTAATGTCCGATCCAGCACATATAATTCTTTATCATAAGTAGAATAGTTCAGACTAGGCCCACTCAATTTTTCACTAAAATATGCTGCAGGTTTGCCTTCTTGTAATAACACACCTCCCAAACCAATTCCACTAGCATCACATTCAAGTTCAAACGTCTTATTAAAATCAGGAAGTTGGAGTAATGGAGCATGTTTTAACTTATCTTTCAGTATCATGAAAGCTTCTTGTTGTGCCTTGCCCCAAACAAAGGGCACATCCTTCTTTGTGAGCTCATTCAATGGCACATCAATAGAACAAAAATCTTTCACAAAGCGCCTATAAAACCCAGCGAGGCCAAGAAAACTCCTTACTTGTGTGATCGTCTTGGGCTGCGGCCAATTCTCAATAGCTTCAATCTTGGCTGGATCAACTTCAATTCCCTGTTTTGTAACAACATAACCAAGAAAAGGAACTCTATTTTTGCAAAAGGTGCACTTCTCAAGATTACCATACAAACGTGTAGCACGTAAAGCATTGAAATAGCACGTAAATGATCCAAATGGTCCTCTAAAGATTTGCTATATATGAGAATGTCATCAAAATATACCACCACAAAACGACCAATAAAAGCACGTAAAACTTCATTCATCAGTCTCATAAAGGTACTAGGTGCATTAGTTAATCCAAACGGCATTACTAACCACTCATATAAATAGAACTAAGTTTTAAAAGTTGTTTTCCATTCATCTCCTAATTGCATATGAATTTGGTGGTAACCACTACGCAAATTAACTTTAGAGAACATAATAGAGCCACTCAACTCATCCAGCATGTCATCCAAACGAGGTATAGGGTGACGATATCGAATGGTAATATTATTAATAGCTCGACAATCAGTACACATGCACAAAGAACCATCTTTCTTAGGTACTAAAATAATAGGAACAGCGCATGGACTAAGAGACTCACAGATATAACCTTTGTCCAATAAACTCTGGATTTGTTGCTGGATCTCTTTTGTTTCTTCTGGATTGTTGCTATATGGCGCACGGTTGGGCAGCGATGCTCCTGGAATCAAATCAACTTGGTGTTCTATCCCACGAATAGGTGGAAGTCCAGGTGGAACATCTTGTGGGAAAACGTCCATGTATTCCTACAAAAGGTTAGCAACCGCAGGTGACAAAGAAGGAGGCATATCCTCAAATGAAAACAGAACTTCTTTGCAAACAATGGCATAGCATGGAGTAATATTCACATCAATTTCAGCAAGATCAGATTTGCTAGCAAGTAAACAAGGATTCTTCAAACGAATTTCAGTAGCATGGTTAGAATCAGATTTAGAAGTATTCTTAGGGGGTACAAAATCTGCAGCAATAATCTGATTCTCACTCTTATGTTTTTCCTTGTTTTTAAATCTACTAGCTCTAGCAAGATCTTCTTTCAAATTTGTTCTCGAGTCATGGGTTTAAGTCCAATTTTCTTGCCAGCATGTGTAAGAGAATACTGATTAGTTTTACCATTATGTACAGATTCTCTATCAAATTGCCATGGTCTACCAAGTAACAAAGAACAAGCTTGCATAGGTAAAACATCACAATCAACGAAATCTGAATAGGTACCAATAGTAAAATGCACGCGCGCAGTTCTTGTTACCTTGAGCTTATGGGAGCTCTCAAACCATTGAATGTAATAGGGATGAGGTCGTTGGCGTGTGGGTAGAGCAAGCTTCTCCACCATGTCAATACTAGCCAGATTGTTACAACTCCCTCCATCAATGATGATCCGGATAGCTCTCTCCTTAACAATGCCTCTTGTTTGAAACAAATTGTGGCGTTGATCATGCTCAGCTTTGCTCAATTGCACACTCAAGACACGTTGTGCAACTAAACTCTTGTGTTGATCAGCAGTTTAAGCTCCCATTACCTCCATCTCCTTGTCAGAATCAGAATTGGCACCATCACGTGCAGCAATAAGTGCCAATGTATCATCATCAAAATCACTCGCAGAGTCATATTCGCCATCTTCAAGCACCACCATCACACGTTTGGTTCTACATTCTTTTTCGATGTGACCAAACCCAAAACATTTGCGACATTGAATGTCGTGAGTCTTCCCCGTGGAGGCCATAGAAGAAGAACTCCGTGCCGGACCAATAGATGGTGATGGAGCAGGAGCAGGTGGCGTTCTTGATGTGGGCGTGGTATACCTGGAGGTGGAAGGGCCTGGTGCATCCCCGCGAGAAGGTGGAGCTGATTGGCACGCAGACCATGAAGAAGTACGACCTACAGAATTATTAGCTCTTCCCCATGATGGTTGACGATCCTGCACTCCGAGTTCAGCTTTGCAAGCATGATGAAATAAATGAGTAATAGTGTTGTACTCGTTATAGTCTAAAATATGCTGAATCTACTTATTTAAACCACCAAAGAAACGTGCAAGCATAGCTTCATTATCCTCTACAATACCACAACGAATCATGCCCGTTTGTAACTCTTGATAATATTCTTGTACGGAATTTTTGCCTTCTTCTAAACGAGCTAATTTTTTAAGCAAGTCCCGTTGATAATGTGGAGGTACAAAACGAGTACGCATGGCATGCTTAAGACCAAGCCAAGTAGCAGGATTATTAGCATGATTGACACTACAATGTTCAGACCACCAGATAGAAGCAAATCTGTAAATTCACATGTAGCAGCACTAACACGCAAATGCTCGGGATAGCGTAAGCATGCAAAACGTTGCTCTACTTCTAATTCCCAAGTGAGATATGCATCAGGATTATATCTACCCTCAAATGGCGGAATATTTAATTTCAGTTTGGCAACATGTTCATCATCACGTACCGGACGTGGAGGTGGACGATCGTTGCGGTTGTATTGCCGCGGACGGCCAGGTGCAGGTTGTTGGACCTCATCCTCCTCGAGCTCGTTTTCATCTTCTAACTCGTTTTCCCCCTCGTCAGCAGCATATCCATCCTGGGTGGCCGCCTCCATAGCGGCCGCAGCAGCTGCCGCAGCTGTAACGGTACCCGCAGATGGCGGTACGAGAGGAACATGGCGAGCACGTGGTGCATGGACGCCCGACTGTGGCTGTGGTGGTAAACGGCCCAAGACTTCCTGGAACTTGGCGTCGAGCTTGGTGTTGAAGGATGCCTCAAGGCTAGCAATCTTGTCCATCGCATCAGAACGCTTGGAATCAACATCACCCAAGCATGTGTCCACATCTTGGCACGCCCCACCAACAATCGAGTGAAGTGGGCATGCAACTCTGCACTAGTCATCTTCTCCAGATCAACATCATCCTTGGTGGTTCCTGTCATGGTTAGCGTAGAAGCAAGCACATATATATATACCTACGCACTACAGAATATGGTGGAATCACGCGTAATCCATCAAGAAGTATAGAAAGCTCTTACAAGTGCTTACCAAACAGGAGGAAGGTGATATGCAACCAGCAAAGATCAGCGACTTCCAAAATTGCACAAAGCGATTACCAGGTGTCAATACAAAGCACGTGCAGAAATATGTGGAGCTGTAGGAAGGCTTATATGGTAGCAAAAACAGCAAATATCAAAACAGTAATGCAATGTTGAAAGAAACTATGCATCCCAGATGGTTCCGTTCGTCTTTTGTTGTTACATGAGGCGCATGGAGGAGGATTAATGGGACACTTTGGTGTCAAGAAGATGGAGGATGTTCTTGCTGCACACTTCTTTTGGCCACGCATGCGGCGAGATGTTGAGAGATTCGTGGCATGCTGCACTACTTTTCAAAAAGCTAAGTCTCGCCTTAATCCACATGGTTTATATATGCCTCTTCCTGTTCCTAGTGTTCCTTTGGAGGATATTTCAATGGACTTTGTTTTGGGATTACCTCGTACACAGAAGGGGAGGGATAGTATTTTTGTTGTTGTGGATTGGTTTTCTAAGATGGCACACTTTATTCCTTGTCACAAGACCGATGATGCTGCGCACATTGCTGATTTGTTTTTTCATGATATCGTTCGTTTGCATGGTGTGCCAAATACTATTGTTTCTGACCGGGATACTAAATTTCTTAGCCACTTTTGGAGATGTTTATGGGCTAAGTTGGGGACTAAATTGCTGTTTAGTACTACATGTCATCCCCAAACTGATGGACAAACTGAAGTAGTTAATATAACTTTATCTACTATGTTGCGGGCTGTTTTAAAGAAGAACTTAAAATTGTGGGAAGTGTGTTTGCCTCATATTGAATTTGCTTATAATCGTTCGCTGCATTCTACCACAAAGATGAGTCCTTTTCAGATTGTCTATGGTTTTGTTCCATGTGGACCTATTAATTTGTTGCCTTTACCATCTTCAGTGCAAAATACTTTTGATGCTACATAGCGTGCTGAATTGATTTTAAAATTGCATGCAACTACTAAAGACAACATAGAACGCATGAATGTTAAGTATAAAGTTGCTAGGGATAGAGGACGAAAGCATGTTGTGTTTGAGGTTGGTGATCTTGTTTGGTTGCATTTGCGCAAAGATCGTTTTCCTGATTTGCGCAAGTCTAAGTTAATACCACGTGCTGATGGTCCTTTTAAGGTGATAGCGAAAATCAATGATAATGCATATAAACTTGAGCTTCCTGTAGATTTTGGTATGGTAAGTCCTACATTTAACATTGCAGATTTGAAGCCTTACTTTGGTGAAGATGATGAGGTTGCGTCGAGGACGACTTCAATTCAAGAAGGGGAGCCTGATGAGGACATCCCATCTATTGATACACCCGCTTCACCTATAGCAGAACACATACAAAGACCTATCACTCGAGCTCGTGCCAAGCAACTTAACTATCAGGTACTTTTGTTTCTTGGAACTCTTTCTCACATACATGAGAATATGATGCTACCTAAATCAGATATGTTTGTTACTCTTAGGAATGATGGACCTAGCATGGATGAGAGGGACAAGCATTGGAGCATGATCGTGCATGGAGATGGCAACAAGCGTTTGAGGATGGAAGAAGATGCCACGAGTGGAGATTTCAGAACTTTGAAGCCACCATAATGAAGGATGAAGACTTGGATGAAATATACAAAGAGCTACTTTATAAATTCGTCCATCGATAAATATGGTGCTACGTCACTTTTATTTTTGGGCCAGGCCCATGTAATTTTCGCAGCAAATAAGACAGCCACTTTTAGGAGTCCGAATTTGAGGAGAAAAGGCCTGTTAGGGTTCCGTTCGACCACCATACCCATGGCTTGTAGCACCCCTACCTTTCCTCGGATTTTGTTTAGACTACGAGCTCGACTTTTGAGGCCAATTGCCCAGAAGAAGACCGCCTATTCAGAATCCCACCTTTTTAATAAAGCATACATCTTTCATCCACAATTTATTGATTGCGGTATTAGTTCATACTTGTTCTCAATTTCAGGTAGGAATTAAGACCCTCGCTGGTCAGGCTGATCATGCATCCGCAAGTTCGGTAACTCCCGGAGATTGTCCTAGTGATTGCATAGGCGCACGAGCTTTGCACATGTAGTCGAATCGTCAAGCACAAACACCACCCACAAAATCGACATATCAAGATCTCATCGAAAGATCAGACACCTTTTGCCCTATCAACTAAGGTTTGAGGGTTCACTTGACTACCTGAAGAAGTCCACAGCGGGTACTAAGAATGTCAAGGAGTTAACATAATTGTCAAAGGTTTGTCAAGCTAAAAACTCTATGAAGTTCAGTTAATATATGATTGCAGATATAAGAGTTCACAAGAGATTTATGATGCAGTGCAGTATGTTTTATGTGTGCGAAACAACATGTCAGAAAATTTATCTTGTAGAAAATAATACATGTATTTTGTCTGCAGACGCCAGTTAGATTTGAGGGTTCAGTTGACTCCCTAAGGAAGTCCATATCAGATATGCAGAGAAGTTCACCAGAGCCTAACACTAGAAAAATTCACAATGGAATGGAAGGACATGAAGACGATGAAATCCTAAGCTGGTCTGGTCTAGAAAAAGCCCTACAATCTCTTCTGTTGTATGATAAATATATTCTTGTTCAGGAACGAGTGTTCCACCACCCAAGGTGTTTTGCTAGTATCTCAACACAACATCTGCCCGACCTCAACACTCATACTAATTCAGAACTTGATACTGAAAAGAGGAAGTTCACAACAGCTATATTGGATACACATTCAGCAGAGAAGACAAACACCAAAAATGATGATGAAGATATGATGTTTTGGTCTGGACCACCTAAAAAACCACGTTCACCTATCCTTTGTGATAAACCTATGTTTGTTACAGAACTCGTCCTTTGCCTCCAAGGCGGTCAATGGCTGGTAGAAGCCAAACAAAGATAAATGAAGGGATTGAAAAATTTGCAAGTAATCTGGATCTTCCGTTCATGAAGCGTACTGAGAAGGATAAAGCTGGTTTGACTGGTGAAATTCCTAGTGGTCAAAGAAAACCAGTCTAGATTACAGATGAGAAGAAGTGCACTGGTGCACCTGAAAAAGTTCACAAGGGAAAGGTGAAACGAACTCAAACCCGGAAAGTGCAGCATCAACTTTCTATAGAAAATGTAGACAATGGAGGCACACCATTCCATATACCTCCCAAGGATCCGTTGCTGCATGTACCTATTGTCACACCACCAGGCCCCATTAATCAAGACCTAGAAGTGACAACACCTGCAACTGCACCGTCACACACCCATGTGAGTATAAAAGCAATGTGTTTCATTACAACAACGGAAAAAAGAATCATGAGGTTTTTATTTTATTGTGAAAAATCTTACTATATAAAAAACTAGCTGCTGCTTTCAAAAAACCTGTAGGCACCTGATCTACCATAGGCCTGATACCTGTTATTGGTCAACAGTTTAGCACGTTCAGTGAGGCATACCAGTTTTACAATGTGTATGTGAAACACATAGGCGTTGGGATAAAAAGGAGTCAACATAACAAGAGTCGCAGGTATTTGCGTTGTGTGCTTGAAGGTAGTTACACAGCAAGTTTTGATGAATCTGAACGGCAACATGAAAAGGTCACAAGGAAGACTGGATGCAAGGCACTTATAAGGGTAAAGGAAAAAGAAGATGGAACATGTTTTATAAAGGATTTTAACCCGGAACACAACCATCCCCTGCTGTTAAGTCCATCAATGGGTGTCTTCCTTCATTCGCACAAGCGTGTTGACTCCACATAGAAAGATTATATAAAGGACCTCCTGTTCAACAATATAAAACACGTTAACATCATGGGGTTACTTACTAGGCTGAATGGAGGACGCAGGAACTTGCCATGCCATGACAAAGATGTGCAGAACATGTAAGAAATACACACGTATTTTTGTTGATGAAGAACTGCATTTAATTGTTTGATGAAAAAAACTTATGATAGTAACAACAAAAATGATATGATTTGCAGGAAAGCACGAAATGTACGTCTAGAATCTGCGGAGGACGTACAAAAGTTGTTCAAGTTCTTTGATGAAATGAAATCTCATAATGAGAAATTCTACTCTGATGTGGATATTGATGAGGACAAAGTAATCAAAAATATTTTTTGGGCAAATGCGAGCTGCAGAGCTGGGTATGTAGATTTTGGTGACTGCATCACATTTGACACCACATATAAATCAAACAAATTCCACATGCCTCTCGCAGTGTTTGTTGGCGTAAACAACCACTCACAATCCACGATTTTTGGGGCTGCGCCGATGGGTGATGAAAGCATAGAATCATTGAAATGGGTCTTCAGCACATTCTTGAAGTGCATGAACGACAAACAGCCAATGTGCATATTCACAGCTTAGCCGAACACCTTTTAAAATATTATTGTAAAAAAAATACTGGAAAAAACACAACACTTTTGCCTTCTGTTTCAATCCTGTAGATCAATGTCCATCTATGGCCAAGGCTATCCCAAAAATCTTCCCACGATCTCTGCATAAACTGTGCAGGTGGCACATAATGAACAAGCATAGAATTCCACTGAAGCAGCTATACAACCTCTTTTCTAACCTAAAAGAGCAGCTAGCAGCGGTGTTGAACCATCCCCTGATGCCAAACAAATTTGAAGAAGCATGGAAATGCTAGTTATCTGCCATTATTACGTAATGAATGCTTTATTTTATGTAATGAACTATTGTTATGCTGTAAGTTATTTGAGACTTATGTATTATGTTACCACTGATGTGGGGTGGCCTTCGGACACCACCGCATCATGTGCGTCAACACTCAAGTCCAACATCATCGAGGCATGGAAGAGAAGGAAGAAGAAGAACCACCGGAAAGAAGCTTGGAAGCGCCACAAGAAGAGGCGGCAGCTGAAGTTGGACCGGTTAAAGCCGGTCCCACACCGGTTATAGCCGGTCTACCCGAGTCAGCTATGTCTTGGCCTTGAAGCCACCTATGTCTTCTATCTCCCTAGTGACCAAACTACCCCTAGCTCCTGGCTGCCTATATATATGGCTCACTCTCCCCCTCCCTAGGATAGAGATGAATTAAGATAAGAATTGGCATGATGTCTCCTCCCTTTTGGGAACCCAACTAGATCTACATCTAGAAATCACCCTCTTTGTTTGGGATCTCTTCTATTTGGGGAATTCTACCTTGATTTGGATCTCTTGCATACAAGAGTGTGTAATTCTATCCAATTGAGTGGTCTCTTCCCCTCTTGAAATTCTATCCCTTGCAAGTCAATCTCTCACAAGGAATTCTACTCTTGGAGTCTCTTCCTTGTGATTCTATTGAGTTGGTGAATCGGGCAAACAAGGACAACCGGTGTGTATCTTGTGTGTGTGTGTGTGTGTTTGCCTTCGATTTGTGTGTTCTGTTCATCGTGTTCTTCGTGTTCATCCTCTTCCCCTGCCACAAATCTCGTGAATCCGTGAAGATCGGGCCACACCCAAGGGGTCACCCCTCATCATATGGTATCAGAAGCTTTTGGTTTCCAGGATTTACTCTTGTTTTTGATTTCCACCAGAAATTTCGAAAATAAAAAAAAATAGCCCCAAAATTGCCTCGAATTTTGATCTCCAGATATGTTGAGTTTTTTTGTGTGGTTTTGATCCATACATTTGATGTCTTGGGTGTTGATCTACATTGCCACAAATTTTCTAGCCCCAATTCCTCTTATTTCTCCCAGAATCAATAATTTTTCCTCTCACTCTCCACCCAAATCGACAAAGAGCTCGCACAGAATTTTCTCAAAAAACTGCGAGCCAGAAAAAGCCGGACCGCAGACCAGCTAAAGCCAGCCCACATTATGGCTAAAGCCGATCCTGCCAGTCAACGCCATCGACCGCCCACGCCGCTCTGCCTCGCTGCTCGTTCCGCCATCGCGCCTGCTCCTGCTTCCGCATCGATCTGCTCCACCTAGCCTCACCCTTTCCTTCGCTCGCCTTGCTCTCGTCTCGTTCCGCGACTCTGCCTTTTCCTGGCTCAGCAGCGCACCAACCGCCGCCGCCAAGTAGCTCCTCGCAGCACTCCCACGCCTGTCTGCCCGACTCCCTCGCATCTAGCAGCCGCTGCCCCACCTCGCCCTGGCGCTGCTCCGCCTAGCTAGCTCCCGCTCCGCCGCTCGACCTCACGCCACCATGCGCCTGCTGCGCCAGCACCGCATCTGCCCAGCTCGCCCGCCACCGCCTACCTCGCCCTGCTCCGCCCCCCGCTCGCCAACCACTCTGCACCTGCTCAGCAGCTCCGCCCGCAGCACACGCACCCAGCTTGCCCTGCAGCTCGCGCCCACACGCCCGCCACCGACCAGCAGGTCATCGCCCCTGTCCCGTGCACCTCACTGTGCCCAGCTCCAAGCTGGCCCTACCCACGCACCACCTAACCTTCGCTTCCGAATACGCATCGCACGAGCCCCCTACTCAGCTCGCTCCCGCCCAGACGCCCGTACCAGTCGCCCAAACTCCAATCCAGCAGCTCCCCCATGACCTCGCAATGACAAAGACCTGAAATAGCTGGCCTACAAACTGGCTAAAGCCGGCCTACTTCGGCCCGTCCTAATTTTGACATCGTTTTAACACCATAATACCCCTTTTGACATCTTTTGGACACTTTGATACAAAATCCGGTGTTATCTTGACACAAATTTTGATAACTTTTGTGAGTTCTTTTTGCTCCAAATTTTTGGGCATTAACTTGTGTGTTTGGATTTCGGTTTTTGTGTGCCTTGTTCGTGCCAAATAATACTGCGCCTACATCAACATCATGACACCCCAAAACTTCGACTAGTCTTTTGACTCCATCTTCTTCGACATCGTTGCAATTTGTGTATTTTAACACCGCCTAACCTTTCCATAGGTATAACTTGCACCACCTTTGTAACCTCTTTTCTTCCTTTGTGTACCTATCCTATTGAGAGTGGCTTTTCGAGTGTTGCCAAGCATTGCACAAGTGTCACGACCATGAGAGGGTTTGTGTGTATGCGTAAAGTTGAGCAAAGCTCCGAAGCAAGCTTGGTGAGAAAGATACACAAAAGAAGAAATAGCCTTTGTGTGACATAAATAGATAGAAAAATAAGCTTTTAAGCATCGAAACACCAAAATACCAAAAAGAGTGTGTGTTCTACCGATACAAAGGAGTTCAAAGCTTGGAAGCAAAAAGAGAGAAAAGAGTAGAGTGGCATCTTGTGCAAATCTTGTTGCTTCTTTCTTATGCAACCAAGCTAAGGTCTCTCTTGCGTTGGCGTGACGCCGAGCTAATAGTCTTTGTTAGGACCATTTTGTTTCTTGCTAACTTCCTTGGTCACGCTAACCCCATTATATCTTTTTGTGTGTGTTTCCGTATTTCCTTGACGTCACGATGAACAAATCGAAGACAAACACACACACACACAAGATACACACTAGTTGTCCTCATTGGACCGATTCACCAACTCAATAGAATCGCAAGGAAGAGACTCCAAGAGTAGAATTCCTTATGAGAGATTGACTTGCAAGGGATAGAATTCCAAGTGGGGAAGAGACCAATCAATTGGATAGAATTACACACTCTTGTATGCAAGAGATCCAAATCACGGTAGAATTCCCCAAATAGAAGAGATCCCAAACAAAGAGGGTGATTTCTAGATGTAGATCTAGTTGGGTTCCCACAAGGGAGGAGGCATCATGCCAATTCTTATCTTAATTCATCTCTATCCTAGGGAGGGGGAGCGTGACCCATATATATAGGCAGCCACGAGCTAGGGGTAGATTGGTCACTAGGGAGATAGAAAACATAGGTGGCTTCAAGGCCAAGATGGAGTTGACTCGGGCAGACCGGCTATAGCCGGTGTTCAGTCCGGCTATAGCCGTTGGGGCCGGCTTTAGCCGGTGTAGGACCGGCTTTAGCCGATCCAGCTTCAGTTTCCGCCTCTTCTTGCGGTGCTTCCAAGCTTCTTTCCAGTGGTTCTTCTTCTTCCTTCTCTTCCACGCCTTGATGATGTCAGACTTGAGTGTGGACGTTGTTGACACACATGATGCGGTGGTGTCCAAAAGCCACCCCGTATCATCTCCCCCCACTTCAAAGAACGTCGTCCTCGACGGTGACTCAACGTCATCATGTAAGGGAGGTAGATGTAGGCGATTGTACTTGGAGTGCGCCATGTGGTTGTACTTGCGAAGATCGGTTTGGCAACTCTTCAATATTCCTTCACCTTCCATGAGGCCTACAAAGGTCACAAGCAAAGCAAAACAACACTCAAAGAGTAGCCAATTCTTAGAGTTTATGGCATGAATTCGTGAGTAGAAGGAGGTCACCTTATAAAGTTGTTGATGTGCTCTCGTTGTAGAAGTGTTTGATTGAAACCACTCATGGGAGCGCATCCACCAATAGTATCCACGTGTACCTACACACAACAAAGACCAAGCAAAGTATGTGTGTGCGTGATAGGGGAGCATATCATCAAGGACATGTCCATTCTTGTTCACAACACAATTAGCACAACACAAGTATAATAAAGGGAATGCATATGCAAGATCTATGTGTAAGCAAATTGTTTGAACATCTTCCCAATGTGGGAACACAAAAACTCCATCACAATTTGAGAAGACAATGGTGTCCATCTCATGTTGAAGGGCTTGCACATTATTGCACGCAAGGCTTTGGAAAGAGCAAGTAGTCAACATCCTTGAAGCAATAAGAGGAGAGTTTGGCAAAAAACACATACAGCAAGATGTCAAAATCATCATCAACATGTGTGCAAACAAACCATAGGAAAGAACAAGTTTTCATCATATTTGTTGCAACACAAATCTTATTCATCCAAAAGTAGAAGAAAACATTATTATCACAAGTGGTTATGCATCCCAACCAAAAGAAAGAGCAATTTGTCAACTTGTTGGATGCAACACCAATGAACTCAAATCGGTAACACATATGACAAGTCATGACCAATATAGCAATGTGGTTGCACACAAAACAAAAGAAAGAGAAATCGTCCCACATGTATGTTGGAACACATAAAGCATCAATGTTCAATATCATGGGAGCATGATTGTCACAAGTGGCACAAAAGTCATCAACATGCTTGCAAAGAAACCATATGGAAGAACAAGTTTTCAACATGTTTGATGCATAGCATGTGAAGGGTATGCAAGCGGAGTTTGAGTTTGAACTCACAAGTATTATGCTCTCAAGAGCTCTTTTCGGCAACTCGTGCTCAATCGAAGTTGATGGTTTTGTCCGCGTATCTACACACACAAAAGATAGCGAAAACAATGTGTGTGCATGGTAGATGAATACATCATCCATCATGATGTATCTCTTTGTTGGCACATCACCATTAGCATCAAGCAAGATATTATAATATTCATGGTGATTATGCAATGTACATGTGGGAACATGGTTAATATGTGCAAATGCAAAATCTTCATTAGTTGAGAGAGCTATGGGGGCCTTCTTATTGTCAAACATATTTACATTATTGCAAACCAAGCATTGAAAAGAGCAATTGTTCAACATTTTGGTTGCATCAATGGAAGAATATTGCAAGCATTGTGCACAAAACATGTTTAAAATTTTATCCTTCTTGTCGACAAACCTAGGGAAAGAGCAATTGTTCGACAAGGTTGTCACAACACAAGCATCATTGTCATTATTGCAAGCAATACATGGGAAAGAGCAATTGTTCAACATATTGCATGCAATAGGAGATAAAGTGAAGCACCCATAGCTTAGCATGTTCATGTCCACTAGGGGAATTATGGCATCACCAACACCTATGTTGTTACCTTTGTAGTCGCACTCTTTTGAGGTAGGTGTTGTTGAAGTATGTAGCTCCATGTGGCCGACATGCTCATTATCTTCTAAGCATGGTGTATTATCATCAAGTGTATGCACCATGTACATCTTTTCCAAGGTTGGCATCGCTTCATCCATGGAATCTATTGCAACATGAGAGAACACACTTGAGGTAGAGGGTAAGTTGTTAGAAATCGAAATGGCCTCACTTGACCTATCAACTACCACTCTTGTCTCACTCGGTGTATCACTCATGCCGTCAAAGTGGAAGCATTCACTCTCACGTATAGTGGATTCACTCATCTCACATATAGTGGATTCACTCATCTCACATATAGTGGAGTCCCTCATCTCCATGGAAAGGACGTCATCATTATCCGAGCAACCTAGCAAATAAGAAGACAACACAAGAGGAGTAGAGGTTAAGTTGTTAGAAAGCAAAATGTCCTCACTCAACTCATGTGGTGTATCACTCTTGCTCTCAATGTGTATGTGGCTCTCATCCTTGTATGGAATAGGTTTCTTCCTCTCACATAGGCTATCAAGATGGTGTTGTCGGTTTGCTTGGTGCCGATCTTGATTCACCATAGGTTGGGCACCATGATGTGGTTGGCCTTGAGGTTGATGTGCCACTTGTCGCAGTTGTTCTTGAGCTTGTTGAGGATGTTCATGATGTCTTTGATGGTGACGATCATGAGCCTTGGAATGCTTCTCGTGGCGATGAGACCGTCTTGTAGGAGCCTTTGCGGAGGTGGCATGTGGTATGGGAGACACCATTGGAGAAAGCGTTGCATCATGGTAGGACATCTCATGACTTGGCAATCTTGGAGCTCTTGTGGTGGTCCTCCTCGAGGAGTTGTCATTGACGTTCTCGTAAATGGGCTCTTCATGTCGTGGACACCATGTAGGTTGTTGGTGGTTTGCACCATGCTCTTAAGGTTGTTGGCGACGACGCTCATGGTCACCTACATGGTTGGAGCGTGAAGAATATCTTGTTGAGCTTAACCTTGTGCGATGAGCCGCAGTCCACCAAGAATCTTGAGGTTTGGGCTCTTCATGATGTTCTTGTTTAAGACGTTCAAGAGCCTCGGCATGCTTCCTTTCGCGTATGCGTTGGCGACGGAGTTGTTCTTGGTGCTCATGTTGTCTTAAAGCTTGTTGGACGGTGGTGTCGGTGAACGTGTCGGTGAGCCGTAGATTAGGGAAGCCTGAAGTACATTGCGGACACCGTCTTGAAGGTTGTCGAGGAAGATCATTTTGGCGTTGTGCTTGGTGAACTATTTGATGGTCTCGAGTATCTTGATGTGCCAATGCACGCTTGTCGTGGTGGCACCGTCTTGGATGTGAAGAAGAAATTGAGTCGAAGTATGTTGTGCCTTGCTCAAATCTTGGCCATTCCACTTTGGAGGAGGTGGTCTTGTGGGGCATGGTGTAGAGGTTGTCCACCTCATTATGCATGGTGTCGACGGTGTAGGCAGTGAAGTCATCCATGCTTGCTTGGGCGTAGTCGATGTTGTGCGCCACCATGTCGTAGTCAAAGGTGATGTGGGGTGACCCCTTGGGTGTGGCCCGATCTTCACGGATTCACGAGATTTGTCGCGGGGAACGAGGATGAACACGAAGAATACGATGAACACAAAGAACAAATTGAAGGCAAACACACACACACAAGATACACACCGGTTGTCCTCGTTGGCCCGATTCACCAACTCAATAGAATCACAATGAAGAGACTCCAAGAGTAGAATTCCTTGTGAGAGATTGATTTGCTAGGGATAGAATTCCACTTGGGGAAGAGACCAAACCAATGGATAGAATTACACACACAAGTATGCCAGAGATCCACTACAAAGTAGAATTCCCGAAATAGAAGAGACCCCAAACAAAGAGGGATGATGGTTTACTCTAGATGTAAGATCTAGTAGCAAGGCCCCCTAAGGGAGGAGGCATGAAGCCATGTCTTATCTTAATTCTTATCTAAGTCTAGAGTGGGGGAAAGAGAGCCATATAAATAGGCAGCCACGACCTGGGGGCAATTTGGTAAATTAGGGAAGATTACATGGGTGGCTTCAAGGCCAAAGACGCGTTGACTCGGCCAAACCAGCTTTAGCCAGTGTTAAGTCCGGCTTTAGCCGGTGTGGCCGGCTGTAGCCGGTGCTGGGGCCGGCTTAAGCTGGTGGCCGGCTATAGCTGGTGTTGGGGCCGGCTTTAGCCGGTCCGTCGCTTGCTCCGACTTCTTCTTCCGGCATTTCCATGCTTCCTCTTCGTGTTCCTCGTCCTTGGTCACCTCTCCATGTGGTTCGTAACGGACTGCACAAATGATGTTGCCATGAGGTAGCGAACCATTCAACGTATGTTCTAGATCAAGTGTGTTTAGGAGCAAATTCACCTTATCATGGAGGGCTTTAGCTCGAGCTCTTGTCATTGGACCTTGCGGGGGACTTGGCGGTCTTGAGGCGGAGGTGTCCAACGGCCACCCCACATCATCTCCCCCCTCTTGGGAAAGAGTCGACCTTGACTCTTCATTGACCATCTCACCATGAAAGGGGGATAGGTCCTTGATGTTGAAAGTGTTGCTCGAGGTACTTGGAAGTTGGAATGTCGATGACGTATGCATTGTCGTTGATGCGCTTGAGAACCTTGAAGGGGCCATCACTTCGTGGCTTGAGTTTTGAATGTCGTTCATGTGGTAACCGATCCTTGCTCAAATGAATCCAAACAAGGTCGCCCTCCTCGAAGATGCGTGGAGTCTTGTTCTTGTTGATCATGGCGGCATGGCGATTGACATGGTCTTATATTGTCTTCCGTGTGTTGTCGTGCAAGTTCTTCATGACGTCGGCGCGCTTGGTGATGTCCATGTTGATGCGCTCGTGAAGCGGTAGTGGAAGAAGGGCGAGTGCCGTTGGTGGGTTGAACCCATAGCCGATCTCAAAGGGGCTTCCCTTGGTGATTCTATGTTTGGCGTGGTTGTAGGTGAACTCCGCATGAGGAATGCATTCCTCCCATGACTTGGGGTTCTTCTTGATCAACACACGGAGGAGGTTTCCAAGACTCTGGTTCACCACTTCGGTTTGTCCATCCGTTTGTGGATGTGATGATGAAGAAAAGAGGAGCTTGATCCCTAGCTTGGCCATTAGGGTCTTCCATAAGTAGATCATGAACTTGATGTCGCGATCCGATACGATGCTTGTTGGAAACCCATAAAGTCGAATGATATCCTTGAAAAACAAATTAGCAATATGTGAAGCATCGTCGGTCTTATGACATGGAATGAAGTGTGCCATTTTGGAAAAATGGTCAACTACCACAAATATTGAATCATGTCCAATGCGTGTACGTGGCAAACCCAAAACAAAATCCATGCTAATGTCCGACCATGGTGCGTGTGGAATAGGTAAAGTCATGTAGAGACCAAAGGAATGAGATTTGGACTTAGCTTGTATGCATGTAGTGCATCGTTGTACGTGCCTCGTGACGTCGCGGTACATCCTTGGCCAAAAGTAGTGCGTTGAAAGCATGGCATAAGTCTTCTCGCGTCGGAAATGACCCATGAGTCCTCCACCATGTGCCTCTTGCAATAACAACATACGAAGAGAGGACTCGGGTATGCATAATTTGTTTGCTTTAAAAAGGAAACCCTCATGCAAATAGAAATCATCGACCCTTCGGAAGTTCGAGCATTGTTCATAGATGGTTCCAAAGAAAGAATCGGAAGGGTACAAATTTGGGAGCTCATCCAAACCCAAAATGTGTGTGTCAATGCGAGTGAGAAGGGTGGTATTTTTGCATGATAGAGCATCCACGATCACGTTTTCTTTGCCCTTTTTGTACTTGATGACGTAAGGGAAAGATTCGATGAATTCAACCCACTTCGCATGATGTTTGTTCAAATTTGCTTGGCTTTTCAAAAACTTCAAAGATTCATGGTCCGAATGGATGACAAATTCTTTTGGCCAAAGATAATGTTGCCAAACTTCCAAAAAACGAACAAGGGCAAAGAGTTCTTTGTCATAGATCGAATAGTTGAGGCGTGCGCCATCCAACTTCTCACTATGATAAGCATCGGGGCGTCCATTTTGCATGAGAACACCACCGATTCGAATTCCACTAGCATCACATTCAATTTCATAGGTTTGTTGGAAATCAGGTAAAACAAGCAATGGTGCCTCCGTAAGGCATTTCTTTACTTCATCGAAAGCATGTTGTTGAGCGTTGCCCCAAACGAAAGGTACATTTTTCTTTGTAAGTTCGTTTAGAGGGCAAGCAATGGTGCTAAAATCTTTCACAAAACGACGGTAAAAACCGGCTAGGCCATGAAAACTTCTCACTTGGCCAACCGTTGTTGGTGTTGGCCAATTACGTATGGCCTCAATTTTGGAAGTGTCTATTTCAATTCCATTGTGAGAGATAATGAATCCAAGAAAAACCAACTTGTTTTGAGCAAAGTTACACTTTGGGAGGTTTGCATAAAGCTTTTCTTTGCGAAGATTGTGCAAGACTTGCTCAACATGGGAAACATGGTTTGAAAATGACTTGCTATAAATGAGGATGTCGTCAAAATAAAGCACAACAAATTTGCCAATGAAAGATCACAAAACATGGTTCATAAGACACATAAAAGTCGACGGTGCATTAGACAATCCAAAAGGCATGACAAGCCATTCATAGAGACCAAGTTTGGTCTTGAATGCCGTCTTCCATTCATCGCCTATGGCCATGCGTATTTGATGGTATCCACTACGAAGATAGATTTTAGAGAATATAGTGGAACCCGCAAGCTCATCAAGCATATCGTCTAGGCGAGGAATAGGATGGCGATAACAGATGGTAATGGCATTGATGGGACGACAATCCATACACATTCGAAGTGTGTCATCAATCTTGGGGACAACAATTACCGGAACGGCACAAGGAGAGAGGCTTTCACGAACATACCCTTTTTGTAGAAGATCATGAATTTGATGTTCGATTTCCTTCATCTCATTCGGATTTGTGCGGTACGCGGCACGGTTTGGAAGGGGTGCGCCCGGGATGAGGTCAATCCGATGCTCAATGCCGCGTAGAGGTGGTAGTCCATGTGGGAGTTCGTCCGGAAAGACATCTTGGAATTCCTTCAAAAGAGACAACAAAGGAGAAGGAATCGTGGAATGATCATTAGTAGTTAGAACGGTGCCCTTGCATATGAGCACAAAGTGCAAGGTGGATGGGTTGTGGTGTAAATCCCTCATCTCACTTTTGGTGGCAATCAAGGCGTGGGTGATTTTATTGCTCATGTATGGCTTGTGGCGCTCACTTTCTTTGTTGTGGCTAGGTCGCTCATCGCTCATCTCACTTGGAAGGGAAGCTTGTTGGACCCTCGCTAAAGCCTTTGCATTGTCCGCAATAATTTGGCTAGGAGTCATTGGGCGAAGCGTGAAGGTCTTGTCGTCTTCCTTGAAGGTGTAAGCATTTGTATATCCATTGTGTATAGCCTTCTTGTCAAATTGCCAAGGGCGGCCAAGAAGTACGTGACACACCGTCATGGGAACAACATCACACTCCACCGTGTCTTCAAAAGCTCCAATCTTGAATGTAACGGAGACGATGTGTTCAATCTTGACATTGCCATTGTCGCTTAACCATTGCACATGGTATGGGTGAGCATGCTTGCGTAGTTGGATATTGAGCTTGGAACATAACTCGATGCTTGCAAGGTTGTGGCAACTTCCTCCATCAATGATCACCTTGATTGACTTTCCATGAATGCTGGCTTTTGTTTGGAAGATGTTGCATCGTTGGTCTTCTAAGTCTTGGGATTGAGTGGTCAACATGATGAGGACATCCCATCTATTGATACACCCGCTGCACCTACAGCGGAACACATACAAGGACCCATCACTCGAGCTCGTGCCAAGCAACTTAACTATCAGGTACTTTCGTTTCTTGGAACTCTTTCTCACATACATGAAAATATGATGCTGCCTAAATCAGATATGTTTGTTACTCTTAGGAATGATGGACCTAGCATGGATGAGAGGGACAAGCATTGGAGCATGATCGTGCATGGAGATGGCAGCAAGCGTTTGAGGATTGAAGAAGATGCCACGAGTGGAGATTTCAGAACTTTGAAGCCACCATAATGAGGGATGAAGACTTGGACGAAATATACAAAGAGCTACTTCATAATTTCGTCCATAGATACATATGGTGCTGCGTCACTTTTATTTTTGGGCCAGGCCCATGTAATTTTCGCAGCAAATAAGACAGCCACTTTTAGGAGTCCGAATTTGAGGAGAAAAGGCCTGTTAGGGCTCCGTTCGACCACCCTACCCAAGGCTGGTCGCACCCCTACCTTTTCCTCCTCAAATACCCCCCGTAGCCGTCATTAGAACTCGGATTTTGTTTAGACTAAAAGTTAGCCATTGCTGCAACTACGAGCTCGACTTTTGAGGCCAATCGCCCAGAAGAAGACCGCCTATTCGGAATCCCACCTTTTGAATAAAGCATACATCTTTCATCCGCAATATCTTGATTGTTGTATTAGTTCTTACTTGTTCTCGATTTCAGGTAGGAATTAAGACCCTCGCTGGTCAGGCTGATCGTGCTTCCGCAAGATCAGTAACTCCCGGAGATTGTCCTAGTGATTGCATTGGCGCACGAGCTTCGCACGTGTAGTCGGATCGTCAAGCACGAACTCCACCCACCAAATCGCCATATCAAGATCTCATCGAAAGATCGGACACCTTTGCCCTATCAAGTGGTATCAGATTTCAGGTTGCTCGGTGAGATTTACTGTTTTCGTAGTTTAGATTGCATCTGTGTTCATACCTATAAACCACGAAAAAGCCAAAAATACAGTTAGGGTTTAGATCATCTCGTCCCATAAACCATCCGAGCCTTTGCATTGTCTTTTCAGTTTGCATCGTTGAATTTGTGTCTGCATCCGCGTGTCGAGTTGCTGGTCTTAGTGTCTGTTCCTTTAGAGTTTCGAGTTCGGATCACCATAGTCCCGCCGCCGCCGCACGCTTGCAGCACCGCTCCACCATATCCTTCCACCACCACGCCATGTACTTCCGCCACCGCCTTCACATAAGCTTTTGTTCATTCTTCCCAATTTCCTCCGTGCCTTTTTCCAGAGTCCGTGAGTAGGTTTCGGTCGCCAGTCCAGAGGAAGAAGAAGAGCAAAAAAAAAAAAAAGTCAACTCCGCATCCAAGTCGGATTTTGACCGCTGGCTACTAGTGCAGTCCGAATTCAGTCTGAATTTTGACAGTTCCGTCAGTTTTTTGACGGTTTTCGACAGCAAACTTCAACTGGCCATAACTTTTGCATACGAACTCCGTTTTCGACGTGCGAGTACTCAAAATGTTGCTATCGAAAAGATCTATGTGACCACGTCGTTGTGCGACACTCAGAACTCCCAAAAAAGGCCGGGAAGGCCGAGTTTTTGCCCTCCAAAGTTTCAGACCTGACAATTCCTGCAGATCTTCACATATATTTTGCTTTTGAGCTGTTCCTTTCTGCTTGTTGCGCCACACCGTGACTTTCTTAGTGTTCTCGGCTCGCGTCTCTAGCACGGTATAGCCTAGGACCAGCACAGTACTGCGGTTGAGCATTCTTTCAGCTTTGCATTGCTGTTTTGATACTTGCTATTTTTTGCTACCATATAAGCCATCCTACAGCTCCACATATTTCTGCACGTGCTTTGTATCGACACCTGGTAATCGCTTGTGCAATTTTGGGAGTCGCTGTTCTTTGCTGGTTGCATATCACCTTCCTCCTGTTGGGTAAGAACTTGTAAGAGCTTTGTATACCGCTTGACGGATTACGCGTGATTCCACCATATTCCGTAGTGCATAGGTATATATATTTGTGCTTGCTTCCACGCTAACCATGACAGGAACCACGAAGGATGATGTTGATCCAGAGAAGATGACTAGTGCAGAGTTGCATGCCCACTTCACTCGGCTGTTTGTGGGGCGTGCACAAGATGTGGACACACGCTTGGGTGATGTTGATTCCAAGCTTTCTGATGCGATGGACAAGATCGCTGGCCTTGAGGCATCCTTCAACACCAAGCTCGACGCCAAGTTCCAGGAAGTCCTGGCTCGTTTACCAGCCCAGCCACAGCCGGCCGTTCCTCTTACAGCTGCGGCAGCTGCTGCGGCCGCTACGGAGGCGGCCACCCAGGATGGATATGCTGCTGACGAGGGGGAAAACGAGTTTGAAGATGAAAATGAGCTCGAGGAGGACGAGGTCCAACAACCTGCACCTGGCCGTCCGCGGCAATACAACCGCAACGCTCGTCCACCTCCGCGTCCGGTACGTGATGATGAACATGTGGCCAAACTGAAATTAAATATTCCACCATTTGAGGGTAGATATAATCCTAATGCATATCTCACTTGGGAATTAGAAGTAGAGCAACGTTTTGCATGTTTACGCTACCCTGAGCATTTGCGTGTTAGTGCTGCTACATGTGAATTTACAGATTTTGCTTCTATCTGGTGGTCTGAACATTGTAGAGTCAATCATGCTAATGTTCCTGCTACTTGGCTTGGTCTAAAACATGCCATGCGTACTCGCTTTGTACCCCCACATTATCAACGGGACTTGCTTAAGAAATTAACTCGTTTAGAACAAGGCAAAAATTATGTACAAGAGTATTATCAAGAGTTACAAACAGGCATGATTCGTTGTGGTATTGTAGAGGATAATGAAGCTATGCTTGCACGTTTCTTTGGTGGTTTAAATAAGGAGATTCAGCATATTTTAGACTATAAGGAGTACAACACTATTACTCGTTTATTTCACCTTGCTTGCAAAGCTGAACTTGAAGTGCAGGATCGTCAACCATCGTGGAGAAGAGCTAATAATTCCGCAGGTCGTACTTCTTCATGGTCTGCGCGGCCATCAGCTCCACCTTCTCGTGGGGATGTACCAGGTCCTTCCACCTCCAGGTATACCACGCCGACGTCAAGAACGCCACCTGCTCCTGCTCCATCACCATCTGCTGGTCCGACACAGAGTTCTTCTTCCATGGCCTCCACGGGGAAGACTCGCGACATTCAATGTCGCAAATGTTTTGGGTTCGGTCACATCGAAAAAGAATGCAGAACCAAACGTGTGATGGTGGTGCTTCAAGATGGCGAATATGACTCTGCGAGTGATTTTGATGATGATACATTGGCACTTATTGCTGCACGTGATGGTGCCAATTCTGATTCTGACAAGGAGATGGAGGTAATGGGAGCTGAAACTGCTGATCAATACAAGAGTTTAGTTGCACAGCGTGTCTTGAGTGTGCAATTGAGCAAAGCTGAGCATGATCAACGCCACAACTTGTTTCAAACAAGAGGTGTTGTTAAGGAGAGAGCTATCCGGATCATCATTGATGGAGGGAGTTGTAACAATCTGGCTAGTATTGACATGGTGGAGAAGCTTGCTCTACCCACACGACAACGACCTCATCCTTATTACATTCAATGGTTTGAGAGCTCCCGTAAGCTCAAGGTAACAAGAACTGCACGCGTGCATTTTACTATTGGTACTTATTCAGATTTTGTTGATTGTGATGTTGTACCTATGCAAGCTTGTTCTTTGTTACTTGGTAGACCATGGCAATTTGATAGAGAATCTGTACATAATGGTAAAACTAATCAGTATTCTCTTACACATGCTGGCAAGAAAATTGGACTTAAACCCATGACTCCGGAACAAATTTTGAAAGATGATCTTGCTAGAGCTAGTCGATTAAAAATGAGGACAAACATAAGAGTGAGAATCAGATTATTGCTGCAGATTTTGTACCCCCTAAGCATTCTTCTAAATCTGATTCTAACCATGCTACTGAAATTCGTTTGAAGAATCCTTGTTTACTTGCTAGCAAATCTGATCTTGCTGAAATTGATGTCACTATTACTCCATGTTATGCCATTGTTTGCAAAGAAGTTCTGTTTTCATTTGAGGATATGCCTCCTTCTTTGCCACCTGCGGTTGCTAACCTTTTGCAGGAATACATGGACATTTTTCCACAAGATGTTCCACCTGGGCTTCCACCTATTCGTGGGATAGAACACCAAATTGATTTGATTCCAGGAGCCTCACTGCCCAACCGTGCGCCATATCGCACCAATCCTGCAGAAACAAAAGAGATACAACGACAAATCCAGAGTTTATTGGACAAAGGTTATATTCGTGAGTCTCTTAGTCCATGCGCTGTTCCTATTATTTTAGTACCTAAGAAAGATGGTTCTTCGCGCATGTGTAATGATTGTCGAGCTATTAATAATATTACCATTCGATATCGTCACCCTATGCCTCATTTGGATGACATGCTAGATGAGTTGAGTGGTTCTATTATGTTCTCTAAAGTTGATTTGCGTAGTGGTTACCACCAAATTCGTATGCAATTAGGAGATGAATGGAAAACAGCTTTTAAAACTAAGTTCGGTTTATATGAGTGGTTAGTAATGCCGTTTGGTTTAACTAATGCACCTAGTACCTTTATGAGACTGATGAACGAAGTTTTACGTGCTTTTATTGGTCGTTTTGTGGTGGTATATTTTGATGACATTCTCATATATAGCAAATCTCTAGAGGACCATTTGGATCATTTACGTGCTGTTTTCAATGCTTTACGTGATGCACGTTTGTATGGTAATCTTGAGAAGTGCACCTTCTGCACAAATAGAGTTGCTTTTCTTGGTTATGTTGTTACAGAACAGGGAATTGAAGTTGATCCAGCCAAGATTGAAGCTATTGAGAATTGGCCACAGCCCAAGACGGTCACACAAGTAAGGAGTTTTCTTGGTCTTGCTGGGTTTTATAGGTGCTTTGTCAAAGATTTTGGTTCTATTGCTGCGCCATTGAATGAGCTCACAAAGAAGGATGTGCCCTTTGTTTGGGGCGATGCACAACAAGAGGCCTTCATGATACTGAAAGATAAGTTAACACATGCTCCATTACTCCAACTTCCTGATTTTAATAAGACTTTTGAACTTGAATGTGATGCTAGTGGCATTGGTTTGGGAGGTGTGTTATTACAAGAGGGCAAACCTGTAGCATATTTTAGTGAAAAATTGAGTGGGCCTAGTCTGAACTATTCTACTTATGATAAAGAATTATATGCGCTGGTTCGAACATTAGAAACTTGGCAACATTATTTATGGCCTAAAGAATTTGTTATACATTCTGATCATGAATCTTTGAAGCATATTCGTAGTCAAGCAAAACTGAATCGTCGACATGCAAAGTGGGTTGAATTTATTGAGTCTTTTCCTTATGTTATCAAACACAAAAAGGGTAAAGATAATGTTATTGATGATGCTTTGTCGCGCCGCTATACTATGCTCTCTCAGCTTGACTTCAAAAATTTTGGGTTGGAAACTATCAAGGAACAATACTTGCATGATGCTGAATTTAAAGATGTGTTGCAGAATTGTAAGGATGGTAGAACATGGAACAAATTCGTCCTTAATGATGGATTTGTGTTCCGTGCTAACAAACTATGCATCCCAGATGGTTCCGTTCGTCTTTTGTTGTTACAGGAGGCGCATGGAGGAGGATTAATGGGACACTTTGGTGTCAAGAAGACGGAGGATGTTCTTGCTGCACACTTCTTTTGGCCACGCATGCGGCGAGATGTTGAGAGATTTGTGGCACGCTGCACTACTTGTCAAAAAGCTAAGTCTCGCCTTAATCCACATGGTTTATATATGCCTCTTCCTGTTCCTAGTGTTCCTTGGGAGGATATTTCGATGGATTTTGTTTTGGGATTACCTCGTACACAGAAGGGGAGGGATAGTATTTTTGTTGTTGTGGATCGGTTTTCTAAGATGGCACACTTTATTCCTTGTCACAAGACCGATGATGCTGCGCACATTGCTGATTTGTTCTTTCGTGATATCGTTCGTTTGCATGGTGTGCCAAATACTATTGTTTCTGATCGTGATACTAAATTTCTTAGCCACTTTTGGAGATGTTTATGGGCTAAGTTGGGGACTAAGTTGCTATTTAGTACTACATGTCATCCCCAAACTGATGGACAAACTGAAGTAGTTAATAGAACTTTATCTACCATGTTGCGGGCTGTTTTAAAGAAGAACTTAAAATTGTGGGAAGAGTGTTTAGCTCATATTGAATTTGCTTATAATCGTTCGCTGCATTCTACCACAAAGATGAGCCCTTTTCAGATTGTCTATGGTTTTGTTCCACGTGCACCTATTGATTTGTTGCCTTTACCATCTTCAGTGCACAATAATTTTGATGCTACACAGCGTGCTGAATTGATTTTGAAATTGCATGCAACTACTAAAGACAATATAGAACGCATGAATGTTAAGTATAAAGTTGCTGGGGATAGAGGACGAAAGCATGTTGTGTTTGAGGTTGGTGATCTTGTTTGGTTGCATTTGCGCAAAGATCGTTTTCCTGATTTGCGCAAGTCTAAGTTAATGCCACGTGCTGATGGTCCTTTTAAGGTGATAGAGAAAATCAATGATAATGCATATAAACTTGAGCTTCCTGCAGATTTTGGTACGGTAAGTCCTACATTTAACATTGCAGATTTAAAACCTTACTTCGGTGAAGAAGATGAGGTTGCGTCGAGGACGACTTCAATTCAAGAAGGGGAGCATGATGAGGACATCCCATCTATTGATACACCCGCTGCACCTACAGCGGAACACATACAAGGACCCATCACTCGAGCTCGTGCCAAGCAACTTAACTATCAGGTACTTTCGTTTCTTGGAACTCTTTCTCACATACATGAGAATATGATGCTGCCTAAATCAGATATGTTTGTTACTCTTAGGAATGATGGACCTAGCATGGATGAGAGGGACAAGCATTGGAGCATGATCGTGCATGGAGATGGCAGCAAGCGTTTGAGGATTGAAGAAGATGCCACGAGTGGAGATTTCAGAACTTTGAAGCCACCATAATGAGGGATGAAGACTTGGACGAAATATACAAAGAGCTACTTCATAATTTCGTCCATAGATACATATGGTGCTGCGTCACTTTTATTTTTGGGCCAGGCCCATGTAATTTTTGCAGCAAATAAGACAGCCACTTTTAGGAGTCCGAATTTGAGGAGAAAAGGCCTGTTAGGGCTCCGTTCGACCACCCTACCCAAGGCTGGTCGCACCCCTACCTTTTCCTCCTCAAATACCCCCCGTAGCCGTCATTAGAACTCGGATTTTGTTTAGACTAAAAGTTAGCCATTGCTGCAACTACGAGCTCGACTTTTGAGGCCAATCGCCCAGAAGAAGACCGCCTATTCGGAATCCCACCTTTTGAATAAAGCATACATCTTTCATCCGCAATATCTTGATTGTTGTATTAGTTCTTACTTGTTCTCGATTTCAGGTAGGAATTAAGACCCTCGCTGCTCAGGCTGATCGTGCTTCCGCAAGATCAGTAACTCCCGGAGATTGTCCTAGTGATTGCATTGGCGCACGAGCTTCGCACGTGTAGTCGGATCGTCAAGCACGAACTCCACCCACCAAATCGACATATCAAGATCTCATCGAAAGATCGGACACCTTTGCCCTATCAAGTGGTATCAGATTTCAGGTTGCTCGGTGAGATTTACTGTTTTCGTAGTTTAGATTGCATCTGTGTTCATACCTATAAACCACGAAAAAGCCAAAAATACAGTTAGGGTTTAGATCATCTCATCCCATAAACCATCCGAGCCTTTGCATTGTCTTTTCAGTTTGCATCGTTGAATTTGTGTCTGCATCCGCGTGTCGAGTTGCTGGTCTTAGTCGGATCGTCAAGCACGAACTCCACCCACCAAATCGACATATCAAGATCTCATCGAAAGATCGGACACCTTTGCCCTATCACAACACCTTTGTGACGACAAGTGATGGGCTAGTGTCATGAGTGCATAGCACATGTTCCTCTTCATCACCCATGTCATCCGCTTCCATGGCAACGACCGCTTGGACAAAGGCTTCATACTCATCTTCATCATAGTAGTCAATGGTTCCATTGTCTTTGGTGATCATCACCCTAGTGTTTTTGCACTCGAATGACTTGTGTCCTTGAACGCCACACTTGAAGCAAGTTACTTTGAGTGGTGTCGATGATGCTTTGGAGGAGGTGGTTGTAGTAGGTGCGGGAGCTTGAGTTGTTGGTTGCGGTGCTTTGGAGAAAGACTTGGACGAAGATGCAAACGACGGCTTGGGTGTCGTTGGTGTGCTTGCCAAAGGGGTACGGGAGGCAAAGAAGCCCTTGGTGCACTCATACTTGGCTTCTTCTTGGAGTTGGCACTCGGCTTGAGTCGCTTTGTGTACAAGGTCCCACAAGGCAGAGTAAGGTAGGAACTCCACAATGCGCTTGATGGGAAATTTCAATCCATTGAAGAAACGTGCCATTGTTTGTTCTTCTTTCTCCTCCAACTTGAGGCGCATCATAGTTAATTCCATTTCCTTGAAGTATTCTTCCACGGACTTGGTGCCTTGTGTTAGCTTTTGAAGCTTGTTGAAGAGATCACGGTTGTAATGGTCCGGTATGAAGCGGGTGTGCATTTCAAGCTTCATTTCTTCCCAAGTTGCAATTGGTTCTCGAAGGTTTTCTTCATGTCCGGACGTCACTTGCTTCCACCAAATATTGGCATAGCATTCAAACTCAAGGGAATCCATGACAACTTTCTTCTCTTCGGAGTAGTTGTGCATCCGGAAGATCTTGTCAACTTTGATGACCCATGATAGATAGGCGTCAGCGTCATCGTCACCCGTGAACTTGGGTATGGTGAACTTGAGTTTGCCAAACTTGTCGTCCGCATCATGTGGGCGGCGAGGAGGTCTTGCATCATCATCATGTTGGTGGTGAGGCGGTCTTGCATCCTCATCAAATGGTCGACGTGGAGGTCTTGCATTAGCGTGTAGGTCTTGGTCATGATGTCGATGGTGTGGATGGAATTGCGGTTCCTCATCATGGTGTGGATGGTGTCAGCGATGTTGCAACTATCTTCACTTAACGCCCCGTGGTGATCATGTAGATGGTGAAACTCATGGCGGTGGTGGTGGTCATGGTGCCGGCGTCCATCTTGATCGTGGAGAATGGGACGATGACCATCATGGTCATGTGGGAGATGGTGTCGTCCATCTTGTTGTGGAGGTTGGCCGACGTGCCCGGTGGCTTGGGGATGATGTGGTTGGTCCACATGGAGAAGTTGTCATTCTTGATTGATAATAGGTGGGACGTCATGTTGAGCTTGACCTTGAGGAGGATGCTCCGCTTTGGGCCGATCTTGATTGACCAAGGGTGGACCTCCTTGGTGTGCTTGGCCTTGGGGTGGGTGGTCCACTTGGTGACGCTCTTGATTCACCACACATGGTGCATCATGTTGTGTAGCTTGATGAAGATGTTCATGATGGCCTTGTGTGTCGTTGTCGTGGCGTTGTGGACCATGAGCACCATGCTTGTGAGGTTGAGGCCGAGGTTGTTGGGGACGCGCATGGTCATCCACATGGGTGGAGCGGGAAGAAGATGATCTTGATGAATGCGACCTTGAGCGGTGACGTTGATGTTGTAGGAGTTGGCCTAACATTGTGGTGAGGTCGTCGAACCGTTGGTCGATGGCGATCTTGTTGGCGGAGTTCCTCTTGTCGGAGGCTTATAGGTGCTCATTGGTGGTGAGTAGATGGTTCTCGTTGGCGAGCATGCGATCGTCAAGTCATAGGAGTGTGGCATTGATGTCACCAAACTTTGAGTCATTGGTAGCTTGGAAGTCGTCGAGTCTCTCAGCCCAAAACTCCTCAACTTGCTCTGAGGTGTCGTGATTTTTGTCTTGCCTAGGCATGCTCACAAAGGAAGAGAAAGTGGTTGCAAGGTAAGTGGGTTAGAGGAAAACACACTTGAAACACATCCCGTAAAAACTATTGAATTGATGAAAACACCCAAGGACAACCGTTGTGCACAAGTTAGAACACACGCAAAAGGCTATCTATTGGATGGGAAGGAAAGGTGGCAATGCCAAACGAAAAGATCAAAAGAAGAGTGTATTGTCAAATGTGGAGGTGATGCAAAAATTTCAAAAGTCAAAAGGGCTATCAAAAAGAACACACACGTGGAGATAGATGGGGTTAGTGCGACGGACAAAAAGAGCACAACAAAAATGGTCCTAACGAAGACTATGCTCAATGTCGCACTAACACTCGAGAGACCGTGGCTTGGTTGCAAAAAGGAGAAGCACCGAGATTCGCACACTTGCCTCTCTTCTCACTCTCTCTTTTGCTTACAAGCTTGTGGACTCTTTTGTATTTGTGGACTATGGATGGCACACACACACACACACTATTTGTTTCTTCTCTTTGTTTCTCTATGTGTTTGTGATTGGAAGTATTTCTTTTCTCTTGCTCTTGGTCCACTTCAAAACTTGGAAGAGCTTGGTATAGACACACACTCTCACAATGCGGGGTCAAGTGTACAATGCTTTGCAACTCTAGGAAAGCCACTCTCAAAGGACAAGGTCACCAAAGAAAAGAGGCTTGCAAAGAAGGAGAAATTCTACGAGTACCAATTTAGGCCGGCTTTAGCCGGTGGCTGGCTTTAGCCGGTGGCTGGCTTTAGCCGGTGTGCTGACCGGCTTTAGCCGGTTTGGTGTTTTTCGAGAAATTTGGACAGACCGGCTATTTGCTGCACAGACCGGCTTTAGCCGGATCGGGCATTTTCGCGAGCAGTTCATCTTTGGTGGTGGAAATTGGGCACGAAAATCCTCAAATCCGGAAGAATTAGGCTAAGGGAATGCAAAGGAAGGTAGATCAGCACTTGAGACACGAAATCCTTGGATCAAAACCACAAAAAACTCAACAAATCTTGAGATCAAAATTCGAGGCAATTTTGGGGCTATTTTTTGTATTTTCGAAATTTATGGTGGAAATCACAAACAAGAGTAAATCTGTGGCAACCAAAAGCTGCTGATACCATATGATGTGGGGTGACCCTTTGGGTGTGGCCCGATCTTCACGGATTCACGAGATTTATGGCAGGGAATGAGGATGAACACGAAGAACACGATGAACATGATGAACACGAAGAACAAATCGAAGGCAAACACACATACACAAGATACACACCGGTTGTCCTCGTTGGCCCGATTCACCAACTTAATAGAATCACAAGGAAGAGACTCTAAGAGTAGAATTCCTTGTGAGAGATTGATTTGCTAGGGATAGAATTCCACTTGGGGAAAAGACCAGACCAATGGATAGAATTACACTCACAAGTATGCAAGAGATCCAGTACAAGGTAGAATTCCCCAAATAGAAGAGACCCCAAACAAAGAGGGATAATGGTTTACTCTAGATGTAAGATCTAGTAGCAAGGCCCCCTAAGGGAGGAGGCATGAAGCCATGTCTTATCTTAATTCTTATCTAAGTCTAGAGTGGGGGAAAGAGAGCCATATAAATAGGCAGCCACGACCTGGGGGCAATTTGGTAAATTAGGGAAGATTACATGGGTGGCTTCAAGGCCAAAGACGCGTTGACTCGGCCAGACCGGCTTTAGCCGGTGTTAAGTCCGGCTTTAGCCGGTGTGGCCGGCTATAGCCGGTGCTAGGGCCGGCTTAAGGCGGTGGCCGGCTATAGCCGATGTTGGGGCCAGCTTTAGCCGGTCCGTCGCTTGCTCCGACTTCTTCTTCCGGCGTTTCCATGCTTCCTCTTCGTGTTCCTCATCCTTGGTCGCCTCTCCATGTGGTTCGTAACGGACTGCACAAATGATGTTGCCATGAGGTAGCGAACCATTCAACGTATGTTCTAGATCAAGTGTGTTTAGGAGCAAATTCACCTTATCATGGAGGGCTTTAGCTCGAGCTCTTGTCATTGGCCCTTGCAGGGGACTTGGCGGTCTTGAGGCGGAGGTGTCCGAAGGCCACCCCACATCAGAAGGAGTCGTCGATGTAGTGTTCCTTGTCCACCTTGCTCTTGTAGTTGAAGTTGTCGCCCATGCCCTCCATGCTTGAGTAGTAGTCGATGTCGCTCATCATGGAGTCACCATTATGGCATGAGATGTCATAGTCGGTGTAGTCCTCCATGATCTCTCCATCATAGCTTCTGTCGCCCCTAGACATTGCTCACACAAGGCAATATATATATGTAGAAGTGGTGGGGGTTAGAAAACTACAATTGGAACACTTCCCGTAGAAACTATTGAAAGGATGAAATACCGAAGGACAACCGTGGTGCACAAGTTACAACACACGCAAAAAGGTTATATAGTGGATGGGTAAGAAATGTGGAAAAGCCAAATGAAATGATCAAAAGAAAAGTCTATTGTCAAATGTGGGTAAAATCCAAAGGCAAATGTCAAGAACAATGGTCTACGTCAAGGAAACACGGAAACACACACAAAAATATATAATGGGGTTAGCGTGACCAAGGAGGTGAGCAAGAAACAAAATGGTCCTAACAAAGACTATTAGCTCGGTGTCTCGCCAACGCAAGAGAGAGCGTAGCTTGGTTGCATAAGAAAGAAGCAACAAGATTTGCACAAGATGCCACTCTTCTCTTTTCTCTCTTTGTGCTTACAAGCTTTGAACTCCTTTGTATGGTTGGAACACATTCTCTTTTTGGTATTTTTTGTTTCTATGCTTAAAAGCTTATTTGCTATCTATGTATGTCACACAACGGCAATTTCTTCTTTTGTGTATCTTTATCACCGAGCTTGCTTCGGAGCTTTGCTCAACTTACACACACACACAAACCCTCTCACGGTCGTGACACTTGTGTAATGCTTCACAACACTCGAAAAGCCACTCTCAATAGGATAGGTACACAAAGGGAGTAAAGGGATTGGCGGTATCAAAACACTGGACTTGCGGTGATGTCGATGAAGGTGGAGTCAAAAGACTAGTCGAAGTTGCGGGGTGCCGATGCCGTCGTCGCGATGTTGATGTAGGCGCGGTATTATTTGGCATGAACAAGGCACGCAAAAACCAAAATCCGAACACACTCGTCAATGCCCAAAAATTTGGGGCAAAAAGGACTCACAAAAGTTATCAAAATTTGTGTCAAGATAACGCCGGATTTTGTGTCAAAGGGTCAAATGGATGTCACAAGGGGTAATATGGTGTTAAAACGGGGACAAATTGGTGTCAAAAGAGGTGTCAAAAGTAGAACGGGCCGAAGTAGGCCGACTTTAACCGGTTTGTAGGCCGGCTATTTCCGGTCGGTGGAGTGCGCTGTGGAGTGGCGAGCTGGGGCGGGGTGGTCAGCGGAGCAGGGCGGGGTGGTCAGCAGAGGCCGGCGCGTGGCTGAGGAGGCGCGCTGGACGGCGAGCAATGGTCGGGCTGGGGCGGGCGCGTGGCGGAGGCGGAGCAAAGCTTGGGCGCGGGGCGTCGTGTTGGCAAGCGGGCGGTGGGTGTGCTGGGGAGGTTGGCAAGCGGGAGCGGGCGGCAGTGGCTTGGTGCGGCTGGTGGGCCAGCAAGTGCGGGCGCGCGTTGCGGCGCGGGAGCTGGCGCGTTGCTGCGCGTAGGCGCGTGGGGCAGTGCTGGGAGCTGGCTGGGCGTGGGCGGGCTTCATGGAGCAGCGCTGCGCAGGTCCTGGTGCGGAGCAAGATCAAGAGCGAGGCGGAGGTGGAGGCGTTGACCAGGGGATGGCCGGCTTTTGCCAGTTCGGAACTTTTCGAGAACTGTTTTTCTCGGTCGGTCCGGCTATTTCCGGTGTGCAGAACGGCTTTAGCCGGTTCGAGATGCTGTTCGAGAAATTCGACGATTTGGGCAGAAATTTGTATGGAAAATTGTTGATTTCGAGAAAAATAAGGGGAATTGGGGCAAGAAAATTTGTGGCAATGTAGATCAACACCCAAGACATCAAAACTACGGATCAAAACCACAAAAAACTCAACAAATCTATGGATCAAAGCCAGTTGTTCTTGTTAGTGACAAGCCGGTTGAAGTTAAGCCTCATATTGATGAAGGGACGGATATGTCAGCATGTATTCCATGTGTTCCACTTCCAGTTCGTGTTGACATGGGTGTTCAGACCGATGACGGTGGTGCTGATTGTGTTCCGGTACATACGGTGCCACGGGTAGTCAGCCACAGTTTTGTTAGAACACCTCGAAGACGTTTTGTTGGAGCAGCAGTGCGTGTGCATACAGGCAAAGATGGACGTGTTCGTCAGTTGTGTGGCCCGGGCATTGCTACTTTGCAGGGTCGTGCTAAGCAGGTTCATGTTCAGCAACGCAAGGTTCCAGCAAGGACTGAGAAGAAGAAGGTGGAGGCGCCTAAGTACAAGTTCATTTGGCGACAAAAAGAGGTGCAACCACCCAGGGCTGTATCAAGTCGAGCAGGCCAAGAGGGAGGGTGTGGTGAGGAAGGCAAGCAAGACTTGAAGATGGTGAATATGCATGGTGCTATTGTTGATATTCCGCCACCCTTTCGAGCAGACCCTAACGCGTTGGGGACAATGCTTTTTGAAGGGGGGAGGATGATATGGGCACGAAGGAGGAGGTGAAGCCCAATTTCAGGACTCCACCAAGATGAGGGAAGCTCATTGCAGATTGGCACGCCAGGACGACCTACGATATGAGATAATTTAGTCTAAGGTTGTGTCAGCAATTTATATTCATGCTTATGTTATTTCGTAGCTAGGTCAAGTTGTGGGCCACTTAGGGTTATTTGTGTTTTGGGTTTGGGCCTGTCCAAGCCCAACAGTTTTCTGGCCATCTATATAAGGATGCCAGCAGTCTAGGGTTTAGGGGAGTTCAGTTGTTTAGTCAAAAACTATCGTGTGCTCCACCATGTATCATCCCTCCAGGGAAATGGCGCTGCCGTGTTGTCTAATAAAGATTGCTATGAGGGTTCTTGTGTTCATCAAGGATTATCAGGCTCAGGTTTGAGGCGTGGTGATCTTCATCACGTTGCTTGCTGGATTCGTTCCTCTTCTTCAGGTGACGTTCTTCGCGTTATTGGAAGATTTCTATCTGGTTGACTCGCTGTGAAAGATCGGGACAAAACTCATAGGATCACTGGCGTGATCCTTATCACTTCTAAGGGGCGGCCTCTCCTCCTTTTATAGCGTCGAGGTCCTCCTTCCCCTTATCATCTTGGGGAAGGGATTGCCACAAACGGCCAAGGAGAGAGGACAGCTGTTTATCTTTGGTCTTCGGTGGACGTAGTCTTCGTAGAGTATTGGCGCCGGTCGACAGGAGTGGGGGGAGGAGGCTGACGTCCTCCTCTGGCGCCCTGCACCGTCCACCCTATTTTTAGGGGGGTGGTCAACAACCACTGTGCAGCTTTATGCAGGCACGGCAGAGGCTGGTCTCCCCCCTGTCGGGGTAGCGTCGATGGTATGCTGTCTTCTGTCCTTATCTTCTTGCTTAGCACAGAAACGTACCGAGCTGATGTGGATGTGGTCCATCCCCTCACGAGGAATAGCTCGCGAGGAGGTCTTCTAGTTCTTCATAGTTTTAGTCGCCATTCTCCTCATGAAGGTCTTCTTTGTTAGGCTTCGGCCGTCGGTCTACCCCTGGGCTGAAGTTGGGCCGTTGTAGGAGCCCAAGAGCAGGTGGACCGGGATACCCCGGTATGCAAAACACCAACAAAACCAGACATACCATATTATGTCTATAGATTGACCAATGAGATGGTCAACCCTGAAAATAGTGCAATGGTAAATAGATTTGCATATTCAATAAACTTTTTATTCTACCAAGTAGAAACACACAAAAAACATGTTGTGATACCTTCAAATTCATATTTTGCAGAACTTTAACAAGGCTTATACTATAGCCCACCTTAGGATTTTCATTGGAGATGGGATGTACATCCCAATAACTATACCAACATCGCGTGATTACATCGGAGAGCGGCCAAGGATGCAAATAGATGAAGACAGTTGTGCATCAGTAACAACCGGATGGTCAAAAATAGTCCGCTATGCAAAACTGAAAGAAGATGACGTATGCATGTTTTGCTTCTACAATGGAGGCCGTGGGATGGGTTGCTTCTTGAAAAATCTAGAGAAGTAGTTTACTTATGTAATGAATATTATCCTGTAAGAAATCCAAGATTATGTGACGTGACTTGTTATGAACAAATGCTATTTGATCAATAAGATATTATGTGCATTCTTAATTCTGCTGTTTATGGTTCAAAATTAGCATCTAAAAAAATTTCATGCTTCAGATGGATATACTTTGTTTTCAGAAAATGATAGAAGTTCACTTAGTATAACGTCCAAGTTCAAATCAAGGTTGACTTGTAAAATGACCTACCAAAAAGAGCAAGCTTTAATCTGGCAGTTCTCTTTGAACTCATTGTATATATATATTCAGAAAATCTTAGCAGAGGAGTACGCTTTAACTCAGCAACTATTCAAGAAGTTCACTTGAAACTACCAGAACGTTTAGACATAAATTATGTTCAAAGTTAACCACGTGTTAAATATAGAAATCGAATTTGTGAAAGGAGAAAAAATAGTTCACATAAAAAAGACAACAAGAAGTCCACTTTTCATCTTAAAGTATTTTATGTTTTTATAAAATTCATGCACATAGATGTATGAAAAGAAAAAAAGAAATTCACAAACTTGTATATATCTCCATAAATGTTTCCTAAAAGCATCCTTATAGCAGTTCACAAAAAAATATTCCCTATTGGTTCACATGTGTAATTGTAAGGAAGTCCACTTTGCAATTACAAATAAAAAAGTTTAGATGTTGGGATAGAAGATCCCTAGACTCAAAAAGTCCTTCTTCTTCTGTGCACCATGTCACCGCCACCCACCATGCCCATTCCCCTCCCTCCCCCATACAGTAACCGCCCTCACCCCCTCACCCACAAAAACAACCGCCCCCGCCCCGCCCACCACGCCCACCCCTTCCCTTCACAAACTGCAGAGAGGAGAGATTTGAGAACCGCTTCCCACAAATCTGAAAACATCTGCACCCCCAATCACCTTCGTTCCAATCCCCCCTACCACATAGAAAGAACACACATCCTTTCCGAAAACTCCAAGAGAAATGGAGATGCTAGAAGGATCGAGGAACAGGAAGGTCCATAGTTGCTTCAGCCAGTCGGTGGGCTGGAGCAATCTGCACAGCGGGCCAGTTGGGAAAATCAGAAAGAATACTGATATCCTGAGTACATCTCGCCTCGCTAGAGGCGTGCAGGGAATGCGTAGGACGATTTGCGAGGACCCTGCACTCCCATTTGGTACGCCAAGCCTGCTTCACTCTGACCCAGAAGTTTGGCCCGATGAAAGAGATGACAAGGTTAGTATCTACAATGTGCAAAAACATAAAGTGATAAATCTATGTGGATTCGGGGTAAATATCGTTTACCCTCATTTACCCGTAAATGAAAAATTCATATGTGATGCATATAAAAACAAACAGACAATAAAATAAATACAATCTCGGTTTTCTATGCATATATATAGTTTGTCAGCACAAATTTGGAATGAAAATATTAGAAAGTCCACACCTAGATTGAGTTATTTCATCAAATTGGTGCTAAAATTTTGAAAACTGCAGGGCATAGATGTATTGATGATGCCGATAGATAGACCAATAGTGGAAGCATTTGTGCCTATTACTAAAGATAGAATTGAAGAGAAAGAAAACTGGGTAGGATCAAATGATGAATGGATAGTGATGGTTAAACTGAACACTATTTGGCACCTCCGAAACATATATACAATGGAGGAAATCCCAGTAGAGTCAGTAGAAAACATTGGCAATGTGGTGGGGGGCATACAGGTACCACTACTAGATGGGGGAAATGAATCTCCTAAAGGTCCAGATTGTAGACAAGCCATTTAAAATTGGAAGTGTATGGCAATATAACTTGGTTGCAGTGTTTGACAAACTCATCGCGATATAGCGAGTGGGCATGGCGAAAACTAGAGAGTTCTTAGGCATGACAACCTTGCACCTTGCAAGTTTGTAGATGCACTTTCAGATAGATGGCTCACGTGCATCTATGTAGTTACAGAGCCTCGGGGAGACGTAGCTGTCTGGGAGCCACATAAATGGAGTAAGTTTATGCATATCTGACTTTTTGTTTACAAACATAAAGTGACAAGTGCTTTACCATTTACTAATGAAAATTTATGTGAAAAAATGTCATCTCAGATTTGCAGGCTGCACCATGCATCATACAAGCCCTAGCACTTCCAGTGCAGGAAAACATTCCAGTTGGTGCCAATTTAGCAGATGAGGTATCATCCCGCCGTTGGTTCCTCGCAAGAGGGCTGGAAGACAATGTTTTGTGGATACATACAAGGGGTGTGTGCACAAGCGAAGGTGATCCAATACAGTACATGAGCGTCGAGATGCTATTGTATCTATCGCTGCAGTGCCATGTGTATTCTAGAGATGACCGCGAGGAAGATCCACTACTGCCAGAATGGGTGAAGCAAGAAAATTTGCAAGGTAGATCACTGTTTATAGGCATCAACAAGCCCCTCCTCCTTAAAACACCTGAAGCTTCAACGTCTCAGCTTGCGGAAGCTGGCAGTGTTCTACCATTGTTCAAGCGTGACTATGTGTTTACCACTCACAAAGGATGCTTAGATCGTCCGCAGCAAGTGCCGGACTAGGCAAGCATGCCAGTCAACGGAGGGCCAGCTATAGGTTCAATGCCGACCTATGAAGGGCAAGAATTTCTAGACCAGCTGATACAACCACCAATGTGGTTTGTGCCAAGTCTACCAGAGAATGCTCCATGGTGGTGAAAGATTTGTTATTTACATTATCATATGACCATCAGTGCTTTGTCAAGTCAAAATTACTAGTTTGTTGAACAAGTTAATTACATGTTAGAATTTGGAGTGTCTACCACAGCTATTAATGTATCCAGCATGTCCTATGTAAAAAAGTAAGTCCACTTTGGTTCTTGTGTGGGTGAATTTGTGATGTTAATATGCGACATTGAATTATGCAAACATGGATGATATGCAAAAAATCAAGTACATTAGAATGTTATTATGAACATTATGGAAGTGCACATGTAAGATATGATGAAATTTGCTTCATCCAAAATTGTAGTCCACATGTTCTGGTTGTGTTTAACAATACAACATAGATAAAAGATACGACTGAGACATTGTTTACTCAAAAATAAACTACAGCATGTTTATGTTGCTGGAAACATGCCACAAAGATAGTGCAATACTGTAGGAGATTGGATGGCAGAAATATAGCATATGCTAATTGAAAAAAATGAGATAGTACTTGTTATACTTGCATGTCTCTTTTTTCTATAGCTGATACTGGGTAGCTTTAACATAGGGCACTTTAGCAATGATTCAACATGATGGAGCTGAAAACAAAAAACAGAAAACTAAAAAAAAGTTCACTTAGATGGAAATTAAAGTTTGATTTGTCCACTCACTGATACACGCGCCTCTAATGGGAACTACATAAACAACCCACACCCCCCACCCCACAAAAACATAGCTCACCTGAATTGATGCAGCACTACAGGAAAAAAAGTTCATGCTGCTCATATATGGAAGTTGATTTAAATAACTGCAGGAAAAAAGGTTCACATAAAGCATAATTGGAGTTCACTTAATTAACTAGTGAAAAACAAGCAGCAAGCAAATTAGTTTGGAGTACCAAATTTATAGCAAAACAAAAAACTATGTAATGTTGTATAGGCAAAGTTCAGAAATAAAGCATAATTAAGTTAACTTAGGAAAAAAGAGCACGTTGGTAGCGTAAAAAATAGGTGTATATAAACAAGAGCCAGAACAATATAAAAAACAAAAGGTCATATTAAAGTATTACACAGTTGAAAAAGGAAGTTCATATTAGTAATAACATAAGCCCAGGAAAATGATGACATAAATCCATATCAAATGATATCAATGTCTAAATAGGGAAAAAAGGTCTGTATAGGTTCCTAATGAAGGTTCACAATAATAGTTATAGTTCGCTGACCATAGAAACAAAAATACTATGGAAATTGACACAAACACATTAATTAATATTCCTATGAATAACCACAGAGTCACATACAAAACACTATTTCTTGATGTACAGATTGAGATATTCACGTATGCGGACGCAAACATCATTCTCAACTTCCACCCTGTTTCCGTGCAGCACGCTCTTGCGAAGCTTCAGACAAACTCTCTTGAGTAGATTGTGATGCAAGACCAAGCAAAAGGATAAGCTCTTGCACTATGACAGCCAGTCAGCAGGGACCATCTCATTCTTCGGGTGGAACATCAGCTGGTACATGTACTCAGCTTTCTAGTTTTTGACACATTTCTGGTAAAAAAACACAATCAGTGAAACAAAAAAACATAGGTAAAACAGCATGAAAAAAATAAAAATGAAAAAACAACTTACATCTTTATTCTTTAACTTCTCAACAAACTTCTCGCCATCGTAGGTGGATGCCATCTTCAAGACATAGAATCCACACTCATTTACTCCCTGCTCTGGAGTGCTCACATAATTGCACTTATCTAGAAATTGCTCCCAATGAAATTGTTCAGTCTTATTGTATTCTTCTGTCCCATACACCTCCTTCATCAGAGAAACAAATTTCTTGGCCTATTTAAAAAAGGAGTAAAAAATCCGGTAAACCAACACAAAAAACATAATTTTATATGCCATGACAAAACGAAGAATTTTTACAAATGAACAAAAAGGAACAAAAATTGAAACACGTACAATTTCAACATGGTCACCATGAAAATTCCCCTTTGTTATGTTACTACCAGAATACCTTCTACTATCAAAAATGTCCAAGGTCCTAGAGTACTCATTAATGGCATACAGCATGTGGTGGTTATCCTTGAAGTACGGCATCATGACTTGTAATTAAAATAAACTCTTATCAGTTATAGAAAAAGCAGAACCTGTACTCATAAAATCAGGAGTAACAGTTCACGAATCTGGGATGCAAAAATTGGTAAAAAAAACAATTTTTTTTGCATTAACGAATAATGCAGTTCACAAAAGTGATCGAAAAAATATGTCCTTCACAACAGTATTCATTAACAAAATAAAAAAGAGCAAAAAGAACAAATACCAGTTTTGCCTTAAGAATATATTCATTTTTCCTGACGAAATGAGGGAACAGTCTTGCCGCATTCTTCGCATTAAAAGGTGCCCTAGGCAGAGGATTGTCGTTATCATCAAATTGGGTAAATGGAGACATATCAAGAAGATACTGGATATATGTCGAACAGAAGAAAACTAAGTTAGTGGGGATTCTAAAGACATATAGAGACAAAGTAAAAAGCTTTAAAAAAAGCATTGACAAACAAGGAGCATGTACAGGAATGGTAAATGGTCCAAGCAAAAGACGCTCCCCGGAATCAAACATATGTTTCATATTGATACGTTGCAAACGTATCTATAATTTCTGATGCTCCATGCTTGTTTTACACCAATTGCTTTATGTTTTGTTTACACTTCGTGGCGTTTTTATGCATTTTTCGGAACTAACATATTAACAAGATGCCACTGTGCTAGTTCCTATTTTATACTATTTTTGTATTTCGGAAAAGTTATACACGAAATATTCTCGGAATTGGACGAAATGAAAGCTGAAGTTCCTATTTACCTGACACAAAGACGGAGTCCAAAGGATAGATGGAGGAAGGCCAGGAGGCGGCCACACCATAGGGTGGCACGGCCCCACCCCTGGTCGTGCCAGGCCCTGGTGTGGGCCCCTCGGCCGCCGTCTGACATCGCCCTTCCACCTATAAATTCACTTCATCAGGAAAACCCTAAAGGCCCAAACATCTATCCATGAAAAGTACTGTAAGTCGGCGTCGTCGTTGACCCGAGTTCAGGAGGGTCCAGAAGCTCTTCCCGGCACCCTGCCGGAGAGGGGAATCATCATTGGAGGCTTTCTTCATCGCCATGCCTGCCTCCGGAGTGATGCATGCGTAGTCCACCCCTGGACCATGGGTCCATAGCAGTAGCTAGATGGTTGTCTTCTCCTCCATGCGCCTCATGTCTAGATCTTGTGAGCTGACTATCATAATCAAGATCATCTTTATGTAATTCTATATGTTGTGTCTATTGGGATCCAATGAATATTGAGTACTATGTCAGGTTGATTATTGATTTATCATGTCTATGTTATTTGTGATCTTGCATGCTCTCCGTTGTTAGTAGATACTTTGGCCAAGTAGATGCTAGTGACTCCAAGAGGGAGTATTTATGCTCGATAGTGGGTTCATGCCTCTAGTAATCTAGGAGAGTGACAATAACTTCTAAGGTTGTAGATGTGCTATTGCTACTAGGGAGAAAACAACAATCTTTTGTTCAAGGATAATTGTATTATTTACATTACACACTTTTCTCAAGGTGATAATCTCTTGCTTGGAACTTAATACCCAAGGGTTGTTCGGATGATATCCTGCGGGTTGATTATTAGTCATAGATGCAGTTGGATTACAGTCTATGTATTATGTTGTAATGCCCAAATGAATCTCATAGTGATCTTCATAAAATGTACATGCATTGTTATGCATTCTTTATTTTGTCAATTGCCCAACTGTAATTTGTTTACCCATCATGTTATATCTTTATGGAGAGACACCTCTAGTGAACTATGGACCCCGGTCCATTCTTTTACATTTATATTACCATCAACTGCAAACACTGTTTACTTTCCGCAAGTAGTATTTTACTTCACCGCAAACAAACATCTCTTTCCACACTATACATCTAATCATTTGTTTTCAGCAAACCAGTGAGATTGACAACCTCACTGTAAGTTTGGGCAAAGTAGTTTGGTTGTGTTGTGTGCAGGTTCCACGTTGCTGCTGGCGCAGAGGCTCCCTCGCCAACCACACACTGGCGCCTTGCCAAAGTCAGCTAGCAACAACCTTCAGAAGTGATTTCTTTCTCCTACTGGTCGATTAAACTTTGGTTTCATACTAAGGGAAAACTTGCTGCTGTGCTCATCATACCTTCCTCTTGGGGTTTCCCAACTGGTCCTTTCAGACATCAAGACTGTTTTCTGGCGCCGTTGTCGGGGAGAAAGAGGATTTCTGCAAGGGGAGTCTCTCACTTCCAATCTTTTTACTTCGTTATTGTTTTGCTTAGTTTCTTTACTTTATTTTGTTTGCTTCTTTATATCAAAAATACAAAAAAATTAGTTCCTTTTATAGTTGTTGTTTTTGTTTGCCTATTTTAATCTTGCTAGACTGAGTAATCCTGAGAACACCAAGTTGTGTGACTTTACTAGCACAAACAACAATGATTTCATCAACACACCTATTGCGCCACCTGCTCCTAAAGAACCTTTCTATGAAATTAAACCTGCTTTGTTAAATCTTGTTATGAAAGAGCAATTTTCTGGTGTTAGTACGGATGATGCTGCTGCTCACCTCAATAATTTTGTTGAGCTATGCGAGATGCAAAAGTATAGGGATCTAGATGGAGATATATTAAGCTTAAAATTGTTTCCTTTCTCTTTGAGAGGAAGAGCTAAAGAATGGTTGTTATCTTTGCCTAGAAATAGTATTGATTCTTGGGTTAAATGCAAAGATGCTTTTATTGGAAAATATTATCCTCCTGCTAAGATTATATCCTTGAGAAGTGACATAATAAAGTTTAAACAGTTTGATAATGAACATGTTGCTCAAGCTTAGGAAAGAATGAAATCTTTGGTAAAGAATTGTCCGACTCCTGGACTGACTACTTGGATGATCATCCAAACCTTTTATGCAGGACTAAATTTTTCTTCAAGAAACCTTCTGGATTCAGCTGCTGGAGGTACCTTTATGTCCATCACCTTGGGAACTGCAACAAAGCTCCTTGATAATATGATGATAAATTATTCTAAATGGTACACCAAGAGAGCTCCACAAGGTAAGAAGGTAAATTCTGTTGAAGAAACCTCTTCCTTGAGTGATATGATTGATACTATTATGTCTATGCTTGTTAATGGTAAAGCTCATGTTGATCCAAATAATGTTCCTTTAGCCTCTTTGGTTGCTCAAGAAGAGCATGTTGATGAGAACTTCATTAGAAATAATAATTTCAATAATAATGCTTATAGGAATAATTTTGGTAGCAACAATTATAGTCCATATCCTTCTACTAATGGTAATGGTTATGGTAATTCTTATGGTAATTCCTACAACAACAACAGGAGTGCGCCCTTTGATCTTGAGTCATGCTTAAGGACTTCATTAATAAACAAACTGCTTTTAATAAATCTGTTGAGGAAAAGCTTGGTAAAATTGATGTTCTTGCTTCTAAAGTTGATAGCCTTGCTCTTGATGTTGAACTTCTGAAATTAAATGTTATGCCTCATGATGTTAAAGAAAGAAAGACTTTGAATGCCATTTAGGTTAGAATTCATGACAATGTTAGGATGTTAGCAGAATTGCATGCTAGGTGGGAAAGAGAAGATGAGATTGCTAGAAAGAATAATATGACTAAAGTTTGTACCATTACTAATACTAGTGATGTTGAAGTTTAAAATGCTAGCAAACCTCCTACTATGATTGGTGTAGGAAAAGTCTCCACTCCTTTTGCAAAATTGGCTAAAACTATTGAAACTTTTTCCAATAAAAGTGCTAAAAAAATTTGGAGTATGGGAGACAATGGTCCTACTACCTTTGATAGTAATGATTTTGATCTTGATGGTTGCAATATCTCTGAAGTAATTATGTTCTTACAAAATCTTACTAGAAGTCCTAATGCTAGTGCTGTGAATATGGCTTTTACAAAACATATTACAAATGCTCTCATGCAAATTAGAGAGGAGAAGTTAAAACAAAAAGTTTCTATTCCTAGAAAGTTAGAAGATGGTTGGGAGCCCATCATTAAGATGAAAGTGAATGATTTTGATTCTAATGCTTTATGTGACCTTGGTGCCAGTATTTCTGTTATGCCTAGAAAAATTTATGATATGCTTGGTTTACCATCGTTAGAAAATTGTTATGTGGATGTTCATCTTTCTGATATTGCTAAGAAGAAACCTTTGGGGAGGATTAATGATGTTCTTATTATGGTTAACAATAACCTTGTCCCCATTGATTTCCTTGTTGTGGATATTGAATGCAATACTTCTTGTCCTATTATTTTGGGAAGACTTTTTCTTAGAACTGTTGGTGCTATTATTGATATGAAAGAAGGTACCATTAGATATCAATTCCCACTCAAGAAAGGTATGGAACACTTTCCTAGAAAAAGAAAAAAAGCTACCTTTTGATTCTATCATTAGAACAAATTATGATGTTGATGCTTCTTCACTTGAAAATACTTGATTCTTACTTTCTGCGCCTAGCTCAAAGGCGTTAAAGAAAAGCACTCTTGGGAGATAACCCATGTTTTCTTTCAGTACTTTTCCTTTTTGTTGAGTCTTGGAAGTTGTTACTACTATAATGACCTCTCCTTATCATTTTTAATTCGTTTTTGTGCCAAGAATAGCCTCTAATAGGAAGAAGGTAAGATTTGGGGAAGTTGCTGTCCCAAAACAGATTTCTCCGCTTCACTGTAAACATTCGTGAAAAATCCCAGAACGTCATATTGATCTGCGATTATTTGTACACATGCCCTAGGTTATTATCTAACTTTCCTTAGTTTTGCACTTTTCGATTTGAGCAATAGAAGATTTTCGATATTTACCTGCTGTTCTATTTTGACAGATTTCTGCCACTATTTGCATTTGCCTCTTGATCTCTTTCTTTTTGAGTTCTTTTGATCACGGAACTTTTAAGATAAATTTCTACAGTAGCTAATGTTTTAATAGATGTCGTACTTGAGTTAAAACTAAACCAAAAGTGGATCTACTATCTTGCATACACTAATGTTGCTAATAAGAATTGTGTGAAGTTTTGTATGAAGGAAGTTTTCAAGTGTAGGGAAAGGAGAATGATGAGATGAGATGAAGGATGGACAAAAGCTCAAGCTTGGCGATGCCCATGTCACCCCAAGAAATATCCAAGAAGTACAAGCGTCAAAGCTTGGGGATGCCCAAGGCACCCCCTTCTTCATCAACAAAAATATCAGATCATCTTTCAAGACACTATATTTTTATTGCTTCATATGCTATGTGTTTTTCTTGGAGCGTCTTGATTTTTGCTTTCAGTTTTCTTTTGTTTTGCTTGCTGTAATAAATGGTTGGACCCCAACATATTTCTTTTGGAGAAGACACACTCCGTTTTCATTGCCTAGAACACTCTAGTTTTCATTCCTATCGTTTTGCGAGTGTTCTCTTTTGCTAGTACTGCATTTAGCTTTTGTTTTTCGCCCTTATTTTTGTTCAAAACTTTTAGTTCTTTATAGTTAGGTGTGTTTAGACCTCTGGTCTTTGTTGATTTTTATCCTTGAGAGTTGTTTCAAATAGGTTGATTGGTGTTGGAAAAGAGTAAAATGTTTCATGCTTATAGTGATGCAAAAGGAAGCTTGTTTAGACTATGGCTTAGGCTATAGCATGTCATGCTAGATATTATTTTGATTATATGCTTAGTAGTTATTGTTGTAGCATGACTTGTCTCAAATGACTGAGAGTGCTTAATGTGCCTTTGAAAGAATCATGCGTTGTTTTTATCATATAGAAGCATAATATTGTGGTATTCTCCTTTGATGCTTTATTTGGGTTGACTTGGCGCATGCTCACACCATGTTATGACTATAAACCAGTCGCCTCAAGCCTCTATGATCATTTAGTTTTTGACTTGTAATATCACTTTATGCTTTGATTAATAACGTTTTGTTGCTATGCATGATTATGGCTGTTATTGCTCTTTTAGTTGGTCGCTCCTAGTCTTTTGCATCCAACTCCCAAAACCCAAAGTTTGCCAATGCGTCCACCATATCTACCTATTAGCAATTTGCTATTCCAAGTATATTCTATCGGGGGATTTCGTGTTGCAAGAACATGGGGTACCACACTACAGACCCAAAGATTCAAACGTAGGGGGCTGTACACGTGAGATCTAAATTGCAACGAAACATGGCGACGGAAGCCTCGAGGCACCGGAGAGCATGATGCACAATAGAGAGAGAGAGACACCAAGCTTTACCCAGGTTCAGGGCCCCCGTGGTGAGGTAAAACTCCTACTTTCTGCCTTCTTGTATTACGACGCGATATCTCGCGAGGAGTACAAGGCCTTGGTTATAGAGCTCTAACTGGTCGGTGGTAGAAGAACCAACTTAGCCTAGCTAGGAGCTCAGAGATGAAGATCGAATCCTTTCTAAGGGGCAGCCTCTCCTCCTTTTATAGCGCCGATGTCCTCCTTCCCCTTATCAACATGGGAAGGGGTTGCCACAAATGGCCAAGGAGTGGGACAGCTGTTGTCTTCAGTCTTCGGTGGACGTAGTCTTCATAGAGTAGCGGCGCTGGTCCACAGGAGTGGGTGGAGGAGGCTAACGTCCTCCTCTGGCGCCCTGCACTGTCCACCCTATTTTTAGGGGGGTGGTCAATAACCACCGTGCAGCTTTATGCAGGCACGGCAGGAGCTGGTCTCCCCCTTGTCGGGGTAGCATGGGCGGTATGCTGTCTTCCATCCTTATCTTCTTGCTCAGCACTGGAACATACTGAGCTGATGTGGATTTGGTCCTTCCCCTCGCGAGGAACAGCTCCCGAGGAGGCCTTCTGGTCCTTAGCAGTTTTAGTCATCGTTCTCCTAATGAGGCGCCTCCTCATGAGGGTCTTCTCCATTGGGCTTTGGTCTTCGGTTTACCCCTGGGCCGAAGCTGGGCCGTTGAAGGGGCCTAGGAGCAGATGGACTGGGATACCCCGGTATCTAGAACACCGACAGTAGCCCCCGGGAGCCTAGCCCGCGAACGCGCCCTCTCGAGGGAGCGAAGGGTCAGGGGCCCCCAGAAGCTGCTGGGCCCTCCAGCGGCACGCGTCAATGCGCGCGGTCAGAGGACCATGTGAAGATGCAGAGGCCGCGGACGCGTGGTGCAACCGCAGCTGGCAAGACGAAACAGCGGGCGACGCAGCAGTCCCCGAGGCGTCAAACCGCCATGATGGCGCGTCACTTCACTACAGGACACTGCGCCGACGCTCTGATTCTCGCGCTGGGATATAACACTTCGACGCCGGCCGCGCCTTTAAATGCAGCTTCCTCGACGCCCTCGGCACTTCACTCACTTCCTCCAGTACTACCCCCCCCTAAGACACCTTCCCCGAGCCATGGATCCCTCCGCTTCCTCCGCCGCCGCCGGATCTTCGAGCTTGGGGGCGAAGCACCGCGGGCGCCCCCCGGGCAGCAGGAACAAGCTGAAAGTCCCCACCCTTTGGGCACCCGGAGCCTTAGGCCCCCGGTGCATTGGGGCGCCGACGCAGGGCGCGGAGAACCACGTCACCCCAGGGACCTCCATGGCCTTGACCCTACGGGGTCCTGCACCAGGAGGTGCTCTGAACGCACCGTCACCGCTAGTGGCAGTGACACTGGCTCCACGCTTCGCGGGGAGCATCGACCGGGCACTACGGGAGGCAGAGGTCGCTCTAGGCCCCCTTCCCCCGATTGCGGACGCCCCGGTGCCACAGGAGGTGGCACCCCTCGCGACCGGAGTGGCCACAACTCCCCGCCGCCTGGCGGCGGAGATGCTGGGACCCCCTCATCGCGCCAGGGTCCTGATTCCTGGAGCTCCTCATTGTCATCGAGGCTTGGACCTCCTCGTCATCGTCGAGGCTTGGAGCTTCTATGCCCCCGGCCTCTCCGTTGGAGAGGTCGTGCTGGTGGAGCAGAGCAGGCCAGAGCTGATCTGGCATGTTGACGTCATCCTTGGTGCGGGCGGCAATGTCATCCTCTCCGGGCGCTGGAGGGCTTTTGCCCTCGGCCACCGTCTCCGCGTCGGCGACCACCTTGTCTTCTGCTTCAAGCTGGGGACGCTAGAGGCCTCGGTGCGGATCTTCGCCGCCACACCTTCCCCCAGCCCGCGGCGGAGTGAAGGGGCGGCATCGCCACGGAGGTCTTCTGGCGAGGAGACCCCTCTTTTGTAATGTAGTCCTCACCAGCGGGGTATGCCCCGCCGTAGCTTTGTTCCTTCCCCTGATGGGGATTTATTAATGACGGCGTCGCCTTTGTTATTGCTTTTCCTTTTGCTTCTTGATCCTTCTCGCTGTCCTAGTCGTCCGCATGCTCAAGAGCCCTGGCGAGTTGTTCACGCTTGTGGGAGGCCTCCCCGCGCCTCAGAGCTCATGGCGGGGACGGCGCCGGTGACGACGATGGACGATTCCTGAGAAAGTAGTTGAAGAAATAGTTGGAAAACAAAAAAACCCCAAATCCCCAAAAATGAGAAACAAATCGATAAAACAAATGAAAAAAGAAAGGCGAATAAGATGCCCTTATGACCGGCACAGGGACCTTCCTCATCGTGAGGGAGCGCGGCACTATCTGTGCTAGCAGCTAAGAGCAAATTGCCACATGTGGCGATTCATGGGGCCTTCCTCGTCATTAGGGAAGCTGGACTCTCATGTACGCAAAAGCGTCGACGCTTAAGAGAGCCCAGAGGCCGTCGACACCTCGCGAGGGTTGCTCGCGAGGGGAAGGGCCTGGCGCGGACCTCTGGATCTGCGTCTCCTTCGCAAGATGATCGGAGCGGCCTTGGTCTTCGATGATCCTGCCGTGTTCGGCCTTCCTTGAGCGAGGGGAATCTTGACTCCTGCGGATGCTAAGTGCATCGACGCGTCTGGGCACCCCCGTGAGGGCTGCTCACGAGGCGCCTGTCCTCGGTGGGTGCCTTGGGCACACCTTGGACTTTTTTCAAAGATTTCTTATTTTCCGGTGTACTACGCGAGGAACTAAGCACCACGGGCACGTGGAGGTGATCGATAACGGGGTCGTCGCCCCTGATCAGAGTTCAGTCCCTTCGGGTTTTTCGGGCTTGCTGTTTTCTGGGCGAAGGCCCCAGCATAGACACCGTGCCTAGCCCCCTTCCGCGTGAAGTACAGCAGAAAATAAATGGACTTCATGCCATTTCAATATCATGCTGAAGAAGAGGCGCTACATGCGCTTTAACTTAATCTCAGTGTTGAAGAGCAGTTTAAGTTGATTCAAAGTGCTGTGATAACGGTCTTATATCCTCGTGAGAAACCTACGATTAGAAATTTCTTAGATGAGCTATGTTCCATGGGTTCCCCACTGGCACGCCTTCTGCGGTTTCTAGCCGCGCTGAGCCTGGCTTGGCGATGTACGTCACCTTAAAGGGCACCTCCCACATTGGAGACAGCTTGTGGAGGCCCTCGCGAGAGAGTATCCTCCTGAGCACCAGATCGCCGACCTCCTTGCTCGGACGTGGCGGCTGTGGTAGTGGCGTAGTCCTTGCTGGTACCTCGCAGCGCGAAGCGCTGCTTAGCACCGAGCTTCTTCAAGCTGGAGGAGGCGATCCTTGATGAGGTCCTCTTGACGCAACTCGTTAAAGGCGAGCACCCTCGGCGACCCGAACTTACATCGGTGGGAAGAACAGCCTCCGCCCCGTAGACCAGGAAGAATGGAGTCTCCCCAGTAGGCTTGGTTGCAGTGGTACGAATGGACCATAAGATGGATTGGAGGTTGTCTAACCATTTCTTGCCGCAGGCTTCGAGTTTGGCGCTGAAGCTTCTCGTTTTGAGGCCCTTGAGGACTTCGGTGTTGGCACATTCGGCCTGGCCATTGCTCCTGGGATAGGCGACGGAGGCAAAGCATATCTTGATGTCGGCCGATGCGCAATACTCCCGAAACAGCCCACTGGTGAACTAGCTTCCATTATCGGTGATTATGTGGTTAGGCACACCAAAACGGCAGACCAGCACACGGATGAACTTGACTGCGGACCTGGCCAGGATGGTGCACACCGGTTCCACCTCCACCCACTTGGTAAATTTGTCAATGGCGATGTAGAGGTAGCGGTAGCCCCCTTGCGCTCGAGGGAATTGACCCAGGATGTCCAGCCCCCAAACAGCAAAGGGCCAAGTGAGCGGGATGGTTTGTAGCTACTGCGCTGGTTGATGGATCTGCTTGGCATGGAATTGGCACGCCTCGCACCTCTTGACCATTTCTGCCCCGTCCCAGAGCGCCGAAGGCCAGTAGAAGCCGCTGCGATACGCCTTCCCAGTGAGGGTCGAAGCTGAGGCATGATGCCCACACTCGCCGGCGTGGATGTCCCTGAGGAGCTCTTGGCCCGGGTGAGTTGAGATACACTTCAGAGCGACGCCGTTTGGGTGACGTCAGTACAAGTCACCATCTTTGACGCAGTATCCCAAGGCCTGGCATACTATCCATTCGGCCTCCGACTCTTCCTCAGGAAGCTTGCTGCTGATGAGGAAGGCCTTGAGCTCGAGGATCCAATCCACTCCCTCCTGCCTTGCCAATGCCAGCAGGACGCGATCGCCTGAGGATGGCCCGCAGTCTGGAGCCCCCTGCTCTGGTGGTGGCGGCAAGGCAAGCGGAAGCTCAGACCCTATTGTTGGTGGAGAGGCAGATGGCTTGAAGAGGCGCTCCTCGAAGACACCTGCTGGCTGCGCCAGGCGATGAGAGGCGCGCTTGGCGATTTTGTCTACCTCCACATTTTCCCCTCGGGGATCATGCTTTAACTCCAGACCTTGGAAGCGTTTTTCCATCTTTCGATGTTCTTCAAGATAAGCCGCCATGTGCTCATCTTTTGGAGTGTAGCTCTTGTTGGAGAAGATCACGACCAGCTGTGAATCTCCTTTGACGATGAGGCGCTTGACGCCCAAAGCACTTGCTGCCCTTAGGCCGGCGAGCAATCCTTCATATTCCACGATATTGTTGGAGACCTTGTGCTCAGGCTTGAAACAGAGCTGAATGGCATAGAAGAGCTTGTCTCCAGAGGGAGAGGTGAGGATGGCCCCAGCCCTCGCGCCGGTAAGGTTGAAGGCACTATCAAAGTGCATGACCCAAAGTCCAGAGGCCTCCTCCCCTGGAAGCGTAGACTCCACCTCCGGAGGCTCATCGGCAAACGGATCAGTCCATTCGGCGGTGAACTCAGCTAAAGCTTTCCTCTTGATTACCTTGGTGGTTTCGAAGGAGATCTCTAATGGTTGAAGCTCCATAGCCCACTCTGCCACCCTTCCGGTGACATTTGGGTTGCTTAGGATTGTCTCTAGGGGCCGATTAGTGACCACCTTGATCGGGTAGCCCTAGAAGTAGTGACATAGTTTCCTTGAAGCGATCAGTAGGGTGTAGAGCAGCTTCTGCTGCATGGTGTAGTGCTCCCGCGCATCGCGCAGTACCGTGCTGACGAAGTACACGGGCTTTTGCACCTTAGTTGTGTCTTCTGGAGTTTTCTCCTCATGGATCTCAGGAGCATCGCTCTGTGAGAGCGGCTCGGTCGGCGAAGTTGCAGCGGGCGGCTCCTCACGAGGAGCAGGAGAGGTTGCTGCTTCTCCCTCAGGAGGAGCCCTCGCGCATGGAGTGTTGATTTTCTCTTTGGCGATCACCTGAGCGTCCCGCTTGGCGACAAGGACGGCACTTGTAGTTCTTGGGGTCGCCGCGATGTAGAGCAGCAAGGGCTCGTGGAACGTTGGGGCAACCATGATCGGTGGGCTCGTAAGATACCTCTTTAGTCCGGCGAAGGCCTTGTTAGCTTCCGGAGTCCACTCGAATTTTCCAGTGCGCTTCATGAGCTTGAAGAAAGGCAGGGCCTTTTCCCCGCTCCTCGCGATGAAGCACCCCAGGGCTGCCATGCATCCCGCGAGGCGTTGCATCTCCTTAAGGCTGCGCAGAGGACGGATTTCTTCGATGGCCTTGACCTTGTCGGGGTTCGCCTCTATCCCACGATGAGACACGAGGAACCCCAACAACTTGCCCGACGGTACGCCGAAGGCGCACTTAGCGGGGTTGAGTTTGATGTTTACCTTTCTCAGGTTGGCGAAGGTTTCCTCCAGGTCTTCAATGAAGGTACAACCCTCACGAGTTTTGACGACGATGTCATCGATGTAAGATTCTGCATTCCTTCCCATCTGAGCCCCCAAGGCCTTGCGCATGAGTCTTTGGAATGTTGCTCCTGTGTTCTTCAGGCCAAAGGGCAAGCAGATGTAGCAGTACACACCACAGGGTGTGATGAAGGCAGTCTTTTCCTCGTCCTCCGTTGCCATCTTGATTTGATGATAACCGAAGAAGGCATCCAAGAAGCAAAGGAGGTCACAGCCGGCGGTGGAGTCGACGATTTGATCTATCGTTGGAAGCGGATAGGGATTCTTAGGACAGGCCTTGTTGAGACTAGTGAAGTCTACGCAGAGGCGCCCACTGCCATTAGCCTTGGGAACGACCACTGGATTAGCAATCCATCTGGGGTGGGCTACCTCGCGTATCAACTTGGCCTTCTTCAGCTTCTCAATTTCTTGGACGATGAAGTCTTGTTTCTCCTGCGCTTGTTTCCTTGTCTTCTGCTTCACAGGGTGTGCCTAAGGGCATACGGCTAAGTGGTGCTCAATCACCTCCCTGGGGACGCCGAGCATATCTGACAGAGTTCAAACGAACATGTCAGAGTTTGCCCGCGGGAAGGCGATGAGCGTGCTTTCCTATTTGGGGGAAAGCCCTGCCCGATGGTGACGAAGTTCTCGCAACCCCCAGCTTGGAGCGGGACCTTCTTTGTAGCGGAGTGCTCTTGGGTAAACTGGGGCCTCCTCCCTGACGGTACTGCAGCTTCACCAATACTCATGTCCAGCATTGAATGGACCAGGTTCTCGCTTGGCGTAGTCGATGTAGAGGCGGCGAACTTCTTCCCTGACAAGCCCGGCATGAGGGGCTCAAGAGAGGCCTTCTTGGCAGCAGCTCGCTCTTGCGACATGAGTTGCTTCTTCCTTGTGAGGTCACCCGAGTGTTCCAGTAGATCCTCATCGGTGGGGAACATTGTGGCGGCCTCACGGTAGACGTGCTCTACAGAGCGAAGAGCATCCTTTTCATTGCAGCGCACGGTGATCGTGCCGTTGGCGCTAGGGATCTTGAGGACGTTGAAGCCGTGATACGTTGCCGCCATGAATCTTGCCAAGGCTGGGTAGCCGAGGATGGCGGTGTAAGGCAGCGCGATGTAGGCGACGTCGAAGTCAAGGCTTTCCGTCCTGTAGTTGTCCCTGGTGCCAAAGGTGACGGGCAGGCGCACCTGCCCGATAGGCGTTGTAGAACCCTCCGTCACTCCGAACAATGGCCAGGTTATCATGAGCCGGTGATACGGCACCTGCATCTTCTCGAAGACCTCGATGGAGATGATGTTGAGGCCCGCCCCTCCATCGATGAGAGTGCAGTTGACGGCGATGTTGTTGATTGTGGGCGTGCACAATAGGGGAATTGTGCCCACGGCCTTGGTGGAGATTGGATGGTCCTCCTCGTCGAAGCCGATCTTGTTGGTAGACCACCTTAACCTGTGGCTATTGACATTGGGTTGTGCTGCTGCGATCTCCCGCGACAGCTGCTTGAAGTGGCGATTAGACAAAGGAGCTTGGGCTCCTCCCAGGAGGCAAGCGGCGAAGCCTCACGGCTCTTGATAGCCCCCCTGGTTCTCTTCTCGGTGATCGTTTGTCGGCGGAGGCAGCAGTAGCGGCTCGGGATCTGCACGTGACGGACCATCGTGGCGGCGACCCTCGTCCCGGTCGTCGTCACGGCGGTCGCCCCTTGATCCACCTTTGTCGTAGCTACGGCTACTCCCACGACGCTTGGTGACTCCATTCTCTTCATGGAATTTTTGGACTACCCAACAATCATCAGTATTCTAGGTGTCCTTCTTGTGGAGGATACAGTAGAGGCTTCATCCACCCTTATCACACTCGGAGCGGTCCCCGCGGCGCTGCTTATGATCGGGCTCTGTCGCGAGGGCAGCAGCCTCCTTACGCTTAGGGTCCTTGGACTTGGGCTTTGGGGGAAGTGCCTCTGGCAGGTTGTGCACGAAGAGCCTTCCCTTCTCGGCCTTGGTGCACCTATTGGCGATCTCGAAGAGTATGACGACGGAAGTCAGCTCGTCATTCACGGACAGCTTTTCCTTCATCTTGATGTCAGCGACGCCCATGGAGAACACGGAGATGACCTCCTCATTGGAGATCCGGGGAATCTTGTTCCTCATCTGGCTGAAGCGTTGGATGTTCAGGCGAAGCGTTTCGACCTTTTACCGACGCACCGCCTTGAGATCATTCTTGGTGGTGGGGCGCTCGTACATAGGCATGAAGTTGGCGATGAACTGACGGCACAGATCCTTCCATGAAGTCACAGATTCGTGAGGAAGGTTCATGAGCCAGGTTCGCGGCGCGTCCTTGAGGGCCATGTGGAACCAGTTGGCCATCACGCGCTGATCTCCACGCGCGGCTTGAATGGCGATGACGTAGAGCTGGAGAAACTCGACGGGGTTGGAGGTCCCATCATAACGCGCGCCGATGTCCGGCCTGAACTTGTCAGGCCAGACCACGTAGCGTTGCTGGCGAGTGAGAGCAAGGCACCCTGGGTTGTAGACGGGCTCCCCGGTGACCTTGACGTTCTTGCCAGCTTCACCGATGTCGTCGATGGTGTGGGGACCCCGAATTACCCATCCAGAATACCCGATATAATGCATACAATTCACGATCCCATGATCAGTGTGTCGTGAATCCACATATCTGAGTTGATAACAGAATTACATCATCCATTACAGTACCAAATAATATACTTACAATTGGTCACATGACCAAGTATGATATTGCCACGCAGGGCAAGTCTACAAATAAGCAGCGGATACCAAGCAGCGTTGATGACCCATGTCATGCCTACTACCCTACAGGCAACTGATTGGGAGACGTTCCTAGTTCGCACCAGCATCGTCGTAACCATCGTCACCTTCCGAGTAGTCTTATCCATAGTCTGACCAAGTTAATAGCCAGGGACAAAGCCGTGACTACATTTGAATTGTACTCGCAAACCATCTAAGGGAGAGAGTTTGATATGCAGTATGGTTGTAGCAAGGATAGGCTCTAGTCTAATTTGCTTTCTTCAAAAACATTGTTTTCTCGTGTCGATATAGCATGTCCAGAACCATGTTCTATGACATCTCTATATCCTTATTAAAAACATTTGTAAAACAATTTTAGTAAAATCTCTAGGAAGGGGGATATGCCGTGACTCTAGTGCCACGTCAGGAGACCCATAGTGTCTTCCGGCGGCTCGGGATATGCCGTGATATGTGTTTCCTCCTTCTCGAGGACAACCCAGATTCTGGGGTACCGCGTACCCTTATATAGTTATGAGACTCCCGTACTAAAATAAACAAACTACGAGCTAAGCCCCGTCCCATACCAGGATAATCGTGGTTCCACGGGTTAATTGTTCCGAGCGACTACAAAGAAACACCAATGCCTTTTTATAAAACCACCAACACCTTCTTCCTTCATGTCCAACTTCATTTGTCCCAAATTCACTTTGAAAACATTTCAGTGGAGTAGGTGCTACTCCAAGGTTTTCGAAAATATTTCCGAAATCTTTCCGGCGAGTGTTCCCATCCTAGAGTTTTGCTCCACTACAAAGATTTCCAAAGGCTATGATGCTAACCATCACACCACTAATTCTGGGGAATAAGTAGGTGTCAAGATAGGGGTCATCCATGAGGATGATATCATTTGACTTGTGGAGCCAAGTCACCAACAATTGCTATTTAGAGGCAATAGCAACAGAAAACAATGCATTTTTTATAAACAGTAATAAATCATGAAATGAGTAAAATTGGGATCAGGTATGAAACAATTTTAGATGGCTTGCCTTGGGTGGCTTGTCCCTGATCTCCTTCCTTTTGATACTCAAAGATCTCCCCCTCCTCCGCACACTCGTCGTTCGATTCTATCATCGGAAAAAAATAACAACAACACATAATAAGCACACATGCATACATGATTCACACCCAATACATGCAACACACAACTCAAACATTGATTATCAGAAGCAAACATGTTCAGATATCTGAACCAACAATATTTTCTACAAGGAAAAACATTACCCAAATAATAGCAAAGCAATTCATATTGACAAATAAACCTTATTCTCAAGCAAACCACTTGCAGGCATTAATATGCATCAAGACAAGGCAACCAGCATACATTCAGGTAGCTAACAATATTACAGAACCACTCCAATTGGAATCAATCCAAAAGTAGCTTTTGGTGAATTATAAAGAATTTCCTACTCACACTTTCCACTAGAAAGACAATTTAATTCCCTAAAACTTTTTGTGATTACTAAAATTCTACCAGAGACTATTTTGGAAGGCTACTGCAATGTAGAACACACCAGAGGTGGATTCACCCAAAAATAATAAACTTACTGTGCACAATAATTAAAACAAAATAGATCTTTACTATCACCAAAGTAATTACTGCAAGAAATATAATACTCCTGAAATAGAAATCCAGTTCCTATAGCTTCACATAACAACAGTGCATCTCTGAAAATTGGAATCAAACATTTTCATCACACACAACTCCAGATTTGGATTTATGAAAATAAAGCCCTGGTTCTACAACAAATAAATCACAGATATTTTCTAATGCCCTAAAAATCATGCATGCAGTACTGGGAGTTAGGCAATACTGTAAGGTTCACATGAAAATTTGAATCAGCCAATTTGGGCTCATATTTATTTTTCTACGCATTTTAGAAGTTCACAGATCTGAAACAAATTACAAAGAAATTTTCTTTAAAAAAAATGCATCGGGCCAGATCTGAACCCGACCCAGGCCGATCCGCCGGGTCTCGGCCCATCCTGCCCGCAGCGCGCGGGAAAAGGCACGGTCAAACCGCCTGCCAGGCAGGGCCCACTAGCCAGTGGCTGCGAGGGTCCAAACCGGTATGGGGTGACGACGATAGCTCGATCAAGTGAGGATCGACGGTCGCCCATCATCGTCCTTCTGGGACATACCCGAGGGGAGGAATCCCTAGCCGGGAGGGTAGGCGGGGGCAGCGGCTCACCTAGGGGCCTTCTCTAGTCCTGGGGAGGTGACGAGAGGGCGCGGCGGTCGGCGACGAGCTCGACGTTGGGCGGGACGACGAGGTTTTCTTCCAGGGAGACAATCTGCATGACCGCGATGGAGGCGCTCGCCTCGGTGCTCCAGATGGTCATCGATTTGGTGATCCTGGGTCACAAAAAGGGTAGGGTTAGACTCCTGGGGATAGCAGGAGGGCATGCACGCATAGGGAGAGGGCGGTGAGGGTCGGGAATGGTGATGTTTTCTTGTTTTGCTTGCAGATCTAGAGGAAAGCTTCCTCTTCTCCTTGGCCAGCAGAGAAGGAGGAGCACAAGTGGAGTGGTTGGTGCTACAGAGGGGGAGTGTGGGGGTGAAATGAGCGAGCAGAGAGGGGCTGTGGTGGTCTGCTTGCTTATATTCGGTGAGGGGTGGGACATGGAGAGCTAGGTCAGTTTTGGGCAAGGTGGGGCCCATGGAGGGGCTCTGGTTGGTCCAGGAGGACGGTGGGGAGGGTGATAGGGTTCTAGGAGGTGTCCTGGTCGGCCAGGAACAGAGGGTGAGGCTGCAGCACCTTATTTAATTGATGGGCAATTTTTTTTGACATTGCTCCTCTCCTTCTCCCTCCAAACACTAGGAGACAAAGAGGAGGGTGCTGCTACAGTGCATGGCGACCAGAGAGGAGGGTTTGTGAGCTGGCAAGGGCAATGGGGGAGTTTGATGGTGTTCCAAAACATTTTAGTTAAGATTGGTGATGATGCATGTGAGGATCAAATTTTGGATTTTGATTTGGTTCATAGCATATCAAGCAATGGCATGCAAGGGTGGATCAGATAGGTGTAATTTGGTGAGATTAATGGTATTGCCAAGTTGAAAGATTTTTATTTGGGAATAGGCAAGACCACCAAAATTGGAATGTGAAGATTTGCACTATACTACTTGACACAAGGTTTTGAAAATTTGAAGATGAACCACTAGGGTTTTTGGGTCCATAGGGTCCTATAGGGATAGGATAACATGGTAGGAGTACCTGATGAGAAGAAAAAGTGCATGAAATAACATGGCTACCAATCATATGCATTTTGTTGAGCAAGAAAGATGAGATAAAGAAATAGTTATTTTGATGGAGGAAAAGTGATATTGTGCATGAATAACTTTTCCAAATGCTAGTAGAGAGGAAATGAATTTATGGAGAGATTTTATGATGAGTGCTAACAAATTACCAAGAAGATCAAGGAAAACTAGAAAGTGAAATCAGTTTTGACTAGGGTTCAAAACCTAGTCACATAAATAGGTGGCATACCTCAAAATGCACATGCAAGTGCATAGGTAGTTAGAGTATATCAAAAATAAGAGGAATGGGTTATAGGATGGTCTCTGAACAATGTATTTCGAAGTTTAAAAGTGGGAGCAAAAGTGCAACTGATAATAGTCAAATGGTCAGTAGTTTGATTAGGGTCAGAAACAAGACTAGAACAAGTAGCAGATGACCTCAAATGACTAGGTGCTAATGGAAAGAATGGAAGAATATACATCAAAGATGAGTTCTAGGAAGGTACATTGCCATGGATAGGATATATGAGCTTAATGCAAGTGTTAGAAAATTGAATCTGTTAACAGACACTAAGATAGTCTGCACACTAGGTGTTTGCTAAAATGTCTGCAAGAAAATATTTTGTGAAAACTGGGAGGAGCCTCCTAGGGTGGGATGTAGATGATTCTAATAACACCATGGGTGCTTTCCTTGGGCTAGTTTGATTAGTTTTAAGATTCCTCAAAAAGGGGGCTCCTAATGTCTTATGATAAGACTAAGACATTAGAGTTAGGGATTCAGGATTGAGAGGACAACAACAAGATCGGTTTTTTTTTGAAAGAAAGAAAGGAAAATAACTTACATGGGACAAAATATTAATTGATGGGTTTTGAATAGGTTAGGCCACATGCCTACCTGAGGATCATATCTACACACAAGCAATTCATCAAAGTCAAACAAAGTCACAACAAGTCAATTCACCACACAAGGTCAATCATTTGAAGCTAATCTAGCACCACTAGTGATGTGGGGTGGCTTTCGGACCTCGCAACATCATGTGCGTCAACAATCAAGTCCGACATCATCGAGGCGTGGAAGAGAAGGAAGAAGAAGAACAACCGGAAAGAAGCTTGGAAGCGCCGCAAGAAGAGGTTGCGGCTGAAGCTGGACCGGCTAAAGCCGGTCCCACACCGGCTAAAGCCGGCCCACCGGCTAAAGCCGGCCTTAACCCCGGCTATAGTCGGCCTGCTCGGGTCAGCTATGTCTTGGCCATGAAGCCACCTTTGTTATCTTTCTCCCTAGTGACCAAACTACCCCTAGCTCGTGGCTCCCTATATATATGGCTCCCCCTCCCCTAGAGATAGCATAGAGATGAATTAAGATAAGAATTGGCATGATGCCTTCTCCCTTGTGGGAACCCAACTAGATCTACATCTAGGAATCACCCTCTTTGTTTGGGATCTCTTCTATTTGGAGAATTCTACCTTGATTTGGATCTCTTGCATACTTGTGTGTGTAATTCTATCCAATTGATTGGTCTCTTCTCCAATTGGAATTCTATTCCAAGCAAGTCAATCTCTCACAAGGAATTCTACTCTTGGAGTCTCTTCCTTGTGATTCTATTGAGTTGGTGAATCGGGCCAATGAGGACAACCGGTGTGTATCTTGTGTGTGTGAGTTTGCCTTCGATTTGTTCATCGTGTTCATCGTGTTCTTCGTGTTCATCCTCGTTTCCCGCCACAAATCTCGTGAATCTGTGAAGATCGGGCCACACCTCGGGGGTCACCCTACATCATATGGTATCAGCAGCTTCAGGTTGCCACGGATTTACTCTCGTTTGTGATTTCCACCATAAATTTCGAAAATACAAAAAATAGCCCCAAAATTGCCTCGAATTTTGATCTGAAGATTTGTTGAGTTTTTTTTTGTGGTTTTGATCCATAGATTTGATGTTTTGGGTGTTGATCTACATTGCCTCAAAATTTCTAGCCCCAATTCCTCTTATTTCGCTCGGAATCATCGATTTTCTCTTCCAATTTCCGCCCAAATCGACGAACAGCTCGCGCAGAAATTTTCTCGAAAAAGTGCGAACCGGCTAAAGCCGGACCTCAGACCGGCTAAAGCCGGCTATAGCCGGCCCATCTCCTGCCAGTCTAATTTGCTTTCTTCAAAAACATTGTTTTCTCGTGTCGATATAGCATGTCCAGAACCATGTTCTATGACATCTCTATATCCTTATTAAAAACATTTGTAAAACAATTTTAGTAAAATCTCTAGGAAGGGGGATATGCCGTGACTCTAGTGCCACGTCAGGAGACCCATAGTGTCTTCCGGCGGCTCGGGATATGCCGTGATATGTGTTTCCTCCTTCTCGAGGATAACCCAGATTCCGGGGTACCACGTACCCTTATATAGTTATGAGACTCCCGTACTAAAATAAACAAACTACGAGCTAAGCTCCGTCCCATACCAGGATAATCGTGGTTCCACGGGTTAATTGTTCCGAGCGACTACAAAGAAACACCAATGCCTTTTTATAAAACCACCAACACCTTCTTCCTTCATGTCCAACTTCATTTGTCCCAAATTCACTTTGAAAACATTTCAGTGGAGTAGGTGCTACTCCAAGGTTTTTGAAAATATTTCCGAAATCTTTCCGGCGAGTGTTCCCATCCTAGAATTTTGCTCCACTACAAAGATTTCCAAAGGCTATGATGCTAACCATCACACCACTAATTCTGGGGAATAAGTAGGTGTCAAGATAGGGGTCATCCATGAGGATGATATCATTTGACTTGTGGAGCCAAGTCACCAACAATTGCTATTTAGAGGCAATAGCAACAGAAAACAATGCATTTTTTATAAACAGTAATAAATCATGAAATGAGTAAAATTGGGATCAGGTATGAAACAATTTTAGATGGCTTGCCTTGGGTGGCTTGTCCCTGATCTCCTTCCTTTTGATACTCAAAGATCTCCCCCTCCTCCGCACACTCGTCGTTCGATTCTATCATCGGAAAAAAATAACAACAACACATAATAAGCACACATGCATACATGATTCACACCCAATACATGCAACACACAACTCAAACATTGATTATCAGAAGCAAACATGTTCAGATATCTGAACCAACAATATTTTCTACAAGGAAAAACATTACCCAAATAATAGCAAAGCAATTCATATTGACAAATAAACCTTATTCTCAAGCAAACCACTTGCAGGCATTAATATGCATCAAGACAAGGCAACCAGCATACATTCAGGTAGCTAACAATATTACAGAACCACTCCAATTGGAATCAATCCAAAAGTAGCTTTTGGTGAATTATAAAGAATTTCCTACTCACACTTTCCACTAGAAAGACAATTTAATTCCCTAAAACTTTTTGTGATTACTAAAATTCTACCAGAGACTATTTTGGAAGGCTACTGCAATGTAGAACACACCAGAGGTGGATTCACCCAAAAATAATAAACTTACTGTGCACAATAATTAAAACAAAATAGATCTTTACTATCACCAAAGTAATTACTGCAAGAAATATAATACTCCTGAAATAGAAATCCAGTTCCTATAGCTTCACATAACAACAGTGCATCTCTGAAAATTGGAATCAAACATTTTCATCACACACAACTCCAGATTTGGATTTATGAAAATAAAGCCCTGGTTCTACAACAAATAAATCACAGATATTTTCTAATGCCCTAAAAATCATGCATGCAGTACTGGGAGTTAGGCAATACTGTAAGGTTCACATGAAAATTTGAATCAGCCAATTTGGGCTCATATTTATTTTTCTACGCATTTTAGAAGTTCACAGATCTGAAACAAATTACAAAGAAATTTTCTTTAAAAAAAATGCATCGGGCCAGATCTGAACCCGACCCAGGCCGATCCGCCGGGTCTCGGCCCATCCTGCCCGCAGCGCGCGGGAAAAGGCACGGTCAAACCGCCTACCAGGCAGGGCCCACTAGCCAGTGGCTGCGAGGGTCCAAACCGGTATGGGGTGACGACGACAGCTCAATCAAGTGAGGATCGACGGTCGCCCATCATCGTCCTTCTGGGACATACCCGAGGGGAGGAATCCCTAGCCGGGAGGGTAGGCGGGGGCGGCGGCTCACCTAGGGGCCTTCTCTAGTCCTGGGGAGGTGACGAGAGGGCGCGGCGGTCGGCGACGAGCTCGACGTTGGGCGGGACGACGAGGTTTTCTTCCAGGGAGACAATCTGCATGACCGCGATGGAGGCGCTCGCCTCGGTGCTCCAGATGGTCATCGATTTGGTGATCCTGGGTCACAAAAAGGGTAGGGTTAGACTCCTGGGGATAGCAGGAGGGCATGCACGCATAGGGAGAGGGCGGTGAGGGTCGGGAATGGTGATGTTTTCTTGTTTTGCTTGCAGATCTAGAGGAAAGCTTCCTCTTCTCCTTGGCCAGCAGAGAAGGAGGAGCACAAGTGGAGTGGTTGGTGCTACAGAGGGGGAGTGTGGGGGTGAAATGAGCGAGCAGAGAGGGGCTGTGGTGGTCTGCTTGCTTATATTCGGTGAGGGGTGGGACATGGAGAGCTAGGTCAGTTTTGGGCAAGGTGGGGCCCATGGAGGGGCTCTGGTTGGTCCAGGAGGACGGTGGGGAGGGTGATAGGGTTCTAGGAGGTGTCCTGGTCGGCCAGGAACAGAGGGTGAGGCTGCAGCACCTTATTTAATTGATGGGCAATTTTTTTTGACATTGCTCCTCTCCTTCTCCCTCCAAACACTAGGAGACAAAGAGGAGGGTGCTGCTACAGTGCATGGCGACCAGAGAGGAGGGTTTGTGAGCTGGCAAGGGCAATGGGGGAGTTTGATGGTGTTCCAAAACATTTTAGTTAAGATTGGTGATGATGCATGTGAGGATCAAATTTTGGATTTTGATTTGGTTCATAGCATATCAAGCAATGGCATGCAAGGGTGGATCAGATAGGTGTAATTTGGTGAGATTAATGGTATTGCCAAGTTGAAAGATTTTTATTTGGGAATAGGCAAGACCACCAAAATTGGAATGTGAAGATTTGCACTATACTACTTGACACAAGGTTTTGAAAATTTGAAGATGAACCACTAGGGTTTTTGGGTCCATAGGGTCCTATAGGGATAGGATAACATGGTAGGAGTACCTGATGAGAAGAAAAAGTGCATGAAATAACATGGCTACCAATCATATGCATTTTGTTGAGCAAGAAAGATGAGATAAAGAAATAGTTATTTTGATGGAGGAAAAGTGATATTGTGCATGAATAACTTTTCCAAATGCTAGTAGAGAGGAAATGAATTTATGGAGAGATTTTATGATGAGTGCTAACAAATTACCAAGAAGATCAAGGAAAACTAGAAAGTGAAATCAGTTTTGACTAGGGTTCAAAACCTAGTCACATAAATAGGTGGCATACCTCAAAATGCACATGCAAGTGCATAGGTAGTTAGAGTATATCAAAAATAAGAGGAATGGGTTATAGGATGGTCTCTGAACAATGTATTTCGAAGTTTAAAAGTGGGAGCAAAAGTGCAACTGATAATAGTCAAATGGTCAGTAGTTTGATTAGGGTCAGAAACAAGACTAGAACAAGTAGCAGATGACCTCAAATGACTAGGTGCTAATGGAAAGAATGGAAGAATATACATCAAAGATGAGTTCTAGGAAGGTACATTGCCATGGATAGGATATATGAGCTTAATGCAAGTGTTAGAAAATTGAATCTGTTAACAGACACTAAGATAGTCTGCACACTAGGTGTTTGCTAAAATGTCTGCAAGAAAATATTTTGTGAAAACTGGGAGGAGCCTCCTAGGGTGGGATGTAGATGATTCTAATAACACCATGGGTGCTTTCCTTGGGCTAGTTTGATTAGTTTTAAGATTCCTCAAAAAGGGGGCTCCTAATGTCTTATGATAAGACTAAGACATTAGAGTTAGGGATTCAGGATTGAGAGGACAACAACAAGATCGGTTTTTTTTTGAAAGAAAGAAAGGAAAATAACTTACATGGGACAAAATATTAATTGATGGGTTTTGAATAGGTTAGGCCACATGCCTACCTGAGGATCATATCTACACACAAGCAATTCATCAAAGTCAAACAAAGCCACAACAAGTCAATTCACCACACAAGGTCAATCATTTGAAGCTAATCTAGCACCACTAGTGATGTGGGGTGGCTTTCGGACCTCGCAACATCATGTGCGTCAACAATCAAGTCCGACATCATCGAGGCGTGGAAGAGAAGGAAGAAGAAGAACAACCGGAAAGAAGCTTGGAAGCGCCGCAAGAAGAGGTTGCGGCTGAAGCTGGACCGGCTAAAGCCGGTCCCACACCGGCTAAAGCCGGCCCACCGGCTAAAGCCGGCCTTAACCCCGGCTATAGTCGGCCTGCTCGGGTCAGCTATGTCTTGGCCATGAAGCCACCTTTGTTATCTTTCTCCCTAGTGACCAAACTACCCCTAGCTCGTGGCTCCCTATATATATGGCTCCCCCTCCCCTAGAGATAGCATAGAGATGAATTAAGATAAGAATTGGCATGATGCCTTCTGCCTTGTGGGAACCCAACTAGATCTACATCTAGGAATCACCCTCTTTGTTTGGGATCTCTTCTATTTGGAGAATTCTACCTTGATTTGGATCCCTTGCATACTTGTGTGTGTAATTCTATCCAATTGATTGGTCTCTTCTCCAATTGGAATTCTATTCCAAGCAAGTCAATCTCTCACAAGGAATTCTACTCTTGGAGTCTCTTCCTTGTGATTCTATTGAGTTGGTGAATCGGGCCAATGAGGACAACCGGTGTGTATCTTGTGTGTGTGAGTTTGCCTTCGATTTGTTCATCGTGTTCATCGTGTTCTTCGTGTTCATCCTCGTTTCCCGCCACAAATCTCGTGAATCTGTGAAGATCCGGCCACACCTCGGGGGTCACCCTACATCATATGGTATCAGCAGCTTCAGGTTGCCACGGATTTACTCTCGTTTGTGATTTCCACCATAAATTTCGAAAATACAAAAAATAGCCCCAAAATTGCCTCGAATTTTGATCTGAAGATTTGTTGAGTTTTTTTTTGTGGTTTTGATCCATAGATTTGATGTTTTGGGTGTTGATCTACATTGCCTCAAAATTTCTAGCCCCAATTCCTCTTATTTCGCTCGGAATCATCGATTTTCTCTTCCAATTTCCGCCCAAATCGACGAACAGCTCGCGCAGAAATTTTCTCGAAAAAGTGCGAACCGGCTAAAGCCGGACCTCAGACCGGCTAAAGCCGGCTATAGCCGGCCCATCTCCTGCCAGTCTAATTTGCTTTCTTCAAAAACATTGTTTTCTCGTGTCGATATAGCATGTCCAGAACCATGTTCTATGACATCTCTATATCCTTATTAAAAACATTTGTAAAACAATTTTAGTAAAATCTCTAGGAAGGGGGATATGCCGTGACTCTAGTGCCACGTCAGGAGACCCATAGTGTCTTCCGGCGGCTCGGGATATGCCGTGATATGTGTTTCCTCCTTCTCGAGGATAACCCAGATTCCGGGGTACCACATACCCTTATATAGTTATGAGACTCCCGTACTAAAATAAACAAACTACGAGCTAAGCCCCGTCCCATACCAGGATAATCGTGGTTCCACGGGTTAATTGTTCCGAGCGACTACAAAGAAACACCAATGCCTTTTTATAAAACCACCAACACCTTCTTCCTTCATGTCCAACTTCATTTGTCCCAAATTCACTTTGAAAACATTTCAGTGGAGTAGGTGCTACTCCAAGGTTTTCGAAAATATTTCCGAAATCTTTCCGGCGAGTGTTCCCATCCTAGAGTTTTGCTCCACTACAAAGATTTCCAAAGGCTATGATGCTAACCATCACACCACTAATTCTGGGGAATAAGTAGGTGTCAAGATAGGGGTCATCCATGAGGATGATATCATTTGACTTGTGGAGCCAAGTCACCAACAATTGCTATTTAGAGGCAATAGCAACAGAAAACAATGCATTTTTTATAAACAGTAATAAATCATGAAATGAGTAAAATTGGGATCAGGTATGAAACAATTTTAGATGGCTTGCCTTGGGTGGCTTGTCCCTGATCTCCTTCCTTTTGATACTCAAAGATCTCCCCCTCCTCCGCACACTCGTCGTTCGATTCTATCATCGGAAAAAAATAACAACAACACATAATAAGCACACATGCATACATGATTCACACCCAATACATGCAACACACAACTCAAACATTGATTATCAGAAGCAAACATGTTCAGATATCTGAACCAACAATATTTTCTACAAGGAAAAACATTACCCAAATAATAGCAAAGCAATTCATATTGACAAATAAACCTTATTCTCAAGCAAACCACTTGCAGGCATTAATATGCATCAAGACAAGGCAACCAGCATACATTCAGGTAGCTAACAATATTACAGAACCACTCCAATTGGAATCAATCCAAAAGTAGCTTTTGGTGAATTATAAAGAATTTCCTACTCACACTTTCCACTAGAAAGACAATTTAATTCCCTAAAACTTTTTGTGATTACTAAAATTCTACCAGAGACTATTTTGGAAGGCTACTGCAATGTAGAACACACCAGAGGTGGATTCACCCAAAAATAATAAACTTACTGTGCACAATAATTAAAACAAAATAGATCTTTACTATCACCAAAGTAATTACTGCAAGAAATATAATACTCCTGAAATAGAAATCCAGTTCCTATAGCTTCACATAACAACAGTGCATCTCTGAAAATTGGAATCAAACATTTTCATCACACACAACTCCAGATTTGGATTTATGAAAATAAAGCCCTGGTTCTACAACAAATAAATCACAGATATTTTCTAATGCCCTAAAAATCATGCATGCAGTACTGGGAGTTAGGCAATACTGTAAGGTTCACATGAAAATTTGAATCAGCCAATTTGGGCTCATATTTATTTTTCTACGCATTTTAGAAGTTCACAGATCTGAAACAAATTACAAAGAAATTTTCTTTAAAAAAAATGCATCGGGCCAGATCTGAACCCGACCCAGGCCGATCCGCCGGGTCTCGGCCCATCCTGCCCGCAGCGCGCGGGAAAAGGCACGGTCAAACCGCCTGCCAGGCAGGGCCCACTAGCCAGTGGCTGCGAGGGTCCAAACCGGTATGGGGTGACGACGACAGCTCGATCAAGTGAGGATCGACGGTCGCCCATCATCGTCCTTCTGGGACATACCCGAGGGGAGGAATCCCTAGCCGGGAGGGTAGGCGGGGGCGGCGGCTCACCTAGGGGCCTTCTCTAGTCCTGGGGAGGTGACGAGAGGGCGCGGCGGTCGGCGACGAGCTCGACGTTGGGCGGGATGACGAGGTTTTCTTCCAGGGAGACAATCTGCATGACCGCGATGGAGGCGCTCGCCTCGGTGCTCCAGATGGTCATCGATTTGGTGATCCTGGGTCACAAAAAGGGTAGGGTTAGACTCCTGGGGATAGCAGGAGGGCATGCACGCATAGGGAGAGGGCGGTGAGGGTCGGGAATGGTGATGTTTTCTTGTTTTGCTTGCAGATCTAGAGGAAAGCTTCCTCTTCTCCTTGGCCAGCAGAGAAGGAGGAGCACAAGTGGAGTGGTTGGTGCTACAGAGGGGGAGTGTGGGGGTGAAATGAGCGAGCAGAGAGGGGCTGTGGTGGTCTGCTTGCTTATATTCGGTGAGGGGTGGGACATGGAGAGCTAGGTCAGTTTTGGGCAAGGTGGGGCCCATGGAGGGGCTCTGGTTGGTCCAGAGGACGGTGGGGAGGGTGATAGGGTTCTAGGAGGTGTCCTGGTCGGCCAGGAACAGAGGGTGAGGCTGCAGCACCTTATTTAATTGATGGGCAATTTTTTTTGACATTGCTCCTCTCCTTCTCCCTCCAAACACTAGGAGACAAAGAGGAGGGTGCTGCTACAGTGCATGGCGACCAGAGAGGAGGGTTTGTGAGCTGGCAAGGGCAATGGGGGAGTTTGATGGTGTTCCAAAACATTTTAGTTAAGATTGGTGATGATGCATGTGAGGATCAAATTTTGGATTTTGATTTGGTTCATAGCATATCAAGCAATGGCATGCAAGGGTGGATCAGATAGGTGTAATTTGGTGAGATTAATGGTATTGCCAAGTTGAAAGATTTTTATTTGGGAATAGGCAAGACCACCAAAATTGGAATGTGAAGATTTGCACTATACTACTTGACACAAGGTTTTGAAAATTTGAAGATGAACCACTAGGGTTTTTGGGTCCATAGGGTCCTATAGGGATAGGATAACATGGTAGGAGTACCTGATGAGAAGAAAAAGTGCATGAAATAACATGGCTACCAATCATATGCATTTTGTTGAGCAAGAAAGATGAGATAAAGAAATAGTTATTTTGATGGAGGAAAAGTGATATTGTGCATGAATAACTTTTCCAAATGCTAGTAGAGAGGAAATGAATTTATGGAGAGATTTTATGATGAGTGCTAACAAATTACCAAGAAGATCAAGGAAAACTAGAAAGTGAAATCAGTTTTGACTAGGGTTCAAAACCTAGTCACATAAATAGGTGGCATACCTCAAAATGCACATGCAAGTGCATAGGTAGTTAGAGTATATCAAAAATAAGAGGAATGGGTTATAGGATGGTCTCTGAACAATGTATTTCGAAGTTTAAAAGTGGGAGCAAAAGTGCAACTGATAATAGTCAAATGGTCAGTAGTTTGATTAGGGTCAGAAACAAGACTAGAACAAGTAGCAGATGACCTCAAATGACTAGGTGCTAATGGAAAGAATGGAAGAATATACATCAAAGATGAGTTCTAGGAAGGTACATTGCCATGGATAGGATATATGAGCTTAATGCAAGTGTTAGAAAATTGAATCTGTTAACAGACACTAAGATAGTCTGCACACTAGGTGTTTGCTAAAATGTCTGCAAGAAAATATTTTGTGAAAACTGGGAGGAGCCTCCTAGGGTGGGATGTAGATGATTCTAATAACACCATGGGTGCTTTCCTTGGGCTAGTTTGATTAGTTTTAAGATTCCTCAAAAAGGGGGCTCCTAATGTCTTATGATAAGACTAAGACATTAGAGTTAGGGATTCAGGATTGAGAGGACAACAACAAGATCGGTTTTTTTTTGAAAGAAAGAAAGGAAAATAACTTACATGGGACAAAATATTAATTGATGGGTTTTGAATAGGTTAGGCCACATGCCTACCTGAGGATCATATCTACACACAAGCAATTCATCAAAGTCAAACAAAGTCACAACAAGTCAATTCACCACACAAGGTCAATCATTTGAAGCTAATCTAGCACCACTAGTGATGTGGGGTGGCTTTCGGACCTCGCAACATCATGTGCGTCAACAATCAAGTCCGACATCATCGAGGCGTGGAAGAGAAGGAAGAAGAAGAACAACCGGAAAGAAGCTTGGAAGCGCCGCAAGAAGAGGTTGCGGCTGAAGCTGGACCGGCTAAAGCCGGTCCCACACCGGCTAAAGCCGGCCCACCGGCTAAAGCCGGCCTTAACCCCGGCTATAGTCGGCCTGCTCGGGTCAGCTATGTCTTGGCCATGAAGCCACCTTTGTTATCTTTCTCCCTAGTGACCAAACTACCCCTAGCTCGTGGCTCCCTATATATATGGCTCCCCCTCCCCTAGAGATAGCATAGAGATGAATTAAGATAAGAATTGGCATGATGCCTTCTCCCTTGTGGGAACCCAACTAGATCTACATCTAGGAATCACCCTCTTTGTTTGGGATCTCTTCTATTTGGAGAATTCTACCTTGATTTGGATCTCTTGCATACTTGTGTGTGTAATTCTATCCAATTGATTGGTCTCTTCTCCAATTGGAATTCTATTCCAAGCAAGTCAATCTCTCACAAGGAATTCTACTCTTGGAGTCTCTTCCTTGTGATTCTATTGAGTTGGTGAATCGGGCCAATGAGGACAACCGGTGTGTATCTTGTGTGTGTGAGTTTGCCTTCGATTTGTTCATCGTGTTCATCGTGTTCTTCGTGTTCATCCTCGTTTCCCGCCACAAATCTCGTGAATCTGTGAAGATCGGGCCACACCTCGGGGGTCACCCTACATCATATGGTATCAGCAGCTTCAGGTTGCCACGGATTTACTCTCGTTTGTGATTTCCACCATAAATTTCGAAAATACAAAAAATAGCCCCAAAATTGCCTCGAATTTTGATCTGAAGATTTGTTGAGTTTTTTTTGTGGTTTTGATCCATAGATTTGATGTTTTGGGTGTTGATCTACATTGCCTCAAAATTTCTAGCCCCAATTCCTCTTATTTCGCTCGGAATCATCGATTTTCTCTTCCAATTTCCGCCCAAATCGACGAACAGCTCGCGCAGAAATTTTCTCGAAAAAGTGCGAACCGGCTAAAGCCGGCTATAGCCGGCCCATCTCCTGCCAGTCAACGCCTGCGATCCGCCTCGTTTCCTCGCATAGCCGCGCAGCTTGCCCGACACGCGCCTAGCCGCCTCCGCCTCCGCTCCACCAAGGGCATCGCCCAGCCGGCCACCTGCCCCGCACCAGCGCCGCATCGCGCGCACGCACAATCACCGCCGCCTGCCAGCAGTCCGCCCAGCGCAAGCCGCCCGCCCGCAGCACCTCACCTGCAGGCCCACGCCAACCACCGCCACCACCTGGCCCAACTCCACGCGCGCCACACCCAGCCCCAACCCGACTCCAGCGCCTCACCCAGCCGCACCACCTGCGCGCCTCGACCACTGGGCCCCCAGCTCGCCCCGCTCGCTCCTCACCTGGCCGCCCCTCGCTGCTGCTGGTCCACGCCATCTAGCCCCATCCCAGCGCGCCCCCGCCGACCGCCCAGCTCGCCCACCCAAGCCACTGCCCCGCCCTCTGCTCTGCCTGGCACACCCGCCTCCGTTTTCATTTGCCCAGCTCTACGCTCCTCTAGTGCGCGCATCAACACGACCGGAAATAGCCGGCCATCAAACCGGCTAAAGCCGGTGACATTTTGGTCCCCGTTTAACATAATAATACCCTCTTTTGACATCTATTTGTCCCATTGACACAAAATCCGGCGTTATCTTGACACAAATTTTGACAACATTTGTGAGTCCTTTTTGCCTCAAATTTTTGGGAATTGACGTGTGTGTTCGGGTTTCGGTTTTTGCGTGCCTTGTTCGTGCCAAGTAATACCGCGCCTACATCAACATCGCGACGATGGCATCGGCACCCCGGACCTCCGACTTGTCTTTTGACTTCCCTTCATCGACATCGCCGCAAGTTGTGTGCTTTGACACCGCCTAACCTTTGCATAGGTATAACTTGCACCACCTTTGTAACCTCTTTTCTTCCTTTGTGTACCTATCCTATTGAGAGTGGCTTTTCGAGTGTTGCGAAGCATTGCACAAGTGTTCACGACCGTGAGAGGGTTTGTGTGTGTGCATAAGTTGAGCAAAGCTCCGAAGCACGCTCGGTGAGAGAGATACACAAAAGAGGAAAAATCCATTGTGCGACATCAATAGATAGCAAATAAGCTTGTAAGCATCGAAACACCAAACTACCAAAAAGAGTGTGTGTTCCACCGATACAAAGGAGTTCAAAGCTTGTAAGCAAAAAGAGAGAAAAAAGAAGAGTGGCATCTTGTGCAAATCTTGTTGCTTCTTTCTTATGCAACCAAGCTACGGTCTCTCTTGCGTTGGCGTGACACCGAGCTAATAGTCTTCGTTAGGACCATTTTGTTTCTTTGCTCACTTCCTTGGTCACGCTAACCCCATTATATCTTTTGTGTGTGTTTCCGTGTTTCCTTGACGTAGATCACCATTCTTGACATTTGCCTTTGGATTTTACCCACATTTGACAATAGACTTTTCTTTTGATCATTTTTGTTTGGCATTTCCACATTTCTTACCCATCCACTATATAGCCTTTTGCGTGTGTTCTAACTTGTGCACCACGGTTGTCCTTTCAGTGTTTCATCCATTCAATAGTTTCTACGGGAAGTGTTCTAATTGTAGTTTTTCTAACCACCTCACTTTCCACCATATACTTTTAGCTTTGTGACCATGTCTAGGGATGGAGAACCTAGAGACCCTTGGCTCGAAAAGATCCACGCACGGTATGATGCCATGGACAAAAAGATCGCCGACTCGTACGCAAGGATTGGGAACTCGTACGCAGCCTCGTGCGCAAGGCTTGAAGCAAAAAATGGGGGACTTGAGCACGACGATGAAGCAACTCATGTCGGCCGTCGACAACTCGGCGCGACAACATCACCGCTCAAGGTCACGCTCATCAAGATCTTCTTCCCGCTCCAACCATGGGGGTAAACATGAGTGCCATCGACAACATCAACCTCAAAGCCAACCACATCTTGATAGCCTATGTGAGAGGAAGAAACCTACCCCACGCAAGGATGAGAGCCACATACACCTTAAGAGCAAGAGTGATACACCACATGAGTTGAGTGAGGACATTGTGCTTTCTAACAACTTAACCTCTACTCCTCTTGTGTTGTCTTCTTTGCTAGGTTGCTCGGATAAGGATGACGTCCATTCCATGGAGATGAGGGACTCCACTATATGTGAGATGAGTGAATCCACTATACGTGAGATGAGTGATTCCACTATATGTGAGAGTGAGTGCTTCCACTTTGAGAGCATGAGTGATACACCGAGTGAGACAAGAGTGGTAGTTGATAGGTCAAGTGAGGCCATTTCGATTTCTAACAACTTACCCTCTACCTTGAGTGTGTTTTCTCATGTTGCAATAGATCCCATGGATGAAGCGACGCCAACCTTGGACAAGATGTACATGGTGCATACACTTGATGATAATACACCATGCTTAGAAGATGATGAGCATGTCGACCAATTGGAGCCACCTACTTCAACAACACCTACTTCAAAGGAGTGCGACCACAAAGGTAACAACATAGGTGTTGGTGATGCCATGATTCCCATGAAGATGCTAAGCTATGAGTGCTTCACTTTATCGCCTATTGCATGCAATATGTTGAACAATTGCTCTTTCCCATATATTGCTTACAATGATGACAATGATACTTTGGTTGTGACAACCTTGTCGAACAATTGCTCTTTCCCTAGGTTTGTCGACAACAAGGATAAAATTGTGAACATGTTTTGTGCCCAATGATTGCAATATTCTTCCATTAATGCAACCAAAATGTTGAACAATTGCTCTTTTCAATGCTTGGTTTGCAATAATGTTATTATGTTTGATAATGAGAAGGCCCCCATAGCTCTCTCAACTAATGAAGATTTTGCATTTGCACATGATACGCATGTTCCCACATATACTTTGCATAATCACCATTAATATTATGATATCTTGCTTGAGGCTAATGGTGTTGTGCAAATAAAGAGATGCATCATGATGGATGATGTATTCATCTACCATGCACACACATTGTTTTGGATATCTTTTGTGTGTGTAGGTACGCGGATAACAACGTCAACCTCGATTGAGCACGAGTTGGCGAAATGAGCTCTTGAGAGCATAATACTTGTGAGTTCAAACTCAAACTCCGCTCGCATACCTTTCACATGCTACGCATCAAACATGTTGAAAAAATTCTCTTCCATATGGTTTCGTTGCAAGCATGTTGATGATTTTGGTACCATTTGTGACAATCATGCTCCCATGATTTTGAACATTGATGCTTTATGTGTTGCAACATACATGCTGAATGATTTCTCCTTCTCTTGTTTTGTGTGCAACCACATTGCTATATTGGTCATGACTTGTCACATGTGTTACCGTTTTGAGTTCATTGGTGTTGCATCCAACAAGTTGACAAATTGCTCTTTCTTTTGGTTCGGATGTATAACCACTTGTGATAACGATATCTTTTTCTACTTGTGGATGAATATGACTTGTGTTGCAACAAACTCGATGAAAACTTGTTCTTTCCTATGGTTTGTTTGCACACATGTTGATGATGCTTTTGACATCTTGCCTTATGTGTTTTTGCCAAGCTCTCCTCTTATTGCTTCAAGGTTGTTGACTACTTGCTCTTTCCAAAGCCTTGAGCGCAATAATATGCATATCTTTCACCATGAGATGGACACCATGGTCTTCTCAAATTTTGATGGAGTTTTTGTGTTCCCACATTTGGAAGATGTTCAAACTAGTTGCTTACACATAGACCTTGCATATGCATTCCCTTTATTATACTTGTGTTGTGCTAATGGTGTTGTGAACAAGAATGGACATGTCCTTGATGATATGGTCCCCTATCACGCACACACATACTTTGCTTGGTCTTTGTTGTGCGTAGGTACACATGGATTCTATTGGTGGATGCGCTCCCGTGAGTGGTTTCAATCAACAACTTCTTCAACGAGAGCACATCAACATATTTGTAAGGTGAACTCCTTCTACTCACGAACTCATGCCATAAACTCCAAGAATTGGCTACTCTTTGAGTGTTGTTTTGCTTTGCTTGTGACCTTTGTAGGCCTCATGGAAGGTGAAGGAACATGGAAGAGTTGCCAAACCGATCTTCGCAAGTACGACCACATGGCGCACTCCAAGTACAATCGCCTACATCTACCTCCCCTACATGATGATGTTGAGTCAACGTCGAGGACGACGTTCTTTGAAGCGGGGGGAGATGATGTGGGGTGGCTTTCGGACCTCGCAACATCATGTGCGTCAACAATCAAGTCCGACATCATCGAGGCGTGGAAGAGAAGGAAGAAGAAGAAGAACAACCGGAAAGAAGCTTGGAAGCGCGGCAAGAAGAGGTTGCGGCTGAAGCTGGACCGGCTAAAGCCGGTCCCACACCGGCTTAAGCCGGCCCACCGGCTAAAGCCGGCCTTAACCCCGGCTATAGCCGGCCTGCTCGGGTCAGCTATGTCTTGGCCATGAAGCCACCTTTGTTATCTTTCTCCCTAGTGACCAAACTACCCCTAGCTTGTGGCTCCCTATATATATGGCTCCCCCTCCCCTAGAGATAGCATAGAGATGAATTAAGATAAGAATTGGCATGATGCCTTCTCCCTTGTGGGAACCCAACTAGATCTACATCTAGGAATCACCCTCTTTGTTTGGGATCTCTTCTATTTGGAGAATTCTACCTTGATTTGGATCTCTTGCATACTTGTGTGTGTAATTCTATCCAATTGATTGGTCTCTTCTCCAATTGGAATTCTATTCCAAGCAAGTCAATGTCTCACAAGGAATTCTACTCTTGGAGTCTCTTCCTTGTGATTCTATTGAGTTGGTGAATCGGGCCAACGAGGACAACCGGTGTGTATCTTGTGTATGTGAGTTTGCCTTCGATTTGTTCATCGTGTTCTTCGTGTTCATCCTCGTTCCCCGCCACAAATCTCGTGAATCCGTGAAGATCGGGCCACACCTCGGGGGTCACCCCACATCAACTAGAAGTAATGTTTGAACAAGTGCTAAATGGTGATCAAGCCCTGGGAAGTTGAAGAGAGTTTTCAAGGGAAGGAGTAAGGCTTTGGTAGATATTTTCAGAAACAAATGGAGACATAATCATCTCCTTTATCCAGTTTTCTCAAAGGTGTTTTGAAAGACCACTTATCAAAGGTTTATAAAATAGTAGTTTTATAAAATAGTGGGATCACAACAGTAGCTCCCTGTAATTTTACAAATACTCAAGTTTGGGTAGAGCTTTTGTTTTAAGATAGGTCTTGGCTCCTGTTTTGAAAATAAAACTTTTCAAAAATAAAAGGAGGTGCCAAGATACTTTATTTTGGGGAAATAGGCTTGCAGCTAAAAAGGTGGCCTGATCACAAGAACACAAAGATTGAGTTGGCTCACAAACTTATCCTTCAAACTACACTCCTGCAAACACAATTTACATAGCAGCAAGGCAAACATGCAATAGATTCCAGCAAATCTGATTAAGCACAAAAAGTTTTTGTTGGCCCTGATTTTTGGCTCACTAAACACTGCCTAAACAGGGTTACAGAAAGTGGGGTGTTACAGCTCTTCCCCCCTTAAACAGAATCTCGTCCCGAGATTCCTAAGCGTAGTAGTAAGAGGTGCTAAGACTACGTTAGAGTTAGGTCTCAACTATTTCTCTTCCAATTCACCGATGATACTTTGAGTTGCGCCGAAGACTTGAACTTTGCCAAAGATGTAGTTCGTCTTCATTTGCTGGAGTTGGTAGCTGAAGAGTTGATGTTGCCAAAAGTGTCTTGTTGAAACCTTGTTGGGACACTTTTAAGGTTAGTAGGGTCAACTAACTAGTATGCTCGAAAAGATTCTTTGAGAGTTGGAAGGTTTTCAGCTCGCAAATTGAGGTCTTGAAGAGTCGAGGCTTCTCGGGTAGCTTTTGCTGTTTTGGGGTTGTCGCTTCCTTCATGTATATTGATGGAGTCTTCAATTCTAGGTGTTGCGTCTTGAAGCTTGATGTTGGTGTGGAACTTTAATCTTGAGCTTGCCATCCCTAGGAGGACGGTAGACAAGGGCATTAATGCTTTGATCTTGATAGGCACGCCAAGTCTGTCGACTTAGTCCCCTACGCTTCCTAACTACCAAGGCGTCAGTTAGTCCTAATGGAAGCCATCCTTCTGGGTTGTCTTGTGATTGAGCTAAAAATGCTTCAGGTGGCGGTGCACCACCAATGGGGTGTCTTCCAGTAGGTAATGATCGGTTCCTTCTTGTCTCTGGGTTGGTGGAGACCATTGAAGATCTTGTTGTAGCCTTGAGAATCCTGAGGTATATTGGGATACCTTGAATTGACTTCACCTTCCGAGAAATCTTCAGGTGGATTTATTCCCGTGGCATAAGTCAGTTTTGGTCTCTAACCCGTCAAAATTTGAACAAGCGAGTGAGTTACTTAGAAAAGTCTTCACTTCTTCTCATTGCTACCTTCATTGATGTCTCCTAAAGGTGGAGTCGACATTGACCGCCTGATTTTGGAGAGCCTTCATCCTTCTATTTGCTCCGTGGAGATCAAGCACGTGGGTCTTTGGGCTTCAAGTGACGATAATAGGTTGATCTTCGAAAGATAGGCTTGGCTTTGATACTTGCATGCCCCATGTCAGTTGGCTTGTTAGAAGATTAGCAAGTGTTTGGGGGTGTTGAGAGAGTATCATCAATGTTAGCGAAACTCTAGATTTAAGGTTAGGCGATCCGAGTAAGTGAAGTCTTTTTCTCGTAGAAGTCCTTTGTAGTCCAGGCGGGTCTATCTTTTGCTTCCCTGACGTTGTAGAGAGGTCTTGACAAAGCTTGATGCACGTGGCAAAAATTGTCATGACGGATCTTCGGGAGGTGTTGCGAGAGAGTTATAATCCACTCAAGGTTGGGGTTAGTGTTTTACTAATAAGTTATCTATGCTACTCAAGCTGACAAAATAGATGAGAGAGAATCACACTTTAAACAAATTTTCTACTCGGGGTATTACACGATAGATGGTTTTTAAGGCCGAGAGGCCAAAACAAGCACAAGCACAAGGCAACAACACACATTCTAGAAACGCACAAGACAACTGCAAACACTATCAAGAACACACAAGGCAAACAACAAACACTCGTAGAAATCACACGAGGTACTTCAAGTACCAACGATGACTAGCAACGCGTGATATTTGGGGTTAGTCGTATTCATCCTAGGGTCATGGTTGGCCAAAGCTGTTGATGTCTTCATTCTCCTTGACTCTCGCTTTAGCAGAATCTTGATGGCAGTTGGTGGTGAACTTGCAGTGTTGTTGAGATGTTGATGTTGACTTGGGAAGTGCAGTTTTGTAAGTCTTCTTGTATCACATCACATGGTTGTGAGGTCTTCAGAGGGATTGCTGAAGTGTGCCATTGGTGGCATACACGCCCGACCCTAATAAATACTAGTCAAGCACTAAGTACTTGGTCCTTGACGACTGCAAAAGTGCGAGTCCAGGGAGGAACAAGGTCAGTACCTTGACAGAGCCATTGGTGTGAACCAAAGGCAAAATATTTGTCCACACTCTTCTTCCTTTTGCAGCTGGAGAGGGTTTGAAGATGTCCTTCTGAATATTTGATCCATTTTGTGTTGCTAAACTTTAGGTCTATTCGGGGTACAACGTCCAGTATTTAGATTTTGAAGAGGATGAGATGAGATAGTAAGAGCGGTGAAAACCTTGGCAAACAGAGAGATAAGATTAGCAGTTTTTGAAAAGTTGAGGATAGTATAAGCCACTCTATTGGCCAATTGAGGAAATAAACTTTGAAATTAGTTTTATCCAAGATACTACTTTTCTATCTAACGCCCATGCTAACTAAGGTCTCCTACAGTCAGGATGGCTCTGATACCAACTCTGTGGGGACCCCGGATTACCCATCCGGAATACCCGATATGCCTACAATTCACGATCCCATGATCAGTGTGTCGTGAATCCACATATCCAAGTTGATAACAGAATTACATCATCCATTACAGTACCGAATAATATACTTACAATTGGTCACATGACCAAGTATGATATTGCCACGCAGGACAAGTCTACAAATAAGCAGCGGATACCAAGCAGCGTTGATGACCCATGTCATGCCTACTACCCTACAGGCAACTGATTGGGAGACGTTCCTAGTTCGCACCAGCATCGTCGTAACCATCGTCACCTTCCGAGTAGTCTTATCCATAGTCTGACCAAGTTAATAGCCAGGGACAAAGCCGTGAGTACATTTGAATTGTACTCGCAAACCATCTAAGGGAGAGAGTTTGATATGCAGTATGGCTGTAGCAAGGATAGGCTCTAGTCTAATTTGCTTTCTTCAAAAACATTGTTTTCTCGTGTCGATATAGCATGTCCAGAACCATGTTCTATGACATCTCTATATCCTTATTAAAAACATTTGTAAAACAATTTTAGTAAAATCTCTAGGAAGGGGGAAACCCTTTTTACTTCAAAACCTAGGTCAATCAAACATGACCATCTCCATTCATAAAACCAGGTCAATCACACATGACCATCCCCATTTCCTCGGCAGTACCCTACAAGTACTCTGAACCATACCCGTGCCACGGCAGTACCCTCTGAGTACCCCGTCCGGCACCTTTCTCCATTTTTCTGAGAACCACTTTTAAAACCAAAACTGCATTGGGCAATGTAGTGATCTTCCCAACCGTCCATGACCGAGGACTCGGCTATTCGAATAGGTTTACACTCTGCAGAGGTTGTACACTTTACCCACAATCATCCAGATACTCATCGTGTGGGCATCTTCCCCGCATAACATCACATGCCACGACAAGCACCCGATCAAAGCCTTTCGCTTATCTACCTTAGTACGGGAATCTACCCTATGGAGTATATACCTCCCCGACACACCCTGGCAGTCTACCTCCACGTTCGAGCGTAACTCTAGTGGCACGTTAGGAGACCCATAGTGTCTTCCGGTGGCTCGGGATATGCCGTGATATGTGTTTCCTCCTTCCTGAGGACAACCCGGATTCCGAGGTACCACATACCCTTATATAGTTATGAGACTCCCGTACTAAAATAAGCAAACTACGAGCTAAGCCCCGTCCCATACCAGGGTAATCATGGTTTCACGGGTTAATTGTTCCGAGCGACTACATAGAAACACCAATGCCTTTTTATAAAACCACCAACACCTTCTTCCTCCATGCCCAACTTCATTTGTCCCAAATTCACTTTGAAAACATTTCAGTGGAGTAGGTGCTACTCCATGGTTTTCGAAAACATTTCTGAAATCTTTCTGGCGAGTGTTCCCATCCTAGAGTTTTGCTCCACTACGAAGATTTCCAAAGGCTATGATGCTAACCCTCACACCACTAATTCTGGGGAATAAGTAGGTGTCATGATAGGGGTCATCCATGAGGATGATATCATTTGACTTGTGGAGCCAAGTCACCAACAATTGCTATTTAGAGGCAATAGCAACAGAAAACAATGCATTTTTTATAAACAGTAATAAATCATGAAATGAGTAAAATTGGGATCAGGTATGAAACAATTTTAGATGGCTTGCCTTGGGTGGCTTGTTCCTGATCTCCTTCCTTTTGATACTCAAAGATCTCCCCCTCCTCCGCACACTCATCGTTCGATTCTATCACTAGAAAAAAAATAACAACAACACATAATAAGCACACATGCATACATGATTCACACCCAATACATGCAACACACAACTCAAACATTGATTATCAAAAGCAAACATGTTCAGATATCTGAACCAACAATATTTTCTACAAAGAAAAACATTACCCAAATAATAGCAAAGCAATTCATATTGACAAATAAACCTTATTCTCAAGCAAACCACTTGCAGGCATTAATATGCATCAAGACAAGGCAACCAGCATACATTCAGGTAGCTAACAACATTACAGAACCACTCCAATTGGAATCAATCCAAAAGTAGCTTTTGGTGAATTATAAAGAATTTCCTACTCACACATACCACTAGAAAGACAATTTAATTCCCTCAAACTTTCTGTAACTACTAAAATTCTACCAGAGACCATTTTGGAAAGCTACTGCAATGTAAAACACACCAGAGGTGGATTCACCCAAAAATAATAAACTTACTGTGCACAATAATTAAAACAAAATAGATCTTTATTATCACCAAAGTAATTACTGCAGGAAATATAATACTCCTAAAATAGTAAATCCAATTCCTATAACTTCACATAACAGCAGTGCATCTCTAAAAATTGGAATCAAACATTTTCATCACACACAACTCCAGATTTGGATTTATGAAGATAAAGCCCTGGTTCTACAACAAATAAATCACAGATATTTTCTAATGCCCTAAAAATCATGCATGCAGTACTGGGAGTTAGGCAATACTGTAAGGTTCACATGAAAATTTGAATCATCTAATTTGGGCTCATATTTATTTTTCTACGCATTTTAGAAGTTCATAGATCCGAAACAAATTACAAAAAATTTTCTTTAAAAAAAAGTGCATCGGGCCAGATCTGAACCAGACCCACGCCGATCCGTCGGGTCTCGGCCCACACTGCCCGCAGCGCGCGGGAAAAGGTGATGATGATATTGGCATGCCAGGACGACCTACGATATATGATAATTAAGTCTAAGGCTGTGTCATTAATTTGTATATGTTCATGTTATTTCTTAGCCTGGTCACGTTGTGGGCCAATTAGGGTTTATTTTATGTTTTGGGTTTGGGCCTGTCCAAGCCCAATAGTTTTCTGGCCATCTATATAAGGAGGCTGGGCGGCTAGGGTTAGGGAGGCTGGAAATTATGTAGAACATTGTGTTCACGTGTGTGTTCCATCCCTCCGGGGTTGGCATATTGAGACGGCGTCTCCGACGTTCGTCTAGTTATCCAATATATTGTTTTGCGTGAAGGTGCTTGTTATTCAAGTATTGTCGTGCTGCTGCGTGAGGCTCGTTGTTCATCACCCAGTTGCTCGTTGGATTCATCTTTTCGGTGTGAGGTTCGTCTACATCGACGAGTTGCTTGCAGGATTGACGTTCCCCATCTTCAGGTTACGTGTATTGCTCACGTGATTGGAAGATCTTATCAGATCTATTGGATCAGAAGGTGCATCGTGAAAGATCGGGCAAATAGTCTTCATCATCTTGGTATCAGAGCGCCAGGTTGATCACGGTGCAAATTGCAGTTGATGTCGTCGGGTGGATCATTAGATCTGTTAGTTGATAAAGCTATTGGAGGAGATTGTTGGCCTTCGTTCGCGGAGGTGGCCAGCAACATCGAGGAAGACAAAGGGCGTTCGGCCCAGATTCGTTTTTGTGGTGGTGCATGAGGAAACCAGAAAAGAAAGGAAAAATAGCGATCATTGTAGGAAGATTTCTACCGCAAGGACCGGTCTCCGGTGTGGAGACGCTGGAGTGTCCGGTGTACCAGAGTCGAGCAAGCACCGATCATTTGTAGTAGATCAGGCTGCAGATCGAGATGCTATTGTTGGAGGTCAAGCGCTACGCCGGAAGGAGCAGCAGCGGGACGTGGTCGGTTTGATGAGGCGCAGCAGCAGTCCATGCGCGTGAGGATTCAGATCCGATTGCTAAAGTAAAAAAAAATTGGCACGCGCCCTCGCCTAAGGATAGACATTGTCTGTCCCGAGGCGACTCGCTCGCCTGCAAAGGATCAAGGGATCGTGACCGATCTCGCTCTGATGTTTCCATGGGCCGGCCTCTTTTGTCACATCGCTACAACAAAGAAAAGGAGAGATCGGGTTGCTTTTGTTACTTGCAACATAAGTGCTCAGATTGCTTGGTACTTCCGTACGTGGGTCAGCTTTGCAGCAAAAAGGAAAACAAAAGGATCGGATTGAATTGAAAAGGAATTGCTAGTTTTAATTGTCTGACGTATGTTTTGAGGGCTACTCAGATTTGTTTTCAGTCAGGGCAGTTTACATCACGTATAGAGACAAAAAGTTAGCAACAGATTGATTTGCTAAAAAGAAAATATCCTAAAGTTCAATACGTGCAGAAGTATGGGACTGGATGCAGATCAGACTGGTACGGTATATACGTGACTATATTCAACCAATTTTTGGTGTAGTTTCTACGTGTGGAAATAAATAAAAAGGCGGCACTAGTTCTAATTTTCAAGACATGGTGGCAGCTATGTTCATTTGGATCCTTGGCGTACAAGAATTTGTCCTGTTTGTTTTGGATGATGTGCTTTGTTTGCTACCAAAATTCAGTTTGCGTCTGCGGGTATATTCAGCTCATTTGGACCCTCAGTGTGCAGGAGTATGTCATGTCCGTTTTAGGTGATCTGCTCATATGCTTTGAGACTGCTTTCTGGTGATCATTTGTGTCTCAATCAGGTTTGTTGGTTGGTGACGCCGATGACTAAAAGGTGCCAAGAGCAAGTCAAGCTAGCCGAGAGGGAGGATGTGGTGTGGCAGGCTGGCAAGGCTTGAAGATGGACAGTGGTGATATTGCAGATTTGATGCCACGTTTTACGAGAAGACCCTCCGGCGTTGAGGACAACGCCTTTCCAAGAAGGGGAGGATGATGAGGATATTGGCACACCAGGACGACCTACGATATGTGATAATTAAGTCTAAGGCTGTGTCATTAATTTGTATCTGTTCATGTTATTTCTTAGCCTGGTCACGTTGTGGGTCAATTACGGTTTATTTTATGTTTTGGGTTTGGGCCTGTCCAAGCCCAATAGTTTTCTAGCCGTCTATATAAGGAGGCTGGGCGGCTAGGGTTAGGGAGGTTGAAAATTATGTAGAACATTGTGTTCACATGTGTGTTCCATCCCTCCGGGGTTGGCGTATTGAGACGGTGTCTCCGACGTTCGTCTAGTTATCCAATATATTGTTTTGCATGAAGGTGCTTGTTATTCAAGTATTGTCGTGCTGATGCGTGAGGCTCGTTGTTCATCACTGAGTTGCTCGTTGGATTTATCTATTCGGCGTGAGGTTCGTCTACATCGACGAGTTGCTCGCAGGATTGACGTTCCCCATCTTCAGGTTACGTGTATTGCTCACGTGATTGGAAGATCTTATCAGATCTATTGGATCAGAAGGTGCATCGTGAAAGATCAGGCAAACAGTCTTCATCAAAAGGCACGGTCAAACAGCCTACCAGGCGGGGCCCACTAGCCAGTGGCCACGAGGGGCCGAACCGGTATGGGGTGACGACGACCGCTCGATCAAGTGAGGATCGATGGTCGCCCGTCATCGTCCTTCTAGGACATACCCAACGGCGAGGAAACCCTAGCCGGGGGGTAGGCGGGGGCAGCGGCTCACCTAGGGGCCTCCTCTGGTCCTGGCGAGGTGACGAGAGGGCGCGGCGGTCGGCGACGAGCTCGACGGTGGGTGGGACAACGAGGTTTTGTTCTAGGGAGTCAATCTGCACGACCGTGATGGAGGAGCTCGCCTCGGTGCTCTAGATGGTCATCGATTTGGTGATCCTGGGTCACAAAAAGGGTAGGGTTAGACTCCTGGGGATAGCAGGAGGGCATGCACGCATAGGGAGAGGACGGTGAGGGTCGGGAATGGTGATGTTTTCTTGTTTTGCTTGCAGATCTAGAGGAAATCTTCCTCTTCTCCTCGGCCAGCAGAGAAGGAGGAGCACAAGCGGAGTGGTTGGTGCTACAGAGAGGGAGTGTGGGGGTGAAATGAGCGAGCGGAGAGGGGTTGTGGTGGTCTGCTTGCTTATATTCGGTGAGGGGTGGGACATGGAGAGCTAGGTCAGTTTTGGGCAAGGTGGGGCCCATGGAGGGGCTCTGGTTGGTCCAGGAGGACGGTGGGGAGGGTGATATGGTTCAAGGAGGTGTCCTGGTCGGCCAGGAACAGAGGGTGAGGCTGCAGCACCTTATTTAATTGATGGGCAATTTTTTTTTTGACATTGCTCCTCTCCTTCTCCCTCCAAACACTAGGAGACAAAGAGAAGGGTGCTGCTACAGTGCATGGCTACCAGAGAGGAGGGTTTGTGAGCTGGCAAGGGCAATGGGGGAGTTTGATGGTGTTCCAAAACATTTTAGTTAAGATTGGTGATGATGCATGTGAGGATCAAATTTTGGATTTTGATTTGGTTCATAGCATATCAAGCAATGGCATGCAAGGGTGGATCAGATAGGTGTAATTTGGTGAGATTAATGGTATTGCCAAGTTGAAAGATTTTTATTTGGGAATAGGCAAGACCACCAAAATTGGAATGTGAAGATTTGCACTATACTACTTGAGACAAGGTTTTGAAAATTTGAAGATGAACCACTAGGGTTTTTGGGTCCATAGGGTCCTATAGTGATATGGGCACGAAGGAGGAGGTGAAGCCCAATTTCAGGACTCCACCAAGATGAGGGAAGCTCGTTGCTGATTGGCACGCCAGGACGACCTACGATATGTAATAATTAGTCTAAGGTTATGTCAGCAATTTATATTCATGCTTATGTTATTTCGTAGATAGGTTAAGTTGTGGTCCACTTAGGTTTATGTGTGTTTTGGGTTTGGGCCTGTCCAAGCCCATCAGTTTTCTGGCCATCTATATAAGGAGGCCAGCAGTCTAGGGTTTAGGGAGTTCAGTTGTTTAGTCGAAAACTATCGTGTGCTCCACCGTGTATCATCCCTCCGGGGAAATGGCGCTGCCGTCTTATCTAATAAAGATTGCTGTGAAGGTTCTTGTGTTCATCAAGGATTATCAGGCTCAGGTTTGAGGCGTGTTGATTCTCTTCACGTTGCTTGCTGGATTCGTTCCTCTTCTTCAGGTTGCGTTCATCGCGTGATTGGAAGATTATTTATCTGGTTGACTCGCTCTGAAAGATTGGGACAAAACTCCAAGGATTACCGGTGTGATCCTTATCATGTGGATATGGGAACGAAGGAGGAGGTGAAGCCCAAATTCAGGACTCCACCAAGATGAGGGAAGCTCGTTGCTGATTGGCACACCAGGACGACCTACGATATGTAATAATTAGTCTAAGGTTGTGTCAGCAATTTATATTCATGCTTATGTTATTTCGTAGCTAGGTTAAGTTGTGGTCCACTTAGGTTTATGTGTGTTTTGGGTTTGGGCCTGTCCAAGCCCAACAGTTTTCTGGCCATCTATATAAGGAGGCCAGCAGTCTAGGGTTTAGGGAGTTCAGTTGTTTAGTCGAAAACTATCGTGTGCTCCACCGTGTATCATCCCTCCGGGGAAACGGCGCTGCAGTCTTATCTAATAAATATTGCTGTGAAGGTTCTTGTGTTCATCAAGGATTATCAGGCTCAGGTTTGAGGCGTGTTGATTCTCTTCACGTTGCTTGCTGGATTCGTTCCTCTTCTTCAGGTTGCGTTCATCGCGTGATTGGAAGATTATTTATCTGGTTGACTCGCTGTGAAAGATTGGGACAAAACTCCAAGGATTATCGGTGTGATCCTTATCATGTGGTATCAGATTACTGGGTTTATCACTGCGAGTATTGTAGATTGATTGTTCTACGGATTGTTCTTTTCTCTGAAGCAGTTTTCAGATCGGAAGTGGAGTTTTAGATTGGATCGTGTTCTGTTCCGGTGGTTCTTCGTTGAAGCTTCCGTTGATTTGGTTTCGTGCAGATCGATCTCTCTTTCCGATCACCGGGAACGAGCTAGGCGGTGCACACTTTTGCAGATCCGATCGGGAGAGTCCAGCTAGTTGACGAGTTCCAGATCCGATTGATCAGAATCAAAAAAAATAGGGCAACGGATCGCCGCCGCCTGGGGCCAGCCGCTCTCTTTCCACGAGCGACTCCTGGGCGTGTACGAGCGCAGGGGCTCCTCGCTCGATCATAGCACTCTCGGGCGGAGACCGTCCCCTGGCGATCCCGAGATCGTACGTGGGCTGGCCCATCTGCCGCCCGTCCCTGGCGATCGCTAGCTCGCGCTGAGGGACGGAGCCTATCTGCCCTCGTGTGCCAGCTCGTCTTGTGCCTCGATCGCCCCAGGCTCACCTTCGCGCTCTACCACAGACACTATCCGTGGTCTAGCGCCCTGCTCTGCCCGTTCCTGGCTCCTCTTTTCCGTCTTGCCGCTGCGCAAGACCGAGAACAAGTATAGCTGGAATTGATCGCTTACTGTTAGAAATTCAAGGATCTAAAGTCTGATTCAAAGAGTAAGACAGAAGAAATTTTTTGCAGCTGCGTTTTGGATTTGGGAATCAGTCAAGGCTGGGCAAAAGTAGACATCAAGATGGATTCTTTTCCGGGTGATTATTACGGCGAAAGGTGTCGTAGTGGCAAGAAGTCGGGTGACATTTTCAATGATTATCTTGATTTGTTAGACGGCGTAGCATGTGCTGAAGATGATCTCAATTGGCAACTGCACCACAATGCAACAGCTGCAGAATTTGAGTCATGGGTACGTCATATGCTACAGGGTCTTTATAGATGTGCTACCTATAGTCACAACATGGCCGATTCTACGAGTTTGATTCTTGCAGACCGATGCGTGGATATAAAGCTACACAATTGGTGGCAAAAAGCATTGTGGGAGAAGCGCATTACCTCTGCAACTTGGGCGAATTTCAGGAAATTTCTGCGAGAGTGCTTTATCCCTTCTAGCACCGTGGTTCCTTCTCGAAAGCCCATGGTAACTGTAGAAGTGATTCAGCAGCCACCCAAGGTTGTGCATGGGATAGAGGATGTTGGCAAGAGCATAGCTCCTATACCGAAGGTCGCGATAGCTGTGACTACTCATGAGAAGTTGACAGTTGTTCCATTGCCGACAGTTAGCAAGGTGGCAGCCACGAATTCTGAATTGTCAGCGGTTGATGTTGTCAAGGCTGATATTGTTAAGGATATCGTGGAGGAGGTTGTACCATTGAGTGGGCTGAATATGCAACTCAAAAGAGTACATGATGAGACTTTCATGACAGCGGATAGAGGCCAGCGATGGAATTTATTTCAGGCGCAGTGCATAATCAAAGGCAAAGCATGCAAGTTGATGATTGATAGTGGTAGTTAGTGTAATGGTATTAGCAAGGCGGTTGTGGAGGCTTTGGGTTTATCCACTTGGCGTATTCCAGAACCAAGGCATGTTGAGTGGGTTAATAGCTGCGGTATGCTGAAAATTACTCACAAGGTGCGTGTGCCATTTACAGTTGATGACTATGTTGATGAGGTGGAATGCGATGTGTTGCCATTGGAGGTATGTGGGCTGTTACTTGGACGTCCCTGGCAGTATGATCGCAATGCTATGCATGCTGGGAGAGCAAATACATATTCTTTCGTGCATGATGGCAAACAGCAGACTTTGTAGCCTATGAGAGATGATCAAATAAAGTCTGATGTTGAGCTGGTGGTACACAAGGAGAAGTTGCGCAAGGCTAAGCCAAAATCTGGGCTAGCTACGCTGCAGCCTGAGGAGCATGATGCGAAGAGCGTCAGTGGTGATATTGTTTTAGCCAAGCCTATAGATGACAAGCTAGTTGTTCTTGTTAGTGACAAGCCGGTTGAAGTCAAGCCTCATATTGATGAAGGGAAGGATATGTCAGCATGTGTTCCATGTGTTTCACTTCCAGTTCGTGTTGACATGGGTGTTCAGACCGATGATGTTGGTGCTGATCATGTTCCGGTGCATATGGTGCCGCGGGTAGTCAGCCACAGTTTTGTTAGAACACCTCGGAGACGTTTTGTTGGAGTAGCAGTGCGTGTGCATACAGGCAAAGATGGACGTGTTCGTCAGTTGTGTGGCCCGGGCATTACTACTTTGTAGGGTCGTGCTAAGCAGGTTCATGTTCAGCAACGCAAGGTTCCAGCAAGGATTGAGAAGAAGAAGGTGGAGGCGCCTAAATACAAGTTCATTTGGCAACGAAAAGAGGTGCAACCACCCAGGGCTGTATCAAGTCGAGCAGGCCAAGAGGGACGATGTGGTGAGGAGGGCAAGCAAGACTTGAAGACGGCGAATATGCGTGGTGCTATTGTTGATATTCCACCACCCTTTCGAGCAGACCCTCACGCGTTGGGGACAACGCTTTTTGAAGGGGGGAGGATGATATGGGCACGAAGGAGGAGGTGAAGCCCAATTTCAGGACTCCACCAAGATGAGGGAAGCTCGTTGCTGATTGGCACGCCAGGACGACCTACGATATGTAATAATTAGTCTAAGGTTGTGTCAGCAATTTATATTCATGCTTATGTTATTTCGTAGATAGGTTAAGTTGTGGTCCACTTAGGTTTATGTGTGTTTTGGGTTTGGGCCTGTCCAAGCCCATCAGTTTTCTGGCCATCTATATAAGGAGGCCAGCAGTCTAGGGTTTAGGGAGTTCAGTTGTTTAGTCGAAAACTATCGTGTGCTCCACCGTGTATCATCCCTCCGGGGAAACGGCGCTGCCGTCTTATCTAATAAAGATTGCTGTGAAGGTTCTTGTGTTCATCAAGGATTATCAGGCTCAGGTTTGAGGCGTGTTGATTCTCTTCACGTTGCTTGCTGGATTCGTTCCTCTTCTTCAGGCTGCGTTCATCGCGTGATTGGAAGATTATTTATCTGGTTGACTCGCTGTGAAAGATCGGGACAAAACTCCAAGGATTACCGGTGTGATCCTTATCATATAGGGATAGGATAACATGGTAGGAGAATATAAAAATACCTGATGAGAAGAAAAAGTGCATGAAATAACATGGCTACCAATCATATGCATTTTGTTGAGCAAGAAAGATGAGATAAAGAAATAGTTATTTTGATGGAGGAAAAGTGATATTGTGCATGAATAACTTTTCCAAATGCTAGTAGAGAGGAAATGAATTTATGGAGAGATTTTATGATGAGTGCTAACAAATTACCAAGAGGATCAAGGAAAACTAGAAAGTGAAATCAGTTTTGACTAGGGTTCAAAACCTAGTCACATAAATAGGTGGCATACCTCAAAATGCACATGCAAGTGCATAGGCAGTTAGAGTAGATAAAAAATAAGAGGAATAGGTCATAGGATGGTCTCTGGACAATGTATTTCGAAGTTTAAAAGTGGGAGCAAAAGTGCAACTGATAATAGTCAAATGGTCAGTAGTTTGATTAGGGTCAGAAACAAGACTAGAACAAGTAGCAGATGACCTCAAATGACTAGGTGCTAATGGAAAGAATGGAAGAATATACATCAAAGATGAGTTCTAGGAAGGTACATTACCATGGATAGGATAGATGAGCTTAATGCAAGTGTTAGAAAATTGAATCTGTTAACAAACACTAAGATAGTCTACACACTAGGTGTTTGATAAAATGTCTGCAAGAAAATATTTTGTGAAAACTGGGAGGAGCCTCCTAGGGTGGGATGTAGATGATTCTAATAACACCATGGGTGCTTTCCTTGGGCTAGTTTGATTAGTTTTAAGATTCCTCAAAAAGGGGGCTCCTAATGTCTTATGATAAGACTAAGACATTAGAATTAGGGAATCAAGATTGAGAGGACAACAACAAGATAGGTTTTTTTTGAAAGAAAGAAAGGAAAATAACTTACATGGGACAAAATATTAATTGATGGGTTTTGAATAGGTTAGGCCACATGCCTACTTGAGGATCATATCTACACACAAGCAATTCATCAAAGTCAAACAAAGTCACACCAAGTCAATTCACCACACAAGGTCAATCATTTGAAGCTCATCTAGCACCACTAGAAGTAATGTTTGAACAAGTGCTAAATGGTGATCAAGCCCTGGGAAGTTTAAGAGAGTTTTGAAGGAAAGGAGTAAGGCTTTGGTAGATATTTTTAGAAACAAATGGAGACATAATCATCTCCTTTATCCAGTTTTCTCAAAGGTGTTTTGAAAGACCACTTATCAAAGGTTTATAAAATAGTAGTTTTATAAAATAGTGGGATCACAACAGTAGCTCCCTGTAGTTTTACAAATACTCAGGTTTGGGTAGAGCTTTTGTTTTAAGATAGGTCTTGGCTCCTGTTTTGAAAATAAAACTTTTCGAAAATAAAAGGAGGTGCCAAGATACTTTATTTTGGGGAAATAGGCTTGCAGCTAAAAAGGTGGCCTGATCACAAGAACACAAAGATTGAGTTGGCTCACAAACTTATCCTTCAAACTACACTCCTGCAAACACAATTTACATAGCAGCAAGGCAAACATGCAATAGATTCTAGCAAATCTGATTAAGCACAAAAAGTTTTTGTTGGCCCTGATTTTTGGCTCACTAAACACTGCCTAAATAGGGTTACAGAAAGTGGGGTGTTACAGATGGCGCGGTCATGATTTTCGCGGCGGCGCTCGAGAGAGACGCGTGCATCTTCCGGAGCACGTTGGATGAGTCGGCAGCTGGGCCCCCCGCGCGGAGAAGATGCGGCGCGGGAAACCACCTTCTTGGCCTGAGCGACCTTCCCATCTCTGACGCATGCGGTGCGGTGCCCCGTTGTCGGATCTGGCTCTCCCACAGGCCGGGTCTTTGTTGGCGATGGCGACAAGCTCGACGATTCGAGCACGCCACCCCTCACGCCCGTCCGCAGTGGGTTGATAGTGCAGCAGCTCCTGCGCCATGGCTAGAGCCTGCGTAGTGGCCAGCTGACTCCTAGAACGAGCGCGAGAAGTAGCGGTGGCGGTGAAGGAGAGCAAAGGCTCTGTACGCCCGGACGGGAGGTAGGAGGATTCGAGATCTCCTCCTCGGCCGAGACATGTTGGCGATGAATGATGGGCTCGGTGATGAGCGTTGCAGCGGTGAAGACGCTCGAGCCTTGCGTTGGCGTCAGCCATGTCGAAGCAGATCTAGAAGAAACACACCACAGCCCCCTACCTGGCACACCAAATGTCAGGGGATTTCGTGTCGCAAGAACACGGGGTACCACACGACAGACCCAAAGATTCGAACGTAGGGGGCTGTAAGCGTGAGATCTAGATCGCAACGAAACATGGCAACAGAAGCCTCGAGACACTGGAGAGCATGACGCACGACAGAGAGAGAGACACCGATATTTACCCAGGTTCAGGGACCTCATGGTGAGGTAAAACCCCTACTTCTTGCCTTCTTGTATTACGACGCGATACCTCGTGAGGAGTACAAGGCCTTGGTTACAGAGCTCTAACTGGCCGGAGGTAGAAGAACCAACTTAGCCTAGCTAGGAGCTCAGAGATGAAGATCGGATCCTTTCTAAGGGGCAGCCTCCCCTCCTTTTATAGCGCCGAGGTCCTCCTTCCCCTTATCAACTTGGGGAAGGGGTTGCCACAAACGGCCAAGGAGTGGGACAGCTGTTGTCTTTAGTCTTCGGTGGACGTAGTCTTCATAGAGTAGCGGCGCCGGTCCACATGAGTCGGTGGAGGAGGCTGACGTCCTCCTCTGGCATCCTGCACCGTCCACCCTATTTTTAGGGGGGTGGTCAACAACCACCGTGCAGCTTTATGCAGGCACGGCAGGAGCTGGTCTCCCCCTTGTCGGGGTAGCGTGGGCGGTACGCTGTCTTCCATCCTTATCTGCTTGCTCAACACTGGAACATACTGAGCTGACGTGGATTTGATCCTTCCCCTCGCGACGAACAGCACGCGAGGAGGCCTTCTGGTCCTTAGCAGTTTTAGTCATCGTTCTCCTCATGAGGCGTCTCCTCATGGGGGTCTTCTCCGTTGGGCTTCGGTCTTTGGTTTACCCCTGGGCTGAAGCTGGGCCGTTGAAGGGGCCTAGGAGCAGGTGGACTGGGATACCTCGGTATCCAGAACACCGACATATTCATCATGCTTTTATCTATCTTCCAAATTAAATTTTTTGTTATGAGAAAATTAGTTAGTAAAGCTCTCACGAACTTGATGGCATTTACTTTCTTGCACTTCATAAACTTGACCGTTGTGATTCTCTTATGAAGTTTATATGCTTGCAAATTGTAAGTTCAAAGTTAGCACAGCCATGCTTTCATGGGGCACGTTTTCAACATTGCACTTATTCCTATTTAGTTGATATCATGATCTTTTGTTTATGGATGCCTAGCGATGTGAAATAAGTTGGAAACTTGTGAGCTCATGGAGTTTGTATATGTGTTAGAGAAACACCTAGGCCGCTAATCTAAACCATGCATCATTCATGGTGGAAATCTACAGCATAACCATAGTGGACATTCGACGACGCATCTTAAAATAAAAAGCTATACCAAATGGTAAATAAAAGAGATGTCGAGGAGTTCATTGCCTGTTTGTCCTATCATTTTGATATGGGAAAGCTTCCATATCATTGGGCAGGAGGTACCCCGTTGGTGTTCTCGATGATACATGTATGCTTACAATGACAAGAACTTGCTTGGGACCTAAGTCGAGTAGCATGCGGTTTAGGTACTCGTATTCACGGGACATGAGATTTTCAACTTATGGTTTGTCAAGCATATAACTCGCACTTGTTCTCATATTAACCTTAACCACTCAAGATGCCAATGATAGGGGCAATGAGAGCTCAAAGCTAATAAGTACCATAAATTTTGGAAGGTTTATAAAACTTGCAATCACTACTTCCCTCTTCGAAGGGCCCTTTCATTTTACTTTTATGTTGAGTCTTCATCTTCTATCTTTATGCACTGATTAAGAGAGCATAGTTGTCATTCGGAGTATAATGTGCATAGTCCCAAAATTTATTATTGATTGATTCATGATTATGGTATTGCTTGTTCTCAAATTATTTGTATCTAGTCACCCTTTTGGACTTTGAAGGTGTCCTATGCATTTATGTTTTGCTACTCCATGAGGGACAAGCTGAATACCACTTTGCTATGTTTTCTCTATGCTTCAAATAAACAAATGACTTTCAATGCATTATTATTCATGATCATTTGTTTGCGTTACTTTTCATGTTGTAACATGGTTGCTAAGTTCTATGGTTAGAATTGTATCTTTTATGCCCATGTTTAGAGTACTTTGATCTCAGCTTGCAATGCTTTACATCGACTTGATCAAGATTGTGTTGGCATGTCACCTCAAAAAAATTATTTTTTTGTTATCACTTACCTACTCGAGGATGAGCAAGAGTTAAGCTTGGGGATGCTTGACACATTGCAAACGTATCTATAATTTTTGATACTCCATGCCTGTTTTACACCAATTGCTTTATGTTTTGTTTACACTTCATGGCGTTTTTATTCATTTTCTAGAACTAACCTATTAACAAGATGCCACAGTGCAAGTTCCTGTTTTCTGCTGTTTTTGTATTTCAGAAAAGTTATACAGGAAATATTCTCGAAATTGGACGAAACGAAAGACTAAGTTCCTATTTACGTGACATGAATACGGAGTCCAAAGGAGAGACTAAGGAGGGCTAGGAGGCGGCCACACCATAGTGTGGCGCGGCCCCACCCCTGGCCATGCTAGGCCCTGGTGTGGGCCCCTCGGCCGCCATCTGACATCGCCCTTCCTCCTATAAATTCACTTCATCAGGAAAACCCTAAAGGCCCAAACATCTATCCACAAAAAGTACTGTAAGCCACCGTCATAGACCTGAGTTCGGGAGGGTCCAGAAGCTCTTCCCGGCACCCTGCCGAAGAGGGGAATCATCACCGAAGGCCTTCTTCATCGCCATGCCTGCCTCCGGACTGATGTGTGAGTAGTCCACCCCTGGACAATGGGTCCATAGCAGTAGCTAGATGGTTGTCTTCTCCTCCATGCGCCTCATGTCTAGATCTTGTGAGCTGCCTATCATGATCAAGATCATCTTTATGTAATTCTACATGTTGTGTTTGTTGGGATCCGATGAATATTGAGTACTATGTCAAGTTGATTGCTGATTTATCATGTCTATGTTATTGTGATCTTGCATGCTCTCCATTGTTAGTAGATACTTTGGCCAAGTAGATGCTAGTGACTCCAAGAGGGAGTATTTATGCTCGATAGTGGGTTCATGCCTCTAGTAATCTGGGAGAGTGATAATAACTTCTAAGGTTGTAGATGTGTTGTTGCTACTAGGGAGAAACAACAATCTTTTGTTCAAGGATAATTGTATTGTTTACAATACACACTTTTCTGAAGGCGATAATCTGTTGCTTGCAACTTAATACCCAAGGGTTGTTCGGATGATATCCTGCGGGTGGATTATTAGTCATAGATGCAGTTGGATTATTGGCAACAGTATAGATAATAGAGCCCGTTACTTGTGTACCCCTGAGGCCCGTTAAGCTAGGCACATGAATATTCGTAGTCAAAGTATGAGTCCATGTCGTATATAGACATTGTAATATGTATCGGACCCGACCGGTTCCTTGAGACCTGGCCACCTATATATAGGGGCCAGGAGAGGCCGGTCAGGGACAGATTGAGAGTAAGCCAAGTTGACCACCATGTTTATTCTCGATACACGCCTTGTTTGACTGATCTTTACCTTCGAGTTCATCCGATGCCCTATTCCCCCGATCCTAAGTCCTTCATCTACGACATTTGTCGAGTTAACCCACGTCAATTGGCGCCGACCGTGGGGACTCTGGGCGTTGGAATCATGAATTCGATGGCTTTTTCACTCTTAGCCAACAATAGTTCAGAAGTTGACGGAAACCAGTTATCCTTTGGAACCATCGATTTTCAGCCTCATCCACCAAACTTTACTCATATTTGAGAGCCTGGATCAAGAGATGGACCTGACGATCAGAAGTCTAAACTTTCACGTCGGATCTTTAGGATCGATTCGCCTTTTAGATCCGGCGAAACCGGATCCGTCGGCAAGCGAAACCAAGACAACCGCAATGTCCGAATCATCAGTGGGCTCTTCCAACGAGGCAAACTCATCGGTTAGCTTTGCAACAGCAGAAATCGTAGGAGAAAAAATCGAAGAACTCGACGAAACCATGGAGAATCTCGACTTAGGAGATCAACTCGAAGAACTCATGATCTGCCATGATGACGCTTCAGACAAATCAACAGACACCTGGAAAAAAGGACTAGAGCTTCATGAGGATGACGAAACTATCTTCTCAAGCTTCAACAGCAAGTTCGACAACCGGTATCAAGTACTCGCAATTGTAGGAGACAACTCAGAAGAATTCGACGAAAACAACAATCCAGTGCTCAACCCAGCAAACGTAAACAGAGGAGCAAATCACTTAGCAGAAGGAGAAACTGCAAATTCTCTAGCAAGCAGGGAAAAAGTTCGACTATCAGTCGAGGAGTGGAAGATAATCAAAACAGCCGTAGAACACGGCGTGCCCATACCAACAGATGCAAGCAAAAACATGCTTTTAGGGTATCATTATGCCTTAAGATAGCAATCAAAGCAACTAGCAAGATAAAGAAGCGAAATACAAAAAAGGAAAGATTCAGCCATCGCAGCCGGCGCAGCTCTTCATAAAGCACACAACGACGCATCATACACGAACAGCAAAAGGCACCGCAGGCACGATCAAGGGTTGAAAACCTCGAAAACTCAGAAAGGCGAAGCCTCTCCAAAAACCTCGACTCGTCCTTCCTATTGGTCGACGAGCAAGGCAATATCATACCAAAGACACCAGAAGCAGCGCTTGTGGCAGCACAAACATATATGTACACGACACGGCCAAGTCCAGGAGACCCAAGGGAACATATGCACCGGGCAGCACTGCAAGGATTAAGAATGGTAGGCAACAAGTTGACAGCAAAAGAAGAAGAGGCATATCGCAATAAAGGAACGCATAAGCCTAGGTCACCACGCCGTCACAGCAGTCCTCGGCACCAGAGTGGTAGCCAACGATCTAGATCACCATCACCAAGACACCACAAAAGCCTGAAACATGGAGGAACTCAAAGATCTAGGACTCCCACCAAGGCATATGACTACGAAGACGACGAAAACGAGATGGGGGCATCGTGCTTTACTCATAGAGTTCTTACCACACCAGTACTGACGGGTTTCAGACTGCCCCATGACCAGCAAAAGTATGATGGGTCCCAGGAGCCGCAATCATGGCTATCAGATTACTTGCAGGCAGTAAAAATACTAGGAGGAACAAAGGAAATAGCAATGCAAAGTTTCCAATTACACCTCACCGGCGTAGCCAGGTCATGGTTGAGTAAATTAGAAAGAGGAACAATCAGAAGCTAGGAGGAACTCACAAAGCAATTTATGAGTAAATTCAAGTCAACGTACAAGCGGCCAGCATCGATAGAAGAAGTCAAAGCCTGTGTACAGCAACGCAATGAGACGCTTAGGTCGTATATTCAAAGGTGGAGCATTATCAAGAACTCCACAGTCGAGGTTTCAGATGAAAGAGCAATCGATGCCTTCACACTCGAGTTGAGACGAGGATACTTAGTCAAAGAGATGGGCAGAATAAAGCCAAAGACAGTATCAGATCTAATGGATATAGCAAACAGATTTGCAGATGGCGAAGACGCATGCAACAACAAGCGGACGCGATCACCAGAAGACGACGGGAGAAATAGATACAATGGCCAAAGGAGAAGATCCCGCAACTATGACTACTACGGTTCTCATAGTTAAGTAGCCGCGGGATATAAAGACAATAACTATCAAGGAGATCACTGCAGAAACTCAGGATACCGTAGCTACGGAAGAGAAGAGTTCAGCAATAACAAAGGTTCCAGTCAAGGGAACCTCAAGAATACAATCCATCACCAGATGATATGCTGAATGGACCATGCCATATACACTCCGCGTTCGTTGATGGGAAAAGGGTGTCTAGACACGCAATGAAAGATTGGAAAACATTCTTGAAACTTCAAGAGGCGGCAGTCAACAAACAAGCCGAAGCAAAGAGGCAAGGGTATGAAGGGAACACAAACAACACTTAACACTTATAACAGAATTACAAGAAAGTTGTGGAGGACCTTGTCCAGGCCATCAGCTCACAGGAGAGGGAGCTGGCAGAAAAAAGTTTGCCTGCGGCGGATCTGCAGGAGCAGCTTGCTTGTAGCGGTAACTTTCTTTTGCCATTAATGTTGCAAGCATAGTACCTTTTTGCTTTTTGACCAATGCTCTGCAATATTTCTGCCATGCAGATGCTGCCAAGCTGGAGTCCACTTCTCGAGGGGGTGAAGAAGGGTCATACAATTGCGATGGAGGGGTTGAACACTCAACTCCAGAAATCTTTGACCGAGAACACCCGCCTTGAAGAACAGCTGAAGGACCAGGAGCGCCTAAAACCGCCAGAAGCAGAAGGAGGTGGATGACCTTCGTAAAGCCGCCATTGATTTCAAGGATCAACGGAAGGGTTTTAACGAAGTCCTCGGCCACTTCCAAAAGAGGCTGCTAGGTAACCTTGTTTGCGCCATACTTTGCACCTTTTGCTGATAACTTATTTTCATTATGATGCTTGATTATTTCCACTATGCAGCTGCACTGGAGCAGGAGGAGGTTGACTCCGCTACAGGACTGCACATTGCCATGGATATTGCGAAGGAGCTGGATAGCCTTCTTGATGCAGGACGTGGTGCGTGCGTGAGTCTGCAGATCACTGGAGCCTCCCATCTTTCCGCCATCGAGCTGACAAAGAAACTCCAGATGGTGTCGGGACTTGTGGTGGACTGGAAGCAGTCCGCTGCTCAGGGTGGTGCAAGAACTGCACTACATTGGCAAAGGCCCACTACCCCATGCTAGACTTGGACTTGGTCACCTCCGGCCTCCCAGAAAGCAATGATGACGGAATGCCAGTGGACGAGGCCACCATCCGGCAGAGCATGCTAGGGTACGATCAGCTCTGTGCTCTAGGCACGCAGTTGAACGTATACTACGAAGCATACGATCTGCTACGTGGAATCCACACAAAGAACATCAGGTGGGAATTAAAACACAGATATGCTACGTGGACCGCCCATGCCCGATTTTAAAAGACACAAGTGCAGAGCACAATTGTGCAAAGGTTCCATACGATCTAAATGAACAATAAAGGAGGTAAAAGATTCAGAAAAAAATCAAGAGTGAACCAGACGCTTTATTTCATTGATCATATAGAGGTGCCTATTACATAGCCTAGGTATATGCTAAGTGTAGAAAGGACATAGTTGTGCGATGTTCCAAGGACGATCTGTCTTGTCGTAGATATCGTCAGGGTCTCTTCGCTTGCGCTTTTTACTGGGTCGCTTATCTAGCTCACAAATATTGACGAGGTAGTAGGAACCATTCAGTAGAGCTTTGCTGACGACGAAGGGACCTTCCCAAGTGATAGGGTAAAGGTGCCCGATCTTTCGATGAGACGATAACTATCGGTTATGGTGGAGGTCGACGTTGACAATCCGACTACAAACGTGCGAGACGTTGCGCCTTAGCAATCGATACACCAACTTCCGAGGCTATTGATCACGCCGGAGCTAGATCAACCTGATCACGAGGATCAATCCCTGCAAGCAATCGAAGAACCAGCAAGAATTATAGATGCAATCAAGATATTGCAAATATAGATGAAGGCTTTATTTAAGAGGTGGGATTCTGTCTGTGCATAGTACAAAAGGTCGGTTTGACACTTGTGCCTATGGCGAAGAGTAGCTCGTGGCTAAGTCTTTAACTAAACAAAATCCGAGTTCTAATGATGGCTAGGAGGAGGTATATATGAGGGAAAGCGCAGGGATTTTCGTACAACCCTAATGGGCCATCTGAAAATAACCCTAGATGGGTCCTTTTCCACTCAAACAGCCTCCAGAAAATCCCTAAAATACCTAGGACAAAAATACATGGGTTTAACCCATAAAATAAGGTGACGCAGCACCATATAAAGCCTTGGACGAATTTTATGATTTGGTAACTTGTGAATTTCATCCAAGCATCCTTGCATCATTATGGTGGCTTCAAAGTTCGGAAATCTTCCCTTGCAGCATCATCCTAAATCCTCACACGATTGCTGCCATCATCTCCATGCATGATCATGCTCCAATGCTTGTCCCTCTCATCCATGCTAGGCCCATCATTCCTAAGTAACATAAACACATCTGATTTAGGCAGCATCATATTCTCATGAATAGTAGGAATAGTTCCTAAAAACGAAAGTACCTGATAATTCAGTTGGCGTGCACGAGCTCTTGTGAGAGGTCCTTGGAATTGTGGAACAAGAGGAAGTGTGGCTTTAGGTGCAACGGTTGTATCAACCGTAGGGATGTCCTCATCATCCTCCCCTTCTTGAATTGAAGTCGTCCTCGACGCAATCTCATCTTCTTCTCCAAAATATGGTTTCAAATCTGCAATGTTAAATGAAGGACTTACCGTGCCCATCTCTGCAGGAAGCTCAAGTTTATATGCATTATCATTCATTTTCTCTAACACTTTAAAAGGACCAGCAGCACGTGGCATTAATTTAGACTTGTGCAAATCAGGAAAACGTTCTTTGCGCAAATGCAACCAAACTAGATCTCCCACATCAAACACAATATGCTTGCGTCCCTTATCACCAGCAACTTTATATTTAGCATTCATGTGTTCTATATTTTCCTTAGTAATCCTATGCAACATAAGAATCTGTTCAGCACGTTGTGTAGCATCAAAATTATGTTGCACCAAAGATGGAATAGGTAATAAATCAATAGGTGCACGAGGAATAAAACCATACACAATCTCAAAAGGGCATAACTTAGTTGTAGAATGCACGGAACGATTGTAAGCAAATTCAATATGAGGTAAACAATCTTCCCACATTTTTAAGTTCGTCTTTAAAATAGCCCGTAACATGGTAGATAAAGTTCTATTTGCTACTTCAGTTTGTCCATCGGTTTGGGGATGACATGTAGTACTAAACAGCAATTTAGTCCCCAACTTAGACCATAAACATCTCCAAAAATGGCTAAGAAATTTAGTATCACGATCTGAAACAATAGTATTAGGCACACCATGCAAGCGAACAACATCGCGAAAGAATAATTCAGCAACATGAGCAGCATCATCACTCTTATGACAAGGAATAAAGTGTGCCATCTTAGAAAATCTATCCACAACCACAAAAATACTATCCCTCCCCTTCTGTGTTCGAGGTAATCCTAAAACAAAGTCCATAGAAATATCCTCCCAAGGTACACTAGGAACAGGAAGAGGCATATATAAACCATGTGGATTAAGTCGGGACTTAGCTTTTTGACATGTTGTGCAGCGAGCAATAAACCTCTCAACATCCCTTCTCATGCGTGGCCCAAAGAAGTGTGTAGCAAGTACATCTTCTGTCTTCTTTACTCCAAAGTGACCCATCAATCCTCCTCCATGCGCCTCCTGCAACAACAAAAGACGAACGGAACCTTCTGGAATGCATAGTTTGTTAGCACGGAACACAAACCCATCATTGAGGACGAATTTGTTCCAAGTTCTACCCTCTAGACAATGTTACAAAACATCTTTAAAATTGGCATCGTTCACATATTGTTCTTTAATAGTTTCCAATCCAAAGATTTTGAAGTCAAGTTGAGATAACATGGTATAGCGACGTGACAAAGCATCAGCAATAATATTATCTTTACCCTTTTTGTGTTTAATAACATAAGGAAAAGATTCAATGAATTCAACCCACTTTGCATGATGTTTATTCAACTTAGCTTGACTACGAATATGCTTCAAAGATTCATGATCAGAATGTATAACAAATTCTTTAGGCCATATATAATGTTGCCAAGTTTCTAATGTCCGAACAAGAGCATATAATTCCTTATCATAAGTAGAATAGTTCAAACTAGCTCCACTCAATTTCTCACTGAAATAGGCAACAGGTTTGCCCTCTTGTAACAACACTCCTCCCAAACCAATTCCACTAGCATCACATTCCAACTCAAAGATCTTATTAAAATTAGGCAGTTGGAGTAAAGGAGCATGTGTAAGCTTATCTTTGAGTAACATGAAGGCTTCTTGTTGCGCATCGCCCCAAACAAAGGGCACATCTTTCTTAGTAAGCTCGTTCAACGGCGCTGCAATGGAACCAAAATCTTTGACAAAGCGCCTATAAAATCCAACGAGGCCAAGGAAGCTCCTCACTTGTGTGACTATTTTGGGGTGTGGCCAACTCGAAATTGCTTCAATCTTGGCAGGATCAACTTCAATACCCTGTGCTGTAACAACATAGCCAAGAAAAGCAACTCTATCCGTGCAAAAGGTGCACTTTGCAATGTTACCAAACAAACGTGCAGCACGTAAAGCATCAAAAACAGCACGTAAATGTTCCAAATGTTCTTCTACAGATTTGCTATATATCAATATATCATCAAAATATACCACCACAAAATGTCCAATAAAAGCACGTAAAACCTCATTCATTAATCTCATGAAAGTGCTGGGAGCATTCGTTAAACCAAAGGGCATCACTAACCACTCATATAGGCCAAATTTAGTTTTAAATGCAGTTTTCCATTCATCTCCTAACTTCATACGAATCTGGTGGTAACCACTACGCAAATCAACCTTAGAGAACATGGTAGAGCCACTCAATTCATCAAGCATGTCATCTAAATGAGAAATAGGATGACAATATCGAATAGTAATATTATTGATTGCTCTACAATCAGTACACATGCGCGAAGAACCATCTTTCTTTGGTACCAAAATAATAGGAACATCACATGGACTAAGAGACTCACGAATATGACCCTTGTCAAGAAGTTCTTGAATTTGTCGCTGAATCTCTTTCGTCTCCTCAGGATTGGTACGATATGGCGCACGGTTGGGCAAAGATGCTCCAGGAATCAAATCAATTTGGTGCTCGATTCCACGAATGGGTGGCAGTCCTGGAGGTACATCTTGTGGGAAAATGTCCTCATACTCCTGCAAAATGTTAGCAACAGCAGGTGGCAAAGAAGGAGGCATCTCCTCAGCCGAAAACAACACTTCTTTGCAAATGATAGCATAACATGCAGTAGTACTCACATCAATTTCAGAAATATCAGATTTGCTGGCTAGCAAACAAGTACTTTTCAAACGAATTTCATTAGCATGTTTTGGATTAGATTTAGAAGTACTTGAAGAAGGCATAAGTTCCTTAGCAACAATCTGATTTTCGCTCAGCTTTTTCCCCTCATTATGTGCTCTACTAGATCTAGCAAGATCATCTTTTAAAATACTTTTAGGAGACATGGGAAGTAACACAATTTTCTTATCATTATGAACAAGAGAATACTGATTTGTGCTACCATAGTGTATAGAATTTGTATCAAATTGCCATGGTCTACCAAGTAAAAGAGAACATGCTTGCATAGGAACAACATCACACTCAACATAATCAGCATATGCAGCAATAGTAAAATGCACACGAACTGTACGTGTTACCTTAACCTTGCTGCTGTTATTAAACCATTGAATGTGATATGGACGAGGATGGGGTTGTGTCGTAAGAGAAAGCTTTTCAACCATCTCCATGCTCGCCAAGTTGTTGCAGCTCCCTCCATCAATAATAATGCGAATACAGCGATCTTTAACCACGCCCTTGGTATGGAATAGATTATGGCGCTGGTCGGGCTCGGCCTTGGTAATTTGTGCACTCAAGACTCGCTGTGCAACTAAACTCGGGTATTGCTCCGTAGGTTCCGCAACCATAAATTCAGAATCTTGCTCCGTGGGTGCTGCAGCACATTGCTCATCAGATGCAATAAGAGCCAAAGTATCTTCATCATAATCACTGGCGGAGTCGTATCAACCATCCTCAAGAGCAATCATCACACGGGAGGAGGCACAATCACGTGCAAATTGACCAAGTCCACCACATTTGCGGCACTGAATTTGGCTGGACTTGCCCGTAGATGCCATGGAGGACGCAGCACTCGGGGCTGGTGCTGTAGTAGTCTTCCGTGCATCAAACGGAGGTGGTGTAGATGCTGCAGATCGCGTGGATGTGGTTGCTGCAGGTGTAGGTGCAGCAGCCCGTGACGCCAAAGTCGGTGATCTCCAAGTAGAACGCCCTGCAGAATAATTAGTTCGTGTCGCTTCGCGGCGATCCTGCACTTCACATTCAGCATTGCAAGCAAGATGGAACAAACGGGTAATAGTGTGATAAGATTTATATCTAAGAATGGTCTGAATTTCCTTATTTAACTGCCTACGAATCGTGCCATTAAAGCTTCATTATCCTCCTCTATACCACAATGCAGCATGCCAGTTTGCAACTCCTGATAATAATCCTCTACAGAATTTTTGCCTTGATCTAGACGTGCTAATTTGGTAAGCATGGAACGCTGATAATATGGTGGAACAAAACGAATACGCATAGCATGTTTTAAGGCATCCCACGTAGTGATTGGATTAGCATGATTAGCACAATAGTATTCAGACCACCATATGGAAGCAAAACTAGTGAACTCACAAGTAGCAGCACTAACACGTCTATCCTCGGGATAATTTAAGCATGCAAAACGCTGGTCTAATTCTAATTCCCAAGAGAGGTATGCATCAGGGTTATAGCGACCATCAAACGTAGGAACATGTAATTTCAGTTTAGCAACATGGTCATCATCATGTACCAACGGACGAGGAGGTGGCCGACGAATGTAGGGCCTAGGACGACCAGGTGGTTGATCAACTATGAAGTCGTCCGCGTACTCTCCCTCGTACTCATCTTCCCCGTAATAATCATCCAACTGTGCATCACGGGCCTGTGTAACACCCGTAGCTCCTGCAACGCCAGCAGCAGTGCCCGCAGCAGCACCCGCAGCCGAAGTTTGTGCCGGTGGGTTGAGAATGCGCTGTGCACGTCCCAAAAAGGTCGGTGTAGGAGCCACGCGAGTCGGCTATGGAAGAGGTGCGCGAGCCGGTGGTGGTGGTGGTAGGCGTGCTAGCACCTCCTAGAATTTAGCGTCGAGTTTGGCGGTGAAGGTGGTCTCGAGTCCCTCGAGTTGCTCCATCGTGTCACTAAAATGCTTGTCCACATCCTACATATGGTCAGACAAAAGTTTGGTGACGTGAGCCTGCAAGGCTTCACCCTCCAGTGGCTGTGTCTCGCAAAAGCACAGTTATAGAATAGAGATACAACAGGAACAGGGGTGAAAAATGCTTAATCTGTCAAGCAAACCAATACTCTTACCCGTTCTTACCCTGCAGCAGGTGGCGATCAGCAACCGTCGTGATCAAACTTCAGGAAGATTGAATAGAGCGATTGCTAGGTGGTGTCAACGCACGGTCGTAGAGATATGTGGAGCTATAGGAACAATTCAAAACAGCAATGCAACAAGTTGAATAAATGCTCAACGATGGTACCGTGCTGGCCGTAGGCTAGATCATGCTAGAGACGTGAGCCTAGGACACCAACTAGTCAATGCGCGGCGGCCAGAAGCACAAAGGAATAGCTCAAAAGAAAGATATAAGTGAAGATCACGGAAAAAGTGCTGGTTCTGAAACTTAAAAGGCCAAAAACTCACCCTTCCCTCACTTTTTTGATGATTACGAGTGACTTTGTGTACTTTTGAAGTACTTTTTTGAAGATTTCCGATATAACTTTTGATTCTGGACAGTTTGACAGGTCGCACATCGAAAACGGAGTTCGTATGCAAAAGTTATGGCCAGTTGAAGTTTGCAGACAAAAACTTCCCAAAACCGCGCGATAGGGGTGGGGTGGCTGGTTCGGCCCCCATGTCCCCTCCTTTTTTAACTGAGAATTAGGTACGGCGTGGGGTGGCTGGTTCGGCCCCACGTCCCCTCCTTTTTTCGTTGTTTTTTTTACGGACGGAACAGGGAAAGAAACCCTAAGTCGGGGGAAAGGTTGTGGCGGCGGTAATGAGGGTGGGGGTGCCAGCGGTCGATGGATGCGGTGGGGATGATTATGGTGGTAATGCGGAAACGAGTGGTGGCGGTGGCTAGGGTGTTTGGTGGTGGCGGTGCGGCGGTGGCGGCAAGACGTATGTGAGCAGAACTCGAAACTCTAAGGATCAAGATGCTACAGCCACCACTCGACACGACAATGCAGACACGAATTCAACAATGCAAGTACTAAAAAGAAAAGATGCAAAGGCTTGAACTGTTTCTAGGAAAAGATCTAATCCTAATATTTTTGGCTTTTTCGTGGATTCTAGGTACGAAGATGCAATCTAGACTACGAAAACAGTAAATCTCATCGATCAACCTGAAATCTGATACCACTTGATAGGGTAAAGGTCCCGATCTTTCGATGAGACGATAACTATCGGTTATGGTGGAGGTCGATGTTGACGATCCGACTACAAGCGTGCGAGACATTGCGCCTTAGCAATCGATACACCAACTTCCGAGGCTATTGATCACGCCGGAGCTAGATCAACCTGCAAGGTCAAGGCGGATTCCGTTGTGATGGCAGTATTCTTCAACTTCTCCCTGAGACAAATTGGAGCCATTGTCGGTGATGATGTTATGTGGCATACCAAATCTTACCACAATGTCCTTGACAAACTTTAGGGCAGTTTTGCCATCAAGCTTTCTAATGGGCTTAGCTTCAACCCACTTCGTGAATTTGTCGATCGCTACCAATAGGTGCGTAAATCCTGAAGGTGCTGTTTTCAGCGGACCCACCATGTCCAGCCCCCAAACTGTGAAAGGTCAATTTATAGGGATCGTATGCAGTGATGTGGCTGGCATGTGGGTTTGCTTGGAATACATCTGGCAGCCTTGGCAGAGCTCCACAATCTAGTCTGTGTCTGTCTTGGCTGTAGGCCAGTAGAACCCATGGCGGAGCGCTTTTGCTACTAGGGATCTGGCAGCGGCATGATGCCCACATTCACTTTCATGGATTTCCCTTAGTATCTCGATTCCATCCACTTGGGGTATGCATTTCATGAATACTCCTGAAGTACTTCGCTTGTAGAGCTGGCCATCAATAATGGTGTACACTTTTGCTCTGCGCTTGATTTGCCTTCTCTGGACATTGTCTTCAGGTAGCTTCTTGTTTGTCAGATACTCCAGGTAGGGCTCGACCCATGGCTGGTTGCATGGCAAAACCGCCATAATGGGGGAACTTGCTAACTCTGGGTTTTCTGGATCCACCATCTTGATTGATGGTACGTGCAGATGCTCAAGGAATACGCCTGGCGGAACCGCCTTGCGGCTGGATCCTAGCTTGGACAGGTTGTCGGCCGTCATGTTGTCTTCTTGTCATACGTGCTTTATGTCGTAGCCGAGGAAGCTTTTGGCCATCTCGTCCACCTCGTCCCTGTAGGCCGCCATGACCTTGTTCTGAGCCTTGTATGTGCCTGCCACCTGCTAAGCGACAAGGTCAGAGTCTCTGCAACACATAATGTGTTGTACGCCGATCTCCTTTCCTATGCGTAGCCCATGCAGTAGCGCTTCATACTCTGCGATGTTGTTGGTGGTGGGGAAGTGGATTTGGAGAACGTCGCTGAGCTCATCTCCCTTAGGGGATTTGAGTGTCACGCCAGCCCCTGAGCCGTGTAGCAACTTTGAGCCATCAAAGTGCATCACCCAGTGCTCGTCAGAGTCGAGATTCGGAGTCGGATCGATTTTCCTCCGACAGAATCGAGTCGTAGAATCAAATCATAGAATTCTTGATTTTACTAGATTTTTTAGCCAAGAGTTTATCCATGCATAAATTTTGTATGCTAGTATAGAAAAGGTGAAAAATACTAAGCATTAAAATTTATAGCAATATGGCTTACATTAATATATCCAAAAAAAAAGTAACGAAAACTCACTACAGCAAATTTTTCAACAAAAAGACAGTGTATAATTAACCCTTTGTGATTACTATTGAGACCTTGGTGAGAGCATACACAAAGTATACTATGTATGGTATTGCATTAAATTATTGAAGTAGCACGCCACTTTCTAAGCCGATCTAGAGTGTCTACCATTAAGGTCTCTAGCAATCTACATTGATGGCTCATTCTTATGAGGCCTACTTTAGACACTGATCAATCACATCCTGTCTCCAAACTTTCTTGCAATATGCTTTGCAACAATGAATTGAGAGTTTATAAGAGGAGTACGTAGCTTTGATATTGTAAGGTTTTCTTTAAGGGATATGAAAGATCCTATCGGCTAATCATTTGGGGTTTGGGAGGTAAATAAAGGGTTGAGGGGCAAGTGAAAATGGCTTGGGAGGTTGACATAGGATACTACTATAGTTAAGAGGATGACTCAACTAATCATTCAGACTCGGTAAAGTCCATAACCAGGATTGAGATTTTGCAATATTGTGTAGGATTCTATGATTTGGATCGGGACTCAACATGGATTCTACCAGGTTGGGATTCATAGTGGGATTTGGATCGACATGATGTTGTAGGGTCGTAAAATCATAGGATTCCAGGACTTGGATCGGGATTCTGACTACTAGGACGGGCGTCATCTCCTCTGCTTCCTTCCAATCCACCAAAGCCTAAGACTTGATGGCGGTGCGAGGCTTGTAGTCGATGTCGAAGGACGCTAATTTAATGCCCCACTTTTAAACTCGTCCTGTTGCATTGTTGTTGCTGATGATGTCCTTCAGTGGAGCCTTGCTTACCACTGTGATCTTATGGTCATAGAAGTAGTGTCGTAACTTACGAGAAGCTAGGAACACTCCGTATGCTAACTTCTGGTAGTGAGGGTAGCACTGCTTGGATTTTGTCAGGACCTCGCTGACATAGTAGACTGGTCTCTGGACGCCTTACTCTTGCGCTTCTTCCTTGTGTTCTACCACGATGACGATGCTGACAACCCTGTTGGTTGCCGCCATGTAGAGTAACATGGGCTCCTGGTCTTCGGGAGCTGCTAGGACTAGTGCAGTGGATAGCACTCTCTTCAGATCCTTGAGTGCAGCGTCTGCCTCGTCGGTCCAGAAGAATTTGTCTTATTTTTTCATCAGCTTGTAGAGTGGCAAAGCCTCCTCGCCAAGATGACTGATGAACCTGCTCATTGCTGCCACACAGCCTTTGAGTCGCTGCATGTCCTTCAGGTCATTAGGCCGGGAGATGTCAAGGATAGCCTTGATTTCTCCGGGTTGACTTCACTGCCGTGGTGGGAGACGATGAATCCTAGGAGTTGTCCTGCTGGGACACCGAAGACACACTTCGTGGGGTTGAGCATCATGGTGTACTTCCCTAGGTTGTTGAAGGTCTCTTGCAAATCCGCTATGAGGTCGTCCTGCTTTTTGGACATGATGGAGATATCGTCCACATATGCATGGTTGTTGCGAAAAATTTGATATGCCGGGCACTTTTGCATGGTGCGCTGGTAAGTTGCTCCTGCGTTTTTCAGACCGAACGGCATTGTCACATAGCAATATGTGCCATAAGGTATTACAAATGAGGTAGCAAGCTGGTCGGATTCCTTCATCTTGATCTGGTGGTAACCCGAGTAGGCATCTTACAAGCATAGCAGCTCCGATCTCGCCATCGAGTCAATGACTTGGTCAATGCGAGGCAAGGGAAAAGGATCATTTGGACATGCTTTGTTTAGGCCAGTGTAATCTACACACATGCGCAATACCTTTATGTTTTTCTTAGGAACTAACACGGGATTTGCCACCCACTTTGTGTGGATTACTTCTTTGATGAAGCCTGCTTTCAATAGCTTGGATATTTCCTTTGCTATGGCGCAATGTTTTTTGTCTCCGAAGCATCTCATTGCTTGTCTTACTGGCTTGGAGTCAGGTATTATTTGCAGGGCATGCTCGGCGAGTTCCCTGGGTACACCAGTCATGTTAGATGGCTGCCATGTGAAGATGTCCTGGTTCTCACGGAGGAACTTGACGAGCGCACTTTCCTATTTGGGGGACAGATTTGTCCCAATTGAGGTGGTCTTGGTGGCATCGCCAGCGACAAGTTCCATCTGCTTTGTATCAACTATAGGCTTGAAGGTGGGCAGGGGCGGAAACTTCCTCCTTGGATGCCGGCATCTCCGCGGGATCCGTGGCGGCATGGATTTCTTTGAATTCCTCGCCGAAGAACACGGCTTCCGCGAAGGCGGCTTCTCCTTCCTCGCACTCCTTGGCCTTCCTAAAGTTGCCATAAACGGTGATGATACCATCAGGTCCCGGTATCTTCAGCTGATTATAGATGTAGCACGGCCTGGCATGGATACTGTGGAAGGCGGGGCGACCGAAGATCATGTGGTATGTACTCTTGAAAGGAACCACCTCAAAGGTTATGGGCTCTTCGCAGAAATTATTTTCATCGCTGAAGGCAACTTTGAGAGTGATGGACCTGAGGGACTTAGCTTGGCGGCCAGGAATCACTCCATAAAAAGTGACAGCACTATGGCGGAGTTGGGTCTTGGTGAGGCCTAGCTTCGTCAAGGTTTCCACGTACATGATGTTCAGGCTGCTGCCACCATCCATTAGGCACTTGGAGAACTCGTAGCCTTGGATCAGGGGGGGTTAACTACCATGGCGTAGTATCCGTCTAGGATGTGCTCTGGATGATCTTCGCGGCTCCACTACACCGGCACTTCGGACCATCGGACGTACTGGAAAATTTTAGGCACAGTGGCGTTCAGGGAGCGCATGGCGGCTCGCTACGCCTTAGCCGTGCAGGGACCAAGGAACATGTGAACGGCTCCTTTTTTGGCATTCTTGTATGGGTTACCCGTGCTAGTTCCACCCTCAGCTTTTTCGGCCGGTTTGGGCACAGGGTCTTCTTCCATATCACTGCCATCCTTGGACTCCTTTTCATTGTCCGCTTTTCCTTTGCCATGAGGTCTTTGTCGTCGGGTGTGTTTGTAACCAGCTTCTTGGTCCGCCTTGATGTTGTTGACAAACTTGCAGTTCCGGTTGGTGTGATTGCACTTTCCTGAAGCGTCTCGATGGGCGAAGCATGGCATGTCGCGGTACTCATCGTAGGACACGAGGGCAGAAGGCACCGTAGTGGGAGCTGTGGAGCTCCGCGACTGGCCGCTGCTAGAACCGCGTCCCCATTCGCGCTAGCTGCTTTGTCCATGTCCGGAGTTTGCTGCTCTTCTGGTGGATTTTTCCTTTTATTGCTATTGTTTCGCTTTCCAGTATTCTGGATGGCGGAAGCCTTCAATGATTCGCGGGCGTCGTCATCAGCGACTGTGTAGTTACTTGCAATGGTGATCATGGAGTTTAGGGTCAGTTTCCCTTCGTTCCTTTCTCGTAACAGGCGATGGCGGAGCAGCTGGCCTCTTTCCAAACTGTCGATGAATGTGAGGACGGTGGATTCGTCAGTAACCCCTTCATAGGAGTTCTTCATATCCAACCATCATGCAAGGAAAGATCGGGAGGTCTCGTCATCTGCCTGTCAGCACCGTTGGAGGTCACCGATGTTGTGAGGTTGCTTGTAGGTACCCTCAAAGTTTTCAGTGGACGCAATCTGCATGTCGAACCAGGTTTGGATGGAATTTTCTGCCAAGTCATTTATCCACTACTGCGCTGTGCCAGATAGCATCAGGGGCAGATAGCAGACAGCAACATTGGGTGATCCCCCTGCGAACTGCACTGCGTTATAGTTTTCTTGTAGCCAAGTTAAGGGCCTATCGACTCCATTGTACTGGCAGATGTTTTTCTCAATCTTGAACCCATGTGGGATGGGCTCGTCACGGATCCATTGTCCAAAACATTTTGGGCCGAGGAAGAAGGCTGTTTGAGACTTGGCAATCTCGTTTAGGTGGGTACGGGTGTCGTAGGGCTTGTGATCCTGCGGATCTTTTTGGGAGCTGCGTGACCTGGCTGGGCTGCCACCGCCGCCGCCATGGGGGCTGCTTGGTGGGGATGGTGAGGGGTCACGTCTTTTGCTCTCGATGTCCTGCGATGGGTCTCTACAAGTGCGATGGCTTCCCTCTACTCTTCGTGGAGCTGGATCATCATCATGGTGGCGAGAGCCTTGCCCTTTGTCATCACGGCGGCGGGAAGAGCGATGCTTATCTTTGTCGCCGCTGCGGTGTGCGTTGTCGTCATGCCAAGATTGTTCGCTTTGCTTGGATCCGCCATCTCAACTAGTTTCTCGTCATGGCGGCTTGTCTTTGCGGCCAGCGTCACGGCTTAGTCCCCGTTTGCCGTTGTTATCACGTATGACAGTTCTTCCCTGAGGGATCTCGAATGTCTTATACTTTGGTGGTGGCATATTGGTCTTACGGCGGGGAGCAGCTTTGTTCTGATGGTATCCGTCAGCAGGGTAATTCTTGCGAGGTGTTGAGGGATTTCTTTGTTGGCCTTTGCCATGTGGCCTATCATCGGAGGATATTGGGATAGTGTCGGCCTTGTTACGAGCTTCTCTTCTTTGGACCTCCGTGGATACAGGATAAGATTCGTTATCAGGACGAGCACCATGATAGCCATTGCCCTGGGCCTTGGAGGCGGTACTAGATCGGCATATCGCAGCATCAGATTCGAGTCTTTGTGATGACGTAGCCTTTTCTTGCTACACCAATGCTTTCGTCATTAGCTTTACCGCCGTCTCCAGAGCTATCGGGCTTCGGTTATTTTCCAATAGCTCCTTTGCGGCCACGATGTTCTCGATTGGAGTAGCCCTGACCTCATCGTGATTCTTATCCACATATGGCGGATTCTTGATGTACATCCTGGCTAGCATTTCCACGGTTGGCACGGTGAACTCAAGGTTTTGTGCCAATTGTGGATCACCGCCTTCTTCTATCTGCTTTTGGATGAGAGTAGCATACTTATCCTCCATGTTTCTTGCACGCTTAAGCGTGTCTTGAGCTTGAGCAATATTGCCATCCAGCTTTTGGCCCATCTTCTTGACTCTCTTCGCCTCTTTAAGGATTTCTCGCCTCTTCTGCTCCAGATCATTCACATCTCTGACATAGTCAGGGGTGATTGGATCTTCGAGAGTTCTGTAGATGACTTTGTCCATCGGGGTCATGAAGTCTTCTGGGCGATGCACCACGGGGATGGCGGGTTGCAGTGGCCTCGGTCCGCCCTGGATCTCAGGTAGTTGTTCCGTGGTGGGATCGGCGGCTAAAGGTGGGTTACCCTGCTCTTCGGTGGCTTCACCATTGTGGGCTGCCTGGGATGGCGGATCACCAGCTACCTGCCCAGCATCATCTCCCTTGTTGGTCATGAACACCTGCTTGGCGGCTGCTTGCTTCTCTTCTAGTTCTTGTTGAGCTAATTCCGCCTCAATTCTTCTCATGGTGGCATCATAGTGATCAGAATCATACCTTTTGCTATCCCAGTCATCTGATTCACCACTTTAGTTAAGTGCCTCTAGGATGGCTTCACCTGGGCTGCCGTCTCCATTGGAGGCAGATCCCGAAGTTGTTCCTGCGAAGCAACAAGGTAGTACCGTGGTGTCTCTAATGCCAGATTACTCATGGTGGATCCATACCGGTCATCCACCACCTTCTCCACCTCTAGGGTGGGTTGAGTGGGATTTGTTTTTAGATCCGATCTAGATAACTTGGAAAGTTCCAGATCAGATGATTCCTCCTCCGTATCCAGCTCGAAAGCGGTCCGTATGGGGGTTTCAGCCATACCGATCCGCCAGAAATCAGTTTCTGTGGCGGGGGTAGGGTTTCTCTCTCTGATGAAGATGTGGATGTCTCCGATTAGAACGATGGTGAATCGAGCAGGGTTTTCTCTAGCTGGCACCCAGAGGTTATCCGCTGGGACGATGGGGAAGCCTGAATCGTAGAGGACACGCCCGATGGCGACGGTGTCGCTGATGCCTGCGAAGGCGGATCCCGTCTGGATCCGCGCTCCTAACTTGCTATGCCCCGTGGTGGGCGCCAACTGTCGTGGTTTTGTCAATAGATCTGCCATAGGGGTAGGGATATGACGGTTTGTGGAAGGGGATGAACACGGCGGAGTGCTCTGAGACGGTGGTAGCACGAGTTTACCTAGCTTCAGATCCCGCAACAGTGGCGAGACCCTACGTGCTGCTATAATTCACTAAATGGCAACAAGTGCTTGGTTACAATGAGATTGTCTGGTTGTGTTGTGCCTCGAGGGCTTCTCCACGCCGGCTTATAAAGGCGCCTGGCGTGGGCATCATGGTGGTACAAGAGCGGATACAATATGGACTCCTAGACTAAGTCCTATACAATGTTGTGTTCTACAAGGTAACCCGCCATGGGCCTTATCTTCGGATCCGCCATAAGCTCCCGCGTCCTGTACCGTCATGGGCTTTCCAGCAACTGGGCCGCCTGGTAGGCTATCCACCATACCACCTCCATGGGCCACCCTGGCTTGCTGGTTTAGGACTATGTTGCTAGTATACCTATTTGGTATATCCCCAACATGAATGGTGGACCCCGGACCATTCTTTTACATTTATATTACCATCAACTGCAAACACTGTTTACTTTCCGCAAGCATTATTTTACTTCACCGCAAACAAACATCTCTTTCCACACTATTTGTATAATCCTTTGTTTTCAGCAAACCAGTGAGATTGACAACCTCAATGTAAGTTGGGGCAAAGTAGTTTGGTTGTGTTGTGTGCAGGTTCCACGTTGCTGCTGGCGCCGAGGCTCCCTCGCCAACCACGCACCAGACTGTTTTCTGGCACCTTGCCAAAGTCAGCTAGCAACAACCTTCAGAAGTGATTTCTTTCTTGATATGGGCACGAAGGAGGAGGTGAAGCCCAATTTCAGGACTCCACCAAGATGAGGAAAGCTCATTGCAGATTGGCATGCCAGGACGACCTATGATATGAGATAATTTAGTCTAAGATTGTGTCAGCAATTTATATATCTTTTTATGTTATTTTGTGTGTCAGGTCATGTTATGGGCCACTTAGGGTTATTTATGTTTTGGGTTTGGGCCTGTCCAAGCCCAATAGTTTTCTGGCCATCTATATAAGGAGGCCAGCCGACTAGGGTTTAAAGGAGTTTAGAATTTTAGAGTTAATCTATCGCGTGGTGTTCCATCATGTATCATCCCTCCGGGGAAACGGCGCTGCCGTGTTATCTAATATAGATTACTGTGAGGGTTCTTGTGTTCATCAAGGATTATCAGGCTCAGGTTTGAGGCGTGGTGTTCATCATCACGTTGCTTGCTGGATTCGTCCTCGTCTTAAGGTGATGTTCTTCACGTTATTGGAAGATTTCTATCCGGGTAGACTCGCTGTGAAAGATCGGGACAAAACTCCAAGGATCACCGACGTGATCCTTATCATGTGGTATCAGATTACTAGGTTGATCACCGCGAGTGTTTTCTATTGATCTACGGATTGTTCTACTCCGAGTAGTTTTCAGATAGGCTTTGGTTGCTGTTCTGTCAGTGTCTACGTTCATCCATTGTTTCACCAAGTACCAGATCCGATCGAGGGAGTCCAAGCAGTACATACTCAGATCGCTAAGAGCTGGTAGTTTCTGTTCTGACTTTTGTTGTCTTCATTGGCGGCCATCGGGATTGGGATCTAAATTTCCGTGGTCTCCGATCGCTCCGAGCTACGAGGCAGATCGATTTCTAGAAGTCCAAGGCATCCACGTTACTTGTATTCCACTTCGTCGATCGCTACTTTGCCAGGCCAGATCAGATTGATCCGGGAAAAGAAAAAAAAACTAGCGCTCACCTCTGCGCCGGACGACGGAGGACGTCTGTCCTCGAGCGTCGCTCGCCCGCGCTTGGAGACCTTGCGCGATCGCTTTGCTGCGCCAGACCACAGACATAGTCTGTCCCGAGGCGTGCAGCCAGGCCCATTATCTTTATTTTTTTTTCCCATTGGTGTTGTTTCACGGAGCATCACGCCAGCTGCATCATCACATGGTGTGCTCAGTTTTTAATCAGCGTCAAGTCCATCATTGCTGGAGTATCACAGAAACAAGTATTACTACTTTATTTTATTGGCTGGATCGTAGATTGACAGCAGCAATTTCTTCATTGGGCTGGCAAAGGAAATTTTGGATCAGCTTGGTCCGTTTTCCGGCGATAGGAAATAGAAGAGCAACTGGTACGTGAGTTTTCAACTGTTGTTACACGCTTCGGCCAGCGTTCTTGCCTTCTGTATTCAGGTATTCAGAGATAATTTTCAGATATGGGTTTAGACTAACAAAGCGGACGATATATACAGTGATTATTTAGAGATCTTGGTTGGTTTGAGGTATGATGCAACTAAAATCAAGTGGAGATTGGACAGTGCTGCAAAGTTCGCCGAGTATGAGTCTTGGGAATCTCACATGGAGCGTGGCTTTGCACAATGTCGTGCCCGTGATAGCAAGTTTGGCAGTTATACTAAATTTGTTCTTGCCTATCGGCGTGTGGATACGCAGGTGGTTACTTGGAGGCGTGAAGAAAGGTGCGCAAAGGGCATCACAGTTGGAACATCTAGTTGGGAGGATTTGAAGCAATTTCTGCGTACTCGATTTTTGGACAAGTCCGTAGAGTCGGATAAGGCGGTTGTTCCAGAGGTACAAGCCAAGATTGATGGAGATGACACACCATTGAGAGGTATGAGTATACAGCTTCATAAATTGTCCAATGGTGATGAGGCGGTAAGGAGGAATCTGCGATGCAGCCTTTTTCAAACACAGTGCACCATCAAGGAGAAGGCATGCAAACTGATTATTGACAGTGGTAGTTACTGTAATGGCATCAGTAGGGCTATGGTGGCATCATTGGAGTTGTCCACATGGCGTATTCCTGAACCTAAGCATGTTGCGTGGTTGAATAGCTGCGGTGTGCTAAAGGTTACTCATAAGGTACGTGTGCCATTTACAGTTGGTGATTATGTTGATGAGGTGGAGTGCGATGTGTTGCCATTGGAGGTGTGCGGGGTATTACTTGGACGTCCATGGCAGTATGATCGCAATGTTACTCATGCTGGGAGAGCAAATACATATTCTTTTGTGCATGATGGCAAATAGCGGATTTTGAAACCTAAGCAGGATGATCAAATAAAGTCTGATGTTGAGCCACATGATAAGGATCACGCCGGTGATCCTTGGAGTTTTGTCCCGATCTTTCACAGCGAGTCTACCCGGATAAAAATCTTCCAATAACGTGAAGAACGTCACCTTAAGACGAGGACGAATCCAGCAAGCAACGTGATGATGAACACCACCCCTCAAACCTGAGCCTGATAATCCTTGATGAACACAAGAACCCTCATAGCAATCTATATTAGATAACACGGCAGCGCCGTTTCCCCGGAGGGATGATACACGATGGAACACCACGCGATAGTTTAACTCTAAAATTCTGAACTCCTTTAAACCCTAGACGGCTAGCCTCCTTATATAGATGGCCAGAAAACTGTTGGGCTTGGACAGGCCCAAACCCAAAATACAAATAACCTTAAGTGGCCCATAACATGACCTGACACACGAAATAACATAAACAGATATATAAATTGCTGACACAACCTTAGACTAAATTATCTCATATCGTAGGTCATCCTGGCATGCCAATCTGCAATGAGCTTTTCTCATCTTGGTGGAGTCCTGAAATTGGGCTTCACCTCCTCCTTCGTGCCCATATCATTTCTCCTACTGGTCGATTAAACTTTGGTTTCATACAGAGGGAAAACTTGCTGCTGTGCTCATCATACCTTCCTCTTGGGGTTTCCCAACTGGTCCTTTGAGACATCACATATCTGGGGTCGTCCTTCCAATATGATATTAGGTAATCCATTATCTCAGCTTCCATCATTTCCGCACGCCCAAAAAACTTGAACATGAAATGTCCATCTATAACAAGAGGGTCATCATTTGGAGATGTGAACATGACAAGTGAATCTCTGGTAAGATAAAAAGAAAAATATCAGAATTTGCGACAAAGAAACTTACTTCCCCTGTTGTTCCTGAAACTCTTTGCTAAGAATTAAACTCATTAACCGCTTCGCCTTGGGTAACTGCTTGAAATCATGCATGACAAGCTTCTCAACAGGGTCCCTAAGCTTCTTTGGAACTTTCGTCGGCCTCTTATTTGAAAGGATACCTCCACTAGTAGGTTTCCTAGGTTTCTGAGTTACAAAATCATCACTACTACCCCTTGAGCATTTTGGGACAATTTTCGAAGAATAGGTCTTCTTTGACTTCTGCGCTACTGGTGACACAAAATCATCATCATCAAGAGAGATAACACTAGGATTTGCATCACGTGCCGATACTGGGATGACCTTGCTGCTTAATTTTTTAACAGAAGTAAAAATGTGTGCAACATTCTTTTTGGCCTTGCTAACTTGTCCAACAAACTATTCTTCATTAATTATTTGCACATTAGGAGTGTAAAACTGAGTCTCAAATAAAGCAAAATTATCCTCCTCCAGACCAAGAGGTGGCCCTGTCGCATTAGAAATGAAGTTCGATTAGAAAAAAGAACAAGTTCAGTATTAAAAATAAAAAGGAAGTTAATAGATACAAGGAACGGAAGTTCAGTAGTGGTATTGAAAAAGGTTCATTAAAGAAACTCAAAAGTAATAAGAAAGTTCACTAAATGAAAAAGCTATACGTTAAAATACAATGATAAAAATTTCAATATGGTATAGTTCAATTATTTCCGAAAGAATAATGTATACAATATGCAAAAAAATCAGTTAAATAAACAACTACTACCTGCTTCAACACCCAAAACTGCTTGTAAATCAATATTAAAATCCCCAGCTGTCAGCCAGCTGTATAGTAATGTCATCCTTATGTTTAGAATGTCTCCTTGCCCAAATGATACCAAGTTGACACCGTCAAAAGAATTTAGTATCTAGAACATGAAGAACCCATAGTCGTGTTTGCTAAAACGAAAAATATATATAAATAGAAGGTATACAGAGAAGTTAACACACACAAAATACAATAAAATTAAAAACATGGCAAAAGAGGAAAGTTTAATTCATAAGGCACTAAAAAAAGAAGTTCAGTAAACCGAACTATTAAAGTTCACTTATGACAATGATGCAAAAAATATATATATTGTTGCCAAAGAAAGATTAGAAGGAACAAATGCAAAGAAACAAACACCAAAAATTAAAAAGAATTTCTATGTAAGAAAAACGTACGCAGTCGACTGCTTAGGCACTCTCACGTAAAGCATCGGATAATGGTCAATTGATTTTGGCGTAAACTTGTTTCCTTTAGCATCATTAGCTTCTATCCATACCTTCTAGATACCATAAGCCATCCTGAAAAAAAACCTTTGAGCATCTAGATCATTTGGGCCACGCATAGAATGAATTGAAAGCACTCCAACTTCAGATTTAGAGCCACTACACAAAAATGCCCCACATTTCCTGGTACTGGAGGGTCAGGAGGATCAAATGTGGCGAAAAGGATCTGCATTAAAATACACAGAAGATTAAAAAAGCAAAAAAAAGATAAACATGATTAAAGCAAAAGGGAGAAGTAGAAAATTACAATTTCCTTCTTGTCCAGACGCTCTTCAACACTAAGGCTGAATAGATTCTTAAGATGGTTGCTGTCTAAATTACCTTCCCATAAATGTCTCTGACATCATTACAGCAAGTATTAGAATAAAAAGGAAAAGATGGGAATGAAACAATAAAAGATCAAAAATAATAAGTAAAAAGACAATATGAACTTACTGAACAAATGTAAGGCACGACCATCTTTTCAGAATTCTTGTACTTCTGCCCCAGTAAATAAGTGCCAACAGATACGACAAATGAGCAAAGCATGCCATTTGGCCAGAACGCATTAGCAACCTGCCCTATTGTAGCTTCGCAGTGATCATTTCTGAAAAGAACTTCACCACTGCAAACATAAAAAATGAAAAAAAGAATGAAAAGTTCAGGTGATATACATCACTTAAGATGCACATAGACCCGAAATATAAAAAATAATTAAACACATAATAAGAAATTACCTTCTAGAGTGTCTCCTCATCCTGCAAAGTGCGCGATAAACATCCTTAATCCTTCTCATTACAAGAAGAGTAGAAACACGAGGTGTCAAGAATGCTCCAGTCAAATCTGCCAAAAAAGGGGGAAAATAAATGAAATTCAAATAAAAATCAATGCAAAAGGAAGTTCAGATGGACTGATCATAAAAGTTCACTTCCGTTGAACAGGAAAAGAAGTTCAGTTGTAGTTGAGATAGCTAGAATTTCACAGATATAATGAATGAAGTTCACTCCTAATTGCATGAATGAAAAGAGCGTCATTATTAATTGCAACTTTGGGAGGGAGCAAAAACCTGTGTTGGATTCACTTTGGTATCATAGAGCGAACGTGAGAAATAACAAAAGATGTAAACTCATTAAAAATGTAGGAAGCATATATATACAACACAGCTATTTACAAAAAATAGCTGAAAATAGGTTATTTACATTGGAACATCATCCTCCCACACCATAGAACACACTTTCAACCACTCCCGCAACCCCTACACTCCCACCAAGTCCCCACTAACAAAACAACAAAAAAAGCAAAAACATAAAATAACTACATACGATAAAGAAAACAAAGGCAGACAATGCATATATAGGACTAGTGGGGTCTACTACAAGATGAAGGAAGATACAAGTATGTTGGGAATATTTTAAGGGGGCATGGGAATATTTTAAAGGGGCATGGGGTGGCAAAAACAAAGTCATCAAAGTTTGTATTTTCACAGATCCTCACCTATATCAGCTGGAGGAGTGCACAGGTCTTGGAAAGATGATTCTGCAAGCATGCACAAATCTTGATATGACGCAGACCTATCACCGAGATAACCATCTGAACATACTGTACCTTGTTCGGTTGACAAACATTCATTTTGCTTCTCTTCCGTGTTGGCAGGAACAACATCAGGTGCAGCCTCTCCAACATTAGGAATTGAATGACTCTTTGGATCCACTTCTTCAGATTTTCTCAAAGATACATTTCCGCCAGCATGATGATCTCCAGGTATACCTATCTGCATTTCTACTTCTTCAATGATAGGCAGAACTGCAGCTCCTTGGGCAACATCTGCTACATGACTTTTACTCATATTGGAAACACCAATCAAAGCAGGCTCCTTAGCACCACTAACACTTTGTACACATGATGATAGTACAACAGCTGTATCAATATCCAACATATCAGCACTTGTTCCTGTGCTTTTTTTGCTTAACAATTCATCACAAAGATCTTCTTGTGCATGCACACCTGTAGGACAACCATCAACGCTTCTATTGTCAACTTCATCTGCACTCGCACAGCCAACATTTGCAAGAGGTGAACTGGCAAGGTGCAAGCTTGAATCGTCTTCATCTTCAGTAGCTTTCTGCTACCCAAACTGTGAGCTAGGAATAATATGATCTTCATTGCGTCCAGAGTCACCTACGCCAGATTCTGAACAATCATCTCCACCACTGATGTCCTGTGGTGGAGACACAAATGGCGAAACATGTCTTACATACTCAAAACCACCTACCTTGAAATCATCATCTCCATCTTCACAATCGTTTTCACCATGATCTTGAGAGGCTTGCTCCTCAACTTGCCTGGCTTCTTCCTGTTAGAAAAATACAAAAAGAAAAGATATGATCAATTCATAAATGTTCAAAAAAGGTTATCATTGTATAAACACACTCGCATAAAAAAGAAGCTAAAAACTGATATGAAAAAAACATTCAATAAGCATGTGGGGGGGTCCACCCAACCCCCCTGCCAATAAAAACCATACATACGAAAATGATAAATTGCCAGTTCATGCTAGAAGAAAGCATAAATAAAGTTCAGACAATGTCAGAAAGAAGTTCAAAACTGATGATGAAGCAGTATAGTATTAGATTTAAAAGAAGTTCTGAATAGATATCTCAAAAAAGGTTATCATTGATGCTCAAGCAGTCCAGTATTAGTTTTAATATTCAACTCAGCATCTGTAGCTGACTGACCCAGAACTGTATCCTTCTGAATAGGTGATTTGACATAGCCAGATGCATCTTACTGTGCCATTTGCCCCACGATATTAGCAGCTTTCCTTTTGTATTCACCACATAAAAGATCTTGCTTCCTGCTAATATCAGCAAAACCTTTCTGCACAAAAGATAAAGCATTCCTCAAGTTTTCGAACACACTACTCTCAAAATTAGAAGCCTCTTTCATAAGCTCAACACTAGGGCCATGGCCCTCGGGGAAAATACCAGCAATCCTGCTTAAAAATCAGCAGTAGATGGGACAGATCGTGAAAAATCAACAACTTTGTGCAGGCAATGATCAATCTCAGCAAGGTAATCAACAGCTGGCGCCCCATTTCTTGCTGAGGTCGATGGGGGGCAAATGGAACCTGTGAAACATGCATTCCTTTAGGAGAACTAACTAGACGTTCACTTATGTCGTTGTCTTGATGGTCAGGATTCAAAGGACTAGAACGCGGCTCATCTTCTAGCTCACCAAATTGTGCAGGACTAGACCGGGGCAAGAGATTTTCAACAGGCAGTGGATATGTGTATACAATGTCATTGCGACCTTTCCACTGAAAAAATCCAAAAAAAAAGAAATTATCAAATAGAAAAAAAACAAATATGACAGATTCCAAAATAATGAATAAACTAAAATTACACAGCATGAATACAGAAAAAAGGTTCACTAGTTCACTTACCGGTAACTTCCCAATCACATACTTTGAAAGATCACTTTTACCATTCTTGATACGGTCTTGGTAGTAGATGGCTCTCAAATTTTTTCAAGAAGACAATTAGCCCATGGAGTTCTGCAATGCATGACAGAGTGTTTCCTTGAATTGCATGAGTAAAGATACATAACTACAGGCACAATGCCACATCCTTTAGGGCCGGCCTGCTTGATATTCGGATCTTGATATTTCTCAGTAGCTCTTTTCAACTCATCAACAACAACATGGCAAAAATCCATTTTAGACATCTTTTTATAATCCATGTCAATGAGCATGGCAGCTTCCCTCCCAATACGAACTGCAGAGCCGGGACAGATAAGCTTGTTGTAAAGAATAGCAAAGAAAACCTTCACAGCTAAATCCACTTTTGTTTCATCCTCAACTAATGCAGCAAGCAAGCTTCGAAGATCTTTCGTCTCAATACTAGCTGTCTAGGCAAAACCTAGTTCTGCCTTGAGCTTTCCAAGCAAAGCATCATGACCAGTATCTGACGGGCTCGGAGCTGTATCACCTCTAGCAGGAAACCCAAAGATGTAGTGCACAGCATCTCTGTTTACAAGCAGACTCCTGCCAGATCCATAATCTATCTTCATTGTTGTGGTATCGATCTTCTTCAATAGTAAACACATGAGAGGACGCGACACATTACCATCAAGGATCCAGTCAAACACACAACCAAAACCTGCCTCTTCAACCTTTGAACGATGAACATCCTTGAGCAACTTGACAGCCTCGTTGATTTCACCTAACGAACAACGTACAGTCTGTTGGAACCGATCTGCGGGACCATCCTCTTCATCATCATCAATATTCTTTCCTCTATACTTCGTCTTCTGAATAACATCAACATCTTTCACAGTGCTTGCTGCGGCACCTCTCTTCCTCTTTTTAATTGGAGAACCCTATGTTTATTAAAAAAACATCAAACAAAAAACAAATAAAAAACACAAAGAGTAAAAAACAAAAAAGGTTCAAATATGAAAACATAAAGTGTAAAATAAAGACATAGCAACCTTTCCAGCAGCAGGTACAGAAGCTTCTTCAGCAAACACATCATCATCATTGTCTGGCACATATGTTTCATCAACAATGCATCGACGCTTCGGAGATTTACTACCTAATGTGGATGCATGATGATCAGAAAGGTTGCTACGCAAGTTGCTACACTATCTTGTCGAAACAATATGAGGACTCCGTCTAGGCAATCTCCTAGCAGGAATTTGATCTGGTGATGCGCACGAGAAACTAATCTTGGCAACAGCTAACCTAGGCTTCCTCTTAAGGGAGCTCGATGCAGAACATTCTTCTGATGACTTCGCTGGAACATCTGATGGACCACAATCTGCAATCTTCTTTCTAGATGATACTTGCGGTGATACTTCAAGAGTTTCTCATTATGTTCTGCCAACTTAGCAGCTTGTTCTTTATTGTACTTATCTAACTGAGCTTGAAAATTGTGTTCTTGTGTAACCTCCTCAGTACCATCAACAGATTGAGACGGCGTGTCCTGCAATACTAGTGTGCACTCATCATCAGAATGACTAGGAGCATGTGATCTACCAACATAAGGAATCTTCTGCTAAAGAGGTCTATGATCAAATATAGGACCGGGTGTTCTATGAACAGGCTGAGCACAAACACCTCCAACAACAGATGAGGCTCGCAGAGGTGTATCATCAAACACAGGACCTCCCTGAGGTGAATTACAATCAGGAAAATCTGCCTTCAAAGAATCCAATGTGTCTTTAATGTACCCATTGGCTACAACAACACAAACAAAAAAGCAAAATCAGAAAAATCAACAAAGAAAAATAGCAGTTCACATTTGGAAATTAAAAAGTTTAGAATTCTGATAAGGAGTTGACATATGTTAAAAGAAAATATGATAGTTACTAATCTAGGAAAATAAAAAATTATGTGTATACTATAAAAAATAACAGTTCACATGTACATTATAACCAGTTCAGGGGATCAAATGAAAAAGGTCCTAACATTACACATATCATATCGTATCATAAAAACAATTATCAGAAAATCATAATGTTAGCAGTTCACAACTTATAAAAATGACAAATTAAAAAAGTATATTGAAAAATGAAGATCACTATCAACAGTAATAAGAATTGACATGTACAAAAAAATATAGTTCTCGTAGATATTTGAGATCACTTCATGAGAACAAAAAAAGGCGGTTCACAAAAACAAGTTAAAACAGTCAGAAAACAAATGACATAAAAATCAGCAGTTAACATAATAAGAAACAACAGTCCAGAAATCCATTTTGGTCAGATTTCACATACTTAAAAAATCATAATAGAATAAAAATAGTCCAGAATACAATTAACAGGGGTTCACATATACTGAAAAAAACACAAAAAACAAACGGATTAAGAGATCAATTCAGGAAAAATTAATGTGCTGGAACGTTCCACATATATCAAAATATTGAAAGTTCAGATACTACCCAAAAAAAGTTCAAATCATAACCACCTGTTGACAGTATTTACCATATGTGGACTACTGAGAGTAACTACACATAACTACCGAGCACATATGTTTAACATAAAACAGTTCACATAACTAATGAACACCAGTTCATAAATTAATAGTTATGACGATATTTCACATACATATGTGTCTAAAAATTTCATAATAAGATGGTAATGACAGTTCACATAGTAACAGAGTACCAGTTCAGACTACTTGTATACAATTTTGTTAAGATAAGAAAACAGTTAAAATCATACATTACACTACCTTGTCGTGTAGGAGAAGATGAATGATCCATAGTTGAACTGCCCAAGCGAATAACTGCACCAAAAAAAATTGAACAAAAACACAGTAGAGAAAATCAGTAACGCGAAAAGGAAGAAAGAAAAAGGCATGCGTCCTATGAAGGAAGAATCTGCACAAAAATTAAATGTAGATTAGAGGCCGAATTCCTACCCACCACGCATCGGAAAGTGGAATCGCTTCTTGATCCTCCGCCGCCGACCAACCCTGTTCGCTGAACCAAAACCCGGGTCGCCGGCGGCGACAGTGGCCTCAACAACTTCCCTTAACCCTAACAAAAAATCGGTAGAGAACTGCCATAAATCAGAAGAGATTACGAACACACAAGTACAAAAACAACGAGAGAAACATTGGAACAGCCGTAATACCTCTATCCCCCCAGCACGACGGAGAACAAATGGAGCACTCAACGGCGACGGCGGTTTCACCCATGCCGACCTTCGCACAATTTGGTGGGAGAGGAAGAGGTAAAGCACAATAGGATAAGAAAAAACCCAGGGCCGGGGGAGGAATGGATGTTGTACAAAGAGATAGCAGTGCCCACAACACATTAACCACTACCCCACCGGCTCTCCACTAACAACCGCTGCCATTTCGAAAATTGAAAAAAGTAACCACTCCATAGCATGTTAAAAGTAAAAAAAGAAAAGGCGAATAAATAAAAAAATTAAATATAACTAAAAATGTAATTAAGTTCTTCGTGACCCTGGGGCCCCCCCAACCCCCCCCCCCCCCCCCTCACCATACATATTCCCTTAAAAAAAGAAAGTTCATACATATTTTTATGAAGTTCACTAGAACGACGCAAAACAAATGCATCTGGATCGTCTTCAACCTCCATTCCCTAGGTCGTCTTCAACCTCGGTCCCCTGGGTCGTCTTCAACCTCCGTCCTCTAGGTGGTCTTCAAGCTCTGCATCTGCACCAAAAAATGCGACCAAATTAAAAAATCAAGTGCCAGCAATTACTCCCGGATCCACCTGTACCCCCTCATCCCGGCATCGCAAATCTGGATGAAGATCTAGAGATCTGCCACAGTAATAGACCTCACCAACCTCAAAACTAACAAAATCATAAGCTCCAATACAACAAATCGAGAACAAAGACGATGGACAGGTGAATTCAGTGACGTGAAAACCAGAAATGTGCAAAAATGAAGCCTGAATGTATGAGGGAACCTTCGCGCATGAATACTACAGGTCATGGAAACACGTACGAATGAGTCCTCAGGTGCCTCTGCTCGCGCCAAAATGATGGTTCATATGCATACAAAAAGGAAGTTCACTCTTCGTGTCCGTGAAAGTTCAGAAGGGTTCCTGAATATCAGAGCTATATATATAGAACAACACTATTTAGAAACCCCCCTTAAGAGATTCCTAAATAACTATTCATGAACCCCCCTAAAACAGGAAGCTATTACTAATCCTGATCGGTCTGGTCTCCGACCCCGAACCTATCAGCGCGCCCCGCGTGACCTACGATATAAGGTCGTCTGCACCATCGCTTCCTACCGACCATGACGCGGCGGCAACTCCACCCCACCCCACCCCACGAGAACCTTCCTGACCGGCTCCAGCGAGCGAGCGGTGGCGGTAGCCAATGCGAGGGAGACGGAGATGGAAACCTCTGGCATCGGCAACATCAAGACCTTCTTTGACCCGATTCGCTCACCCACCCGGTCTAGCTCCGGCGAGCGAGCGGCGGCAGTAGCCGCCGCGAGGGAGACGGAGACGGAAACCATCGGCATCAGCCCGACCAGGACTACCTTCTTCGCCAGCCGCGTTCCAGGATCCGCCGAGCGAGAAGTGGATAGATCCTACATGGCCACCTCTTCTAACAGTACAACACATGGCTCCAATCCAGCGAAAAACAGGACCCATGGACATTGATTCAAGTGGGAAGACGAAATGGATATCCACAGAATGTACTCAGGTCAGTGTCAAAAAACAATATGTAGTTCAATTGCTATATGAATTGTAGGAAAAAGAGGTTCACAAGTCCACTCTCTAGGATTTTGTTATGTTTGATTGATTTCATCCTGAAGAAGACCTGTTTGTGAGTCAGGAAGAATGTCTACTAAAATAATCCATGTATTTTTGACTGCAGGGTCCTGACAGTAAACGACCTATATTGTCAGTCAACTTTGACAGTTCAATTGACAACCAGAAGAGGTCCAGAACAGATATCCAGAGTGGTCAACCAGCATCCGGTACTACGCATGAAGAGGAATTAATTGAATTTTCTAAGGTCTGTCATAATAATAGTTCACATGAGAGTTATTTTGCAGTTTAGTATGTTTTATGAGTGCAAAAACCAACATACTAGATTTTATCTTGTAGATAATAATGCATGTATTTTATCTATAGAGACCAGAAAGGTTTGAGAGTTCACTTGACTACCTGAAGAAGTATGCAGGTGGTACTAAGAGTGTTGAGGAGTTAACAAAATTGTCAAAGATTTGTCAAGCTAAAAACTCTATGAAGTTCAGTTGGTATATGATTGCAGATATAAGAGTTCACAGGAGATTTATGATGCAGTTCATATATGTTTTTTGAGTGCAAAAAAACATGTCAGAAAATTTAAGTAACAAAAAAAAACACAATGAAAAATCAGAAGTCATATGTTGCATAGAAAAAGTTCACACAGGAGTTATGTTGCAGTTCAACATGTTTTATGATTTCATCATGTTAGAAAATTAATCTTGTTAAAAAAATAGATGTATTTTCTATAAAGACACTAGACAGAGTAGAAGGTTCAGTTGATAACCTGAAGGAGTCTATAACTAGTACTACACATGTCGAGGAGTTAACTGAATTTTGTAAGGTTTGCAAAAATAAAAATTATATGAAGTTCAGAAATCATATAGATTGCAGAAAAAAGTTTAACATGAGAGTTATGTTGCAGTTCATTATGTTTTATGAGTGCAAAAAAACCAACATAGTAGATTTTATCTTGTAGATAATAATGCATGTATTTTATCTACAGACACCAGAAAGGTTTGAGGGTTCACTTGACTACCTGAACAAGTCTACAGGTGGTACTAAGAATGACGAGGAGTTAACAGAATTGTCAAAGGTTTGTCAAGATGAAAACTCTATGAAGTTCAGTTAATATATGATTGCAGATATAAGAGTTCACAAGAGATTTATGATGCAGTATAGAATGTTTTATGTGTGCAAAACAACATGTCAGAAATTTTAACTTGTAGAAAATAATATGTGTATTTTGTCTGCAGACGCTAGTCAGATTTGAGGGTCCAGTTGACTCACTGAGGAAGTCCAGATCAGATATGCAGAGATGTGCACCACCGCCTGGCACTAGAAAAATTAACAATGGAATGGAAGGAGATGAAGACGATATGAAATCCTAAGCTGGTCTGGTCCAGAAAAAGCCCCACAGTCTCCTCTGTTGTATGATAAAGAGATTCTTGTTCAGGAACCAGTGTTGCACTGCCCAAGGTGTTTTGCTAGTACCTCAACACAACATCTGCCCAACCTCAAGACTCATACTAATTTAGAACTTGATACTAAAAAGAGGAAGTTCACAACAGCTGAATTGGATACACACTCAGCAGAGAAGACAAACACCAAAAATGATGATGAAGATATGATGTTTTGGACTGGACCACCAAAAAACCCACATTCACCTATCCTGTGTGATAAACCTATCTTTGTTATAGAACCTGTACTTCACCCTCCAAGGTGGTCAATGGCTGGAAGAAGCCAAACAAAGATAAATGAAGGGATTGAAAAATTTGCAAGTAATCTAGATATTCCATTTGTGAAGCGCACTGAGAAGGATAAAGCTGGTTTTACTGCTGAAAATCCTAGTACTCATAGAAAACCAGTCCAGATTACAGATGAGAAGAAGTGCACTGGTGCACCTGAAAAAGTTCACAAGGGAAATGTGAAGAGAACTCAAACCCGAAAAGTGCAGCATCGACCTTCTACAAAAAAAATGAAGACAATGGAGGCACACCATTACATATACCTCCCAGGAATCCATTGCTGCATGTACCTATTGTCACACCACTAGCCCCCATCAATCAAGACCTAGAAGTGACAACACCTGCAACTGCACCGTCATACACCCATGTGAGTATAAAAAACAATGTGTTTCATTACAACAGCGGAAAAAAGAACCATGAGGTTTTTTTTATTGTGAAAAATCTTACTATATAAAAAACTAACTGCTACTTTCAAAAAACTTGTAGGCACCTGATCTATCGACAGGTCTGATACCTGTTATTGGTCAACAGTTCAGCACATTCAGTGAGGCATACCAGTTTTACAATGTGTATGCGAAACACACAGGCTTTGGGATAAAAAAGAGTCAACACAACAGGAGTCGCAGATATTTGCGATGTGTGCTTGAAGGTAGTTACACAGCAAGTTTTGATGAATCTGAACGGCAATGTGACAAGGTCACAAGGAAGACTGGATGCAAGGCATTTATGAGGGTAAAGGAAAAAAGAAGATGGAACATGTGTTATAAAGGATTTTAACCTGGAACACAACCATCCCCTATTGTTAAGTCCATCAATGAGTGTCTTCCTTCATTCACACAAGCGTGTTGACTCCACACCGAAAGATTATATAAAGGACCTCCAGTTCAGCAATATAAAACACGTTAACATCATGGGGTTGCTTACTAGGCTGAATGGAGGACGCAGGAACTTGCCGTGCCACGACAAAGATGTGCAGAACATGTAAGAAATGCACATGTATTTTTGTTCTTGAAAAACTGCATTTAATTGTTTGATGATAAAAGTTATGATAGTAACAACAAAAATGATATGATTTTGCAGGAAAGCACAAAATGCATGTCTAGAATCAGCGGACGACATGCAAAAGTTGTTCAAGTTCTTTGATGCAATGACATTTTAGAATGATAAATTCTACTCTGATGTGGATATTGATGAGGACAAAGTAATCAAAAATATTTTCTGGGCAAATGCGAGCTACAGAGCAGCGTATGCAGATTTCGGCGACTGCATCACATTTGACACCACATATAAATCCAACAAATTCCACATGCCTCTCGCGGTGTTTGTTGGCGTAAACAACCACTTACAATCCACTATTTTTGGGGTTGTGCTGATGGGTGACAAAAGCATAGAATCATTCAAATGGGTCTTCAGCACATTCTTGAAGTGCATGAACGGCAAACAGCCAATGTGCATACTCACAGGTTAGCCGAACACACATGAAAAGATTACTGCGAAAAAAATACTGGAATAAAACATAACACTTTTGCCTTCTGTTTCAATCCTGCAGATCAATGTCCATCTATGGCCAAGGCTATCCCAAAAATCTTCCCACAATCTCTACATAAACTGTGTAGGTGGCACATAATGAACAAGCACAAAATTCCACTGAAGCAGCTATACAAGCTCTTTCCTGACCTAAAAGAGCAACTAGCAGAGGTGTTGAATCATCCCCTGATGCCAAACAAATTTGAAGAAGTGTGGCACGAGCTGGTAAACAAGTACAAACTGCACGATATAAACATAATGATAAACCTGTGGAATAAAAGGACTACTTGGATATCAGCATACTGGAAAGAAGTTTTATGTGCACGCATGACATCAACGCAGAGAAGCGAAAGTATGAACCATGTTCTGAAGAAGGGATTTGTCAAGGAAGAGCAGGATCTCCATATATTTGCACAGCAAGTGAACAACTATATACAGACAAGGCATGAGGCTGAAAATGCAGAGAAAATAGCATCGATGGTATGTATAAACAAACTAACTATCATTCCTACATTGAAAAAAACTGTTAATAACCTGGATGTTACCACATATCCTTGTTGAAGTTCATTTTGTATTGCGTTCAAATTTTCAGTTTATGCTATTTAAAAACTAGGTTCGGATACCATTGCGTGGGAGTTCAGTAAAGTAGTATACACTAGTTCATAACTTTTAAAAAAAATTTAAAAAGATGAAACAAAGTAGTTCAGTATAATAGTGTCTGGAGGTTCAGTTAATAACCTAAAAGTTACCACATATCCTTGTTGAAGTTCATTTTGTATTGCGAAAAAGACTTTAGTTTATATATTTAATAAAAGTAGATTCGGATCCTATTGCGTGGGAGTTCACTATAGTATTATACACTAGGTCATAACTTATGAAGAAAAATTAAAATGATGGAATAAAGCAGTTGAGTTTAATAGTGTCTGGGGGTTCAATTTGGTAAATGTGGTCACCTGTATATTTATAAAATCATTGAAGTTCACTGTTTGTCTCATTGTATTTTTATGATTACTGCAGGGTGTTAGGAAACCGCTGACATGCTATGGCTTCGAAGCACAAGTACTGAAAGAGTACACACGAGCTGTTTATGCTATGTTTCGAGAGCGTCAATACCATAGTACAGTTTTCCGCATAAAAACGTCTCTGACGAATCCAACACACTGCCTGGTACACCACTACAACAGTAGCAGGGTGTTCGCTTGGTCAAAGCACGAATTCCGTGTGATAGCAAATGAAGCTGAAGGCCGATACGAGTGTGAATGCAAACTGTGGGAACACACAGGTATGTCCATGCAGGAAAACAAAAACATACAAAAAATAGCAAAAACACAAAAAATTTAACGAGAGAACACTTTGTTAAAATGAAAATTTGTGTGACTACTAATAAATTTTGTTTGTTTATATTTTAGGTTTGTTCTGCCACCATGTTATAGTTGTCTTTGAACACATACGACTCGACGAGATCTTGAAAAGGTACATACTGAGGAGGTACACAAACAATGTTGTAACAGACCCAGGGTTCGACCGTAGAGACTACAAAACAAGTAGTGCAGAAGGTACTTCACTTGAATACAAGCGAACAATACTGTACAGCGAAGCAATGAAGATAGTGACCAGAGGATGCTCATCAGAAGAAAATTTTGAACTAGCCTTGGAAGCTTTTAGAGAAGTGAACTCTCGTATGGATCTTGAAGATTGTGACATGAGCAACCGCAATGACAGAACATCGACTGAAGAAACTCCTGAACAGTCAGAAACAACTCCAGATACACGTCCTGCTCAAGATACAAATCCTTATGCAGATATCAAAGCCCCACCGGTGGTAAGAACGAAAGGAAGTGGGAAGAAACCAGAGAGTGCAAATGCTTCTACTCCCACCCATCCAGAACCTGAGCTTGACGAACATGGTAAACCCAAGGGGACAAGACTTTGCAGCAACTGCAACAAAATTGATGGTCACAACTCCAGAACATGCAAGAAGAAGCAGTTGGCAAAGCAACTACTAGAAACACACCTAAAGGTCTACGGCAATTCCAAACCGATAGATAATGTCAAGAAATGCATCAAGAATTTGCTAGCAAATCAGCATATAGCAGATGAAGAAGCGGATGATGACGAGGAAATCCTAAATACCGATGATGAGGATTACGAAGATGAGACAGATGTAGACAAAGAATTTGAAGATGAAGAAGCTGATGAAGATGTAGAAGCTGATGAAGATATGGAAGCTGATAAAGATGGAGAAGCTGATGAAGATGGAGGCGAAACAGCAGCAAGGAGTGACCAAGCAGATACCACGCATACGGAAGAACCACCACCAGCTGATGCAGCAGGGGATGGTCAGGGCGGCGTGACAGTTCCTGTAGGTATAAATACTTGTGGAATATGCAACAAAAAGGAAAAGCACAACTCACGTACATGCCCCTTGAAAGATGAGATCCTGTAGAGACAACTTGCTGAAAGGCAACAAGGAACAGCTACACAGATGGTGCCGAGAGGGAAGCGTACTTGTGGACTTTGCGGGCAAATAAAAGGCCACAACACAAGGAGTTGCATGAGGAGGCAGATTGAAGCACAGTTAAAAAACAGCAGGAAGAGATGCAGATGATGAACCAGAAAGGAAGCAAACTCACACAGGATAACAATAAAAAGCAGACACCAACACAGCCAAGAAGGAGCAGCAGACTGGAGTAAGAAGTAGAAACAAAAAATATATCACAGAAAGAATAAGATGGCGTGACCAAATAGAAAGGATATATAACAGTTGAAATTATATATATTGAATTATGTATTATCTGACAGTTCATTTGTATATTTTGTGTGGGTTGGGTACAGCAGTATATGCAGTACATCCTTATCACCTACAACAATATGACAGTCCACATGTATATTTGTGTGAGTTCTCCATAGCAGTGTATGAAATACATCGTACTATCCACACAAAAATTGTTATAGTCAACTTGAGTATTTGGTTGAGTTCGGTATAACATATGGCAGTTCATTTCTGGTTTTTGTGTGAGTTCACTGTAGCATTATATGAAGTTCATTTATTTGTTCTAAAAATCAGGAAATAAAACGGTCTGACAAACAGAAGTTCACGATGCCAAAAAATGAAGTTCAGAATACATGAACCACGAAGTTCTCTTTCATAAACTTACACTTCAACACACACATCAGATCTCATGAATTATAAAAAATCTTAAAAAATAACATTGAAACTCCTAACAGGAAACAACAATATAAAAATAACATTGAAATCTAATCACCAGTCTCTCGCTCGCTTCTTATCTTCATGTGCGTACTTGTTCTTGTATAGTGAAAAGAAACCTCTCTCAAATAGATCCAAACGCCGGTACACCTCGTATGATGCATATGCATCTCTTGCAGCGTATTCCAAATGCTTTGGCGGAAGCGGCGGCGCCTCACTCCATATAGCATGCTCCCTGTGCCCGAAACCATCCTTCATCTTCAGATAGTACGTGTCTATGATGGCTCCTGCTACATGCTTTAGCCCTTTAGTACGCTTGTCACGTCTGTTGGGGTCTCTCCAGATTTCTTGGATGTCTTTGAAATTATGACAAAAAAGGTTCACATGGGCTAATACCTTTTTGTCTTGACCTACATCAAAACCAGCAAACACATACCTCCAACCATTAAGAAAATTATAGAGCGATGCAGACTCCTTGTCAGCATGACAAATATGGTACACCAAAACTTCAGTCCCCATACAGAGTTGGATGACAGCAGCCTTCTTAGGATTGAAGAAACTATCTCTATCTTTAGTATACTCGACATCAATCCCAACTATCTTTTTTTTGTGGCCAGCGAGAAGATCTTCAGCCTTCTTGATCCATGACTGAACACTTATAGCCATGTTGGTGTACAAAACATTGATGGTGGTACTGCCATGGCAGCGCACGGTGGATTGTTGGGAGAATGGAGAGTTGGCCATGAGATATTTGGGGAGAGAAAATAGAGAAAGGATGGGAACAATGATATTGGCTGCCGGTGAGAGGGAACTCGTAGGGTGGAGGGCAACTGAAACCCATCAGATGTGGGGGTGTATTACATCTCTTATCCCATCAAAAAAGGAACTGAAGACCACCATAATCATAACAGACAGATAACACATAAACCCCCACCACCACCCTACGATCCTACATATCCGCACAACAAAAACTGCCCATCCATTCGCACCTATAAATATGCAGTTACAGTAAACAAAAATGACACCAAGAAAAGGGCAAAAATAGTTACAAAAAAACAGTAATAAAGTTGGACTACTTTTCTGTATGTATTTCTAATAAAGTTTACGATAAATATTGCAGATAGCTGTAGTTCAGTTATCGCTGGTCCTATGGAATGACTCTATGCTACAGGAAAAAACAATTGATATGATATTATAAAAAATGAGCTGTGTATAAGACAGGTAGCATTTCACATAACGGCAATGTGCAATCCACTTTGATCTTGATGAAAAGTTCACTACGATCTGGCGAAAGTTCACTTTTGTAAATCTTGAAAGTTCACTTCGATTTGACAGATCTTAAATTTACAAATGTTTTAAAAAGGTGCGATTACTGAACAGACAATCACTTTAATGAACTAAATGTCCGTTAGAGGAAAGGTAACTTCAACTCTAATAGAAGTTCACTCCGTGAAACATAGGAGTTCACAGATTTTGACTCAAAGTATATGGATGGTTTGTATTACGGCATTAAAAAAAGAAGTAAGTTCTCTGAAAAAGGAAGTTCACGCAAAAAGACACTAGATATACCACATAGGATATCCAATACTCGCGTGAAAGAAAAAGAGATCGCTTATAAATCTATGTTACCAGGGAGTAAAAAAGGTAACTACGTTATTGGAAAGAAAACTACTAAGGCGTCCACCTATAATGGAAAAAAGAAGAATCTATGCATTCCGGGAAAGATATCTGCCCTCTTGATTGAGATTAATTTTTCCCGTAAAAAAGAAAGAGTTCATTTATTACTACAAACACCTAATTCCGGATGAAGAAACAACTGGTCCGTCCACCTGTTATAAAAAAAGACCCGACCACCCCCACCTGCCCCCCGTCCCAGAACACCACCCCGAACACGCCAGCAAAAAAATAGGAAAACACACAGGAGAAACACCAGCGACAGCGGAGCAAAAAAGAAAGCTGAGGAAAATCACAGGCGGCGAGCCGCCCCAAGAATCAAAGGTAACATACATGTCCGAAAATTCGCCCTTTTTCCACCTCTCCAACCTCTAACTCACAACTACATCTACATAGATCGAGTAAACCTAGAAAATACAAGATCTACACCACCGCAGCTCGATAGATCTGTAAATTTCATTATATCTTTTGAAACCCTAGATTACGTTCATATAGGTATACAGAAAAAACTAAATTTGCTTTAATCCCTATCATTGTTGTATTCCCAACCTTTATAGCTACGTATAATGAAATTAAAGTCTTCAGTATCTATGGCAAAAACATATAATGCTGATGGCAGCTGGTCCAATTATAGTGAAATTCATAGTAATTAATTTTTTCCATAACAAATATAGATGGCAGCTGGTCCTTCAATGATCCACATCAGCGACGACAGCGATAGTGACTCTGAACCGGTTATCAAGAACAAAGGCTTCACCGTTCGCAGAGGTTAGTTTTATATGTCTATGCACTACAAACCAAAAACCGATTTTATTTAAAAAAGCTGCATTATGATTTACTGATATTATTCCATGTGAATAAAATGAAGGACGAAGCACATATGGTTTAGAGTGGTTTGACGAACACTGCTATTATGCAAACGACATGGACTTGAATGCAGATAATGTCAAACACCTAAAGTTCCAAGTTAAAGGATGGAAGCCAGAAATCCCTTACTATGTATACCAGCTTTTAGGGGAATCTGTCGACCTGAATATTGACAGGATGGTAAGATTATAAAAACAAATAGGAACTGTGTAAAAAAATAAACACTGTGCATATATCTGATGTAACAAAATACTGTGTAGGTCTTTGATCCAAGATACACACGTAGCCACCTACGTGCATGGATTAAGGATGGCATTCAGCTACAAATGACTGTCATAGGAAAAGGGGTTGAATTACCTGTACAATTGGAAATCCATGAGAAGAGTGGGTGCTCGATGATCACTAAAGGGTGGATTGAAATTGTGAATACTGCAAAACTCAAGGAAAGCGACATCTGCATGATTTGGTTTTTCTACACCCGCTGTGAAATCGCAGGCTCTATACTACGCTTGAACAACAATTGAGCAAAAATCACAAAAAAGGACAGATCCAGAAAAAAGCTACTTATCTACCTTTATTATGTAATGAATGCTTATTGTTTATGTAATGAACCTTGGTTATGCTGTAAGTTATTTAAGACTAAGGACAAGAAAAAATTATGGAAGAAATGATAACTGTGATTACTTTGTCATTCAGTTCAGTCTTCCCCTGGCAATAAAAGTAGTTCATTTTATCAAAAAAAATGGAAGTTCACACAATACTGTTGTATGCTTTAGCAGATAAAAGAGTACATACCCATATGAAGTTTACAATCTGGGATGAAATAGGAGTTCACTTAAATTGTGATAAAAGGTTCATTTTGATTAAATTTAGAAGGGATGTATTTATTCAACTTTTAAGATGTTAGCTTAATACCTGGTGAAATTCACTATGATTCTGATGAAAGTTCACATTACAGAGTTCACGATTTAGCTTACTTCAAACTGCTCGAATTATAATTACAAAAAATGGAAAAATTCACAACGAGTTATAGAAAAACGAAGTTAAGACTAAAGACAATTTAAAAATGCAATAACTGAGCTGAAATTTACTTTAATGAACTTAGTACGCATGCCTCATGAGACAAAAACAATAATAAAAAAAGATAATTAGAAGTTTGCTACGCTGCTGACAGAAGTTCACTACACTAAAAAACACTACAGGGACGTGCACCTACCCCCTCCCTGAAATGTGAACACCCCAACTGCCACGACCTGCACCCTACCCCCTGTCAGCTAAACCATACATCCACAAAACAAAAAAGAGACAGCAGCGCGGCGGAGAAAAGCAAACGGCAGTGGAAAAGAAGAAGTAGAGCTCATCGCCAGCGGCTTGCCACCCCCTGCATCAATAGACTAAAAAAAGTAAACATGCCTGTCCAACCCTCCGCCATATTCCGCATCTCCAAAGACCCCAACTCCCAGTAGATCTACCACAAAGATATAACCTAACTACCAGATCTACACACCCCGTCCCTATATAGATTTGCTGCCAGACTATAATAGTTGAAAACACTAGATTGCGTTAATATAGCTATACAGGAAAAAAGGTATTTACTTTGAATAATAAGTATTGTTTCATTCGCTATTATTATTCCCTTGTGCATTAAGATCTTAATGGATTCAGTAAAGTGTGTGGGAAACTAGAAAAAAAAGGTGTAGATGAAAGAAAAAAGTTGTTGAATTCCAAGTACTGCTTATCTATGTATACATTTAAAAAAGAATATTATAAACACTAGTTAACTGTGAAGATCTATTGCAAAATAGAAAGAAGTCTAGAAGCATTAATATTTTATAATAAATTAAAATGTTGATGGCAGCTGGTCCCTCGTTTATCAACATCAGCGACGGCAGTGATAGTGACTGCGAAAAGGAGATCACAAATGAAGGCATCAGCATTCGCAGAGGTTTGTTCATATAAAAAAATGTGTATGTGCACTTCAAAATAAAAAAACAGATTTTCTTTTTAAAAAAGTGAATTATGAATAACGATATTAATCCATGTGAACAAATATATATGAAGGACCACGCACGTATGGTTTGGAGTGGTTTGACGAGCACTGTTACTTTGCAAACGACATGGAGTTAGATGCAGAGCATGTCGTACACCTGAAAATTTAAGTGAATGGATGGAAACCAGATATTCCTTACTATGTATACAAGCTGTCCGAAGAAGATGTTGACTCCAATATTGACAACATGGTAAGATATGACAAATAATAGTAAACTATGCAAAATAAAAAACTGTGCAGATATTTGATGTACCAAAAAAATGTGCAGGTTTTTGATTGAAGATACATGGGTCGGCACCTACGTGCATGGATTAAAGATGGCATCCAAATACCAATGAGTTGCACTGGGGAGGGGATTGAAAGACCCATAGAACTGCAAGTCAATAGGAAGAGTGGATGTTCGATGATCACTAAAGGATTGGCAGAAACTGCGGCTGGTGCAAAACTAAAGGAGGGCGACATCTGCATGATATGGTTCTACTACACCGGCTCGATGATGGAAGGCGTCGTGCTACGCTTGAACAACGATTTGCCATAATTTTAAAAATGGAGCCACAAAAAGCTAGTTATCTGCCTTTGTGATTTCAAATAGAACTACTGTTATGCTTTATTTATTACAATGAACTACTGTTTTGCTGTAAGTTATTTGAGACTAATGTATTATTACATGTTACCACCTTCGTGATTTCAAATAGTAGTTTATTCTATGACTTCATTTTATAGAAATTGTAAGTTCAAAATAGTAATCTGCAGGGCTTTAGAGCTTAGAATGTAAAACGCGTTGAAAGTTCACTATTGACATGAAAAAAGTTCACTATTTAAAAAACTGAAGTTCACAAAACAGTGACTAAAAACTATGATCAGAATTTAAAAAGTACACCTAGAGGAAGTCCACTATTCGCGGGTATAAAAGTTTGTGATTTAAAACAATGAAGTTTGTAAAAACAGAATGCCAAAAAAAGGATTTGAGTGTATAAAAAGTGTAAACAAAATGGAACAACAATTGAAAATGCCATATATTAATTAAAATTCAAAAAAAACAAGGAAGTTCACTAATCGTATGCAAAAAAGTTCGTTCCAATAATGAATGAAAGTTTATAAACCAGCATGCACCAGAACAAAAAATAAAAAAAAGGTACATGGGCTTGAAGAAGGTCCACTTATGAAAAAACTACGGACGTCCATCTAAGAAAAGGGAAAAAAACCTAAAACGGCACCGCCCCCATGTGGATAAAAAAGAAAATCACATCAACCCACCTACCCCCACCACAAAGAACGCAGGAGGAGGAGGAGAAATGAGCAGCGGAAGCAGAGCACACACCCCCGGCGGCGCCCCCCACCAAAGAAGATACGAGGAGAGCAGGTAACCCTAGATCTCCCCATCTCCAACATACACCATCCGCTCTTCCCCCCACCCCCATCTTCGCCTTTGTCTTAAATCTTACCCCAACCCTACCGCACCCCCGTAAAATCTCCCCAAAAAAAACTTAGATCGAAAAAATATATAAAAAAGTAGTTCTATTGCTAGTACCAGTAAAAAAGTCTTTGAAACTGTTCTGCATCTATCTAGGTTGTGTACAATAAATTTAGGTTGTGAAGTTTGCTTGTACTATTGATAGTAGAAGAAATCAGGAATGAATAATACGAAAAGAAGTTCACTACAACAATGAAAAGCTGTCCAGAAAAAGAAAATGCCAAGCTTTAACTGTATAATATGAAGTGAAAATATCCTCCTGGATTATAATGAATAAGTTGGTTTTTTAATATATATATAGCCCATGTGGGCATATGTGGAAGTTATGCTGCTGTAAAAAGAGAGTACATATGTATAGAATATAGAAAAAGCAAATGTTCAAACTAACTGCAAAAAATCAAAAATATCTGTGTATAGGGAGGAAGGAAACATGTCTACTGCACATACATACATCGTGCTCAGTGACAGTGACGACGAACAAGATGCCACACACTATAATGATGAGTACACAGGCAGCGATGGGGTACGCTATGTTAAGAGAGGTAACAGAAAAACTTTACTTTATTCTTCATACTAAACTAATAATACCTGTTTCAAAATATACATATCACTGCAGGTCCATTTGATATTGGGGGCAGAGAGTTCGACCTGGTATGTTCCTATGGAAACGATATGGTGATGAATAAAAAAACTGTGACAAAGCTCACTAAAGAAATTTGGATTTTCAAACCAGACATACCATATTATGTCTATAGATTGACCAGTGAGACGGTCAACCCTGAAAATGGTGCAATGGTAAGTGGATTTGCATATTAAATGAACTTTTTATTGCACCAAGTAGAAAAAACACAAAAAACATGTTGTGATACCTTCAAATTCATATTTTGCAGAAGTTTAACAAGGCTTACACTATAGCCAACCTCATGACTTTCATTGGAGATGGGATGTACATCCCAATAACTATACCAACATCGCGAGATTACATCGGAGAGAGGCCAAGGATGCAAATAGATGAAGACGGTTGTGCATCAATAACAATCGTATGGTCAAAAATAGTCCGCTATGCAAAACTGAAAGAAGATGACATATGCATGTTTTGCTTCTACAATGGAGGACCTGGGATGGGTTGCTTCTTGAAAAATCTAGAGAAGTAGTTTACTTATGTAATGAATGTTATCCTGTAAGAAATCCAAGATTATGTGACGTGACTTGTTGTGAACTAATGCTATTCAATCAATAAGATATTATGTGCATTCTTAATTCTACTGTTTACGGTTCAAAATTAGCATCTGGAAAAATTTCATGCTTCAGATGGATATACTTTGTTTTCAGAAAATGATAGAAGTTCACAGAGTATAACGTCAAAGTTCAAATCAAGCATCACTTGAAAAATGACGTACCAAAATTTTTAGCTTTTATCTGGCAGTTCTCTTTGAACTCATTGTGTATATATATATATTCAGTCAATCTTAGCAGAGGATTACGATTTTAACTCAGCAACTATTCAAAAAGAAGTTCACTTTAAACTACCAGAACATTCAGACATAAATTATGTTTAGAGTTAACCATGTGTTAAATATAGAAATCGAATTTGTGAACGGAGAAAAAAATAGTTCAAATAAAAAATCAAGAAAAAAGACTAATTTTCATCTTAAAGTATTTATGTTTTAATAAAATGCATAGCATGCACATAGATGTATGAAAAGAAAAAAATTCACGAACTTGTATATGGCTCCATGAAAGTTTCCAAAAAAGCATCCTTATAGCAGTTCATAGAAAAAAATATTCCCTAATAACTAGTTCACATCTGTGATTGAAAAAGGAAGTCCACTTTGGAATTACAAAAATAAAAAAAGTTCAGAAGTTAGGATAGAAGATCCATTGACTCAAAACAGTCCTTCTTCTTCCGTACACCATGTCACCGCCGCACACCACGCCCATTCCCCTCCCCCCACTCAAACAGTAACCGCCCTCACCCCCTCCCTCACAAAAACAACCACCCCCGCTTCGCACATAGACCACAACGCCCACCCCTCCCCCTTCCCTTCACAAAATGCAGAGAGAAAAGCGACCAACATGAGAGATTCGATAACCGATTCCACAAATCTGAAAACATCTGCCGCCCCACACACCTTGGTTCCAATCCCCCCTATCGCAGAGAAAGAACTCAAATCCTTTCCAAAAAAACTCCTAGAGAAATGGAGTTTCCAGAAGGATCGAGGAAGAGGAAGGTCCATAGTTGCTTTAGCCAGTCGGTGGGATGGAGCAATCTGCACAGCGGGCCAGTTGGCAAAATCACAAAGAATACTGATATCCTGAGTGCATCTCGCCTTGCTAGAGGAGTGCGGGGAATGCGTAGGGCGATTCGCGAGGACCCTACACTCCCATTCGGTACGCCAAGCCTGCTTCACTCTGACCCAGAAGCTTGGCCCAATGAAAGAGATGACAAGGTTAGTATCTACAATGTGCAAGAAAATAAAGTGATAAATCTAGGTGGATTTGAAGTAAATATGGTTTCCCTCATTTAGTCGTAAATCAAATATTCTTATGTGACGCACATAAAAATAAACAGACCATAAAAAATAAAAACGCTCTCGGTTTTCTATACATATATGCAGTTCATCAGCACAGGTTTGGAAAGGAAATAAATAAGAAAGTCCACAATAAGATTGAGTTATTTCATCAATTGGTTCTGAAATTTTGAAAAAATGCAGGGAATAGATGCATTGCTGATGCCACTAGATAGACCAATAGTGCAAGCATTTGTGCCTGCTACTGAAGAAAGAATTGAAGAGAAAGAAAATTGGGTAGGATTAAATGATGAATGGATAGTGATGGTTAAACTGAACACAATTTGGCACCTCCGTAACGTATATACAATGGAGGAAATCCCAGTAGAGTTAGTAGAAAACACTGGCATCATCTCAGAAGGAATTGGTGGGGGTCATACAGGTACCACTACCAGATGGGGGAAATGCATCTCCTGAAGGTCCAGATTGTAGACAAGCCATTTAAACTTGGAAGTGTATGGCAATATAACTTGGTTGCAGTGTTCGACAAACTCATCGCGATATTGCGAGGTGGGCGTGGCGAAACCTGGAGAGTTCTTAGGCATGACAACCTTGCACCTTGCAAGTTTGTCGATGCACTTTCAGATAGATGGCTCACACGCATCTATGCAGTTACAGAGCCATGGGGAGAGGTAGCTGTCTGGGAGCCACAAAAATGAAGTTTATGCATATCTGACTTATTGTTTACAAACATAGAGTAACAAGTGCTTTACCATTTACTAATGAAAAATTATGTGGAAAAATGTCATCTCAGATTTGCAGGCTGCACCACGCATCATAGAAGCCCCAGCAATTCCAATGCAGGAAAACAACCAAGCTGGTGCCAATTTAGCAGACGAAGTATCATCCCGCCGTTGGTTCCTCGCAAGGGGACTGGAGGACAATATTTTGTGGATACATACAAGGGGTGTGCGCACAAGCGAAGGTGATCCAATACAGTACATGGGCATGGAGATGCTGTTGTATCCATCACTGCATTAACACGTGTATTCTAGAGATTACCGCGAGGAAGATCCACTAATACCAGAATGGGTAAAGCAAGAAAATTTGCAAGGTAGATCACTGTTTCTAGGCATCAACAAGCCCCTCCTTGATGACCCACAAGTATAGGGGGTTGATACGTTGCAAACGTATCTATAATTTTTGATGCTCCATGCTTGTTTTACACCAATTGTTATATGTTTTGTCTACACTTTGTGGCACTTTTATGATTTATTTGGACTAACCTACTAATAGTTGCAAAAGTGCAAAATGTTCTTGTTTTACACTTTGATGTGTAGGAATTACGAAGAATACAAGTGGAAACCTTGTTGGAGTCAAATTGGGACTTTCCAGAAATCTGTGCCAGAACTCTTTTCGAAGATGGTCACGTTACGGGTCGAAGACGGGGTCAAACGAAAAACTCTTCAATTACAAAGTTGTAGGGAATTTCACGGCGAACGTTCTGGACATAAAATTCACCTGATTCCGAGTCCGGACGGCCGAAGTAAGCCCGATCCATTGCGGCCCAAGATGGGGAGACGGGAATCCGAGAGACTATATAAAGGGAGGAAACCTAGCTCGTGGGAGACACCTCCACCCACGAATTTGCAGCCACCAGAGCCACGTTTTCGCCTCCCCCATGGATACCAGCTCCATGGGGGAGGGCTCCCATGAGGCCATGAAGGAAGGGGGCTAAGGGGCGGCGCTCCCCCATGATGCCGGCGACGGGGGAGTCCCCCGCGCCGCACCGCCGCCGCCGCCCGCGCCCCTCGCTGCTCGTCTTCGCCATCTTCATCGCTATCTCCATCACCAACTCCTCCTATTATGTAGTGGTTCATCCTCCCACACACCTCTGTACCGTCCTATGTAAACATGGTGTTTGATGCTATAATATTTATCCTATGATCTATGTCATGTTTGCATAGTTTATTTATTCTTAGATTGATTTGTTGAATGTCTTTGGTTCATTAGAGTTGTATGTTGATATGGTACTGTTCTTTGGTGTCCATTATATTTATGCGCGCATGGATTACACATCTTAGAGTTAGTAGTATGTGCAAAAGGAAGGGGTAGTTCTGCCGGAGTGAAAGAAACCTGAGGACGCGAACCGAAACATTGCACGTATGGGAGTAAGAGGACCACTAACTTAAGGCTATGGTTGGGGAAACCTTAATGCATTGTTAGTATTTGCGGATGCTTGCTAACAATCCAATCATATAGTACTTGTATTTCCAAGTAGTGAAGTGCTTGTATATTAAGCCTCTCCCACATAGAAAACTGCATCGAAGACAATGAACCCGATTTATTTGCTAATTGAACTTGGACAAAGCCACCACTATTACCACCACTTTTCCACACTCATGGTACTGTTAGTTTATGGTTACTTAGTATATTTTATTGCTGCAGCACTAACAATTACTTTCTTGTATTTATTATCTTGCAAAGCTATCTCTCATACCCGTATTGTTGCTCTAGTTTTATTTCCTAGATAATGCAAACATTTAGTGTGCATAGAGTTGTATCAGTGGTTGATAGAACTTGAGAGAATATTTATCCTACCTTTAGCTCCTCGTTGGGTTCGACACTCTTACTTATCGAAAAGGCTACACACGATCCCCTATACTTGTGGGATATCAAGACCTTTTCTGGCGCCGTTGCCGGGGAGCAATAGCGTGTGGGTGAATATTTTTGTGTGCACTTGTTTGCTTTATCTCTAAAGTAGTTTTTACTTTCAGTTTTAAGTTGTTCTCTCTCTTAGTATGGATAGGGAATGCGAATTATTAAAAAAAATAGTTGTACTTATTACCTAAAAACATTTTCAAAAAGGAAAGTGATTGGAAAGATGAGTAATGGTTAAGTGGGGGTCGACCTTGAACACTTGTGTTTATGCCTATGAAACCAAAACAAATCTTTCCATGGAAGCTTTTTAGTTAAAAACTTGTACATATTATGTATATTGTATATATTGCACATATTCCTTTGTACCATAAATGTAAAGTGATAATTATAGTTCCTAGTTACTTGGAAGTTGATAGTTTTGCTTTGCTATCCAAAAACAGATTTTTTGTGCTTCACCGTATAAAATGTTTAAAATCACCAGAACGTGATATTGACCCGAAATTTCTTGAGTGCAAAGTAATGCTTATTATCTTTCTTTCATTAGACTAACTTTTTCTGATTTGAGTTACGTAGCTATCTCAAAAAATTCGATTTTCACCGACTGTTCTGTTTAGACTGATTTCTGTGCTTCACTATAAAAAATCTTGAAAAATCTCAGAATAGTTTTTTGATTTGAAATTTATTTGTGTATAAACCTGAGATTATGATCTGTCTTTGTTTAGTTTGGAGTTTTTCAATTTGAGCTACCTAACTATCTCGTTGAGTGTCATCTTTACAGACTGTTCAGTTTTGACATATTTCTTAGTTTATTCAATATTGTACTTGGTGTTATTAGTTTCATTAGTTTTTCGACGGACGACGGAAATCATGAATACCTTTGTATATATAGTGGCTAATGTTGAGTTTAGATTATGAAACTTGTCAATGCTTGAACATGAGTGGATTTTACTTAATGAGTACTAACCCTACTAATGAGTTTTGTGAAGTTTTATGTGGATGTAGCTTATAAGTTCTAATCAATATGGTGATATGAGATGAACAAGAAGACAGAAGAGCTCAAGCTTGGGGATGTTTAGGTGCATCCCAAGAACATGTCCAAGAAGATACAATCATCTAAGCTTGGGATACCCGAGTCATCCCCCTATTCATCAACTAACATGAGGTTGTCTCCTTCATGCTCTATATTACGCATCCACATGATATGTACTGTGTTAACTTGTATTATAATTGCTTTTATATGTCTTGGTTTTATCTTCTTTAATTTTATTAGTCTCTTTATTTTGTTTTTATTGCTTCTTTACTTTCACTTATAAATTGAAAACAACAAAAATAGTTCCTTTTGTTTTGTTTCTTTGTTTGGTTCTCTATTTTGTGCCTAGCTGAAAGGCGTTAAAGAAAAGCACTCTTGGGAGATAACCCATGTTTTTTTTCAGTACTTTTTCTTTTATTTGAGTCTTGGAAGTTATTACTACTGTAATGACCTCTCCTTATCATTTTTATTTTGTTGTTGTGCCAAGAAGAACCTCTATTTTGAGAGAGGTAAGATTTCGGGAAGTTGCTATCCTAAAACAAATTTCGGTGCTGCGCCGTAAAAATTCGTGAAAATTCTCAGAATATCCTTTTGACTAGCGATTTCTTGTGCATATTCCCCAGGTTATATCCAAACTTTCATTAGTTTTGCACTTTTCGAGTTGAGTAACAGAAGGTCCTCTAAAAAATCGACCTTTGTAAGCTGTTCTATTTTGACAGATTTCTGCCACTATTTGTGTTTGCCTCTCGATCGCTTTCTTTTTTAGTTCTTTTGATCACAGAGCTTTTTAGGAAGTTGCTACAGTAGTATAAGCTTAATATGTGGTGTTTTGAGTTGAAACCTGAACAAAAAGGGTTGATCTACTATTATGTTTATGCTAACGTTGCTAATAGAATTGTGTTAAGTTTTGTATGAAGGAAGTTTTCAAGTGTAGGGATTGGAGAATGATGAGATGAGATGAAGAATGGACAAAAGCTCAAGCTTGGATATGCCCATGTCACCCCAAGAAATATCCAAGAGGTACAAGTGTCAAAGCTTGGGGGTGCCCCCGAGGCACCCCTTCTTCATCGGCAAAAATCAGGTCACCTTTCAACACACTATATTTTTATTGCTTCATGCACTATGCATTTTTCATGGAGCGTCTTTACTTTTTGCTTTTAGTTTAGTTTTGTTTGCTGCAATAAATGGTTGGACGCCAACAAATTTCTTTTGGAGGAGATGTACTCGCTTTTCATTTGCCAAGAACACTCTAGTTTTCACTCTTATCGTTCAACGAGTGTTCTCTTTTTCTAGAACTGCGTTTAGCTTTCGTTTTTCGCCTTGATTTTTGTTCAGATCTTGTTATATCTTTGCATCAAGGTGTATTTGGACCTCTGGTCTATGTTGGTATTCATCAAAAGAGTTGTTTCAAAAAGGTTCGAATGGTGTTGGAAAAGAGAAAAAGTTTCATGCAAAAAAGTGGTACAAAAAGGAGCTTGTTTAGACTACGGCTTAGACTTTTTCATGCCATGCTTGATGTCATTTTGATAGTATTCTTAGTGATTTTTTCTGTAGCATGACTTGTCTCAAATGATTGAGATTGCTTAATGAGCCTTTGAAAAAAATCATGCGTTGTTCTTATTATGTGGAAGCATTTATTTGGTTTTCTCCTTTGATGCTTTATTTGGGTTGACTTGGCGCATACTTACAACATGTTTGACTCTTACAAAGTCACCATTAGCCTCTATGATCATTTGGTTTTTGACTTGTGATGCCATTTTATGCTTCTCTTAATGATGTTTTGTCGCTATGCATGATTATGGCCGTTATTGCTCTCTTAGTTGGTCACTTCCAGTCTTTTTCTAGCCCTCATTTTGTACTGAGTATGAGCTCTACTCGTGCATCCAACTCCCAAAAACCAAGTGATTCCAAGTGTCCACTATAAATTCCTATGCATGGTATTTGCAAGCCATTCCAAGTAAATTTTCATGTGCTACCTTTTAAAAAACCTTCAAAACACTTCTCGTTTTGTGATACTGTTTTTAGCTCATGGGGACGTAGTGGTCGGATTTGCTATCTTCCATATTGTCTTATTCCAAAAAGAAAAGAAAAAAGCACTCCTCCATGGAATGTGAATGTTGGTGGGCACCCGATGAAATCAGTTAGCCATGGTTTGTGAAAGGAAAAATGTGGGGAGGAGTGCCAAGCTTTATAAAAGAGCACAAAAGTGCCAATCTCTCTCTCAAAAACTTGCTCATTTTTGTATGGAAGATAGTAAGAACCCCATTGCCAGTCGTTGACAAAGACAACCACCTATAAAAACCAAATTTTTATCTCTCTGTTTTACAAATGAAAAGCTCTACCACATGTTTAATCACTGCTTCCCTCTGCGAAGGGCCTTTCTTTTACTTTTATGTTGAGTCGCCACCTTCTACCTTTACGCACCATCTAACAGAACATAGTTTCCATTCTGAGTTTAAAGTGCATAGTCCCAAAGTTTATCATTGATTGATTTATGATTATGGTTTCACTTGTTCTTAAATTATTTGTATCTAGTCGCCCTTTTAAACTTGAAGGTGTCCTATGCATTTATGTTTTGCTATTCCATGAAGGACAAGCTGAAAACCACTTGTTATGTTTTTCCATATAATTTGAACACACATTTGACTTTCATTGTTTCATTATTCATGATCTTTTGTTTGTGTTTCTTTTCATGTTATAATATGGTTGCTAAGTCTTTATTGTCAAGATTATGTCTCTTATGCCCATGTTTTAAGTTCTTTGATCCCAGCACTCAATGCTTTACTTGGATGATCAAGATTGTGATGGTGCATGTCACCTCAAAAATTATTATTTTGTTATCACTTACCTACTCGAGGACGAGCAGGAGTTAAGCTTGGGGGTGTTGATACGTTGCAAACGTATCTATAATTTTTGATGCTTCATGCTTGTTTTACACCAATTGCTATATGTTTTGTCTACACTTTGTGGCACTTTTATGATTTATTTGGACTAACCTACTAATAGTTGCAAAAGTGCAAAATGTTCTTGTTTTACACATTGATGTGTAGGAATTACGAAGAATACAAGTGGAAACCTTGTTGAAGTCAAATTGGGACTTTCCAGAAATCTATGCCAGAACTCTTTTCGAAGATGGTCATGTTACGGGTTGAAGACGGCGTCAAATGGAAAACTCTTCAATTACAAAGTTGTAAATAATTTCACGGCGAACGTTCTGGACATAAAATTCACCTAATTCCGAGTCCGGACGGCCGAGATAAGCCCGCTCCATTGCAGCCCAAGATAGGGAGACGGAAATCCGAGAGACTATATAAAGGGAGGAACCCTAGCTCGTGGGAGACACCTCCACCCACGAATTTGCAGCCACCAGAGCCACGTTTTTGCCTCCCCCATGGATCCCACCTCCATGGGGGAGGGCTCCCATGAGGCCATGAAGGAAGGGGGCTAAGGGGCGGCGCTCCCCCATGATGCCGGCGATGGGGGAGTCCCCCGCGCCGCCGCCGGCGCCGCACCGTCGCCGCCGCCCGCGCCCCTCGCTGCTCATCTCCGCCATCTTCATCGCTATCTCCATCACCAACTCCTCCTATTATGTAGTGGTTCATCCTCCCACACACCTCTGTACCGTCCTATGTAAGCATGGTGTTTGATGCTATAATATTTATCCTATGATCTATGTCATGTTTGCATAGTTTATATGTTCTTAGATTGATTTGTTGAATGTCTTTGGTTCATTAGAGTTGTATATTGATATGGTACGATCATTTGGTGTCCATTATATTTATGCGCGCATGGATTACATATCTTAGGGTTAGTAGTATGTGCAAAAGGAAGGGGTAGTTCTGCCGGAGTGACAGAAACCTGAGGACGCGAACCGGAACATTGCATGTATGGGAGTAAGAGGACCACTAACTTAAGGCTATGGTTGGGGAAACCTTAATGCATTGTTAGTATTTGCGGATGCTTGCTAAAAATCCAATCATATAGTCCAAGTAGTGAAGTGCTTGTATATTTAGCCTCCCCACATAGAAAACTGCATCGAAGACAATGAACCCGATTTATTTGCTAATTGAACTTGGACAAAGCCACCACTATTACCACCACTTTTCCACACTCATGGTACTATTAGTTTATGGTTACTTAGTATATTTTATTATTGCAGCACTAACAATTATTTTCTTGTATTTATTATCTTGCAAAGCTATCTCTCATACCCGTATTGTTGCTCTAGTTTTATTTCCTAGATAATGCAAACATTTAGTGTGCGTATAGTTGTATCAGTGGTTGATAGAACTTGAGAGAATATTTATCCTACCTTTAGCTCCTTGTTGGGTTCGACACTCTTACTTATCGAAAAGTCTACACACGATCCCCTATACTTGTGGGATATCAGGGGTGTATCGTAGTACTTTCGATAAATAAGAGTGTCGAACCCAACGAGGAGCAGAAGGTGTTGATAAGTGGTTTTGATCAAGGATTCACTGTAAATACTAGCAAATGGGTTTTCAGGGGTATTTGGTAATACAAGTAAATAAAGTACAAGTAAATAAAAGACAATAATAGTAATTGCTGCAAGTGGTCCAATCCTTTCTAATGCAAAGGACAAGCCGGTTGTGTAACTTATAATTACCAAATGTTCCTGAGGACACACGGGAGTTTCTGTCGAGAGCTTTCGCTTCATGACGCCAAATAATCTTTATTGGTTTGATAAGTGTTATGGGGATGAACCTGTGCTAGCGTACTACCCTTACTAGGACTAATACACACTTGTGATTATACCCTCCTGGAAGCATCCGCAAATACAAGAGAGTAATTAAGATAAATCTAACCACAACCTTAAACTCTGAGATCCTACGCTCCCTGGTGCAATGGTTTCCTATCGGGGGTTTGGGTTTCTGTCGCTCCGGCAACCCAACAATTAGTAGCCAAATGCACAATGCATTCCACTAGGCCCATAAATGGTGAAGTATCATGTAGTTGACATTCACATGACACCACTAGTAGAATAACACCACAACATATAAATATCAAACCATTAAATATTACTCAACATAGTGTCACTACTAACATCTCGACTTCTCCCATGTCCTCAAGAACTAAATGAACTACTCACAAGATATCATATGGATCATGACTAGAGGTGAAATAATTGTAAATAACAATCTGAACATAAACCTTAATTCAACAGTTCCACTCAACAGCATCAACTACAAAGGTAATCAACACCGGGAAAGTTTCCCCTAAGAATTTGACAAGATTCAACCCAAGATGCTACAGCGGGATGCCGTGGTGATGGTGGAGATGAAGGTGCTGATGATGATGATGATGATGATGATGATGATGATGGTGATGATGATCCCGATGAGGTCCAGCGCGATGGTGATGACGATGGCGATGATCTCCCCTCTCTGGGAAGGAATTTCCCCGGCAGATTTCTCCCTGCCAGAGAGCTTTTCTCTCTTGGTGTTTTCCGCCCCGCAGAGGCGGCGGTGTCTATCTCTCAGCCCCCCCTCGACTTAGGTTTTTGGGGATGACGATATGCGCGAGGGGGCGATGGCAGTAGTGGGCCAGGGTGGCCTCACCACAGGCCGGCGCGGCCAGGGGTGGACCCGCGCCCCCTGGTGGTGAGCCCACCCTGCTGCTCCTCTCGCCTCCTCCTCCTGGATACTTTCATCTTCTGATATTATATGAATTTCTGGGTATTTCTCTGGAATTGTTGATCTTCAGAAATATGGTGTCTTGACGGTCCTTTTTCCAGCAGAATCCTGACTCTGGGAGCAAGTCCTCCAATAATCATCAAACATGTAAAAATAGAGGAAACAACATAAGTATCATCTATAAATATGAAATATATCAATGAATAATAGTAAATTATGATACAAAATAGTGATGCAAAATGGATGTATCAACCCCCCCCCCCCCCAAGCTTAGACCTCGCTTGTCCCCAAGCAAAAAACTGAACTCGGTAAACATGACCACAGGTTTATGGAGTGAAGTGTCGATAAACAAAATACGGACAAGAAGCATCACATTTACCAAGGGACAATTTATCATAGACAGCAACTTCCCTTTATATAATATAGACTTGCAATAAGTAAAAGGGAATCACAAATAAAGATGCACGGGGTAAATCATGATTGGTGATGGCAAACCTTAGTTCTTGGTCAGAGAACAATGAACAAACTATACTTATTTTTGAACGAAGCTTTTTATAACAGAGCTAATATAGCAAAAACCATATGCTCAACAAAACAAACCTTTTACAATCATAGAAAGCTTTCAAAGATATATTCTTTCAGATAAAAACATTATACTAAACAAAGGAAGATAGTAAACATAATTGAACAGATCAACATATGGATATAACAACTCAAATGCTTGCTTGAGATAGAAGGGAATAGGTTGACTCAACATAAAAGTAAAAGATAGGCCCTTCGCAAAGGGAAGCAGGGATTAAACATGTGCTAGAGCTTTTCATTTGTAAAACAGAGGTAAAAGTTGTTTTGAGAGGTGGTTGCTTTTGTCAACAACTAGCAACGGAGTTCTTGATATCTTCCATACTAAACAAGTGAGAGCGGTTCCGAGATGTTGATTAATTGGCACAATTGTGCTCTTTTATAGCTTTGCACTCCTCCCCACCTTTTTCCTTTCTCAAACCATGGCTAACCGATTCCATCGGGTGCCCACCAACTTTCACATACCATGGAGGAGTGCCTTTTTCTTAGATTACAATGGTCTGACCAGCTCCCTTGCAAAATTAATGATGAGCAGATGAAGCTGCCTAGTCGAGGGGTACTCAATTTAGTATGGAAGATAACAAGCCAAACTGCTACGTCCTCATGAGCTGAAAACAGTGGCACAAAATGAGAAGTATTTGAAGGTTTTTGAAAGGTAGCACATGAAAATTTACTTGGAATGGTTTAAAATACCATGCATAGGAATTTATAGTGGACTCTTTGGAAGTAACTTGGTCTTAGGGGATTGGATGCACGAGAAGTATTCCCTCTCAGTACAGGTTTTTGGCTAGCAAGGCTAGGTAGCAAGCATAAGAGTTGCATGAAACAAACATACATACATATGATAGAAACAATCATGCAAATTTTCCTTGAAAGCACAAATGATTTTAACTCAAGAATACTATTGCTTATGAGCCAATCATGAAGGAAAGCTGAAATGATGTATCTACTAACACTTCCTTCTTTTTCTACTCAAACCTCAAGGTAATGTTGCTACTGACCAAGCTAAGTTTGCCAAAACCAACTAGATTTACTCATGCTCCCAAAGTGATACCAATACTAATCAATAAGACTAATCATATAAGAAAGATTGCAAACTAAAATAAAGTGTGCGGAAAGTAAATGATAAAACTTCTCATTAATATTTCTTAACCGCAACTCACACCAAGGGATACATAGATAACCAACTAAAGGAGGATACTTCCACACTGCAAACTAATCTATAAGATAACTTCTCTATTCTTGATATGACTCTACTTGAAAAGTAAATGGGTAAAAGATAATGATTGGATATCGAGGCACTCCCCCAAGCTTGGAACAAGCCAAGGAGATGCCTATACCAATGACGAATTACTCCCTTGGCGGTGGTGGTGAGTCTTTGATGAGCTTCTCAATAAGATCCTTCAACTCATCAATCTTGTAGGTGAGATTGCGAATCATATCCGAATTATGCTCAATCCGGCTCATAAACTTGTCGGTCTGCGAATCCCAACTCTTGGAGTTATTTCCCCAACCTTCTTCACTTTTTGAACTCTCTTTCTCTGCACGGTTAGAACGATCTACATCCCAACTAGAGGATAATTTTGCTTTAGGCACCCTTTGGAATTGATGTTCATGTATGAGAGTATGGAAGGGGTTGTTGCCTGAAGAGGATGTCCTTGGAGCTAAGGAGTGACGTGAAACACCTCCTCCAATTCTTATACGTGCACTCCTCTTGAACTTGTCATGGCTTGTCACCACCCCAATGCTAGCAATCATGGTGCTTGGGCGCGAGCTTTGGTCCATCTCTTCTTCTTCGGCTTCACCCTCAACTTCTTCCTTCAGCTGGGAGTCTTGGTGATCATCTTCCGGAGGCATCTTTCCCTTGTCGTCACTTGAAGAAGCCATGATGCCTCTAAAATTGAGAACAATCTCCTGACAGAAACAGATCGAAATGAAAACACGACGAGAACACGATATACAGACCTCGGGCAACCCGGGGGGTTATATAGGCGAAAATTAAACATCGAAACGACGTCACAGGAGGAAACTGGGATGGAAACAAGCTCTAGGGTGGTCTCACCACAGGGCGGCGCTGCTTGGAGTGGGCCCGCGCCCCCTGGTGGTGAGGAGCCACCGGACTCCGTCTCCTGCCCGTTTTCGTCTCGTGATTTTTCATATTTAATAAAAACAACAAAAATATAAATAGAAAGACTTATCATGAACCTTTTCTGACTAGAACTGTTACCTATTCGGAAACTGACTCTGCAGTTTCCTGCATATGTTCTTTGATGAATTCTTCCGGAGTAATCATTTGAATAACATCAACATCTTCATTATAAGAATCTCCAGCAATATAATGTTTGAGTCTTTGCCCATTCACCACTTGCGTAGTGTTATCTTTTAGCGAAGCAATCTTTAATGCACCTGAGCGATACACCTCTTCAATAACAAAGGGTCCTTCCCATTTTGAGAGTAATTTTCCTGCAAAAAATCTGAGACGAGACCTATACAATAGAACTTTCTCACCAACATGAAACTCTCTCTTAAGAATTCTCTTATCATGCCATTGCTTGACTTTCTCTTTGAAAAGTCTAGCATTCTCATAAGCTTCGTTTCTCCACTCATCTAAAGAACTCAAATCAAGCAACCTTTTCTTACCGGCGAGTTTAAAATCCCTATTAAGCTCTCGCACTGCCCAAAAAGCTTTGTGTTCTAATTCTAAGGGCAAGTGACACGCTTTTCCGTAAACCATTTTGTAAGGAGACATGCCCATGGGGTTCTTATAAGAAGTTCTATAAGCCCATAAAGCATCGTTTAACTTGCTAGCCCAATTTTTCCTAGATCTATTAACAGTCTTCTGCAAGATAGACTTGATCTCTCTATTTGATAGCTCTACTTGCCCACTAGTTTGGGGATGCTAAGCATAAGCAATTCTATGATTAACGTCATATCTAGCAAGAGTTTTCCTAAAACCGCCATGAATAAAATGAGAACCTCCATCAGTCATAAGATATCTAGGCACACCAAACCTAGGAAAAATAACATCCTTAAGCATTTTTAACGAGGTCTCACCATCGGCGCTCTTCGTAGGTATGGCTTTTACCCATTTAGTAACATAATCAACAACAACAAGTATATGAGTATAACCTTCTGAAGGAGGAAAATGACCCATAAAGTCAAATCCCCAACAATCAAATGGTTCAATAACAAGAGAATAACTCATAGGCATTTCATTACGTCTAGAAATATTACCTACTCTTTGGCATTCATCACAAGATAAAACAAACTTTCTAGCATCTTTAAAAAGGGTTGGCCAATAAAAACCTGATTGTAGAACCTTTTGCGCAGTTCTATCTCCAGCATGATGTCCTCCATAAGCACTACCATGGCATTTTCTCAATATCTCTTGTTGTTCATACTCTGGAACACATCTTCGCATAATACCATCAAATCCTTTATATAAGTGTGGGTCATCCCAAAAATAATGCCTCAAGTCATAAAAGAATTTTCTTCTTTGCTGAGCTATAAAGGTTGGAGGCAAATACTTTGAAACAATAAAGTTAGCATAATCAGCATACCAAGGATTCTCTCGCGAAGTTACCTTTATTGAAACCAACTGTTCTGAGCAGCATCAAGAGTCCTACTAGCATAATGAATAACATTCAACTTCTTATCTACGCGCTGTCCAAGAACATCACCCACAGCAAAATCACTAGCATCACACATAATTTCAAAGGGTAAATTCCAATCAGGTGGTTCAACAATTGGAGCAGTAGTTAAAGCCTTCTTAAGAGTTTCGAAAGCTTCCTTACAATCATCATCAAAGACAAATGGCACATCTTTTTGAAGAAGATTAGTAAGAGGCTTTGAAATCTTAGAGAAATCTTTAATAAATCTCCTATAGAAACCAGCATGACCAAGAATACTACGAATACCTTTAACATCCCTAGGACAGGGCATTTTCTCAATTGCTTCAACCTTTGCTCTGTCAACTTCAATACCTCTTTCGGAGATTTTATGTCCAATAACAATTCCTTCATTCACCATAAAGTGGCATTTCTCCCAATTCAGAACAAGATTAGTTTCTTCACATCTCTGCAAAACTTTATCAAGATTGTGCAAACAATTATCAAAAGAAGTTCCATAGATGGCGAAATCGTCCATGAATACCTCCACAATTTCTTCACAAAAAACCATGAAAAATAGCAGACATGCATCTTTGAAAAGTAGCATGAGCATTGCACAAACCAAACGGCATACGTCTATAAGCATAAGTTCCATAAGGACAAGTAAAAGTGTTTTTCTCTTGATCTTGCTTTTTAACGGCAATCTGAGAGAAACTAGAATAACCATCAAGAAAACAAAAATGAGTTTTCTTAGATAACCTCCCTAGCATTTGATCTATAAATGGTAAAGGATAATGATCTTTCTTCGTAACCTTGTTGACCTTCCTAAAATCAATGCACATCCTATAACCAACTACTACCCTTTGAGGAAATAAGCTCATTATTCTCATTAGGCACAACAGTAATACCTCCTTTCTTAGAAACACAATGAACAGGACTAACCCATCTATTATCGGCAATAGGATAAATAATACCAGCATCAAGGAGCTTCAATACCTCATTTCTTACCACTTCCTTCATCTTAGGAATTAAGGGGCATTGATGTTCAACAACTGGCTTTGCATGTGGCTCCATATTAATAGCATGCTGACATATAGTAGGAGAATCCCTTTTAAATCATCAAGAGTATATCCCATAGCTCCTTGGTGTTTCCTCAACGTTTCTAATAACATTTCTTCTTCCTTTCCTGAAAGTTTAGAACTGATAATAACAGGATATATTTTCTTGTCATCAATATAAGAATATTTAAGATCATCAGGTAAAGTTTTAAATCAAAAACAGGATCTCCCTTGGGTGGCAAAGTGGTACCCAAATCCTCCATAGGTAAATTGTGTTTAATCAACGGTGGTTGATGAAGAAGAATGTCGTCAATTTCATCTCTTTCTTCCTTGAAGACATCACTTTCATGGTCCTCCATAAATTGCTGCAAAGCATTATTAGGAGCAAGAGCAATAGAGGCAAGTTGTTCAACTCGAAAATCTTCATTAGGCAATTCATTTTCATAAGGAGTTTTAGTAAACTTAGAAAAATTAAACTCATAAGATTCTCCATCAAACTTAGTCAAAATTTTCTCCTTCTTACAATCTATAACAGCGCCACAAGTATTCAAAAAGGGTCTACTGAAAATAATAGGACAAGTTTTACTAGCTTCTTTACCAAGTACTAGAAAATCAGTAGGATATTTAGTCTTACCACATAGAACTTCCACATCTCAAACAATACCAATTGGCAAGACAGTCTCTCTGTTAGCCAGCTGAATAACCACGTCAATATCTTCAAGTTCACAAGGGGCAATTTCATGCATGATTTCTTTGTAAAGCTCGAAAGGAATAGCACTTGAACTTGCACCAATATCACATAAACCATAATAGCAATGATCACCAATCCTAACAGAGAGCACAGGAACACTTGTTTTCCTGGATTTTCTAGGATGTGAAACAATGTTAGAAGCATCTTCATAAAAGACAATATGTTCATCTTCTACATTTTTAGTAATAAGATCCTTCACTATAGCTATAGGAGATTTAATAGTAATTTGCTCATCAGGTTCTACAGCTTTCTTTGCACTTTTCTTAAGCACACTAACTAAAGTAGAATGTTCCTTTACCTTAGCAGGGAAAGGCGTTTTCTCAAAATAAAGCTCAGGCAAAATGCGATCAATAGTACAAACCTCATTAGTTCTAGCAGGAGCACAACTAATGGTATCTTTATAAGGCGCATGATACTTGTTCCAATCCTTCTTTGGAACATCAAGGTACGAGGCAAAGGCCTTAAAACAGTTAGCTAGAATTTGGGAATCAAGACCATAAACAGCACTATCATTACGAAAGTCATCAGTTTCCATAAAAGCTTTAATGCATTCATAATCATAATTTATACCTGACTTTCTACCTTTGTCGTTCTCCCATCCTTCAGTATTTTCTTGAATACGGTCAAGAAGATCCCATTTAGCTTCTCCTTTCATATGGGTAAATGATCCAAAGCAAGAAGCATCCAATAAATCCTTGTCGTGAAGAGCAAGCCTTGCATAAAAGTTATCAATAACAATATTACTAGGGAGCTCATGAATGGGACATTTGAGCATTAGTGACTTCAATCTCCCCCATGCTTGGGCAATACTCTCTCCATTATGAGGCCAAAAGTTATATATCTGATTACGATCCTTATGAATCTCACTTGGAGGATAAAATTTAGAATAAAAGAGAGGTACAATTTCCTCCCAGCCAATAGTTGGACCATCCTTAAGCAGCCTATACCATTCCGCGGCTCTGTCCTTCAGTGATAAAGAGAATAGCTTCCTCTTAACCTGGCTTGATGAGATACCCGCATACTTAAACAACTCACATAATTCATGTATAAAGAGTAAATGATCACCCGGATGGACAGTTCCATCTCCGGAATAGCGGTTATTTATAACATGTTCAATAATTTTCATAGGTATTTTAAAAGGATCTAACTGAGCAGGCGGTGGTTCATCTACTACTGTAGCAGAGGCAGTAGCGTTCCCAAATAGGGAACCAAATGGAGAATTCTCCATGGCAAAATAAGATAAAAGAAAAAGACAGAAATATAAATAAAAATAAAAACAATACTCACAGTGAAGGTTACCTTTACCAATTCCACTCTTCAATAGCGCTTCACTCCCCGGCAATGGTGCTAGAAAATATTCTTGATGACCCACAAGTATAGGGGGTGTATCGTAGTACTTTCGATAAATAAGAGTGTCGAACCCAACGAGGAGCAGAAGGTGTTGATAAGTGGTTTTGATCAAGGATTCACTGTAAATACTAGCAAACGGGTTGTTGGGGATATACCAAATAGGTATACCAGCGACGTAGTCCTAAACCAGCAAGCCAGGGTGGCCCATCAGGGTGGTATGGCGGATTGCCTACCGGGCAGCCCAGTTGCTGGAAAGACCATGGCGGTATTGGACGCAGGAGCTCATGGAGGATTCGCAGACAGGCCCATGGCGGGTTGCCTTGTAGTACACGCATAGGACTTAGTCTAGGACTCCAAGTTGTATCCGCTCCGGTACCATCGTGTAGCCCACGCCAGGTGCCTTTATAAGCCGGCGTGGAGAAGCCCTTGAGGCACGACTTAGACATACAGCCAATCGCATAGCGAAATAGCCAACCTCATCATTGTAACCGAGCACTTGTTGCCATATAGTGAATTATAGCAGCACGTAGGGTCTCGCCACCGTTGCGGGATTTAAAGCTAGGTAAACTCGTGCTACCACCGTCCCGGATCGCTCCGCCATGTTCACCCCCTTTCACAAACCGCCATACACCTACCCCTATGGCAGATCTATTGACGAAACCATGACAGTTGGCGCCCACCGTGGGGCATAACGCGTCAGGAGCGCGGATCCAGGCGGGATCCGCCTTCGCAGGCATCGGCGACACCGTCGCCATCGGGCGTGTCCTCTACGATTCTGGCTTCCCCATCGTCCCAGCGGATAACCTCTGGGTGCCAGCTAGAGAAGACCCTACCCGATTTACCGTCGTTCCGATTGGAGACATCCACATCTTCATTGGAGAAATGAACCTTACCCCCGCTACAGAAACCAATTTCCGGCGGATTGGTATGGCTGAAACCCCCAAACGGACCGCTTTCGAGCTGGATATGGAGGAGGAATCATCTGATCTGGAACTTTCCAAGTTATCTAGATCGGATCTAAAAAGCAATCCCACCCAACCTGCCCTAGAGGTAGAGGAAGTGGTGGTAGACCACTGTGAATCCGTCATGAGCAATCTAGCGTTAGAGGCACCGTGGTATTGCCTTGTTGCTTTTGCAGGAACCACTTCGGGATCTGCCTCCAATGGAGATGACAGCCCAGGTGAATCCATCCTAGAGGCACTTAACGAAAGTGGTGAATCGGATGACTGGGATAGCAAAGGCTATGACTCTGATCATTATGACGCCGCCATGAGAAAGATCGAGGCGGAATTAGCTTAGCAAGCACTTGAAGAGCAGAACGTAGCCGCCAAGCAGGTGTTCATGACCAACAAAGGAGATGACGCTGGGCAGACAACTGGTGATCCGCCATCTCAGGCAGCCCATGACGGAGATGCCGGCAAAGAGCAGCGTAACCCGCCACTAGCCACTGATCCCACCACGGAACAACTTCCCGAGATCCAGGGCGGTCCCAGGCCTCTGCAACCCGCCATCCCCGTGGTGCATCACCCAGAAGACTTCACGACCCCGCTGGACAAGGTCGTCTATGGAACTCTAGCAGATCCAATCACCCCTGACTATGTCAGAGACGTGAACGATCTCGAGAAGAAAAGGCGAGCAATCCTCAAAGAAGCAAAGCGAGTCAAGAAGATGGGCGAAAAGTTAGATGGCAACATTGCTAAAGCTCAAGACACGTTGAAGCGCGCAAGGAACATGGAGGAGAAGTACGTTACTCTCATCCAAAATCAAATGAACGAGGGAGGTGACCCGCAGCTGGCACGAAACCTTGAGTTCACCGTGCCAACCGTAGAAACTCTGGCTAGGATGTATATCAAGAATCCGCCATATGTGGACAAGAACTGCGATGAAGTCAGGGCTACGCCCGTTGAGAACATCGTGGCTACAAAGGAGCTATTGGAGCATAATAAAAGCCCAGCAGCCCTAGAGACGGCGGTAAAACTGATGACCAAAGCATTGGTGCAGCAGGAGAAGGCTACGTCATCACGATGGCTTGAATCTGATCCCGCGCTATGCAGGTCCAGTACTGCCTCCAAAGCTCGGGGTAATGGCAATTATGGTACTCGCCCTGATAACAAATCTCACACCGGATCCTCAGAAGTCCGAAGAAGAGAAGCTTGCAACAGGGCAGATGCCATCCCAATATCCTCCGATGATAAGCCACATGGCAAGGGCCATCAAAGAAATCCATCGCCACCTCACAAGAACTGATATGGGCACGAAGGAGGAGGTGAAGCTCAATTTCAGGACTCCACCAAGATGAGGGAAGCTCATTGCAAATTGGCACGCCAGGACGACCTACGATATGAAATAATTTAGTCTAAGGTTGTGTCAGCAATTTATATATCTATTTATGTTATTTCGTGTGTCAGGTCATGATATGGGCCACTTAGGTTTATTTGTGTTTTGGGTTTGGGCCTGTCCAAGCCCAACAGGTTTCTGGCCATCTATATAAGGAGGCCACCAGTCTAGGGTTTAGGGAGTTCAGTTGTTTAGTCTAAAACTATCGTGTGCTCCATCGTGTATCATCCCTCCGGGGGATGGCGCTGCCATATTATTTAATAAAGATTGCTGCGAGGGTTCTTGCATCATCAAGGATTATCGAGCTGTGGTTTGAGGCGTGGTGGTCTTCATCACGTTGCTTGATGGATTCGTTCCTCTTCTTCAAGTGACATTCTTCGCGTTATTGGAAGATTTCTATCTGGGTAGACTCGCTGTGAAAGATCAGGACAAAACTCAAGGATCATCGGCGTGATCCTTATCATGTGGTATCAGATTACTGGGTTTATCACTGCAAGTATTTTCTGCTGATTGATCTGCGGATTGTTCCTCGAGCAATTTTCAGATCGACAAGTTCTCGATTCGGTGGAGATTGATTCGGTCAGATTGGTTTTGTTCCGTGCTGATCAGGAACAAGAAGAAGCGGTCAGATTGGTTGCGTGGTGGTACTGATTGGCGAAGAAGTAGCAGCAAGCAACACGTAGGGCGTGGTGCCCTGCAGATCCGCTCCTTTCCTTCCAAACACCAAGTATCAGATTGCAAGGAGCAGCCGCACGTGCCTCCAAGATCGATCGCAGTCCACGCGCGTTGAGGAGCTTCTCAGTGTGCAACCAAGACCCATCATGTGCAGTTTTTTTTTCTAGTTCAGATCGGGATTGCTGCAAATCAAAAAAAAAAGCAAATCTGATCGGTCAACAAGGATAGCCAGATCCGATCGAGCTGAAAAAGAAAAAAAAATTCAGCGTTGCGCATCGGGGCATGGAGACGGTCTGCTCCCTGGCGACCGCCCGCCCTCGCTTGGGATCGCCCCGCGTCATGCACCTCTGCCGATCGGGGTTCGAGGGAACCCAGCGAGTCGGCCCATTAGTCCGCAGGACCGCTAGTGCATCTCGTTCTGGATGCGATCGCTACACCACAGAGGGTGTCTGTCCTCGGGCGTGCCTGTATCGCTCACTCCATGTCCGGTTGTCTGCTGATTTCAGTCTGTATCTTGCTATAATTCAGTTACAAATTTTGCGAGGAAAACAAGATCGTTTTAATCTGGAATTGGTGCATTCGTTCCGCAACTCTGTGCTATTTTCCACAAATTTCTCTGCCACGGTGTGCTTTGGTGCTGAGTTGTGCAGATATGGTGGCCGGTGTTATGGAGACAGTTCAGATGGATGTATCGGATTTTTATCAAGCTCGTTGGCTGGGCGAAGCGGATGAAGCACCCATTTTTAACCCTGCTGCTGTTGCCGCAACCCGAGCATTGGGAGGTTTGAGAAGGCTTTGGCTGAAGTTTGATGCTATGCCACAAGAATATTTAGCATGGGAGGATGTGATGGACCGTTGGTTACCGCCACGTTCTCTAGATTACGGGCCAATTACTCGTTACACTGCAGCTGTTGATCGCTTTGATCAAATAACTACAGCTTGGTGGAAGCGTTACAAGTATGATATGCACCAAAAAGGACAAAATTTTACCTGCAGTTGGGAAGAATTGAAGAGTCTTTTGAGGCAGCGTTTCGTGCCAGCAGATTGTATGGTAAAGCAGGCCAGTCAGGCTACGACCACAATTGTTCCTTCTGCGGATACGAAGGCTGATGTTGGCAAGGCTATCATAAAGGAGGTTGTACCATTGAGTGGGCTGAATATGCAACTCAAAAGAGTACATGATGAGACTTGCATGACAGCGGATAGAGGTCAGCGTTGGAATTTATTTCAGGCGCAGTGTATGATCAAAGGCAAAGCATGCAAGTTCATGATTGACAGTGGTAGCTACTGTAATGGCATTAGCAAGGTGGTTGTAGAGGCTTTGGTTTTATCCACATGGCGTATTCCTGAACCGAGGCATGTTGAGTGGGTTAATAGCTGCGGTATGCTGAAGATTACTCACAAGGTGTGTGTGCCATTTACAGTTGATGACTATGTTGATGAGGTGGAATGCGATGTGTTGCCATTGGAGGTATGTGGGCTGTTACTTGGACGTCCATGGCAGTATGATCGCAATGCTATGCATGCTGGGAGAAGAAATACATATTCCTTTATGCATGATGGCAAACAGCGGACTTTGAAGCCTATGCGTGATGATCAAATCAAGTCCAATGTTGTGTTGGTGGTTTGCAAGGAGAAGTTGCATAAAGCTAAGCCACAACCAGGGCTAGCTAAGGTGCAGCATGAGGAGCATGATGCGAAAAGCGTCATTCGTGATATTGTTTCAGCCAAGCCTGTAGATGACAAGCCAGTTGTTCTTGTTAGTGACAAGCCGGTTGAAGTCAAGCCTCATATTGATGAAGGGAAGGATATGCCAGCATGTATTCCATGTGTTCCACTTCCAGTTCATGTTGACATGGGTGTTCAGACCGATGACGGTGGTGTTGATCGTGTTCTGGTACATATGGTGCCGCGGGTAGTCAGCCATAGTTTTGTGAGAACACCTCGGAAACATTTTGTTGGAGCAGTAGTACGTGTGCACAAAGGCAAGGATGGACGTGTTTGTCAGTTGTGTGGCCCCGGCATTACTACTTTGCAGGGTCGTGCTAAGCAGGTTCATGTTCAGCAACGCAAGGTTCCAGCAAGGATTGAGAAGAAGAAGGTGGAGGCGCCTCAGTACAAGTTTATTTGGCGAAGAAAAGAGGTGCAACACCCCAGGGCTGTATCAAGTCGAACAGGCCAAGAGGGAGGATGTGGTGAGGAAGGCAAGCAAGCCTTGAAGACGGCAAATATGTGTGGTGCTATTGTTGATATTCCGCCACCCTTTCGAGCAGACCCTCACGCGTTGGGGACAACGCTTTTTGAAGGGGGGAGGATGATATGGGCACGAAGGAGGAGGTGAAGCCCAATTTCAGGACTCCACCAAGATGAGGGAAGCTCATTGCAGATTGGCACGCCAGGACGACCTACGATATGAAATAATTTAGTCTAAGGTTGTGTCAGCAATTTATATATCTGTTTATGTTATTTCGTGTGTCAGGTCATGTTATGGGCCACTTAGGTTTATTTGTGTTTTGGGTTTGGGCCTGTCCAAGCCCAACAGTTTTCTGGCCATCTATATAAGGAGGCCACCAGTCTAGGGTTTAGGGAGTTCAGTTGTTTAGTCTAAAACTATCGTGTGCTCCATCGTGTATCATCCCTCCGGGGAAACGGCGCTGCCGTATTATCTAATAAAGATTATTGCGAGGGTTCTTGCGTCATCAATGATTATCGAGCTGTGGTTTGAGGCGTGGTGGTCTTCATCACGTTGCTTGCTGGATTCGTTCCTCTTCTTCAGGTGACGTTCTTCGCGTTATTGGAAGATTTCTATCCGGGTAGACTCGCTGTGAAAGATCGGGACAAAACTCAAGGATCATCGGCATGATCCTTATCAAGAACTACCCTGCTTATGGATACCAAGACAAGGCCCAACCTTGCCATAAGTCCAACATGCCGCCACCAAAGTACAAGACGTTCGAAATCCCACAGGGAGGAATTGTTATACGCGATAATGATGGCAAGCGAGGAAGGAGCCATGACGCTGGACGGAGAGACGAGCCACCACGGCGTGAAACTAGCCGAGATGGCGGATCCAGGCATAGGGAACCATCTCGCCATGACGACGGCGTGCATCGCAATGGCGACAAGGATAAGCATCGCTCTTCACGCCGCCGCGATGACAAAGGGCAGGGCTCCCGCCGCCATGATGATGACCCAGCTCCACGAAGAGCAGAGGGAAGCCGTCGTAGTTGTAGAGATCCATCGTAGGACGTCGAGAGTAAAAGGCGTGACCCTTCACCATCCCCACCCAGCAGCCCCCATGGCGACGGCGGTGGCGGTGGTGGCCCAGCCAGGTCACGCGCCTCCCAGAAAGATCCGCAGGACAAGAAGCCATATGACGCGCGAACCCACCTAAACGAGATTGCCAAGTCTCAAATAGCCTTCTTCCTTGGCCCGAAGTGCTTTGGACAACGGATTTGTGATGAGCCCATCCCACATGGGTTCAAAATCGAGAAAAACATCCGCTAGTACAACGGAGTTGACAGGCCCTTAACTTGGCTGCAAGACTACTTAAACGCAGTGCAGTTTGTAGGGGGATCACCCAATGTTGCTGTCAGCTATCTGCCCCTGATGCTGTCCGGCACAGCGCGGCAGTGGATCAACGACTTGGCGGAAAATTCCATCCAAACCTGGTTTGACATGCAGACTGCGTTCACTGAAAACATCGAGGGTACCTACAAGAGACCTCACAATATAGGTGACCTCCAACGGTGTCGACGAGCAGAGGACGAGACCTCCCGAACTTTCCTCGCATGTTGGATGGATATGAAGAACTCCTGTGAAGGGGTTACCGACGAATCCGCCATCCTCGCGTTCATTGATAGTTTGGAGAGAGGCCAGCTACTCCGCCATCGCCTATTACGAGAAAGGAACAAAGGGAAACTAACCCTAAATTCCATGATCACCATTGCAAGCAACTACGCGGCCGCCGATGATGACGCCCGCGGATCTTTGAAGGCTTCCGCCATCCAGAACATCGGAAAGCGGAACAGCAGCAACAAACGGAAGAATCCGCCAGAAGAGCAGCAAACCCCGGATATGGTGGCCACAACCTTCTCCGATAAATGACAGAGCAGCCAACGCGGCCGGGGACGAGGTTCCAGCAGCAGCCAGCCGTGAAGCTCTCCAGCTTCCGCTACGGCGCCAGCTGCACCTGTGTCCTACGACGAATACCATGACATGCCATGCTTCGCCCATCGGGACAGCTGCACCTGTGTGAAGGGTTTCGCAGCATAGTAAAACAAAAATTTCCTACGGATGCGAACAAGAAAGCCAAGATCTAATCTAGGAGATGTAATCAACGAGAGAGGTAGATGAGATCTTCATACCCTTGAAGATATCGCACAGCGGAAACGTTCAATAGAACGTGGTTGACGTAGTCGTACTCGCCGGCTCCTCCTCGCGATCCGATCCGATCCTACGCCGCAAGTGGCGGCGCCTCCGAGAGTTGCACACATGCGGTGCAGCGACGTCTCCTCCTTCCTTGGTCCAGCAAGTATGGTGGAGAGATAGATTGGATCAGCAGCACGACGGCGTGGTGCTTATGGTGGAGAGTTTCTGCAGCAGGGCTTCGCCTACGCGCAGTCGCGAGAGAGAGAGAGAGAGAGAGAGAGAGAGGGCAGCAGTTGGCGGCTAGGGTTTGGGTTAGGGGGTGGAGAGGGCTGCGCCCTTGCCCCCCTATATATAGAGGGGTGGCCGGCTAGCTTGGCCTCTCCCCAAACCCTAGGACGCCGACTTGGAGTAGGAAGAGTGGGGGGCAAGTTTCCCCCCCTTCCTTCTTTGAAGACTCCCTTAGGGTTTCCCCTTGGGCTGGCCGGCTGGGCCTTAGGGGCCTTGTGCGCCTGGCCCAAGGCGGCCAGGGCACTTCCCCTTAGGCCCACGCAGGCCTCCGTCAAGTGGGCCCACGTTGGTCCCACTCCGGAACCTTCTAGAACCTTCCGGTACAATACCGATAAACTCCGAAACCTTTCCAGAATCCAAAAACTGCTTTCCTTCATATGAATCTTATTCTCCAGACCATTCTGGAACCTCTCGTGACGTCCTGGATCTCATCCGAGACTCCGAACTAAAACTCATAAACCAATTATCCATTCTATCCTAGCATCGATGCACGTTAAGTGTGTGACCCTACGGGTTCGAGAATATGCAGACATGATCTTCTATCAATAATCAATAGCGGGATCTGGAAACCCATATTGACTCCCACATATTCATCGATGATCATATCGGATGAACCACGATGCCAGGATTCAATTAATCCCGTATATGTATTCCCTTCGTCACACGATATTTTACTTGCCCAAGATTTGATCATCGGTATCACCATACCTAGTTCAATTTCGTTCACAGCAAGTACTTTACTCGTTCCGTAATCCGATATCACTTTGTGATTAACTCATTAACCACATGCTTGCAAGCGGTGTTGATATCGATTACCGAGTGGGCCCGAAGTATATCTCTCCGACTTGGGAGGGACAAATTCCATCTCGATACATACAACCCAACAAGTACTTTCCGATCACCTGAGAGACACCTTTATTATCACCCTCACATAGGATGACGTTTGATGACTTCAAAGCTTTCTTCCGATACTAGGGAGTTGTATTATCTCATGGTCTAAGGAATACAATACATGACATAGGAAAAGCTTCGCAAAGATGAACACGATGACACGATCTAATTGCTCTGCTTTATTTGGGTATGTCCATCACACCATTCTCCTAATGATATGATCTCATTATTAATTGACAACTCATGTCTATGGTTAGGAAACCTTAACCATAATTTAATCAATGAGCTAGTCCATAGAGGCGTACTAGGGACACGGTGTTGTTCATAAACCACACAAGTATTAAAGTTTCCGCTTAATACAATTCTAGCATGGAATATAAACATTATCATGAACAAGAAATATGATAATAACAATATTATTATTGCCTCTAGGGCATATTTCCTTCAGTCTCCCACTTGCACTAGAGTCAATAATCTAGTCAATACTTGCGCATTCAACACTTATGGCATTCCGGTGTTACTCATACGCGTTGCACGTGGTAAACCTTATCTACGGGTCTGACACTTTCAGGTCCGTTTGTATTTGCATATTCTTTTGTGTCAGCATGCATTACTCATCTTGTATGAGATAGCATCGTATAAACTTGGTCTTCTGGTGAGACCTTTGTTTCTTGGCTGAGACTATGTTGTCACTATTGTCATACAATAGAACTACATAGTACTAGCACACTTTTAAAAATAGCGATATCCACCGTGCGTCGAAATACTCATTGGTCCGCACACATCGGTATGTATGATTTCCAATAAGTCCGTTGCTCGCTCCATTATTCTGGAGAACGGGGTTTTGATCATCTTGCCCATGAGACACGGCTCGCACGTGTCAAATGATTCAAAATCAAGAGACTCCAAAAGTCCATCAGAATGGAGTTTCTTCATGCGTTTTACGCCAATATGATCTGGACGACAGTGCCACAAATAAGTTGGATTATCACTATCTACTTTGCATCTTTTATGCCGCTTCTAAAGCGATTATATACTTAGCCCTCGTTGCAGTGTCCGCCACAATATTATCATTGGAACTCATCCAAGTCATCATGGAACTTTCTTCCATCTTATTATGCCACCTTCTAACTCAAAACAAATAGCTTAAAAATTGAGATAAAATTTTACTTGTATGTGTGACAAAGCCAATGTAACTCATTGCAATGAACCATTTGTCACTTCTGCATACAGAACATATTCTTACTTCTTCGAAAGTGCATAAGAATATCTTTACTATTGTCCAGCAATCATCATATGAATGCTATAATCTTTAGAGCATTGGACACATCTGGATCTACATATCATGGTATACAAGATTGATAAAATCATTCTTGTGGTTTCACTCATCAAGTGTCTAAACAATTGATTCTTGCTCCAACCTCTTCCATGCAACAAGAACCGTTCTTATTGTTTCCATATTGAACAAATTCAATATTTCATCTATGTACTCTGGCAAAACTTTATTAGTGCCTCAATCTATCTGTATAGACATTGATGCTCAATATTCTGGTTTTGCCTAAGTCTTTCATCAAAAATCCAATTATAATGAAAACTTAACAATATCAAGAAAAACACATAATTTCCAATGAACGATATGTCATCTACATAAAGCATTAGAAATATGTCTTAGCGCTCCCACTTACTTTCTTGTAATACAAGCATCTTCAAATATCTTGATGAAATTAACACTTTAACATTTTCATCATTGAAGATTCCAACTTCGCTATGCTTACTTCTACCATAGAAGTTTACATACATATCTAGCAACCTTTGAATCAACAAAACCCATTGGGTCATGTCAGGTACACGTCCTTGGTGTGCATTCCGGTAGAGAAATGTTGTTTCGTTTATTCAACTAACATATCTCTATATGTAACTGTTGCTAGAATAATTCATATGACGAAGTCAGGGCCCATCACCGCTTCTTTGTATATTGTTGGTTACTATTATCTAATAATATCTCGTCCTCAAATCTTGCTATTTGATTACGACCAACTTGGTTAAATAGCAACTTTGATGCCATGACTACAACATATTGTAGACGCGTGAGCTATGAATGCAGTTGCCGCTTCCAGAACAAATTCTGGTGCTGCGCTACTCTGATCATCTTGCTCAGATTCAATAACCTCATCAAGTTCTATCTTCCTCCTACTTAAACCTTTCGCGAAAAACTCCTTCATAAGAAGTTCACTTCTTTCAGTGACAATCATCTTTAATTGGGTTTATGGCAGAAGAAATACCCATCGAAATTCTTTGGGATAACCTACAAAGACTTACTAATCCAATTTTGGTTGTAAACATTTTACACATATGCCTTGCATACCAAAATTCAAGAAAAGACAACTATAACTTGTATGGTGTCATTTCGGCAGATTATGATGGCACTCTAGTGAGATCAAAGCGGTAGTCTCTAAAGCATAATCCACAAATTATATTGGTAGTTTATTTCATCATTGATCTAACCATGTCAAACAAGGTTGGATTACATCCATCGAAAAACTCCATACTCCTATGGTGTTTATCACGATGCAAGTTTGTGGAACAATTCCTCTAACTCTTAGATGTTTGCTAAACTTGTAACTCAAATATTCTTCTTTATGATCCAATCATAAAAACTTGAATTTTCTTGTTACAATAATTTCCACTTCATAAATTGAACAATTTCAATTGTTTCATACTTCTATCTCATCAAGTAGATATACCATACATCTATTCGAGTCATTGATGAAATAGAAAATACACCATGATCGACTTCACACCATGGACTATATACATCAACATGTATGATCTCCATTTAGTTAGTCGCTTGATCTGTCCATGGCCCATGAACGAAGTTTAATCATCTTTAGGAAAAGTCTCACAAGCGTCAATCAATTCAAAATCAATTGACTCAAAATTCTATCAATATAGAATTTCTTTCATGTTTTGTTTCCAATATGACTTAAACAGCGGTGTCAAATATAAGTGAAATTCATTTTGTCTTGCGACCTTTAGCATCAGTGTTATAAATGTTTATTTCACCAACAAGATAATAATAATCTATCCATCGATTATGGAAGACGATAATGACATGAACAACAATTGTTCTCATAATACCAGAACAAGATAACAATTATTAAGTTCATGAAATATCTTGAAGGCTAGGTTTGATGTCGACGAGAAGCACAATAACACTTTTATTTGTATCTCGACATGCATCATTACCATATTCTTTTACTAGTTACTTAGGCCATTGTACTTCTTGTATTGTGTTGCTTTGTATGACATTTCATACCAACAAATCAGTATCGAATACCCAAGAATTACATTGTTAACGAGCAAAAGAATTCATCTATAACATGTATATCATTTATATACCTGAGCTGGACAATTCCAGTCTTTTTCCTTTTTCTACCAAATAATTTTGCAGATCCTATTTAGCATTTCCTCTCCTTTTTAGAAGAATCTATCGACATCAATAGTGGCGTCAATCATTTGACACATAGTCCAAAGGATTTTTAGTCAAATACTAATAGCCTTGGATTTTGCACTTTGAAGTGGATCGCCATCATCATATGATTGGTATTCTTCCAGATTCCATTCTTTAGTATTCTTTTGGTATAGCAAAAACAATTTAGCCGATACCTTTTCATACGTCCTATCATGACATCTTTCATGATGAAACTACTATAGCTTATAAGGATGAATGCAAGTATAATATTAGTTCCCAAACTTTTGGGTGATCGGGACGCCTAGCATCTTCAATCTTCACATATAGTCATACAATATGAGCATATGTTCTTTTACTAAATTATACTTCATCATTTTGCAAACAATCAAAGTCTTAGATATCAAATATCTTTCACTTCTTATTTGTTTCTGAAACAATTCTTTCAGCTCGATGATCACTTTGATTCTCAAACAATTTTGAAGATCAATTTATCATGAAGGCAAACATATGATCTTTAGATACTAAACTTGAATCGTTGCTCTTAGATTAATACAATTTATTAAATCGTATGGAGCAAGCAAGGTTTGCTAAAGTTTGCAATAGGACTTAATCTTTAGTCTTGACATTAAACGGCACTAGACCGAAAAGTGACTATCCAGAATTCTATAGTTCTTTTAACTCAATTAAAACTAAGTGTCGGTGGAAAACGGTTGCCAAAGACTACAACGACTTATGCAAATACACTAAGATTTAGTTCAAGATAATTAGTTCAAGTTAATCAAATTATTAATGAACTCCCACTAAATTCAACATTCATCAAAGTTGTTTAGTGAAGCATGATCCAAATTCACTACACCGAGACCGATCATCACGTGAATGATGTAGCTTTAATGGTGAACATCAACATGTTGATCATATCATCCATATGACTCATGCTTGACCTTTCGGTCCATGTGTTCCGAGGCCATGTCTGTACATGCTAGACTCGTCAAGTCAAACCCAAGTATTTCCGCATGTGCAAAACTGGCTTGCACCCGTTGTATGTGAACGTAGAGTTTATAGCACCCGATCATCACGAGATGCTTCAAAACGACGAACTTTCGCAACGGTGCATACATGGGGAGAACACAATTTTATCTTGATCTTTAAGTGAGGAATCATCTTAAAATGCTACCGTCGCGATCTAAGCATAATAAGATACATAAAAGGATAAACATCACATGCATATAATTTTATGTGACATGGTATAGCCAATCTCCGCGCCATGATCTCCATCTTGTGCGCGCCGGCATGATCTCCATCACTCCACCATGATTGCCTCCACCACGAATAGCAACTACAACTATTGCTAACTACTTAGCGATAAAGTAAAGCTATTACATGGCGTATAAGAAGTTGACACGCAGGTCATACACAATTATAAAGACAACCATATGGCTCCTGCCGGTTGTGAACTCATCGACATGCAAGTCGTGAAAGATTACAAAACATGATCATCGCATACATCTCAATTCATACACATCATGTCTTGGGCCATACCATATCACAAAACACTCCCTGCAAAAACAAGTTAGACGCCTCTACTTTGTTGTTGCAAGTTTTACGTGGCTTATGGGAGTAACAGGCTAAGAACGATTCTTACCTACGGAAAGCCACAACGGTGATATTATGGTTGCTAACATCCGATGTAAGTCCCATGACTACTATAGTGAGAGAAACTGGCATCCACCAGCCGCATGTGTGGAACAAGCCACACGTCAAGTGCGGAGCCGGTCTCGCGAACGCGGCCGCGTAAAGTTGGCCTGGACCGCTTCAATCTCACTATACCGCGCCATAAGAAATACACAACAAGAGGTTTGCAACAGAAAACATCAACGCCCGCAACAAGCATGTTGCGTTCTACTCGTGAAACACATCTACGCATAGATCTAGCTCTGATACCACTGAAGGGTTTCGCAGCATAGTAAAACAAAAATTTCCTACGGATGCGAACAAGAAAGCCAAGATCTAATCTAGGAGATGTAATCAACGAGAGAGGTAGATGAGATCTTCATACCCTTGAAGATATCGCACAGCGGAAACGTTCAATAGAACGTGGTTGACGTAGTCGTACTCGCCGGCTCCTCCTCGCGATCCGATCCGATCCTACGCCGCAAGTGGCGGCGCCTCCGAGAGTTGCACACATGCGGTGCAGCGACGTCTCCTCCTTCCTTGGTCCAGCAAGTATGGTGGAGAGATAGATTGGATCAGCAGCACGACGGCGTGGTGCTTATGGTGGAGAGTTTCTGCAGCAGGGCTTCGCCTACGCGCAGTCGCGAGAGAGAGAGAGAGAGAGGGCAGCAGTTGGCGGCTAGGGTTTGGGTTAGGGGGTGGAGAGGGCTGCGCCCTTGCCCCCCTATATATAGAGGGGTGGCCGGCTAGCTTGGCCTCTCCCCAAACCCTAGGACGCCGACTTGGAGTAGGAAGAGTGGGGGGCAAGTTTCCCCCCCTTCCTTCTTTGAAGACTCCCTTAGGGTTTCCCCTTGGGCTGGCCGGCTGGGCCTTAGGGGCCTTGTGCGCCTGGCCCAAGGCGGCCAGGGCACTTCCCCTTAGGCCCACGCAGGCCTCCGTCAAGTGGGCCCACGTTGGTCCCACTCCGGAACCTTCTAGAACCTTCCGGTACAATACCGATAAACTCCGAAACCTTTCCAGAATCCAAAAACTGCTTTCCTTTATATGAATCTTATTCTCCAGACCATTCCGGAACCTCTCGTGACGTCCTGGATCTCATCCGAGACTCTGAACTAAAACTCATAAACCAATTATCCATTCTATCCTAGCATCGATGCACGTTAAGTGTGTGACCCTACGGGTTCGAGAATATGCAGACATGATCTTCTATCAATAATCAATAGCGGGATCTGGAAACCCATATTGACTCCCACATATTCATCGATGATCATATCGGATGAACCACGATGCCAGGATTCAATTAATCCCGTATATGTATTCCCTTCGTCACACGATATTTTACTTGCCCGAGATTTGATCGTCGGTATCACCATACCTAGTTCAATTTCGTTCACAGCAAGTACTTTACTCGTTCCGTAATCCGATATCACTTTGTGATTAACTCATTAACCACATGCTTGCAAGCGGTGTTGATATCGATTACCGAGTGGGCCCGAAGTATATCTCTCCGACTTGGGAGGGACAAATTCCATCTCGATACATACAACCCAACAAGTACTTTCCGATCACCTGAGAGACACCTTTATTATCACCCTCACATAGGATGACGTTTGATGACTTCAAAGCTTTCTTCCGATACTAGGGAGTTGTATTATCTCATGGTCTAAGGAATACAATACATGACATAGGAAAAGCTTCGCAAAGATGAACACGATGACACGATCTAATTGCTCTGCTTTATTTGGGTATGTCCATCACACCATTCTCCTAATGATATGATCTCATTATTAATTGACAACTCATGTCTATGGTTAGGAAACCTTAACCATAATTTAATCAATGAGCTAGTCCATAGAGGCGTACTAGGGACACGGTGTTGTTCATAAACCACACAAGTATTAAAGTTTCCGCTTAATACAATTCTAGCATGGAATATAAACATTATCATGAACAAGAAATATGATAATAACAATATTATTATTGCCTCTAGGGCATATTTCCTTCACTGTGTCCTACGACGAATACCATGACATGCCATGCTTCGCCCATCGGGACACTTCAGGAAAGTGCAACCACACCAACCGGAACTGCAAATTTGTCAACGACCTCAAGGCGGACCAAGAAGCTGGCTACAAACGCACACGGCGACAACGGCCTTATGGCAAAGGGAAAGCGGACAAGGAAAAGGAGTCCAAGGATAGCAGTGACATGGATGAAGACCCTGCGCCAAAACCCGCCGAAAAGGCAGAGGGTGGAACTGGCACGGGCAACCCGTTCAAGAGCACCAAGAAGGGAGCATTTCACACCTTCCTTGGACCTCCCACGGCTAAGGCACAGAGAGCCGACATGCGCTCCTTAAATGCCACCATGCCTAAAGTCCGCCAGTACGTCCGATAGTCCAAGATGTCGGTGCAATGGAGCCGCGACGATCACCCAGAGCACATCCCGGATGGATACTACGCCATGGTGGTTAATCCCCTGATCCAAGGCTACGAGTTCTCCAAGTGCCTGATGGATGGCGGAAGTAGCTTGAACATCATGTATGTGGAAACCCTAACAAAGCTAGGCCTTACCAAGACCCAACTCCGCCATAGTGCTGTCACTTTCTATGGAGTGGTTCCTTGCCACCAAGCAAAGTCCCTCGGGTCCATCACCCTCAAGGTTGCCTTCGGCAATGAAAATAATTACCGCGAAGAGCCCATAACTTTTGAGGTGGTCCCTTTCAAGAGTACATACCATGTGATCTTCGGCCGCCCCGCCTTCCACAGCTTTCACGCCAGGCCGTGCTACATCTACAACCAGCTGAAAATGCCAGGACCTAAAGGAATCATCACAGTTTATGGTAGCTTCAGAAAGGCCAAGGAGTGCGAGGATGGAGAAGCCACCTTCGCGGAAGCAGTGTTCTTCGGCGAGGAGTTCAAGGAAATCCATGCCGCCATGGACCCCGCGGAGATGCCGGCATCCAAGCAAGAAGTATCTGCCTCCCCGCCAACCTTCAAGCCTACAGTTGATACCAAGCAGGTGGAACTTGTCGCTAGCGATGCCGCCAAGACCACCTCAATAGGGACAAACCTGTCCCCCAAATAGGAAAGCGCGCTCGTCGAGTTCCTCCGTGAGAACCGGGACATCTTCGCATGGCAGCCATCTGACATGACAGGTGTACCTAGGGAACTTGCCGAGCATGCCCTGCAAATAATTCCTGGCTCCAAGCCAGTAAGACAAGCAATGAGACGCTTCGGAGATGAAAAGCGCCGCGCCATAGCAAAGGAAATTTCCAAGCTGTTGAAAGCAGGCTTCATCAAAGAAGTGATCCATACAAAGTGGGTGGCAAATCCTGTTTTAGTTCCTAAGGAAAACACAAAGGTTCTGCGCATGTGTGTAGATTACACCGGCCTGAACAAAGCGTGTCCCAAAGACCCTTTTCCCTTGCCGCGCATTGACCAAGTCTTTGACTCGACGGCGGGATTGGAGCTGCTGTGTTTCTTAGATGCCTACTCAGGTTACCACCAGATCAAGATGAAGGAGTCCGATCAGCTCGCTACCTCGTTTGTAACACCTTATGGCACATATTGCTATGTGACAATGCCATTCGGTCTGAAGAACGCATGAGCAACGTACCAGCGTACCATGCAAAAGTGCATGGCGGATCAAATCGGACGCAATATCCACGCATAAGTGGACGACATCGCCGTCATGTCCAAGAAGCAGGACAACCTTATAGCGGATTTGCATGAGACCTTCAATAACCTAAGGAAGTACAACATGATGCTCAATCCCACAAAGTGTGTCTTCGGGGTCCCAGCTGGACAACTCCTAGGATTCATCGTCTCCCACCGCGGTATCGAAGTCAACCCAGAGAAAATCAAGGCCATCCTTGAAATCTCTCGGCCCAATGACCTGAAGGACATACAGCGACTCACAGGCTGCATGGCAGTAGTGAGCAAATTCATCAGTCGTCTTGGTGAGAAGGCTTTGCCACTCTACAAGCTGATGAAAAAATTAGACGAATTCGTCTGGACCGATGAGGCAGACGTTGCGCTCAAGGATTTGAAGAGAGTGCTATCCACTGCACCAGTCCTGGCAGCTTCCGAAGACCAGGAGCCCATGTTACTATACATGGCGGCAACCAACAGGGTCGTCAGCATCATCATTGTGGTAGAGCGCAAGGAAGAAGCGCAGGAGTACGGCGTACAGAGACCAGTCTACTATGTCAGCGAGGTCCTGACGGAATCCAAGCAGCGCTACCCTCACTACCAAAAGTTGGCATATGGAGTTTTCCTGGCTTCTCGTAAGTTATGGCACTACTTCTATGACCATAAGATCACAGTGGTGAGCAAGGCTCCACTGAAGGACATCATCAACAACAGCGATGCAACAGGACGAGTTGCAAAGTGGGGCATTGAATTGGCCTCTTGGTGAGAAGGCTTTGCCACTCTACAAGCTGATGAAGAAATCAGACGAATTCGTCTGGACCGACAAGGCAGACGCTGCGCTCAAGGATTTGAAGAGAGTGCTATCCACTGCACCAGTCCTGGCAGCTTCCGAAGACCAGGAGCCCATGTTACTATACATGGCAGCAACCAACAGGGTCATCAGCATCGTCATCGTGGTAGAACGCAAGGAAGAAGCACAGGAGTACGGCGTACAGAGACCAGTCTACTATGTCAGCGAGGTCCTGACGGAATCCAAACAACGCTACCCTCACTACCAAAAGTTGGCATGTGGAGTTTTCCTAGCTTCTCGTAAGTTACGGCACTACTTCTATGACCATAAGATCACAGTGGTGAGCAAGGCTCCACTGAAAGACATCATCAACAACAGCGACGCAACAGGACAAGTTGCAAAGTGGGGCATTGAATTGGCCTCCTTCGACATCGACTACAAGCCTCGCACCGCCATCAAATCTCAAGCTCTGGTGGAATTCATGGCGGATTGGAAGGAAGCACAGGAGACTACGCCCGTTCCAGAACCAGAGCATTGGGTGATGCACTTTGATGGCTCAAAGTTGCTACACGGCTCGGGGGCTGGAGTGACACTCAAATCTCCTAAGGGAGATGAGCTCAGCTACGTTCTCCAGATCCACTTCCCCACCACCAACAACATCGCGGAGTATGAAGTGCTACTGCATGGGCTACGAGTCGCAAAGGAGATCGGCGTACAACACATTATGTGTTGTGGAGATTCTGACCTTGTCGCTCAGCAGGTGGCCGGCACATACAAAGCTCGAAACGAAGTCATGGCGGCCTACAGAGATGAAGTGGACGAGATGGCCAAAAGTTTCCTCGGCTACGACATAAAGCACGTACGACGAGAGGACAACATGGCAGCAGACACCCTATCCAAGCTAGGGTCTAGCCGTAAGGCGGTCCCGCTAGGCATATTCCTCGAGCATCTGCATGTACCATCAGTAAAGATGGTGGATCCAGAAAATCCGGAACTAGCGAGCTCCCCCGTTATGGCGGTTTTGCCTAGCAACCCGCCATGGGCAGAGCTATACCTGGAGTATCTGACGAGCAAGAAACTACCTGAAGACGAAGTCCAAAAGAGACAAATCGAGCGTAGAGCAAAAGCGTACACCATCATCGATGGCCAGCTCTACAAACGAAGCACCTCGGGAGTATTCATGAAGTGCATATCCCAAGTGGACAGAATTGAAATACTAAGGGAGATCCACGAAGGCGAATGTGGGCATCACGCCGCTACCAGATCCCTAGTAGCCAAGGCATTCCGCCATGGGTTTTACTGGCCAACAGCCAAGGCAGATGCAAATCGTAGCGTGGAGCTCTGCCAAGGTTGCTAGATGTACTCTAACCAAACCAATATGCCCGCCACAGCACTGCACACAATACCTATAACCTGGCCTTTCATGGTCTGGGGGCTGGACATGGTGGGTCCGCTAAAAACAGCGCCTTTGGGATTTATGCACCTCTTGGTAGCGGTAGACAAATTCACGAAGTGGGTGGAAGCTAAGCCCATCAGAAAGCTTGATGGCAAAACCGCCCTTAAATTTGTCAAGGACATTGTGGTTAGATTCGGCATCCCACATAGCATCATCACCGACAACGGCACTAACTTGTCTTAGGGAGAAGTTGAAGAATACTGCCATCACAACGAAATCCGCCTTGACCTTGTATATGTGGCACATCCACAGTCCAACGGCCAAGTTGAGAGGACCAACGGACTAATCATGTCAGGGATCAAGCCACGCCTAGAAGCACCGCTACATAGAGCAGCAGGAGCCTGGGCAGAAGAGTTGCCATCTGTGCTATGGAGTCTACGGACCACGCCAAACAGATCAACAGGCCTCACCCCTTTCTTCTTAGTCTACGGAGCAGAGGCAATCCTGCCAAGTGATGTACAGTACGATTCTCCAAGAGTCGAGGCCTATGAGGAAGAAGATGCAGAAGCGTCCAGACAACTATCCGTGGACCTGCTAGAAGAAGAACAAGACCTAGTAGCCCAGAGATCCGCCATCTACTAGCAGAACCTCCGCCGCTATCACAGCCGCCGAGTTCGCAAACACTCGTTCAAAGAAGGGGACCTGGTGCTACGCCTCAAATAGCAGAAGTCACATAAGCTATCCCCGCCTTGGGAAGGACCCTTCGTCATCAGCAAAGCTCTACTGAATGATTCCTACTACCTCGTTGACATTCGCGAGCTAGATAAGCGACCCAGTAAGAAGCGCAAACGAAGAGACCCTGACGATATCTACGACGAAACAGATCGTCCATGGAACATCGCATAGCTACGTCCTTTCTACACTTAGCACTTACCTAGGCTATGTAATAGGCACCTCTATATGATCAATGAAATAAAGCATCTGGTTCACTCTTGATTTTTTTCTGAGTCTTTTACCTCCTTTATTGTTCATTTAGATCGTATGGAACCTTTGCGCAATTGTGCTCTGTACTTGTGTCTTTTAAATTCGCCATAAGCGGTCCGCGTAGCATATTTATGTTTTAATCTCCATCTGACGTTCTTTGTGTGGATTCCCGAGTAGTGACTTTTTGATGATCTAAGCCGCTATCTGCTAAGAGTTTTGGACGGTTGCTATTAAGTATCGTCGCCCTGGCGGATTGTTCGTGCGAAGATTCCGCCATCTCACGAAAAGTCAAGCACAAAGAGCCGGATGGCGGATTGCATAATCCTACGCGTGAAAAAAAATTCAAAGTGTTGTTTTTGAGCATGTCAAACTGCTGCAAGTTGCATAAAAATAGGCCTGGCAGTTTTTTCGCACATAAACCGCTTAAAAGACTTGATAAAACTGTGCCATAAGTTCAAAAGCATTCTCTGATCCGCCACAGGCAGATCAGGCACAGTACAAGCATGCACGCAGTTTAAAGTTTCAACTTACAGACCCGCTTAGGGGCCGAATTGATGCATTGTTTCTTCCTGCCACATTGTAGGGTATAACTTAAGATGGTGGAACAGCAGAGGACACGTCATCACCGCCATTAGCACCAGCAGTGGTTGCAGAGACCGACGCCGAAGCTTGGCTTGGAGACCCCGGCAGATCGTACGCTTCATAGTATACGTTCAGCTGAGTGCCCAGGGCACAAAGCTGATCATATCCTAGCACGCTCTGCCGGATGGCGGCCTCATCCACCGGCGCTCCGTCCTCGCCGCTCTCCGGGATGCCGGAGGTGATCAAGTCCAGGTCCAGCTCGGGGTAGTGGGCCTTTGCCAAAGTTAAAGCAGTTCTGGCACCAGCCCGAGCGGAAGATTGCTTCCAGTCCGCCACCAGCCCAGGCACGAGCAGCAGCTTCTTGGTGAGCCCTATGGCGGAAAGGCCAGATGAACCCGCTATCTGCAGGCTGCCACACGCCTGACGACCAGCATTGGGAAGGCCATCCAGCTCCTTCCTTGCAGCGTTCGTGGCCATGCGTAAGCCCGTGGCGGAATCCACCTCTCCTTGCTCCAGGGTCACTGCATAGCGGAAACGAACAAGGCGTCATACTCTACATAGCATATTATTACAAACTACACAGTATGGAGAGCCATCTCTACCTAGCAAAGTCTTCTGGAAATGATTGAGGACCTCGTTGAAGCCATCCTGCCGCTTTTCAAAATCGGCGGCGGCCTTACGGAGATCCCCTACCTCCTTTTGCTTCTGGCGGTTCTGGCGTTCCTGGTCCTTGAGCTTCTCTTCGAGGAGGGTATTCGAGGCCAAAGATTTTTGGAGCTGCTACTGCAACCCCTCCATTGCGATAGCGTGGCCCTTTTCCACCCCCTCGAGTGTGGACTTCAGCTTGGCAGAATCTGCATAGCGGAAATAATAGCAAAGTATTGATCTACTAGCGCAAAGATACTTAAACTTGTCAAAGACAAAAGAAAATTACCGCTATTCTCGATCTGCTTCTGCAAGTCCGCCACGAGCGTGCTCTTTTCCGCCAGCTCCTTCTCCTATGAGCTGACGACTTGGACCAGGTCCTCCACAACTTCCTTGTAATTCTGATAAAGCAATATTACGTGTTAGTCACTCTTAGAGCTTTATGTCGGATAGTCATCCGCCATAACGCTCGGGGGCTACTCATGATGATTTTTTAGCTTAGTCACTCTTAGAGCTTTATGCCGGATAGAAATCCGCCATAACGCTCGCGGGCTACTCGATGATTTTTTTTTAGTCTTCTTAGAGCTTTATGCCGGACAGTTATCCGCCATAACGCTCGGGGGCTACTCAGTGCAAAATTTAAGTTCTCTAAGAGCACCGCAAAATATGACGGTACTCGGGGGCTATACTATGCAAAAATTTAAAGTAGTTTCTCTTAGAGCACCATACCGGATCATCTACGAAAATCCGCCATGTTGCTCGGGGGCTACTGGGAGTACATACCTCTTTCACAATACTGGTTCTCTGGACAAAAGATGACATAGCGGTTGACACATGGTTGCTAGCCTCCTCCTGCAGGCAATCAAGACGGAAAAGAGCTTCTGCCTTCTTTTTCCATTTTGAAGCCTCTCCAACTCCTGCGCCCATCTCGACTGCCTTTCCGCCAAAACTTACCTTCTTTGGGCCCTTAACTGGATTGGCGGAGGGCCTGACATCCTTTGTCGAGGCATCCGCCATCTTGCTAGCCTTTTGGGCAGAAGCGGAAGGTCCAGCGGGGCGGACAGGAGCATCGGGTGTAGGGGAACAACTGTAGGAGATAGTTTTGTCTTTGGAGGCTTTTGGCCAGCAGTTTTCCTCCTCCTATGTACAAAGTCACAGATCAGAACAAGTCAAGTTAGAGATGGTGTGAAATTGAAAGAATATCTTCCTTACTTCCGTTCTGGCAGCTTGATGGTAGCGGAATGCTCGGGAACGGTCTCCAGGTGGCCGCGCGGTGCTGGGGACGGATGGCGGGAGATAACTCTCTTGCCTAACCCACGTATACGCCCACCCGAGCCGCGAACACCACGGTGTACGGTTGCCACGGGCTCCTCCGCCATAGTCTCCTCTTTCGCCACCCTCTGTCTTTTTGGAGATGAGGATGTCTCGTCCTCATCATCGGTGAGTTCCTTCGATCGGGGATAGCGGACCAGACAGCTCAGCTCGGAAGGGGGAAGGGACGAAAGCTGCAGGAAAATGCAAGTTAGTCCAGGAAAATAAACAATTATAGTGGAATAGGAAGGCGCTCACCTCTGGACAATTGCCGTTCTCATACATGGGAATCTTCAGCTCCAACTTCTCATCTCGCCCCACCTTGATGATGTTGCGGATTCAATGCTCGATCTCTTCGGAAGATCATTCCTCCTTGGAGTAGCGTTGAGGGTCGTTGATTCCGCTATACTCGCACATCAGAGCTGAGCGATATTGAAGAGGCTGAATCCGCCATGAGATCCAGCAATGGATGGTGTCTGCACCTGTCAGTCCAGAAAACACAAGTTTGGAAATCCCTCGTGAGCAGAGTTGGCATTCGTCATCCATGGTAAAATCGTCCATGATGCCCCAGCTATCCTGTTCCTTGGCGGGACCATCAACAAAAGACCGCAGGCCATACTTCCATTCAGGAGGGGCCTGGTCAGCCTGATAGAAGAAAGATCCCCGCCATCCCTTTGCAGAATCATGCGGTTTGATATAAGGGTATGATTTCCCGCTACGAGGAACAAATGAGACTGGTCCGCAGTTGCGAGGATCTCCATTTGCATCCCGGTTATGGCGGATATTGAAATACAAGCGGAATAAGTCTCCGCGTGGATAGATACCCAGATATCCTTCGCACAGCGTGACAAATCCTGCTATGATAGTGAAGCTATTCGGGGCAATGTGGTGTAGCTGTAACCTGTAATGCCGAAGTACGCCCTTTAAGAAGTAGGATGGCGGAAGGCTAAAGCCTCGGTCGATGTGAGACTTGAGCATCACGAGCTCTCCATCTGAAGGGGCGGGCATGGCTGCACCAGGATCTACTCGCCATCTCGAGATCTCCTTGACCGCTATCCATCCCTCTTGCTCCAAAGAAGACAAGGTCCCTTCATCCAGGTTGCAGGGATCCCAGCTACCTCCCGAGGTTTCGGAAATAGCGGATTCCGTGTCTGATGACCTTGCTGAACTCTCAGTAGCTTCAGACACTACGGCCTGATGGGGTGATTCTGGATCCATGGCGGCAAGAGGTGTGGCGGAAATGATGTCCAGGATCTCAAAGGAAGAAGAGGAAGATGAAGCCAGCTTCCAGCGGAAAAATGACCGGCAGCGAAGAACTCCGGGCGGCGGCTCGTCGGAGATCGCAGAGCTCTCATGGAGTTGCTGAGGAGAGAGAATGCGCGGGGGTGAATGAAGTGTGAACCGGCTGGGGGTGAGCGGCCGGGGTATATATAGGCCTCGGGCCTCGAGATTTGTGCCCGCCATCAGAACCGTTCATCCTGCTTGCGAAAACCCTAGATTGGCTACACGTGTCCAAGGGTAAAACAATAACTTTTGTTAACAGTGCATGCGTTGTGAATCTTGCCCTAGAAGGAACTACGTGCCGAAAGTTACGGTGGATTTCTATGGTATGATCCAACGGATCCCAGAAATCTCACTGAATTGAAACTACGTCGCATAATCCGCTATCTACGGCGGATTGAGAGATGAAGAAAAGAGGAACATCAAGAACCGCCATCCAGACGTGAAAAAGAAGAGCTATGGTGGATGGACTTCACCAAAAACAAGGCATGGCGGATGGAGATGGCGATCTTGAAGTTCCCTGGGGGCTACTGTTGGGGATATACCAAATAGGTATACCAGCGACGTAGTCCTAAACCAGCAAGCCAGGATGGCCCATCAGGGTGGTATGGCGGATTGCCTACCGGGTGGCCCAGTTGCTGGAAAGACCATGGCGGTATTGGACGCAGGAGCTCATGGCGGATCCACAGACAGGCCCATGGCGGGTTGCCTTGTAGTACACGCATAGGACTTAGTCTAGGACTCCAAGTTGTATCCGCTCCGGTACCATCGTGTAGCCCACGCCAGGCGCCTTTATAAGCCGGCGTGGAAAAGCCCTTGAGGCACGACTTAGACATATGGCCAATCGCATAGCGAAACAGCCAACCTCATCATTGTAACCGAGCACTTGTTGCCATATAGTGAATTATAGCAGCACGTAGGGTCTCGCCACCGTTGCGGGATCTAAAGCTGGGTAAACTCATGCTACCACCGTCCCGGATCGCTCCGCCGTGTTCACCCCCTTCCACAAACCGCCATACACCTACCCCTATGGCAGATCTGTTGACGAAACCACGACACGGGTTTTTAGGGGTATTTGGTAATGCAAGTAAATAAAGTACAAGTAAATATAAGACAATAATAGTAATTGCTGCAAGTGGCCCAATCCTTTCTAATGCAAAGGACAATAACTTATAATTACCAAACGTTCTTGAGGACACACGGGAGTTTCTGTCGAGAGCATTCGCTTCATGCCGCCAAATAATCTTTATTGGTTTGATAAGTGTTATGGGGGTGAACCTGTGCTAGCGTACTACCCTTACTAGGACTAATACACACTTGTGATTATACCCTCCCGCAAGCATCCGCAAATACAAGAGAGTAATTAAGATAAATCTAACCACAGCCTTAAACTTTGAGATCCTACGCTCCCTGGTGCAATGGTTTCCTAATGGGGGTTTGGGTTTCTATCGCTCCGGCAACCCCACAATTAGTAGCCAAATACACAATGCATTCCACTAGGCCCATAAATGGTGAAGTATCGTGTAGTCGACGTTCACATGACACCACTAGTAGAATAACACCACAACATATAAATATCAAACCATTAAATATTACTCAACATAGTGTCACTACTAACATCTCGACTTCTCCCATGTCCTCAAGAACTAAATGAACTACTCACAAGACATCATATGGATCATGACCAGAGGTGAAATAATGGTAAATAACAATCTGAACATAAACCTTAATTCAATGGTTCCACTCAACAGCATCAACTACAAAGGTAATCAACACCGGGAAAGTTTCCCCTAAGAATTTGACAAGATTCAACCCAAGATATTACAGCGGGATGGTGTGGTGATGGTGGAGATGAAGGTGCTGATGATGATGATGATGATGGTGATGATGATCCCGATGAGGTCCAGTGCGATGGTGATGACGATGGCGACGATCTCCCCTCTCCGGGAATGAATTTCCCTGGCAAATTTCTCCCTGGCGGAGAGCTTTTCTCTCTCGGTGTTTTCCGCCCCGTAGAGGCGGTGGTGTCTATCTCTTAGCCCCCCTCGACTTAGGATTTCGGGGACGACGATATACGCGAGGGGGCGATGGCAGTAGTGGGCCAGGGTGGCCTCACCACAGGCCGGCGCGGCCAGGGGTGGACCCGCGCCCCCTGGTGTTGAGCCCACCCTGCTGCTCCTCTCGCCTCCTCCTTCTGGCTACTTTCGTCTTCTGATATTATATGAATTTCCGGGTATTTCTCTGGAATTGTTGATCTTCAGAAATATGGTGTCTTGACGGTCCTTTTTCCAGCAGAATCCTGACTCCGGGAGCAAGTCCTCCAATAATCATCAAACATGTAAAATCAGAGGAAACAACATAAGTATCATCTCTAAATATGAAATATATCAATGAATAACAGTAAATTATAATACAAAATAGTGATGCAAAATGGACGTATCACTCCTCCTTAAAACACCTGAAGCTTCAACGTCTCAGCCTGTGGAAGCTGGTAGTGTTCTGCCATTGTTCAAGCCTGACTATGTGTTTACCACTCACAAAAGATGCTTAGACCGTCCACAACCAGTGCTAGACTAGGCATGCATGCCAGTCAACGGAGGGCCAGCAATAGGTTCAACGCTGACCTATGAAGGGCATGAATTTCTAGACCAGCTAATCCAACCACCAATGTGGTTTGTGCCAAGTCTGCCAGAGCCTGCTCCATGGTGTTGAAAGATTTGTTATTTACATTATCGTATGACCATCAGTGCCTTGTAAAAATCAAAACTACTAGTTTGTTGAACATGTTAATTAGATGTTAGAATTTGGAGTGTTTTGTTAAGCTGTCTACCATAGCTATTAATGTATCCAGCATGTCCTATGTATAAAAAGTAAGTCCACTTTGGTTCTTGTGTGGGTGAAATTGTGATGTTAATATGCGACATTGAATTATGCAAACATGGATGATATGCCAAAAAAAGCAAGTATATTAGAATGTTATTATGAACATTTTGGAAGTGCACATGTCAAATATGATGAAGTCCGCTTCATCCTACATTGTAGTCCACATGTTCTGGTTGTCTTTAACAATACAACATAGATAAAACATACGACTTTGACATTGTTTACTAAAAAAATAAAGTACATCACGTTTATGTTTGCTGGAAACATGTCACAAAAAATAGTGCAATACTATAGGAGATTGGATGGCAGAAACAAGATAGTACTTGTTATACTTGCATATCTCTTTTTCCTACAGCTGATACTATGTAGATTTAACAAAGGACACTGGAGCTGCATACATAAAAACTTAAAACTTAAAAAAGTTCACTTATATGGAAATTAAAAGTTCAATTTGTCCACTCACTGATACACGCGCCTCTATCGGGGACTACAAAAACAACCCACACAACACCCACCCCACACACCCCACAAAAAACATAGCTCACCTGAATTGATGCAGCACTACATGAAAAAAAGTTCATGCTGGTCATATATGGAATTTCATATTAGTAAGTTAATTTAAATAACTGCAGGGAAAAAAATGTTCACATAAAGCATAATTGGAGTTCACTTAATTAACTAGTGAAAAAACAAGAAGCAAGCAAATTAGTTAGGATTAAAAAAATTATAGCAAAAAGAAAAACTATGAAACGTTGTATAGTCAAAGTTCAGCAATAAAGCATAATTAAGTTAACTTTGGACAAAGAGAGCACGTTGGTAGCTTAAAAAATAGGTGTATATAAATAACAGCCATGACAATATAAAAAACAAAATATCATATTAAAGTGTTGCACAGTCGAAAAAGGAAGTTCATATTAGTAATAACATAAACCCAGGACAATGATGACATAAATCCATATCAAATGAGATCAATGTGTAAACATATAAAAAAGGGTCGTATAGGTTCCCAATGAAGGTTCACAATAATAGTTACAGTTCGCTGACCATATAATAAGAATACTATGGAAATTGACACAAATACAATAATTAATATTCCTACAAATAACCACAGTGTCTCATACTAAACACTATTTCTTGATCTACAAATTTGAGATATTCACGTATGCGGACGCAAACATCATTTTCAACTTCCACCCTGTTTCCATGCAGCACGTTCAAGCGAAGCTTCAGACAAGCTCTCTTGAGTAGATTGAGATGCAAGACCAAGCAACAGGATAAGATCTTGCACGACAACTAGCCAGTCAGCAGGGACCATCTCATTCTTCGGATGGAACATCAGTTGGTACATGTACTCAGCTTTCCAGTCTTCGACACGTTTCTGGTAAAAAACACAATCAGCGAAACAAAAAAACAAAGGTAAAACGACGTGAAAAAATAAAAATTGAAAAGAACAACTTACATCTTTATTCTTTAACTTCTCAAAAACCTTCTCGCCATCGTAGGTGCATGCCATCTTCAAGACATAGAATCCACACTCATTTGCTCCCTGCTCTGGAGTACTCACATAATTGCACTTATCTGCAAATTGCTCCCAATGAAATTGTTCAGTCTTATTGTATTCTTCTGTCCCATACACCTCCTTCATCAGAGAGACAAATCTCTTGGCCTGTTTAAAAAATTCGGTAAACCAACACAACAAACATAATTTCATATGCCATGACCAAACAAACAATTTTTACAAAATGAACGAAAAGGAACAAAAATTGAAACACGTACAATTTCAACACGGTCACCATGAAAATTCCCCCTTGTAATGTTACTACCAGAATACCTTCTGCTATCAAAAATGTCCAAGGTCCCAGAGTACCTATTAATAGCATACAACGTGTGGTGGTTATCCTTGAAGTACGGCATCATGACCTGTAATTAAAAATAATTTCTTATTAGTTATAGAAAAGCAGAACTCTGTACTTATAAAATCAGGAGAAACATTTCACGTAACTGGGATACAAACATTGCTAAAACAAAAACAGAAACAAAAAAGTTCACATTAACGGATAATGCAGTTCACAAAAATGATCGGAAAGTATTTTTCCTTCACAACTATAGTCATTAACAAATATTAAAAAAGAGCAAAAAGAACAAATACCAGTTTTGCCTTAAGAATATTTTCATTTCTCCTGACGAAATGAGGGAACATTTTTGCCGCATTCTTCGCATTAAAAGGTGTCCTAGGCAGAGGATTGCCTTTGTCATCACATTGGGTGAATGGAGACATATCAAGAAGATACTGCATATACTCAAACAGAAGAAACCTAAGTTATTGGGATTCTAAAGACATACAGAGACATAGAAAAAACTATAAAAAAAGTATTGACAAACAAGGAGCATGTACAGGAATTGTAAATGGTCCAAGCAAAACACGCTCCCCGGAATCAAACATATGTTTCATATCTGGGTCATCCTTCCAATATGATATTAGGTAATCCATTATTTCAGCTTCCATCATTTCGGCACGCCCAAACAACTTGAACATGAAATGTCCATCTATAACAAGAGGGTCATCATTTGGAGATGTGAACATGACAAGTGAATCTCTGGAAAGATTAAAAGGGAAAATATCAGAAATTGCCAAAAAAATATAAAAAGGGAGAAAATAAATAACACTAAAAATGCACACATATTAGACAAAAAAAACTTACTTCCCATGTTGTTCCTGAAACTCTTTGCTAAGGATTAAACTCATTAACTGCTTCGCCTTGGGTAACTGCTTGAAATCATGCATGACAAGCTTCTCAACAGGGTCCTTAAGCTTCTTTGGAACTTTCGTCGGCCTCTTATTTGAAAGGATAGTACCTCCACTAGTAGGTTTCCTGGGTTTCTGAGTTACAAAATCATCACTGCTACCCCTTGAGCAATCTGGGACAATTTTCGAAGAACGGGTCTTCTTCGACTTCTGCGCTACTGGTGACACAAAATCATCATCATCAAGAGAGATAACACTAGGAACTGCATCACGTGCCGATGCTGGGATGACCTTGTTGCTTAATTTTTTAACAGACGTAAAAATGTGTGCAACATTCTTCTTGGCCTTGTTAACTTGTTCAGCAAATTGTTCTTCATTAATTATTTGTGCATCAGGTGTGTAAAACTGAGTCTCAAATAAAGCAAAATTATCCTCCTCCGGACCAAGAGGTGGCCCTGTCACATTAGAAATGAAGTTCAATTAGCAAAAAGAACAAATTCGTATTAAAAGAAAAGGAAGTTAACATATGTAAGAAACAGAAGTTCAGTAATAGAAATGAAAAAGGTTCATTAAAGAAACTCAAAAAAATATATAAGAAAGTTCACTGAATGAAAAAGTTATACATTAAAATAAACAAATACTACTTGCTTCAACACCCAGAACTTCTTGTAAATCAATGTTAAAATCCCCAGCTGTCAGCCAGCTGTATAGCAACGTCATCCTTATGTTTAGAATGTCTCCTTGCCCAAATGATACCAGGTTGACACCATTAGAAGAATTCAGTATCTGGAACATGAAGAACCCACAGTCGTGTCTGCGAAAACAAAAAATATATATAAATATAAGGTATACAGGGAAGTTAACACACAGAAAAACAATAAAATTAAAAACATAGCAAAAGAAGAAAGTTTAATTCATAAGGAACTAAAAAAGAAGTTCAGTAAACCGAACTATAAAAGTTCACTTATGACAATGATGCAAAATATATATATATTGTTGCCATAGAGAAATTAGAAGGAACAAATGCAAAAGAAACAAACAACAAGAATTAAAAAGAATCCAGGAATTTGGGCCACGCATAGAATCCAGGAATCCAAGACAACGACTAGCAACGGAGTTCTTGATATCTTCCATACTAAACAAGTGAGAGCGGTTCCGAGATGTTGATTAATTGGCACAATTGTGCTCTTTTATAGCTTGGCACTCCTCCCCACCTTTTCCTTTCTCAAACCATGGCTAACCGATTCCATCGGGTGCCCACCAACTTTCACAAACCAAGAAGGAGTGCCTTTTTTCTCTTTTCTTTTCTCTTTTTTTAGATTACAATGGTCTCACCAGCTCCCTTGCAAAATTAATGACGAGCAGATGAAGCTGCCTAGTCGAGGTGTACTCAATTTAGTATGGAAGATAACAAACCAAACCACTACGTCCTCATGAGCTAAAAACAGTGGCACAAAATGAGAAGTATTTGAAGGTTTTTGAAAGGTAGCACATGAAAAATTACTTGAAATGGCTTGAAATACCATGCATAGGAATTTATAGTGGACTCTTTGGAAGTAACTTGGTTTTAGGGGATTGGATGCACGAGAAATATTCCCTCTCAGTACAGGTTTTTGGCTAGCAAGGCTGGGTAGCAAGCATAAGAGTTGCATGAAACAAATATACATACATATGATGGAAAACAATCATGCAAATTTTCCTTGAAAGAACAAACAATTTTAACTTGAGAATACTAATGCTTACTAGATGAATACCCGTGCGTTGCTACGGCGGCATAATAAAATTATTGCTCTAAGATTTTTAATGTATCAGAAATAAATACATTGTATGAAAAATAATTATTTATTTATTGTAAAATCACCATCTCATACAATTTATCTCGGGTACATTCCTTACAATTTAGATTCAAATATGTTATTCTAGCAAATCATCGGTTACGATCTAGATTGAAAAAATGGTAACTAATCCTAGATTACAATTCATCGTAATTATATATAGCAAAGTATGAGCGTGCCACTCCTACGGGCTGATATATTTCAGTTCGATGTAGGTAGACTTGTTTTGTAGCGACGTGTGGGGTAGAGAAAATATTATACATTCTGTCCAAGGTTGAAGCCTTCATCGATTCACTGTTTGTAGTTTCTTTCCTATTTTTTTCGGAGAGACATGGATGGAGAACGTCAGATCATCTCGCTACAAGTTTTTACAGCAGGCAAAAGGGCAAGGAAATAACACCTTAGTTACTCCTAAAAATACTCCTTACAACCTCTAGCAAAATACTAACGCAGACTCCAGATGGGCAGATGAATGGGTCAACAAGAACCAAACGATAGTCAAACGAACTGGCCTGAATTATGTTAGCTAGCTGTGGCACTTCTCTTTATCCAGCTCCAGCTCGTCACTCTGTTTCTGAAAAACAAATACCCTATCTCGTAATGCACAGCAGGACGTGTTGTCAACAAAGCTCTGCTCCCTCCACGAATGGTCAATCCCAAATTCTCCTCTCATCAACAACGAGCCATTAACAGAGCCAGCCAAGCAGATTTCATCGTAGCCCTAGCCCCACTCGGTAGAGCTCGTGCAGATGGCGGCGTGTACTTGGGACCGGAGGCGGCGCGACGCGAGACGATCAGGGCGAGTCGTCCTCACAAATCTCCACTACAATGACTCAAGCATGGCTGTCATGAACCATGATTGAAGTTCGAAGTGGTAGAATAAAATCAAAATCCCGTTGTTCACCAACTGAACCTTGTAGTCTCTCATCGTTCTGCAGCCAACAGAAGACCAGATCAGGGAATTCCCCTACGAAAAGATCCCCGCTGACCCGCTCACAGCTTCGGCTGCTTCGCTCCACTAACTCTAGCATGCTGAACAAGCTATTTCCATGGCAGACCAGCCGCATAGCAGACTGGCTCTCCCGAAACAAAGTCTATTGATTCTCTTTCTCAAGGACGACACCAGTTGCAAGCGAATCACCAGATCATGGTATGGAACCATGGATCCGAGATCCTCGCAGCCTCAAATCGCGCCACCCTCGCCCTCGTGCTCACCTCCTGTGCCTCCTTCCTCTACACCGGTGGGCGCCGACCTCCGATCCCATTCGAGGTAGCCTCTCACCTCCTGTGCATCCTTCCTCTACACCGGTGGGCGCCGACCTCCGATTCCATTCGAGGTAGCCTCGCCGGATCGAGGCGTGGAGCACGAGGGGAGTTCCGGGGCGGCGCGCTCGTGAAGGCAGGGCTGCCGCACCAGCGGCGGGTGAGAGATGGGGTTGCGCGATGGGGGAAGAAGCAAGCTGGGGCTCGGCAGGTAGAAGACATGAATTGCGGGTTGATTTTTGAATTTCTTAGGGGGTATTTACAAACCGACGCGACGTACCAACCAACGTACCACCGATAGCCGGTTTATTAGTAGAGATAAGCCAATCATGAAGAAAAACTGAAATGATGTATCTACTAACTCTTCCTTCTTTTTCTACTCAAACCTCAAGGTAATGTTGCTACTGACCAAGCTAAGTTTGCCAAAACCAACTAGATTTACTCATGCTCCCAAAGTGATACCAATACTAATCAACAAGGCTAATCATATAAGAAAGATTGCAAACTAAAATAAAGTGCGCGGAAAGTAAATGATAAAACTTCTCATTAATATTTCTCAACCACAACTCACACCAAGGAATTAAAAAGAAACAAACAACAAATGCAAAAAAAACCCTCTGAACATCTGGATCATTTGGACCACGCATAGAATCCAGGAATTGAAAGCACTCCAACTTCAGATTTAGAGCCACAACACAAAAATGCCCCACATATCCTGGAACTAGAGGGTCAGGAGGATCAAATGTGGCGAAAAGAATCTGCATAAAAATGCACACAAAGATTAAAAAAGCAAAAAAAAAGTTAAACATGAATAAAGAAAAAAGGAAAACTAGAAAATTACAATTTCCTTCTTGTCGAAACGCTCTTCAGCACTAAGGCTGAATAGATCCATAAGCACGTTGCTACCAAAGTTTCCTTCATCATTACAGCAAATATTAGAATAGAAAGGAAAAGATTAGAATGAAACAATAAAAGAACAAAAAAAATAAGTAAAAAAGACAATATGAACTTACTGAACAAATGTAAGGAACGATCATCTTTTTAGAATTCTTGTACTTCTGCCCCAGTAAATAAGTGCCAACAGATATGACAAATGAGCAAAGCATGCCATTTGGCCAGAAAGCATTAGCAACCTGCCCTATCGTAGCTTCGCAGTGATTATTTCTGAAAAGAACTTCACCACTGCAAACATAAAAAATGAAAAAAGAATGAAAAGTTCAGCTAATATCCAGCACTAAAGATGCACATAGACCCGAAAAAATTTATAAAAAATAATTATAAACACAATCAGAAATTACCTTCTAGGGTGTCTCCTCATCCTGCAAAGTACGCGATAAACATCCTTAATCCTTTGCATTGCAGGGACATCAGAAACACGCGGTGTCAAGAATGCTCTAGTCGAATCTGCCAAAAATAAGGGAAAACAAATGAAACTCAAATAAAAAATCAATGCAAAAAGGAAGTTCACATGGACTGATCATAAAAGTTCACTTCCGCTGAACTGGAAAAGAAGTTCAGCTGTAATTGAGATAGCTAGAAGTTCACAGATATAATGAATGAAGTTCATTCCTGATTGCATGAATGAAAAGAGCGCCATTATTATTTGTAACTTTGGGAGGGAGCGAAAACCTATGTTGGATTCACTTTGGTATCATATAGCGAACGTGAGAAATAGCAAAACATGTACACTCATTTTAAATGTAGGAAGCATATATATACATCACAGCTATTTACAAAAAATAGCTGAAAAAGGTTGTTTACATTGCAAGTGCATCCTCCCACAACATAGAACACGCTTTCAACCACCCCTGCAACCCCTACACTCCCACCAAGTCCCCACTAACAAAACAACGAAAAAAGCAAAAACATAAAATAACTACATACGATAAAGAAAACAAAGGCAGATAATGCATGTATAGGACTAGTGGGGTCTACTAAAAGATGAAGGAAGTTACAAGTATGTTGGCAATATTTTAAGGGGGGATGCGGATATTTTAAAGGGGCAAGGGTGGGCGAAAACGAAGTCATCAAAGTTTGTATTTTCACAGATCCTTGCCTATATCAGCTGGAGGAGTGCACAGGTCTTGGAAAGATGATTCTGCAGGCGTGCACAAATCTTGATATGACGTAGACCTATCACCAAGATAACCATCTGAACATACTGTGCCTCGTTCGATTGACAAGCATTCATTCTACTTCTCTTCTGTGTTGGCGGGAACAGCATCAGGAGCAGCCTCTCCAACATTAGGAATTGAATGAGTATTTGGCTCCACTTCTTCAGATTTGCTCAGAGATACATTTCCGCCAGCACGATGATCTCTAGGTATACCTGTCTGCATTTCTACTTCTTCGATGATAGGCAGAACTTCAGCTCCTTGGGCAACAACTGCTTCATGACTTTAATGGTATTGTAAACACCAATCAAAGCAGGCTCCTTAGCACCACTAACACGTTGAACACGTGATGATAGTACAACAGCTGTATCAATATCCAACATATCAACACTTGTTCCTGTGCTATTTTTGCTTAACAATTCATCACAAAGATCTGCTTGTGCATGCACATCTGCAGGACAACCATCAATGCTTCTATTGTCAACTTCATCTGCACTTGCACAGCCAACATTTGCAAGAGGTGAACTGGCAAGGTGCAAGCTTGAATCGTCTTCATCTTCAGTAGCTTTCTGCTCCCCGAACTGCGAGCTAGGTATAATATCATCTTCAAAGCGTCCAGAGTCACCTACGTCAGATTCAGAACAATCATCTCCACCACTGATGTCCTGTGGTGGAGACACGGATGGGGAAACATGTCTTACATACTCAAAACCATGTGCATTGAAATCATCATCTCCATATTCACAATCTTCTTCACCATGATCTTGAGAGGCTTGCTCCTCAGCTTGCCTGGCTTCTTCCTGTTAGAAAAATACAAAAAGAAAGGATATGATCAATTGCAAGTTTAGGATAGAAGAAAACATAAATAAAGTTCAGTCAATGTCAGAAAGAAGTTCAAATTTGATGATAAAAGTAGTACACTATTTGATTTAAAAGAAGTTCAGAACAGATATCTCAGTCCAGTATTAGTTTTAATATTCACCTCAGCATCTACAGCTGACTGACCCAGAACTGTATCCTTTTGAATATGTGATTTGACATAGCCGGATTAATCTTGCTGCGCCATTTGCCCCACGATATTAGCAGCTTGCCTTTCATATTCACCGCATAGATGATCTTGCTTCCTGCTAATATCAGCAAATCCTTTCTGCACAAAAGATAAAGCATTCCTCAAGTTATCTAACACACTACTCTCAAAATTAGAAGCCTCTTTCATAAGCTCAACACTAGGACCATGGCCCTCGGAGAAAATACCAGCAATCCTGCTTAAACGATCAGCAGTAGATGGTACAGATCGTGAAAAAACATCAATTTTTGCAGGCAATGATCAATCTCAGCAAGGTAATCAACATCTGGCGCCCCATTTCTTGCTGAGGTCGACGGGGGGACCAATGGAACCTGTGAAACCTGCATTCGTTTAGGAGAACTAACTGGATGTTCACTTATGTCGTCAACTTGCTGGTCAGGATTCAAAGGGCTAGAACGCGGCTCATCTTCTAGCTCACCAAAACGTGCAGGACTAGACCGGGGCAAGAGATTTTCAACAGGCAGTGGGTAAGAGTATACAATTGCATTGCAACCTTTCCAATGAAAAAACCAAACAAAAAGAAATTACCAAACATTAAACAAAACAAAATATGACAGATTCTAAAAATAATGATTAAACTAAAAGTACAAAGCATGAAGACGGAAAAAAGGTTCACTCAGATAGATAGTGTGGTTCCCTTACTGGTAACTTCCCGATCACATATTTTGTAAGATCACTTTTGCCATTCTTGATATGGTCTTCGTAGTAGATGGCTCTCAAAGATTTTTCAAGAAGAAAATTAGCCCGTGGAGTTCTGCAATGCATGATAGAGTGTTTCCTTGAATTGCATGAGTCAAGATACATAACTACAGGCACAATGCCACATCCTTCAGGGCCGGCCTGTTTGATATTGGGATCCTGATATTTCTCAGCAGCTCTTTTCAACTCATCAACAACAACCTGGCAAAAATCCATTCTAGACATCTTGTTATAATCCATGTCAACGAGCATAGCAGCTTCCCTCCCAATACGAACTGCAGAGCCGGGGCAGATAAGCTTATTGTAAAGAATAGCAAAGAAAACCTTCACAGCTAAATCAATGTTTGTTTCATCCTCAACTAATTCAGCAAGCAAGTTTCGAAGATCTTTCGTCTCAATACTAGCTGTTTTGGCAAAACCTAGTTCTGCCTTGAGCTTTCCAAGTGAAGCATCATGGCCAGTATCTGATGGCCTCGGAGCTGTATCACTTCCAGCGGGAAACCCAAAGATGTGGTGCACAACATCTCTGTTTACAAGCAGACTCCTGCCAGACCCACAATCTATCTTCATTGTTGTGGTATCAATCTTCTTCAATAGTAAACACATGAGAGGATGGGACACATTACCATCAAGGATCCAGTCAAACACACAACTAAAACCAGCCTCTTTAACTTTTGAACGATGAACTTCCTTGAGCAACTTGACAGCCTCATTGATTTCACCTAACGAACAACGTACAGTCTGTTGGAACCGATCTACGGGGCCATCATCTTCATCATCATCAACATTCTTTCCTTTACACTTCTTCTTCTTCTTATTCTTCTTCTTCTTCTTAATAACATCAACATCTTTCGCAGCACCACTCTTCCTCTTCTTAATTGGAGAACCCTAATTTTATAAAAAAATAACATCAAACAAAAAACACAAAGAATAAAAAACAAACAAAAAGGTTCAATAAAGTGTAAAAATAAAGACATAGCACCTTTCCAGCAGCAGGTACAGAAGCTTCTTCAGCAAACACATCATCATCATCATTGTCTGGAACATATGTTTCATCAACAATGCGTCGACGCTTTGGAGATTTACTCCCTAATGTGGATGCATGGTGATCAGAAAGGTTGCTACGCAAGTTGCTACACTGTCTTGTAGAAACAATACGAGGACTCCGTCTAGGAGACCTCCCAGTAGGAATTTGTTCTAGTGATGCGCGTGAGAAACTAATCTTGGCAATGGCTAACCTAAACTTCTTCTTAGGAGAACCAGGTGCAGAACATTCTTCTGATGACTTCACAGGTACATCTGATGGACCATGATCTGCAGTCTTCTTTCTAGATGGATACTTGCGGTGATACTTCAATAGTTTCTCATTATGTTCAGCCAACTTAGCAGCTTGTTCTTTATTGTACTTATCTAACTGAGCTTGAACATTGTGTTCTTGTGTAACCTCCTCAGTACCATCAACAGATTGAGACGACGTGTCCTGCAATACTGGTGTGCACTCATCATCAGAATTATTAGGAGCATGTGAACTACCACCATCAGGAATCTTCTGCTGAAGAGGCGTCCGATCAAATATAGGACCAAATGATCTATGAACAGACTGAGCACAAACACCTCCAACAATAGATGAGGCTCGCAGAGGCGTATCATCAAACACAGGACCTCTCTGAGGTGAATTACAATCAGGAAAATCTGCCTTCAAAGAATCCAATGTGTCATTAATGTACTCATCGGCTACAACAACACAAACAAAAAAAGCAAAAATCAGGAAAATTATGAAAGAAAAATATCAGTAAACATTTATAAATTAAAAATTTCAAAATACTCATAAGGTGTTGACATATGTTAAAAAGAACATATGATAGTTATTAATCCATGAAAATTTAAAAAGTCTATGTATACTATACAAAAAAACAGTTCACATGAACATTATAACCAGTTCAGGGGATCAAACAAAAAATGTCCTAACATTACACATATCATATCATAAAAACAATTACCATAATATCAAAAATATTAACACTTCGCAAACTTATAAAAATGAAGATCACTATCAACAGTAATAAGAATTGACATGTAAAAAAAATTTAGTTCGCATATATATTTGAGTTCAGTTCATGAGAACACAAAAAGCAGTTCAAAAAAACAGATTAAAACAGTTCAGAAAACAAATGACATAAAAATCAGCAGTTAACATAAATTATGAACAACAGTCCAGAAATCCATTTTGGTCAGATTTCACATACTTAAAAGTAATCATAATAGCATAAAAATAGTTCAGAATACATTTAACAGGGGTGCACATATACTGAACACAAAGACAGAAACAAACGGATTAAAGAGATAAAATCAGGAAAATAAATATAGTGGAACGTTCCACATATTGCAAGTTCAGATTCTACAAACAAAAAGTTTAGATCATAACCACATATTGACAGTATTTACCAAATTTGGACTACTGAGAGAAACTACACATAACAACCGAGCACATATGTTTAACATAAAAACAGTTCATAAAATTAATAGTTAAGATGACATTACACATACATATGTGTTTAAAAAATTCATAATAAGATGGGTAATGACAGTTCACTCAGTAACAGAGTACCAGTTCAGACTACTGGTATACAATTTTGTTGAGGTGAGAAAACAGTTAAAATCATACATTACAAAACATCACTACCTTGCCGCGTAGGAGAAGACGAATGATCCATAGATGAACTGCCAAAGCGAATAACTGCATAGAAAAAATAGAACAAACAAAAGACAGTAGAGAAAATCAGTAATGCAAAAGAAGGAGAAAGAAAAAGGCATGCGTCCTGTGAAAGAAGAATCCGCGCAAAGAATAAAATGTAGATTAGGGACCGAAATCGTACCCACCGGCCGTCGGAAAAGAGGAATCGCTTCTTGATCCTCCGTCGCCGACCAACCCTGTTCCCTCAACCACAACACGGGTCGCCGGCGGCGAGAGCGGCCTCAACAACTTCCCTTAACCCTAACAAAAAATCGGTAGAGAACTAGCACAAATCAGAAGAGATTACCAACACACAACTACAAGAAACAACAGGAGAAACATTGGAACGGCCGTTCAACCTCTATCCTCCCAGCACGGCGAAGAACAAACGGAGCACTCGACGCCGGCGGCGGTTTCACCCACGCCGACCTTCACACGATTTGGTAGGGGAGAGAGAAAGAGGTAAAGCACAAGAGGACAAGAAAAACCCGCGGTCGTGGGAAGGAATGGACGCTGTACAAAGAGATAGCGGTGTCCACAACACATTAACAACTACCCCACCGGCACTCCATAACAACCGCTGCTAGTTTCGAAAATTGAAAAAAGCAACCACTCAATATCATGTTAAAAGTAAAAAAAGAAAATGCGAATAAATTAAAAATTAAAAAACTAAAAATGTAATTAAGTTATTAATGACAGTGGGGGGGGGGAGGGGTCCCCCAACCCCCCTCCACCCACCATACATATGATCTTAGAAAAAGAAAGTTCATACATACTTTTTATGAAGTTCACTCGAACCACGCAAAACAAAATGCATCTGGGTCGTCTTCAACCTCCGTTCCCTGGGTCGTCTTCAACCTCGGTCCCCTGGGTAGTCTTCAACCTCTGTCCTCTAGGTGGTCTTCAACCTCTGCATCTCAACCAGAAAAATGCGACCAAAACTGCAAAATCAAGTGCCAGCAATTACTCTCAGATCCGCCCCCACCCCGTCCTCCCGGCATCGCAAATCTGGACGAAGGTCTAGAGATCTGCCGCAGTAATAGACATCATCGACCTCAAATCTAACAAAATCATAAGATCCAATACAACAAATCGAGGTCAAAAAAGTTGGGCGGGTGAATCCGGCGATGTGAAATCCAGAAATCCGTGAAAATGAAGCCCGCATGTATGAGGGAAGCTTCGCGCATGAATACTACAGGTCGTGGAACCACGTACGAACGAGTCTTCAGGTGCCTCCTCTCGCGCCAATTGATGGTTCATATGCATACAAAAAAGAAGTTCACTCTTCGTGTCTGTGAAAGTTCAGAAGGGTTCCTGAATAGTTATTCAGGAACCGATTCCTGAATAGCAGACCTAACCAACCATTGGATCACACTATAGGGCATTTTACACCCCACATCTAAACAGAGCAGACTAACGGCGTAACCGGTGACCCCTTTTTTCTCTCTTCCACTGACAGGCTGACCCATTCCATCTGCCCACTTCGACACCTACCATCTGCACCCCACCTTTTTTTCTCGTCAGTTCCCGACACACAACCTGCACTACACCTGATCCCCCACCTTGCCCCGGTCCAGCCCCGCTCAGCAGCTCGGGGCGGTGCTCTCCCCATCAACAACTCCGTCCGCCGCCCCGGGCCTCCCACGCGCCAGTCGAATATGCAAAATAGTGGGCTACCACCGGTGGTAGCTATACACCCCTAACCGACCATTGGATCACACTATAGGGCATTTTACACCCCACATCTAAACAGAGCCGACTAACGGCGTAACCGGTGACCCTTTTTTTCTCTCTTCCGCTGACAGGCTGACCCATTCCATCTGCCCACTTCGACACCTACCATCCGCACCCCCACCTTTTTTTCTCGTCAGTTCCCGACACACAACCTGCACTGCACCTGATCCCCCACATTGCCCCGGTCCGGCCCCGCTCAGCAGCTCGGGGCGGTGCTCTCCCCATCAACAACTTCGTCCGCCGCCCCGGGCCTCCCACGCACCGGTCGAAGGCTGTGGCGAGCCGCTCTGGTCGAGGCTGCATCGGCGCCCTACCACGAAACACCGCCGTCTGTGTCTCCGCCGGATCTACAACACCTACCACCACTCACCACTGGAACCCGCAGCTCCCGCCGCCGTGGCTCCCCGTGCGGCCGGACGCCCCTGCATGCCGCCAGGGCTGGACATGCCCCGCGTGCTGCTCCGATAGCCATGCGCGTGGCCCTGGATTTCCCTGCGCTGCCGTTTGGCCCTTCTTCCAGTTGGTGGGCACGACCTCTCCTATGCACCCTCAATCGCCGTCGCGGCCCCCTGCTGGACCGGACCCCCACACCACCGCTCCTGCCCCCAGCCGGACTGAGACGCGCCACCGCACGAGCTCCAAGCAAACCTGTGGGAGACGGGGCGGATGGGGTGGACGGGGATCACTGCGGCGCACGGTGGGGACTGGGGCACATCACCAGGCTGAGACCACCACTTCCCCATTCTGCTCGTCGCACATCCCCGTCGCTGCTCCAGGTCGCACGTGCGGGAACCGACGGCCGCGAGCGTGGATGCTGGTTGCGCGGGTCACAGGCCGCGGTGGAAAGAGGACGTGGTCGTTCCGGTTGTTGGGGCTCCAGCAGGAGGCGGAGGCTTGGCAACGCCGGCCGTGGTTTTTTTCTGATCTGGATTTGATTCATCTTCTCTTTTTCGATCCGGACCTTGCTTATTTGAGGGAATCCGGATGCTGATTTTTTTTTGTACATGATCTGTTCCCCATCCAGATTCTATTCGAAGTTTGGACGTCAACGTCGCGTCCCCGACAGCCTCATTTTTTCAGATCTGGATTTGGTTCCTCCTTTTTCACATCTGGATTTTTGGTCTGGTTCCATCTTAATCCAAGATCAGTTTAAATAAAACATGCGGAAGATGCTTTGTGATTGAATCTGAGTTTCTAGGTTGCTGGTAAAACACTAAATTCAGTTCGTGGTTGTAAAGATACAAAATAATATTCGTGATCTATATCCAGATGATGTATACATTTGTGATTTTGGATGCGAATGAGATTTCAGGTTGTATTTTGATACTTAACATCCATCTCCCTCCGTATCATTGAAGAGTATACTTCAGTAAACGAAAGAACTTGCAACAAAAAATCTAATGAGGATATGCGTTGACCAAAACTTTATGAGCCCCGGCCTCCTACAGAAATTTGTTTAGTCATGATACTAAAGTTGTGATTAAAAAAAGAGGATTAATATTGAAAATTAGAGGACTGAAATTTCTAGTAGAGCAGAGTGGAGTACGGCTGTTAACATTCAAGCGGGCCCAGTCAAGATATTATGGATTGCGGGAGCGCAAAGTTGTGATATGCCATTTCAACCGTGAAGTCGCGTTAGCGATGTGCAGAATCCAACGGAGGTAAGTCTATGCCTAGCTACCACCCGGTGGTAGCAAATCCGCGTCGATAACCATGCAACCTATTGGCTTCTCCACCTAAACTAACCACACACACATCTACTACACCATCCACTCAACCCATCCATCCAAAGCCACCATACCATGTAACCATACAAACAGACCATCTCATCTCACCACCTCCATTGTGTACTCATAGCTGCCCTCTCCTTTTTTATTTAGCATTTCCCGATACATCATCGTTTTCATAGCATAGCTCAGAAACGAACACTTTGATCCGGAAAAATCAGTGGGTGAGTGATTTGTTGATTTTCAGAGCGCCTGCAAGGCAACTCGGCATGGCATGTCCGAAATCACCACCTGCTCGGTTAGGAAAATGTGCAAGGCAACTTGGTATGGCATGTCCCAAATCACCACCTGCTCTAGCCATCCGTGTGCAAGGCAACTCGGCATGACATGTCCCAAATCACCACCTGCTCTAGCCATCCGCGGTTGCCATTCTAAGTAGCCATTCAGAAGCACCATATGCATGCAACAAACGGAAGCTTTTCATCCGTTATCACCAACATCTCCTGCTCTCTACATCGCATGCGATAGGAATATTATGCTCACACAATCCAAGGACTATGCATGCATAGCTACCACCGGTGGTACTATCCCTTTGGCCATTCTCCCCCCTTGCCTCCTTCCACCGCCAGTCCGCTCCGGCGACGAATCGCCGACGATCCCCCACGCAATCCACTATGTAGTTAGCGGCGATGGCTTCTCGAGGCCGCAACGGAGGTCGGGGTGGTGGACGCATCGGCGGAGGAGGCGGCCCGATGACGACGTCTACCGCCCGGTGGCAGAGACTCCCGCCGAGCGGCGGGCGCGCATCGTCCGCTCCGAGGCGGTGAGGAAGCGCGCCGTGCGCAAGTGGACCAACGTCGGCGCGAGGCTGCCGCCCAATCTAGCCCCCTACGCGGCGTATGCCATGAGGGAGTCCTCCTCGCGCCGTCGCCCACGCTCTCTAACGCCGCCTCCAGCCTCCGACGACGACGAGGACGACATCGGCCCCGAGGACTTCGTCAAGGAGCCGGCAAAGGAGGAGCGTGCGCTGGCGGAGGCACTGGCCAAGACGGCGGCGGAGGAGGCCGAGCGCCTTGCCGCGGATGAGGCCGAGTGCCTCGCCGCGCCGCGCGTCGTCGAGGCCTTCTTGGAGAGGGAGGCCGCCTGCGCCCAGAGGTTGGCAGAGGCCGCCCGCGTGCTCCTCCCTCCCCCGCTGCCTCCACTAGGTAGCCGGCTCCGCCGGACTAGGTCACCGGCACCACCGGCTGTAGGTCATCGTAGACAGGCCCCGGTGAGTTCTCTCGGGACCGAATTTTGTGTAGTATGAAGAACGCGTGGACATACCGCGTTGTTTTGTAAAATATGAAGACCACGTGCACATACCACGACGTTTAGTATGAAATCCGATGAACTCCGGCGATCTAATTTCATGCCAACGTTTATTTTTAAATTTACGATTTTAGATATGGTTTCTGATCTGCGCCGATACCAACATGACCTATAAAATTCTTTTAGCGCGTCCTTATATGTATTTTTATGGTATCAAATACTCCCTCTGTTTCAAAATATAAGATGTTTTAGCTTTGTGAAACAAATGTATGTAGACACCTTTTAGTGTGTAATGTATGTTGACACCTTTTAGTGTGTAGGTTTTCACAAATCTAAAACATCTTATATTTTGAAACGGGAGGGAGTATATGTTTGTTGCTAGAGATGCTCTTATAAGGGCTCGGTTAGAGATGCGGATAGAGAAAAGAAAAGGAAAAGGAAGAGAAGAAAAAAAAAACCACGATCTCGTCGCCGGCTCCCTGCTACCCTAATCGGCCTAAATCTTCATTCTTTTTGGGCGCCCATTCTTCTTCCCCGCGTGCAAGACAGTTCGATCCGATTCGTTTCGCCTCCGAGATGCTGCCGGCGTCGGACTAGTCGAAGCGAAAGGGGAGGAGCAGCTGCCGCCGTCGTCTCGCGATGGCGTGGCGAGCGGGTGGGTGCGCCGGCGGCTGCCTGCTGCCGCTGCTGCTTCTGACAGGTGCGTTCATCCTCCGATCCGAACCCTTTTGAAATGCTGATTAGCATTTAAATGCTGCCGCGTGTTGCTCTTTTGTTGGGTCTTCGCGGATCCTTTCGGTTCCGCTCGGGGGCTGTCTAGTGGCAAGTGATCAAAGGTCGCTTGCTGCAGTATTTGGTTCAAAACGTGATGAACTTTAGTACAACTCCGTATATGGTGTTTACATACTACGTACCATATACCTAGGTTGTTTTCTGAAGGTTTTTTACTGTACAATATTTTGTGTTAGTGTAAAATACTAAATTTCCCACTTCATATGCCGTCAATTGGACAATTGGGATGTTACTGACAAAGCAAAAGTTAATAAAAGTCCAATCTAGTATTTTCTTGGGTTCTTCGACTCTTTGTACACTTATTACTTATATATAATATTTACAACTACTATTTACAAAGGAAAACAGAGTTTATATGGTCTGCAATCAATCAATGCTACACTTTTGGTTTGAAGATTTAGTAGTTGGATTTTTTCATGACTGAGAAACAACAAGCTTGCTTACGGATTGCTAGGTAGTGAGGGGTGGCTCCATCAACCAGCATATAGGCTTTGTTTTGGTTTTACACACATGTTTCTTGATGTTTGGATATAACTAGCAATGAGCCCGTGCGTTGCTGCGAAAAAACACATACCATGCTCATGATTTTTTTTTGGAAGAGTCTTGATGTCATGAAACTGTTGTGTATTTTCAGGGAAAAAGTGTTGTTTCTATGAGAGCACAAGTGTATATATTTATTTATGTTTTTTTTTCAGAATCTGCTGATCCTATGTATGATTATAATGCATTTTGTTCATTGTAATTCCTTTGCATGATTAGTGGATGGTTATAGTTGTTTATCCAAGCCCTTGGTGGCCCACATTCACATGTGTAGATGGTTATAGTTATTTATTCAAGCCTTTGTAAGATGTTGGTCCCACCTATCTATACTCCTATATAGCGAATTTTTTAATCCTAAGCCTGAGAAACAATTTCAACCGTTGATAAGATTAAATCTATGGTCGAAAATGAAGGATTCACCTCTACAGTAACAAGTGAGTAACCTCACCTCAATCTGGAGAAGTCTAGGCCCTTCCATGGTTTGCATCCATAAAAAACGTTCTTCTAAGAGAAGTTTAATTTATGTGTATTACATACGTCGAAACCACCAATTGAGTGATTTGTCACAATATATCTTTACATACAAACAGAAAGCTTCGAGACAAGAACGGTTCTTTTGTTTGATTTTTCAAGGGACCATGTGTTACTTTTGTTTTTCAAAATTCATGCCCAATCTTTCTATAACTTTGGACGTGCTAGCGTACTAGTATTACATAATATTGGTGGAAGAGTGAACTCACCACCAACTCCAAACTTTATAAGTAGGACAGATAACTACTTAAACCATTCTTGAGCCTTGACGGGAATTTCTTGCTAGATTAGGTAAATATTCTTATAACTAATGAGGTTGCCACTGTTGATATTGGATTGCCTTTTTTTTATAGCAATAACCGGCTAGCTTTATCTATCAAAGTTGTAAGTGTGTCTTTGGTTTTCATGCAAGATTGCCCTACAAAAATTTGGTTAGCCAGTTTTTTTGTTGTGCTTGTGCCTTTCCTTGTCCACAAGTTGGCCAACATTGGCTAAGAAAATAAACTAGAGTTGGTAGTGGAGTATTGGCATGCCAAAAAGTTGGCAACTATCCAGACAAGAACCAACCTTTTGGTCATCACCAAAAATTGCTAGGGTACATTTTGGTCACAATCCAAACATACCCTAAGTACCATGGTTCCTTGGACCTCCACACCCTCATATATGTAACCTTTAGCCGGGCTTACAACAAGGATTTCTATGGGCCTATCAGGACACTAAGCTAGTCTTACCTCAGACACTAACTCACACTACAACAGCATATTGGAAGTACAATCACATGTTGTCTTTCTCACGGCTCTAAAATCTGAATTAGCTTTAAACATGTTTTATGTTGATCTAATACTTCAGTATGCACCTTTTTTTGCAGCTTCTTTACTTGACTGGAGCTTGATTTCTCTTGTTAATATGATTATCTTCTTTGCTATCCGCTTTGTTGATCCAAGGAGAGGTATGACTACACTTTCTGTGTATTAGCAAGTATTTGTCACTTTTTTCCTTTAAAGCTAAACTACACTTTGTTTGGATCCATATGCTGTTTGAAGAACTATGCGACAGTACCTCAGTACAAAAGTTGATAACCCGTTCCTTATAACCGTGACATCTTGTTCAATCAAATTACTCTAGCCTTGTGCTGTTGAAGACTTAATGTTCATTTGTTAACTTCACATTTGTGTCTTCCTTTTTAATTTAATTTGATGTGAATATTTTTTTTGTGGGTTATTTTGCTGTGAATAGTTAGTATAGTGGTATATTGGTGTTCATATAAAAATTCATTTGCGAAGGGTGTAATTATGCATTATGTATTTATAATGATAAATTCATTTTTCTTGTTGGCATGGGACTTTATTTGATAGAATGTTGGCACTTTATTGATATATGCAACATCAGTACATAGTCTCCTTAATACAATCCAGAGCAGAATGAAAAACACAAAGACTACCAGAATTAACACAAGACTTGGCTAACACATGTGCTGCAACATTCATCGTTCGTGTAACATGACAAAACTCCACTGAAGAGAAACCACTTGCTGCATGTTTAATATCAGCTGCCATCGAGGCAACACTTGACCGGTCGATGGTCGAGGATTTGATGCTCTGTACTGGCGAAAGGCAATCTGAAGCAAATATTACAGCTGTGTACCCCTCATCGCGTGCAAGGGAGACTGCACGGCGCAAGGCCATAGCTTCCGCTAGTTCAGGTGTTTGGACTCCCAAAATTGGCTCGCTGGAGGCAGCCAAGCATACACCATTGTAGTCCCGAGCCACAACACCAAACCCCATCTTGCAATGCTCTAAAAAGATAGCTGCATCAGAGTCAATAAGCGCAGTACCTGGCGGCCGTGGAGACCAAGAGGAGCTTGGAGCAGGGGTCTCACGCCTGTGAACAGATATAGGCTTGCAAAGTTGTAGCAGTATCAGGTCAGTATATGCTTTGTTCTTGCTGCGATCCGTCGCATGACCATGTTCTTCACCATTTCGCACTGCATTTCGGGCCTCCCAGATATGCCACTGGAGCGTGCCAAAAACTCGAAGAGCCACTGGTTCAGTGATCTGAAGATTTTGCGAAATAGCTGGATGTCAAAAGAGGCTTTCACCCCTTCCCATACGTGGCAAGCAAAGGGGCAGAAAAAGATCACATGCTCACACTCTCCAGCCAGCAACAACAGGACAATCCTCATTGAACACCGGTAGGTAGACAGTCGTGGGCCAAATGCCACATAACTATTTTTTTTCTTGTTAGGAGCTTTAACTGACCAACAGACTTCCAATTTTGTTCACCAGTCCTCCTATCCAAGAACTGACCTTGACCATTCCTACTCTGATCCTTCATGAAACATGCGGTACGAGCCAGGTTGTAAGCCAAACGAACAGAGTAGGTCCCTAAGTGGTGTATGGCCAGTAAGCTAAGTCCCGGGCCCTATGTTTGCTGATTTAGTCTTGGAAAATACTAGCAGCTGTTTCTTTTGAGAAAAAAACACGGACGGTTTCCTCGTTCGATGCACCGATCTCCTCATTGATCAAGCTGTGCACGATGGTGTTTGCCAGGATCAGAGAAACCGGCTTGAGAAACAGAGGGGGAATATTGGGTATCCAGTGATCACTGAAAATCCTGATTGCTTTGCCATCCCCAACTCCCCATCTGACTCCGTGGTGCAGCAGTTTGCGCCCAAACAGCATACTGCTTCAGGTTAAGGAAGATCTCCGTGGTGCAGCAGTTTGCGCCCAAACAGCATACTGCTTCAGTTTGCGCCCACATAACTAATTTTGCTGAATTCAGAGAACTTCAGCAAAGAGTTCAGCTCACTAAGAAGCCTCCACCCTTGATGTCCCAACATTGCCTGATTAAACAAGAACATTTTATGGCAGTCCATGCCACCAAAGTGCCTTTGCTGACGAGAGGCCATTCCAGGAGCGCTGGCCAGTACATTTTCTTCTTCCTGTCTTCCCTGCCCCACCAGTGATCAGCAATAGACCGACAAATCTTCTCACGAGTTGCAACAGGGATCTGAAAGCAACTCATTACATACGTCGGAATAGCCTGGATAATAGATTTGAACATAGGTTCCTTTCCGGATCGGGAGAGAGGGTGGCCTGACCAGTTGTTGACTCTTTTGGGCAGCTAGTGCTGTTGGGCTGTTTGTGTTTTGCTTATGTAATGGGCTTGTTGTGGCAGAGAATTTGGTGAGCTATGTCTGGTGTTTTGGTCAATGCTGAGGTACTGCTAGTTATCTTTGCATCTCTTTTCTTGAGTGGATCTCTACGTCTTCAATACCTGTAGTTGTTCTGTTGCGTCTGCCAATTTCCGTTGCTCTTTCTTGTATGCCATGGTCAACCACTTTTGTCCATCAGCCTTTGCTTCTGGTCCCATTCTTTTCTTGGGAATGTGTGGCCTCTTTTCGCATGGTTTGGTTGTAGAAGTTCTCAAGATGCTGTTGCCCTGCATTCTTGGATTTTGCTACGATTCTTCTTCTTCTCTCTTTCTCTCTCCTTGACAGTTTTTTAAGATTGCTGCTATGATGGTACTGTTGTTTCCTAGTCTCTAGTAGATGTGGTCTATACCGCATTTTAGTAATATATGTTTTTGCACCTTTGGGCTTCACACTACAACAAGATTTTGCTCCATAACTTCTCGCTGTTTCTACAAATGTTGCGTGCCTGTGTTGGTGGCTTGGCGCAATGTTGTTTATGCACTAGAAAAAAAGCTTATTTCAGGCCATTTAACTAGTTTTTTTGTGTGCATATGCCAACTTACTGAAATGCAGATAGTGTGATTATTTGGAAAAGCTTAAAGAAATTATTTGATAATTATGATTAATAGCTTTATGACTGAATTCCAAAATGATACTGAGTCTGGCTGCGGCTTTCACATCAGAGTTTGGTCCCTCTATTTGTATTCCTTACAATCTACATATACATTGTTTATTTCTGCTCTAATGTTACATCCTTATCTGGTAGGATTTCACACCTGGAGGCTGTACCTGTTATACTGGTGTACAATTATTTACTCAGCACTTGCTACTTTAGGGCAAGTTACATTTCATATAATATGGGGAATTGAGGGAAAGGGATGGATTGTGGCTCATTCTTGGTGGGCGAAGCTGGTTGGTTTTGCAAGGTATTTAAATGAACGCATTTGCTCTTGTTGATTTTTGTTGTGTGGATGTTCATTTATGTGCTCATATCCATGAGTACAAATGTCCGTATATGCGCAATATCTGGAATTCTAGATTGCAATTAATCATGTCAGTTGATGCAGGGATCAGCCTTGGGAATCACCATCTGTTATCTATTTTCTCATTGTACAGCTATCTGCTGCTATCCTTGCTTTGGTAGAAATCTTTGGAAGCAGAATCCATCAAGATTCATGTTGGCTGAACTTCTCCTTTGGGATTGAGCAAATAGGTCAGCATGTGGTGTCCTGTGCATCAATTTAGACTAAGCCCAAAGAAGCTATAGTGATGTTTTTAGACTGTTGTAAAAGATTTTGAACTGTTTTGTATTCATACCACTAGGAATTGATGTTACTTGATTTGTTATTTAAATATGTTCTGCTTGCAACGCCTTATTCCATATATGCCTGTTTGGGATGGAAACAGCCAAGCTGTTTTTCTTACTATATGTCTGTAGTAAAGAACTGTAGAAACGTTAGTTCAGTACTTACTAGTGTCTTCTATCTAATTCTTATATGCATTTTCTTGTGCAGGTTATCACTTGCGGGTTGCGTGCTGTTTGTTGCTGCCTGCTGTTCAATTAGTTGTCAGTATTAGTCACCCTTCTTGGATTTCGTTACCATTCTTTGTATTTAGCTGCGTTGGTCTTGTGGATTGGTCTTTAACAAGCAATTTTCTTGGCCTTTTCCGGTAAGCTCCGTCTTTTGACTTCTTTGCTGTGAACAATTAGTATATTATTATAGTGACAATGCATATTTGTTGATAATTGTTTAATTGTGTTTGCAATTTATTCTGAAGATGGTGGAGGTTACTTGAAATATATTCAGTGTTCAGCATTCTTCTGCTTTATATATACCAACTGCGTGTCAAGTTTCCCTATGTTGTGGTAGCATTTGCTGACTTTATTGGTCTATTCAAAGTCTCGTCAAAATCAGAATGGCCTGAGCTATCTTCTGGAATTTCTCTTCTGGTTTATTACATTATGGTAAGCAGCCAAGATTCTCAAATATATATGTTGGTCACACACAAACTGAGGATTTTGCATCCATATGGTAAAAATGATATTTTGTTGGTAGTGATGCTAATCATCGTTGTTCGTATTTGCTCATTTTTGATGTTTGAAGCTTACTTGCTTAGTATCCCTCATTCCATGCGCAGAATTCCAGAGAATGGACTCGTAGAAGTCTCGGAGAAGCTGTCAAATAACACACTTGTGCTGTTGTTGGCACCATTAAGTTCATTTGTCCTTTATGGAGAAATATGTGTGCAATTGATTTGAAAAATATCTCATCCACTTATTTATTATACATGCAATAGTGTACGGAGTGAAAACAATACGTAACTCTGGAGTAAGAGGACAGAGCTTTAAAAACAAGAATGTGAATTCTCATCTGCTGTAAGTTATTGTAGACATGTTTAGTTTGATTAGAAGTGAAGTTGTTTCATAAGATTGCTGACACAGGTTAGTGAATACTGTACCAGCAGATTGAAATGGTAACTTAGCAGGGTATGATTGAACTAGAGCCTATTCAATGTAGGATTGACCACAAGAGTGTAGCAACTAGTCTGCCGATAATGTAATGCCCAGTGCTACCCATACACGCGTTCCATACAGTAAAAGTGTGGTGTATATATGTTGATATTGTATCAATGGATATGCACTATATGAATCAGAATTAACCAGGGAATTTAGGGCAGTAAGATGAGGCAAGGCACCCATCCCTTTTCACCTTTTAAGCGCTCAAGGCGCAAGGCTAGGGGATGCCTTATGTATACCCCTATATAGTGTACCAAATATCGACTCATTTGGATCGTTGGATCTTTCTTATCAGACGGCTCACATTGAATTCATTTGCTATAAGACAGCGTGGCTACATCTACACCATTGGATAGAATAATCGAATGGTCCCTTGTGCAGGGATTCGCGGTGTCCCATGTGCTGCAGCGTGCCCCTCTCTGGACAGGCACACGCACACGCGATTCTTCCATTTGAATCTGGTATGCTCACGTTGGACTAGCAGTACTAGCAAGTAGTGACTATTACTGCAGCAAGCAAACAGGAGAGAGGGAGATGTTATAAAATTCTGGCATGCTCACGTTACCACGTTTTTCTAGACGCACGCTACAACATTAGTAGTACCAGTAATTTTTGAAATGAGATGGAGAGAGAGAGGTGGGGAGAGCAAGAGATTTCATGGAGCGGTTCATCCCCTGGAAAGGAACATAATTTATTTACTCGCTCCAACCACTATTACCTATCGCTAATGTGGATGTATCTAGACACATTTTAGTGTCAAATGTGTCTAGATACATCCATACGACAAGTAATAGTGGTTGGAGGGAGTACAAAATTAGGGAGCCCAAAGTAAAATAAAGTGCGAATGTTTTTAATTGACTAATCTTTTACCTTCACTGTGCACAAAATTCGCATTGTTTTCCCTCTGTTTTACAAATGTTGTGACATGGTTTTCCTTTGTTTTTTCCAACATTTTTTTGCGGAAAATTCGTGCCAATCGAAGATACGTAATCGTGTTCAATTAATTATCTCATCTATTATAACATAAATAACAGACTTGGTACTCTTTCTAATACTCAGTCCAGAACTTATTAAATTTTATTAAGACAAACATTGGACAAATAAAGGGAATATATGTTTCCTTGGTATTTTTAAATAGTCAAAAACAGTATTACACTGTCACAATTTTGTTACTCCCTCCGACCACTAATACTTGTCTCTTAACATGATGTATCTAGACTCTTTTTAGTGTCTAGATATATCATGTTAGAGACAAGTATTAGTGGTCAGAGGAAGTACTGTTTTTGCAGTTGATCACTAATTAATTAATGAGTTGTACGACACTTGCCACAGTTTAAATAATGATATCCGTGCATTTGTGTGTACATCTTGTGAGATTAGCAAATCTGATTATCGTTACATGTCTATGTGCGTGTATGGATCTTACTTAAAGAAAAATAAATTCATGTTATTACTTATAAACTATAAATAAAATTGATATCTGTCCATCCGAAGCTATGACATCTCACAGTACGTGCATGACACATGACATTTACTAGCATACATAAACATATTAACATAAGCACAGCACTAGTTGCATAACATAACTGCAGACTGCTAGCAATGGAACAGTGAACATATGTTGGTAGCATCACGCATGACATGGGATGACTCCAATGTACATCCTCAAGCCTCAGATCATATTGTGTAGATGGAGTTGTCTTGAACTTTAGCTTCATCCTCCTCGTCTATATCTAGCTCTGTAGCTATAAACTTCATTATATTTGAGTATTTGTGCATCTCTTTCTTAATTTCTGCGGCTGTCTTGGGACATTTATCCACATCACTGGGGGCTTCAGGAAGCTGCCGCTTCAGCCTTTCCATTCCAGCATAGACTCTGGCCGCACAACTTACACTGGAGGAGATCCTTCATCTCTAAATCTGGCCAGAGTGCATACTTCCAATCTGGGTCATTGGATTTAGCTCTCCCAATAGGATCATTGGCCGGATAAAATGGGTCAGCAGCTGCAGGGTCCATCGGAGCAGCAGACACTTGCTTCTGTTGCAACTAAGAAAAGCGCCAATAACTAGTATAGCAATAGAGCAGGCACACCAGTGGCGGAGCCACGTTTAAGCTGTGCAGTCAATTGACTACACAGTTTTTGGTAGTGCAGTCTGCAATCATGCAAAGAATTATAAAAAATCCATATAAATACGTGTATTTGACTACACAAGGTTGATGTCCTGGTTCTGCCACTGTGGCACACTCATCAAACTTACGCAGAGCAGAGCCAACCCAAAGCAGGGGACGAGTCAGAGAAGAATTTGAGTGGAAGCAAAGAAGCAGAGAGAGGCATGTGGAAGTGGAAGGAGAGAAGCCAGGTGACGGGCTGTGGCCTTGTGGGTACTGTGGAGGAGAAGCAGATGTAGGAGAAGAAGCAGCAGCAGCAGCAGAGGCATATCAGAAGAAAAAAGAAACAAACATAGAGGAGGAGAAGAAGCAGATGCAGAGAAGAAGCAGGTGCGGAAGAGAAAAGAAGCAGCAGGGCCTTACCAGATTGGCCATTGCAACGAGGTGCTTGCTGCTCCCGGGAGAAATCCCTTTTCGGAACTTGTGTCCGAGACAATCGAGGTGGTGCTGATGGCGTTGTTAAACCTTCCTGGAGGTGTGGTCATGGAGCTCCTCCTCAGCTCCCATGCTCTGGTCTGGTTCGCATGTCGTGGGCTCGTGGCCCTCAGAAGCTAGCGCAATACCCTGCTCTACTCATTAGTGTGATGGATGTGGTTCCAGGCAAAAGCTCTGCAAGGACAGTGTCGGTTGGCGTTGTTCCCCTTCCTGAAGGCATCACATGTTGTTCCTTTGGGGAAATTTCTGGATGGGCTGGTCCCTTGAACCTCCACACCGACTTATATATAGCTCAACTGTACACAGACTCCACTCCACTAAAATACTCTAGACTCTCCTAGGACACTAGTACTACACTAACTCAAACTCCAACACCCCCCCTCAAGATGGGCATGAGTTAACAGCCTGACCATCTGGCTACAACCTCGTGACACTTTCCGCGACCACTACAAATCTAGCTTAAAAGCTCACCAAGATACATGGGAGCATTTTAAACCAACTCTTGCTCCATCGGTCGTCAAGCACACCCATTCAACTCCAACCATCCAAGCTCGGCCTCTTGTGAGCCATCACCATCACCATCACCATACACAGACTTTGCATCAAGCTAGCCACCTCCAATCCCACTGCCATTGGGCCGTCGTTGCGTCTCCAACCATGTGCCGTTTCAGGTGTGGTCTCGGTTGATCTTTTGCTCTTCAATGGCTCAGGATGTTCACCTTACCTTACAAAATATTCGGTTGTCCCCAGGGTTGAGTTTGTGATCAAGGTTCATGTTCGTTTGTGATCTTGTTGGAGTTTGAGTTAGTTTAGTAGTAGTACTCTGGTACAGTCTAGAGTGTTCTAGGGAGTGTTGGAGTAGTTAGTGTAAAAGTAGTGTCCTAGGAGAGCCCAGAATATTCCAGGGAGTAATAGTATATTAGTGCTGTCCTAGGAGTGCCTGGAACATTCCAGTGAATGTTGTAGTCTAGGCTAGTGTCCTACCAGATTCTAGAGTATTCCACTGTACTAGTTAACATGTACCTAAGTTCAGCTATATATATATGAGGGTGTGGAGGTCCAAAGGGCCTGCCCAACCAGAAATTTCCCCAAAGGACAACATGGTATCAGAGCTAGGCTCCTCCTCCCAACCCTAGCTACCACCATTCCACCACTGCAGCACCCATCCCGGCTCTTGTTGTGAACAATACCAGGCACATTGTAGTCACCTAGCGGCGGGAGGCCGCACCCCGCTGCTCTCTGCAGGTAGTAGCCACCTCATGTTGCACGGTGCGTTGTGCGAGGCTTGGTTGCTGCTCTGCATGAGGGTTCCTCATGAGGCTAGTTAGAATGGTGCAATTGAGGTGCTGAAAGGAGGATATAAGTTGGCGAGGTTGGATTTGGGGAGGAGGACCTCTGATCTGGTCAGAGATAGGCAGATACAGAGGTGATGCAGGCGGTTGTGAAGGAGCTGGGCATCTGTGTTAAGGTGGTGATGGCTGGAGCGGCACTGAGATGTGGTGGTGAAGGGGAGACAACTGGGTGAGGTCTTTTGTGTGATTGTTCTTGGCTGTAGGAATAAAGGGAGGTGCAGCTGCAGACTTCCGTTCAAGTTGTTGCAGCAAGAACAGGGAACAAAAAGAGGCGAGATACGGAGCTGGGGGTGTGGAAGTCAAGCAGAGTTACAGACAAAGGAAAAGAGCAGTCTGCTACTTGGACTTCGTTTTAGGGGGAGAGCAATGGTTTGTATGTTGTGGTGGTGAAACAGGTGGTGCCGCGGAGGTGAGTGTGGTTGAGCTTGAAGAGGAGGTGTTGGTGGAGGTGTGGTAATATGATGGTCAGCAAGGAGCTTGATGGTGATGGTAGAGATTGTGTTGCTAGAGTTGTCTATGGGTTGAAGAAAGAGATGGTAGAGCTCCTGTTGACAGAGGCAAAGATGGTTGAGGCCAAGCTAGCCAGGGGTTTGATGGAGAGATGGTAGAGGTCATGGTTGGAGTTTGTTGGAGAGGTGGATGACGAGTGAAGGACAGAGAAGTCCCAGAGTTGAGAGGACCATCGCTTGGCGAGCGTGCTTGGTTTAGGAGCAACCGGTGAGACGAGGCGGGCGGCTGTAGCTCTGTATGAGCTGTTGTTGAGGTGAGGCAGCCGTGGTTCCGCAGAAACCGGAGTTATGAAGAGGCAATGACAATGCTCAAGCTGATGATGGAAGGCGTGTGGTGCCTCCGTTGTAGGCGCCGATGTCAGAAGGCGCATGGTTGGAGAGGCAACGGTGGCCCAATGCCAGTGGGATTGGAGGTGGCTAGCTTGATGCAAAGTCTGTGCATGGTCATGGTGATGGCTCGCATGAGGCGGAGCTTGGATGGTCGGAGTTGAATGGGTGCTTGACGACCGATAGAGCAAGATTTAGTGTAAAATGCTCTTATGTATCTTGGTGTGCTTGTAAGCTAGATTTGTAGTGGTCACAGAAAGTGTCATGAGGTTGTAGCAAGATGTCCATGGCGGTTAAACCATGCCCATCTTGAGGGGGAGTGTTGGAGTTTGAGTTAGTTTAGTAGTAGTACTCTGGTACAGTCTAGAGTGTTCTAGGGAGTGTTGGAGTAGTTAGTGTAAAAGTAGTGTCCTAGGAGAGCCCAGAATATTCCAGGGAGTAATAGTATATTAGTGCTGTCCTAGGAGTGCCTGGAACATTCCAGTGAATGTTGTAGTCTAGGCTAGTGTCCTACCAGATTCTAGAGTATTCCACTGTACTAGTTAACATGTACCTAAGTTCAGCTATATATATATGAGGGTGTGGAGGTCCAAAGGGCCTGCCCAACCAGAAATTTCCCCAAAGGACAACAGATCTCATGGCTTGTATTTGCTCCAGTATCATGCCCTTGCGGCAGAGTTTTTGGTCAAAGGCGATGACACTATCACGCCGTGGTGATAACCGGTCAGTATGGGGGCGTTGTTGTAGCAATCTGCATAGCGGCTTCTATGGCACCCCTCCTTGCATTGCTGTCGATGCTTCTGTGATGGTCGCAGTGTACACCAGCTTGGCAGTGCTTCTTCGTGGGCACCCTCATCCCTTGTCCCTCTTTTTTCCCCTTTTGGGTCCCAACCTTTCAAATGTTTATTATAAAGTTGCAATTTATGTGTCCTGACCAATGACTCCTGCAAAGGAGGTTAAGAGCCTGATGTTGTAACGCTTTTTGAAGTAATATATCCAGGTGGGGAGTCCCTGGTGACCCTTCAAATAATTTGGCTGTGGTGGCGACAGCAGTGAAGACAAGGCCCGATGCCAGTGCAGATCTGGTTCCTGGAAGGTGGTGGTCTAGCTGCAGTTGCCGCCTGCTGCCTAGTGTCTTAGACAGGAGAGCTCTCATCTTAGTCGTTTGGTTAGCATTCCTTGTCATCCTTCGCTGCTCTTGCAATGGTATCTGCCTTGGCCTGGGGCGATGCTCTAAGGCGCCTAAGTGATGCTCCAGAGACCTCAAACATCAAAGGCGGGATACCTTAAGTTGCAGTCTAAGGCGAGTACGATGCCTTGTTGTTGGAGGGTGTCCCAGCGCATAGGCAACACCTTAAAAACCTATGAAACGAACAAATTGAAATAACATATGATATGATGTTCCACATAAAAAATAACATTGTGTTACTCTTAATTAAGATTCAGTTACACTCTACCATCACTTTGCAGCGTTTTTGGCTTTTCACATTTCAGTAGACAAAAGATCTTTGCCTTCTAATGCTCTTTCCTCTCATTGTAGCTGTCATCAGCCAAGCGGGACATACAAGAAATGGATTCTCTAATGTCTTTAGAAAACGACAGCTTAATAGAGGACCTTCTCCCTTCTGGGAATGCATTTTTGGTTCGCCAATCTCGGTATGTAAATCTTTTTGTACTTCAGAGTAGTCAAATTTTCCAACTTTTTATTTCTGACCTGTGAAACTTGCTGGATATCTGTATTTTGTAATTAAGGAATTTAGCTTGCTAACACCACACATGGTGAAATTACAGAAATAACCTTACAATGGAGCTCAGTTACTACATGAAATAGCAATCACAGTTTATTATGGGAAATGACACTGCCGTGCTGTATTTTGTTACAAGTTCCCACAAATAAAGTAAAATTTCTTCCTTCAACAACTCCTGCCGTCCAAGTTGTGTTCCAGTAGTCCCCCCCCCCCCCCCCCCCCCCCCCCGCGTGCGCGCGCGAATCTCTGTAACATTAGGAGAACATCAATTTTATTTCATCTATGATGACATTATTTTCTGTAATAAAACAGTTATTATATCTAGTAGTTCAGCTCATCTGCTGCAATATGCAATTTAAATTTCTTTCTGACATGACTGCTCTTGGCCTCTCCGTCTTGCTTACAGGCTGCTCCATTCTCATCAACCTGTCAAGCAACTGTTCTCTCTTTACTTTGAACGTGATCATTGTCACTCGCTGTGATTGTTTAGCTGGAAACATAAGTAATTTCGAGTTTTCGACACGTGTGGTGAAGATTGTCCACCTAAGATGCTAAGTGCCAATAATATATTACAAACTATCTGTTTCTGGTTAAAGGGAGTTGCTAACTGAACCTAAAACCCATGTAACCTAAATCTGCCAAAAGTTGTTGCTTGTTCCAGCAGGCTTATCGAGCCTGTGAACCACATATTTTAGAGCCTCATGTAATTGAAGTACATTGACTGTGAAACTGAGAATGAACTAGATCGGGAGAAGCAAGATAGGTTGATTGATTAAGTTAGGGTAGACACTAACAATTCGTTTTGTATGTGCCCTTCACTCTTCCTCTCCTACACACAGGCCAATCTCATTTAAAGGTTTAGACTACCACATTCGTATCAAACGAAGCGATAGCAATAATCACAGCACAGGGAAACTCCGTGTCCTTTTCAGCAGCTTGTATAGATGCTAAAACTACTTTCTTGTTTACAATATAAGTTTGTAATTACACAATTTTCTCTTTGACTCATCAAACCTTTTAGTTGTGTTTCCTTCATTTTATGGTCAATATACTTTTGCCTGTTGCATATTGCTAAAATGTACTAATTGGTTTCCACTACTTTTGTTACCAAGCTGAGTAACTATTGTAATATTTCTTTGTAACCACATTAGTTTATCTAGATTTACCATTTCATTTGTATTGTCTTGCTAAATAACTTTATCTACTTCAGATCTGGCAGAAGGCATGCTAATGTATTACTGGGTGGATCAGTTTTCAGAACATTTAGTATTAACTTCTTCACTTATGGCTTCCCGGTAATTGCCTTTTTTTTGCCCATTCACTCTATGCTTTTCCTTTTCCTATTTCTAGTCCAAATTCTTATATTTGCTGGGTTATGCTACTCCTCGTCGCCCCTCACAAATGTGCAGAACAGAATTGCGTCTGTGTTTTCTCCTAGGACAAAAGCATGATTCATTGGCGCAGCTATTAGAATGAGATAATATCCATGCACATGTTCCGTGGATATTGTTCATGAGCTTTTTCATGCTAAGCACATGTACATACAGGTGCTTGAAGATAACTTCAGAAAAATAAACACTTTTTTTACCATTTAGGATAGCATGGGTGCTTGATTAGACACTGCTGCTTAGCAAGTGTTATATGTATAACTAGCACACAACAATACAAAATAAATTATCTAAGCACGTAAAGAGAAGAGCTTACAATAATTGATGAAAGCTTTACATGGATGCTTGATGATGCGGCTGTATCCTCTCTCTTGAGCATCCAACATATGCGCAACTTGCATTCTACATGCCCTTAGTTTCAACCCCCTCTATTCCATTTGTTAGGAATGAGCAACTATCATTCACAGGGGGCTAAAGGCCAATACATGTACAGGTGTGGGCAATTTGCAGAGAGCCCCTTATACTATGGAGAAATAGGAAAACTCGACTATACATGTCCAACACCCCTCCTCAGTCATGGTGGGTCAACAACACCGAGTTTGGAGAGAAAGAACCCATGCTGCACTCTAGTCTGGGCCTTCGTGAAGAAATCCGCCAACTGTAACTCGGAAGGCACATACGAAGAGCTAGAATCTTGTCCTGCGCAGAATGGAGGCATCAACGCCGATGTGTTTGGTGCGTCATGCTTCACTGGATCTCGCGCAATGATGATAGCATTTGTACTGTCTGACAAGATGGAAGTCGGTGTCACACACTAAAATTCTCCAATAACCATCGTAACCAAGTCACCTCGGCCGTCAAACTAGCCATAGCTCTTAATTCAGCCTCTGCATTTGAGCGGGAAACAACGGTCTATTTCTTTGTCTTCCATGCAATGAGAGAACCACCAAGAAACACACACTAGGTAGAAAGTGAGCGGTGATCCAAAGAATCACTAGCCCATGTAGCATCAGAGTAGGCCTGGAGCTATAAGAAGCTGGAACGAGGGAAGAATAGATGAGTGATCGTGCCTCGAAGATAGCGAAGAACACGAAGGAGATGACTATAGTGAACCAAGGTGGGAGTAGAGACAAACTGACTTAGAATATGAACATGATAGGATATATCTGGGCGAGTGACAGCAAGATAGACAAGGCTCCCAACAAGATGACGATAGCGCGTCAGATCAAGGAGAGGATCACCATCAGAAGCGTGGAGCTGAACATTGAGCTCCATAGGAGTCTCAACAATGCGCTCATTACCAAGAGCAGCATGAGCAAGGAAATCCTAGATATACTTTTCCTGGGAGATATAAAAGCCATTAGAAGTGGAGGAAACCTCAATCCCAAGAAAATAGCGAAGAGGACCAAGATCAGTCATAAGAAACTGCTCACGAAGACGGGCCTTAACAAAGGCAATGTACTCAGAGTCATCGCCGGTGATGATCATGTCATCCACATAGAGGAGGAGAAGAGTCTGCCAATGAGGAGAAGTGTGAACAAACAACGCGGGATCATGAGCGCTGGGAGAAACCAACAACAATCACCACAGAGGCGAAGCGCTCAAACCAGACGCGAGGGGCCTGTTTTCAGGCCATATAGAGAGCGCCGAAGACGGCAAACCATGCCACCAGGGACAGAGTATCCTGAAGGAGGCTGCATGAAAACCTCCTCACACAACTCACCATTGAGAAATGTGTTAACATTAAGTTGAGACACAAACCAGTGGCGAACTAAGGTCACGGCAAGAAGAGTGCGAACAATGGTCATATGGGCCACATGGCCACAAGTCTCGTCGTAATCACAAGACGCGCTTTGTAGTGCTCAAGAGATCCATCGGAGCGAGTCTTAATCCTGTAGACCCACCTGCATGTGATGGGACGAACACCGGGAGGAGAAGAGACAAGATCCCAGGTGTTAGTGTGCTCAAGCGCAACAATCTCCTCGGCCATGGCGAGCTGCCATTCGGGATGACACTCAGCATCCCGATAAGAAGTCCGCGCAAGGGCAATAGAAAGACCACAGTGACTAGGAGAGTAGCGATTAGGTGGGCGACGATGGCGAGCAAGAAGATGAGTCATCGCATCAGAGTAAGAAGGTGCATCAGAAGAAGAAGGAAGGTCAAAGGAAGCATCCGGAACATGAGAGCGACGGGAATAATGAAAGGCAAAAGAAGACATCAATGAGGTGGGTGGAGAGTCTAAAAATGAAAGAGAAGAACTAGGTGGTGAGGAGGATGGCGGTAGGGAAGGTGGAGCATCGGCAAGGATGGGGTGTGGAGGAGGATCAATAGGCATAGAGGGTGATGTGTTAGGAAACAAAAGGAAGGATATGTCCTCAACCGAGAAGGCCGTGGAGGAGGGGCGCAGGTAGAAGGGACACGGCTCATCAAAAGTGACATCACGAGAAATGCGCATCCGACGGCCAATGGGGTCCCAACGCCGATAACCTTTGTGCTCATCACTATAGCCAAGAAACACACACTCGACAAACTGAGCGGTCAAATGGATGGGGATTGGTCAGTAGTCGGACATTCCACTTCGTTAAGTTATTTTTTATGATTTGACATAACAAACAAGAACAGAATCTTGCACTGTAGGATTTGAACCTACGACATTGGGTTTTGGAGACGCACGTTCTACCGAACTAAACTAAGAGCGCTTTCGCACGAGGGGCAAATGCAACCAAACAAGCGAAGTGTCGAATAGGGCTGAATGTTGATGAGATAGGTGGAAGTAGAAATAGCCTCAACCCAAAAGTGAGGCGGAAGAGAGACAACAATCATCATCGCCCGAGTCATCTCAACTAAATGGCGATGCTTGCGCTCGGCCATGCCATTTTGAGCGTGAGCGCCAGGACATGAGAACTAAACGAGTGTCCCCTATTCAGCAAGAAAATCAAGCAACTTTTGAGCAAGGTTAGCCGGAAACTCACGAATAGGCGTGGAGAACTGGGTGTGAACCATGGCAGCAAATCGCTTACATATAGAGAGAACCTCACTGCGATAAGTCATGAAATACAGCCAAATATAGCGAGAGAAGTCATCGATAAATATAACATAGTAGCGATGGCCCTCCTTCGAAGCGAAGGAAGCCAGACCCCATACATCACAATGGATCAAATTAGAAGGACGCTCAGACATGGAGGTACTAGTTGGATAGGATAGCTGAGTCTGTTTGCCAAGTCTACAACCCTGACACAAGCGAGACATCTCTTGAGACAAAGACCGCGATGAACTAAAGATGATAGGCGAGAATCACAAAGATCACCAAGTCCATGATGGCATTGCTAAAACAAAGCAGAAGCAGAAGTAGCAAGAGCATGTGAACTAGTGGTGGTGCTGGGGTCGGTAGAAGGAAGACGAAGCCAGTCGAGGCCCCAAAGGCCTGGGGAGTCACGACGCCGAGGGCTAGCCCCAACCAGATCCTTGGGGCGACGATCCTGGACACAACAAGAATCAACATCAAGGATAACACGACAACCAGATCCAGTAATTTGAGCAGCGAAAAACAGATTCATGGCAAGGCAGGAACATGAGAAACATTGGGAACAGAAAAGGAGGAGCGAAAAGGGTGCCTCGACTAGCAACATAAAGGGAAGTGCCGTCAGCAGCAAGAACATTAAGAGAAAACTTAAGAGAGCGAAGAGAGGATAACGCAGAAGAGTTTAAACTCATATGAAAAGAAGCTCCAGAATCCGAGACCCATGAAGATGACGAGTCCCAGTCGAAGAAGCATGTCACATGTCAAGCATCTTCTTGTAGCAATCAGTCTCGGGGTCCCCTAGCTTCTGACAATAGCTACACGGAATCCGAGGAGGGTGAGAGCGACCCCCACCATGAGAGGGGCGACCCCCACCACCTGATGGTGAGCGACCCATACCATCAGAAAGAGTAGCCAGAACGAGAGAGCCCTGGAGCAGCAGCCAACAACAGCCAACACAGCAGCCAACAACAGCCAACACAGTAGGGGCTCGAGCAACGAGCACAATACAAACTCCAAGCAGGCTAGCACCACGGAGGCAGGTCTCCTCAGCATGGAGCTTAGAAAGCACCACCGAGAGAGGAACACGGCCTCGAGCAATTAACTGAGCACACCGAGTCTCAAACTCTGGACGAAGCCTAGACAAGAACTCATATACTCGCTGAAACTCTAGGTCAGACCTCATAGTCCTGCAATAGGGGCAAGTACCACAAACCGTAGAGCGGAGGGAGTCAAGCTGACGCCAAATAGCTGAACTCTATGTGTAGAACTCATCAATACTGGAATCACCCTGCTGGAGAGCATGCTCTTGACGGACCACAGACAAGTAGAGAGAGTCACTAGAGATTTGATACCGCTGACGATGGTGAACCCACATCTCATAAACAGTACAAGACCCATAAACTCAGAGGCAAACGGCAGAACACTAGCAGTGAGAACAGCCGTAGCACGAGCATCCTTATCACACCACTGAGTAGACTGAGCATCACGATAAGCGAAAAGAGTGGCACAGAAATCCGCTACCTGCTGATCATAAGCATTGACCGCGACATCATCAACAGTCTTGGTTGCGGTCCTATCAGTCATCAACAACAATAACCGGGGCGTCGGGGAGATGGGAACCATCGGAACACCCCAAAGATAAAGACTGCGCATATGAACGCGCATATGGACGTCAAAGTCCGTATAATTGGTACCATCGAAAATCATCGGGCATCATAGCCCGACGAAGAGGACGCCATGATGGTACCAGCACTCGTTCCTTTCTTCTTCCTTTTTTTTTCTTTCTTTTTTTGCAAGTCAACGCTATGAACCAAACACAGCCAGTGTCTGGCTCGTCCATGAGAGGAGCGCTCACCTGAGCGGAGCGCCAGCCAATCGCGGCCACATAGGGCGAGGCCAACCTGATCTAGGCGGCGGGAGAGTAGATTGGCGGCTGGTGGCTCGATTCCAGGTGGCGGCAAAGGAGATAGGCGGCGGGCCGACCAATTTCAGGTGGTGGTGGGCCGTATCAAAGCAGATGGCGGCAGCGGCGGTCCAGGTCGAAGGAGACAGTGGATGGCGACGGCGGCCCGGGTCGGAGCAAGGCCGGGTCGGGCAAGGCCAGGCGGTGGCCGGTGCGGGTCGATGCAGACGACCTGGAGGCGCACGATGGCGGCCGATGCGGGTCGGGGCAGACGACTAGTAGACAAGGGGGAGGAAGTAGACGCCAACGGCCGGCCAACACGACGACAAAGGCAGTGGCGAATTGATGCATGGAGTTGCAGCATGCGGAGCTAACCTAGAGCTTTGATACCATGTTAGGGAATGAGCAATTATCATTCACAGGGGGCCAATGGCCAACACATGTACAGGTGTGGGCATTATGCAGAGAGCCCCTTATACTACGGGGAAATAGGAAAACTAGACTATACATGTCTAATACCATTCATGGTCATAAACTACAAATACTGTTCAACAAGCATAAGCCAGGAGCAGCTAATCAACAGTAAAAGCTGTGGCTGACTAATATCAGTTGCATGAAAAGTTTAAATTATTATGTTTGCCTTAGTATGAAATGCAGGATATAAGCTCAAGTCTGCCTACTAATTATGCCAAAACCGAGTGAAGAGCAGCTTCTCAAATGATAGCACTCTTAAATGCACCAATGAAAATGCTTTGCAGTTAATCTAACTTGTGTTTCTGAATTCAACCATTTTGTGAATTGCTCATTTTGCCTGAGAGAAAGCGAAAGAATATCTTATTCAGGAATACCCAATATGCAAGCATTTTCCACCAAATAAATAAATAGTGATTGATGATTATTGCAGGTTTTGCTTCTTGCCCTTTCCTTATGGAGTTTCAACTTTACTAGTATTTGTGCTTTTGGTCTCCTTGCATATGTTGGATACATATTATATGCTTTTCCTTCGTTGTTCCAAATGCATCGGTTGAATGGGTCACTCTTAGTGTTTATTCTGCTATGGGCAGCAAGCACATATGTCTTCAATGTGGCATTCACATTCTTCAACAAAAGATTTCAGAAGGTATCAGACTTAGCTATCCGAGTTTTATTAAGATTATCAATGTTGATGAAAATTTAATTAGCTCAATTTTGTAGGATATGATGATATGGGAAACTGTTGGGCTCTGGCATTATTCTATACCTGGACTATTTCTACTTGCACAATTCTGCCTTGGTGTTTTTGTAGCACTTTGTAATCTTGTAAACAATTCTGTTTTTCATTACCTTACCTCTGAGGAGGGGCCATCATCTAGTGACGATCACCTTATTGATGGTAAATGACTGTCACTATTATTACTTTCAGTTTACCTTTCGTTGCAGCCTGGCTGTCAGTTGAGTAAAAAATCGCGATATTAATGTCTTGAATTGAAGAATGATTTGATATGCATGATGCATATTGTTGGCAAGAGCAACAATGAGCACTCCAAAAGTAACTACCACATCACACTGAAAAGAAACCCACATCACACTGAAAAGAAACCATGACATCAAACACTGTAAATTTTATCTGTTTTTGAAAAATAAGTGAAGACTAAATACAATCCTTGCGGACCTCTTTACTAACTGAAACTACCCCTGCTATTTGAGACAAATAACTCATATTTTCTATAGTTGCTACTTTGTTCAACAAGTGTTATGTTGAGGTGCATATACACACATTAATAGTATTGACCATACTTTTGGTTGTTGGGGATGCTACAGATTTTTTTAAAGTTTATATTTACTGGAGTCCACATTAGTTGTTGCTGATTCACATGTATCTGGACACATTTTAGTGTGCATGCTCACTCGTTTCAGCGACAACTAATATGGAATGGAGAGAGTACATGTTACATAGTGTTTATTTTACCATAAATTTAATCGCTTTTGCTAGAAATCAGGCGCCTGAGATCTTAATAAATCACATTCACCTCCTGGTCCATCCGATTAAGATGCTGGGAGAGATTCGCGCTGAGCCGGGGAAGAAGAAGAAACGCGATGGCCAACCTCGCCGGAGACGGGAAGACGCGGCTGGCCACGGAGTCCCCGGCGGAGGCGAGGCCGAGACCTCACCGGAGACGGGGACGGCGCGGCTGGCCGCGACGTTGCCAGCGGAGGTGAGGTCGAAAAACTTAGGGTGGGGGTGCGGTGGTTGCCGGTGTTGGGGAAGATAGGTAGGTTTAGGGTGGGGGTGCGGGATCTTAGGGTCTGGGGTGCGGTGGTCGCCTGAGTTGAGGAAGATCGCCTGAGCTGTGGCGGCGGGGGAACTGGGTCAGGTGACTGAGATTTAAGCCCCAGGCGCGCCCAAATTTAATGCCTTTATCATGCTCCACAATTTTATTTTTGAGATTTCGTTCAGAATAAGTTACATCACAGCTGTCTGAGTCCAAAGTATAATATTGCAAACACCACTTGACTTGACAAGGAAGATGCAATGGTTTTGATCTATTCTTGGCTTAGTTCTCATCTATTCTTGGCTTATTTTTGCAGATAAAGAAGATGCAATGGTTTTGATCGTGGCAACACTAGCATGGGGTCTACGCAAACTTTCACGTGCAATAACTTTAGTGTTACTGTTTCTTCTTGTGATGAAACCTGGATTTATTCATGCTGTTTACAGTATGGTGCAACATTCCTTCTCTCTGTTATCTTTCGTAATCTCAAACTTACACTTATTAGCTTGTCCTATAAAATGGGGAAAGAGAGGATATTTGTCCCATTGATTTCTGCATCATGTAAATCATTGTGTAACACCTGCATGTTATCTTTTTTCCTTAATTGTACCCTCAGTCTGAGCCATGGGTTTCCTTTTGTGCCAGTGTGCTTTTTCCTGGTGTTTCTGGTGAATCATTCAATCAACAAGAGACTGCGCCAGTTCTTAGTGTTATTCTGCGAGGTGCATTTTTCAATACTGTACATTCTTCAGCTTGATATAGTCTCCAATGCTCTTGAGCGCAGTGGTTCGCTAATGATGGAGGCACTCTCACAGCTAGGTGCACACTCTGTTTCATTTCTTCGTTTCCTTTTTGCCAAATCGATGACAACCCACTTAAGGCGTGTTCTTAGGTGTTTGAATTGTGCACAGCAAGGCAATGCATATCAAGTTGCACCTTAGGTGACACATGCTCTTTTCTGCCAAAGGTGCAATAGTAAACTAACTAATCAGACATTGGGGATTTTATTCCATATTGCATCTGTTCCAAAATAAGGCTTATACATTTTGGCTCAAGTCAAAGTTTTTTTCAGTTCTGACCAAATTTATAGATCAATCTGTGTCCACAGTATAAAATATATATGCTATGAAGACATATTTTATGATAGATCTATTGATATTGATTTGGTTTTTTTCATGAAGACATATCTGTCGTTTTTTAACCTATTGGCTTAGTCAAACTTAGAGGGCTTGGACTTAGGTTGAAACTTGTACGCCATATATTTTGGAGCGGAGGGAGTAGTTGGGAGCTGATCCTTGTCATCACTGGGGTGTACTACATACCTTGGATGAGCACGCATATCATCAGTTCGACGAGAACGGCTGCCAGGTGTTGATCGAGGACGGTTTCCTCCGTGTGCGAGACCGGCAGAGGAAGCTGCTAGTAAAGATCAAGCGTGGGGCTGACCAGATGTACAAGTTTTCCGCCCGAGTCGCTCAGCCGGTGTGTTTGACAATACACACTGGAGCCGACTCGGCGTTGACTTGGTATGTCAGGTTCGGGCACCTCAATTTCGACAGCTTGCGCCGACTGACGAAGAGTGAGCACCGGTTCCGCACCTTGCAGAACGTACTCGACGCAGTTCAGGCAACAGAGCCGGATGAGGAGCTTCACTTCCTCACCACTGTGGATCCCGACGCGTGCGATGGAGGAAGAAATGGAGGCCATCGAGGAGAACTTGACTTGGCGCCTCACCACCATACCACCAGGTCACCGCGTGATCGGCTTGAAGTGGGTGTACAAGGTGAAGGACTCCTTAAGCACAATGTTGCATCGTGGCGACCAATTACGTGCAGCAGCACGGGATCGACTACGAGAAAGTCTTTGCTCCTGTGGCCCGACTCGAGTCGGGTCCTGCTGGCACTCGCCGCAAGTGCAGGGTGGACAACTTGCGTCGACTGACGAAGAGTGAGCACCGGTTCTTCACCTTGCGGAACGTACTCGGCGCAGTTCCGCCAACGGAGTCGGACGAGGAGCTTCACTTCCTCGCCACTGTGGATCCCGACACGTGCGGTGGAGGAAGAAATGGAGGCCATTGAGGAGAACTCGATTTGGCGGCGCCTCACCACCTTACCACCAGGTCATCGTGTGATCGGCTTGAAGTGGGTGTACAAGGTGAAGACGGACGCGCATGGCGCGGTCCTTAGAGGATCTTTAGCAGTGACTGTAAAAGGCACGAAACCATATAATAACCGCCAGTTTATGGTTTTGAGTGAAAAAACGGCGCCGATCAGAGCCCGTATACATGCCGAAACCATAAAAAAATTTATAGGCGGCGATAAAAATCTCGGGCGGAACTGGGAATCTCGTTTTGCCCCCCGAACTGACGCCCGACCTATATCTCTTTCCGGCGGTTGGCGGGAGGGGCATTTCAGCTCGTTCCCCTCCCCCGCTCTAGCTCCTGCATCGCCGCCGGCGGCGATTTCCCTCCTCTTTCCAGATCCAGCCGCCACCGTCCACACCCTGGCCCTGCCCGGTGTTCCCCATTGTCCGCTGCTCCCCGCGGTCACCGGGGCCGCCGCGGGAATCGACCGAATCGACCGCCGCCGCGGTGAGTTGTTCATTCCGCCACTCACACTCAACTGAACCAAGATCTCATAGAGCACCATTGGCAGCTTCACGAGGCAAATTGATGCCCTCATTTCATTATTCATTCATTTGATTTCCTATTGTTGAGACATTCATGTGCATTCGGAACCATTCAACATTTGTTTTAAATTATTATTGTAATTTGATTGAAACTATTGTTGTAATTTGATTTGAACTATTGTTGTAATAATTTGGATACTTATTCTATTTGTTTTCTTTTTATTTAATTATATCATTCATACATGCGAAATCTTCATATGTGCAAAACCCTAGATTTCATAGTTTTATGGGTTCGGTTTGTGTCGCGGCGCAGATCAGTAACCGCAAATCCCAGTTTATGGTTTTGTTTGCGGTCACTGATTTGCGCCGCGACTTTCGGGACCATAAAACCCGAATACGGGGGCCTGTACTCGGGTTTTATGGTTCACGTTTTTACGGTCACTGCTAGAGATGCTCTTAAGCACAATGCTACTCTCGTGGCGAACGATTACATGCAACAGCACAGGATCAACTACGTAAGTCTTCGCTCCTGTGGCCCGACTCGAGTCGGCTCCTGCTGGCACTCGCCGCAAGTGTAGGGTGGAACGTCCACCACATGGACGTCAAGTGGGCCTTCCTCAACGGCGAGTTGGAGGAAGAGGTGTATGTGGAGCAGCCACCCAGCTTCGCTGCAGCAAGAAGGAGCAACTGGTGCTCCGACTCAAGAAGGCCAGCTTTGCTGCAGCGGGAAGGAGCAACTGGTGCTCCAACTCAAGAAGGCGCTCTACGGCCTCAAGCAGGTGCCAAGGGCAGGGAACATCAAGCTCGATGCATGCCTCGCCAAGCTCGATGCATACCTTGTCAAGCTCGGCTTCGCACAGTGTGAATCAGAGCACGACATGTACGCGTGAGGTGCTTTGCCAACTTGGCTCCTAGTCGGAGTCTATGTACGTGTGGAAATGAAGAAGATCGAGCTGTAGTTCGTTTGAACCGAACATCAGCTTGCTGACATGCTGACCAAGCCACTTGGTCGAGTCTGCCTCATGGAGCTGCGCTAGATTGGCATGGTGGAGGTGTCACCAGAACTCAAGTCTAGGGAGTGATGGAAGAAACTAAACCCTAATTACTGAAAAGTAGATAAAAGTAACGACAGTATTCTTCTTGATTGATTCTTAATTGATACATCTGATGTCCCTTATATAGGAGGACTGACTTGGCCCCTAAGTAATAACCTAAAGGATACAGATCCGATCTCTTAACTCTAAATTATCTCTTTCCTATTTAAATAACTTCCGTATATCTCTATATCTGATAATCCTATATTCCTACACATAACACTACCGACCCCTTGACAAGCAGCTCGCCCTCGAGCTGCTCAGGCGGTGGCCACGGTTGCCGCCCAAGGTAGCCCCACATTGAGGAAGTGTAACGCCAGCTCCAAGGTGTGCTGAAGACAACTTCCTCCCTTTGTGGGTGTAGCAAAACATGTCTTTTCTTGACTAATTCTGACCCTGCTGCTGGAGATGGCACTACTTCCGCTCCTCCTAGTTTCTCTACTTCCACTGCTTCAGGCTGCAGCCCTTCTGGTGATGGTGTTAGCGGCAGCAGTTGTCGGTAGGTGGGGTGCAGAATTGGGGAGGGATTTGGGGTTGGATTTGTGCTGTAAGGTGGGTGTGCGAAGAGGCTCAACTGCTTGTTGTTGGCGGAAGGTAAGAAAGAGATAGCGTAGTGGTGGAGGTGGCCAATCTGCCCCGTGGCCAGAGGTCCACCGTTGGCGGTTATGGCAATTCCCCCACTGGAGAAGGGGGCACCGGAGGTGCTGTTGGCGAGGGGCATGGAGGTGGCATCGTGGGTGGCTGCTGCATCAGTGGAATCTGGTGGCGGGGGCAGGGCTGACAGCCGTTGCTCGAGCGCCGTCAAGCGCTGCACCATCCCAGCAAGGAGCACCTGGTCCTCCTCATGTTGGCGCCTGAGATTCTCCAACTGCTTTGCGATGATTTTGATCTGCTCCACAACCTCGATCTTGATTTCTTTGCCTGCCATCGTAGGTAGCTCTGATACCAATTGGAAGAAACTAAACCCTAATTACTGAAAAGTAGATAAAAGTAACGACAGTATTCTTCTTGATTGATTCTTAATTGATACATCTGATGTCCCTTATATAGGAGGACTGACTTGGCCCCTAAGTAATAATCTAAAGGATACAGATCCGATCTCTTAACTCTAAATTATCTCTTTCCTATTTAAATAACTTCCATATATCTCTATATCTGATAATCCTATATTCCTACACATAACAAGTGATTGTTGGAATATGTTGTATTCTGGGAATGCCGACTCACAGTCGACAGTTTGAGTCCAGGTTGTGAGCGAGTCGGCTCGACCCATGTAGTACGTCAACTCCTGTAAGGGCATGGCATGTACAGGTTAGGTAGACTAGGACGTGGTAGACGTCATATACAGTGGTTGGCGCCGTAAGTCGACTCGTCACTCCGATGGGACGTTAGCTTTTGACTTTGTTATCATCCAGGCCCTATTTAGAGGGAGACTGAGGAATAAGAAAAATGTGGCAAACCATATCCTCTGTGTGAGTCCTTTGCTTCCCCTTCTTCTCCACAGCGCCCTCCCCGCCAAGTCGACACTCTAGTCGAGTTCGGGCCATCATGTGCCAGATTAGCTGAACCTCAAAGTAGATGCTGGAGTTGCTATCATCACATGTTTGAATGGATGGAAATTTCACAGTGTACAATTTTATGGTTAAAATCACAAGTTTCTATTCTTAGTATTGACAGAACTCATCATTTTATACATGTGAGCAAATAAATACCCGGTATGAAACTGCTGTTGTTGTATAGGTTATTTTGGCTTATATAGACGGTGCGTTCTTTGTTTGGTTGAGTTCCCGGTCAAACGATTTGTTATTTCTCCTGTTCTAGTTATGTGATGTATGCGCAATTTAGTGAGTTCTGAACAGTGGAAGTACAGATTGACATATCGGAATAGGCTTCTTGAATTCAAAATGAAAGCACCTTCCTTTTTATATGTTTTGCAGGCCTCTCAAGTAATGCTAAAACAAAAGACTTAATGGAGATTGGCTCAATTATATGCTTCTGTGCTGTCCACAGCCATGGTTTTAAAATGCTTTTTGCTCTCTCTGCTGTTCTTCGGCATACACCTTGTCCACCTGTTGGGTTCAGTATCCTAAAGGCTGGTCTGAATAAGTCAGTACTCCTGTCAGTTTATACCTCACAAAATTCACGAGAGGGTCAAGTTAGCCGCAATTCACATGGTATGATCTTGTCAGCTAACAATATCTTGTTTGGCACTGCTTTTACGTGTTACATGAAATGGAACATGAACTATTGCATGCTTAATAATGCTACAAGTATTTATATTTCTCAGATGCCATCCTTCTTCATTTAGCCATACATGGCAAGAGCTCTTTCCTGCTGCCAAATAAAAAAAATTGTTTATTAGGTGCAGGGCTAATATTTTTGCTGAAAATGAGCTGCATGGGGATATTGGCTAATGCAGGATTACTTTGCTTCTTTGATCTTTTATGAGCTGATTCATGGTATGCCAAATTTCGTCAAGGGACGTAGGGGTGTCAACGAGCCAAACTCGAGCGAATACCAGTCAGCTCGGCTCGAGCTCGTTTGATCCCACGAGCATATATTCCAGCTTGGGCTCGGCTCGCGAGCTTGGATTTAAGCTCAGGCTCGGCTCACTGAAGCCTGGACTAGCTAAACGAGCCTCTTATTCTTTATTTCATTCGCCTGTGCATGCATGCACACACTAATGCTGAAGAATGGTACAAGTGCGATTCTTCGTGCTGTTTCTGCTCACAGCATCCTATATTTATAGCCAGTGGGTCAGCCTTATCTCTTCTACGTTAACGAGGTGGTACTAAAAACATCTGCTGCGTACTGCCAGGATGTTAGCGTTGATGGGCCGTCACTTCAAAAACTTAAGTGGGCCCATGCAGTCTAGACACAATAAAGTGTGCCACGCATGCGTGAATGCATGACTACCCGTGGTTATATTATTTTCCCCTTAAGCTAATTGGGCTAAGCTTGTTGAGTACCCGTTACACGTTAGCTGGACTGCATGCAACCACTACGTACGCCCTGGTGAACTTCCGTCGAACTGTTCGAGCTCGAACAAAGAGCTCGCGAGCTTCGTCCCAGGTTTGAGCTTGGCTTTTAAGCCTTCGAGCCGAGTACGAGCCGAGCCTGTAACGAGTCAAACTCAAACAGTTTGACGAGCCCGAACTTTTTTGACAGCCCTAAAGGGACGCTAGAAATTTCTATTTATTTGCTTAGTAGAAAATCTGAAACTTGGCTACTATGATGACTCCAGATATCCACTCCATTGCTAAACATGAGTTATTGACTGAATATATATTTACTATGCCAACATCTATTTTCTGTTTGCAGAAAAAAAGATTGCATCATATCTCAGTAAGATTGGCCAAAAATTTCTCTCTGTCTATCGCTCATATGGAACTTATGTGGCTTTTCTCACAATTCTCTTGACTCTATACTTGGTGACTCCCAATTATATATCATTTGGTTACCTTTTCTTCCTTCTACTTTGGATAATCGGAAGGCAGCTCGTTGAAAAGACAAAGAGACGACTTTGGTTTCCATTGAAAGTATATGCTGCTCTGGTGTTTATCTTCACGTACAGCCTGAGTATTTCTCCGCACTTTGCACGCTTGGTCTCAAAGTTGGTTAAACTATACCCTGATCTTGGATTTGACCCTGAAGCCTCTCTGTTGGAAAATGTTTGGCAATCGTTGGCTATTCTAATTGTGATGCAACTTTACAGTTATGAAAGAAGGCAAAACAGTGACAAGAATTTTGGTGTTTCTGATGCTTCTGTATCTGGTGTTCTAGGGTTCTTAAGAAGGTTGCTAATTTGGCACAGTGAGAAGTTATTATCAATTGGTGTGTTCTATGCTTGCCTATCATCAATCAGTCTTTCTGGCCTAGTTTATCTGGTTGGTCTCATTGTGTTCTCTGCCTTACCAAAAGTTTCCCGAATTCCTTCGAAGGTTTACCTAGTCTACACTGGTCTGCTTGCTGTTACTGAATACCTCTTCCAAATGTTATGCAAACCTGCTCAGATGTGTCCTGGTCAGCGCTTGCATGGACTGTCTGCCTTTCTAGGTTTGAAACATTACGATTCTGGGTTTTGGGGTGTTGAGTATGGGCTTAGAGGAAAAGTTTTGGTGATTGTGGCTTGCACCATTCAGTATAATGTGTTCCATTGGTTGGACTTGATGCCAACATCTATAGTACACAAGGGTAAGTGGGAAGAGCCTTGCCAGCTGTTCATTTCTTCCGACCAATCTGCCAGTCCTATGAACAGTAGGGAGGGGAGTCGTTTCTCGAATAGGTTTGCCTTGTTGTTTTCAAAAGTCCAAGGTCTTATGGGTAGCAGCTCAAGTTCATCCCTTAGTTCAGGCAACACTTACCAGGCATCAGAATCTGTCCACAATGTGATTAAAGGCTCAGATGAGGAGAAAAGGTACTCATTTGCAAAGATGTGGGGAATGTCAAAAGAAAGCCACAAGTGGGACAAGAAAAGGATTGTCTCTCTCAAAAGAGAAAGATTTGAGACCCAGAAGACGACATTTAAGAGCTACATGACATTCTGGATGGAGAATCTTTTTAAACTGCGAGGTCTGGAAATTAACATGATTGTGTTACTATTGGCAAGCTTTACATTGCTAAATATTGTATCGATGTTTTACATCGTGTGCCTTGTCGCATGTATTCTTATGAACAGAGATCTAATCCAGAAACTGTGGCCCCTTTTTGTGTTTCTCTTTGCTTTTGTTCTAATACTCGAGTATTTTGCCCTTTGGAAAGATGGAATGCTCTGGCTACAGGGTGTCAATGATATTGAAGTTCGTTGCCATGAATGCTGGAAAAATTCACGGATTTTCTTTGACTATTGCTCAAAGTGCTGGCTAGGTATGTCTGTCATATTTGGAACTTTTACAATCCAATGTTATATTATTTTTCAGCTTAAACCAGATCATTTACAAAATATATGTACTTAATTTGATGTAGGGCTAATAGCTGATGATCCTCGAATGCTGGTTAGCTACTATGTTGTGTTCATTTTTTCCTCATTCAAGCTACGCTGTGACCACTTCTCCGGTTTCTCGGATTCGGATACATATCGTCAGATGCGGTCCCAAAGGAAAAATGTGTTTGTTTGGAGGGACCTCTCATTGGAAACAAAAAGTTTCTGGACATTTCTGGATTATGTACGACTTTATGCTTACTGCCATTTATTGGATATAGTTTTGGCACTGATTGCTATTACTGGTACTCTGGAGTATGATTTTCTACACCTTGGTTATCTCGGGTTTGCTCTGGTTTTCTTCCGAATGAGACTTGAAATACTGAAGAAGAAGAATAAGATTTTCAAGTATCTACGGATGTATAATTTTGCTCTCATAGTTTTGTCACTTGCATATCAATCTCCTTATGTTGGGCAGTTTAGCTCTGGCAAGTGTGATCAAATAGATTACCTGTATGAAATTATTGGATTCTACAAGTATGATTATGGTTTTAAGATAACATCACGGTCGGCTTTTGTTGAGATAGTGATCTTCTTATTGGTGGCAGTGCAATCATATATCTTTAGTTCTGGCGAGTTTGATTATGTATCAAGGTACCTTGAAGCTGAGCAAATTGGTGCAATGGTCCGTGAGCAGGAGAAAAAGGCTTTGAAGAAAACTGAACAGCTGCAGCATCTTCGCAGGTCTGAGGAGCAAAAACGTCAACGTAACATGCAAGTAGAAAGGATGAAATCTGAGATGTACAATTTGCAAAGTCAGCTTAATACCATGAATTCCTTCACCCCAATCAGTAATGCTTCCCACAATGAAGGCCTACGGCGCAGGAGGGCTACTAGGTTGCACAGAGATAATGAGAATGGTTCACCAAGTGAGGAAGATAAGATTGGCAGCATGGAATCATCTCAGTCGTTCAAATTTTCTGTAGTGGATACAAAGGAGAACATGACAGATTTATTGTTCCCAGACTCATCTGACACTCTGCAATCACCAATCATGGGGAGAAGTGAAGAACTTATGCTGGCTGATAATGCTAGAAACTCCCTTGGCTCAACACCTGAGATTATTGAGCTTGATGAGGGTGATATGAAATTGCATCCTAACTTACTCAAAGAGGAGAAGGAAAGAAGACAACCTAGGGAAAACCCACTTAAATCCGCCGTGCAATTAATCGGTGATGGTGTTTCACAAGTTCAGTCATTTGGAAACCAGGCAGTTACAAACATTGTGAGCTTCTTGAACATCGATCCAGAAGAATCCCACTCCAACGGGCATCTTGCAGAAGGTAGCATTTATGATGTAGTAGAAAATCAGAGGGAAACACGAGATGGTCAGTTGCCGAAATCACATTCAGATAACTTGGGAAGTGCAACAGAATCCTCGGCAAACATGCCAATTGGTGTGATCTTTCGGTATATATGGTACCAGATGCGAAGTAATTATGATTATGTTTGTTATTGCTGTTTTGTTCTCGTTTTTCTGTGGAATTTTAGTTTGCTCTCAATGGTCTACCTTGGAGCACTTTTCTTGTATGCTCTTTGTGTCAACTATGGGCCAAGTTACTTGTTTTGGGTCATTGTCCTGATCTACACCGAGCTCAACATTCTATCACAGTATATATATCAGATAATTATCCAACACTGTGGTTTGAATATACATTTGCCTATTCTCCAGAGATTAGGTTTCCCCGACGATAAAATAAAGTCATCCTTTGTTGTCAGCATATTACCTCTGTTTTTGGTATATATATCTACTCTCTTACAGAGCTCAATCACAGCAAAAGATGGTGAATGGGTTCCTGTAACAGAATTCAGTTTTCTTAGTGCAAGAATAGACATTGAAGAGAAATATTATATACCATACAACTGGAAAGACAGGCTAAAACGAATGCACATGCCTGTGATGAATCTTATAAGGATTATTGGGAGAGGCTTATCTAGATATTGGATGTCACTAACACAGGGAGCCGAATCTCCTCCATATTTTGTACAAATTACAATGGAAGTGAGCCATTGGCCAGAAGATGGAATCCAACCGGAGAGGATAGAGTCAGCAATAAATAAGGTGCTTGTGACAGCTCATGAAGAAAGATGTCAGTCTAATTCACCTTCGGCATGCCATTCTTCTAGCCGAGTTCGGATTCAAAGTATTGAGCGTAGCAAAGAAAATTCTAGTATGGCTCTTGCTGTACTAGAAGTTGTTTATGCCGCTCCAATAGAATGCCAGTCAGCAGTATGGCATAAATCACTTACTCCGGCAGCTGATGTAGAAAGGGAGATTCATGACTCACAAAAGGCAGGCCTTTTTGAAGAAATAAATTTCCCTTACCCAATTGTCTCAGTGATTGGTGGTGGGAAAAGAGAGATAGATCTTTATGCATATTATTTTGGTGCTGACATGGCAGTTTTCTTTCTTGTTGTCATGTTCTATCAATCTATTCTAAAAAACAAGAGTGCATTTTTGGAAGTTTATCAGCTAGAAGACCAATTCCCTAAAGAGTTTGTTTTCATCCTAATGGTGAGCTCATCTTTCAGTTACGTGGTTATTATTGCAATTGAACGTTGTTGTACTTTCCTGCGCTTAGATTTCTAATGCGTGCTATTTTAATTTTGCAGATTCTCTTTTTCTTGATTGTTGTTGACCGCATTATATACTTATGGTCATTTGCCACGGGAAAAGTTGTTTTCTATATTTTTAATCTTATCCTCTTCACGTACTCGGTCACTGAGTATGCTTGGGGAATGGAGCTAGCCCACAGGGATGTTGGAGGATTTGTTCTACGTGCCATCTACCTTACAAAGTCAATTTCCCTCGCACTGCAGGCTTTGCAGATCAGATATGGTATCCCTAACAAAAGTAACTTGTATCGACAATTTTTGACTACCAAAGTAACACAAGTAAACTACTTGGGTTTCCGGCTATATCGTGCTTTACCGTTCTTGTATGAGCTTCGGTGCGTCCTTGATTGGTCTTGTACGACAACATCGTTAACAATGTATGATTGGCTTAAGGTATGTATATATATTCTTGATCTGTTTACACAAGCATGAGGTTAATTCTGCCATAAATTTGTTAGCATATAGGTGCTCAAGTCAACTTGGTATTATATCTTATTGCGAGTGGTACTAATTTTTCGTTTTTGTTGGATCATCTATCAGTTGGTAACTTGCACTTAGAGCCCTGCTTGGCAATTAGCCAGCCTATTTGTAGTCTCAGAATACAAAATTAGTCCAAACGTTCCTTGCCCACCCAATTGCTCTTATTTAAGGTTTCAATGGAAGCAAGGATTATGAGTCGCTCGACAAGTCGCGACTTGTCTACCTGTCGCAATTTTGATGTCGACAACCTGGAGCGACTCGACTAGTTGAGGTTGTCGGCCGACAAGTTGACTAGTCGTTGACTATTCACGACAAGTCTATGATTTTGAGTCGATCGACAAGTTAGTTGCCTGGGAACAAAAAGGCTCCCACGTGAGTGAAAACCCTAACCCCACCTGGCCGCCGCCAGGTCGCCGCCGGCGCCGGCGCCTCCCTCACCTTGTCGAACGCTGCTGGGATCCTCTCCTCCTCGCCCTGATGATCTCTCTGCTTTACGGCTGTGCTCCACTGGACACAATTGTCACAGTACCAGGTTCCTCTTGCCTCCCCAATGCCATCAAAATATATTGTCAACTTGTTAATATACTACTATCAGTAGACTAGTTGCTTAGTATTTTTTAGTAGTTAAAGCTCTAGTACGTATCGACTAGTCTAGTACTAGTCGAGACTAGTCACGACTAGTCTCCTTGTCACCACCCCAGCGACAAGTTGCGACTCGTCGACTCGTAATCCTTGAATGGAAGGCAGACTTTGTCTGGCTGAAATAAATCTGAAATTAGCAGTTTTGCCTACATTCTTTTTTTTTTGCATGTGATGTACGATAAAGATGAACATAAACTTTTTCGTATGTACAATGTTGATGATATTATTTATGCACAATAATGTATCTGTTCACTACTTTCCGTACTCCCTCCGTCCATATTACTTGTCGCTAATATCGTCTAGACAAATTTTAGTGTCTAGATACATCCATACTGATGACAAGTAATATGGGTCGGAGGGAGTATTTAGCTTTTGCACTGATATATCAATAGAACAAATTTCGGCATCTGATAATTTGTTCCTCTGCACAGTTGGAGGACATATATGCAAGCTTGTTCCTCGTGAAATGTGACACAATATTAAATAGGGCAAATCATCAACAAGGCGAAAAGCAAACAAAGATGACAAAATTCTGTGGTGGGATATGCCTATTCTTTGTACTTATTTGTGTTATTTGGGCTCCAATGTTGGTACGTGAATGCAATACCTTTCCAGAATAGTTACACTATTGTGTTCTTCTAACTCTTCAGTCTTCACTGTATATGCACAAGTGCTGTGCTTCACTTGCACGAAAGAAATTAAGGCATCTTTGTCGAGTGTAGATGCTCAGGAGTGCAAGCGTCTGCTAGAACATGCGAGACTGCACAATTTTCTCCAAAATATCTCTGTTGTGACATGTGCAGGAAAAAGAGAGTAAACCCTATGAGCGGCACCGTTGTTCACTTAGTTCTAGTTCTTTTTTCATCGTGCATGCCAGGAAACGGTCGTATTTTTGTATGAAATGTTGCAGTTGCACACATAATGGCATGAACTGTAATATTTTTCACAATCAGAACATGGGGGTGCCTCACGCGACATTATGTGTAGGTGCACCCCTGAGCATATCTGTCCTCCCCTGTAACGGCTTCTGATGTTAGGTATTCCATGTCTGGTAACCTTTTCTTTAGCATGCCTACCTAGGCTATATAGTTAGCATGTGTACACCGTTATACACGGCCTCATGTGATTCTTTTTCTAGTTACAAATTAGCACCATGCCTGTGGATCCTCCCCTTGGTCTGTACTCATAACTGTGGTTTTTGGAGCAACTGACACTGGCTTGCATGTGATGTTGGCTCGACATTAGCATTTAGCAGCGCACTGTGATACTGTGTCATGTACTGTTCCTGTGCGTTAATGTAGCATGTGGGCTTTGTTTCATGGTCTAAGATACAAGTCATTTAGTTAGAGATAAGTGATTTGGGTTGGATTGCAACTTATCCTTAGTTGTTTAGTTCGGTTTATCCATATACTGGATCTGCTATGAGCCATTTTTAAACGAGGCATTTGTCCTACTTTTCATTAAGCCTAAGGTCTCATTTTCGTCCAAAGTTCCTCCCATCGAGCTGTATGCCCTCTGTCTCTGCGGCGGTTACCCCACTATGTGTCTGTGTATTGCCCAAGCTTCACTCACTTTGCACTTTTGGTTCTTTTGGCTGGGGCATGAACTTAATATGGTATTGGAGCAGAGGTCTTGGGTTTAAGTCTCAGCTTTCGCTATTGAAGAACAAAACTGCTTGCCCTCCTTCTGTCCATGTTTAGGCCTTATCGAGCCATAAGTGAGAGGGGGTTGGAAATATATGTGGATTGCCCAACCCTGTCCATCAGTTCAGAATTTTGGTTCTACTGGTTGGTGCATGAAACTCAGTACTTTGAACTAAGGTTCAGAACAGCTTTCCCATATGTAAATGTAAACTATCTGATGCTGCATACTGAAAATCTGATATACACACATTGTATGATCGTGGATATCTTGGTCATGCTTTCCATTATTGATGCCCTCCTCTCGTCTTAGTGGAAATGGTTAAAATTAGCCTCAATCTGTCAAATATTTTTTCATGTGTCTGCACCAACTCTTATAAGCTCACAGGTGGTCTAAAGTTGATTTCTGTGTATAAATTATATTTCAGATTTACAGCAGTGGTAATCCTACAAATATTGCCAATCCCATCATTGATGTAAGTGTTAAGATTGACATAAAGGCTCTTGGTGGAAGGTTAACCTTTTTTCAAACAACTGCTTGTGAAAAGATACCTTGGAAGTATTTGAAGGCCTATAATGATGTTGATCCTCTAGATTACTTAGGGGCATACAATGTTGATGACATTCAGCTAATCTGTTGCCAACCTGATGCATCTACAATGTGGTTGGTACCTCCTCCAGTCCAAAGCAGATTCGTTCGATCCCTTGAGGAGACAGAAATGTTTATTGGAACAATGGAACTTATTTTAAATTGGGATTTTCTCAGAGCTAGACCAAAAGGGAAGGAGTTGGTGAAGTATGAATCACCTGTTGAGCAGTGCCCTAGTGTAGATGATGTTAAACAAGTGCTCAATGGATCTGTGCACAGCTTCAGGATAACTGATGCTTACCCTAGGTACTTCCGGGTTACAGGATCAGGTGAAGTGCGGCGGCTAGAGTCATCGGTAGGCAATATTTTCTGTAAGCTTTTGTTTCTTGTTTCCTTTCCTGAATGGAAGCTAAATAACTTTTATCTGTTCATAAGTGCAGATAGATTCAGTAAGTGGTGAACTGCTCTTAAATAATGGCACTCCTCCTTGGTGGTCATTCTACGATACAAACCCATCAGATTTGGCTGGTTGTCATGGGCAGAATGGTCCTATGGCAATTGTCGTGTCTGAGGAGACACCTCGTATGTATCTATCATGTATCTCAAATTACTTATTTGCTCTTGCTGCATTTGTTCTACTTATAAAGATTTGAGTTGTTGATCAGTTCACTCACCATCTGTTCACTCTTTACACATGGGACCTACTGAGACTGCAAAAAAAATAACCCACCTAGGAGGCAAACTTGGGCTGTGCAAAAGAGTCTTACTTGCAGTCAGACCAACAGAGCAGCTTTGCTTAGATAGGAAACAACATATAATTGAATAGTCACTCTTTCCTCCCCTGTTTTTGTGATTGAAATAGAAAATGTGGCACCTGAATTCTGTCACCACTGTTGCAGCGACAAAATATTCAAGCTGCTGAGGTTTGAAGAACCAACCTTGCAGCCAAAATATGCAGCAAACTAAAAATTGGCCTGATGCCTCAACATGACTAATAAAGAGACAGACTCGTACAAGTCTGGTTTCGCTGCATCCATCTGTAGCTGATAGAGCTGTGAGACATGCGCACCAGAAGGGAAATGCTCAGGCCTATGGTCCGCCTGTTTCGGTTTTAGTTTTCATTTGCATGGTCAATAGGTATATTACTAGATTTGTATGTTGCAATTCGTTCTTATCAGACTTCACTCAAAAAAAAATTGGTAGGCAAGACTAGCTAAGGTTTGTAGTCTGCAGCCTCATAAGTGGCTAAAAATTATAAAATGAAATAGTAGTATAAAAAAAAAATGAGGCATAACTAGAAACAATGCTAATATTTAGGTTATATTTACCAAATATAAACCAAAAACTAAATGAAGAAACAACTTATCATATCTTCAATAGAATTATATTGCTGTGAAAATTTCATTATGGAAACACTAAAATTGCACTTTCTAAAAATCTGTGTTGCCTGAGAATTAGTGAAAATGTAATGTTTACTGGTTCCATATTAATCGTGTGGGCATTTTGGTAGTATTTTAGAAGTTTGCAGTTTTATAGTAAAAGTAAAGTTGATTTAGCTGTTATTTGTTTACTGCTAACCAGTATATGTGTACTTTTACTGCTCAGAGGGCATTATTGGTGAAACACTCAGCAAATTCAGCATATGGAGCCTGTACATTACTTTTGTGTTAGCTGTTGCAAGATTTATTAGACTGCAATGCTCGGACTTGAGAATGAGGATACCTTATGAGAATCTCCCATCTTGTGACAGGTATGCGAGTTATGTTATGTGAAACTTCCTTATTGGTGTTTTCCTAACCAACCATAGAAAGAGGTTGATAGTTGCACAACCTAGTATGAATATTCGGTGGGCATTTGCACATTGCTGATGTGGGATACTGATGTCTTTAACATTTTAAAATCACAGAACAAATAGTTTATTCTTATGGGCAGAAAATTGTGCCTAATTGATTGGTATGTTTTACATTCTTGCATGAAAAGATAAATTCTATACATTATAATTGTGGTGAAATATTGAGGTGGTTATGGGCAGTAAGCCAACTTAAAGGTCAGAACGATAAAATAAAGAAGGTTGTCGATAGCTTTTCTAGGGAACATTGCAAGTTTTAAGCTCATTATTGGAAGCAATTACAAGAGAGGTTAGGCGAGACAAGTACTTGTGTTTTTCCCTGTGCTTTAGATTTACTAGCAACTGCATGTATGCAGCAATGCTCATATTGACAAGTGTAAATTATGTTGCACATACATCTAACATGTCATCGTGAAAGCATCCATGGATGGGAATCATAGATAATCAACAGAAAGTGGAAAGTTGGTTATTACTAGGATAAATTGTGCAATTGATATATGAGTCATTAGAAGTGGGCTTATCACTATGAGTAGAATAAATAATTTCGTATGGTTGAGACAAAGTATCCCACTTAACTAACGATGCAGGTGGTGCGGGCACGGGATAGTCCGCCTCCCGCTTATTCCACCCATCGGGAGAAAGGGGATCAGTGGGATTCTGGTAAGCGAGATATATACGTCCCATGGGACCCAGTAGTTAGCCCGGAGATGCAGTTAACGTGTTGGCCGCGCGCGGAGAGTAGTAGACTACAGGCTCCAAAGCAGCCAGTTGAGAACGAGATTAATGAGAGGTTGGTATACACACGGGATTAGGGGAACGTAGCATAAATCCCAGTGGCGCAAATCGGGATCCAACAAACGAAACAGACGGGATCTGTAGGCGGGATGGGAGGCGGGCTTTGGTGGCTGGCCCGTCCCACTTACATTGTTACACCTAACTGTACTTATTATGTGGTTACAGATATAGATCAGTCATATCTATTTTCTTGGTCATCCTAGCACCAGTTATTTGTTGAAATTAGAATAGATAGACTATTGTGATAGATTATTTCTGTGATTACCCTGCAGCATTTTTAAATTTTCACAAGGAAAAACCCACAGTTGGGTTTTCTGCCAGGGTATGGTACTAATTTCCAGCAAATCTCCTGCTGTAAGGTAGCGACCTAGCATATGTTAGAAAGCCTTGCGGTCTAGAAATGGGCCTAGTTTCTTCTAGTACACTGGTACCTCTGAATTGAGCGAAAATTTATCACTGTTTTCACATCTAACTTCTACTTTAAATTTTATTGAGTGTCCGGGATGCTTTATGTCCTTAGATTTCTGCTGAATTCCTATGAAATGGCTTATCCATACTGGAGAATCATGAAATACACCTTGGTGTCTGCTTCCAAAATGCTGTACTTCCTGTGAGGCATCTTAACATCAGAAATTTCCGTGTCGGCCCAAGCCTTTTAGTCTTTACTACTAGAAATTTGTTTAGGTGCCACGTGTGAAGGGCGTTGCATGTACGGCGACAGCTCAATGTGCAGCAGCAATATGATTTTTTTTTATCTGCAGCAGTGCATGGTTATTGAACTTCTAGTAAAACTTATCCAACTAAGCCTGGTTCTCTTCAGTCGTATAGCTACGGCGGACAAAGTCAAAGGTGGCATTGCCACATGTGTATATGTGCAACTTTGTACGGAATATGAACCCGCCTTGTAGTGCTCATGCGGCCATTCCACCTCTTCATGGTTTGCTGTGGTGCACATCTGACAATACCACATTTTATACTTTATCCACTGTCACTGTCAGTACCACTGTCCAGCGCTGGCTTATTTTCACGAAAACGCAAAAAGCTTTGTGTTTCGATTCATTGATAGAAAAGGAGTTTTTTTTACAAACCTAAGAAAAGGCCGATACACCGACCACTCAAAACAAAACTATAACTAAAAGATGTATGACACAAGTTACAGTGGACACCTCTGAACTAAACACGTCCTAAATGCCAAGCACACAAGCACAAGGGCGCCACAACCCACCATAGCACCCAGGGGGAAAGAGGGAGTCCAATTCTGCAAAGAAGGGCAGAACCGGGCCGCTCTTGCTTTGGACAGTCAATGTCGCTACGGGGTGCAGGTCTCGCCTCAAACCGCGAAGCGCCATCGGCGCCCTGAATGCCGGACCATGCTATAATGCCGCACCCCATTTCCATCACAACATGTGTCCACAAACATCAGCCGAAATCTGTCTAGTGCTTCCATGAGTCCAAGATGTCGCAGCACAAGATCCTCCGCTGTCCCCTGCCCATGCCACCCAAAGAAACTGTGCTCGCACGACATCGGTGCACATAGGGTCCCACAGATATAACCATTGCATGTGTCGTCGGCTCGCGTTCCAACCATGGGTCCCATCTCCAAAAACAGCGCCTCCAAGAAGGTAGCAACATCAACAATGTTGTCTGTCCGATCCGGCTCCAAAAGCCAGATCTGGGTTTTCACCCGGAGAATTAGACGAAAGGGATGGAGTGTAGCGGGGCTCCTTGACGATGCCACCAAGGAGGGAAACGACGCCCGTGGGCGTCACCGTCGCCGGAACCGACAAGGTCGGGCAGGGCCTTAGCCCAGAGCACCACGACCACATGCATGCCACACAATCTCGCACAGGCACATCCGCGAAAACCTAGTACCACCGGAAAACGCGTTAGCTCAGGAACTTGGTTAGCCTGCCATACTTCCAACAGAGGCCACCGTGCGCCGCACATCGAGGCCAGCACAGGATGACTGAAAGGCACACACCCCAGAAGGGGCTAGCTTGCGGTCGAGAGGCCTGTGCATCGAACAGCCCGAAACAGCAGTGAGGACGCCGAGTTCCGCGGCCGCTAGAATACACAGCGGCCACGAGAGGCAAGAGGCGACGAGGTGCCAACCCGAAAACAAAGATGCCGCCGGATTGGAGCAAAGCTCGTGTCGCAGGTTGTTACGCGTGCTAGCTACCCATCAGGCCAAATGCGAGTGTCCGCCTCCTGCCGCACACTGACCACCCACACGCTGCAAGCGTTCTGCAAGCACACCTCCTGAAGAACCTACATCCTCTGGACTTTCCAGCCGCCGCGATGCCTCGTGCAGCCGGCAAAGCCAAACCTCTCAACTTGACACAATAGCCAACGCGCATCGGAGGATGGTCGGTGACCAGTCGGAGCCAGGCCCCCGCAGCTGGGCGGCAGCTGTCCAGGGCAGCGCTATGCCCGCGCTGACCGTGACCCAAAAGGCTACGGCTTTACCGCGGAGAGCCGCCTCGCGAACAGGTGTTTCGTCTGATGAAGCCAAGAGACCAGCCGGAATCCGCTGGAATCGCACCACAGGCCAGGTTGGGGAAGGAGAGGAGGATGAAGGCCGGTGCCACTGCCATGGCCAGCCCTCGTGCCGCATCAAAGATCTGCAGGGCCCTGGGCGCCGCGCCGCCACCACCCCACGGGCGCGAGGAGGAAGGCCCCCGCCACCGCTGTCTGACATATGGGCTTTGCCCGGTGGCAAGAATCCGGCGGCGGCGAGGAAGGGAGAGGAGGCTGAGGGGAGGACCACGGGGTGGTTCTGGTTTGGCTGCACGGAGCGACGTGAGGGAGAGCTAGCTTATGTCAACTGCTTTCACATATATTGAAGGGACTAATTAGTTTCACTCGAGTTTTCCAACTTCTGGTTGATTCTTTTCTGACGTCGGCTAGTTGATTACGGAAGGGTGTTTTTTTTTGCGAATGAAAAGAGGGAGAGGGGGGGGGGGGGGGGGGGGGTATTGATTTGGTTAACCCTGTTAATCAATCTAGGGAATCTAGGGTTCAGAGCGAAATTTCTTTTCGACCGTAACTTTTGGTTGTGTGTTGTCGGCATGATGTTTATTCCCTTCACTTCTTGAATCTGGTTGGACTATTGGGCTGTATTTTTTTTTTGTTATTACTATTACGGGGTAAGTTTTGGTTTCAATTAAGAGTTCGCCAAGAAAATCCTGATGCTACAATGCACATCTGAAGGAATTTTTGTATGGATAGCTAGAACAGTAATTTTTTACTGAAAGATGGTCTTTTATAGGTTGCTCGACATCTGTGAAGGCATTTATGCAGCGAGAGCAGAGGGTGAGCTAGAAGTGGAAGAAGTTTTATACTGGACATTGGTAAATGTTTATAGGTCTCCACACATGCTGCTAGAGTACACCAAGCCGGACTAGTACTTCCAGTTTTGCAAAAAGAGCAATTCTGCAATTTCTAATCAAAGTATGTTACAAGGAGACTGACTAAATAGGTCTTTAACTGATCCACGAGGAGCCAGCCACTGGAGGCTCTTTTCTTGGCCTTTAGGTTACTTAGAACAACACCATGTAAACAGGCTTCATAGTTCTGGCTCGATTCATGTTTTACGATAGCATGTATGTAAGCATGGCAATGATTCTTTGGTTATTGTACGCACTCAAGTTTGGTAGTTGAAGTTACATTAGCGACTAATCGGTAATGTTTTGGCTCCCATATGCATATGCTCCCATTATTTGAATGTAATATTTGACACATTTTGAAATGTTAAAAAAATTCAAACAAAAAATTCACACGTATGTCTTCACATGTTGTGTGTGCACAAAGTTGTTTTACGAAAAACCGACATGTCATTTGGCCTACGTAAAAAGACAAATTTTGATGCTAAAAAGAAGATATTGTATTATACATGTTTTGTCTTTTTTACACCGACCACGTGTAATGTTATTTTTTTGCAAAACTTTTACGAATGCATATGGATTATGAAGATGTACATGTGAAATTTTTCGTTTGAATTTTTTGACACTCAGAAATATAATTTTTTGACATAGGGAGCATATGCACATGGGAGCCGAATTGAATTTCCGCTAATCGGTAGTGAACTATTGTTGAGAAAGATGCAATCAGCCAAACCGGCAGAATGTGTTGTCCTCTTATGTCATACTCTCTCCGTCCTATAATATAAAATGTTATTACAACCAATCTATACTATTAAAGCGAAAGCGGGTGTCTGTTGTCACACTTTTAGTTTCGATTTTGCTTTCAGACAAGACACCAAATTATCCACCAATACCATTAATCTTTATTATTAAAGTGTCCTTTTTCTCTAACAACAACCTCTCCCCTTATCTCTCCGCACCCATGTATGCCTCGATTACTGTGCCCACTCCTTGATCTTTGAAAAAAGAAGCCTTTGGATCTCTATCTCGAGACAGCGACGGAGGCTGCAGTTACCGCATGCTATGACATCTATGTGCGGGAAAGGAGGATAAGCGGCAAACATGGATGTGACCACTGCCGCACTTGGACCCGAAGATGCATAGGGGCAAGGTGCAAGTCGACACATGGTGGACTGGATCGTGCTGGTCCTCCTCGCCGTCGTCGGGGCGCTCAACTTCATTGAACTCTTCCACTGGTTCGTCGGCAAGGACAAGATGGTCACCCTAGCTCTCACCTAACCTCTCAGGACTTGGGTGAATACGATAAATCCATTATGAATCTTGAACTCCGCGCACCGTCGTTGCTGGCCATCTCGGCCACGGCGCCTGCCGCTCTTCCTCCTCGTGCCGGGCTCCACTCCGGCCCCGGTGGCCTCCCTCCTCCCCTCCGCCCCGCCTTCCCCCGTCCCCATGGCCTCCGGTTCCAGATCTAAGCGGTGGTCGAATATCGCCGACGAGGAGGCGTCCGAGGCGGCTTCGTCGTCGACGCAGTCGTACTCCGACGTGGTGAGGGACAGGACCCCCTCCCCTCCGCCGGTGGAGATGGCGCGTGTGGCTCCGGTGGTGGATCAGGTGGCGGCGTCCTCCACGCGCCCTCAACCTGTTCGACGAATGGCTTCGCTGGTGGTTCGCCAGGAGCCGGTGAGGCGCCCCTCTGCGGGCGTGTGGCAGCCGTCTGGCCGTAATCAGAAGCGGCAACGGCGTGGTGGTGGGCCTCTTCCTTCGCTCACGGTGCCGACCGGGGTACCCCAAGACCTCGTTGGTCTCTGCTTCAATTGCGCGGAGCCGGGGCATGTGGTGGGCATGTGTACGAACAAGACCAAGTGTCTAGCTTGTGGTGGCGAGGAGCACGTCGCCAGAGAGTGCACTGCTGCGGCCGGCCAAGCTGGGCACCCGCCGCCGCCAAGAGCAAGATCGCCCGTGGAGCCCCCTGTGGCTGGCTAGCGTCGCGCGCCGCCGTCGCTGCCAGTGCAACGTGTTACGCCGGTCCACGAGCGCATCGCCGAGTGCGTGCCTCCCGGAGCGCCGACGTAGCGTGCCATGTCGGTGCATGACCGTCTTGGTGGCCGCGAGGCTGGCGTGGGCGACCTGGAGGCTGGTGGCCGCGCGCGGGCGGCGGTGGACCGCACGTCGCGTGAGCGCGAGGCGCTGGAGCGTGCGTCGCGGGAGCGCGTGAAGGCCGAGCGCGCTGAGCGTGCCGTGAAGGAGTGCGTGGAGCGGGAGCGCAGGGACAGCGAGCGCAGGGAGCATGAGCGCGTGGATGGCGAGAGAGCTGAGCGCCTGGCTCGGGAGCGCGCGGAGCGCGAGAGGGATGCTCGGCGGGCGGCAGAGTGCGCGCGCGCGTTGCCTGCGCCGGTGGCGACCTCGGCAGGTCAGGGACAGGCTCCCCGGCCCGTGGTGGAACGTTGCGTGGTGTACCGCACGCAGGAGGTTGAGGATGCCGAGCGTGCGCTTAGGTGGAGCTTGGTCGCCTACGTCTTGGGGACGCGGCGTTCGGTCAGCGCGGAGTCTGCCTCGGCGGGGTGCTGGCTCGCTTCTCGGAGCTGGAGGGGCACTTCACTGTGCACTGCTTCTGGCCGGCGGAGTTTCTTTTCGTCTTCGACTCAAGGGCGCGCAAGGACACGATGGCGGGCGCGAGCCCAATGGACGGACGCAGCTTTGCGCTGCGCTTTAGCCCTTGGAACAGGCAATCGCAAGCGACGCAGAGGACGTTCCGGTACCGCGCTCACATGGAGGTCGTCGGGATCCCTCCGATAGCGTGGAACCTGGACACGGTGCATTCTCTGTTGGGGCCGCCTGCATGGGTGGAGCAGCTCGGTGTGGAGACGGCGACGCGCTCGGATCTTGGGCGTTTCAAAGTTACGCCTTGGACGGGGAGGATGATGAGGATCTGCTTGCGCCACCAGATGCTATCATTCCAGAGGAAAGTGGCTTTCCTGGAGTTCACCGCCACCGTTCACCTAGTGCGGCTGGAGGACACCAACCCTTCGCTGGATTAGCCGGCACCGGGCGGTGATCCGGACGATCGAGATGATGGAGATGGCGGCCATGGGCATGGCGCTAGGGGTAGAGATGGCAACAGTGGTGGCGGTCTTGGGCCAGGTGGCCGTGGAGATGGTGTGGAGGAACTCCCTGGGCCGCCCAACCCGCATGGTTCTCATCGCCGTTGGGGCGGCGGCAGGGAGCGGAGGGTGGCGCTGGGGCACACTACCTCAGTGCTACCTTGGCCGAGCTTTCTCGGCGCCGACGACCTCACGGTTGCTTCACGTCAGGCGGACATGGATGCTGATGTCTCGATGGGGACCCTTACTCCGACCACGCTGTCTGGTCAGGCCCCCTCTCAGAGTGATCGCGGTGGGATCGATGCTGACATTTCAGGTCTGGCGGTGCGGCCGGATTTGCTGGTGGGGGGATCGCCTGGAGTTGGTGGGTTTCCGCTCTCGCGCATGCGAAGTGTTCCTTCAGTCCAAAGGATGGAGTTGGTGGGCCGTGATGTTGGGCTGGGCTCTTGGTCAGAGCCCGAGCTTGAGTCCACTACGCCGCCAACCTCCCCCACCTCTTCGTTTGATTCCTGGGCTACTCCTAGTGGGCTCATTGGTGGACCTAAAGGGGAGTTCTAGGTGGGCGAGCAGTCCATGTTCACTATGGTGCTTTCCAGCGAGGGCCTCTCGCCGGGTGGGGCAGCTTCGAGTTCGACGGTGGCGCGGCAATGTACCCCTCAGGCGTCTCTCGCTTCTTCTTCCCTCGCTCGAACCGATGGGAATCCGCCCTCCTTGGACCTTGCCTTGCCGTTGGCCTCTTTCAGAGAGCGCTACCGTCAGCGTAAGGCGGCTCTCCTACCTCGCCCGCTGCCCAAGCGCCCGCGGCAGAAGCGAGCTCCTCCATCAATGGTGCACCGTAGTCGATGCGTGGCTGGGAGGTTTGCTCCAAGGACCCCGGTGAGCCGTCAGCACAAGGCTCTCATGTTGCAGCTTGACTTGGCCCGGGAGGGTGAGGTGATGAAGAATTTGAGACTGGGTTGTTATCCGCAAAGATGATTCAGCTTCTTTGTAGAATGCCACGTCACTTATGTGTTATAATCTGTTTTTACTTTTACAACTTAAAATGTATGTTTTATACCTTAATTATTATGTTGACACTAAGACCACTACTGATTCCTATATTATCATACAAGCGAATAGTGGTGCTTCTCTTATTGATCTGTTTACTGCTAACTTATGTAGTGCTTTCTTAGTTTTTTTGATGAATCAACAAACCATGCAAAGAGGTGTCGTTACCTATGTGGAACTGAGAAGATCTTAAGATATTCTTCATTAGTCCACAAGGTTATACTTTTATCACATCAATGTATACATTTATATTTGATATTTTGTGTAAGTAAACACAGCTACAGACCTACAGTTTATTTCTTCTCTTTTTTAAAAGAATCTCCACATTTTAACTTTCACTGGTGCAACAACATATATTACACACTTCCTGGGTAACGTTTGGACAATGCCAACCATGACATCTTTATTCCATGTTTCAGCTTGTCCATATGTGAATTATACCGTGCTGCTTTACAAATGTTGTACTAGAAAGGATTGCTATGAGAGCATCTCCACCGGCTCTCCCCAAGTAACAGCTGGCAACACGCATGCCAACTACTTATCGAGAGCGCCGGAAACTTGCCGCTAAGTATTGGGAAGGACGTCCCCCACCGGTACTCCCCCAAACTGATCCCAATAAAAAAGAAAACAAAAGACGCCTCCACTCTCCTCGTTCTATGCTTGGCCTTCATGGAGAGCACTCCCGCAGCGTGTCGACGCCGAAGCCACCGCGAGGGCGTCGGTGCCCAAGCGGATCCCAGGCGTCGCATGGAGAGCACTCCCGCAGTGAGGGAGCCTCCCAAAGTAGCACGCTTCTGCTACTGGACCAAGCAGCATGGGGAAGGTCGTCCTCACCGCGTAGGACGTGTCGTCCCCACCAAACCAAGTGGCACGGAGGACTTGTGCATGGACTGGCCAAGGAAGCGCGGTAGCGGTTTGGCCTAGCCGACGTCTTGTGTGTGGTCTGGCTGAGGAAGCACGTTGTGGCGGCGGCTCGGCCTTGAGGCTGGAGTAGTGGAGGAGGAGAAGCAGAGAATAGTTGGCGGTGGGAAAGCGAGAGAAAAATGAGGAGGAGAGAGAAGAGAGGGGGAGGGGGTATGTGGAAGATGAGTGATTTACATGTGGACCAGGTAGGTGGGAAGTTCATGGAATCTGACATAGAGTGGTGGGGATTTTGCTGCCAGCTCTCCCGATCGGTACCCAATGTGATGGGAGCGGGTTGGGAGCGTTGAACAATTGTGTTTGTTATTGTGGATGTCCGATTGAGCAGTTTTCCTGTTTGGACCCCAATAGAGCTATTGGGAGTGCCAATCTTGGTACCCCTGGGGCCCGTCAGGGAGACCTAAGCATAGATGTAGTCAAAATACGAGTTGATATCGTATATAGACATTGTAATTTGTATTGAACCCGACCGGATCCTCGAGACCTATCCACCTATATAGGGGCTAGGAGAGGCCGGCCAGGGACAAATTGAGATTGAGCCAATTGAGTACCACGCTTATTCTCGATACACACCAAACCTCGCCTTGGTTGACTGATCTTTACCTTCGAGTTCATCCGACGCCCTCTTCCCCCGATCCTAAGTCCTTCATCTAGGACATTTGCCAAGTTAACCCTCGTCAATTGGCACCGACCATGGGGATCTTGGGCGTTGGAATCATGAATTCGACTGCTTTTTCGCTTCAAGCCAACAGCAACTCAAAAGTCGACGGAAATCAGATATCCTTTGGGACCGTAGATTTTCAACCTCATCCACCAACCCTTACTCCAGTCTTTGCAAGCTTGGATCAAGAGATGGAACTGACGATTGGAAGCCTGACCTTTCACGTCGGTTCCTTAGGGTCGATTCGCCTCTCAGATCTGACGTAATCGGATCCGTCGGCGGAAAAAACCGCGACAATGGCAATATCAGATTCATTGGTAGGCTATTCCAGCGAGGTAAACTCGCCGGTCAGCTTCACGATGATGGAAAATATAGAAGAAAAAATCGAAGAACTCGACAAAACCATGGAGAACCTCAACTTAGGAGAGCAATCAGAAGATTTCATGATGTGTTACGGCAGCATCTCGGACAAATCCACAGATACATGGAAAACAGGATTGGGGCTTCATGAGGACAACCAGACTACCCTCTCAAGCTGTGGCAGCAAATTCAACAATCAGTATCAAATACTCGCAATCATAGGAGACAACCCAGAAGAATTTGATGACAACAACAACCCAGTATTAAACCTAGCAAACGTGACAAGAGGAGCGAACCATGTGGCGGAAGGAGATACAGTAGTCTCCTTGAAAAACAGAGAAAAAATTCGGCTATCAGCCGACGAGTGGAACACAATCAAAGCAGCAATCGAGCACGGTGCAGCCATCCCAGCGGACGCAAGCAAAGAGGTACTTCTAGGGTATCACTACGCCCTTCGACGACAATCAAGACAACTGGCAAAAAAAAGAAGCAAAATACAAAAAAGGAGGGATTCAACAATTGTAGCAAGCGCAGCTCTGCACAAAGCACGCAGCAACGCATCACATTCACATACAAACATCAAAAGGCACAACATGCATGGCTCGTGAGTCAACAATCTCGAGCACTCAGATAGAAGAAATCACTCCAGAATCCTCGACTCATCTTTCCTGTCGGTCGATGAGCAAGCCAATATCATGCCAAAAACACCTGAAGCAGCACTAGTGGCGGCGCAAACGTATCTGTATACTACGTAGCCAAACCCAGTGGACCCAAGAGAACACATGCATCGAGCAGCATTACAAGGGTTAAGACTAGTAGGAAATAAGCTAACAGCCAAATAAGAAGAGGCATATCGCAACAAAGGTACGCACAAGCCCAGATCACCACACCATCACAACAGTCCTCGGTGCAGAAGCAGCAGTCGAAGATCTAGATCATCATCATCAAAACACTACAAAAGCCCAAGAAACGGAGGAACCCGAAGATCCCGAAGATCCCGAACTCCCAGCAAGGCATATGATTACGAAGACGGCAAAAAAGAGATGGGAGCACCATGCTTTACTCGCATAGTTCACACCACACCCGTACCCAAAGGATTCAAACTACCCCATGATCAGCAGAAATATGATGGATCTTAGGAGCCACAGTCATGGCTCTTGGATTATCTACAAGCAATCAAAATACTGGGGGGCTCGAAAGAAACAACAATGCAAAGTTTGCAGCTCCACCTCACCGGCGCAGCACGATCATGGTTAAGCAAGCTGGAAAGGGAAACAATTGGAAGTTGGGATGAACTCACAAAACAGTTCACGAGCAACTTCAAGTCAACATACAAGCATCCAGCGTCAATAGAAGAAGTCAAAGCTTGCATACAGCAGCGCAATGAGACACTTAGATCATACATACAAAGATGGAGCATCATCAAAAACTCCACAGTCGATGTTTCAGACGAAAGAGCAATCGATGCCTTCACACTCGGGTTATGATGAGGAGATTTAGTCAAAGAAATGGGACGGATCAAACCAAGGACAGTATCAGATTTGGGATATAGCAAACAGATTTGCTAATGGCGAGGATGCATGTAACAATAAAAGGACGTGGTCACCTGAAGACGATCGGGGAAACAGATACACCAGTCAAAGGAGAAGATCCCGTAACTACGACAACTACGGTTCTGATAGTCAAGTAGCCGCAGGATACAAGGACAACAACTACCAAGGAGACGACCGCAGAAACTCCGGGTACCGCAACTACGGTAGAGAGGATTCAAGCAATAGCAAAATATTCCAGTCAAGGGGGTCTAGGGAGTATAATCAATCACCAGACGACATGTTGAATGGACCATGTCATATACACTATGCATTCATCGATGGAAAAAGAGTGTTTAGGCATGCAATGAAGGATTGCAAGACATTTCTGAAGCTCAAGGAAGTAGCAGGGAATAAACAAGCCGAAGCAAGGAGGCAAGGCAATGAGGGAAACACAAACAACACACCTCTGGCAAACTAGCAGCCAAACAACGGAACAATGCAAGGACAAAACCAGCCAAATCAAGGAAATGACAATGATGGAGGATATATCCCATCCAAAGGACACATCACCGCAATGATACAACCCCTACCAAAGTCGCACAAAGAGGAAAAAAGCATATCTCGGCAAGTCAATCTAGCAGTAACATCGCCTCCAGTGACTACAGAATATTTGCACTCGTCCGAGCAACCCATAGAATTCAATAGAGAAGACCACCCAATGACAGTACCTCGGCCAGGAAACTCGCCCTTGGTACTCAAAGCTCAGATCGGATGATATGACGTAGAAAGTGTATTCATGGATGCAGGAAGTGGAATAAACTTGATACGCGCAAAAATGCTTCGAGCAATGCGCATATCACTAGAGTTCCTCAAGCCAACAGACTGTTCCTTCCATGGCATCGTACTAGGAAGCGCAAACTACCCACTGGGACGAATAGCACTCGATGTTTGTTTCGGCAATCGCCAGAACTACAGAAAGGAAAAGCTCGACTTCGAGGTCATGGACTGGCCCTCTCAGTATCACGTGATCCTCGGGCGACCCGCGTTTTTGCGCTTCATGGCACTACCTCACTATACCTACCTGGTACTCAAGATGCCAGGACCCAGAGGAATTATCACAGTAAAAGGAAGCTTCGAGCTCTCAGATCTATGCGACAAGGAATTCCACAAGATGGCACAAACCTTTGGCATGATGGCCAAGTATAGACAACTCAACGGCAAAATAGGAGGAGAAGCCGCAACTACTACAAAACGACCTAAGGAAAACCATGCAGAGCCAAAAACGAATAAACTTCGAGTACAAGTAGCAGACCCAAAAGAAGCTACAGCACAGGAGTCAGGGACTCCCACAACATAGACAACAAGTCTCCAACAAGCATTTAGAGAAGTAGAATAGGTAGAATAAGGCTACTAAGCCATGAGTCATAAAAGGGCACGACCCTCTAGATACAGAACACAGGCCACCGGTCAGATCTCTTGGGCCACCCCATGTATCTTTACATTCAATACAATAAAAGACAAGTTCCTCATCCTTTGAGTTTACAAGTCTGCGAGAAATTCTCTGAAAATAAAAACGAGGAGTAGACTACAAAAATTGCGGGCAAAATGCACGAATAACAAAACATCGTCTTGAGTACAACTCTCTGGTAATAAAATCAGAACAGTTACAACTCTCACGCTCGCCAAAACTAGAACAAAAACAAATTACAATCTTAGACTACACCTCCACTTGGTCCGACGGATCAACATGGAGTGGGTTCAAGTAATTATACTCGCAAAAGAAGCTAGCGTCGGCTTCAAGAAGCCTTGCAATCATCCTCCGTGCAGGTTGAAGTGTGGCATCCATATGAATTTCTAGTGCCACATCCCTAAATCTTTGGGAAGAAGGAAAACCTAAAGACATAGTAACAAAATTTAGCCTTGGATGCCATGTTCGTACCCACCCACAAATCTGGGAATGGAAAACTTTGGCTTACCCAATCCATCATCCTGCTGAATAGGCACTCGCTGGGCACCCAGGTGAACAAAACCACGACCACAAACAGGGTGAGCATTGCTGCGACCATTACCATGACCATCTGCAGCAAAACCCTCATTGTCGCCATGACCACTCTTGTCATCGGCATCATCCTGGTGGGGGTCGCTGCTCAAGAGTAAGGCACAATGCATTGATAGTTTGTGTCAACGTCTGGATGCTAGTTTGGATATTTGTGACTTGTGTTTGAATGGCATGCACAGTAGTATCCATATCCATCAATTTCAGCTATATATTCTAGACTTCTATCTCAATAGCATCCGTGCTGTTGTTGAAGACCACAGTCAAATGGTATCGAAGGGCTTCATAATCCCTCCATATGACAGGAGTATCTTCGGGCTTTTTCTGCATCACGTCAACACCACTAGAAGACGCGATTAGTAGGTTAGTGCACAAACAATAATCTAGTGGTGGCAATGCTCACAACTCACTCAAAACTGAAAGAAAGAGGTATCTGATGCATGTAAAATGCATACATGATCTTTGCACTTTACCACTTGATATTCCACCTTATTTGCATCATATATTGGTTATATTCATGCTTTTTGATGATTATTGGGAATAATTCAAATATTCCCTAATTTTATCAGGTTAACCTGGGAAAGCCAGAAAACCTCTTTTTCTATGTTTTTAAATTTCAGGGACACAAACGGAGTTCAAATTACCTGAAATTTTGGGGGCACGAGTTTTTCCACGGAACAAGACTTAGGAGCGAAGGAGATGCAATAGGGGAGTGATACGTCTCAAATGTATCTATAATTTTTGATGCTCCATGCTTGTTTATACACCATTTGCTTTGTGTTTTGTTACACTTCGTGGCGTTTTTAAGCATTTTCTGGAACTAACCTATTAACGAGATGCCACAGTGCCAGTTCCCTGTTTTTGCTGTTTTTGTGTTTCAGAAAAGCTACACAGGAAATATTCTCGGAATTGGACGAAACAAAAGCCCAACCTTCTATTTTTACTGAAGCTTCGCGAAGACCGAAGATGAGACGGAGGGGGGCCAGGAGCCGGCCACACCCTAGGGTGGCGTGGCCTACCCCTGGCCCACGCCACCAGGGGGTGAGCCGCCCTAGTCCACCCTCTGACGCTGCCCTTTCGCCTATAAGTTCCCCTCGACGGGAAAAACCTAAGGGACGGATCTCTTTTCCATGAAACATACTGCAAGCCGCCGCCATCGTCGTCGTGAGATCGGGAGGATCCAGGAGCTCTTCTCGGCACCCTGCCGGAGAGGGGAATCCCTTCCGGAGGCCTTCTCCACCACCATGGTCACCTTCGGAGTGATGCATGAGTAGTCTACCTTGGACTACGGGTCCATAGCAGTAGCTAGATGGTTGTCTCCTCCGCCATGTGCTTCATGTTTAGATCTTGTGAGCTGCCCTACATGATCAGGATCATCTTTATGTAATCATACATGTTGTGTTTGTTGGGATCCGATGAGTATTGGTACTATGTTAAGTTGATGTGCTGAATTATATATCTTTATGTTATCTCTATGTTGTTTATGATCTTGCATGCTTTCCGTTTCTAGTAGCTATCTTGGCCGAGTAGATGCTAGTAACTCCAAGAGGGAGTATTTATGCTCGATAGTTGGGTTCATGCCTCTAGTAATCTGGGGGAGTGACAGAAACCTCTAAGGTTGTAGATGTGCTGTTGCCACTAGGGAGAAAACAACATTCTTGTGTCCAAGGACATTTGCTTTGTTTACATTACACACTTTTCTTAATGCAATTATCTGTTGTTCGCAACTTAATACTCAAGGGGTTCTCGGATGACTCCCCGCGAGTTGATTTTTAGTCATAGATGCAGTTGGATGGCGGTCTATATATTTTGTCGTAATGCCCAGAGTGAATCTCATAGTGATCCTCATGACATATGTACGTTATCTTTATTCTATCAATTGCCCAACTGTAATTTGTTTACCCAGCATGTGTTATTTATCTTATGGAGAGACACCACTAGTGAACTATGGACCCCGGTCCAATTTCCTTTACATTGCTTTACCGTTTACTATTACTCGCTCGGTTTACTTTACTTGCATTACTATTACCTTTTACCACTCGATATGCTCAATCCTTTGTTCACAGCAAACCGGTGAGATTGACAACCTCATCGAAGTTGGGAGCAAAGTTCTTGGTTGTGTTGTGTGTAGGTTCCACGTTGCTGCTAGGTGAAGAAGCTCCTATGTCAACTATGCACCAACATTTTCTGGCGCCATTGTCTGGAGTGTCGCGAAGCTAGCAAGCATCACCTTCTGAAGTTTGGCTTTCTCCTACTGGTTCGATAACCTTGGTTTCACAACCGAGGGAAACTTGCTGATGTGCTCCTCATACCTTCCTCTTGGGGTTCCCAACTGGGTGCCTTAACATCGCACCATCAGGGAGCCATGCGGGCCAAACGAGCATGGCCCATGCGGCCAGATGCCTGGGCCGTATGGGGCCTACCCGTTCCCCCCTTGTAGCTCTGATCTTGTCGATCTTTGTCTCGTTGGATGCGTCTTGACCTAAAACCATCTATAAAAAGGGTCCCCCTACGGGTCATGAAAGAGAGCGCCGCCGAAACACAGAAAAATGAAACAAAAGCCTGGGAGATCGAATATTGGAGGGGAAAACTCCGGTAGGGCGCTGCCGGTGTAATCTCCATCCCCTCCAATGACTCTACCTTGATGAAGGGGGGAGTAGTCCACATCTGGACTACGGTTTTGTGGCAGTGGCTAATTGTATATCTCTCTTGTTCTTCATCGTCTTAGCGCCATATGAGCTGCATAACATGATCATGGCCATCTTTGTATCACATTTGTGGTGGATCTTTCTATGAGTAATATATGAGATTGCAATTGTTTTTAATTTCAGTGTATGAGTAGATGTATATTATGTACCCCGTTCTTATTTACTTGTTATGATCAAGCATGTTTATGAGAGCGTGTGTGGGGGAACATGTGCATTAGTTGGAGTAATGGTGGGTGATTTTTCTGGGGAGGACAGTCCTCTGAAGTCACTTGGGTGTTTACCTTACTTTGTTGCCTCAATAGGGATAAAGAAAATACAATGCTATAGGGTATCTCTAGCGTGACCTTGCTGAGTATCCGCAACTAGATATAGCATGTTCTTATTTTAACTTCACACTAGTAGAGAAAAGGCTATCCCCGACGAACCAAAATTGCTTATCCCTGGCGCATTTTGGTTCGCCAGCGACCTACATGCCGACGGTTATGCTTACCGCTGGCAAACTTTCCAGTGCGCCGGGGATAAAAAATTACCGCTGGCGCATATGGATGTGGGTGTCGGGGATAACATTTTATCCCTCGTGAACTAGTAAAAGGTGCGCCGGGGATAAAATTTCAAAAAAAATTCAAAAAAATTCCAAAATATTTTAAAATTGTAAAAACCTAAATAAAATTAAAAACTATGAACATATGATTTTTTTGACCATTTTATCATACCTTCTATCACCTCAGTTCACACCGAAACGATGACTTCCCGCTCGGTCACCCATCCTCAAAGTGCTCTAGGTCTAGCACGCTTAACTTCCGAGTTCCATTTGCATGAGCTATCCCTACACTCGTTATACCTTATTGATAATATTACCCTTTCAATCCTTATAAGCCTTATGTGTGTGAGTGTGTGAGTGTGTGTATGTGAGTGTGTGAGTGTGTGTATGTGAGTGTGTGTATGTGAGTGTGTGAGTGTGAGTATGTGTGAGTGTGAGTGTGTGTGTATATGCGTGTGTGAGTGAGTATGTGTGTGCAAAAATCTAAAAAAAAAATTAAAAATTCAAAAATCTAAAAAAATTCAAAAATTCTCAAAAAAATCTAAAAACATTTAAAAATCCCAAAAACCCACGTAAATGATAAATAATCCAAAAAATCTAAAAATCTTTATAAAATCCCAAAAATCTTAAAATTTCATAAAACTAAAAGTGCAAAAAAGTCCATTTTCCCTTTTGAATATGAGGAATCTAAAAATTGTTGAAACGACCATAAATTGTTAAATTCGGATATAACTTTTCGTTCTGATACTTTTTCATATAAAAAACTTTTTAATTCGTCGTCGTATGCAAAAGTTATTGCGATTTTACTATGGCATAACATTTTTTTTGCAAAATATATCGAAATTCAAGTTTTAAATTTTTCGTAATAACTAGAACACATAATATATGGAAATCTCAAAGTTTTTTATTTTTCTGATTTTTTTTATCATTTTATTTTAATTTTTGCAAAACTAGAAGGCAATCCACGGGGGTGGGGGGGGGGGGCGTGTGTGCTGTGGCTAGAAATTAGGTGGCTTATCCCTGGCACATTATCAATGTGTGCCGGTGGTAAGCCCCTTATCCCCTGCGCATAAGGGTCCACTGGCCGGCGGTAAATTTTTGATTATTATCCCCGGCGCATGGGCTCTTAATTCGCTAGTGGTAAGCCCCCTTATCCCCGACGCATCTCTAACCTATTCGCCGGGGATAACAATGGACATGGGCTGACACTTCCGGGGTGGGATCGCCCCGACTTATCCCCGGCGCATTTTGTGTTGATGCGCCAGCAGTGTGATAGTTATCACTGGCGCATAAAAGAGCTGTTCGCCGACGATAACTTTTACCACCGGCGCATATGGATGTGTTCGCCGGGGGTATTTTTACCACCGGCGCATAAAAAACTAATGCGCCGGCGATAAGGAGGCTGGCTATAAGCAATTCTCTACTAGTGTCATGTCATTGTGCTTAATTCTATGCTCTGAGTTTATCTTAATACCGAGGTGACTAGATTAAATTCCCATCTTGGTGGAGTATGAGAGAGATGAATAACCAAAACATCTCTATATAGGACGTGATGCCCATATGTATTCATTTGAATGTGAACTTTGTTGCAATCTTTTATGTTAATTGTATGATCTTTTGTCCGTCATATCTTTTATGAGAGAGTGCATTAGTGAACCCATGAATCCTGGTCCACTTTTTATTATAAGAAACAACTTTCCATTCACTTTACCGCTGTTTTTTATTTTCAGTCATAATTAATTTCGAAAATACAAAAACATTTCCTTTATTGCATTTCACAAACCAAAACACTGCAACCATATCTTTTACAGTTTATCATTGCATTGCATATTACTTTAGTTTGCATATTCCCACGACAAAAGATTTTCAGGCGCCGTTGCGTTTGCATATTTTTTTTATATTGCATATTTATTTCTAGTTTTGTTTACTTAAACACACCTTGTGCTTGACAACCACTTGGTGAGGTTGAGGGCACAAAGCAAATCTATTTTACCTTGCAAGTTGTTAGAAGAAGGATAAGAAGGATCCATTTACACACTGTTCCCCGAGAGTTCGATATAAACCCTCGAGTCACCTTCGTGGGGAAAGTCAAGCTTCCATATGCTAAACACTCTACTCTTGGAGTCTCAACCTAGCGGAAGCATCAAGCGATTTTTTGGCACCGTTTCCAGGGAACTAGTAGAAGGATTGCTCACAAGAAAGTCTTCATCACCAACTTGTGCAAACGCCTAATCTTGGGGAGGTTGCACCTACGTGAGTATCATCTTGTCCTTTTTAGATTTGCAAAGTATTTTATTTTTGTTTGGTTATTGTCTTGCATATTATCATTCTTTTAGTTTTGCATTTACTTTACTATTTTGATTTGCATTTTTCTTTTTTGTTTTGCATTTTATTTACTACTTTTTATTTCGGTTGCATTAGTTGTAGCATCATTTTACTTCCAGTTTTCATTCTAGAAACTAAAAACACATAAAAACTTGCATTATAGGGAGAAAAAAGTAGAAGAAGTAAAATTTCTTAGTGAAGTTAAAGATCCTTTGCTTGATTTGGAAAAGTGTAGCTTACATGAACTTATGTCTATCTTACAAAAATTTGCAAGTGATCCATCTATAAATGCTAACCAAGCAGGTTTTGGTTCTTATATTGCTAATCATGTCTTGAAAGAAAAGATTGCTAGGTACAACCAGGAGGCCATGATACCACCAAAGCTTGGGGATAAATGGATCCCAAAGGTATTAATCACTATTGGAAAAGAAACACTTCATGCTATGTTAGATCTTGGATCTAGTGTTTATGTTTTGTCTAAAGAGTTATATGAATTGCTAGAGTTGCAAAATATTGTAAAAATGATATATTGCCTTGCTACTTGCTGATGATTCTATTCAACATGCTTTAGGGAAGGTTAGTAATGTTATGGTAGAGCTGCACATGACTTTTGTACCTGTTGATTTCTTTATCATGGATATGGGGAATAAAATCTCTAGTCCTATTATTCTTGGTAGACCTTTTCTTCGTACTATAGGTGCTATCATTGATTCGAATGAAGGGAATGTGAAGTTTCAATTTCCACACAAAACATGCATGGAACACTTCCCAAGGAAGAGGGACACACCAAAGTACAAGTTCCCTCATGAGCTTCACCCATCTTAACTATCATGTAAGTAAGCCTAGCTATATGGCTATAAAGAAAGCGCTTTAAGGGAGGCAACCCGGTTGTTTTTGTTTTGATTTTCTTTGTGTCCTCTTGATGTAAAAATAGACTTTGTTTTTGTTTTTCTACTGGAGTTTTTAATAAAGTGCCAAGTTTTACTCATTTTGGATTGTTAAAGTTGATGGGTTTCACAGCATAGTAAATCAAAAAAATTCCTACGGATGCGAACAAGAAAGCCAAGATCTAATCTAGGAGATGTAATCAACGAGAGAGATAGATGAGATCTTCATACCCTTGAAGAAATCGCACAGCGGAAACGTTCAACAGAACATGGATGATGTAGTCGTACTAGCCATCTCCTCCTCGCGATCCGATCCGATCCAACACCGCAAGTGGCGACGCCTCCGAGAGATGCACACGTACAGCGCACCAACGACTCCGCCTTCCCAGTCCAGCGAGATATGGTGGAGTGGTAGATGGGATCGACAGCACGACGGCGTGGTGTCTATGGTGGAGAGTATGCGCCGACAGGGCTTCGCCTGTTTGCATGGTGGAAGAAGAACGCAAAAAGGAGGCTTCAGAAACTGGGCAGCGGCTCCGCGCAAATTAGGTCTAACCTAACCGGTGGCTCGCACTGGTCCTTTTATAAACGCTCACGACGCTACGAAACTTGCAATACAAGTTTGGCCGAGCTCTGCTTAGCGTGCACGCTAGGTTAGATCGCAGAGCATGCAAGAAGCGCGGCCACGATCGTCCACGATCGAATCGTCGATCGGTAAGCACGCATGAGCATGACGTCCAGGTCCATATGCGGGCAGGCCCAAAAGGCTTTGGCCAAGAGGCCATGCACGCGAGGTGCCAGGAGCTATCGCCTGGCCGCTCCGATCGAGCGTGCCAGGGATTCCCTGGCCACCGCGCTGCTTTTTCCTCTTTATTCATTTCTACTAAATAAATAGTGCTTAATATTTAGTAATTCATACAATTAATAAACATTGTATTTTTCACCCAAAACAATTTTGTAACTCTTCAAAACATTTTCACATATATCCCGAAACTACCCTAGCGTTGATTTGCGTTAAGTGTGTGACCCTACGGGTTCGAGAATACGCGGACATGATCTCCATCAATAATCAATAGCGGGATCTAGAAATCCATATTGACTCCCACGCTCTCAGCGATGATCATATCGGATGAACCACGATGTCAGGATTCAATCAATCCCGTATTTGTATTCCCTTCATCTCGCGATATTTTACTCGCCCGAGATTCGATCGTCTGTATCGGCATACCTAGTTCAATCTCGTTCACAGCAAGTACTTTACTCGTTCCGTAATCCAATATCACTTTGTGATTAACTCCTTAACCATGTGCTTGCAAGCGGTGTTGATATCGATTACCGAGTGGGCCTGAAGTATATCTCTCCGACTCGGGAGGGACAAATTCCATCTCGATACATACAACCCAACAAGTACTTTCTGATCACCTGAGAGACACCTTTATGATCACCCTTTCATAGGATGATGTTTGGTGACCTCAAAGCTCTCTTCCGATACTAGGGAGTTGCATTATCTCATGGTCTAAGGAACACAATACATGACATAGGAAAAAGCTTCACAAAGATGAACACAATAACACGATCTAATTGCTGTGCTTTATTTGGGTCTGTCCATCACATCATTCTCCTAATGACATGATCTCATTATTAATTGACAACTCATGTCTATGGTTAGGAAACCTTAACCATCATTAATCAATGAGCTAGTCCATGGAGGCGTACTAGGGACACGGTGTTGTTCATAAACCACACAAGTATTAAAGTTTCCACTTAATACAATTCTAGCATGGAATATAAACATTATCATGAACAAGAATTATAATAATAACATCTTTATTATTGCCTCTAGGGCATAATTCCAACAGTCTCCCACTTGCACTAGAGTCAATAATCTAGTTTACATCTGGTAACAATCTAACACCCATGGGATTAAGGTGCTGATCATGTTTTGCTCGTTGAAGAGGTTTAGTCAACGGATCTGCGACATTCAGATCCGTATGTACTTTGCTAATCTTCAGATCTCCATCTGCTATATAATCTTGAATTATATGGAAACGGCGGTTGATGTGCTTGGTTTTTGGATGATATCTTGGTTCCTTAGCCAATGCTATGGCGCCAGTGTTGTCGCATAATATCTCCAGTGGGTCCAAGGCACTTGGAACCACACCAAGCTCAGTGATGAAGTTCCTGATCCAAACTCCTTCACTTGACGCTTCCAAAGCAGCCATGTATTCCGCTTCGATTGTAGATCCTGTGATCACGCTTTGCTTGCAGCTTCTCTAGCTCACAGCTCCACCATTCAAAATATAAACATATCCTGTCTGAGATTTAGAATCATCCGGGTCGGTGTCGAAACTAGCGTCAACGTAAGCTTTTATGACGAGCTGCTCATCACCTCCATAGACCAAGAACATTTCTTTAGTCCTATTTAAATACTTTAGGATGTTCTTTACAGCTGTCCAGTGTTCCACTCCTGGATCACTTTCGTATCTGCTCGTCAAACTAAGAGCATTGGACACATCCGGTCTAGTACACAGCATGGCATACATGATAGAACCTATGGCCAAGGCATATGGCACTTTGCTCATAGTTTCTCTATCTTTTACCGTAGCTGGACACTGAGCCTTGCTCAATATCTTACCTGACAACATGGGCAATGAACCTTTCTTTGCTTTATCCATTCTGAATATTTTTAGAACTTTGTCTAGGTATGTACTTTGGCTTAAACCTATTAGGCATCTTTGTCTATCTCTATAGATTTTGATGCCTAATATATAAGCAGCTTCTCCTAGGTCTTTCATTGAAAAACATTTATTCAAATAACTCTTCACATCGTTAAGCATATCAATGTCATTTCCAATAATCAATATGTCATCCACATATAGTACTAAAAATGTCACCGAGCTCCCACTCACTTTCTTGTAGACACAAGCTTCATAGCAATTTGGAACAAATTCAAAACTCTTGATCACTTGATCAAAACGAAGGTTCCAACTCCAGGATGCTTGCTTCAGCCCATAAATGGAACACTGAAGTTTGCACACCTTATCAGCATCCTTAGGATTGACAAAACCTTTGGGCTGCATCATATACAACTCTTCATCAATGTTGCCATTGAGGAACGCAGTCTTGACATCCATCTGCCAAATTTCATAATCATGAAATGCAGCAATTGCTAATAAAATCTGAATGGACTTAAACATCGCTACGGGAGAGAAAGTCTCATCGTAGTCAACACCCTTGGACAAGCCGAGCTTTATAGATAGTAACATTACCATCTGCGTCCGTTTTCTTCTTGAAAATCCATTTGCACTCAACGACCTTACGGTCGCTAGGAAGGTCCACCAAAGTCCATACTTGGTTTTCGCTCATGGATCCCAATTCGGATTTCATGGCCTCTAGCCATTTCTCAGAGTCTGGGCTCATCATTGCTTCCTCATAGTTCGCAGGTTCATTGTTGTCTAACAACATGATGGTTAAGACAGGGTTGCCGTACCACTCAGGAGTGGCACGCGACCTTGTCGACCTGCAAAGTTCAGTAGTAGCATCATTCGAAGTTTCATGATCCTCATCATTAGCTTCCTCTCCTGTTGGTGTAGGCGGTGCCGTAACAACTTCGGGTGCTGCGCTACTCTCCAATTCGAGAGAAGGTTCAATAACCTCATCTAGCTCTACCTTCCTCCCACTCACTTCTTTTAAGAGAAACTCCTTCTCAAGAAAGGATCCGTTCTTAGCAACAAAGACTTTGCCTTTGGATCTGTGGTAGAAGGTATACCCAATCGTTTCCTTAGGGTATCCTATGAAGACACATTTCTCCGCTTTGGGTTCGAGCTTGTCCGACATCAACTTCTTGACGTAAGCTTCGCATCCCCAAACTTTAAGAAACAACAGCTTAGGTTTAGCACCAAACCATAGTTCATATGGTGTCGTCTCAACTGATTTAGATGGTGCCCTATTTAAAGTGAATGCAGCGGTTTCTAATGCATAACCCCAAAATGATAATGGTAAATCTGTAAGAGACATCATCGATCGAACCATATCTAATAGAGTTCGATTTCGGTGTTCAGACACACCATTGCGCTGTTGTGTTCCAGGTGGCGTGAGTTGCAAAACAATTCCGCTTGCTTTAAGATGCGTGAGAAAATCATAACTCAAATATTCACCTCCACGATCGGATCGTAGAAATTTAATTTTCCTGTTACGATGGTTTTCCACTTCGTTCTGAAATTCTTTGAACTTTTCAAACGTTTCAGATTTATGTTTCGTTAAATAGACATACCCATATCTACTTAAGTCATCAGTAAAAGTGAGAAAATAGCGATATCCACCGCGCATTGAAATACTCATTGGTCCGCACACATCGGTATGTATGATTTCCAATAAGTCCGTTGCTCGCTCCATTATTCCGGAGAACGGGGTTTTGATCATCTTGCCCATGAGACATGGCTCGCACGTGTCAAATGATTCAAAATCAAGAGACTCCAGAAGTCCACCAGAATGGAGTTTCTTCATGCATTTTATGCCAATATGACCTAGACGGTAGTGCCACAAATAAGTTGGATTATCACTATCTACTTTGCATCTTTTAGCCTCAATGTTATGGATGTGTGTTTCATTGCTTTCGAGATTTAGAAGAAATAAACCATCCACAACAAGTGCAGGACCATAAAAGATGTTATTCATATAAATAGAACAACCATTATTCTCTGACTTAAATGAATAACCGTCTTGCAATAAACACGATCCAGATATAATGTTCATGCTCAATGCAGGCACAATAATAACACTTATTAAGGTTTAAAACTAATCCCGAAGGTAAAACTAAGGAGAGCGTGCCGATGGCCATCACATCAACTTTTGATCCATTGCCGACGCGCATCATCACCTCATCCCTTGCTAGCCGCCGTCTATTCCGTAGCTCCTGTTTCGAGTTACAAATATTAGCAACTGAACCAATATCATATACCTAGGCACTACAACGAGCGCTAGTAAGGTAGACATCAATAACATGTATATCAAATATACCTTTGATGGTGCCAGCCTTCTTGTCCGCTAAGTACTTCGGACAGTTGCGCTTCCAGTGACCCTTGTCCTTGCAATAGGCTTAGGACCAGACTTGAGCTTCTTCTCAGTAGGGGCAACGCGCTTGCCGCTGCCTTTCTTGAAGGATCCCTTTGCACCCTTAGCTTTCTTGAAGCTAGTGGTCTTGTTGACCATCAACACATGATTATCTTTCTTGATATCCACCTCCGCAGCTTTCAGCTTAGCGAAGAGCTCAGTGATTGTATCAGTGGAACCAATTTGATTGTGAGTAACTACAAAGCCTTTGTAGCTAGGAGGGAGTGATTGCAAAACTCTGTCAATCTTGAGCTCTTCTGGAATCTTGTAGTCCAGTTGCTCAAGGCGTTGAGTGTAGCCCACCATCTTAATGGCGTGCTGATAAAGATTGTTTGCCCGATCTTTCACAATGCACCTTCTGATCTGATAGATCTCCCAATCACGTGAGCGGAACACGCGACCTGAAGATTGGGGAACGCCAATCCTGCGAGCAACTCGACGATGAACGATGAACCTCACGCTGAATCAACACGCCAATAGCTCGACAACCCTTGACAGATTCAAGGACCTTCGCGCACACAAGATTACTCTTGACAATTCAAGAACTCTCTTGTCTTTATTGATAGATAACTAGACGAACGTCCGAGACGCCATCACACACGCTGATCCCAGAGGGACGGTGATAACTTGAACTAAAAGTTCTACATAATTTTCTGCCCTCCTAAACCCTAGCCGCCCAGCCTCCTTATATAGGTGGCCAGAAAACTGTTGGGCTTGGACAGGCCCAAACCCAAAATATAAAATAAAAACCTAAGTGGCCCATAACATGACCTAGCACACGGAATAACATGAACATAGATACAAATTAATAACACAACCTTAGACTTAATTATCACATATTGTAGGTCGTCCTGGCGTGCCAATCCTCACCATCCTCCCCTTCTTAGAAAGGCGTTGTCCTCAACGCCAGAGGGTCTTCTCGTAAAACATGGCATCAAATCTGCAATATTGCCACTGTCCATCTTCAAGTCTTGCCAGCCTGCCACACCACATCCTCCCTCTCGGCTAGCTTGACTTGCTCTTGGCACCTTTTTAGTCTTCGGCGCCACCAACCAACAAACCTGATTGAATCACAAACTATCACCAGAAAGCAGTCTCAAAGCATATGAGCAGATCACCCAAAACGGACATGACATACTCTTGCACACTGAGGGTCCAAATGAGCTGAATATACCTGCAGACGCAAACTAAATTTTGGTAGCAAACAAAGCACATCACCCAAAACAAACAGAACAATTTCCTACATGCCAAGGATCCAAATGTACTGAATCTGTCACCTTTTTGGAACTGCTAACAGTGTCTCTTTTTTTTTCAACCACACGCAGAAACTACACCAAAATTGGTCCAATATAGTCACGTATATGCAGTATCAATATTCTGCACCAAATCCTTATTTCCTGTATGTAAATGCACCCAAACAGCCAGAACTGAAAAACGTGTGAATGGTCTTCCAATTTACACGTAAACTTCCTTTTCTATTGCTAGCTGGGAACCACGCACCAAGACCACAACATCCGATTCAGAAATTTCCTTGTTTGTGTGTTTGCCTGACCCACTCGAACGGAATACGAAGAAATCTGAGCAATTCTGTCGCACGTAGCAGTTCCAATCCAAACGAAAATATTCTTGCTTTCCTTCCTAACTTCATGCGAGATGAATATGCGCGGCCATGAGAGTGCCAGGGTGCGGATGGCCAAGTCGGTCCAAGGCGCGCGAGCTAGCGCTCGCTCGGGGACAGACATCCTCTGTCCTTCGGCGCGCGGGGCCGATCACCGTTTTTTTTTTATCGCTGGCTGGCATACTCCGGCGACGATCCCATGTCCTTGATAGCACTCCAAAACTGAAACGAATCCAGCTAGAATATAACTTCTCGTCCTTGCAAGCGATGCAGGTCTTGCCTGATAGGAGAGATCGTATGTCCCTAGGCGGCAGTCGATCTGGTTTCTTTTTTTTTAGCTGGCTCGATCGAGATTAGATAACTTGCAATCTACCGAACATACGTCCGCCGCCACCTGCGTCTTGCTGCTTTCGATCTGGCCAAGAAAAATTCCACCACCACTAAGAATAAACCTGGCCGTCTAGCAGATGAAAATTAGCCTGGCAACAGCAAATCCACCTTGCACCGTGATCAACCTAGTGCTCTGATACCAAGATGATAAAGATTGTTTGCCCGATCTTTCATGATGCACCTCTTGATCTGATAGATCTCCCAATCACGTGAGCGGAACACGTGACCTGAAGATTGGGGAACACCAATCCTGCGAGCAACTCGACGATGAACGACGAACCTCACGCTGAATCAACACGCCAATAGCTCGACAACCCTTGACAGATTCAAGGACCTTCGCGCACACAGGATTACTCTTGACAATTCAAGAACTCTCTTGTCTTTATTGATAGATAACTAGACGAACGTCCGAGACGCCGTCACACACGCCGATCCCAGAGGGACGGTGATAACTTGAACTAAAAGTTCTACATAATTTTCTGCCCTCCTAAACCCTAGCCGCCCAGCCTCCTTATATAGGCGGCCAGAAAACTACTGGGCTTGGACAGGCCCAAACCCAAAACATAAAATAAAAACCTAAGTGGCCCATAACATGACCTAGCACACAGAATAACATGAACATAGATACAAATTAATGACACAACCTTAGACTTAATTATCACATATTGTAGGTCGTCCTGGCGTGCCAATCCTCACCATGTGCTCACTAATGGAACTCCCTTCCTCCATTTTGCAGTTAAAGAACTTCTCAGAGATCTCATATCTCTCAGAACAGGCTTGAGTCTGAAACATGGTTTTCAGTTCCTCAAGTATCTCATAAGGCCCACGGTACTTCTCAAAACAATTTTGAAGTTCCGGTTCCATAGAAAAAAACATGGTACTCATAATCGCATCATAATCATCTCTGTGAGAATTGAAGTCAGCAAGTTCTTCAGTTTTCGCTGTTGCAGCAGGGGGTTACCTAGCGCTTCCTCAAGTACATAAGCTTTTTGTCCGCCAGCGAGAATGATCCTCAGATTGCGGAACCAGTTGGTGAAGTTAGACCCATTGTTTTTAAGCTTTTCTTTCTCAGCAAACACGTTGAAGTTAAAGTTGGACTTAGCCATTTGATCTACAACATTGCAAGTACAATTTAGACTATGTTCATGATAACTAGTTCAACTTAATCAAATTACTAGATGAACTCCCACTAAAATCAACATCCCTCAAGTTGTTTAGTGAACACGATCCAAATTCACCACACCTAATCCGATCTTCACGAGAAGAGATATGGTTTCAATGGTGGACAACGAAGTGTCGATCATATCATTCATATAACTCATGTTTAACCTTTCGGTTCATGTGTTCTGAGGCCATGTCTATACATGCTAGGCTCGTCAAGTCAAACCCAAGTATTTCCGCGTGTGCAAAACTGGCTTGCACCCGTTGTATGTGAACGTAGAGTTTATAGCACCCGATCATCACGAGATACTTCAAAACGACAAACTTTCGCAATGGTGCATACATGGGGAGAACACAATTTTATCTTGATCTTTAAGTGAGGAATCATCTTATAATGCTACCGTCGCGATCAAAGTAAAATAAGATACATAAAAGATAAACATCACATGCATATAATTTTATGTGACATGGTATAGCCAATCTCCGCGCAATGATCTCCATCTTGTGAGCGCCGGCATGATCTCCATCACTCCACCATGATTACCTCCACCACGAGTAGCAACTACAACTATTGCTAACTACTTAGTGATAAAGTAAAGATATTACATGGCGTATAAGAAGTTGACATGCAGGTCATACACAATTATAAAGACAACCATATGGCTCCTGCCGGTTGTGAACTCATCGACATGCAAGTCGTGAAATATTACAAAACATGATCATCGCATACATCACATATATCATATCACATCTTGTGGCCATACCATATCACAAAACACTCCTTGCAAAAACAAGTTAGACGCCTCTACTTTGTTGTTGCATGTTTTTACGTGGCTTATGGGAGTAACAAGTTAAGAACGATTCTTACCATAGAAAAGCCACAATGGTGATATTATGGTTGCTAACATCCGTTGTAAATCTCATGACTACTATAGTGAGAGAAACTAGTATCCACCAGCCGCATGTGTGGAACAAGCCACACGTCAAGTGCGAAGCCGGTCTCGTGAACGAGGTCGCGTAAAGTTGGCCTGGACTGCTTCGATCTCACTATGCCGCGCCATAAGAAGTACACAACATAGAGGTTTGCAACAGAAAACATCAACGCCCACAACAAGCATGTTGCGTTCTACTCATGAAACACATCTACGCATAGATCTAGCTCTGATACCACTGATGGATTTCGCAGCATAGTAAATCAAAAAAATTCCTACGGATGCGAACAAGAAAGCCAAGATCTAATCTAGGAGATGTAATCAATGAGAGAGATAGATGAGATCTTCATACCCTTGAAGAAATTGCACAGCGGAAACGTTCCACAGAACATGGATGATGTAGTCGTACTAGCCGTCTCCTCCTCGTGATCCGATCCGATCCAACGCCGCAAGTGGCGACGCCTCCGAGAGATGCACACGTACAGCGCACCAACGACTCCGCCTTCCTGGTCCAGCAAGATATGGTGGAGTGGTAGATGGGATCGACAGCACAACGGCGTGGTGTCTATGGTGGAGAGTATGCGCCGACAGGGCTTCGCCTGTTTGCGTGGTGGAAGAAGAACGAAAAAAGGAGGCTTTAGAAACTGGGCAGCGGCTCCGCACAAATTAAGTCTAACCTAACCGGCGGCTCGCACTGGTCCTTTTATAGACGCTCACGACGCTACGAAACTTGCAATACAAGTTTGGCCGAGCTCTGCTTAGCGTGCACGCTAGGTTAGATCGCAGAGCATGCAAGCAGCGCGGCCACGATCGTCCACGATTGAATCGTCGATCGGTAAGCACGCATGAGCATGACGTCCAGGTCCATATGCGAGCAGGCCCAAAAGGCTTTGGCCAAGAGGCCATGCACGCGAGCGTACCAGGAGCTATCGCCTGGCCGCTCCGATCGATGCGATCGAGCGTGCCAGGGAGCGCTGCTTTTCTCTTTTTCTTTTCTTTTTTTTCTCTTTATTTATTTCTGCTAAATAAATAGTGCTTAATATTTATTAATTAACACAATTAATAAACATTGTATTTTTCACCCGAAACAATTCCGTAACTCTTCAAAACATTTTCACATATATCCCGAAACTACCCTAGCGTTGATTTGCGTTAAGTGTGTGACCCTACGGGTTTGAGAATATGCGGACATGATCTCCATCAATAATCAATAGCGGGATCTGGAAATCCATATTGACTCCCACGCACTTAGCGATGATCATATCGGATGAACCACGATGTCAGGATTCAATCAATCCCGTATTTGTATTCCCTTCGTCTCGCGATATTTTACTCGCCCGAGATTCGATCGTCGGTATCGGCATACCTAGTTCAATCTCGTTCACAGCAAGTACTTTACTCGTTCTGTAATCCGATATCACTTTGTGATTAATTCCTTAGCCACATGCTTGCAAGCGGTGTTGATATCGATTACCGAGTGGGCCCAAAGTATATCTCTCCAACTCGGGAGGGACAAATTCCATCTCGATACATACAACCCAACAAGTACTTTCTGATCACCTAAGAGACACCTTTATGATCACCCTTTCATAGGATGATGTTTGATGACCTCAAAGCTCTCTTCCGATACTAGGGAGTTGCATTGTCTCATGGTCTAAGGAACACAATACATGACATAGGAAAAAGCTTCACAAAGATGAACACAATAACACGATCTAATTGCTGTGCTTTATTTGGGTCTGTCCATCACATCATTGTCCTAATGACATGATCTCATTATTAATTGACAACTCATGTCTATGGTTAGGAAACCTTAACCATCATTAATCAATGAGCTAGTCCATGGAGGCGTACTAGGGACACGTTGTTGTTCATAAACCACACAAGTATTAAAGTTTCTGCTTAATACAATTCTAGCATGGAATATAAACATTATCATGAACAAGAATTATAATAATAACATCTTTATTACTGCCTCTAGGGCATAATTCCAACAAAGTTGTCGAAAACTTATGGAGCAGAAGTTCCTGCACGCTCTTTACAGTAAAAAATTCTCTGTAGCTCCGATTGAGCTCTCCTTTTAAATGAAGTTGCTAATTTTCATCCTCTGTAGGGCTGATTTTTTATAGAATTTTTCGACATGTTTAAGTAGGGTAATTAATTACGTTTTGCTGCTGCAATATTTCTAGACAGATTGTGTCCAATTTTGTTTTATGCATTCTTTGAGCTTTAAAGCTAAATCTTTTTGATTGGTTTGAGTTTATGAGAAGGAATACAACATTATATACCTACTGGACACTTTTCATGCAATTTGTTTTGGAAATTACATGCAGCAAGCATCATGCTTTTTATCCCTACTAATGTCACCCCACAAAAAAAGAGATGGGAGCTATCTTTGTGTTGAAGTTTTTTCATAGGAATTAGAGGAGCTGCACCAAGAGACATTCAAGAATGGTGAAAACCATAAGCTCGGGGATGTCAAGACCCCACTAGACTACACTCTCGGTTTGCACGCGTCTACTTTTTGTTTTTTTATCAACGCAGTTTTATCACATAAACTTGGAGCGTCTTTTATAGTATTGTTATAGTTTGCTTTTGCTTTGTTTTATTTTTATTTGGGTGAGACCACCATGTTTATTTATTTTGAGAGAAAGCTACTGGAGGATTGGTTTGATTTGATTTGGATGCACTGAAAGATTTGGATTGACATATAGGAGTTGATTATTAAGATACATAGAGTTGCATGCTTCATATGCTTTGAATAAGTTTTGATCTGCATGTGGTTTATTAGGAGCTATCTTGTATTCATTGTTTTGATGTTTAATACTTGTTTACATTGTTTAACATGGATTGCTTAGCTGATAAGGGGTTGCCTGATCTTCTCAGTGAGCCGATGTAGATGGATGATGACTGGGTGGATAATCTGTGAGACACACACGAACTCTCCGGCTGTTCCCCCGTTGCCAATGCAACAGATCTTCAACCCTATGGATATTCGAGACACCACACACCTGCGCATGTAGCCGCCGACCACGAAGCGGTTCTGCAATCTCCTAATTCCCAATGGAACAGCAGATCACACTTGAATTCTCAGTAGTAAAACTCCAGATCGAAACAAACTTGGAGTGGGGTAGATATTCCGAGCGAAACAAAGAGGAATATATGATTTTAGAGAAAAGCTTACAAGCAATTTCGTTCTGATGTTTGGGGGTAATCTAAACGTAGTCTAAACGATACAAGGGGGCGCCCCAGGGGTACTTAAAGGGGTCGGGGCGACCTGGGCAAAGACCTGGCCCAAAACCAACCTGTTTTGGGCCCAAACGGACTCGGTTCGACTCAAACTGGTACATACCGACCCATACATGGGTTCGGCTCATTTTGGCACGCAGGCCATGAGTGTAGCGCACCTTAGACTCATAGACATCGCGTCGAAGGCTGTCCTAGCGCGCCATCTCATGCTCTCTCTTATGTAGACTTGATGTTCTGGTGATCTCCGGGTGCGCCTGCCTCCCTCTCCTCCCTCGCGCACTTGATCTTCAAGTCTTGCTCATCTCGCTGCGACGCGTCTCCTCCTCGTGCAATGCTTGTGTTATCAACAAACCTAATCATACATAGATGCATAGACTTAGGTAGTATAAAGCTCTCATTAAATAAAACATCAGGTTCAATTAAGAGTGAGTTCACCTGTTGTTCCAATAGCTTTGCACGTGCTCTTGTAATTGGTCCAATCCTAATCTCGTTGGACTTCTTCGCAGCAACATCTTCATCATCAATAGGAGCAGGAGATAATGGTGGTGTAATAGGGATGTCCTCATCATCCTCCCCCCCTTCAAAAGGCGTCGACCTCGACGCTGCAATGTCTTCACCCTCATATGGTGTCAAATCAGCAACGTTGAAGCTATTGCTCACGCCATACTCAGCTATAGGAAGATCTATCTTGTAGGCATTATCATTAATCTTGGCAAGAACCTTGTAAGGACCAGCACCACGGGGCAGCAACTTGGACTTACGGAGCTGTGGAAATCTGTCCTTGCGAAAGTGTAGCCAAACCATATCACCGGGCTGGAACAAGACTTCCTTTCGCTTCTTGTTTGCATGATCTGCAGTATACTTGCCTTTCTTCTCAATAGCCTCTTTAGTCTTCACATGAATCTTCCTCACAAAATCTGCCCTCTTTGATGCCTCCATATTGACTCGCTCTTGGATAGGAAGAGGCAACAAATCAAGAGGTGTAATGGGTTTGAAACCATAGACCACCTCAAAAGGACAGAGCTGCGTGGTAGAGTGAACCGCCCTGTTATATGCAAACTCCACATGCAGCAAACAATCTTCCCACTCACGCAGGTTCTTCTTGATCATGCATCGCAGCACTGTTGAAAGTGTGCGATTTACCACCTCCGTTTGACCATCAGTTTGGGGATGACAAGTAGTGCTGAATAATAACTTTGTGCCCAGCTTTCCCCAAAGTGTCTTCCAGAAGTAGCTCATAAACTTCACATTACGATCAGAGACAATTGTCTTGGGTACTCCATGCAAGCGTACAATGTCCCTGAAAAACAGGTTAGCAATATGCGACGCATCGTCGCTTTTGTGGCAGGCAATAAAATGAGCCATCTTAGAAAATCTGTCCACTACCACAAATATAGAATCATGGCCTCTTTTAGTCCTAGGCAAACCTAATACAAAATCCATGCTAATGTCCTCCCATGGTGTAGTAGGTGCAGGTAATGGAGTATACAAACCGTGAGGCTTCAGCTTGGATTTTGACTTGTTGCACGTAATGCAACGCTTGACAAACCTGTCCACATCACGCCTCATCCTAGGCCAATAAAAGTGATCAGCGAGCATGAGTAGCGTCTTCTCACGCCCAAAATGACCCATCAAACCGCCGGCATGTGATTCCTGCAACAATAGCAAACGCACGGACGATTCTGGAACACATAGTTTGTTAGCACGAAACAAAAACCCATCATGGATGTGATATTTATCCCATGCTTTCCCACCAGTACACATGCTATATGGCGCTGAAAAATCATGATCAGTAGCATATAAATCACACAAACTCTCTAAACCAGGAACCTTAATGTCTAATTGTGTCAACAACATGTTCTTCCTAGAGAGAGCATCAGCAACCACATTGTCTTTACCCTTTTTATGTTTAATTATGTATGGAAAAGACTCAATGAACTCAACCCACTTAGCAAGACGCCTATGCAAATTAGATTGAGCTTTCAGATATTTCAAAGCTTCATGATCAGAATGCATGATAAATTCTTTTGGCCACAAATAATGTTGCCAAACCTCAAGAACTCTAACAAGTGCATACAATTCTTTATCATAAACTGGATAGTTTAACCTCGCACCACAAAGTTTTTCAGAAAAATAGGCAATAGGCCTACCCTCTTGCATCAAAACACCACCAATACCAATGCCACTAGCATCACATTCAATCTCAAATTGCTTAGTAAAATCTGGTAGTGCAAGCAAAGGTGCAGAAGTTAACAAACGTTTCAGCTCATCAAAGGCATTATCTTGGGCTGCGCCCCAAACAAATTCTACACCTTTCTTAGTTAACTCATTAAAAGGTGCAGCAATAGTACTAAAGTCTTTCACAAAACGGCGATAAAAACCAGCAAGACCGTGAAAACTTCGTACTTGACTAACATTCATAGGAGTAGGCCAATTTTGAATAGCTTCAATTTTAGATGCATCTACCTCTACTCCATGCTTAGAAACAACAAATCCCAGAAATATGACCTTATCTTTGCAAAATGTGCACTTCTCAAGGTTACCATATAACTTAGCATCACGCAACACTTGCAAAACTTGTCGAATATGATCACTATGTTCAGATTCATTGCGGCTGTAGATTAATATATCATCAAAATACACAACCACAAACTTGCCAATAAAATTACGCAAAACATGGTTCATTAATCTCATGAAGGTACTAGGTGCATTAGTTAACCCAAATGGCATGACTAACCACTCATATAAACCAAATTTTGTTTTAAAGGCTGTTTTCCACTCATCCCCCTCTTTCATCCTAATTTGATGATAACCACTACGCAAATCAATCTTAGAGAAAACAGCAGCACCACTCAATTCATCAAGCATATCTTCCAAGCGTGGAATAGGGTGACGATATCGAATAGTGATGTTATTTATTGCTCTACAATCTACGCACATGCGCCAGGTACCATCTTTCTTAGGTACTAGAATAACAGGAACAACACAAGGGCTTAAGCTCACACGAATATAACCTTTGTCGAGAAGCGCTTGTACTTGTTTCTGAATTTCTTTTGTCTCCTCGGGGTTGGTGCGGTAGGGTGCTCGGTTGGGCAGCGATGCTCCTGGAATCAAGTCTATTTGATGCTCAATGCCTCGCAAAGGTGGCAAACCTGCAGGCACCTCGTCTGGAAACACGTCGCTGAATTCCTGTAACACATTAGAAACACCAATAGATAGAGGGGTCATGTCGTTAGAAACCAAAATGTTACCCTTGTACATAAGCACAAGAGGAACAGCTGTAGGATCCTCACGAAACTCTCGCAGATCAGATTTGGTGGCTAACATTACTAAGGAATGCGCTCCCTCACTCATACTTTTACCACTCAGATTTGGCTTGTGGCTCTCCCTCACCGGAAGTGTAGGCTCTCGTCTATCTACTCTCTCACTCTCTTTTTCAAGATTTACTTCAATTTTTTGACGAGATTCATTTACAATAGCTTGCGGTGTCATAGGTCTCAAGGTAACATCCTTGCCACGCCAATGTAACTGATATGTGTTGGCTTTCCCATTGTGACGGACATCACGATCATATTGCCATGGGCGGCCCAACAACAAATGACATACTGTCATAGGAACCACATCACACTCGACGGTGTCTTTGTATGGTCCAATCTGAAACTCAACACGCACCATGTGGCTGATCTTCATCTCTCTGCTATCACTTAGCCACTGAATAAAATATGGATTGGGGTGCGGGATATATTTGAGCTTTAGTTTTGTACATAGCTCTTTACTAGCCAAATTGCGACAACTCCCACCATCAATAATAACCTTGCACGCCTTGCCAGGACCAACAGCAGCTTTTGTTTGAAACAAATTACACCGCTGTTCCGCAGAATCTGGGCTCACACTCAGCACCTTAGGCGAACAAACAATGGTAGGCAGTGATGACGCATCACCATAGAGCATATCATCATCCTCCTCATCCGAATTTGGATCAGCATCATCACCGGTCTCATACTCTTCAGTTTCCTCATTGATCAACATAACCTTTTTATTGGGACAGTCTCGCCGGAAGTGACCCTTGCCACCACATGTATGACAGTTCATATCCCTATTTCTTGCGGTAGAGTTGGAGGAACCAGTACCACTTGCAGCAGGTTGTGATGTTTTCTTGGCATTGGAAATAACTGAATCAGGTTTTGAGGAAGCATTACCACGGAAACCAGAAGTACCACTAGAGGTAGGCACACTAGGGTCTGTCCGTGGGGAAAAACGACCTCTACTTGCTGTAGAGCGAGGTCCAAATTTAGCATCTTCAGCCAATGTCAATTCTGCCTCATGTGCTTGATGAAGCAAATCTGTCATATCAAAGTATTGGTGATGCCGAACAATGCGTCGAATATTGTAAGTTAAACCAGCAAGAAAACGCTGCATTGTTTGTTCCTCTGGTTCGCGCACCCTAGCACGCTGCATAATCAACTCCATCTCCTGATAATAGTCATCAACAGACTTAAGACCTTGCTTCAAATTCGTCAATTTATCATAGAGAGAACGAATATAATTGCGGGGAATAAAACGAGCACGCGTCGCTTCTTTCATACCCCTCCATGTAGTAATAGGTGGCTCTCGAGCTTCAAGCCTGGACTGGGCAATATTATCCCACCAAAGCAATGCATATCCATCAAACTCTGAAGATGCAAATTTTATTTTTCTATCCTCGGTGTACTCATGCATGCGCCATAGTTTTTCCACCTTCAGCTCCCAATTGAGGTACTCTTCCACCTCAGTAGAACCAACAAACTTGGGTACAGTGAACTTCGGTTTGCCCAGCCCATCATCATCACGGTTGGCTGGTTGGGCAAAATCATCATCAAAGCGACGACGTGCGCCGAGAGGAGCAAAACCACGACCATGCGGAATACCAGCACCTCGGCCTCCATTCCCACGACCACCATGACCACCAAGAAGCAATCCATCACGACGACCAGCAGCAGCTGCAGCATTAGCGTCATCATGTGCATGATTGTCATCCTGGACACTCGCAGCAGCCTCAGGATCAAGTGGTTGCTGGTGAGGTAGACGATCAAATGAAACTTGCAACGTATGCACAGCTTGTGTCAAATCTGCAATAGAACGCTGAAGTGTGGTCACAGTTTCTTGTGTCGCAATGGCTATATCATGTGTTGCATTCAGCTTATTGTCAACAGCAAGCACATCGTCATGTAAACTATCACAAACAGCATTGAACCTCTTCGACAAAGTATCACGAAGAGCTTCGTATTCATTCCAACGCACGACCTCATTTGGATCCTTTTTTTGCTGCACAACATCAGACTCAGACATGATTAGTAGGTTAGTGCAAACAAAAATAGGTGTATGGTGGAACTCTCACAACTCACTCGAAACTGAGAGAAACGAGGTATCTTACCGTTCCAAAGTGAATAGAAGAGCTTACCGACTTGTATAGGCAAAAACGTGCACGGATGTGATGTAACGAATACCGAGGGAAAGACTATCACACGACAACCAGGGTATATGGTGGGGCTTGGTATGGATACCTAACTACACCAAAGTACAAGTCCTAGTGCTGATCGTATGACAAAGACCCACGGAAACACACACGGAGGAGATAAACGGGGCAAAGCAACTCTGAAAAGTGAGCTCAAAAAGATATAAGTGACGACGCATAGTAGCTCGTGTTGCAATGCACAAGAGAGACGCTAGCACTAGCTCGACGAACAGGCACAAGATTGCGCACACGGCAGCAGCCTGATGAGCACGAAGTAGCTAGTCTCGTATGGGTAAGCTCCTAACACGATGCTGTAGATAGGCTGTAGCTAAAGCGATCAAAATCGTGTAGAAAGGACGCTATATGGACACAGTGGTAACACGCTGTCGCAGCAGAGAAAACGACAAAAAATATGTCAACGGCAGCGATGTACGACGCCGGAAACACACGGCAGTGCGACGGCGATGCGAAACGGACAAAAAAGTTTGTCTCTTTTTTTTTTGAAATAGGACTCACGCCAGAGCACAGAGGCTGTCTGGGGTGCAGCGCACGCAGCGATTCAGAATTTTTTTTTTTGAACTGAATCAACTTGGGCCAAGGAAAGATGGGCTGGCTGGGCGCTGAGGCAGCGCGATCGACGATCGCTGCTGGCGAGCGAGCGCGCTCGAGCGCGGAGGCGGTCTGGGGTCGGGCGACCCGGACTGGCGCTACTTTTTTTTTTGACTGTTTCCAATCGGATCGGATCTGGTGACTGCGATCTAGTAGGTTTTGTGAAGAAACAAGTGCACAGCCGCTGGCTTATGGAGATCAAACAGGGATCAAACGAAGACGAAATCCGAAACTAAGATGCAGAAAAGAACGGGGATCCTAGACTCCTACAGATTTGAAGAAAAGATACGCGAAAGACGATCAGCTACTAAAACCAGTACCTCGATGCAATCTAGGCTATGGCAAGAACTAAGAACCCTAATTTTTTGTGTGGCTTTTTCTGTATAGGACAAAAACAAAAACGAATCTACGGGGATGGATTTGTGGATGCTCACCGAGGAAACGCTGGAAACTGATACCAAGATGATAAGGGGTTGCCCGATCTTCTCAGTGAGCCGATGTAGATGGATGATGACTGGGTGGATAATCTGTGAGACGCACACGAACTCTCTGGCTGTTCCCCCGTTGCCAATGCAACAGATCTTCAACCCTATGGATATTCGAGACACCACACACCTGCGCACGTAGCCGCCGACCACGAAGCGGTTCTGCAATCTCCTAATTCCCAATGGAACAGCAGATCACACTTGAATTCTCAGTAGCAAAACTCCAGATCGAAACAAACTTGGAGTGGGGTAGATATTCCGAGCGAAACACAGAGGAATATATGATTTCAGAGAAAAGCTTACAAGCAATTTCGTTCTGATGTTTGGGGGTAATCTAAACGTAGTCTAAATGATACAAGGGGGCGCCCCAGGGGTACTTAAAGGGGTCGGGGCGACCTGGGCAAAGACCTGGCCCAAAACCAACCTGTTTTGGGCCCAAACGGACTCGGTTCGACTCAAACTGGTACATACCGACCCATACATGGGTTCGGCTCATTTTGGCACGCATGCCATGAGTGTAGCGCGCCTTAGACTCATAGACATCGCGTCGAAGGCTGTCCTAGCGCGCCATCTCATGCTCTCTCTTCTGTAGACTTGATGTTCTGGTGATCTCCGGGTGCGCCTGCCTCCCTCTCCTCCCTCGCGCACTTGATCTTCAAGTCTTGCTCATCTCGCTGCGACGCGTCTCCTCCTCGTGCAATGCTTGTGTTATCAACAAACCTAATCATACATAGATGCATAGACTTAGGTAGTATAAAGCTCTCATTAAATAAAACATCAGGTTCAATTAAGAGTGAGTTCACCTGTTGTTCCAATAGCTTTGCACATGCTCTTGTAATTGGTCCAATCCTAATCTCGCTGGACTTCTTCGCAGCAACATCTTCATCATCAATAGGAGCAGGAGATAATGGTGGTGTAATAGGGATGTCCTCATCATTAGCTCTATGGACACTTATGCATGCATGTAGTCGGTCAACTTTCTCCCTCTTGCTAGCCCAAAAATAAAAATCCAACAAGTCAAAAACTTGTTTTTCCAACACCTTCAAACCAAGTTACTTCAGTGAGTCCACCATATCTACCTATTAGCTTTGATGCTATTCCAAGTATGTTTTTCATGTTTCATTGTTTTACTTAGTTTCCAAATATTAAAATGCTTATGAGTATGTTTGTTATGAGAAAACTGGTCTAAAGGCTCCCACGAACTTGAATGCACACTTTATTTCTTGCATTTCATAAACTTGAACCATTGTGATTAAGATTATGAAGTTGTGAGCTTGACAAAGTCTTAGTTGGGAGTTAGCTCATCTATGCTGTCATAGGGCAAGCTTTCAACATTGCACTTGTTTATATTTTTGTTCATGTCATGATTCTTTTGTTTTTGGATGCTTATCATTTGTGAACTAAGTGAGGAAACATTATTCAATCATGGAGTTTGTATAAATGTTTAGAGGAAACTCTCGGGCCGCTAATCTAAACCATGCATCATTAATGGTGGAAATTTACAACATTCCACGCATCTCATAATAAAAAGCTATACCCAATGGTAAATAAAAGAGATGTCGAGGTGTTCATTGTCTGTTTGTCTTATCATTTTGGTATGGGAAAGCTTCCATATCATCGGGCAAGAGGTACCCCGGTTGAGATTCTCTATGATACTATTATACTTACAATGACAAGAATTTGCTTTGTTTCCCGAGTTTAGTAACATCTGGTGTAGGCACTCATTTTCAAGGGGCATGAGGCATTCAACTTATATTTTGTCAAGGGCACTACTCATATTTGCTTTCACTTTAACCATTAACCATTTCAAGATGCTAATGATAGGGGCAATGGGAGCCTAAAACCAGTGAATATCATATCTAAAATCATTTGGAAGCTAGATATTACTTTATTCATGTTTTACCTCTGCTTATCATTTGTTTATCTAAAGTGTCCACCTTTACATTCAGTGATGAGGACATCCCTACAACACAACCATCTCCACCTACTATTGATGATCCTATTGTTGCTGCTCAAGATAAGTCCAATTACGAGATTAGGATTGGACCAATTACTCGAGCCTGTGCTAAGTTGTTACAACAGAAGGTGAACTCACTCCTCATTGAATCTAATATTTATTATACTAAGAATTTTATACTGCCTAAGTCTTTGCTCATATGTATGATCAGGTTCATTGGAGAAGAAGGGGTTCTAGGGAGCAAGGAGATGCAGCACATGGAGCACGACGTAGTGATCACGCAAGAGAGCGCGAGGGAGGAGAGGGAGGCCGGCGCCACAAGCATGGAGGACATCACCACGTGAAGGAGATCAAGTCTGGATGAGCACGAGCACGTGGTGGTGCACTAGGACTGCCTACGACATGATGTCTACACGTCTAAGGCGCACCACACACATGGCCTGCATGCTAAAAGTAGGCTGAACCCATATATGGGCCGGTATGTACCCATTTGAGTCGAACCGAGTCAGTTTGGGGTTTTGGGCCAGGTCATTGCTGAGGACGCCCGGCATAATATAAGTACCCCTGGGAGCCCCCTCAATTAGGGTTAGACCACATTTAGACTAAAGACTATTTTGTTGAACTGCTGTAAGCATTCATCTGAATTCCTCCGCACCAATTCATCTGGATTTGGTGATATACTACTACAAGTTTAGTGTGATCTATTGTTCCATTGGGAATTAGTAGATTGCAAACTACCGTTTCGTGGTCGACGGCTACGTGCGGAAGTGTGTGGAGTCGTGAATATTGTAACACCCCAACTTTTGTAACCATGTTTAAGAAGAGTTTAGTAATGCAAACATGAGGGCCAACAATTTTTTTTATGCTTAATCAGATTTACGGGTGTCTCTTGCATGTTTGCCTAGTTTGTTGTGTTAATTGTTGTTTGTAATTTTCTTGTTGAAAAAAAAGACTGTGAACCGACACTACCATTGTGCTCTTGTGATCATGTCATTAGTAGTGCAAATAGTTATTTTGCAAAACCATTGTCTTGGCAACCCTCCTATTTCAAATGGTTTGCCTATGCGTGATGAGTTGACTTTGTGTGACTTGTTTGACTTTCATTTAGTTGCTTGTGTGTAGCTTTGATCTATAAGTAGGCTTGCGGCCCAACTTATCTAAAACACATCAAATTATATAACGGCCAGTGGGGATATGCTTACAAGTATTTTCAAATTATTTCTCCAATTAAAACCCCTTTAAATATTTTCTTTTCTATCAACTCGAAAACTCTATTTCTTATGAAAGGAGCATTTATTTTGAAAAACACAAGTTTATCAAAAATCAGAGATGAGCTCTATGTGTGTACTCATTTTATTCCACAAATATATTTTATAAAAATTATTTCACAACCATCTTTTTTAAAAAAAACAACATAAATAGGAAGAATACCTTTTTGGTATTATTCTTGTCCATAAAAATTATGGGAATAGTACCCAAATTTTTATAAATGCTTTTCTGGTACCTTAAACTGAAAACCCCCACTTGGCTATGATCAACTTTTGAATGAAAATCAACCACCTCTAACTCTGATCTATTTATTCTTGTGAATAAACCCATCATAAACCTTCTATTAAATCTTCAAATAAATATGGGAATGCTTATAACCATCATCTATCTGGCTATCCTTTCCTATAAATCTTGATCAGATCCATCTCAAAGCATTAAGTCATTTCTTCTCTTGATTCTAATCCAATACCTCTATTTTGACTTGGTGTGATGAGCAGGCTGGGAAGTGTTTTCTTATGTTATTTGATGTATGCTCATGCTCAATCCTTCATGGGTGCATACGGAACTCTTTGGGAATCTGACAACTCAAGCAACCTCAACTCTCTGATCAATCCAAGACCTTATGACGTTAAGTCAAGTCTTCAAAATTCGAGTTTCCATCCAAATTTCCTAAACCACTAAAACCCTACTTTCTTCTCTCTCTCTCTTTTGCTTACAAAGCTATTTCAATATTTTACCAATTCATTTCCAAATATTTATTCTCAAAAAAATAAATAGGAAATGTGTCTGATATGTTATATCATATCATTCCCATCTACAAATAATTTGTAACACCCTACTTTTTGTAATCTAGATTTAAATCAGTTTCCAATGCATTAAAATTTGGGTTAAATAAAAATTTGCATTCCAATGAGCTTGTGTGCTAGGGTAGTGATCTTTCTTTGTGGGCATGGTATGATTTCATGTGCATGTGTGTGTGTGCTAGTTACTTTCTTTTTCTTTTCAGATTTTCAAATTGATCAGGTGTATGAATGCATGAGAGAATGCTATGATTTTATGCTATAGCTTGACCTAGTAGGATGTGTGCTTGTTAACAACAATCTTTTCCTCTCTTTATTTCAGACTTTATTTTTGCACCTTTATTCATTATTTGAGACTTCACCAAAATCTCTTTTCCACTTGTTTAAAAATTCTAAAAACTTGCAGAATGGTTTCTACCACTAGTAGATCACTTCTTAGCAAACCACCACCACCTCTTGGACCAGATTTGAATTTTTTCGAAATTCAAATGAATTTCGGCCAAATGGCCCTTTTCTTCTTCCTCTCTCGTTTCTTCTCTCTTTTTCTTTGCAAACCACCCAAAGCGGCAACCCTGGCCGACCACCCTTTCCTTTCCCTCTGCCCTCTCCTCAAACACCAGCCCCTAGCTCTTGTCCTGTAGCACTTGGACACAAGGAAGGAGGGAGACCCGAGGTGATCTAGGGTAGATCTTCTCCCTCTCTTTCTTTTCTCCGTCCACCGTCTCTCACCCCCAACCAGTGACCAGCACCACCACTCCAGCACTACCCGACCCTACCTCGTAGTGAGACCGAGCTCACACCTCACCTTGCCCTCTCTCTTCCTCGCCAGCATGACCAGGGCACACGCCCGTTGGGTTGAGGCTTCGGGGAGAAGCCACCGTCCACCACTGCGCCACCAAGCCCCACTCGCCACCACCCAACTCAACCAATCGGCTCCTGCCGCCCCGGATGCTCATAGGCCTTGCCCTGGCCCCCGCTCTGCCCGTGCCCAGCACACCAGGGGACGCCGAGACTGGCGTGCGCGTTCCCGCGCGCACACTTGACCATTTGCCTCGCCCCGCACACGAGCGTGCACGGCATCGTGCCTGCGTTGCAACGCCACCACTGCCTCGTGCCCTAGCCGACCCAGCTCGCCGTGCCGCGCACCGTTTCATGTGCACCCGCTCTAAAACCGATCGTGCCGCGGCCAAACCAGTGCGCCCCCGACCTAGCCACCCCTAGCGCTGCACTCAGCCCACAACGCCGCTCTAGAAACGCCGCCCCTCTCGCCCAACCGTGATCGTCGAGGTGCACCCTGCACCGAGACCACCCCGACCAAATAAAACCCTGCACCCTCTCTGGAGCTCTCCCCTGCCGCTCATTTGCTCCCCCACCACACCTCCTCTCACTGCTGAACCACACCGATGAACCCCCATCTCTTCCCCGGGCAGCAGAGCCCGAGGAACATCGCCGGAGCAGGGGTAGACGGCGAAGCCTTCGGTCGACGTCGGCCACCTCTCTCTGCTCTTTCTTTGCACCTTTCTCTTCCTCTGCTAGGCCTGGATCTCACCCTGCACCCCATTCCTTCTCTGGCAGAGGAAGGACGTCGCCATCTCCGACGGGACCCGAAGATCATCGCAGACGAGCACGGCCGCACACACCAGCCCGAGCCCTTCTTCTTATAGGATTCGGACGCGGAGGAGTTTCGGAGAGACCGCCGCCGTCCTGCAGTCGCCCAACCACCCTTGACGCCCCTAGGTGAGCCTCGCCCTCGAACTTACAGTAGCTAGGGCTAGGGTTCCCCCAGCCCCGACACGAGGGAGATGATGGCCCTCCGCCGTCGATCTCCGGTCTAATCGGACGGACCGCAACGTCCGATACTGATTCGGTAAGCGCGTGTCGCTGACCGCCGGGGTCCGCTCCTCAGCAATTTGAAAATTGCCCCCTCCCGCACTCTGACCTCGGACCGGGCTGGCCCAGCTCGGATCTGGCTGAGCCCCGCAGATCTGGCCCGTTTCTATTTTTTTAGAATCTGTTATTTCAATTTGAAATTCCCTACTAGACTAAAAAATGTGTAGAAATATTTCTGTGAGTCCAAAATCAGTGATTCAAATTTCTATGTGCTCCTAAAGTTATAGTCTACCTGAATGTACTGCATGCTTGATTTTTAGGGCATTAGAAATTATTTGTGATTTATTTGTTGTAGATCTAGGGTTTTATCTTCATAAATCCAAATCTGAAGTTGTGTGTGATGAAAATGATTGATTCCAATTTTCAGAGATGCCCTGTTGCTATGTGAAGCTGTAGGAATTGTATTTACTATTTTAGGAGTATTATACCTCCTTAGTAATTATTTTAGTAATAATGGAGAATTGTCTTGTTTTATTTATTGTGTGCAGTAGGTTAAATATTTTCAGTTGATTCCACCTCTGGTGTGTTCTATATTACTGTAGCTTTCTAAGAAGGTCTCTGGTAGAATTTTAGTAGTTACAGAAAGTTTTATGGAAATAAAATGCTTTTCTAGTATTAAGTGAGACTAGGAAATTTATATTAATTCACCCATTTGCTCTTTTGACCTAATTCCAATTGTGTTGGTTCTGTAATGTTGTTAGCCACCTGAATGTATGATGGTTGCCTTGTCTTGATGCATATTGATGTATGCAGCTTGTTTGCTTGAGAATAGGGTTTATTTGCAAATAGGAATTGATTTGCTATTATGTGGTTGATGTTTTCTTTGTAGAAAATATTGTTGGTTCAGATATCTAAACTTGTTTGCTTCTGATACTCAATGTTGAGTAGTGTGCTGCATGCATTGAGTGTGAATCATGTGTGCATGAGTGCTTATTGTTTGTTGTTGCTCTTTTCCGGCGATAGAATCAAACGACGAGTGTGCGGAAGAGGGGGAGGTCTTTGAGTATCAAGAGGAAGGAGATCAGGGACAAGCCAACCAAGGCAAGCCATCTACTTGTTGCATATCTGAATCCTACTATTACACTTTGCATTGCTTACTCCTGCTTTCTTTATTATGCATGATTTTCTATATTGCTATTAATCTCTAGATAGCAATAGTTGGCGACTTAGCTCCACAAGTCGACTTGATATCATCCATGGGGATGACATCTCTTGTGACCTATTTAACACCCCTCTTATTAGAGACTTGATGTTTAGCATCAAAGTCTTTGGGAAAACTTGTAGTGGAGCTAAAAACTCTAGGATTGGGAATACTCTCTGGAAGATTTCAAAAATGATTTCGAAAACCTTGGAGTAGTTGCTACTCCATTGAAAGGTTTCCAAATGGTTTTATAAACATGGAGTTGGACATGGGAGATGAAGGAGTTGGTGGATTTCTGGAAAATGGCATTGTGTATAAGTGTTCGCCAAACCAATTACCCCCGTGCAACCATATTACCCCGGTATGGGACGAGGCCTAGTTTGAAGTCTATTGGCTTTAGTGCGGGGAGCCTCGTACTATATAAGGGTCTGTAGGACCCCGGAATCCGGGTTGTCGCAAGAGGTGGGCAATAGTATAGCGGGCCCGCCAATAGGCTACCCGCCAGGAAGACACTTGGGTTCTCCCGCCATGGCGCTAGAGTTACACTCTGAAGGAGGTACTGCCGGGGCGTGCCGGGGAGGTAAACTCCATAGGGTACGCACCCGTACTAAGGTGGATAGATGGAAGGCTTTGATCAATTATCCAAACCCCGCATACTTGTGTATGACGGTCCGTGGTGGTATCCCGGTGGATTTATCGGATGGTGTGGGTAAAGTGTACAACCTCTGCAGAGTGTAATCTATTCGAATAGCCGAGTCCTCGGTCATGGACGGTTGGAATGGCCATACTTAACCTGTGTCGAGTTTTGGTTTTTACAAAATGTTTTCGGAAAAATGGAGTTTGTGCCGGACGAAGTACTTGGAGGGTACTGCCGTGGCACGGGAATGGTTCGGGGTACTCGAAGGGTACTGCCGAGGTGGTGGAGAATGGTCATGTATGATTGACCATGGTTGCCTTAGGCAAGCATAAAGGAGTTTCCCCCTTTCCTAGAGCTTTTACAAAAACTTGTCTTACAAGTATCTTCTTTAATAAGGATATAGAGATGTCGTATGACATGCTATATCGACACGAGAAAACCACTAGCACTGACTACCTCAAGCCAAGCCAACCTTTGCTACAGCCAAATAGCATATGAATACTTTTCTCTTAGATGGTTTGTGAGTACAATTCAAAATATACTCACGGCTTTGTCCCTGGCTATTAACTTGGCCAGACTATGATGATGACTATGAGGAGGACGAAGGAGGTTACGATGACGCCGGTGTGAATTAGGATCGTTTCCCGATCAGTCGCCTGTAGGGTAGTAGGCCTGACCTGGGTCAGCTACGTTGCAAGTATCCCGCTGCTGTTTGCTAAGCATTAGTGTGTCAGTTGAACTTGCCCTGCGAGGCATTTAAATTCGGCCAAGTGGCCATATGTAAGACTTTATGAATTCGTTATGTAATGGATGATGTACTCTGTAATGCCAACTCTGTTATGTGGATTCACGACGGTCTTCCTGGGATCGTGAATTGTATGCATAACGGGAATCCTGGTGATATGGGGTGGCCCGATCTTCTCGTGAGCGAAGCGATGGTGATGATGGCAGCAGATGATTGTCGGGGATAACTTGGTGTCACCGATGAACTCTCCTCGCTTGAACCCTGATGCCAATGCAACAGCTCTCAAACCCTGTAGGATATTCACGACTCCACACACTTGCGCACGTAGCCGTCGACCACGAAACGGTAGTTTGCAATCTACTGATTCCCAATGGAACAACAGATCACACTAAACTTGCAGCAGTATAACACCAAATCCAGATGAATTGGTGCGGAGGAATTCAGATGAATGCTTACAGCAGTTCAACGAAGTATTCTTTTGTCTAAACGTCGTCTAACCCTAATTGAGGGGGCGCCCAGGGGTACTTATAGGTGGCCGGGCGTCCTCAGCAAAGACCTGGCCCAAAACATGCCTGGTTTGGGCCCAAACTGACTCAGTTTGACTCAAACGGGTACATACCGACCCATATATGGGTTCGGCCTAATTTTAGCACGCAGGCCAAGTGTGTAGCGCGCCTTAGACGTGTAGACATCATGTCGTAGGCAGTCCTAGGCGCCATCACGTGCTCGTGCTTATCCAGACTCGGTCTCCTTCATGTGGTGATGTTCTCCATGCTTGTGGCGCCAGCCTCCCTCTCCTCCCTCGCGCTCTCTTGCTTGATCACCACGTCGTGCTCCATGTGTTGCATCTCCTCGCTCCCTCGAACCCCTTCTTCTCCAATGAACCTGATCATACATATGAACAAAGACTTAGGCAGTATAAAATTCTCATTACAATAAATATCAGATTCAGCAAGGAGTGAGTTCACCTGCTATTGTAACAACTTAGCACGGGCTCGAGTAATTGGTCCAATCCTAATCTCGTCATTGGACTTATCTTGATCAGCAACAATAGGATCATCAACAGTAGGTGGAGATGGCTATGTAGTAGGGATGTCCTCATCATCTCCTCCCCCTTCAAAAGGCGTCGACCTCGACGCTCCAAGGTCATCTCCATCATATGGTGAAAAATCAGCAACATTGAAACTGTTGCTAACACCACCAAACTCAGCAATAGGAATATCAATCGAGTAGGCATTATCATTGATCTTGGCAAGCACTCTATAGGGACCAGCACCTCGGGGCCTCAACTTGGAACGCCTAAGCAAAGGAAATCTGTCCTTGCGCAGGTGCACCCATACCATATCACCGGGCTAAAAAAGAACCTGCTTTCTTGACTTGTTGCGAGCAGCAGCAGTATTCTTCCCTTTCTTCTCAATAGCCTCTCGAGTCTTCTCATGAATTTTCTTCACAAAATTAGCTCTCTTTGATGCCTCCATATTAACTCTCTCATGCAATGGAAGAGGCAACAAATCTAGTGGTGTAATAGGTTTGAAGCCATACACCACCTCAAACGGACAAAGCTGAGTAGTAGAATGTACCGCCCTGTTGTAGGCAAACTCCACATGCGGCAAACAATCTTCCCACTCCCGCAGATTTTTCTTGATCATTGTCCTCAGCAACTGTGACAAAATTCGATTCACCACCTCGGTCTGGCCGTCAGTCTGGGGATGACATGTAGTGCTGAACAGCAACTTTGTTCCCAGCTTTCCCCATAAGGTCTTCCAGAAGTAGCTCATGAACTTGACGTCCCTGTCAGAAACAATAGTCTTGGGCACTCCATGCAAGCGTACAATATCCCTGAAAAACAGGTTAGCCACATGCGACGCATCATCGCTCTTATGACATGCAATAAAGTGTGCCATTTTAGAGAATCTATCCACTACCAGAAATATAGAATCATGACCATGTTTAGTTTTTGGCAATCCTAGCACAAAATCCATACTAATATCTTCCCATGATGTAATAGGTGCAGGTAGTGGTGTATACAAACCGTGAGGCTTCTGCTTGGACTTGGATGTGTTGCACACAATACAGCGCCGCACATACCTGTCCACATCACGCCTCATCCTGGGCCAAAAGAAGTGATCAGCTAGCATGAGTAATGTCTTCTCACGCCCAAAGTGACCCATCAAACCTCCAGCATGTGATTCCTGCAATAAGAGCAAACGCAAAGACGACTCCGGAACACATAGTTTGTTAGCTCGAAAAAGAAACCCATCATGTATGTGATATTTCTCCCAAGAATTTTTCAAAGCACACAAACGATATGGTTCAGCAAAATCATGATCAGTTGCATAAAGCTCACAAATACTCTCTAAACCAGGAATATTAATATCAAGTTGTGTCAATAACATATTCTTCCTAGAGAGAGCATCAGCAACCACATTATCTTTTCCCTTCTTATGTTTAATGAAGTATGGAAAAGATTCAATAAACTCAACCCACTTAGCGAGACGCCTATGCAGGTTGGATTGTGCTTTCAAATATTTCAAAGCTTCATGATCAGAATGTATGATAAATTCTTTTGGCCACAAATAATGTTGCCAAACCTCAAGAACTCTAACAAGTGCATACAATTCTTTATCATAAACAGGATAATTCAGTCTAGCACCAGACAAATTTCTCAGAAAAATAAGCAATAGGACGACCCTCTTGCATCAGAACGCCACCTATGCCTATACCACTAGCATCACATTCAACTTCAAATTGCTTTGAAAAATCAGGTAATGCAAGTAAAGGTGCAGAAGTAAGAAAACATTTTAATTCATCAAATGCATGATCTTGGGCTGCGCCCCACACAAAAGGAACACCTTTCTTCGTTAACTCATTTAATGGTGCAGCAATAGTACTAAAGTCTTTCACAAAACGGCGATAGAAACCAGCAAGACCGTGAAAACTTCGTACTTGACTAACATTCATGGGAGTAGGCCAATCTTGAATAGCAGCAATTTTAGATTGATCTACCTCTACTCCATGCTTAGAAACAACATAACCCAGAAATATGACCTTATCTTTTGCAAAAGTGCACTTCTCAAGATTAGCATACAATTTATTATCACGCAGCACTTGCAAAACTTGTCGAATATGAGCACAGTGTTCAGTTTCATTGCGGCTGTAAATAAGTATGTCATCAAAATAGACAACCACAAAACAACCAATGAACTCTCTCAAAACATGATTCATTAAGCGCATGAATGTACTAGGTGCATTTGTAAGACCAAAAGGCATGACTAGCCACTCATATAAGCCAAATTTAGTTTTGAAAGCAGTTTTCCATTCATCTCCTTCTTTCATGCGAATTTGATGGTAACCACTATGCAAATCAATTTTAGAGAAAACAGCAGCACCACTCAATTCATCTAACATATCCTCGAGACGGGGAATAGGATGACGATATCGAATAGTAATGTTGTTTATAGCTCTACAATCTACGCACATGCGCCATGTACCATCTTTCTTAGGCACCAAAATCACAAGAATAGCACAAGGACTAAGAGAGACACGAATGTACCCTTTATCCAGAAGAGCTTGCACTTGTGCTTGTATCTCCTTTGTTTCGTCGGGGTTGGTCCTGTAGGGGGCGTGGTTGGGCAAGGAGGCGCCAGGGATCAAGTCGATCTGGTGCTCGATGCCTCGTAATGGTGGCAGCCCAGCAGGTACCTCCGCCGGAAAAACATCATCAAAATCCTGCAAAACAGTTGAGATACCAAGAGAAACAGGTTGCATATCGTTAGAAACTAAGACCTCGCCCTTGTACATGAGCACAAGAGGCATGGCTGTAGGATCCTCACTAAATTCTCTCATGTCTTCTTTGGTGGCTAAAACTAACAAGTTGGGCACTCCCTCACTTTTCGTTATATCACTCACGGCTGTTACATTATCTCGTGGAGGTGGTTGTTCGAGTTTCACTTCAGTCTTCTGACGAGATTCATTAACAATTTGCTGTGGTGACATAGGCAGTAGGTTGATTTTCTTGCCCTTGAACTCCAAGTGATAAGTATTGGCTCGACCATTGTGTTGCACATGTCGATCATAGAGCCATGGCCGACCCAACAAAAGATGACAAACCGTCATAGGAACCACATCAAAATCTATAGAATCCTTGTATGGCCCTATCTCAAAGTTCACACGTACCATGTAGTTTACCTTCATCTCACCATTGTCACTTAACCACTGAATATAATATGGATTAGGATGAGGTAAATATTTCAAACCCAGCTTGGCACATAACTCCTTACTTGCGAGATTGCGACAGCTTCCGCCATCAATGATCACCTTGCAAGCTTTATTGGGACCAACTAGTGCCTTGGTTTGAAACAGGTTGCAGCGTTGAGAATCAATATTGGGCTGCACACTCAACGTACGTGGAGAGACAACAATAATAGGAGAAGAGTCAGCATAAGCATCTTCACCTTCATCATCAGAACCAAACGGATCAGCATCTTCTCCGGTCTCATATCCATTCTCAGTAACCACTATCACTTTGTTGTTGGGACAATCTCTTTTAAAGTGTCCCTTGCCGCCACACGTATGACATACTTTCTTAGTACGACAAGTCACGGAGGCACTCGAACCAGAACTAGCGGCTGGTGTGGTAGCGGGACGTCTGGACTGAGCTCCAGAGGTCGCTGGCCTAGTGGATGAGGAGGGGCGAGTAGGAGTCCCCTCAAGTGGCACTGGGGCAGGACTAGAAGGCGCCCTGGCAGTGTATCGACTGGCAGGTGAAAAGCGAGATTTTTGTTGCGCCTCTTCAGCAAGCTGTGCCTCAGCCTCCATAGCATGGTGAAGCAACTGATTCATATCATTGTAAGTATGATGCCGGACGATGTTCTTGATAGGAAGTCTGAGTCCGTGCAAAAACCGTTGCATAGTCATCTGACTAGACTCTTGAACTCGCGATCGCTGCATCAACAGTTCCATCTCCTTGTGATAAGCATCAACTATCAAAAACCCTTGCTTCAGCTGTGTCAATCTATCAAAAACTGAACGCAAATAATTGGTGGGTACAAAACGAGCCTGCATGATTTCCTTCATCTCTGTCCATCGCAAAATAGGAAGCTCATGAGCTACTCGTCGTTGTGACAGAATATTATCCCACCAACGGAGGGCATAACCATCAAATTCTGACGATGCAAGTTTGAACTTCTTATCTTTAGTGTAAGCATGCAAACGCCACAGGTTGTCGATCTTGAGCTCCCAAGTGAGGTAATCCTCCACATCACCTTCACCATCAAATCTGGGTATCGAGAACTTTGGCTTCCCTAGAAAATCATCCTCAGCAGGTATTACACGTCGGGAACCAAGGCCATGTGGGGGCCGACCATGTTGTCCAAGACCACGCCCACGAGCATTGGGGCCTAGGAGATTGTCATTGTCATGGACACTGTCATCATCAGCAAAGTCAGCAGCAGGCTGCACAGGCGGTGGTACCATGGGTCGACGCAGCTCCGCTAGGGATTGGTTCAACTGATCAATGTTGTGCTGGAAAGTAGTGAACTGAGCTTGCATAGCTTGAACAGTATCTGCGGTGCCTTGCACTTTGAACTGGAGTTGCTGATGTGCAGTCACGGCGTCGGCAGTAGAACGATCCAACACCCCCTCCAGATGAGTGCACAGTCCAACAAAGTCTATCCAAACCACAGGTGTATCCCAATCTTTTTCCTGCATCACATCATAACCACTAGTAGACATGATTAGTAGATTAGTGCACGAAATCAAAAACGTGTGGTGCCTCTCACAACTCACTCAAAAACTGACAAGAAAAGGTAATCTTACCGTTCCAAAGTGAATAGTAGTGCATACCAGAACAAAGTATCAAGCTCGTGCACGGATATGATGAAGTGAATACCGAGGGTATAAGAGCGATCACACGACAAACCAGGAATATATGGTGGAGCTGTAGGTATGGTATCCTAAGTACACCGCAAATAAGTCCTAGTGCTGATCGTATGACAAGACCCACGAAACACACACGGTGGAGATAAGCGAGGCAAAGCAACTCTGAAAAAGAGCTCAAGAGATATAAGTGACAACGCACAGTAGCTCGTGTTGCAATGCACAAGAGAGACGCTAGCACTAGCTCGACGAACAGGCACAAGATTGCGCACACGGCGGCAGCCTGATGAGCACGGAGTAGCTAGTCTCATATGGGTAAGCTCCTAACATGATGCTGTAGACAGGCTGTAGCTAAAGCGACCAAAATCGTGTAGAAAGTACGCTATGTGGACACAGTGGTAACACGCTATCGCGGCAGAGAAACCAACGAAAAACATGTCACAGCAGAGATATACGACGCCGGATACGCACGACAGTGCGACGGCGACGCGAAACGGACGACAGGCCGAAGTAATTTGTCTCTCTTTTTTATAAATAGGTGCGGCGTGCGTGCACGTCCCCTGTTTTCTATATTTTTTTCTTTTTTTACTGTACAAAAATTGGGCCAAAACTAATGCGGCCCGATCGGACGCCGGACCACAGACGGTCTCCGCGCTGGCGCGAGACCCAGCAATTCCTGGCGATCGAGCGGGGGCGCCTGACCCTAGACGATCTCCGCACCGAAGCGAGCGGAGCGGGCGGCCGAGCGAGCGTGCTCGTGCGTCGCGCGCGAGGCCAGACAGCCTCCGCCCTTTGGCGCGGGCGCGTCTGCGCGCTGTTTGCTTTTTTTGTGTGTGTTTGCAACCGATCGACAAGGTAAAGAACAAGGCCCACTCTGGATTAATTATCGGTTGCAGGGAATCTTCGAGGCGGCAGTATCCCTGGAGATCGATCGGTTGCGCTGGACTACTGGTGTCGATCGGATCTGCTCGCTGGAGATCGATAGCAACCTTTCTCTCTCTTTTTTTTGACTCAAGACTCAGATGCGATCGGATAGTACTCTAGGAGCAACAGCGAACATAGATAACGATCGGAACGATCAAAAACTGACGACGAACGCCGTGGATGGAAACAAAAGATGAAAAAAACTACGTAAAAAGAACACATGATCAGCGACTAAAACTAAAATACGATGCAATCTAGGCTATGGCAAAAATAAGAACCCTAATATTTTTTGAGGCTTTTTCTGGATAGGACTGAAAACAAAAACGAATTGCGGGGATGGATCTATGGATGCTCACCGAGTAAACCGTGGAAATCTGATACCAAGATGATATGGGGTGGCCCGATCTTCTCGTGAGCGAAGCGATGGTGATGATGGCAGCGGATGATTGTCGGGGATAACTTGGTGTCACCGATGAACTCTCCTCGCTTGAACCCTGATGCCAATGCAACAGCTCTCAAACCCTGTAGGATATTCACGACTCCACACACTTGCGCACGTAGCCGTCGACCACGAAACGGTAGTTTGCAATCTACTGATTTCCAATGGAACAACAGATCACACTAAACTTGCAGCAGTATAACACCAAATCCAGATGAATTGGTGCGGAGGAATTCAGATGAATGCTTACAACAGTTCAACAAAGTATTCTTTTGTCTAAAGGTGGTCTAACCCTAATTGAGGGGGCGCCCAGGGGTACTTATAGGTGGCCGGGCGTCCTCAGCAAAGACCTGGCCCAAAACATGCCTGGTTTGGGCCCAAACTAACTCGGTTTGACTCAAACGGGTACATACCGACCCATATATGGGTTCGACCTAATTTTAGCACGCAGGCCAAGTGTGTAGCGCGCCTTAGACGTGTAGACATCGTGTCGTAGGCAGTCCTAGTGCGCCATCACGTGCTCGTGCTCATCCAGACTCGGTCTCCTTCACGTGGTGATGTTCTCCATGCTTGTGGCGCCGGCCTCCCTCTCCTCCCTCGCGCTCTCTTGCTTGATCACCACGTCGTGCTCCATGTGTTGCATCTCCTCGCTCCCTCGAACCCCTTCTTCTCCAATGAACCTGATCATACATATGAACAAAGACTTAGGCAGTATAAAATTCTCATTACAATAAATATCAGATTCAGCAAGGAGTGAGTTCACCTGCTGTTGTAACAACTTAGCACGGGCTCGAGTAATTGGTCCAATCCTAATCTCGTCATTGGACTTATCTTGATCAGCAACAATAGGATCATCAACAGTAGGTGGAGATGGCTGTGTAGTAGGGATGTCCTCATCACCTGGATGGTAAGCCGGGGTCCCCACAGAGTTGGTATCAGAGCCATCCTGACCTTAGGAGACCCTAGTTTAGCACGGGCGTTAGATCGGACCAAAAACTATTTTCTAAAACTAAAAGAGATGGCTATATATATCTAAGGTAAATATATATTGCTCTCATCTCTTCCCTTATTCTCTAAGCATCTTTAATCACTTGCATCTTAATTCAAGTTTTACTTATGTATTAAAATTCTGCACACCTGGGTAAGTCATTAATTAAATCTACTCTAAAACTTGTGTAGATGGACGCTCCTATGGCACACCGACAGGTTGGGACACACGAGGAGATCGTGGTGTTTGAGCGCGACCTAGTGGAGTTGGCAGCCCGCCTTGGGCGCCCGCGTCCCGAGGTAAGGGGCTACCGCCTCTTCGAGGAGGGGACCCGCGAGCTGGCTTACCGTATCGTCTACCAGGTCCGCGGGAGGGAGGTTCCGTCTATGTCTGAGGAGTTCACCTTCGAGGTGATCGAGCGCACCTGGGGCGAGGGTGTGATGCGTGTTCTGCAGCACGCCATCTCACGCCTTGTTCACCTTCACGCCGCCGAGTTGGCGGGTACACGCTACGAGCCCTACGGGAGATGCGATGACGAGGGCTTTCCTGTCGAGCCCCCTCTGCCGACCCCCTTTAGTCGCCACCTTACCCACACGGAGGTCCTGCTGCACCACTCCTAGGAGCAGCTGGACCAGTCCGTATGGTTGCCGACAAGCGTGGCTTGGAGTTGGCCGTCCTCTATGAGGATCTGCAGGAGGCCATCTTCTCTCGCCACCACCTCATAGCCGCGAAGAAGAGGATCGCGAAGAGGAACAGGAACCTCAGGCGCCGTGTTCGTGACCTTCAGGACCAGCTTGCCTCTCTTGAGAGTCACGTGTCCGAGTTAGAGGAGGAGACCGCCGAGCTCCGCAAGGAGAACGAGGCGGTACTCAGCCGCGACGACGACCACCAGGAGGCCTTCGACGAGGAGCCCGCGAGCACCGACGATGACGACCGTGGTAGCGACAGCGGTGATGACCGCAACGCTATCATGGACTTCTACGCTCCCGAGACTCCCAGCGAGGAGGACCCCGGGGAGGTTGTCCCCCACGTCGACGGTTATGCTTACCGCTGGCAAACTTTCCAGTGCGCCGGGGATAAAAAATTACCGCTGGCGCATATGGATGTGGGTGTCGGGGATAACATTTTATCCCTCGTGAACTAGTAAAAGGTGCGCCGGGGATAAAATTTCAAAAAAAATTCAAAAAAATTCCAAAATATTTTAAAATTGTAAAAACCTAAATAAAATTAAAAACTATGAACATATGATTTTTTTGACCATTTTATCATACCTTCTATCACCTCAGTTCACACCGAAACGATGACTTCCCGCTCGGTCACCCATCCTCAAAGTGCTCTAGGTCTAGCACGCTTAACTTCTGAGTTCCATTTGCATGAGCTATCACTACACTCGTTATACCTTATTGATAATATTACCCTTTCAATCCTTATAAGCCTTATGTGTGTGTGTGTGAGTGTGTGAGTGTGTGTATGTGAGTGTGTGAGTGTGTGTATGTGAGTGTGAGTATATGAGTGTGAGTATGTGTGAGTGTGAGTGTGTGTGTATATGCGTGTGTGAGTGAGTATGTGTGTGCAAAAATCTAAAAAAAAAATTAAAAATTCAAAAATCTAAAAAAATTCAAAAATTCTCAAAAAATTCAAAAAATCTAAAAACATTGAAAAATCCCAAAAACCCACGTAAATGATAAATAATCCAAAAAATCTAAAAATCTTTATAAAATCCCAAAAAATTCATAAAACTAAAAGTGCAAAAAAGTCCATTTTCCCTTTTGAATTTGAGGAATCTAAAAATTGTTGAAACGACCATAAATTGTTAAATTTGGATATAACTTTTCGTTCTGATACTTTTTCATATAAAAAACTTTTTAATTCGTCGTCGTATGCAAAAGTTATTGCGATTTTACTATGGCATAACATTTTTTTTGCAAAATATATCGAAATTCAAGTTTTAAATTTTTCGTAATAACTAGAACACATAATATATGGAAATCTCAAAGTTTTTTATTTTTCTGAATTTTTTTATCATTTTATTTTAATTTTTGCAAAACTAGAAGGGAATCCACGGGGGTGGGGGGGGGGGGGGGCGTGTGTGCTGTGGCTAGAAATTAGGTGGCTTATCCCTGGCACATTATCAATGTGTGCCGGTGGTAAGCCCCTTATCCCCGGCGCATTTTGTGTTGATGCGCCAGCAGTGTGAGAGTTATCACTGGCGCATAAAAGAGCTGTTTGCCGACGATAACTTTTACCACCAGTGCATATGGATGTGTTCGCCGGGGGTATTTTTACCACCGGCGCATAAAAAACTAATGCGCCGGCGATAAGGAGGCTGGCTATAAGCAATTCTCTACTAGTGTCATGTCATTGTGCTTAATTCTATGCTCTGAGTTTATCTTAATACCGAGGTGACTAGATTAAATTCCCATCTTGGTGGAGTATGAGAGAGATGAATAACCAAAACATCTCTATATAGGACGTGATGCCCATATGAATTCATTTGAATGTGAACTTTGTTGCAATCTTTTATGTTAATTGTATGATCTTTTGTCCGTCATATCTTTTATGAGAGAGTGCATTAGTGAACCCATGAATCCCGGTCCACTTTTTATTATAAGAAACAACTTTCCATTCACTTTACCGCTGTTTTTTATTTTCAGTCATAATTAATTTCGAAAATACAAAAACATTTCCTTTATTGCATTTCACAAACCAAAACACTGCAACCATATCTTTTACAGTTTATCATTGTATTGCATATTACTTTAGTTTGCATATTCCCACGACAAAAGATTTTCTGGCGCCGTTGCGTTTGCATATTTTTTTATATTGCATATTTATTTCTAGTTTTGTTTACTTAAACACACCTTGTGCTTGACAACCACTTGATGAGGTTGAGGGCACAAAGCAAATCTATTTTACCTTGCAGGTTGTTAGAAGAAGGATAAGAAGGATCCATTTACACACTGTTCCCCGAGAGTTCGATATAAACCCTCGAGTCACCTTCGTGGGGAAAGTCAAGCTTCCATATGCTAAACACTCTACTCTTGGAGTCTCAACCTAGCGGAAGCATCAAGCGATTTTTTGGCACCGTTTCCAGGGAACTAGTAGAAGGATTGCTCACAAGAAAGTCTTCATCACCAACTTGTGCAAACGCCTAATCTTGGGGAGGTTGCACCTACGTGAGTATCATCTTGTCCTTTTTAGATTTGCAAAGTATTTTATTTTTGTTTGGTTATTGTCTTGCATATTATCATTCTTTTAGTTTTGCATTTACTTTACTATTTTGATTTGCATTTTTCTTTTTTGTTTTGCATTTTATTTACTACTTTTTATTTCGGTTGCATTAGTTGTAGCATCATTTTACTTCCAGTTTTCATTCTAGAAACTAAAAACACATAAAAACTTGCATTATAGGGAGAAAAAAGTAGAAGAAGTAAAATTTCTTAGTGAAGTTAAAGATCCTTTGCTTGATTTGGAAAAGTGTAGCTTACATGAACTTATGTCTATCTTACAAAAATTTGCAAGTGATCCATCTATAAATGCTAACCAAGCAGGTTTTGGTTCTTATATTGCTAATCATGTCTTGAAAGAAAGATTGCTAGGTACAACCAGGAGGCCATGATACCACCAAAGCTTGGGGATGCATGGATCCCAAAGGTATTAATCACTATTGGAAAAGAAACACTTCATGCTATGTTAGATCTTGGATCTAGTGTTTATGTTTTATCTAAAGAGTTATATGAATTGCTAGAGTTGCAAAATATTGTAAAAATGATCTATTGCCTTGCTACTTGCTAATGATTCTATTCAACATGCTTTAGGGAAGGTTAGTAATGTTATGGTAGAGCTGCACATGACTTTTGTACCTGTTGATTTCTTTATCATGGATATGGGGAATAAAATCTCTAGTCCTATTATTCTTGGTAGACCTTTTCTTCGTACTATAGGTGCTATCATTGATTCGAATGAAGGGAATGTGAAGTTTCAATTTCCACACAAAACATGCATGGAACACTTCCCAAGGAAGAGGGACACACCAAAGTACAAGTTCCCTCATGAGCTTCACCCATCTTAACTATCATGTAAGTAAGCCTAGCTATATGGCTATAAAGAAAGCGCTTTAAGGGAGGCAACCTGGTTGTTTTTGTTTTGATTTTCTTTGTGTCCTCTTGATGTAAAAATAGACTTTGTTTTTGTTTTTCTACTGGAGTTTTTAATAAAGTGCCAAGTTTTACTCATTTTGGATTGTTAAAGTTGATGGGTTTCGCAGCATAGTAAATCAAAAAAATTCCTACGGATGCGAACAAGAAAGCCAAGATCTAATCTAGGAGATGTAATCAACGAGAGAGATAGATGAGATCTTCATACCCTTGAAGAAATCGCACAGCGGAAACGTTCAACAGAACATGGATGATGTAGTCGTACTAGCTCCTCCTCGCGATCCGATCCGATCCAACACTGCAAGTGGCGACGCCTCCGAGAGATGCACACGTACAGCGCACCAACGACTCCGCCTTCCCGGTCCAGCGAGATATGGTGGAGTGGTAGATGGGATCGACAGCACGACGGCGTGGTGTCTATGGTGGAGAGTATGCGCCGACAGGGCTTCGCCTGTTTGCATGGTGGAAGAAGAACGGAAAAAGGAGGCTTCAGAAACTGGGCAGCGGCTCCGCACAAATTAGGTCTAACCTAACCGGCGGCTCGCACTGGTCCTTTTATAAACGCTCAAGACGCTACGAAACTTGCAATACAAGTTTGGCCGAGCTCTGCTTAGCGTGCACGCTAGGTTAGATCGCAGAGTGTAACGGCCCGGAAAAATCCCCTTTTTAGAAATTGTTTGTTCCTTTTCTTTTTCGCGTCATCGTGACGTGTGCATCATCATGCATCTATAACCTTGCATGTTTTGTCAAACAAAATCATTTTTTTTAATTAAAGCCTATTTTATTTTTGCTCGTATGGTTTATTAAACCCTCCCTCCTTTTCTATTTGCTGAAATTTGGTGGTACGAAGAAGAGAAGAAATTAGAAGAAAGAAGCCCAGCCTTTATCCTTTCAGTCCACCTCCTTTGAGGACATCTCTTTTTCCTAGCCCAAGCCCATCATCCACTAGCCGCATAAACACTTCTCGTCTTCTTCGTTTGTACGGAAGCAATCAGAACGGTGCCACGTCCTCCGAGAGCTCGATGGGACGGCTGCCATGCACCGTGCTCCTCCCTTTTAAGCCCTCCCCGAAGCAGCCTGCAACCCTAGTTCACATGCTTCCCTAGCGCCGCCGCCAGCCCGTCTTGCTCGCGTGTGTGTCCGCTCTCCAGCTCGTCCCTGCAAGCCCGATGACAGCCTCATTCAGCTCCGGCGCGCGTCCCGCCATGCTCTCTGCCGACGCCCTGCGCTGTTCCACGCCGTCGCCATGACCTCCAGTACGTCCGCACTCGGGTGCGTCCACGCCTCCTCTACGCGCTACACACGCGTGCACCCAGGTCCCCGACGCCCAGCTGCGCCTTCGAACGCCATCCTACTCCTCCGTCCGCGCCATCTCGGTTCAGCAACTAACGGAGCTGCGACGCCAAGCCCCGGCCAATTTCCGGCACATCCAGGGCGTATCCGTCTCCTGCGACCACGCCCGTCCGCGTCTGGTACAGGCCATCCGCGCTGACAGGAGGTCGGTCCTCTCCGCACTTTTCTGTCGCCTGAAATCGTGCAATCTCTTCACTGTTTGAAAGTTCTCTACTTTGTTCAGTTCCGTCAGAGTCGATCGAGCTTGCAGCCTCCCCGAATAGCAGGATCAAAAGGGCATGCGATCCATCCTCTTCAACATCCAATCATAGCCTGACTGGTTCGTTCCTTTGCATGTATCCATCCGATCCTGTGTTCAAATCCTAAGCTAGGCACAAAGCCAACTCTTTTTATTCCATTTTTCGTCCATGTACTGACAGGTGGGCCTTGCCCGTCAGTCCAACTCAGCGCCTCCAGGTCTTGACAGCGTCCTGTCAGCGACTCCGGCCCCCCGTCAGCGTCAGAGGCTAGGTGAGGCTCGGTGGGAAACGTTCCTGCAGCCTTTTCTTTTTCTGAATTACTGCAAATGTGTTAATCTTACAAAATTCATATCTTTTGAACGGTAACTCGGAATAAAAAGTATTTTATATGAAAGTTTATCAGAAAAATATAAAGAATCTGAATATGACATCTATATATCTGTTTGCATCTTGCATCATGGTGCGATATGGTAATTTGCATTACACCTAATAAGTAACATATGAAGTAATTGGGAATTATCAAATATAGTATTTCCACTTCATTTAATTTTGTGTAGATCACTCTTGCCATGCTAATCAACATTTAAATTGACGAGTAGTAAAACAACTTGAACCATATATATGTGTGTCGGAATTCTGATTCCGCTTAATTTGAATAAGTTGCATTGCATCATAATTGGCATGTCATGCATATATGCTTCACATGATCATGCCGATTCTTTTGCCGTAGTAGTAAGTGTTGCATCCGTTGTTTGTTGTAGCGATTTGCATCTTCCCGGATAGGATGCTTCGTGGTGTTGTGAGCAACGATAAGTTCTTCAGGTGTTCTTCGACAATCTTGCCAGGCAAGCTCCCCACCCCTTACCTATTTATAGGGGTACTTATCACCTATTTGTGTTTATGATTTCTCTTATGCTTTATGCTAGCCTTACCGATGCTTTGTTCGAGTCACGTATCCTATCCACCTGTTCCCCCAAAGCAAAACTATATTTTCGCCACCTCCCACCTATTGTCTTTTGCTTGTTGTTTGAGTTGGCCTTGCGAGTCGTAGGCATGCTTAGGTTGTTTCAAGTTGTGTTATCTTATCGGGTTGTCGGGAAGTTTATCACATGCTCTACTTGATATATGAGATGGATATGAATTGGAGATTAGTTGGTTATAAGATGTTGGAGATAAACATGATTTATTTATGTTACAACTACACTTGATTAAGCAGAGGCATCGGTGAGTCATTTTGCCTGTTTTCTGACGGCTCACTTGTGTCCCCTAGGACCCCGAGTTCGCATGAACTGTTCTAAGCTGAGCGCACTAACCACTCGTGGAGATGCCGTGGGATCTCCCTTGACTTACTACTTTTTCTCGAGTTAGTTTACCGGGGGCCACAACACCGTATTTACATTTGGATTTGGATATGGTTTGAGTTACCTTTGAAGGTGCTTAAGGTTTTAAGCCCCCCCTATGATGGGCGTGGTTGTGTCGCCTATGATGGTTGACGGGTTTATTTGCCTTGCGTGCCAATGTGAAGCTGGAAGACCCTCTATGATGAGCCCTCGACCTGACTTCACCGCCGTCGCAAACTTCTGGGTCCGTCTTCGGAGCTCGGCCGACTTCGTTATGGGTAGCTTAGTAGGGTGGCCTCCCTAAACTCTCTTGTAGAATTAGCAACGGTCTCGTCGTGATATCCATCCCTTGTCTAGGTTGGATTGATCGAGCGTGTATGGGTACATTGGTACACCCCTGCAGGGTAAATCTTTTCGAAAAGCCGTGTCCGCGGTTATGGACGACTTGGAGCCGTTCTACTCGATCATAGAACAACTTGCACCTAATTGATGATAAAAATAGTGGCGTAGTAAATAGTTCTACTGCAATATTAAATTGTTATAAAAATTGTCAACCGTGTGAGTGCCTTTGATGTTGCTTCTTCGTGTGGTCGCGATGAGGTGAATCATCGGTTGGGTTATGCTTGTTGTAGTATTCTAGTTCTTTACTTTATGCACTCTCTTATCTTATTCTAATTAGACGGAAGTTGTAGAGTGTCTCTATAGGTTCTTTAGTGCTTGCTCGCTGCCGCTAAACCCCACCATACAACTGACGTCCTTTTGAGTCTCTCGAGTTGTCTGCGTACCTCACGTACAAAGGCCGCTTGTTGACTACGCTTTATACGTCTTGAAGTCTTGCTAAGTACTTTTGTACTTATTGCTGCTCGTCTCGGATTTCTCACCGGAGCAGGTTTGAAGACAGGTACATGGAAGTGACGACGTTAGCAATGTTACCCTTCCGGCTTGGCCTGGGCAGGGTTATGGACGCCATCGTTTATCTTCAGGCCTCTTAGGCCCATTTGTTTTCTTGTCCGTACTCGGATACTTTTTGCTTTATGTATGATTTGGATCTTTGTATGTATATTTGGATTCTTGACACGTGGAGTCTTTGTGTTTATTATATATCTTTTGTGGGTTCCATCGTGAACTGGTGTAACGTTACTACTTTGATTCCACCCGCATAATATGAATGTTGCGACATGCATATTTTGCTTGGTGGTGCGTTTCCAAAGCGACATCGTGCGAATTGTGGCGTGATTGCTATAATTCGCAAGGTGCCGATTTTGGGGCGTCACAAGTGGTATCAGAGCCAAGGTTTTGTCGATACCCGTGGGTCCGCTCTGCCTGTAGGATAACCTTGCCAATGGTCGCTGTTGTGTCTAGTGTCAAAACTATTTTAATAAAAATGTGTTGGATAGATCTAAGTAGGTCTGCATTTTAGTCCTTACCTTTGTGCTTCTCTCCTCTTACCTTTGCGAGTTTTGAGTCCTCTCTCTTACATACTTCTCGAGTCTTAGGTTACCACGTGGGTGGACGATCTCTTGCCTTTGACCTAATAGGCCTGCTCTTCGAAAGTTCATCATCGTCAATTAGAGAAAGAATCATTTGTTGGTGGTGTCGAGAAGAAACTTCTTGTTGGTGGTGTCGACGAGATCAACACGGTGCAAGAAGAATCGATAGTTTAACCAACTCTTTTCTCCCTACAAGAGCGTGGATCTCGGGGCGAGATCCCTTGTTGGTGGTGTCGATTGTAACGGCCCGGAAAAATCGCCTTTTTAGAAATTGTTTGTTCCTTTTCTTTTTTGCGTCATCGTGACGTGTGCATCATCATGCATCTATAACCTTGCATGTTTTGTCAAACAAAATCATTTTTTTTAATTAAAGCCTATTTTATTTTTGCTCGTATGGTTTATTAAACCCTGCCCTCCTTTTCTATTTGCTGAAATTTGGTGGTACGAAGAAGAGAAGAAATTAGAAGAAAGAAGCCCAGCCTTTATCCTTTCAGTCCACCTCCTTTGAGGACATCTCTTTTTCCTAGCCCAAGCCCATCATCCACCAGCCGCATAAACACTTCTCGTCTTCTTCGTTTGTACGGAAGCAATCAGAACGGTGCCACGTCCTCCGAGAGCTCGATGGGACGGCTGCCATGCACCGTGCTCCTCCCTTTTAAGCCCTCCCCGAAGCAGCCTGCAACCCTAGTTCACATGCTTCCCTAGCGCCGCCGCCAGCCCGTCTTGCTCGCGTGTGTGTCCGCTCTCCAGCTCGTCCCTGCAAGCCCGATGACAGCCTCATTCAGCTCCGGCGCGCGTCCCGCCATGCTCTCTGCCGACGCCCTGCGCTGTTCCACGCCGTCGCCATGACCTCCAGTACGTCCGCGCTCGGGTGCGTCCACGCCTCCTCTACGCGCTACACGCACGTGCACCCAGGTCCCCGACGCCCAGCTGCGCCTTCGAACGCCATCCTACTCCTCCGTCCGCGCCGCCTCGGTTCAGCAACTAACGGAGCTGCGACGCCAAGCCCCGGCCAATTTCCGGCACATCCAGGGCGTATCCGTCTCCTGCGACCACGCCCGTCCGTGTCTGGTACAGGCCATCCGCGCTGACAGGAGGTCGGTCCTCTCCGCACTTTTCTGTCGCCTGAAATCGTGCAATCTCTTCACTGTTTGAAAGTTCTCTACTTTGTTCAGTTCTGTCAAAGTCGATCGAGCTTGCAGCCTCCCCGAATAGCAGGATCAAAAGGGCATGTGATCCATCCTCTTCAACATCCAATCATAGCCTGACTGGTCCATTCCTTTGCATGTATCCATCCGATCCTGTGTTCAAATCCTAAGCTAGGCACAAAGCCAACTCTTTTTATTCCATTTTTCGTCCATGTACTGACAGGTGGGCCTTGCCCGTCAGTCCAACTCAGCGCCTCCAGGTCTTGACAGCGTCCTGTCAGCGACTCCGGCCCGCCGTCAGCGTCAGAGGCTAGGTGAGGCTCGGTGGGAAACGTTCCTGCAGCCTTTTCTTTTTCTGAATTACTGCAAATGTGTTAATCTTACAAAATTCATATCTTTTGAACGGTAACTCGAAATAAAAAGTATTTTATATGAAAGTTTATCAGAAAAATATAAAGAATCTGAATATGACATCTATATATCTGTTTGCATCTTGCATCATGGTGCGATATGGTAATTTGCATTACACCTAATAAGTAACATATGAAGTAATTGGGAATTATCAAATATAGTATTTCCACTTCATTTAATTTTGTGTAGATCACTCTTGCCATGCTAATCAACATTTAAATTGACGAGTAGTAAAACAACTTGAACCATATATATGTGTGTCGGAATTCTGATTCCGCTTAATTTGAATAAGTTGCATTGCATCATAATTGGCATGTCATGCATATATGCTTCACATGATCATGCCGATTCTTTTGCCGTAGTAGTAAGTGTTGCATCCGTTGTTTGTTGTAGCGATTTGCATCTTCCCGGATAGGACGCTTCGTGGTGTTGTGAGCAACGACAAGTTCTTTGGGTGTTCTTTGACAATCTTACCAGGCAAGCTCCCCACCCCTTACCTATTTATAGGGGTACTTATCACCTATTTGTGTTTATGCTTTCTCTTATGCTTTATGCTAGCCTTACCGATGCTTTGTTCGAGTCACGTATCCTATCCACCTGTTCCCCCAAAGCAAAACTATATTTTCGCCACCTCCCACCTATTGTCTTTTGCTTGTTGTTTGAGTTGGCCTTGCGAGTCGTAGGCATGCTTAGGTTGTTTCAAGTTGTGTTATCTTATCGGGTTGTCGGGAAGTTTATCACATGCTCTACTTGATATATGAGATGGATATGAATTGGAGATTAGTTGGTTATAAGATGTTGGAGATAAACATGATTTATTTATGTTACAACTACACTTGATTAAGCAGAGGCATCGGTGAGTCATTTTGCCTGTTTTCTGACGGCTCACTTGTGTCCCCTAGGACCCCGAGTTCGCATGAACTGTTCTAAGCTGAGCGCACTAACCACTCGTGGAGATGCCGTGGGATCTCCCTTGACTTACTACTTTTTCTCGAGTTAGTTTACCGGGGGCCACAACACCGTATTTACATTTGGATTTGGATATGGTTTGAGTTACCTTTGAAGGTGCTTAAGGTTTTAAGCCCCCCCTATGATGGGCGTGGTTGTGTCGCCTATGATGGTTGACGGGTTTATTTGCCTTGCGTGCCGATGTGAAGCTGGAAGACCCTCTATGATGAGCCCTCGACCTGACTTCACCGCCGTCGCAAACTTCTGGGTCCGTCTTCGGAGCTCGGCCGACTTCGTTACGGGTAGCTTAGTAGGGTGGCCTCCCTAAACTCTCTTGTAGAATTAGCAACGGTCTCGTCGTGATATCCATCCCTTGTCTAGGTTGGATTGATCGAGCGTGTATGGGTACATTGGTACACCCCTGCAGGGTAAATCTTTTCAAAAAGCCGTGTCCGCGGTTATGGACGACTTGGAGCCGTTCTACTCGATCATAGAACAACTTGCACCTAATTGATGATAAAAAAGTGGCGTAGTAAATAGTTCTACTGCAATATTAAATTGTTATAAAAATTGTCAACCGTGTGAGTGCCTTTGATGTTGCTTCTTCGTGTGGTCGCGATGAGGTGAATCATCGGTTGGGTTATGCTTGTTGTAGTATTCTAGTTCTTTACTTTATGCGCTCTCTTATCTTATTCTAATTAGACGGAAGTTGTAGAGTGTCTCTATAGGTTCTTTAGTGCTTGCTGGCTGCCGCTAAACCCCACCATACAGCTGACGTCCTTTTGAGTCTCGAGTTGTCTGCGTACCTCACGTACAAAGGCCGCTTGTTGACTACACTTATTGCTGCTCGTCTCGGATTTCTCACCGGAGCAGGTTTGAAGACAAGTACATGGAAGTGATGACGTTAGCAAGGTTACCCTTCTGGCTTGGCCTGGGCAGGGTTATGGACGCCATCGTTTATCTTCAGGCCTCTTAGGCCCATTTGTATTCTTGTCCGTACTCGGATACTTTTTGCTTTATGTATGATTTGGATCTTTGTATGTATATTTGGATTCTTGACTCGTGGAGTCTTTGTGGTTATTATATATCTTTTGTGGGTTCCATCGTGAACTGGTGTAACGTTACTACTTTGATTCCACCCGCATAATATGAATGTTGCGACATGCATATTTTGCTTGGTGGTGTGTTTCCAAAGCAACATCGTGCGAATTGTGGCGTGATTGCTATAATTCGCAAGGTGCCGATTTTGGGGCGTCACACAGAGCATGCAAGCAGCGCGGCCACGATCGTCCACGATCGAATCGTCGATCGGTAAGCACGCATGAGCATGACGTCCAGGTCCATATGCGGGCAGGCCCAAAAGGCTTTGGCCAAGAGGCCATGCACGCGAGGTGCCAGGAGCTATCGCCTGGCCGCTCCGATCGAGCGTGCCAGGGATTCCCTGGCCACCGCGCTGCTTTTTCCTCTTTATTCATTTCTGCTAAATAAATAGTGCTTAATATTTATTAATTCATACAATTAATAAACATTGTATTTTTCACCCAAAACAATTTTGTAACTCTTCAAAACATTTTCACATATATCCCGAAACTACCCTAGCGTTGATTTGCGTTAAGTGTGTGACCCTACGGGTTCGAGAATACGCGGACATGATCTCCATCAATAATCAATAGCGGGATCTAGAAATCCATATTGACTCCCACGCTCTCAGCGATGATCATATCGGATGAACCACGATGTCAGGATTCAATCAATCCCGTATTTGTATTCCCTTCATCTCACGATATTTTACTCGCCCGAGATTCGATCGTCGGTATCGGCATACCTAGTTCAATCTCGTTCACAGCAAGTACTTTACTCGTTCCGTAATCCAATATCACTTTGTGATTAACTCCTTAACCATGTGCTTGCAAGCGGTGTTGATATCGATTACCGAGTGGGCCCGAAGTATATCTCTCCGACTCGGGAGGGACAAATTCCATCTCGATACATACAACCCAACAAGTACTTTCTGATCACCTGAGAGACACCTTTATGATCACCCTTTCATAGGATGATGTTTGGTGACCTCAAAGCTCTCTTCCGATACTAGGGAGTTGCATTATCTCATGGTCTAAGGAACACAATACATGACATAGGAAAAAGCTTCACAAAGATGAACACAATAACATGATCTAATTGCTGTGCTTTATTTGGGTCTGTCCATCACATCATTCTCCTAATGACATGATCTCATTATTAATTGACAACTCATGTCTATGGTTAGGAAACCTTAACCATCATTAATCAATGAGCTAGTCCATGGAGGCGTACTAGGGACACGGTGTTGTTCATAAACCACACAAGTATTAAAGTTTCCGCTTAATACAATTCTAGCATGGAATATAAACATTATCATGAACAAGAATTATAATAATAACATCTTTATTATTGCCTCTAGGGCATAATTCCAACAGTCTCCCACTTGCACTAGAGTCAATAATCTAGTTTACATCTGGTAACAATCTAACACCCATGGGATTAAGGTGCTGATCATGTTTTGCTCGTGGAAGAGGTTTAGTCAATGGATCTGCGACATTCAGATCCGTATGTACTTTGCTAATCTTCATCTGCTATATAATCTTGAATTATATGGAAACGGCGGTTGATGTGCTTGGTTTTTGGATGATATCTTGGTTCCTTAGCCAATGCTATGGCGCCAGTGTTGTCGCATAATATCTCCAGTGGGTCCAAGGCACTTGGAACCACACCAAGCTCAGTGATGAAGTTCCTGATCCAAACTCCTTCACTTGACGCTTCCAAAGCAGCCATGTATTCCGCTTCGATTGTAGATCCTGTGATCACGCTTTGCTTGCAGCTTCTCTAGCTCACAGCTCCACCATTCAAAATATAAACATATCCTGTCTGAGATTTAGAATCATCCGGGTCGGTGTCGAAACTAGCGTCAACGTAACCTTTTATGACGAGCTGCTCATCACCTCCATAGACCAAGAACATTTCTTTAGTCCTATTTAAATACTTTAGGATGTTCTTTACAGCTGTCCAGTGTTCCACTCCTGGATCACTTTCGTATCTGCTCGTCAAACTAAGAGCATTGGACATATCCGGTCTAGTACACAGCATGGCATACATGATAGAACCTATGGCCAAGGCATATGGCACTTTGCTCATAGTTTCTCTATCTTTTACCATAGCTGGACACTGAACCTTGCTCAATATCTTACCTGACAACATGGGCAATGAACCTTTCTTTGCTTTATCCATTCTGAATATTTTTAGAACTTTGTCTAGGTATGTACTTTGGCTTAAACCTATTAGGCATCTTTGTCTATCTCTATAGATTTTGATGCCTAATATATAAGCAGCTTCTCCTAGGTCTTTCATTGAAAAACATTTATTCAAATAACTCTTCACATCGTTAAGCATATCGATGTCATTTCCAATAATCAATATGTCATCCACATATAGTACTAAAAATTTCACCGAGCTCCCACTCACTTTCTTGTAGACACAAGCTTCATAGCAATTTGGAACAAATTCAAAACTTGATATGGGCACGAAGGAGGAGGTGAAGCCTAATTTCAGGACTCCACCAAGATGAGAGAAGCTCGTTGCTGATTGGCACGCCAGGACGACCTACGATATGAGATAATTTAGTCTAAGGTTGTGTCAGCATTTATATACCTGTTTATGTTATTTCTGTGTGGTAGGTCATGTTATGGGCCACTTAGTTTTATTTGTGTTTTGGGTTTGGGCCTGTCCAAGCCAAACAGTTTTCTGGCCATCTATATAAGGAGGCCAGCAGTCTAGGGTTTAGGGAGTTCAGTTGTTTAGTCAAAAACCATCGTGTGCTCCACCGTGTATCATCCCTCCGGGGAAACGGCGCTGCCGTGTTATATCTAATAAAGATTGCTGCGAGGGTTCTTGCGTCATCAAGGATTATCGAGCTGTGGTTTGAGGCGTGGTGATCTTCATCACGTTGCTTGCTGGATTCGTTCCTCTTCTTCAGGTTGCGTTCATCGCGTGATTGGAAGATTTTATCCGGGTAGACTCGCTGTGAAAGATCGGGACAAAACTCCATAGGATCACCGGCGTGATCCTTATCATGTGGTATCAGATTACTGGGTTTCTCACCGCGAGTGTTTTCTGTTGATTGCTGATCTGCGGATTGTTCTTCCTTAGACAGTTTACAGATCATATTGGTTGGAAAGTAGTCTTGATCGGAGGTTTTTCAGATCACAAGTTTTCAAATCGATCATAGAGAAGAGATTCAATTGGATCGGCCCGAGATTGGATCTGATCTATTTTGGAATTCACGCCAGCAAAAAGGAAGGTGTTTTCCCATCGAGCTGATTCCTTGCTGAGACCAAGGCCACGCTGATCGCCGGCAGTCCAAGACGACTTTCCGATCGGGTGATTGCATTGCTTCCATCGATACCAGGCCGGCCGTCCCCATCGCTACAAAAAAAAATAGAAGCAGCGGCGGCTGGCCTCGCCCCAGCGCGGAGAGCGTCTGGGGTCGAGCGCGCTCGTTTGCCCGCTCGCCTCGGAGCGAGGCGTCTGCCCATTGCTACGGGCCGGCCCATTGCTTCGCGCGCTCGCCCCGTGCTTCTGCCGATCGGGGAATCGAGCGCTAGGAGCATCGAGCGCTAGTGGGCCTGGACTGCAGATCCGATCGGGATCTCCCTGGATCGATCGCTCGCCTGTCAGACCGATCGAAGGAAGTGAAAAAAAAACAGGACGCCCTCGATCGCCTGGGCGCAGAGGCTGTCTGGGGTAAGGCGCCAGGCAACAAGCCCCTGATCCGCTCAGCTCGCTCAAGCAGTCTGGCCTTCAGCCCCAGACCGACCCAAGTCTATTTGACCCAGTTACAAAAAAAAGCGATTGCAACACTCCTTTAATTGATCAGCTTGGTTACTCATTGCAGATCGGATTGGTTCTGAGTGTTGGTACTTTTTCTACAGTTATACAGTTCGGCAGCGTCCTGCCGCGGCAAGTTTTCTCGGCGCTTCTGTCGGCGCACCGTGCCCGTGGAATTCTATACCACGATCTCCTACTGAGCTCTTTGACCGCGCACATCAAGATGGATTCTTTTCCGGGAGATGTTTTTGGCAAAAGGTGCTATCTTGACAAGAAGTCTAGTGATGTTTTTAATGATTATCTTGATATGAAGAAGGGAGTGCCGCTATCCAAGCCTAGCTGGTGTTTACATCAACTTGCGACAATTGCGGAGTACCACGATTGGGAAAGGCACATGGAACTGGGTTTCCGTCGATGTCGCACATACAATGACAAGTTTCGTAGCTACGATGGATATGGTCTTGCCTACCGGCGTGTGGACACTGAAGTAACCACTTGGTGGTGCAAGGCGGTTGGAAGAGATGAGTTTGATTGCACTTGGGAGGACTTCAAGGAATTTCTCCGTGATGGTTTTGTGTTACCGTATATGGAGGAAATAGAGCAGCCACCCAAGGTTGTGCATGGGATAGAGGATGTTGGCAAGAGCATAGTTCCTATACCGAAGGTCGCGACAGCTGTGACTACTCATGAGAAGTTGACAGTTGTTCCATTGCCGACAGTTAGCAAGGTGGCAGCCACGAATTCTGAATTGTCAGCGGTTGATGTTGTCAAGGCTGATGTTGTAAAGGATATCGTGGAGGAGGTTGTACCATTGAGTGGGCTGAATATGCAACTCAAAAGAGTACATGATGCGACTTGCATGACAGCGGATAGAGGCCAGCGATGGAATTTATTTCAGGCGCAGTGCATAATCAAAGGCAAAGCATGCAAGTTGATGATTGACAGTGGTAGTTACTGTAATGGCATTAGCAAGGCAGTTGTGGAGGCTTTGGGTTTATCCACATGGCGTATTCCAGAACCGAGGCATGTTGAGTGGGTTAATAGCTGCGGTATGCTGAAGATTACTCACAAGGTGCGTGTGCCCTTTACAGTTGATGACTATGTTGATGAGGTGGAATGCGATGTGTTGCCATTGGAGGTATGTGGGCTATTACTTGGACGTCCATGGCAATATGATCGCAATGCTATGCATGCTGGGAGAGCAAATACATATTACTTTGTGCATGATGGCAAACAGCGGACTTTGAAACCTATGCAGGATGATCAAATACAGTCTGATGTTGAGCTGGTGGTACACAAGGCGAAGTTGTGCAAGGCTAAACCAAAATCTGGGCTAGCTACGCCGCAATCAGAGGAGCATGATGCGAAGAGCTTTAATGGTGATATTGTTTCAGCCAAGCATGTAGATGACAAGCCAGTTGTTCTTGTTAGTGACAAGCCGGTTGAAGTCAAGCCTCATATTGATGAAGGGAAGGATATGTCAGCATATGTTCCATGTGTTCGACTTCCAGTTCGTGTTGACATGGGTGTTCAGACCGATGACGGTGGTACTGATAGTATTCCGGTGCATATGGTGCCGCGGGTAGTCAGCCACAGTTTTGTTAGAACACCTCGGAGACGTTTTGTTGGAGCAGCAGTGAGTGTGCATACAGGCAAAGATGGACGTGTTCGTCAGTTGTGTGGCCCGGGCATTACTACTTTGCAGGGTCGTGCTAAGCAGGTTCATGTTTAGCACCGCAAGGTTCTAGCAAGGATTGAGAAGAAGAAGGTGGAGGCGCCTAAGTACAAGTTCATTTGGCGACGAAAAGAGGTGCAACCACCTAGGGCTGTATCAAGTCGAGCAGGCCAAGAGGGAGGATGTGGTGAGGAAGGCAAGCAAGACTTGAAGACGGCGAATATGCATGGTGCTATTGTTGATATTCCGCCACCCTTTCGAGCAGACCCTCACGCGTTGGGGACAACGCTTTTTGAAGGGGGGGAGGATGATATGGGCACGAAGGAGGAGGTGAAGCCTAATTTCAGGACTCCACCAAGATGAGAGAAGCTCGTTGCTGATTGGCACGCCAGGACGACCTACGATATGAGATAATTTAGTCTAAGGTTGTGTCAGCATTTATATACCTGTTTATGTTATTTCTGTGTGCTAGGTCATGTTATGGGCCACTTAGTTTTATTTGTGTTTTGGGTTTGGGCCTGTCCAAGCCCAACAGTTTTCTGGCCATCTATATAAGGAGGCCAGCAGTCTAGGGTTTAGGGAGTTCAGTTGTTTAGTCAAAAACCATCGTGTGCTCCACCGTGTATCATCCCTCCGGGGAAACGGCGCTGCCGTGTTATATCTAATAAAGATTGCTGCGAGGGTTCTTGCGTCATCAAGGATTATCGAGCTGTGGTTTGAGGCGTGGTGATCTTCATCACGTTGCTTGCTGGATTCGTTCCTGTTCTTCAGGTTGCGTTCATCGCGTGATTGGAAGATTTTATCCGGGTAGACTCGCTGTGAAAGATCGGGACAAAACTCCATAGGATCACCGGCGTGATCCTTATCAAAACTCTTGATCACTTGATCAAAACGAAGGTTCCAACTCCGGGATGCTTGCTTCAGCCCATAAATGGAACGCTGAAGTTTGCACACCTTATCAGCATCCTTAGGATTGACAAAACCTTTGGGCTGCATCATATACAACTCTTCATCAATGTTGCCATTGAGGAACGCAGTCTTGACATCCATCTGCCAAATTTCATAATCATGAAATGCAGCAATTGCTAATAAAATCTGAATGGACTTAAACATCGCTATGGGAGAGAAAGTCTCATCGTAGTCAACACCCTTGGACAAGCCGAGCTTTATAGATAGTAACATTACCATCTGCGTCCGTTTTCTTCTTGAAAATCCATTTGCACTCAACGGCCTTACGGTCGCTAGGAAGGTCCACCAAAGTCCATACTTGGTTTTCGCTCATGGATCCCAATTCGGATTTCATGGCCTCTAGCCATTTCTCAGAGTCTGGGCTCATCATTGCTTCCTCATAGTTCGCAGGTTCATTGTTGTCTAACAACATGATGGTTAAGACAGGGTTGCCGTACCACTCAGGAGTGGCACGCGACCTTGTCGACCTGCAAAGTTCAGTAGTAGCATCATTCGAAGTTTCATGATCCTCATCATTAGCTTCCTCTCCTGTTGGTGCAGGCGGCGCCGGAACAACTTCGGGTGCTGCGCTACTCTCCAATTCGAGAGAAGGTTCAATAACCTCGTCTAGCTCTACCTTCCTCCCACTCACTTCTTTCAAGAGAAACTCCTTCTCAAGAAAGGATCCGTTCTTAGCAACAAAGACTTTGCCTTCGGATCTGTGGTAGAAGGTATACCCAATCGTTTCCTTAGGGTATCCTATGAAGACGCATTTCTCCGCTTTGGGTTCGAACTTGTCCGACATCAACTTCTTGACGTAAGCTTCGCATCCCCAAACTTTAAGAAACGACAGCTTAGGTTTAGCACCAAACCATAGTTCATATGGTGTCGTCTCAACGGATTTAGATGGTGCCCTATTTAAAGTGAATGCAGTGGTTTCTAATGCATAACCCCAAAATGATAATGGTAAATCTGTAAGAGACATCATCGATCGAACCATATCTAATAGAGTTCGATTTCGGTGTTCAGACACACCATTGCGCTGTGGTGTTCCAGGTGGCGTGAGTTGCAAAACAATTCCGCTTGCTTTAAGATGCGTGAGAAAATCATAACTCAAATATTCACCTCCACGATCGGATCGTAGAAATTTAATTTTCCTGTTACGATGGTTTTCCACTTCGTTCTGAAATTCTTTGAACTTTTCAAACGTTTCAGATTTATGTTTCGTTAAATAGACATACCCATATCTACTTAAGTCATCAGTAAAAGTGAGAAAATAGCGATATCCACCGCGCATTGAAATACACATTGGTCCGCACACATCGGTATGTATGATTTCCAATAAGTCCGTTGCTCGCTCCATTATTCCGGAGAACGGGGTTTTGATCATCTTGCCCATGAGACATGGCTCGCACGTGTCAAATGATTCAAAATCAAGAGACTCCAAAAGTCTATCAGAATGGAGTTTCTTCATGCGTTTTACGCCAATATGACCTAGACGGTAGTGCCACAAATAAGTTGGATTATCACTATCTACTTTGCATCTTTTAGCCTCAATGTTATGGATGTGTGTTTCATTGCTTTCGAGATTTAGAAGAAATAAACCATCCACAACAAGTGCATGACCATAAAAGATGTTATTCATATAAATAGAACAACCATTATTCTCTGACTTAAATGAATAACCGTCTTGCAATAAACACGATCCAGATATAATGTTCATGCTCAATGCAGGCACAATAATAACACTTATTAAGGTTTAAAACTAATCCCGAAGGTAAAACTAAGGAGAGCGTGCCGACGGCCATCACATCAACTTTTGATCCATTGCCGATGCGCATCATCACCTCATCCCTTGCTAGCCGCCGTCTATTCCGTAGCTCCTGTTTCGAGTTACAAATATTAGCAACTGAACCAGTATCATATACCTAGGCACAACAACGAGCGCTAGTAAGGTAGACATCAATAACATGTATATCAAATATACCTTTGATGGTGCCAGCCTTCTTGTCCGCTAAGTACTTCGGACAGTTGCGCTTCCAGTGACCCTTGTGCTTGCAATAGAAGCACTCAACGTCCGGCTTAGGACCAGACTTGAGCTTCTTCTCAGTAGGGGCAACGCGCTTGCCGCTGCCTTTCTTGAAGGATCCCTTTGCACCCTTAGCTTTCTTGAAGCTAGTGGTCTTGTTGACCATCAACACATGATTATCTTTCTTGATATCCACCTCCGCAGCTTTCAGCTTAGCGAAGAGCTCAGTGATTGTATCAGTGGAACCAATTTGATTGTGAGTAACTACAAAGCCTTTGTATCTAGGAGGGAGTGATTGCAAAACTCTGTCAATCTTGAGCTCTTCTGGAATCTTGTAGTCCAGTTGCTCAAGGCGTTGAGTGTAGCCCAACATCTTAATGGCGTGCTGATAAAGATTGTTTGCCCGATCTTTCACAATGCACCTTCTCATCTGATAGATATCCCAATCACGTGAGCGGAACACGCGACCTGAAGATTGGGGAACGCCAATCCTGCGAGCAACTCGACGATGAACGACGAACCTCACGCTGAATCAACACGCCAATAGCTCGACAACCCTTGACAGATTCAAGGACCTTCGCGCACACAAGATTACTCTTGACAATTCAAGAACTCTCTTGTCTTTATTGATAGATAACTAGACGAATGTCCGAGACGCCATCACACACGCCGATCCCAGAGGGACGGTGATAACTTGAACTAAAAGTTCTACATAATTTTCTGCCCTCCTAAACCCTAGCCGCCCAGCCTCCTTATATAGGCGGCTAGAAAACTGTTGGGCTTGGACAGGCCCAAACCCAAAATATAAAATAAAAACCTAAGTGGCCCATAACATGACCTAGCACACGGAATAACATGAACATAGATACAAATTAATAACACAACCTTAGACTTAATTATCACATATTGTAGGTCGTCCTGGCGTGCCAATCCTCACCATCCTCCCCTTCTTAGAAAGGCGTTGTCCTCAATGCCAGAGGGTCTTCTCGTAAAACATGGCATCAAATCTGCAATATTGCCACTGTCCATCTTCAAGTCTTGACAGCCTGCCACACCACATCCTCCCTCTCGGCTAGCTTGACTTGCTCTTGGCACCTTTTTAGTCTTCGGCGCCACCAACCAACAAACCTGATTGAATCACAAACTATCACCAGAAAGCAGTCTCAAAGCATATGAGCAGATCACCCAAAACGGACATGACATACTCCTGCACACTGAGGGTCCAAATGAGCTGAATATACCTGCAGACGCAAACTGAATTTTGGTAGCAAACAAAGCACATCACCCAAAACAAACAGAACAATTTCCTACACGCCAAGGATCCAAATGTACTGAATCTGTCACCTTTTTGGAACTGCTAACAGTGTCTCTTTTTTTTTCAACCACACGCAGAAACTACACCAAAATTGGTCCAATATAGTCACGTATATGCAGTATCAATATTCTGCACCAAATCCTTATTTCCTGTACGTAAATGCACCCAAACAGCCAGAACTGAAAAACGTGTGAATGGTCTTCCAATTTACACGTAAACTTCCTTTTCTATTGCTAGCTGGGAACCACGCACCAAGACCACAACATCCGATTCAGAAATTTCCTTGTTTGTGTGTTTGCCTGACCCACTCGAACGGAATACGAAGAAATCTGAGCAATTCTGTCGCACGTAGCAGTTCCAATCCAAACGAAAATATTCTTGCTTTCCTTCCTGACTTCATGCGAGATGAATATGCGCGGCCATGAGAGTGCCAGGGTGCGGATGGCCAAGTCGGTCCAAGGCGCGCGAGCTAGCGCTCGCTCGGGGACAGACATCCTCTGTCCTTCGGCGCGTGGGGCCGATCACCTTTTTTTTTCGATCGCTGGCTGGCATACTCCGGCGACGATCCCATGTCCTTGATAGCACTCCAAAACTGAAACGAATCCAGCTAGAATATAACTTCTCGTCCTTGCAAGCGATGCAGGTCTTGCCTGATAGGAGAGATCGTATGTCCCTAGGCGGCAGTCGATCTGGTTTCTTTTTTTTAGCTGGCTCGATCGAGATTAGATAACTTGCAATCTACCGAACATACGTCCGCTGCCACCTGCGTCTTGCTGCTTTCGATCTGGCCAAGAAAAATTCCACCACCACTAAGAAAAAACCTGGCCGTCTAGCAGATGAAAATTAGCCTGGCAACAGCAAATCCACCTTGCACCGTGATCAACCTGGTGCTCTGATACCAAGATGATAAAGATTGTTTGGCCGATCTTTCACGATGCACCTCTTGATCTGATAGATCTCCCAATCACGTGAGCGGAACACGTGACCTGAAGATTGGGGAACACCAATCCTGCAAGCAACTCGACGATGAATGACGAACCTCACGCTGAATCAACACGCCAATAGCTCGACAACCCTTGACAGATTCAAGGACCTTCGTGCACACAGGATTACTCTTGACAATTCAAGAACTCTCTTGTCTTTATTGATAGATAACTAGACGAACGTCCGAGACGCCATCACACACGCCGATCCCAGAGGGACGGTGATAACTTGAACTAAAAGTTCTACATAATTTTCTGCCCTCCTAAACCCTAGCCGCCCAGCCTCCTTATATAGGCGGCCAGAAAACTGTTGGGCTTGGACAGGCCCAAACCCAAAACATAAAATAAAAACCTAAGTGGCCCATAACATGACCTAGCACACAGAATAACATGAACATAGATACAAATTAATGACACAACCTTAGACTTAATTATCACATATTGTAGGTCGTCCTGGCGTGCCAATCCTCACCATGTGCTCACTAATGGAACTCCCTTCCTCCATTTTGCAGTTAAAGAACTTCTCAGAGATCTCATATCTCTCAGAACAGGCTTGAGTCTGAAACATGGTTTTCAGTTCCTCAAGTATCTCATAAGGCCCACGGTACTTCTCAAAACAATTTTGAAGTTCCGGTTCCATAGAAAACAACATGGTACTCATAATCGCATCATAATCATCTCTGTGAGAATTGAAGTCAGCAAGTTCTTCAGTTTTCGCTGTTGCAGCAGGGGGGTTACCTAGCGCTTCCTCAAGTACATAAGCTTTTTGTCCGCCAGTGAGAATGATCCTCAGATTGCGGAACCAGTTGGTGAAGTTAGACCCATTGTTTTTAAGCTTTTCTTTCTCAGCAAACACGTTGAAGTTGAAGTTGGACTTAGCCATTTGATCTACAACATTGCAAGTACAATTTAGACTATGTTCATGATAACTAGTTCAACTTAATCAAATTACTAAATGAACTCCCACTAAAATCAACATCCCTCAAGTTGTTTAGTGAACACGATCCAAATTCACCACACCTAATCCGATCTTCACGAGAAGAGATATGGTTTCAATGGTGGACAACGAAGTGTCGATCATATCATTCATATAACTCATGTTTAACCTTTCGGTTCATGTGTTCCGAGGCCATGTCTATACATGCTAGGCTCGTCAAGTCAAACCCAAGTATTTCCGCGTGTGCAAAACTGGCTTGCACCCATTGTATGTGAACGTAGAGTTTATAGCACCCGATCATCACGAGATACTTCAAAACGACAAACTTTCGCAATGGTGCATACATGGGGAGAACACAATTTTATCTTGATCTTTAAGTGAGGAATCATCTTATAATGCTACCGTCGCGATCAAAGTAAAATAAGATACATAAAAGATAAACATCACATGCATATAATTTTATGTGACATGGTATAGCCAATCTCCGCGCAATGATCTCCATCTTGTGAGCGCCGGCATGATCTCCATCACTCCACCATGATTGCCTCCACCACGAGTAGCAACTACAACTATTGCTAACTACTTAGTGATAAAGTAAAGATATTACATGGCGTATAAGAAGTTGACATGCAGGTCATACACAATTATAAAGACAACCATATGGCTCCTGCCAGTTGTGAACTCATCGACATGCAAGTCGTGAAATATTACAAAACATGATCATCGCATACATCACATATATCATATCACATCTTGTGGCCATACCATATCACAAAACACTCCCTGCAAAAACAAGTTAGACGCATCTACTTTGTTGTTGCATGTTTTTACGTGGCTTATGGGAGTAACAAGTTAAGAACAATTCTTACCATAGAAAAGCCACAATGGTGATATTATGGTTGCTAACATCCGTTGTAAATCTCATGACTACTATAGTGAGAGAAACTAGTATCCACCAGCCGCATGTGTGGAACAAGCCACACGTCAAGTGCGAAGCCGGTCTCGTGAACGAGGTCGCGTAAAGTTGGCCTGGACTACTTCGATCTCACTATGCCGCGCCATAAGAAGTACACAACATAGAGGTTTGCAACAGAAAACATCAACGCCCACAACAAGCATGTTGCGTTCTACTCATGAAACACATCTACGCATAGATCTAGCTTTGATACCACTGATGGGTTTCGCAGCATAGTAAATCAAAAAAATTCCTACGGATGCGAACAAGAAAGCCAAGATCTAATCTAGGAGATGTAATCAATGAGAGAGATAGATGAGATCTTCATACCCTTGAAGAAATCGCACAGCGGAAACGTTCCACAGAACATGGATGATGTAGTCATACTAGCCGTCTCCTCCTCGTGATCCGATCCGATCCAACGCCGCAAGTGGCGACGCCTCTGAGAGATGCACACGTACAGCGCACCAACGACTCCGCCTTCCCGGTCCAGCAAGATATGGTGGAGTGGTAGATGGGATCGACAGCACGACGGCGTGGTGTCTATGGTGGAGAGTATGCGCCGATAGGGCTTCGCCTGTTTGCGTGGTGGAAGAAGAACGAAAAAAGGAGGCTTTAGAAACTGGGCAGCGGCTCCGCACAAATTAAGTCTAACCTAACCGGCGACTCGCACTGGTCCTTTTATAGACGCTCACGACGCTACGAAACTTGCAATACAAGTTTGGCCGAGCTCTGCTTAGCGTGCACGCTAGGTTAGATCGCAGAGCATGCAAGCAGCGCGGCCACGATCGTCCACGATTGAATCGTCGATCGGTAAGCACGCATGAGCATGACGTCCAGGTCCATATGCGAGCAGGCCCAAAAGGCTTTGGCCAAGAGGCCATGCACGCGAGCGTGCCAGGAGCTATCGCCTGGCCGCTCCGATCGATGCGATCGAGCGTGCCAGGGAGCGCTGCTTTTTTCTTTTTCTTTTCTTTTTTTCTCTTTATTTATTTCTGCTAAATAAATAGTGTTTAATATTTATTAATTAACACAATTAATAAATATTGTATTTTTCACCCGAAACAATTCTGTAACTCTTCAAAACATTTTCACATATATCCCGAAACTACCCTAGCGTTGATTTGCGTTAAGTGTGTGACCCTACGGGTTTGAGAATATGCGGACATGATCTCCATCAATAATCAATAGCGGGATCTGGAAATCCATATTGACTCCCACGCACTTAGCGATGATCATATCGGATGAACCACGATGTCAGGATTCAATCAATCCCGTATTTGTATTCCCTTCATCTCGCGATATTTTACTCGCCCGAGATTCGATCGTCGGTATCGGCATATCTAGTTCAATCTCGTTCACAGCAAGTACTTTACTCGTTCCGTAATCCGATATCACTTTGTGATTAATTCCTTAGCCACATGCTTGCAAGCGGTGTTGATATCGATTACCGAGTGGGCCCAAAGTATATCTCTCCAACTCGGGAGGGACAAATTCCATCTCGATACATACAACCCAAAAAGTACTTTCTGATCACCTAAGAGACACCTTTATGATCACCCTTTCATAGGATGATGTTTGATGACCTCAAAGCTCTCTTCCGATACTAGGGAGTTGCATTGTCTCATGGTCTAAGGAACACAATACATGACATAGGAAAAAGCTTCACAAAGATGAACACAATAACACGATCTAATTGCTGTGCTTTATTTGGGTCTGTCCATCACATCATTCTCCTAATGACATGATCTCATTATTAATTGACAACTCATGTCTATGGTTAGGAAACCTTAACCATCATTAATCAATGAGCTAGTCCATGGAGGCGTACTAGGGACACGTTGTTGTTCATAAACCACACAAGTATTAAAGTTTCTGCTTAATACAATTCTAGCATGGAATATAAACATTATCATGAACAAGAATTATAATAATAACATCTTTGTTACTGCCTCTAGGGCATAATTCCAACAAAGTTGTCGAAAACTTATGGAGCAGAAGTTCCTGCGCGCTCTTTACAGTAAAAAAATTCTCTGTAGCTCCGATTGAGCTCTCCTTTTAAATGAAGTTGCTAATTTTCATCCTCTGTAGGGCTGATTTTTTATAGAATTTTTCGACATGTTTAAGTAGGGTAATTAATTACGTTTTGCTGCTGCAATATTTCTAGACAGATTGTGTCCAATTTTGTTTTATGCATTCTTTGAGCTTTAAAGCTAAATCTTTTTGATTGGTTTGAGTTTATGAGAAGGAATACAACATTATATACCTACTGGACACTTTTCATGCAATTTGTTTTGGAAATTACATGCAGCAAGCATCATGCTTTTTATCCCTACTAATGTCACCCCACAAAAAAAGAGATGGGAGCTATCTTTGTGTTGAAGTTTTTTCATAGGAATTAGAGGAGCTGCACCAAGATACATTCAAGAATGGTGAAAACCATAAGCTCGGGGATGTCAAGACCCCACTAGACTACACTCTCGGTTTGCACGCGTCTACTTTTTGTTTTTTTATCAACGCAGTTTTATCACATAAACTTGGAGCGTCTTTTATAGTATTGTTATAGTTTGCTTTTGCTTTGTTTTATTTTTATTTGGGTGAGACCACCATGTTTATTTATTTTGAGAGAAAGCTACTGGAGGATTGGTTTGATTTGATTTGGATGCACTGAAAGATTTGGATTGACATATAGGAGTTGATTATTAAGATACATAGAGTTGCATGCTTCATATGCTTTGAATAAGTTTTGATCTGCATGTGGTTTATTAGGAGCTATCTTGTATTCATTGTTTTGATGTTTAATACTTGTTTACATTGTTTAACATGGATTGCTTAGCTCTATGGACACTTATGCATGCATGTAGTCGGTCAACTTTCTCCCTCTTGCTAGCCCAAAAATAAAAATCCAACAAGTCAAAAACTTGTTTTTCCAACACCTTCAAACCAAGTTACTTCAGTGAGTCCACCATATCTACCTATTAGCTTTGATGTTATTCCAAGTATGTTTTTCATGTTTCATTGTTTTACTTAGTTTCCAAATATTAAAATGCTTATGAGTATGTTTGTTATGAGAAAACTGGTCTAAAGGCTCCCATGAACTTGAATGCACACTTTATTTCTTGCATTTCATAAACTTGAACCATTGTGATTAAGATTTTGAAGTTGTGAGCTTGACAAAGTCTTAGTTGGGAGTTAGCTCATCTATGCTGTCATAGGGCAAGCTTTCAACATTGCACTTGTTTATATTTTTGTTCATGTCATGATTCTTTTGTTTTTGGATGCTTATCATTTGTGAACTAAGTGAGGAAACATTATTCAATCATGGAGTTTGTATAAATGTTTAGAGGAAACTCTCGGGCCACTAATCTAAACCATGCATCATTAATGGTGGAAATTTACAACATTCCACGCATCTCATAATAAAAAGCTATACCCAATGGTAAATAAAAGAGATGTCGAGGTGTTCATTGTCTGTTTGTCTTATCATTTTGGTATGGGAAAGCTTCCATATCATCGGGCAAGAGGTACCCCGGTTGAGATTCTCTATGATACTATTATACTTACAATGACAAGAATTTGCTTTGTTTCCCGAGTTTAGTAACATCTGGTGTAGGCACTCATTTTCAAGGGGCATGAGGCATTCAACTTATATTTTGTCAAGGGCACTACTCATATTTGCTTTCACTTTAACCATTAACCATTTCAAGATGCTAATGATAGGGGCAATGGGAGCCTAAAACCAGTGAATATCATATCTAAAATCATTTGGAAGCTAGATATTACTTTATTCATGTTTTACCTCTGCTTATCATCTGTTTATCTAAAGTGTCCACCTTTACATTCAGTGATGAGGACATCCCTACAACACAACCATCTCCACCTACTGTTAATGATCCTATTGTTGCTGCTCAAGATAAGTCCAATTACGAGATTAGGATTGGACCAATTACTCGAGCCTGTGCTAAGTTGTTACAACAGCAGGTGAACTCACTCCTCATTGAATCTAATATTTATTATACTAAGAATTTTATACTGCCTAAGTCTTTGCTCATATGTATGATCAGGTTCATTGGAGAAGAAGGGGTTCTAGGGAGCAAGGAGATGCAGCACATGGAGCACGACGTAGTGATCACGCAAGAGAGCGCGAGGGAGGAGAGGGAGGCCGGCGCCACAAGCATGGAGGACATCACCACGTGAAGGAGATCAAGTCTGGATGAGCACGAGCACGTGGTGGTGCACTAGGACTGCCTACGACACGATGTCTACACGTCTAAGGCGCACCACACACATGGCCTGCATGCTAAAAGTAGGCTGAACCCATATATGGGCCGGTATGTACCCGTTTGAGTCGAACCGAGTCAGTTTGGGGTTTTGGGCCAGGTCATTGCTGAGGACGCCCGGCATAATATAAGTACCCCTGGGAGCCCCCTCAATTAGGGTTAGACCACGTTTAGACTAAAGACTATTTCGTTGAACTGCTGTAAGCATTCATCTGAATTCCTCCGCACCAATTCATCTGGATTTGGTGATATACTACTACAAGTTTAGTGTGATCTATTATTCCATTGGGAATTAGTAGATTGCAAACTACCGTTTCGTGGTCGACGGCTACGTGCGGAAGTGTGTGGAGTCATGAATATTGTAACACCCTAACTTTTGTAACCATGTTTAAGAAGAGTTTAGTAATGCAAACATGAGGGCCAACAAATTTTTTTATGCTTAATCAGATTTACGGGTGTCTCTTGCATGTTTGCCTAGTTTGTTGTGTTAATTGTTGTTTGTAATTTTCTTGTTGAAAAAAAAGACTGTGAACCGACACTACCATTGTGCTCTTGTGATCATGTCATTAGTAGTGCAAATAGTTATTTTGCAAAACCATTGTCTTGGCAACCCTCCTATTTCAAATGGTTTGCCTATGCGTGATGAGTTGACTTTGTGTGACTTGTTTGACTTTGATTTAGTTGCTTGTGTGTAGCTTTGATCTATAAGTAGGCTTGCGGCCCAACTTATCTATAACACATCAAATTATATAACGGCCAGTGGGGATATGCTTACAAGTATTTTCAAATTATTTCTCCAATTAAAACCCCTTTAAATATTTTCTTTTCTATCAACTCGAAAACTCTATTTCTTATGAAAGGAGCATTTATTTTGAAAAACACAAGTTTATCAAAAATCAGAGATGAGCTCTATGTGTGTACTCATTTTATTCCACAAATATATTTTATAAAAATTATTTCACAACCATCTTTAAAAAAAAAACAACATAAATAGGAAGAATACCTTTTTGGTATTATTCTTGTCCATAAAAATTATGGGAATAGTACCCAAATTTTTATAAATGCTTTTCTGGTACCTTAAACTGAAAACCCCCACTTGGCTATGATCAACTTTTGAATGAAATTCAACCACCTCTAACTCTGATCTATTTATTCTTGTGAATAAACCCATCATAAACCTTCTATTAAATCTTCAAATAAATATGGGAATGCTTATAACCATCATCTATCTGGCTATCCTTTCCTATAAATCTTGATCAGATCCATCTCAAAGCATTAAGTCATTTCTTCTCTTGATTCTAATCCAATACCTCTATTTTGACTTGGTGTGATGAGCAGGCTGGGAAGTGTTTTCTTATGTTATTTGATGTATGCTCATGCTCAATCCTTCATGGGTGCATACGGAACTCTTTGGGAATCTCACAGCTCAAGCAACCTCAACTCTCTGATCAATCCAAGACCTTATGACGTTAAGTCAAGTCTTCAAAATTCGAGTTTCCATCCAAATTTCCTAAACCACTAAAACCCTACTTTCTTCTCTCTCTCTTTTGCTTACAAAGCTATTTCAATATTTTATCAATTCATTTCCAAATATTTATTCTCAAAAAAATAAATAGGAAATGTGTCTGATATGTTATATCATATCATTCCCATATACAAATAATTTGTAACACCCTACTTTTTGTAATCTAGATTTAAATCAGTTTCCAATGCATTAAATTTGGGTTAAATAAAAATTTGCATTCCAATGAGCTTGTGTGCTAGGGTAGTGATCTTTCTTTGTGGGCATGGTATGATTTCATGTGCATGTGTGTGTGTGCTAGTTACTTTCTTTTTCTTTTCAGATTTTCAAATTGATCAGGTGTATGAATGCATGAGAGAATGCTATGATTTTATGCTATAGCTTGACCTAGTAGAATGTGTGCTTGTTAACAACAATCTTTTCCTCTCTTTATTTCAGACTTTATTTTTGCACCTTTATTCATTATTTGAGACTTCACCAAAATCTCTTTTCCACTTGTTTCAAAATTCTAAAAACTTGCAGAATGGTTTCTACCACTAGTAGATCACTTCTTAGCAAACCACCACCACCTCTTGGACCAGATTTGAATTTTTTCGAAATTCAAATGAATTTCGGCCAAATGGCCCTTTTCTTCTTCCTCTCTCGTTTCTTCTCTCTTTTTCTTTGCAAACCACCCAAAGCGGCAACCCTGGCCGACCACCCTTTCCTCAAACACCAGCCCCTAGCTCTTGTCCTGTAGCACTTGGACACAAGGAAGGAGGGAGACCCGAGGTGATCTAGGGTAGATCTTCTCCCTCTCTTTCTTTTCTCCGTCCACCGTCTCTCACCCCCAACCAGTGATTAGTACCACCACTCCAGCACTACCCGACCCTACCTCGTAGTGAGACCGAGCTCACACCTCACCTTGCCCTCTCTTTTCCTTGCCGGCATGACCAGGGCACACGCCCGTTGGGTTGAGGCTTCGGGGAGAAGCCACCGTCCACCACTGCGCCACCAGGCCCCACTCGCCACCACCCAACTCAACCAATTGGCTCCTGCCGCCCCGGATGCTCATAGGCCTCGCCCTGGCCCCCGCTCTGCCCGCGCCCAGCACGCTAGGGGACGCCGAGACCGGCGTGCGCGTTCCCGCGCGCACACTTGACCATTTGCCTCGCCCCGCACACGAGCGTGCACGGCATCGTGCCTGCGTTGCAACGCCACCACTGCCTCGTGCCCTAGTCGACCCAGCTCGCCGTGCCGCACACCGTTTCATGTGCACCCGCTCTGAAACCGACCGTGCCGCGGCCAAACCAGTGCGCCCCCGACCTAGCCACCCCTAGCGCTGCACTCAGCCCACAACGCTGCTCCAGAAACGCCGCCCCTCTCGCCCAACCGTGATCGTCGAGGTGCACCCTGCACCGAGACCAACCCGACCAAATAAAACCCTGCACCCTCTTTGGAGCTCTCCCCTGCCGCTCATTTGCTTCTCCACCACACCTCCTCTCACTGCTGAACCACACCGATGAACCCCCAGCTCTTCCCCGGGCAGCAGAGCCCGAGGAACATCGCCGGAGCAGGGGTAGACGGCGAAGCCTTCGGTCGACGTCGATCACCTCTCTCTGCTCTTTCTTTGCACCTTTCTCTTCCTCTGCTAGGCCTGGATCTCACCCTGCACCCCATTCCTTCTCTGGCAGAGCAAGGACGTCACCATCTCTGACGGGACCCGAAGATCATCGCAGACGAGCATGGCCGCACACACCAGCTCGAGCCCTTCTTCTTGCAGGATTCGGACGCGGAGGAGTTTCGGAGAGACCGCCGCCGTCCTGCAGTCGCCCAGCCACCCTCGACGCCCCTAGGTGAGCCTCGCCCTCGAACTTACAGTCACTAGGGCTAGGGTTCCCCCAGCCCCGACACGAGGGAGATGATGGCCCTCCGCCGTCGATCTCCGGTCTAATCGGACGGACCGCAGCGTCCGATACTGATTCGGTAAGCGCGTGTCGCTGACCGCCGGGGTCCGCTCCTCAGCGATTTGAAAATTGCCCCCTCCCGCACTCTGACCTTGGACTGGGCTGGCCCAGCTCGAATCTGGCTGAGCCCCGCAGATCTGGCCCATTTCTATTTTTTTAGAATCTGTTATTTCAATTTGAAATTCCCTACTAGACTAAAAAATGTGTAGAAATATTTCTGTGAGTCCAAAATCAGTGATTCAAATTTCTATGTGCTCCTAAAGTTATTGTGTACCTGAATGTACTTCATGCTTGATTTTTAGGGCATTAGAAATTATCTGTGATTTATTTGTTGTAGATCTAGGGTTTTATCTTCATAAATCCAAATCTGAAGTTGTGTGTGATGAAAATGATTGATTCCAATTTTCAGAGATGCCCTGTTGCTATGTGAAGCTGTAGGAATTGGATTTACTATTTTAGGAGTATTATACCTCCTTAGTAATTATTTTAGTAATAATGGAGAATTGTCTTGTTTTATTTATTGTGTGCAGTAGGTTAAATATTTTCAGTTGATTCCACCTCTGGTGTGTTCTATATTACTGTAGCTTTCTAAGAAGGTCTCTGGTAGAATTTTAGTGGTTACAGAAAGTTTTATGGAAATAAAATGCTTTTCTAGTATTAAGTAAGACTAGGAAATTCATATTAATTCACCCGTTTGCTCTTTTGACCTAATTCCAATTGTGTTGGTTCTGTAATGTTGTTAGCCACCTGAATGTATGATGGTTGCCTTGTCTTGATGCATATTGATGCATGCAGCTTGTTTGCTTGAGAATAGGGTTTATTTGCAAATAGGAATTGCTTTGCTATTATGTGGTTGATGTTTTATTTGTAGAAAATATTGTTGGTTCAGATATCTAAACTTGTTTGCTTCTGATACTCAATGTTGAGTAGTGTGCTGCATGCATTGAGTGTGAATCATGTGTGCATGAGTGCTTATTGTTTGTTGTTGCTCTTTTCCGGCGATAGAATCAAACGACGAGTGTGCGGAAGAGGGGGAGGTCTTTGAGTATCAAGAGGAAGGAGATCAGGGACAAGCCATCCAAGGGAAGCCATCTACTTGTTGCATATCTGAATCCTACTATTACACTTTGCATTGCTTACTCCTGCTTTCTTTATTATGCATGATTTTCTATATTGCTATTAATCTCTAGATAGCAATAGTTGGCGACTTAGCTCCACAAGTCGACTTGATATCATCCATGGGGATGACATCTCTTGTGACCTATTTAACACCCCTCTTATTAGAGACTTGATGATTAGCATCAAAGTCTTTGGGAAAACTTGTAGTGGAGCTAAAAACTCTAGGATTGGGAATACTCTCTGGAAGATTTCAAAAATGATTTCGAAAACCTTGGAGTAGTTGCTACTCCATTGAAAGGTTTCCAAATGGTTTTATAACCATGGAGTTGGACATGGGAGATGAAGGAGTTGGTGGATTTCTGGAAAATGGCATTGTGTATAAGTGTTCGCCAAAACAATTACCCCCGTGCAACCACATTACCCCGGTATGGGACGAGGCCTAGTTTGAAGTCTATTGACTTTAGTGCGGGGAGCCTCATACTATATAAGGGTCTGTAGGACCCCGGAATCCGGGTTGTCGCAAGAGGTGGGCAATAGTATAGCGAGCCCGCCAATAGGCTACCCGCCCGGAAGACTCCTGGGTTCTCCTGCCATGTCGCCAGAGTTACACTCTGAAGGAGGTACTGCCGGGGCGTGCCGGGGAGGTAAACTCCACAGGGTACGCACCCGTACTAAGGTGGATAGATGGAAGGCTTTGATCGATTATCCAAACCCCGCATACTTGTGTATGATGGTCCGTGGTGGTATCCCGGCGGATTTATCGGATGGTGTGGGTAAAGTGTACAACCTCTACAGAGTGTAATCTATTCGAATAGCCGAGTCCTCGGTCATGGACGGTTGGAATGGCCATACTTAACCTGTGTCGAGTTTTGGTTTTTACAAAATGTTTTCGGAAAAATGGAGTTTGTGCCGGAAGAAGTACTTGGAGGGTACTGCCGTGGCACGGGAATGGTTCGGGGTACTCGAAGGGTACTGCCGAGGTGGTGGAGAATGGTCATGTATGATTGACCATGGTTGCCTTAGGCAAGCATAAAGGAGTTTCCCCCTTTCCTAGAGCTTTTACAAAAACTTGTCTTACAAGTATCTTCTTTAATAAGGATATAGAGATGTCGTATGACATGCTATATCGACACGAGAAAACCACTAGCACTGACTACCTCAAGCCAAGCCAACCTTTGCTACAGCCAAATAGCATATGAATACTTTTCTCTTAGATGGTTTGCGAGTACAATTCAAAATATACTCACGGCTTTGTCCCTGGCTATTAACTTGGCCAGACTATGATGATGACTATGAGGAGGACGAAGGAGGTTACGATGACGCCGGTGCGAATTAGGATCGTTTCCCGATCAGTCGCCTGTAGGGTAGTAGGCCTGACCTGGGTCAGCTATGCTGCAAGTATCCCGATGCTGTTTGCTAAGCATTAGTGTGTCAGTTGAACTTGCCCTGCGAGGCATTTAAATTCGGCCAAGTGGCCATATGTAAGACTTTATGAATTCGTTATGTAATGGATGATGTACTCTGTAATGCCAACTCTGTTATGTGGATTCACGACGGTCTTCCTGGGATCATGAATTGTATGCATAACGGGAATCCTGGTGATATGGGGTGGCCCGATCTTCTCGTGAGCGAAGCGATGGTGATGATGGCAGCAGATGATTGTCGGGGATAACTTGGTGTCACCGATGAACTCTCCTCGCTTGAACCCTGATGCCAATGCAACAGCTCTCAAACCCTGTAGCATATTCACGACTCCACACACTTGCGCACATAGCCGTCGACCACGAAACGGTAGTTTGCAATCTACTGATTCCCAATGGAACAACAGATCACACTAAACTTGCAGCAGTATAACACCAAATCCAGATGAATTGGTGCGGAGGAATTCAGATGAATGCTTACAGCAGTTCAATGAAGTATTCTTTTGTCTAAACGTGGTCTAACCCTAATTGAGGGGGCGCCTAGGGGTACTTATAGGTGGCCGGGCGTCCTCAGCAAAGGCATGGCCCAAAACATGCCTGGTTTGGGCCCAAACTGACTCGGTTTGACTCAAACGGGTACATACCGACCCATATATGGGTTCGGCCTAATTTTAGCACGCAGGCCAAGTGTGTAGCGCGCCTTAGACGTGTAGACATCATGTCGTAGGCAGTCCTAGGCGCCATCACGTGCTCGTGCTCATCCAGACTCGGTCTCCTTCATGTGGTGATGTTCTCCATGCTTGTGGCGCCGGCCTCCCTCTCCTCCCTCGCGCTCTCTTGCTTGATCACCACGTCGTGCTCCATGTGTTGCATCTCCTCGCTCCCTCGAACCCCTTCTTCTCCAATGAACCTGATCATACATATGAACAAAGACTTAGGCAGTATAAAATTCTCATTACAATAAATATCAGATTCAGCAAGGAGTGAGTTCACCTGCTGTTGTAACAACTTAGCACGGGCTCGAGTAATTGGTCCAATCCTAATCTCGTCATTGGACTTATCTTGATCAGCAACAATAGGATCATCAACAGTAGGTGGAGATGGCTATGTAGTAGGGATGTCCTCATCATCTCCCCCCCTTCAAAAGGCGTCGACCTCGACGCTCCAAGGTCATCTCCATCATATGGTGATAAATCAGCAACATTGAAACTGTTGCTAACACCACCAAACTCAATAATAGGAATATCAATCGAGTAGGCATTATCATTGATCTTGGCAAGCACACTATAGGGACCAGCACCTCGGGGCCTCAACTTGGAACGCCTAAGCAAAGGAAATCTGTCCTTGCGCAGGTGCACCCATACCATATCACCGGGCTAAAAAAGAACCTGCTTTCTTGACTTGTTGCGAGCAGCAGCAGTATTCTTCCCTTTCTTCTCAATAGCCTCTCGAGTCTTCTCATGAATTTTCTTCACAAAATCAGCTCTCTTTGATGCCTCCATATTAACTCTCTCATGCAATGGAAGAGGCAACAAATCTAGTGGTGTAATACGTTTGAAGCCATACACCACCTCAAACGGACAAAGCTGAGTAGTAGAATGTACCGCCCTATTGTAGGCAAACTCCACATGCGGCAAACAATCTTCCCACTCCCTCAGATTTTTCTTGATCATTGTCCTCAGCAACTGTGACAAAGTTCGATTCACCACCTCGGTCTGGCCGTCAGTCTGGGGATGACATGTAGTGCTGAACAGCAACTTTGTTCCCAGCTTTCCCCATAAGGTCTTCCAGAAGTAGCTCATGAACTTGACGTCCCTGTTAGAAACAATAGTCTTGGGCACTCCATGCAAGCGTACAATATCCCTGAAAAACAGGTTAGCCACATGCGACGCATCGTCGCTCTTATGACATGCAATATAGTGTGCCATTTTAGAGAATCTATCCACTACCACAAATATAGAATCATGACCATGTTTAGTTTTTGGCAATCCTAGCACAAAATCCATACTAATATCTTCCCATGATGTAATAGGTGCAGGTAGTGGTGTATACAAACCGTGAGGCCTCTGCTTGGACTTGGATGTGTTGCACACAATACAGCGCCGCACATACCTGTCCACATCACGCCTCATCCTGGGCCAAAAGAAGTGATCAGCTAGCATGAGTAATGTCTTCTCACGCCCAAAGTGACCCATCAAACCTCCAGCATGTGATTCCTGCAATAAGAGCAAACGCAAAGACGACTCCGGAACACATAGTTTGTTAGCTCGAAAAAGAAACCCATCATGTATGTGATATTTCTCCCAAGAATTTTTCAAAGCACACAAACGATATGGTTCAGCAAAATCATGATCAGTTGCATAAAGCTCACAAATACTCTCTAAATCAGGAATATTAATATCAAGTTGTGTCAATAACATATTCTTCCTAGAGAGAGCATCAGCAACCACATTATCTTTTCCCTTCTTATGTTTAATGATGTATGGAAAAGATTCAATAAACTCAACCCAGTTAGCGAGACGCCTATGCAGGTTGGATTGTGCTTTCAAATATTTCAAAGCTTCATGATCAGAATGTATGATAAATTCTTTTGGCCACAAATAATGTTGCCAAACCTCAAGAACTCTAACAAGTGCATACAAGTCTTTATCATAAACAGGATAATTCAGTCTAGCACCAGACAAATTTCTCAGAAAAATAAGCAATAGGATGACCCTCTTGCATCAGAACGCCACCTATGCCTATACCACTAGCATCACATTCAACTTCAAATTGCTTTGAAAAATCAGGTAATGCAAGTAAAGGTGCAGAAGTAAGCAAACGTTTTAATTCATCAAATGCATGATCTTGGGCTGCGCCCCACACAAAAGGAACACCTTTCTTCGTTAACTCATTTAATGGTGCAGCAATAGTACTAAAGTCTTTCACAAAACGGCGATAGAAACCAGCAAGACCGTGAAAACTTCGTACTTGACTAACATTCATGGGAGTAGGCCAATCTTGAATAGCAGCAATTTTAGATTGATCTACCTCTACTCCATGCTTAGAAACAACATAACCCAGAAATATGACCTTATCTTTTGCAAAAGTGCACTTCTCAAGATTAGCATACAATTTATTATCACGCAGCACTTGCAAAACTTGTCGAATATGAGCACAGTGTTCAGTTTCATTGCGGCTGTAAATAAGTATGTCATCAAAATAGACAACCACAAAACGACCAATGAACTCTCTCAAAACATGATTCATTAAGCGCATGAATGTACTAGGTGCATTTGTAAGACCAAAAGGCATGACTAGCCACTCATATAAGCCAAATTTAGTTTTGAAAGCAGTTTTCCATTCATCTCCTTCTTTCATGCGAATTTGATGGTAACCACTATGCAAATCAATTTTAGAGAAAACAGCAGCACCACTCAATTCATCTAACATATCCTCGAGACGGGGAATAGGATGACGATATCGAATAGTAATGTTGTTTATAGCTCTACAATCTACGCACATGCGCCATGTACCATCTTTCTTAGGCACCAAAATCACAAGAACAGCACAAGGACTAAGAGAGACACGAATGTACCCTTTATCCAGAAGAGCTTGCACTTGTGCTTGTATCTCCTTTGTTTCGTCGGGGTTGGTCCTGTAGGGGGCGCGGTTGGGCAAGGAGGCGCCAGGGATCAAGTCGATCTGGTGCTCGATGCCTCGTAATGGTGGCAGCCCAGCAGGTACCTCCGCCAGAAAAACATCATCAAAATCCTGCAAAACAGTTGAGATACCAAGAGAAACAGGTTGCATATCGTTAGAAACTAAGACCTCGCCCTTGTACATGAGCACAAGAGGCATGGCTGTAGGATCCTCACTAAATTCTCTCATGTCTTCTTTGGTGGCTAAAACTAACAAGTTGGGCACTCCCTCACTTTTCGTTATATCACTCACGGCTGTTACATTATCTCGTGGAGGTGGCTGTTCGAGTTTCACTTCAGTCTTCTGACGAGATTCCTTAACAATTTGCTGCGGTGACATAGGCAGTAGGTTGATTTTCTTGCCCTTGAACTCCAAGTGATAAGTATTGGCTCGACCATTGTGTTGCACATGTCGATCATAGAGCCATGGCCGACCCAACAAAAGATGACAAACCGTCATAGGAACCACATCAAAATCTATAGAATCCTTGTATGGCCCTATCTCAAAGTTCACACGTACCATGTAGTTTACCTTCATCTCACCATTGTCACTTAACCACTGAATATAATATGGATTAGGATGAGGTAAATATTTCAAACCCAGCTTGGCACATAACTCCTTACTTGCGAGATTGCGACAGCTTCCGCCATCAATGATCACCTTGCAAGCTTTATTGGGACCAACTAGTGCCTTGGTTTGAAACAGGTTGCAGCGTTGAGAATCAATATTGGGCTGCACACTCAACGTACGTGGAGAGACAACAATAATAGGAGAAGAGTCAGCATAAGCATCTTCACCTTCATCATCAGAACCAAACGGATCAGCATCTTCTCCGGTCTCATATCCGTTCTAAGTAACCACTATCACTTTGTTGTTGGGACAATCTCTTTTAAAGTGTCCCTTGCCGCCACACGTATGACATACTTTCTCAGTACGACAAGTCACGGAGGCACTCGAACCAGAACTAGCGACTGGTGTGGTAGCGGGACGTCTGGACTGAGCTCCAGAGGTCGCTGGCCTAGTGGATGAGGAGGGGCGAGTAGGAGTCCCCTCAAGTGGCGCTGGGGCAGGACTAGAAGGCGCCCTGGCAGTGTATCGATTGGCAGGTGAAAAGCGAGATTTTTGTTGCGCCTCTTCAGCAAGCTGTGCCTCAGCCTCCATAGCATGGTGAAGCAACTGATTCACATCATTGTAAGTATGATGCCGGACGATGTTCTTGATAGGAAGTCTGAGTCCGTGCAAAAACCGTTGCATAGTCATCTGATTAGACTCTTGAACTCGCGATCGCTGCATCAACAGTTCCATCTCCTTGTAATAAGCATCAACTGTCAAAAACCCTTGCTTCAGCTGTGTCAATCTATCAAAAACTGAACGCAAATAATTGGTGGGTACAAAACGAGCCTGCATGATTTCCTTCATCTCTGTCCATCGCAAAATAGGAAGCTCATGAGCTGCTCGTCGTTGTGACAGAATATTATCCCACCAACGCAGGGCATAACCATCAAATTCTGACGATGCAAGTTTGAACTTCTTATCTTCAGTGTAAGCATGCAAACGCCACAGGTAGTCGATCTTGAGCTCCCAAGTGAGGTAATCCTCCACATCACCTTCACCATCAAATCTGGGTATCGAGAACTTTGGCTTCCCTAGAAAATCATCCTCAGCAGGTATTACACGTCGGGCACCAAGGCCATGTGGGGGACAACCATGTTGTCCAAGACCACGCCCACGAGCATTGGGGCCTAGGAGATTGGCATTGTCATGGACACTGTCATCATCAGCAAAGTCAGCAGCAGGCTGCACAGGCGGTGGTACCATGGGTCGACGCAGCTCCGCTAGGGATTGGTTCAACTGATCAATGTTGTGCTGGAAAGTAGTGAACTGAGCTTGCATAGCTTGAACAGTATCTGCGGTGCCTTGCACTTTGAACTGGAGTTGCTGATGTGCAGTCACGGCGTCAGCAGTAGAACGATCCAACACCCCCTCCAGATGAGTGCACAGTCCAACAAAGTCTATCCAAACCACAGGTGTATCCCCATCTTTTTCCTGCATCACATCATAACCACTAGTAGACATGATTAGTAGATTAGTGCATGAAATCAAAAACGTGTGGTGCCTCTCACAACTCACTCAAAAACTGACAAGAAAAGGTAATCTTACCGTTCCAAAGTGAATAGTAGTGCATACCAGAACAAAGTATCAAGCTCATGCACGAATATGATGAAGTGAATACCGAGGGTATAAGAGCGATCACACGACAAACCAGGAATATATGGTGGAGCTGTAGGTATGGTATCCTAAGTACACCGCAAATAAGTCATAGTGCGGATCGTATGACAAGACCCACGAAACACACACGGTGGAGATAAGCGAGGCAAAGCAACTCTGAAAAAGAGCTCAAGAGATATAAGTGACAACGCACAGTAGCTCGTGTTGCAATGCACAAGAGAGACGCTAGCACTAGCTCGACGAACAGGCACAAGATTGCGCACACGGCGGCAGCCTGATGAGCACGAAGTAGCTAGTCTCATATGGGTAAGCTCCTAACACGATGCTGTAGACAGGCTGTAGCTAAAGCGACCAAAATCGTGTAGAAAGTACGCTATGTGGACACAGTGGTAACACGCTATCGCGGCAGAGAAACCAACGAAAAACATGTCACAGCAGAGATATACGACGCCGGATACGCACGACAGTGCGACGGCGACGCGAAACGGACGACAGGCCGAAGTAATTTGTCTCTCTTTTTTATAAATAAGTGTGGCGTGCGTGCACGTCCCCTGTTTTCTATATTTTTTTTCTTTTTTTTACTGTACAAAAATTGGGCCTAAACTAAAGCGGCCCGATCGGACGCCGGACCACAGACGGTCTCCGCGCTGGCGCGAGACCCAGCAATTCCTGGCGATCGAGCGGGGGCGCCTGACCCCAGACGATCTCCGCACCGAAGCAAGCGGAGCGGGCGGCCGAGCGAGCGTGCTCGTGCGTCGCGCGCGAGGCCAGACAGCCTCCGCCCTTTGGCGCGGGCGCGTCTGCGCGCTGTTTGCTTTTTTGTGTGTGTTTGCAACCGATCGACAAGGTAAAGAACAAGGCCCACTCTGGATTAATTATCGGTTGCAGGGAATCTTCGAGGCGGCAGTATCCCTGGAGATCGATCGGTTGCGCTGGACTACTGGTGTCGATCGGATATGCTCGCTGGAGATCGATAGCAACCTTTCTCTCTCTTTTTTTTGACTCAAGACTCAGATGCGATCGGATAGTACTCTAGGAGCAACAGCGAACACAGATAACGATCGGAACGATCGAAAACTGACGACGAACGCCGTGGATGGAAACAAAAGATGAAAAAAACTACGTAAAAAGAACACACGATCAGCGACTAAAACTAAAATACGATGCAATCTAGGCTATGGCAAAAATAAGAACCCTAATATTTTTTGAGGCTTTTTCTGGATAGGACTGAAAACAAAAACGAATTGCGGGGATGGATCTATGGATGCTCACCGAGTAAACCGTGGAAATCTGATACCAAGATGATATGGGGTGGCCCGATCTTCTCGTGAGCGAAGCGATGGTGATGATGGCAGCGGATGATTGTCAGGGATAACTTGGTGTCACCGATGAACTCTCCTCGCTTGAACCGTGATGCCAATGGAACAGCTCTCAAACCCTGTAGGATATTCATGACTCCACACACTTGCGCACGTAGCCGTCGACCACGAAACGGTAGTTTGCAATCTACTGATTTCCAATGGAACAACAGATCACACTAAACTTGCAGTAGTATAACACCAAATCCAGATGAATTGGTGCGGAGGAATTCAGATGAATGCTTACAGCAGTTCAACAAAGTATTCTTTTGTCTAAAGGTGGTCTAACCCTAATTGAGGGGGCGCCTAGGGGTACTTATAGGTGGCCGGGCGTCCTCAGCAAAGACCTGGCCCAAAACATGCCTGGTTTGGGCCCAAACTGACTCGGTTTGACTCAAACGGGTACATACCGACCCATATATGGGTTCGACCTAATTTTAGCACGCAGGCCAAGTGTGTAGCGCGCCTTAGACGTGTAGACATCGTGTCGTAGGCAGTCCTAGTGCGCCATCACGTGCTCGTGCTCATCCAGACTCGGTCTCCTTCACGTGGTGATGTTCTCCATGCTTGTGGCGCCGGCCTCTTGCTTGATCACCATGTCGTGCTCCATGTGTTGCATCTCCTCGCTCCCTCGAACCCCTTCTTCTCCAATGAACCTGATCATACATATGAACAAAGACTTAGGCAGTATAAAATTCTCATTACAATAAATATCAGATTCAGCAAGGAGTGAGTTCACCTGCTGTTGTAACAACTTAGCACGGGCTCGAGTAATTGGTCCAATCCTAATCTCGTCATTGGACTTATCTTGATCAGCAACAATAGGATCATCAACAGTAGGTGGAGATGGCTGTGTAGTAGGGATGTCCTCATCACCTGGATGGTAAGCCGGGGTCCCCACAGAGTTGGTATCAGAGCCATCCTGACCTTAGGAGACCCTAGTTTAGCACAGGCGTTAGATCGGACCAAAAACTATTTTCTAAAACTAAAAGAGATGGCTATATATATCTAAGGTAAATATATATTGCTCTCATCTCTTCCCTTATTCTCTAAGCATCTTTAATCACTTGCATCTTAATTCAAGTTTTACTTATGTATTAAAATTCTGCACACCTGGGTAAGTCATTAATTAAATCTACTCTAAAACTTGTGTAGATGGACGCTCCTATGGCACACCGACAGGTTGGGACACACGAGGAGATCGTGGTGTTTGAGCGCGACCTAGTGGAGTTGGCAGCCCGCCTTGGGCACCCGCGTCCCGAGGTGAGGGGCTACCGCCTCTTCGAGGAGGGGACCCGCGAGCTGGCTTACCGTATCGTCTACCAGGTCCGCGGGAGGGAGGTTCCGTCTACGTCTGAGGAGTTCACCTTCGAGGTGATCGAGCGCACCTGGGGCGAGGGTGTGATGCGTGTTCTGTAGCACGCCATCTCACGCCTTGTTCACCTTCACGCCGCCGAGTTGGCGGGTACACGCTACGAGCACTACGGGAGGTGCGATGACGAGGGCTTTCCTGTCGAGCCCCCTCTGCCGACCCCCTTTAGCCGCCACCTTACCCACACGGAGGTCCTGCTGCACCACTCCTAGGAGCAGCTGGACCAGTCCGTATGGTTGCCGACAAGCGTGGCTTGGAGTTGGCCGTCCTCTATGAGGATCTGCAGGAGGCCATCTTCTCTCGCCACCACCTCATAGCCGCGAAGAAGAGGATCGCAAAGAGGAACAGGAACCTCAGGCGCCGTGTTCGTGACCTTCAGGACCAGCTTGCCTCTCTTGAGAGTCACGTGTCCGAGTTAGAGGAGGAGACCGCCGAGCTCCGCAAGGAGAACAAGGCGGTACTCAGCCGCGACGACGACCACCAGGAGGCCTTCGACGAGGAGCCCGCGAGCACCGACGATGACGACTGTGGTAGCGACAGCGGTGATGACCGCAACGCTATCATGGAATTCTACGCTCCCGAGACTCCCAGCGAGGAGGACCCCGGGGAGGTTGTCCCCCACGTCGATGGTGACGAGTAGGTCCAGCACCCTATCCCTCTCACGTAGGTCGGCGCGTAGTTGTTAGTTTATCCCCTTTTGCGCATCCGTGTTGCATGGTCTGTATGGAACCATTTGCTACTTGTGTTGTTTGAGACTATATGGTATGTGCGTGCCTGGAGCTGTCGGCACCCTTTTGCTTGTGTATATGTATGCCTGAACTTGCCTGTGCATGTATGATGTTGAAGTGTTGGTATGTATGCCTTGTTCTGTTGACATGTTATGCATGTGTTGAGGTCCTACCTTTTGTTGAAATATGATTGCGGTTCCATTGTTTATTTGTCTTACACAGCCTATTTCTCTCCAGAATGGCTCCGGAAACACGAGGCCACACTGGAGGCAATCCGCCCCCACCACCTGAGCCCAGCATGGAGCAGATGGTGCGGCTCATGCTAGAGGACCGCGAAGCTGCTCGCGCCGAGCGTCAGGCCAACCTTGCCACTCTTCAGCACCTCGCACAGATTGCCACCAACCATAACAACCGTGGTGGCAATGACGATGACGAGCCCCGCAACAAGCTTAGGGACTTCCAGAACTCCAACCCACCAACCTTCACCAAGTCCACTAAACCCCTCGACGCTGACGACTGGCTCCGCACCATCGAGAACAAACTCGAGTATGCGGGAGTTGGAGAGAATGAAAAGGTGCTCTACGCCACTCACTTCCTGGCTGGAGCAGCGGGTGCATGGTGGGAAAATGTCCGTGCCATGCAGCCCGAAGGCCAAGTGATGACTTGGGATGCTTTCAAGGCCAAGTTCCGCAAAGCCCACGTTCCCACCGGACTTATCAAGATTATGCGCTACAAGTTCCTCAACCTCAAGCAAGGTGGGATGAGTGTTACGGAGTACCTCGACAAGTTCACCACTTGGGGGAGGTATGCCCCTAATGACATCGACACGGACGAGAAGAAGAGGGAACGCTTCATGAATGGACTTCAGGAAGACCTGCAGCCCTATCTGGTCGCTGTGCCTTATAATGACCTGGAAGCTCTGGTAGATGCTGCTATCATGGTGGAAGACAAGAACAAAGCTGCCCACGAAAGACGCAAGAGAAGGATGATGAGTCAGGGAGGACCAAGCAGCCAAAGGTCCCGCAGTATGCCCCCATCAAGGTCTGCGCCACCCCCTCAAAGGTTCGCCTCTCAAGCTCCCAGGCCCAACAACCCCAACCGCCAATACCCAAGCAACCGCCCTACCAGCAGGAATCCTTCTGGAGGCAACCGCAACACTTTCAACCCCACCAACCGCAGCCAAGGAAGTGGCTGCTACACTTGTGGCTAGCTCGGACACTTCTCTAAGGAGTGTCCCCTGAAGAAGCCATCTGCGCCGAGCCTCAGCGCGCCGCGACCCAATCAGGGTCAAGGCCGTGGACCCCCTGGGAGGAACTCGAAGACTCAAGCCAACAATGCCAGAGGCCGTCTGAACCATGTGACTGCTGAGGAAGCTGCTGAGGCACCTGACGTTGTTCTGGGTACGTTTCTCGTCAACTCAATCCCCGCAAGGGTGTTATTTGATTCTGGGGCTTCGCATTCCTTTGTTACCGAGAGGTTCATGACCAAGGATGGGTTGACCGCGTCCAAAATGGCTCGCAATATGATAGTTCAAATTCCCGGTTCCCAAGTTAGGGCACACTTGACTTGCGAAGGGGTACCCATAGTCATCCATGGGGTATCCTTCCAAGCCGACTTGATTATTCTAGGCACAAAGGGTTTGGATGTGGTACTTGGAATGGACTGGATGTCCAAGTACCAGGGTCATATAGGTTGCGCCCGGAAAGCTATAACAGTGACCAGCGGTGATGGAGTTCAGATTGAGCACATCGCAACCATGCCATCCCGTAAAGTTTTCTATAAGAAGTCTGTCGCTGGGCCGACCCTTGACCAAGTTCCGGTGGTATGCAAATACCCCGATGTCTTTCCGGAGGAGCTGCCAGGTATGCCCCCTGACCGGGATATCGAGTTCATAATTGAGTTGATTCCCGGAACAGCTCCTATTGCTCAAAGACCTTACCTTATGAACCCCCAAAAACTCGAGGAGTTAAAGAAACAACTCGCTGATATGCTCAACAAAGGCCTTATCCGTCCCAGCGCTTCACCATGGGGATCGCCTGTTCTTTTTGTGGACAAGCGAGACGGTACCATACGCCTGTGTGTGGATTACCGTAAACTGAATGAAGTGACCATCAAAAATAAATATCCACTCCCAAAGATTGAAGACCTGTTTGATCAGCTGAATGGAGCTAAGGTGTTCTCCAAGATTGATCTCCGCACTGGATATCATCAGCTGAAAGTCCGAGAGTCCGACATCCCCAAGACTGCTTTCACCACACGCTACGGCCTGTTTGAATACACGGTCATGTCCTTCGGCCTAACCAATGCCCCTGCCTACTTCATGAACCTCATGAATAAAGTATTCATGAAGTTCCTGGACAAATTTGTGGTAGTCTTCATTGACGACATCTTGGTCTACTCCAAGACCGAGGAAGAGCATGCAGAGCATCTGCGGCTAGTATTGGGAACCCTGCGCGAGCACCAGCTTTACGCCAAATTCAGCAAGTGTGAATTTTGGCTGAAAGAAGTTGGATTTCTAGGCCACGTTATCTCAGCCGATGGAGTATCCGTGGATCATTCAAAAATCACCTCTATCTTGGAAAGAAAAGCCCCAACCAACCCCACCGAAGTCCGAGCATTCCTTGGGCTAGCCGGATATTACCGGAAGTTTGTAGAAGGGTTTTCTAGTATCGCTCGCCCGTTGACCCAGCTACTCAAGAAGGATAAGAAGTTTGAGTGGACGGCAAAGTGCGAGGAGAGTTTCCAAGAACTCAAGAAGCGACTCGTGTCTGCTCCTATCCTAACCATGCCCGATATTACCAAGAGCTTCGATGTCTATTGCGACGCCTCCAAGCTTGGGCTTGGAAGTGTCTTGATGCAGGACGGCAAGGTCATCGCCTACCTATCCCGTCAGCTTCGCCCGCATGAGTTGAACTATCCCACCCATGACCTAGAGCTTGCCGCTGTTGTCCAGGCCCTCAAGAGATGGCGACACTATCTTATGGGGAACCGATGTGAGATCTACACCGATAGGCATTCATTACCATCCTGGTAAAGCGAATGTGGTCGCCGATGCCCTTAGCCGAGAGCCTTGTTCTCTAAATGCCTTACTGAAGACCAGCCAACCAACCCTATGCGAGGAGTTCGAGAAGTTTGGACTTGAGCTTGTAAGCCACGGTTTCCTAGCAAACCTTGAAGTCTGACCCACTCTCTTCGACCAAATTAAAGGAGCTCACAAGGGTCATGAGAGTATTGAAGGAATTAAACGTAGGATGGGACGAGAGGAAGTACCTGGGTTTTCAATTGACCTGGAAGGTGTGTTATGGTGCAATGGCCGCCTATGCGTCCTGAACATCGAGGAGTTGAAGCAGCTTATTCTGAAGGAAGCCCACGACACCCCGTATTCGATCCATCCCGAAGGCACCAAAATGTACCAAGATTTGAAGGAACAGTTTTGGTGGCACGGCATGAAGAGGGAAATAGCCTTCTACATCGCCCGATGTGATGTTTGCCAACGCGTCAAAGCTGAGCACCAAAGACCCGCAGGATTATTGCAACCCTTGAAGGTACCATTATGGAAGTGGGAGGAAGTCAGAATGGACTTTATTACTGGGCTACCAACGTCGAGTCGGGGACATGACTCTATATGGGTTATTGTGGACCGTCTCACCAAAGTTGCCCACTTTATTCCAGTCAAGACCATCGATCATGGGAACCATTTGGCAGAATTGTACCTCTCCCGTATAGTCAGCCTTCATGGCATTCCGAAGACCATAGTCTCAGACCGAGGCCCTCAGTTCAACTCATGATTTTGGGCAAAACTCCAAGAAGCCTTAGGCACTAAGCTATCCTTCAGCACAGCCTATCACCCGCAGACTAGAGGACAAACTGAGCGAGAAAAACAAATCCTTGAAGACATGCTGCGAGCTTATGTTCTATCTTATGGAACCAAGTGGGAAGACTGCTTGCCGTTCGCTGAATTTTCCTACAACAATAGCTACCAAGCTAGTCTGCAAATGGCCCCCTTCGAAGCCCTTTATGGACGCAAGTGCCGTACCCCTCTCAACTGGTCGGAAACTAGAGAGAGCCAAACCTTTGGCCCCGACATCATCAAGGAAGCTGAGGAACAATTCTAGCTCATTCGAAACAGCCTCAAAGCGGACCAATCTAGGCAGAAGAGTTATGCCGATTCCAAGAGAAGACCTGTTACCTTCAACGTGGGAGACTTTGTCTACCTTCGAGTGACACCACTCCAGGGTATGCAACGCTTCCATGTTAAGGGTAAGCTTGCACCCCGCTACATCGGTCCATTCAAGATCCTAGAGCGCCGCGAAGAGATTTCCTACAAGCTGGAGCTGCCCGCGGAGTTGTCTGAGTTCCATGACGTCTTTCATATCTCACAACTCCGCAAATGCCTTCAAGTTCCCAGTAAGACCGAGACCTTCAAGGAGATCGACCACAACACCATTGACCTAAACCACGACCTCACCTATCGGGAGAGACCAATCCGCATCCTTGAAGAAGACGTCCGTCTTACCCGTAGACGCAAGATCAAGATGTACAAGGTGCAGTGAAGTAACCATACCGAAGATGAGGCAACTTGGGAACGCGAGGATTATCTCCAACGAGAATTCCCCGAACTACTTCACGCTTAGCTACCGAATCTCGGGACGAGATTCTTTTAAGGGGGGAAGGTCTGTAACACCCTACTTTTTGTAATCTAGATTTAAATCAGTTTCCAATGCATTAAAATTTGGGTTAAATAAAAATTTGCATTCCAATGAGTTTGTGTGCTAGGGTAGTGATCTTTCTTTGTGGGCATGGTATGATTTCATGTGCATGTGTGTGTGTGCTAGTTACTTTCTTTTTCTTTTCAGATTTTCAAATTGATCATGTGTATGAATGCATGAGAGAGTGCTATGATTTTATGCTATAGCTTGACCTAGTAGGATGTGTGCTTGTTAACAACAATCTTTTCCTCTCTTTATTTCAGACTTTATTTTTGCACCTTTATTCATTATTTGAGACTTCACCAAAATCTCTTTTCCACTTGTTTAAAAATTCTAAAAACTTGCAGAATGGTTTCTACCACTAGTAGATCACTTCTTAGCAAACCACCACCACCTCTTGGACTAGATTTGAATTTTTTCGAAATTCAAATGAATTTTGGCCAAATGACCCTTTTCTTCTTCCTCTCTCGTTTCTTCTCTCTTTTTCTTTGCAAACCACCCAAAGCGGCAACCCTGGCCGACCACCCTTTCCTTTCCCTCTGCCCTCTCCTCAAACACCAGCCCCTAGCTCTTGTCCTGTAGCACTTGGACACAAGGAAGGAGGGAGACCCGAGGTGATCTAGGGTAGATCTTCTCCCTCTCTTTCTTTTCTCCCTCCACCGTCTCTCACCCCCAACCAGTGACCAGCACCACCACTCCAGCATTACCCTGACCCTACCTCGCAGTGAGACCGAGCTCACACCTCACCTTGCCCTCTCTCTTCCTCGCCGGCATGACTAGGGCACACGCCCGTTGGGTTGAGGCTTCGGGGAGAAGCCACCGTCCACCACTGCGCCACCAGGCCCCACTCGCCACCACCCAACTCAACCAATCGGCTCCTGCCGCCCTGGATGCTCATAGGCCTCGCCCTGGCCCCCGCTCTGCCCGCGCCCAGCACGCCAGGGGACGCTAAGACTGGCGTGCGCGTTCCCGCGCGCACACTTGACCATTTCCCTCGCCCCGCACACGAGCGTGCACGGCATCGTGCCTGCGTTGCAACACCACCACTGCCTCATGCCCTAGCCGACCCAGCTCGCTGCGCCGCGCACTGTTTCACATGCACCCGCTCTGAAACCGACCGTGCCGTGGCCAAACCAGTGCGCCCCCGACCTAGCCACCCCTAGCGCTGCACTCAGCCCACAACACCGCTCCAGAAACGCCGCCCCTCTTGCCCAACTGTGATCGTCGAAGTGCACCCTACATCGAGACCACCCCGACCAAATAAAACCCCGCACCCTCTCTGGAGCTCTCCCCTGCCGCTCATTTGCTTCTCCACCACACCTCCTCTCACTGCTGAACCACGCCGACGAACCCCCATCTCTTCCCCAGGCAGCAGAGCCCGAGGAACATCGCCAGAGCAGGGGTAGACGGCGAAGCCTTCGGTCGATGTCGGCCACCTCTCTCTGCTCTTTCTTTGCACCTTTATCTTCCTCTGCTAGGCCTGGATCTCACCCTGCACCCCATTCCTTCTCTGGCAGAGCAAGGACGTCGCCATCTCCGACGGGACCCGAAGATCATCGCAGACGAGCACAGCCGCACACACCACCTCGAGCCCTTCTTCTTGCAGGATTCGGATGCGGAGGAGTTTCAGAGAGACCGCCGCCGTCCTGCAGTCGCCCAGCCACCCTCGACGCCACTAGGCGAGCCTCGCCCTCGAACTTCCAGTAGCTAGGGCTAGGGTTTCCCCCAGCCCCGACACGAGGGTGATGACGGCCCTCCGCCGTCGATCTCTGGTCTAATCGGACGGACCGCAACGTCCGATACCGATTCGGTAAGCGCGTGTCGCTGACCGCCGGGGTCCGCTCGTCAGCGATTTGAAAATCGCCCCCTCCCGCGTGCTGACCTCGGACCGGGCCGGCCCAGCTCGGATCTGGCTGAGCCCCGCAGATCTGGCCCGTTTCTATTTTTTTATAATCTATTATTTCAATTTGAAATTCCCTACTAGACTAAAAAATGTGTAGAAATATTTCGGTGAGTCCAAAATTAGTGATTCCAATTTCTATGTGCTCCTGAAGTTATTGTCTACCTGAATGTACTGCATGCTTAATTTTTAGGGCATTAGAAATTATCTGTGATTTATTTGTTGTAGATCTAGGGTTTTATCTTCATAAATCCAAATCTGAAGTTGTGTGTAATGAAAGATTGATTCCAATTTTCAGAGATGCCCTGTTGCTATGTGAAGCTGTAGGAATTGGATTTACTATTTTAGGAGTATTATACCTCCTATAGTAATTATTTTAGTAATAATGGAGAATTGTCTTATTTTGTTTATTGTGTGCAGTAGGTTAAATATTTTTAGGTGATTCCACCTCTGGTGTGTTCTATATTACTGTAGCTTTCTAAGAAGGTCTCTGGTAGAATTTTAGTGGTTACAGAAAGTTTTATGGAAATAAAATGCTTTTCTAGTATTAAGTGAGACTAGGAAATTCATATTAATTCACCCATTTGCTCTTTTGACCTAATTCCAATTGTGTTGGTTCTGTAATGTTGTTAGCCACCTGAATGTATGATGGTTGCCTTGTCTTGATGCATATTGATGCCTGCAGCTTGTTTGCTTGAGAATAGGGTTTATTTGCAAATAGGAATTGCTTTGCTATTATGTGGTTGATGTTTTCTTTGTAGAAAATATTGTTCGTTCAGATATCTAAACTTGTTTGCTTCTGATACTCAATGTTGAGTAGTGTGCTGCATGCATTGAGTGTGAATCATGTGTGCATGAGTGCTTATTGTTTGTTGTTGCTCTTTTCCGGCGATAGAATCAAACGACGAGTGTGCAGAAGAGGGGGAGGTCTTTGAGTATCAAGAGGAAGGAGATCAGGGACAAGCCAACCAAGGCAAGCCATCTACTTGTTGCATATCTGAATCCTACTATTACACTTTGCATTGCTTACTCCTGCTTTCTTTATTATGCATGATTTTCTATATTGCTATTAATCTCTAGATAGCAATAGTTGGCGACTTAGCTCCACAAGTCGACTTGATATCATCCATGGGGATGACACCTCTTGTGACCTATGTAACACCCCTCTTATTAGAGACTTGATGATTAGCATCAAAGTCTTTGGGAAAACTTGTAGTGGAGCTAAAAACTCTAGGATTGGGAATACTCTCTGGAAGATTTTGAAAATGATTTCGAAAACCTTGGAGTAGTTGCTACTCCATTGAAAGGTTTCCAAATGGTTTTATAAATATGGAGTTGGACATGGGAGATGAAGGAGTTGGTGGATTTTTGGAAAATGGCATTGTGTATAAGTGTTCGCCAAACCAATTACCCCTGTGCAACCACATTACCCCGGTATGGGACGGGGCCTAGTTTGAAGTCTATTTGCTTTAGTGCGGGGAGCCTCGTACTATATAAGGGTCTGTAGGACCCCGGAATCCGGGTTGTCGCAAGAGGTGGGCAATAGTATAGCAGGCCCGCCAATAGGCTACCCGCCCGGAAGACACTTGGGTTCTCCCACCATGGTGCCGGAGTTACACTCTGAAGGAGGTACTGCCGGGGCGTGCCGGGGAGGTAAACTCCACAGGGTAGGCACCCGTACTAAGGTGGATAGATGGAAGGCTTTAATCGATTATCCGAACCCCGCATACTTGTGTATGACGGTCTGTGGTGGTATCCCGGCAGATTTATCGGATGGTGTGGGTAAAGTGTACGACCTATGCAGAGTGTAATCTATTCAAATAGCCGAGTCCTCGGTCATGGACGGTTGGAATGGCCATACTTAACCTGTGTCGAGTTTTGGTTTTTACAAAATGTTTTTGGAAAAATGGAGTTTGTGCCGGACGAAGTACTTGGAGGGTACTACCGTGGCACGGGAATGGTTCGGGGTACTCGAAGGGTACTGCCGAGGTGGTGGAGAATGGTCATGTATGATTGACCATGGTTGCCTTAGGCAAGCATAAAGGAGTTTCCCCCTTTCCTAGAGCTTTTACAAAAACTTGTCTTACAAGTATCTTCTTTAATAAGGATATAGAGATGTCATATGACATGCTATATCGGCACGAGAAAACCACTAGCACTGACTACCTCAAGCCAAGCCAACCGTTGCTACAGCCAAATAGCATATGAATACTTTTCTCTTAGATGGTTTGCGAGTACAATTCAAAATGTACTCACGGCTTTGTCCCTAGCTATTAACTTGGCTAGAGTATGATGATGACTATGAGGAGGACGAAGGAGGTTATGACGACGCCGGTGCGAATTAGGATCGTTTCCCAGTCAGTCGCCTGTAGGGTAGTAGGCCTGACCTGGTTCAGCTACGCTGCAAGTATCCCGCTGCTATTTGCTAAGCATTAGTGTGTCAGTTGAACTTGCCCTGCGAGGCATTTAAATTCGGCCAAGTGGCCATATGTAAGACTTTATGAATTCGTTATGTAATGGATGATGTACTCTGTAATGCCAACTCTATTATGTGGATTCACGATGGTCTTCCTGGGATCGTGAATTGTATGCGTAACGGGAATCCCGGGTGGTAAGCCGGGGTCCCCACATAATTTATAGATACTTGTTGTCTTTACTCCTTTCTCTCTATAACGAAATGCATATTAATGACAAGTGTGCCATGTCTTGCACATTTACGCATCAAATAAATATGGAAAAATCTACAAAGCTATCTTATGGCTGTAAAACCTAAGGGACCCAAAAACCTTGGAGGCAATTTTTGAAGATTTTAAAATCTTTCATAAATCAAATTTCATCAAATCTTTGCAAGCCAATCATATAGCCATATATTGGATTCTAGAATTTTTTCCAAATCTTGTAAGGCTATGCCTAGCACCATTATCACTCCCCCTTGTCCACTTCATCATGCAACTACGTGGAAAGAAATGACAAACCATTCCAAAACTGAAACTGACCAACACATTCTAATCTCCCTTTTCTCACATGTATCCCTGCCATAAACATATGATCTACACCAAGCCCTTGCCCTAATCTTCCTAGCACTATTCTCTCTCTCTGGTCGAACCTGGTGCTGCCACAACTACCCATTTTGTCGACTTCCTATTGGAAAAGAAGGAAGAGAGGGAACCGAGGCAAATCTTTCCACCGATTTGGTGCACTCCCTCTCCCACTCTTTTCACTACTTGGACGACCACCAATCCTGATAAGGGGTGTCCCGATCTTCTCAGCGAGCGCGATGTAGATGGCGATGATGGTGATGAAGATAACTCGAGTGTCGCTGTAAACTCTCCGACTAATCCCTGCTGCCAGCGCAACAGCTCTCAACCCTTTGGATATTCGCAACGTCACACGCTTGCGCACGTAGCCGCTGACCACGAAGCGGTGATGCAATATACTAATTCCCAATAGAATAGCAGATTACACTCAGACTTTCAGAAGAACAATCACCAGATCGATACGAATTGGTGCGAATAATTTCAGAGGAACACTTGGTTCTGTCTAGAAACTAGGGTTTTGTTTAAACGTGGTCTAAGGGACTTGAGGGGGCGCCCCTGGCTACTTAAGGGAGGCTGGGGCGTCCCCAACATGGACCTGGCCCAAAACCAACCTGGTTTGGGCCCAAACTGACTCGGTTCGACTCAAACGAGTACATACCGACCCATACATGGGTTCGGCCTAATTTGGCACGCAGGCCATGAGTGTGGCGCGCCTTAGACATGTAGACATCGTGTCGTAGGCTGTCCTAGTGCGCCATCATGGACTCTCTCATGTCGACTTGATGTTCTGGTGATCTCGTGGTGCGCCTGCCTCCCTCTCCTCCCTCGCGCACTTGATCATCAAGTCTTGCTCTTCTTGCTGCGACTCTGATAAGGGGAGCATAGCTACTACTCCTACTATTTTACCACCTCCTTATGTTCTGAAGCTTGGACAATTCTGCTTTGAAGTGCCTCCACAAGATGATGTGAAGCCCAACTTTCGTACACCGCCAATGGAGTTTCATGTTCGACGAGGCGTTGCAGCGAAAGATATTTAGGTGTTCTATTTTAATTAAGTTCGCGTCATGTTTTTATTTCAGTTTGGTTTTATTTGTGTGTGATGGTTTTGGGCCTGTCCAAAATCAAGTGTGTTTTGGCCTTTGGGCTTTTAGTTTGGTATGGGGCCTAGCCCAGCCAAGGTAGCGTTCAGAGTCACCCATATAGGGTTATGGCAGCCGCCTTGTATCGTGCAGACTGGTTATTTTCGAGCTAAGAAAGAGACCAGAAAATTCCCAATGTTTGGGGGCGCATATCGGTGTGTTTGATTGCTGATCTTCGAGATCTGATATTATGCCATGCGTGGGAGTTGATTCCGGTCAGTTTCAACGCGAGGAATTGAAAAGAGATCAGTTTGATCTATTTCAGATTGAGTTCTCTTTCGCTATCTTGCTGTTCGTTTGATCGCCGTGAAAGATTGGGCCAAACCCCTTTCGGATCACGTTGATCCGTATCATCTTGGTATCAGATTCGTCGGGTTTCTCACGGCGGTTCTTGCTGAGATTTATCTGCTGAAATTTGCTCTGCTGTTGGCGGCGATCTGCTGTTGGAGGCGACCTCCTGTTGTCGATCTTGACGAGATCCTTTTATTCCTGGCGCCGATCGATTCTCGTCCAGGTCTTTGTTTCGATTGCAAGACAGATCGGGATCGAACTGAGACCAGGCCAGCCGGGCACATTTGCAGATCCGATCGAGCAAAGAAGAAAAAGGACAAAAAAAAACAGAGGACGAAGGAAACCGCGCCAGCCGCGGCGCTCGCCTGGCCTGGATCGCCCGCATCGAGCGCGTTCTCCCGATCGGGGCCAGCAGCCTGCGATCTCGCTCCTCCCTCGTGGGCCAGCCCAGCTTGGCGCTCTCACGCTGTCACGCATGCGCCCACGGTCTGGGATCGAGGCGCCCGTGATCGACGCGCCAGCCTCGCCTCAAAGCCCCGCCTCGAACCGCTCGCGTGCTCGCTTGACCCCAGACGGACTCTGTGGTCAGGCGCCAGATTGATCTCTAGTTTTGTTTCTTTTTGTCAGTTCAGTTCACTGGTTTTGACTGCAATTTTGCCAGATATTGATCAATACCAATAGCTGCCTGCAGGGAAAAGCATAGGTAAAATTGATCTGCATTTGTTTTGTGCTATTTGGATATAATGGTGAACTCTGTTGATGGAGAGAATTCAGTAGCTGCTAGAGAGAAGAAAGAGGAGCTTGTTCCGCCTGTTTTTGCTGCCGATTTGGCTCCTAATATTCGGGCTGGTTTTGATAGCACATGCGACTTTATTCTTCGGAGTCATGCCGCATTGGCAACACAAATTGCACAGCTAGCTACCCGGATTGATGCAATGGGCGATGCTACCGCCCGTGCACCCGTGCAGCCCCCTCTTGCTGCACAACCTCACGACGTGGTTCCACGCCGCCCTGCTGAAATTCATGATCATCGACCCGTGGCACCCGCTTATGCAGGAGAACTTGGCGATGACGCTGATTATGTACCACAACAACGACAGTTTGCTGCTCATCGTGTACAGCAACATGATCGTGACCGTGTTGGCAATGCTGGTCGTGTTCAACTTGATGATGGTGGTCTTGGACGCATCAAATTGTCCATACCTCCTTTTTCCGGTGACCGCGGACCTGACGATTACTTGGAGTGGGAGATGCGCATGGATCAGATTTTTGCAACTCATTATTACACTGAGGAGAAGAGACTTCAACTGGCTGCTGTTGAATTCACTGGTTATGTGCTGATTTGGTGGAACCAAATTCTGCGTATGCGTACTCGCCCAACATCATGGACCGGTATGAAAGATCTTATGCGCCATCGCTTTGTTCCTGAACACTACAAGAGAGACATGTATAATAAGTTGCAGCAGCTCACTCAAGGTACTAAATCTGTGGATGAGTATTATAAAGAGATGGAGTTGTTGATGATACGTACAGGGACAAGGGAGGATATAGAGGCCACGATGTCTCGGTTCTTGAATGGACTGAATTTTGAGGTGCGTGATCGTGTGGAGATGGTTTACTATAATGATCTTCAGGATCTTGTGCACCAAGCTGAGCGTGCGGAGCAACAAATCAAACGACGCCAAGCTGCAACACCTACAAACTCATGGCATCGTTCTCCTACCGAGGCTGCTGGTCCTAGTGTTAAGACAACACCATCTACACGCTCTAATAGTGTTTCTCATAGCGAGGCACCCAAATCTGGGGTGTCCAAAACTGCATCTACGCAGTCCACAGCAAACATCGAGTGTTTTACTTGTGGAGGACGAGGACACATGAAGCGTGATTGCCCTAATAGAAAAAGGGTGATGCTCACACATGATGGCTATGTTTCTGCTAGTGATGATGAGAAAGCTGATGCGTCATCAAGTGAGGAATCTGAGGAAAATTCTGAAGTGATCGTGGATGGGTATGAACTTGCTGCAAATTTAAAAAATCTAATGGTGCAACGCGTACCAGCAGATCGCATTCACGACCAAGGGCAGCGCTGGAATATATTTCAGACCCAATGCATCGTCAAGGACACCACTTGCAAACTGATTATTGATGGTGGCAGCTACACAAATATTGTTAGCAAGAGTTTGGTGGATTCTCTATCATTGCCTACATGGAAGCACCCGCAGCCACATTGTGTTGAGTGGTTGTATAATTCAGGGAAGCTGAAGGTCACACATAAGGTGCGCCTGAAATTTTTAGTAGGTAATTATGAGGACACAGTGGTCTGTGATGTTTTGCCTATGGATGCATGTCATGTGCTGCTAGGACGCCCGTGGCAATTTGATAGGTGTTCCACTCATGAAGGCAGGTCCAATGTTTATTCCTTGTGGCATAAGGGGAAGCGTCATGTGTTGCAGCCTATGCTCGATAAGGATATCAAAGTGGACGTGCTTGCTGCTCAGCAAAAGGTCCAACACATTCAGGCGAAACCGAGGACGGTTTCCTTTCAAGTTGGGGGGGATGATAAGGGGAGCATAGCTACTACTCCTACTATTTTACCACCTCCTTATGTTCTGAAGCTTGGACAATTCTGCTTTGAAGTGCCTCCACAAGATAATGTGAAGCCCAACTTTCGTACACCGCCAATGGAGTTTCTTGTTCACCGAGGCGTTGCAGCGAAAGATATTTAGGTGTTCTATTTTAATTAAGTTCGCGTCATGTTTTTATTTCAGTTTGGTTTTATTTGTGTGTGATGGTTTTGGGCCTGTCCAAAATCAAGTGTGTTTTGGCCTTTGGGCTTTTAGTTTGGTATGGGGCCTAGCCCAGCCAAGGTAGCGTTCAGAGTCACCCATATAGGGTTATGGCAGCCGCCTTGTATCGTGCAGACTGGTTATTTTCGAGCTAAGAAAGAGACCAGAAAAGTCCCAATGTTTGGGGGCGCATATCGGTGTGTTTGATTGCTGATCTTCGAGATCTGATATTATGCCATGCGTGGGAGTTGATTCCGGTCAGTTTCAACGCGAGGAATTGAAGAGAGATCAGTTTGATCTATTTCAGATTGAGTTCTCTTTCGCTATCTTGCTGTTCGTTTGATCGCCGTGAAAGATTGGGCCAAACCCCTTTCGGATCACGTTGATCCGTATCAGACTCATCTCCTCCTCGTGCAACGCTCGTGTTATCAACAAACCTGATCATACATAGATGCATAGACTTAGGCAGTATAAAGTTCTCATTAAATAAAAGATCAGGTTCAATTAAGAGTGAGTTCACCTGTTGTTCCAATAGCTTTGCACGTGCTCTTGTAATTGGTCCAATCCTAATCTCATTGGACTTCTTCGCAGCAACATCTTCATCAAAAGGAGTAGGAGATAATGGCGGTGTAATAGGGATGTCCTCATCATCCTCCCCCCCTTCAAAAGGCGTCGACCTCGACGCTGCAAGGTCTTCACCTTCATACGGTGTCAAATCAGCAACGTTGAAACTATTGCTGACGCCATACTCAGCTGTAGGAAGATCTATCTTGTAGGCATTATCATTGATCTTGGCAAGAATCTTGTAAGGACCAGCACCATGGGGCAGCAACTTGGACTTACGTAGCTGTGGAAATCTATCCTTGCGAAAGTGAACCCAAACCATATCACCGGGCTGAAACAATACCTCCTTCCGCTTCTTGTTTGCACGATCTGCAGTATACTTGCCTTTCTTCTCAATAGCCTCTTTAGTCTTCACATGTATCTTCCTGACAAAATCTGCCCTCTTGGATGCCTCCATATTGACTCGCTCTTGAATAGGAAGAGGCAACAAATCAAGTGGCGTAATGGGTTTGAAACCATAGACCACCTCAAAAGGACATAGCTGCGTGGTAGAGTGAACCGCCCTGTTATATGCAAACTCCACATGCAGCAAACAATCTTCCCACTCACGCAGGTTCTTCTTGATCATGCATCGCAGCACTGTTGAAAGTGTGCGATTTACCACCTCCGTTTGACCATTAGTTTGGGGATGACATGTAGTGCTGAAAAGTAACTTTGTGCCCAGCTTTCCCCAAAGTGTCTTCCAGAAGTAGCTCATAAACTTCACATCACGATCAGAGACAATTGTCTTGGGTACTCCATGCAAACATACAATGTCCCTGAAAAACAGGTTAGCAATATGCGACGCATCGTCGCTTTTGTGGCAGGCAATAAAATGAGCCATTTTAGAAAATCTGTCCACTACCACAAATATAGAATCATGGCCTCTTTTAGTCCTAGGCAAACCTAATACAAAATCCATGCTAATGTCCTCCCATGGTGTAGTAGGTGCAGGTAATGGAGTATACAAACCGTAAGGCTTCAGCTTGGACTTCGACTTGTTGCATGTAATGCAGCGCTTGACGAACCTGTCCACATCACGCCTCATCCTAGGCCAATAAAAGTGATCAGCGAGCATGAGTAGCGTCTTCTCACGCCCAAAGTGACCCATCAAACCGCCGGCATGTGATTCCTGCAACAATAGCAAATGCACGGACGAGTCTGGAACACATAGTTTGTTAGCACGAAACAAAAACCCATCATGGATGTGATATTTATCCCATGCTTTCCCACCAGTACACATGCTATATGGCACTGAAAAATCATGATCAGTAGCATATAAATCACACAAGCTCTCTAAACTAGGAACCTTAATGTCTAATTGTGTCAACAACATGTTCTTCCTAGATAGAGCATCAGCAACCACATTGTCTTTACCCTTTTTATGTTTAATTATGTAAGGAAAAGACTCAATAAACTCAACCCACTTAGCAAGACGCCTATGCAAATTAGATTGAGCTTTCAGATATTTCAAAGCTTCATGATCAGAATGTATGATAAATTCTTTTGGCCACAAATAATGTTGCCAAACCTCAATAAATCTAACAAGCGCATACAATTCTTTGTCATAAACAGGATAGTTCAACCTCGCACCACAAAGTTTTTCAGAAAAGTAGGCAATAGGCCGACCCTCTTGCATCAACACACCACCAATACCAATGCCACTAGCATCACATTCAATCTCAAATTGCTTATTAAAATCTGGTAGTGCAAGCAATGGTGCAGAAGGTAATAAACGTTTCAGTTCATCAAAAGCATGATCTTGGGCTGCGCCCCAAACAAATTCAACACCTTTTTTAGTTAACTCATTTAAAGGTGCAGCAACAGTACTAAAGTCTTTCACAAATCGGCGATAAAAACCGGCAAGACCATGAAAACTTCGTACTTGACTAACATTCATGGGAGTAGGCCAATTTTGAATAGCTTCAATTTTAGATGCATCTACCTCTACTCCATTTTTAGAAACAACATATCCAAGGAAGATGACCTTATCTTTGCAAAATGTGCACTTTTCAAGATTACCATAAAGCTGAGAATCACGCAACACTTGCAAAACTTGTCTAATATGATCACTATGGTCAGATTCATTGCGGCTGTAGATTAATATATCATCAAAATACACAACCACAAACTTGCCAATAAAATTTCGCAAAACATGGTTCATTAATCTCATGAAGGTACTGGGTGCATTAGTTAAACCAAATGGCATGACTAACCACTCATATAAACCAAATTTTATTTTAAAGGCAGTTTTCCACTCATCCCCCTCTTTCATCCTAATCTGATGGTAACCGCTACGCAAATCAATCTTAGAGAAAACAGCAGCACCACTCAACTCATCAAGCATATCATCCAAGCGCGGAATAGGGTGACGATATCGAATAGTGATGTTATTAATAGCTCTACAATCTACACACATGCGCCAAGTACCATCTTTCTTAGGAACGAGAATAACAGGAACAGCACAAGGGCTTAAGCTCACACGAATATAACCTTTGTCGAGTAGCGCTTGCACTTGTTTCTGAATCTCCTTAGTTTCTTCGGGGTTGGTGCGGTAAGGAGCGCGGTTTGGCAAGGTGGCACCAGGGATGAAGTCAATCTGGTGCTCAATGACGCGCAAAGGAGGCAAACCAGCGGGGACCTCCTCTGGAAATACATCGTCAAATTCCTGCAAGACACTAGAAACACCAAAAGGAAGAGGAGTCATGTCGTTAGAAACCAAAATCTCACCCTTGTACATAAGCACAAGTGGCATGGCTGTAGGATCCTCTCTAAATTCTCTCATATCTTCTTTGGTGGCTAGCAGGACTAGAGAATTCACTCGCTCACTTTGGTTGGGCTCTCTCGATGTGGCTGGGTGGCTCTCACTCACCGAGGTAATAGTCTCTCATCTAGCTACTCTCTCATTCTCATGTTCTAAGTTCACTTCAGTTTTCTGACGAGATTCATTTACAATATGCTGTGGAGACATAGGCTGCAAGTTAATTTTTCTGCCCTTGAACTCCAAATGATATGTGTTGGTGCGGCCATTGTGTAACACGTTGCGATCAAACTGCCATGGGCGGCCCAACAAGAGGTGACAAACAGTCATAGGAACCACATCAAACTCAATGTAGTCCTTGTATGGTCCAATCTCGAAATCAACTCGCACCATGTGGCTGACCTTCATCTCTCCATTGTCGCTGAGCCACTGGATATAATATGGATGCGGGTGCGGGATGTATTTCAGTTTCAGCTTTGCACACAACTCTTTGCTAGCAAGGTTGCGGCAACTACCACCATCGATGATGAGTTTGCAAGCTTTGTCCGGTCCAACAAGTGCTTTAGTTTGGAACAAATTGCACCGCTGACTTTCAGATGTAGGAGACACATTGAGCACACGCTGCGAGCAAACAATGTTATTGGCGGTGGAAGGATAGGCATCAACACCGTCAGGACCAAAGTCATCATCATCGGAACCATCTGGATCAGCATCATCACATGTCTCGTACTCATTGGTGTCCTCATTGACAATCATCACTTTTCTATTGGGGCAATCCCGTTTAAAATGACCTTTGCCGCCACAAGTATGACACTCCATATCATGATTACGTGCTGTACACATGTTTGAACCCGTACCACTAGCAGCAGGTGCGGATTTCTTCGCATTGGCATTAGATCGCGATGATGAAGGAGCACGAAAATCTGAACGGGAACTTGGTGTGGGTGCAGCAGACCTGGGTGTGAAACGACTGCCTGAAGTAGTACGAGCCTTAAACTGAGCTTCTTCTGCAAACTGTGCTTCAGCTTCACGTGCATGATGTAGCAGCTCATTCATATCACGATACCGATGATGCCGAACAATGCTCTTGATATTATACTTCAAACCATGGACAAAACGCTGCAAGGTCTGCTCAAGAGGCTCACGAACGCGAGCTCGTTGTAGAAGCATCTCCATCTCCATATAATACTCATTAACAGACAGCGAGCCTTGCTTCAATTGCTGTAACTTATCAAAAACTGAGCGGAGGTAGCTATGCGGAACAAAACGAGCCCGCATCACTTCCTTCATATGGCGCGAAGTTATAATGGGCAGCTCGTTGTTTTCTTGACGTGTTTGCACAACGCTGTCCCACCATCGCAAAGCATAGCCATCAAACTCTGAAGAAGCAAGTTTGATTTTCTGGTCCTCCGTATAATCATGAAGACGCCACAACTTCTCTATCTTCAACTCCCATGTGAGGTACTCTTCAACATCAGTACCACCCTCAAATTTGGGAATAAAAAACTTAGGCTTACCCAATCCATCATCGTGCTAAAAAGGAACTCGCTGGGCACCAAGGGGAACAAAACCACGGCCACGAAAAGGAGAACCATTGCCTCGGCCATTACCACGACCGGCTGCAGCAAAATCCTCATTGTCGCCATGAGCACTCTCATCATCAGCATCAATATGTGGTGGGGGTCGCTGCTCAACAGTAAGACGCAGCTCATTGACAGATTGTGTCAACGCCTGGATGCTAGTTTGGAGATCATTGACTTGCACTTGCATATTTGATAAGGGGTTGCCCGATCTTCTCAGTGAGCCGATGTAGATGAATGATAACTTGGTAGATAATCTGTGAGACGCACACGAACTCTCCGGCTGTTCCCCCGTTGCCAATGCAACAGATCTTCAACCCTATGGATATTCGAGACACCACACACCTGCGCACGTAGCCGCCGACCACGAAGCGGTTCTGCAATCTCCTAATTCCCAATGGAACAGCAGATCACACTTGAATTCTCAATAGCAAAACTCCAGATCGAAACAAACTTGGAGTGGGGTAGATATTCCGAGCGAAACACAGAGGAATATATGATTTCAGAGGAAAGCTTACAAGCAATTTCGTTCTGATGTTTGGGGGTAATCTAAACGTAGTCTAAACGACACAAGGGGGCGCCCCAGGGGTACTTAAAGGTTTTGGGGCGTCCTGGGCAAAGACCTGGCCCAAAACCAACCTGTTTTGGGCCCAAACGGACTCGGTTCGACTCAAACTGGTACATACCGACCCATACATGGGTTCGGCCTATTTTGGCACGCAGGCCAGGAGTGTGGCGCGCCTTAGACATGTAGACATCGTGTCGTAGGTAGTCCTAGTGCGCCATCGCGTGCTCTCCCTCATGCAGATTTGATCTCCGCTTGTCTCTCGATCGCCGTCCTCCCTCTCCTCCCGCTGGCGATATCTTGACAGATGACATACCTAAATACAACATAGTGCATCGCTTTAGGTAGTATATAATTCGGAGATATCAAGACATTCTTTCAATTAGGAAAGAATTCACCTTATAATAATCATCAATTAGACTCAATATTTCCTTCCAGCTCAAACAGTCAAAATCAGCATGATCCATGATTGTATCCTCATCATCCTCCCTTTCTTCAAGAAAAGCCGTCCTCGGCTTTGGGTAAGCTGAAAGTGGTAGGAACAAGAAGAACAACGTGTACGCAGAATATATGTATACATAACATGTTGTATTATTTTTGTTCACGTGAAAAATATATCTACAATACATCAAGCAACTTAAATTGCAGGTACAAGTGAAGTGTAAAGAATCATGATCATGGTGAAAAACAAAGAGATATAGAATCTTGTTGTTCAGTATGAAATTCAGTTTTCTCAAAGAAGAGCGATGATCAAATTTATGATGAACAAGGTCAAACCAATCCAAAATATGTGAAAACATAATTGATTTATGCCATGCCTCAGCTGCGCTGCACTGATATGTAGAACAAATAGACCTATCATGATCAATACTTGCAGTGCATAAGATACAACTCAATTTGCAAATATAAGTGAAGTATATTTTAGTAGCATATAAATGCAGCATGTGTTGGGACAAACAAAACGGATATGAGAAATCTGATTCTATTCTAGCAGAATTAGAACACTCCAACACAGGTAAAAGTAAGTTGGTTGGTTGCAGTATATCAACTAGGCCAGAATATAGTTGCATACTATCTCGAACATAATCTAGTGTCCCACAACAAAAGGACTGCGACACATTGCATATAGGACTGAGAACATCAAGTTTCAGTTCAGTAATTCTATCACAAGTTATGCAGATGTGATCGACTAGAAAATTATCATTCATGCTATATTCACCAATCAAGTAAAACATGAAGCAATAAGCATGTGTGCGAGAATTTAAATATGAAATGTCAGAAATCTTATTCAGAGCACAACGCAAACTAAGAGGTTCTTTTAGCATGATGGAATACACAATTTCATTCGATGGTATTCTAGCAAGTACTTCCTTATGTGTCAGCACGACCACATGATCAAAATTCGAAATATGCAAATTATCACATGGTGCTGAAACATTAATGCAAGATAAATCACTAGAAGGAACCAGCAAAGGAGTAGACTCACAAAGATTATCCATAGTTGCTGGTGGCGGCTCAAAATCAGTACCTATTTCAATGACATGCTCTTCAGAAGAAGTAGGCACCAGAACATCTTTCTCAAGTGGTAATGCACAAACTGGTGATGCAGGTTGTAAAATAGGCAGCTCCCTTTCTTCAAAAGCAACCTGCTTATCACAAGAAACAACACTAGGAGTAGACAGAGTTACATTAGTTGAAATATCCTCACATATCCTATCGTCGACTACTCTTGTGTTTCCATTTGCGCTCATACTCTCAAAGTGTATGCTCTCAACCTCACGTTTAGTGGAATCACACAGCTCACTTTTTATAACACTCTCCCTCAATTTGGCTATGTGGCTCTCATTCTCACATGGGTTGTGAAGCACACCATGGTCAAGATGGCAAATAATGGGAATGCCACCATCCATCATGACCTTGTGCTTAGGCGACAAGCAGAACTCCTTTGTCCTCTCCTTGCGAAGAAGATGATTCTTATGAAACTGTTCAGCTGTTAGACGTAGCAAAGCACGCCGCTTCTTATTCCAGTTGAAAGAAACTTTTGCCACATCACGACAAGGCTGAACTTGATAGTTGTGGCACCAAGGATATCCCAATAGAATGTGACAAGAGTCAAGTGGCATAGGAGATACACCACAAGGAACAACCTCGGTATGCCCTCCGAAAGTAAGAGGAACTTCAGCTATGTGTGAAATCAACAAGGTGCCATATGATGAATGTAATAGATATGGCACTTTACTGGCACGTGTCACGAGGTGCAACTTCTCCACGACCTCAATGCTGATTAAATTGATAGTAGAGTTTTTATCAATGGTGATTGCAGCACATCGCTCTCCAATCATCGCACTATGGTGAAAGAGCCCATCACCGTCAAAGTCACCACGTTCTTCCTCCCAAAAAGTGACACTACAATATCTGCGACGGAAGAAGTGATATTTGCAAGCCTCCATATTATCCGTAACGTCATCTGCCATGATTAGTGCAGCAAAAAAATGTGTATATATGGTGGAAACACTCAAATCACTCAAAACTGAAAAGACAATGAATCTTACCGTTCCAAAGTGAATTAGAGCAACTTACCACTCACAGCAAACAACCACGTGCATGTGTGTGATCAAGCGAATACCGAGGGAAAGATTATCACACGACAACCAGGGTATATATATGGTGGAGCTGTAGGTAGGAAATCCTAAGTACACCGAAATACAAGTCCTAGTGCTGATCGTATGACAAAGACCCACGGAAACACACACGGTGGAGATAAACGGGGCAAAGCAACTCTGAAAAGTGAGCTCAAAAAGATATAAGTGACAACGCACAATAGCTCGTGTTGCAATGCACAAGAGAGACGCTAGCACTGGCTCGACGAACAGGCACAAGATTGCGCACACGGCAGCAGCCTGATGAGCACGAAGTAGCTAGTCTCGTATGGGTAAGCTCCTAACACGATGCTGTAGACAGGCTGTAGCTAAAGCGAGCAAAATCGTGTAAAAAGGACGCTATGTGGACACAGTGGTAACACGCTGTCGCGGATGAGAAACCGACGAAAAATATGTCAACGGCAGAGATGTACGACGCCGGAAACACACGGCAGCGCGACGGCGATGCGAAACGGACAAAGAAGTTTGTCTCTTTTTTTTTTTTGATATAAGCTCACGCCAGAGCTCAGACTGAGTCTGAGGTCCAGCGCCTAGAACGGCCAGCGATCCAAATTTTTTTTTTTTTTTTTTTGCTCTCACGCCAGAGCACAGAATGTTTCTGAGGTCAAGCGCGGCCAGCGATCAGGATTTTTTTTTGGAAATAAGCGCACGCCAAGGCTCAGAATGAGTCTGAGGTCCAGCGCCAAACCAGGCCAGCGATCCAATTTTTTTTTTTTGTGCTGAATCAAATTGGGCCACAAGAGTTGGGCCGGTCTGGGCGCCTGGGGGAGCGCTCGCGAGCCGGGGCGAGTGGAGGCGCTCGAGCGCAGAAGCGCTCGCTCTGTCCCTGGCGATCGGCCGCCGCGCGCTGCTAGCTCGCCTGACCACAGAAACGATCTGAGGTCGGGCGAGCGGGCGATGCCTCTGTTTTTTTTTTCTGTTTCTATTCCGATCTGATCTGGTTACGTGTCTCGTTAAGAACAACCAATTTATGGAAGAAGAAGGAGATTAAAGACGGATCAAACGAAGATGAAATCTGCGACGAAGATACCGAAAAGAACGAGGGTCCTAGACTCCTACAGATTGGATGAAAAGATACGCGAAAAGATGATCAGCGACTAAAACCAGTACCTCGATGCAATCTAGGCTATGGCAAAACTAAGAACCCTAATTTTTTTTGTAGGCTTTTTCTGGATAGGACAAAAACAAAAACGAATTTACGGGGTTGGATTTGTGGATGCTCACCGAGTAAACACTGGAATCTGATACCAAGATGATAAGGGGTTGCCCGATCTTCTCAGTGAGCCGATGTAGATGAATGATAACTTGGTAAATAATCTGTGAGACGCACATGAACTCTCCGGCTGTTCCCCCGTTGCCAATGCAACAGATTTTCAACCCTATGGATATTCGAGACACCGCACACCTGCGCACGTAGCCGCCGACCACGAAGCGGTTCTGCAATCTCCTAATTCCCAATGGAACAGCAGATCACACTTGAATTCTCAGTAGCAAAACTCCAGATCGAAACAAACTTGGAGTGGGGTAGATATTCCGAGCGAAACACAGAGGAATATATGATTTCAGAGGAAAGCTTACAAGCAATTTCGTTCTAATGTTTGGGGGTAATCTAAACGTAGTCTAAACGACACAAGGGGGCGCCCCAGGGGTACTTAAAGGGGTTGGGGCATCCTGGGCAAAGACCTGGCCCAAAACCAACCTGTTTTGGGCCCAAACGGACTCGGTTCGACTCAAACTGGTACATACCGACCCATACATGGGTTCGGCCTATTTTGGCACGCAGGCCAGGAGTGTGGCGCGCCTTAGACATGTAGACATCGTGTCGTAGGTAGTCCTAGTGCGCCATCGCGTGCTCTCCCTCATGCAGACTTGATCTCCGCTTGTCTCTCGATCGCCGTCCTCCCTCTCCTCCCGCTGGCGATATCTTGACAGATGACATACCTAAATACAACATAGTGCATCGCTTTAGGTAGTATATAATTCGGAGATATCAAGACATTCTTTCAATTAGGAAAGAATTCACCTTATAATAATCATCAATTAGACTCAATATTTCCTTCCAGCTCAAACAGTCAAAATCAGCATGATCCATGATTGTATCCTCATCAATATTATTAATAGTAGCATCAGTGGCTTCTACTTTCATTTGGACAGCTTGAACATCAAAATCAATATCGTCAGTTGTTCGTGTTATTATTCTTTCCAAATGATCACGAAGAGCTTCATACTCCCTCCATATGACAGGAGTATCATCAGGCTTTTTCTGCATCACATCAACATCACTAGCAGACATGATTAGTAGGTTAGTGCACAAACAATAAACGGGTGGTGGTTACGCTCACAACTCACTCAAAACGGAAAGAAAGAGGTATCTTACCGTTCCAAAGTGAATAATAAATGCTTACCACTCGTAGAGACTGAAACGTGCACGGATGTGATGAAGCGAATACCGAGGGTATAAGAAACTATCACACAACAAACCAGGGTATATGGTGGGGCTTGGTATGGATACCTAACTACACCAAAATACAAGTCCTAGTGCTGATCGTCTGACAAAGACCCACAGAAACACACACGGTGGAGATAAACGGGGCAAAGCAACTCTGAAAAGTGAGCTCAAAAAGATATAAGTGACAACGCACAATAGCTCGTGTTGCAATGCACAAGAGAGACGCTAGCACTGGCTCGACGAACAGGCACAAGATTGCGCACACGGCAGCAGCCTGATGAGCACGAAGTAGCTAGTCTCGTATGGGTAAGCTCCTAACACGATGTTGTAGACAGGCTGTAGCTAAAGCGATCAAAATCGTGTAGAAAGGACGCTATATGGACACAGTGGTAACACGCTGTCGCGGCAGAGAAATCGACAAAAAATATGTCGCGGCAGAGATATACGACGCCGGAAACGCACGACAGCGCGACGGTGACGCGAAACGGACAAAGAAGTTTGTCTCTTTTTTTGCTTAAGTAAACGAACTGGCATGGAAAATCCCTACGCGCGAGGCCAGACAAAAAACTGATTATGTCTGATCGAGTGCGTGTGATTTCTGGTTTTTTTTTTTGCTAGAGATCAGATCTGGGAACGTGTAACTCAAAAACTGCTGTGCTGATCGGATCTGGACATGCACGAGAGCGAGTCCAAACAAAACGTTCAGACTAAGAAAAAGACCAAGATCAACGAGACTTCAAACGAGATCTAAACTCGAAACTAAGATGCAGAAAAGATCGGTGAACCTAGACTCCTACAGATTGGATGAAAAGATACGCGAAAAGACGATCAACAACTAAAACAAGTAACTCGATGTAATCTAGGCTATGGCAAAACTAAGAACCCTAATTTTTTTGTGGCTTTTTCTGGATAGGAAGAAAAAACAATAATGAATCTACGGGGATGGATTTGTGGATTCTCACCGAGGAAACGCTGGAATCTGATACCAAGATGATAAGGGGTGTCCCGATCTTCTCAGTGAGCGCGATGTAGATGGCGATGATGGTGATGAAGATAACTCGAGTGTCGCTGTAAACTCTCCGGCTAATCCCTGCTGCCAGCGCAACAGCTCTCAACCCTTTGGATATTCGCAACGTCACACGCTTGCGCACGTAGCCGCCGACCACGAAGCGGTGATACAATATACTAATTCCAATGGAACAGCAGATTACACTCAGACTTTCAGAAGAACAAACACCAGATCGATACGAATTGGTGCGAATAATTTCAGAGGAACACTTGGTTCTGTCTAGAAACTAGGGTTTTGTTTAAACGTGGTCTAAGGGACTTGAGGGGGCGCCCCTGGCTACTTAAGGGAGGCTGGGGCGTCCTCAACATGGACCTGGCCCAAAACCAACCTGGTTTGGGCCCAAACTGACTCGGTTCGACTCAAACGAGTACATACCGACCCATACATGGGTTCGGCCTAATTTGGCACGCAGGCCATGAGTGTGGCGCGCCTTAGACGTGTAGACATCGTGTCGTAGGCTGTCCTAGTGCGCCATCATGGACTCTCTCATGTCGACTTGATGTTCTGGTGATCTCGTGGTGCGCCTGCCTCCCTCTCCTCCCTCGCGCACTTGATCATCAAGTCTTGCTCTTCTTGCTGCGACTCATCTCTTCCTCGTGCAACGCTCGTGTTATCAACAAACCTGATCATACATAGATGCATAGACTTAGGCAGTATAAAGTTCTCATTAAATAAAAGATCAGGTTCAATTAAGTGTGAGTTCACCTGTTGTTCCAATAGCTTTGCACGTGCTCTTGTAATTGGTCCAATCCTAATCTCATTGGACTTCTTCGCAGCAACATCTTCATCAAAAGGAGTAGGAGATAATGGCGGTGTAATAGGGATGTCCTCATCAAATCCCATTACAGAGCACACTGAAGCTTGCCACCACGACCCTATGCTCCAGGGACATGAAGCCGAACCTCCTGCAACTCCCTCTCCTTCTCTCTAACCATGCTGCTCAAGACCGCCGTTGGCATGCTCCAAATTTTAAATGAGCTCCTATGTCCAAGCCACCTCGCCATTAACCTCCCCTGGGCATTATTGAGCCTTCCCGAGCACGCTTGCTTCCTTTTACTATTTCTACAGCCCTCCCTCGACCGTGCTCTCTGATCCGACTAAGCGTCAAACACCTGGCGGGCGTCCAGTCGGCGTCCTCTCTCCGAGCCGACCGACCGCCCGCTTGCTTGTACCCTCACCATAGACCTCTCCTCGTGACCATAGACAGTCTGGCGCAGCCCCGTTGCCTCTCCTTGTTGTTTCCCTGCTGTCCCGTGCGCCGCCCGCTCGAGCCAATGCGCGTCGATCTTTGCCACCCACGGCCGCGTGCACGCCACCTTCCCTGCCTTCTTAAACAAGCTCCCCAAACCCTCTCTCGCCCTCTCACTCTCGCCTCTCTCACATTCGCACTCCTTCATAACCTCTCCTTCCTATGAAACGCCAGTTTCTTCTCTGACCGGACGAGGAGCCGAGCCAGAGCTAGTCTTGCCTACAACTCCTCGTGGCCGATCGAGACTGCCATCTCTCCCCACCCCCTCTCTCTGTATTGTTCTTCTTCTCCATGTCCTAAGAGACCTAATCACCCCTCTTGTTCCCCTCCAGCTCGTTGGAATCGTGTCGCCATCGGGTCTGATGTGTCTCCGTCCCTGCCCAAGTCGAGCCATCTGGGACATCGTCATGGTGCTCGCCTGCATGTGCAAAACTCCGGGGAGGACCGCAGGACCCTCTGATGTCTTCCTGAACTGCCTCCTCCGCTTCTCATCCATTCCTGGTGAGCCCTCCCTCAATCTCTCTTCGTCTCTGTCGATCGAGTACAGGTAGTCCGTAGCCAGGCATCCATCGCTAGCCTGTAGCACGCTTTTTAAAGCATCCATCTTTTTTTAGAAAGTGTCTGGTCAAAGCCAATAGTGGGCCGGCCTCTCCCGGATCGGCCCAGATCCGTTTAGATCTGGCCCGCCCGTGTTTTTTTTCCAGTTAGATCTCTATTTGATTTTAGCAGATATGTTAATCTACTGTAGGAATAAATCCAAAACAAATTGAAAAATGCATGAAAGTGGCCAGATCCAATTTTTTAAGACTTCCTAGTACTTTTATCTAACATTTAGAACCATTTTCGTGCCAAAATAATTTTTGGTTTATTTATAGGATTTAATCTAGTATAATGTGTCTTTTACACTAATAAATCCATATCTTGAGACTCGGAGATGCAATTGGATTGAATCCAATTTTGTAGAGAAGCCCTCTGCAGTACCTTTCACATGTCACTTGCCTGCATGCAGTTAGGTCACTATTTTTTTGCAGGGTTGTCCTTGCAAATAAAGACCATATCTGACTTTAGGGGATTTTAAAACCTAATCTGTGGAGTATTTTTGGGTGAAACCAATTTTGGGTGATCTTGTACTGTGTGATTTCTTGCTCCTGACCATAAGATAAATTTTTCTGAGCTTGTGTGATTTTTTGGTAGAATTAACTCTTAAACAATAGTTTTCATCACTAGAAAAATCACAGGAAAATAACTGCAAATCCTTTTTGAGTGAATCCATTTTCGTTGGACTCAGAAAATTGATGCCTTTCTATTGGTATGCTGGTTGCAATTTCTGAGAAAACTTAGGTACTTGCAAGTTGTTAGGGGCAAACTAGACTTTACTTGTTAATAGAAACCCTCTTAATTAATATAACTAGCTATAGTAGTAAAACCTTGAATATTTGTTCAGTTTCCAAACTTTTTTGTTTCTGATACTTGTTTGGTGTGGGATGTGTGCTGTTGTGGTGTGTGCTCTGTGAATGCTTGCATGCTTATATGTTGTCATTGTTTATCGGCGCTAGATTCGAACGACACCGAGAGTACCGAGGAAGGGAAAATATTTGAATATCAAGAAGAAGACCAGGGACAAGCTAAGAAAGGCAAGCCATCTAAAATTCTTGCATATCTGATCCTAATTTTACTTATTGCATGTTTTATAATGTTTATGAAAATGCATGGTTTTATATTGCTGTTACCTCTAAATAGCAATTATTAGTGACTTGGCTCCACAAGTCAATTGATATCATCCTTGTGGATGACACCCTTCTTGACACCTACTTATCCCCTGGGTTAGTGGCTTGATGATTAGCATCGTGACCTTTGGCAAACCTTGTAGTGGAGCAAAAACTCTAGGTTGGGAACACTCAAATGGGATTTCAAAAAACCTTGGAATGGATTGCTATTCCATTGATGGATTTTAAAATGAGATTTGAAAATAATGTTTTCAAAAAATGGAGGAAAAAGGAGGTGGTGATTTGAGAAAAGGGCATTGTGTATAAGTGTTCGCCAAACCAATTTCTCCCGTGCAACCATATTACCCTGGTGTGAGACGGGGCTTAGCTCATAGTTTATTCGCTTTGGTATGGGGCACCTCGCAACTATATAAGGGTTTGTAGGACCCCGGAATCTGGGTTGTCGCAAGTGGTGGGCAACAGTGTAGCAGGCCCGCCAATAGGCTACCCGCTCGGAAGACACTATGGGTCTCCCGCCATGGCACTGGAGTTACGCTCGAACATGGAGGTAGACTGCCAGGTTGTGCCGGGGAGGTACATACTCCATAGGGTAGGTCCCTGTACTAATGTAGATAAGCAAAAGTCTCTGATCGGGAGCTTGTCGTGGCATAGGATGCTATGCGGGGATAATGCCCACACGATGATTATTCGGATGGTGTGGGTAAAGTGTACAACCTCTGCAGAGTGTAAATCTATTCGAATAGCCGAGTCCTCGGTCATGGACGGTTGGAATGGCCATACTTAACCTGTGTCAGTTTTCGGTTTTAAAAGTGGGTTTTGAAAAAAATGGAGAAAGGTGCCGAACGGGGAACTCGAAGGGTACTGCCGTGGCACGGGTATGGTTTGGAGTACTTGTAGGGTACTGCCGAGGAATTGGATATGGTCATGTGTGATTGGCCTGGTTCTATAAATGGAGATGGTCATGTTTGATTGACCTGGTTTATGAACAAAAAAGGATTTTCCCCTTCCTAGAGATTTTACTAAACTTGTTTTATAAATGTTTTTAATAAGGATATAGAGATGTCATAGAACATGGTTCTGGACATTCTATATCGACATGAGGAAACCATGGTTTTGAAGAAAATAAACTAGACTAGAGCCTATCCTTGATACAGCCATACTACATATCAAACTCTTTCCCCTTAGATGGTTTGCGAGTACAATTCAAATGTACTCATGGCTTTGTCCCTGGCTACTAACTTGGTCAGTGATGCGGACAGGATAACCACCCAGTTGGGAACCCCAAGAGGAAGGTATGATGAGCACAGTAGCAAGTCTTTCCCTCAGTAAGAAACCAAGGTTTATCGAATCCAGTAGGAAAAAGCCAAACTTCAGAAGGTGATGCTTGCTAGCTTCGTGACACTCCAACAAGGGCGCCGTTAACGATACTTGTTAGCGCGTCTTCAATTAGCAGCAACGCGGAACCTGCAAACAACACAACCAAGAACTTTACTCCCAACTTACGATGAGGTTGTCAATCTCACCGGTTTGCTGTAAACAAAGGATTGAGCGTATCGAGTGGAAAGCAATAGTAGTATGCGAGATAGTAAACAGTGTGAGTAAAAGTAAATAGTAATAGCAATGTAAAGAAATTGGACCAGGGTCCACAGTTCACTAGTGGTGTCTCTCCATAAGATAAATAACAACATGCTGGGTAAACAAATTACAGTTGGGCAATTGATAAAATAAAGATAACGTGCATATGTCACGAGGATCACTATGAGATTTACTCTGGGCATTACAACAAAATACATAGGCCACCATCCAACTGCATCTATGACTAATAATCCACTCACGGGGATATCGTCCGAACACCCCTCGAGTATAAAGTTGCGAACAACAGATAACTGCATTAAGCAAAGTGTGTAATGTAAACAAAACAAATGTCCTTGGACACAAGAATGTTGTTTTCCTAGTGGCAACAACACATCTACAACCTTGTTGGTTTCAGTCACTCCCCTAGATTAAATAGAGGCATGAACCCAACTATCGAGCATAAATACCCCCTCTTGGAGTTACTAGTATCTACTTGGCCAAGATAGCTACTAACAACGGAGAGCATGCAAGATCATAAACAACATAGAGATAACATAAGATAATATTCAGCACATCAACTTAACATAACACCAATATTCATCGGATCCCAACAAACACAACATGTAGAATTACATAAAGGTAGTCTCGATCATATAGGGCAGCTCATGAAATCTAAACATGAAGCACATGGTGGAGAAGACAACCATCTAGCTACTGCTATGGACCCATAGTCCAAGGTAGACTACTCACTCATCGCGCCAGAGGCAAGCATGGCGACGAAGAAGACCTCCGATGGTGATTCCCCTCTCCGGCAGGGTGCCGGGAAGAGCTTCTGGACCCTCCCGATCTCGGGTCAACGACGGCGGTGGATTGCGATGTGTTTCTGGAAAATTGATCGGATGTTTAGGTTTTTCTCGTCGGGGGATCTTTATAGGCGAAGGGGCAGCGTCAGAGGTGGACCAGGGCGGCCTCACACATAGGGGGCGCGGGCCAGGGGCTGGCCACACTGCCCTATTGAGTGGCCGGCCCGTGGCCCCTCTCCGTCTCCTCTTCGGTCTTCTGGAAGCTTCGTTAAATAATAGGAGGTTCGGCTTTTGTTTCGTCCAATTCTGAGAATATTTCCTGTGTAACTTTTCTGAAACACAAAAACAGCAGAAAACAGGGAACTGGCACTATGGCACTTCGTTAATAGGTTAGTTCTAAAAAATACATAAAAATGCCACGAAGTGTAACAAAACACTAAGCAAATGGTGTAAGAACAAGCATGGAGCATAAAAAATTATAGATACGTTTGAGACATATCAAGCATCCCCAAGCTTAACTCCTGCTCGTCCTCGAGTAGGTAAGTGATAACAAAGAATAATTTTTGAGGTGACATGCACCAACACAATCTTGACCATATATGTAAGCATTGAGTGCTGGGATCAAAAGAACTTAAAACATGGGCATGAAAGATATAATCTTGATAGAAGAAACTTAGCAACCATGTTATAACATGAAAAAGAACACAAACGATAGATCATGAAAATGAAACAATGAAATTCAAATGTGTGTTCAAATCATATGGAAAAACATAGCAAATGGTTTTCAGCTTGTCCTTCATGGAATAGCAAAACATAAATGCATAGGACACCTTCAAGTCTAAGAGGGCGACTAGATACAAATAATTTAAGAACAAGTGAAACCAAAATCATGAATCAATCAATGATAACTTTGGGACAATGCACATTATACTAAGAATGACAACTATGCTCTCTTAGACGATGCATAAAGATAGAAGGTGGTGACTCAACATAAAAGTAAAAGAAAGGCCCTTCGCAGAGGGAAGCAGTGATTGCGAGTTTTATAAACCTTCAAAAATTATGGTACTTACTAGCTTTGAGCTCTCATTACCCCCATCATAGGCATATTGAATGGTTAAAGTTAATGCGAGTACAATTATGAAGCATATGCTTGACAAATCATAAGTTAAAAACCTCGTGTCCCGTGAAGTACGAATACCCAAACCTCATGCTACTCGACTTAGGGTCCCAAGCAAGCTCTTGTCATTGTAAATATATGTGTATCATCGAGAATCGCCAACGGGGTACCTCCTGCCCGATGATATGGAACAAGCCCACATCAAAATGACAAGACAAACAGACAATGAACACCTCGACATCTCTTTTATTTACCATTGGTATAGCTTTTTATTTTGAGATGCGTCGTCGAATGTTCACTATGGGCATGCTGTAAATTTCCACCATGAATTATGCATGGCGTAGATTAGCGGCCCAGGCGTTTCCCTAACACATATAAAAACTCCATAATCCCGCAAGATTGCCAACTTATTTCACATCGCGAGTATCCATAAACAAAAGATCACGATATCAACTCAAATGAAAGAAAGTGCAATGTTGAAAGCTTGCCCCATGACAGCATGGCTGGGCTAATTTCCAACTTACAACTTGCAAGCATAACAACTCAACATAAGAGAGCCACAATGTCAAAATTTAAAAACGAGAAAAGTAAAGTGTGCCATCACGTTCGTGAGAGCTTTACTAACCAATTTTCGCATAACACCAAAAAGTGTTTAATTTGAAGGATAGATAAAAGCAAGTCAAATGTACTTTGGAATAGCAAATTGCTAATAGGTATGTATGGTGGACACATTGGAACAACTTGGTTTTTGGGAGTTGGATGCACGAGTAGAGCTCATACTCAGTACAAAATGAGGGCTAGCAAAAGACTGGGAGCGGCCAACTAAGAGAGCAATAACGACCATAATCATGCAAAGCGACAAAGCAACATTAAAAGAAGCATAAGATGGCATCAAAAGTCAAAAGCTAAATGATCATAGAGGCTTATGGCGGCTTTGTATGAGTCTAACATGTGTAAGCATGCGCCAAGTGAACCCAAATAAAGCATCAAGGAGAAAACCAAATTAATGCTTCCAAATAATAAAAACAACGCATGATTTTTTTCAAAGGCTCATTTAGCAATCTCAGTCATTTGAGACAAGTCATGCTACAGCAAAAACACTAAGCATACTATCAAAATGATATCAAGCATGACATGGAAAAGCCTAAGCCGCAGTCTACACAAGCTCCTTTTTGTACCACTTTTTGGCATGAATTTTTTTCTCTTTTCCAACACCATTTGAACCTTTTTTAAACAACTCTTTTGATGAATACCAACATAGACCAGAGGTCCAAATACACCTTGATGTAAATATATGAGAAGATCTGAACACAAATCAAGGCAAAAAATGAAAGCTAAACGCAGTAGCAGAAAAAGAGAACACTCGTTGAACGATAAGAGTGAAAAACGGAGTGTTCTTGGCAAATGAAATGCAAGGCAACTTTTCTAAAAGAAATTTGCTGGGGTTCAACCATTTATTGCAGCAAACAAAACTGAAAACTAAAGTAAAGATACTCCAAGAAAAACACATAGTGCATGAAGCAATAAAAATATAGTGTGTTGAAAGGCGACCTGATTTTTGCCGATGAAGAAGGGGTGCCTCGGGGGCATCCCAAAGCTTTGACGCTTGTACCTCTTGGATATTTCTTGGGGTGACATGGGCATCCCCAAGTATGAGCTTTTGTCCATTCTTCAACTCATCTCATCATTCTCCAATCCCTACACTTGAAAACTTCCTTCATACAAAACTCAACACAATTCTATTAGCAACATTAGTGTAAGCATAATAATGAATCAACCCCTTTTGTGGTTCAGATTTCAACTCAAAACCATCACATATAAAGCGTATACTACTGTAGCAACTTCCCCAAAAGTTCCGTGATTAAAAGAACTCAAAAAGAAAGCGATCGAGAGGCAAACACGAATAGTCGCAGAAATCTGTCAAAACAGAACAGCTGACAAAGGTCGATTTTTTAGAGGGTTTTCTGTTGCTCAAATCAAAAAGTGTAAAACTAATGAAAGTTTGGATATAACCTGGGGCATATGCACAAGAAATCGCAGGTCAAAAACTTATTCTAAGAATTTGCACGAATTTTTACGGTGCAGCACCAAAATCTGTTTCAGGACAGCAACTTCCCCAAATCTTACCTCACTCAAATTAGAGGCTTCTCTTGGCACAACAACGAAATAAAAATGATAAGGAGCGGTTATTACAGTAGTAATAACTTCCAAGACTCAAATAAAATAAAAGGAACTGAAAATAAAACATTGGGTTATCTCCCAGGAGTGCTTTTCTTTAACGCCTTTGAGCTAGGCGCAGAAAGGTGGAAATCAAGTATTTTCGAAAGAAGCATTAAGATCAATTGCAGAAGTCTTTTCAATAAGACATTGTATTGCATCCACATAAGTTTTTGAAGACCCCTTGTGATCACGCTTTGGTTCACTCAATTCACTAAAAAGATTTTCAGGACAGATCCAATCAAAATTATTTTCAAAAGCCTCATGCAATCCCAAGAGTTTGCTAGGTATTGGTACTTGGGTTTCTTCATTGCTTGTACCAACAACCTCTACATGAGAGCCAAGCTTATTAAAATGCTTAAAAACTTTCCTAGCTTCAATCGCAACATAACTAAATTCTCTACGCAAAGTCTCCAAAATAAAATCTTTCTTTTCGGAGTCTTCAATACCATGAAGCTTAAGAAACATGTGTTGCATAAAAGGATTAAGGCTAGCAAACCTAGCCTCCAACATGTGAACTAAATAAGCAGAAGCAACTTCATAACTAGCAGCAAGCTCAGCCAAAGACTTATCCTCAACATCTTTATGCATACTAATATGATTAAAGAACTCCTCGATGTTACTTTTCCCAATAATAGAACCACTACCTACTGAGAGGTCCTCCAAAACGTACTTAGGGAACAACATAATGAACTAAAAGTAATAAAGTAACAACTATAAAGGAAACTAATTTTTTTGTGTTTTTGATAAAACGATGCAAGCAAAAATAAAGTAAAGCAAAACTAAAACAAAGTAAAGGATGTGCGTGCGAAACTCCCCTTGCAGAAATCTTCTTTTTCCCCGGCAACGGCGCCAGAAAAACAGCTTGATGCGGGCAGGATAACCATCCAGTTGGGAACCCCAAGAGGAAGGTATGATGAGCACAGTAGCAAGTCTTTCCCTCAGTAAGGTTTATCGAATCCAGTAGGAAAAAGCCAAACTTCAGAAGGTGATGCTTGCTAGCTTCGTGACACTCCAACAAGGGCGCCATTAACGATACTTGTTAGCGCGTCTTCAATTAGCAGCAACGCGGAACCTGCACACAACACAACCAAGAACTTTGCTCCCAACTTACGATGAGGTTGTCAATCTCACCAGTTTGCTGTAAACAAAGGATTGAGCGTATCGAGTGGAAAGCAATAGTAGTATGCGAGATAGTAAACAGTGCGAGTAAAAGTAAACAGTAATAGCAATGTAAAGGAAATTGGACTGGGGTCCACAGTTCACTAGTGGTGTCTCTCCATAAGATAAATAACAACATGCTGGGTAAACAAATTACTGTTGGGCAATTGATAGAATAAAGATAACGTGCATATGTCACGAGGATCACTATGAGATTTACTCTGGGCATTACAAAAAAATACATAGACCGCCATCCAACTGCATCTATGACTAATAATCCACTCGCGGGGATATCGTCCAAACACTCCTCGAGTATTAAGTTGCGAACAACAGATAACTACATTAAGAAAAGTGTGTAATGTAAACAAAACGAATGTCCTTGGACACAAGAATGTTGTTCTCTCCCTAGTGGCAACAGCACATCTACAACCTTAGAGATTTCTATCACTCCCCCAGAGTAAATAGAGGCACGAACCCAACTATCGAGCATAAATACCCCCTCTTGGAGTTACTAGTATCTACTTGGCCAAGATAGCTACTAACAACAGAGAGCATGCAAGATCATAAACAACATAGAGATAACATTCAGCATATCAACTTAACATAACACCAATATTCATCAGATCCCAACAAACACAACATGTAGAATTACATAAAGGTAGTCTCGATCATGTAGGGAAGCTCACGAGATCTAAACATGAAGCACATGGTGGAGAAGACAACCATCTAGCTACTGCTATGGACCCATAGTCCAAGGTAGACTACTCACTTATCGCGTCGGAGGTAAGCATGGCGATGAAGAAGACCTCCGATGGCAATTCCCCTCTCCGGCAGGGTGCCGGGAAGAGCTTCCGGACCCTCTCGATCTCGGGTTAGCGGCGGATCGCGATGTGTTTCTGGAAAATTGATCGGGTGTTTAGGTTTTTCCCATCGGGGGGTCTTTATAGGCGAAGGGGCAGCGTTAGAGGTGGACTAGGGCGGCCTCACACATAGGGGGCGCAGGCCAGGGGCTGGCCGCGCCGCCCTATTGTGTGGCCGGCCCGTGGCCCCTCTCCGTCTCCTCTTCGGTCTTCTGGAAGCTTCGTTAAATAATAAGAGGTTCAGCTTTTGTTTCGTCCAATTCCGAGAATATTTCCTATGTAACTTTTCTGAAACACAAAAACAGTAGAAAATAGGGAACTGGCACTGTGGCATCTCGTTAATAGGTTAGTTCCAAAAATGCATAAAAACTCCATGAAGTGTAACAAAACACTAAGCAAATGGTGTAAGAACAAGCATGGAGCATCAAAAATAATAGATACATTTGAGACGTATCAGTCAGACCATGAATACGACTACGAGGAAGGTGATGATGGTTACGACGACGCCGGTGCAAACTAGGAACGTCTCCCAGTCAGTTGCCTGTAGGGTAGTAGGCATAACGTGGGTCATCAACGCTGTTTGGTATCCGCTGCTTAGTTGTAGACTTGCCCTACGTGGCAATATCATACTTGGTCATGTGACCAATTGTAAGTATATTATTTAGTACTGTAATGGATGATGTAATTCTGTTATTAACTTGAGTATGTGGATTCACGACACACTGATCATGGGATCGTGAATTGTATGCATATCGGGTATTCCAGATGGGTAATCCGAGGTCCCCATAGAGTTGGTATTAGAGCCATCCTGACTGTAGGAGACCTTAGTTAGCATGGGCGTTAGATCGGAAAAGTAGTATTTTGCTAAGACTAATTGCAAAGTTTATTCTCCTAAGTAGCTAATAGTATGGCTTATACCTTACTTAACCTTTCAAAATTTCTAATCTTACCTCTTTGATTTCCAAATGATTTTTAAAGATTTTTCTCTTTTGACTCCTCCACTTCAAATTAAATTACTGGACATTGTACCCCAAATAGACCTGAAACTTAGCAGGACAAGATGGAGCAAAAAAAAATTCAGAGGGGCATCTTCAAACCTCTCTAGCTGCAAAAGAAAGAAGATTGTAGACAAGTATTTTGCCTTTGGTTGAGAGCAATGGCTCTGTCGAGAAGTTGACCTTGTTCCTCCCTAGACTCACACTTTTGCAATCGTCAAGGACCAAGTACTCAATTGCTTGACTAGAAATTTGTAGGCCTATCACGAGACATTGCCACACATGGAGAACTTCAATGATCCTTCCGAAGACCTCACATCAATGTAATGCGAGACAAGAAGACCTGCAAATCTGCACTTCCCAACTCTACATCCACAGCTCAACAACACTGCAGCTACCTTGTCAACTACCATCAAGTTCAACTGAAGCTAGAGTCAACAAGAAGAAGCCATCCATAACCATGACCCTAGGATGAATAAGATAAGCTCAATTGTTTTGGTTGAGCTACCTCCAAATATCGCGGGTATTATGCGCTCTTGGTACCTGAAGTACCTCCTATGTTGATATGATTGTTTGAAGGTTGCTTGAGTGTTTCTTGAGTGTGTGTTGTTACTTTGTGCTTGCGCTTGTTTTGGCCTCGCGGCCTTAAAACCCCTCTAACTTATAAAACCCCGAATAGGAAGCCTCTCTAAAATGTGTTTTCCCTCTCATCTATTTGTGCCAGCTCGAGTAGCATAGATGAGTTAACAATAAAACACTAACTATAACCATGATAATGGTGGGTAATAACTCTTCTCGCAACACCTCCCTAAGAGCCGACGTGACATTTTTTTTGCTACATGCTTCAAGCTTTGTGAAGACCCCTCTACAGCATTAGGGAAGCAAAAGATAGACCCACCTGGACTACAAAGGACTTCTAGAAGACAAAGACTTCACTAACCTGGATCGCCTAGCCTTAAATCTAGAGTTTTGCTAACATTGATGATACTCTCTTAACACCTCAACACTTGCTAATATTCTAACAAGCTAACTAACATTGAGCATAGAAGTATCAAAGACAAGCCTAACTCTCATAGTTCAACCCGTTTTTGCCACTTGAAGCCCGAAGACTCACGCGCTTGATCTCCACTAAGCAAATAGAAGAGTGAAGATTCTCCAAAATCAAGCCATCAATGTCGACTCCGCATTTAGGAGATACCAAGGGAGGTAGCAACAAGAAGAAGTGGAGACTTCTCTAACTAACTCACTCGTTCATTCAAATTTTGACGGGCTTGAAACCAAAACAGACTTATGCCACTGGTAGTCCACATGAAGATTTCTCGGAAGATGAAGTCAACTCAAGGTATTCCAATACACCTTGAGATCCTCAAGGCTTCATGAAGATGGAGAAGCAAGAAGGTAATCAATAGTCTCCACCAACCTGAAGACAAGAAGGAATAGATCATTACCTACTGGAAGACACACCATTGGTGGTGCGCCGCCACCTGGAGCGTTTTTAGCGCAATCACAAGACAACCTAGAAGAATGGTTTCTATTAGGACTAACTTGGTAGTTAGGAAGCGTAGAGGACTAAGTCAACAGATTTGGCATGCCTATCAAGATCAAAGCATAAATGCTCTTGTCTACCATCCTCAGAGGACTGCAAGCTCAAGATTAAAGGTCTACACCAACATCAAGATTCAAGGCGCAACACCAAGAATTGAAGGCTCCATCAAGCTACTCGAAAGGAAGCAACAACTGCAAGCCAACAAAAGCTACTCGAGAACCCTTGACTCTTCAGGACCTCAATCGCGAGCTGAGAACCATCTAACTCTTGTAGGCACGCTAGTTAGCATGACACCCGCTAACCTTAAAGGTATTTCAACGAGGTTTCGACAAGATGCTTTTGGCATCATCAACTCTTTGGCCATCAACTTCAGCAAATGAAGATGATTTACACCATCGGCAAAAGCAAGTCTTCGACGCAACTCAAAGTATCACCGGCGAGCTAGAAGAGCACCGTTAAAGCCTATCTCTAACCTAGTATCTACCCCTCTAGTATCACACTTAGGAATCTCGGGACGAGATTCTTTTTAAGGGGGAAGATCTGTAACACCCCAACTTTTGTAACCATGTTTAAGAAGAGTTTAGTAATGCAAACATGAGGGCCAACAAAAACCTTTTATGCTTAATCAGATTTACAGGAGTCTCTTGCATGTTTGCCTAGTTTGTTGTGTGAATTGTCGTTTGTAATTTTCTTGTTTAAAAAAAAGTCTGTGAACCGACACTACCATTGTGCTCTTGTGATCATGTCATTAGCAGTGCAAATAGTTATTTTGCAAAACCATTGTCTTCGCAACCCTCCTATTTCAAATGGTTTGCCTATGCGTGATGACTTGACTTTGTGTGACTTGTTTGACTTTGATTGAGTTGCTTGTGTGTAGCTTTGATCTACAAGTAGGCTTGCATCCCAACTTATCTAAAACACATCAAATTATATAACGGCCAATGGGGATATGCTTACAAGTATTTTCAAATTATTTGTCCAATTAAAACACCTTTAAATATTTTCTTTTCTATCAACTCGAAAACTCTATTTCTTATGAAAGGAGCATTTATTTTCAAAAACACAAGTTTATCAAAAATCAGAGATGAGCTCTATGTGTGTACTCATTTTATTCCACAAATATATTTTATAAAAATTATTTTCACAAAAATCTCTTTTTCTTAAAAAAACAACATAAATAGGAAGAATACCTTTTTGGTATTATCATTGTCCTTAAAAATTATGGGAATAGTACCCAAATTTTTATAAATGATTTTCTAGTACCTTAAACTGAAAACCCCCACTTGGCTATGATCAACTTTTGAATGAAAATCAACCACCTCTAACTCTGATCTATTTATTCTTGTGAATAAACCCATCATAAACCTTCTATTAAATCTTCAAATAAATTTGGGAATGCTTATAACCATCATCTATCTGGCTATCCTTTCCTATAAATCTTGATCAGATCCTTTTCAAAGCATTAAGTCATTTCTTCTCTTGATTCTAACCCAATACCTCTATTTTGACTTGGTGTGATGAGTAGGCTGGGAAGTGATTTCTTATGTTATTTGATGTATGCTCATGCTCAATCCTTCTTGGGTGCATACGGAACTCTTTGGGAATCTCACAACTCAAGCAACCTCAACTCTGAGATCAATCCAAGACCTTATGACATTAAGTCAAGTCTTCAAAATTCGAGTTTCCATCCAAATTTCCTAAACCACTAAAACCCTACTTTCTTCTCTCTCTCTTTTGTTTACAAAGCTATTTCAATATTTTACCAATTCATTTCCAAATATTTATTCTCAAAAAAATAAATAGGAAATGTGTCTGATATGTTATATCATATCATTCCCATCTACAAATAATTTATAGATACTTGTTGTCTTTACTCCTTTCTCTCTATAACAAAATGCATATTAATGAAAAGTGTGCCATGTCTTGCACATTTACACATCAAATAAATATGGAAAAATCTACAAAGCTATATTATGCTTGTAAAACCTAAGGGACCCAAAAACCTTCGAGGCAATTTTTGAAGATTTCAAAATCTTTCATAAATCAAATTTCATCAAATCTCTGCAAGCCAATCATATAGCCATATATTGGATTCTAGAATTTTCCCACATCTACCCATTTTGTCGACTTCCTATTGGAAAAGAAGGAAGAGAGGGAACCGAGGCAAATCTTTCCACCAATTTGGTGCACTCCCTCTCCCACTCTTTTCACTACTTGGACGACCACCAATCCCATTATAGAGCACACTGAAGCTTGCCACCACGACCCTACGCTCCAGGGACATGAAGCCGAACCTCCTGCAACTCCCTCTCCTTCTCTCTAACCATGCTGCTCAAGACCGCTGTTGGCATGCTCCAAAGTTTAAATGAGCTCCTATGTCCAAGCCACCTCGCCATTAACCTCCCCTGGGCATTATTGAGCCTTCCCGAGCACACTTGCTTCCTTTTACTATTTCTACAACCCTCCCTCGACTGTGCTCTGTGATCCAACTAAGCGTCGAACACCTGGCGGGCGTCCAGTCGGCGTCCTCTCTCCGAGTCGACCGACCGCCCCCTTGCTTGTCCCCTCGCCATAGACCTCTCCTCGTGACCGTAGATAGTCTGGCGCAGCCCCGTTGCCTCTCCTTGTCGTTTCCCTGCTGTCCCGTGCGCCGCCCGCTCGAGGCAATGTGCATCAAGCTTTGCCGCCCACGGCAGCATGCACACCACCCTCCCTGCCTTCTTAAACAAGCTCCCCAGGAATCCTGTCGCCCTCTCACTCTCGCCTCTCTCACATTTGCACTCCTTCATAACCTCTCCTTCCTCTGAAACGCCAGTTTCTTCTCTGACCGGACGAGCAGCCGAGCCGGACCTAGTCTTGCCTGCAACTCCTCGTGGCCGATCGAGGCTGCCATCTCTCCCCGCCCCCTCTCTCTATATTGTTCTTCTTCTCCATGTCCTAAGGGACCTAATCACCCTTCTTATTCCACCTGCAGCTCGCTGGAATCGTGTCGTCATCGGGTCTGATGTGTCTCCGTCCCTGCCCGAGTCGAGCCGTCCGGGATGTCGTCATGGTGCTCGCCTGCGCATGCAAAACTATGGGTGAACCGCAGGACCCTCTGTTGTCTTCCTGAACCGCCTCCTCTACTTCTCATCCATCCCCCGGTGAGCCCTCCCTCAGTCCCTCTTCGTCTCCGTCGATCGAGTGCAGGTAGTTCGTAGCCAGGCATCCATCGCTTGCATGTAGCATGCTTTTTAAAGCATCCATCTTTTTTTAGCAAGTGTCTGGTCATAGCCAATAGTGGGCTGGCCTCCCTCGGATCGGCCCAGATCTATTTAGATCTGGCCCGCCCGTGTTTTTTTTCAGTTAGATCTCTATTTGATTTTAGCAGATCTGTTAATCTACTATAGGAATAAATCCAAAACAAATGAAAAATGCATGAAAGTGGCCAGATCTAATTTTTGAAAACTTCTTAGTACTTTTATCTAACATTTAGAACCATTTTCATGCCAAAATAATTTCTGGTTTATTTATAGGATTTAATCTAGTGTAATGTGTCTTTTACACTAAGAAATCCATATCTTGTGACCCAGGGATCCAATTGGATTGAATCCAATTTTGTAGAGAAGCCCTCTGCAGTACCTTTCACATCTCACTGGCCTGCATGCAGTTAGGTCTCTATTTTTTGCAGGGTTGTCCTTGCAAATAAATACCATATCTAACTTAGGGAATTTTAAAACCTAATTTGTGGAGTATTTTTGGGTGAAACCAATTTTGAGTGATCTTGTACTATGATTTCTTGCTCCTGACTATAGGATAATTTTTTCTGAGCTTGTGTGATTTTCTGGTAGAATTAACTCTGAAATAGTAGTTTTCATCACTAGAAAAATCAGAGGAAAATAACTGCAAATCCTTTTTGAGTGAATCCATTTTCGTTAGACTCGGAAAATTGATACCTTTCTATTGGTATGCTGGTTGCAATTTCTGAGAAAACTTAGGTACCTGCAAGTTGTTTAGGGCAAACTAGAGTTTACTTGTTAATAGAAACCCTCTTAATTAATATAACTAGCTATAGTAGTAAAACCTTGAATATTTGTTCAGTTTCTAAACTTGTTTGTTTCTGATACTTGTTTGGTGTGGGATGTGTGCTGTCGTGGTGTGTGCTCTGTGAATGCTTGCATGCTTATATGTTGTCATTGTTTATCGGCGCTAGATTCGAACGACACCGAGAGTACCGAGGAAGGGGAAATATTTGAATATCAAGAAGAAGACCAGGGACAAACTAAGAAAGGCAAGCCATCTAATTTTTTTGCATAACTGATCCTAATTTTACTTATTGCATGTTTTATAATGTTTATGAAAATGCATGGTTTTATATTGCTGTTACCTCTAAATAGCAATTATTAGTGACTTGGCTCCACAAGTCAATTGATATCATCCTTGTGGATGACACCCTTCTTGACACCTACTTATCCCCTGGGTTAGTGGCTTGATGATTAGCATCGTGACCATTGGAAAACCTTGTAGTGGAGCAAAAACTCTAGGTTGGGAACACTCAAATGGGATTTTGAAAAACCTTGGAATGGATTGCTATTCCATTGATGGATTTTGAAATGAGATTTGAAAATAAGGTCTTCAAAAATGGAGGAAAAAGGGGTGGTGGATTTAAGAAAAGGGCATTGTGTATAAGTGTTTGCCAAACCAATTTCTCCCATGCAACTACATTACCCTAGTATGTGACGGGGCTTAGCTCATAGTTTATTCGCTTTGGTATAGGGCACCTCGCAACTATATAAGGGTTTATAGCACCCCGGAATCTTGATTATCGCAAGTGGTGGGCAATAGTGTAGCGGACCCGCCAATAGGCTACCCGCCCGGAAGACACTATGGGTCTCCCGCCGTGGCACTAGAGTTACGCTCGAACGTAGAGGTAGACTGCCAGGGTGTGCCGGGGAGGTACATACTCCATAGGGTAGGTCCCTGTACTAAGGTAGATAAGCGAAAAGCTCTGATCGGGTGCTTATCGTGGCATAGGATGCTATGCGGGGATGATGCCCACACAATGAGTATTCGGATGGTGTGGGTAAAGTGTACAACCTCTGCAGAGTGTAAATCTTTTCGAATAGCCGAGTCCTCGGTCATGGACGGTTGGAATGGCCGTACTTAACCTGTGTCAGTTTTTGGTTTTAAAAGTGGTTTTTGAAAAAATGGAGAAAGCTGCCGAACGGGGTACTCGGAGGGTACTGCCATGGCACGAGTATGGTTCAGAGTACTTGTAGGGTACTGCCGAGGAATTGGAGATGGTCATGTGTGATTGGCCTGGTTCTATAAATGGAGATGGTCATGTTTGATTGACCTGGTTTATGAACAAAAAAGGGTTTTCCCCTTCCTAGAGATTTTACTAAACTTGTTTTATAAACGTTTTAAATAAGGATATAGAGATGTCGTAGAACATGGTTCTGGACATGCTATATCGACATGAGAAAACCATGTTTTTGAAGAAAATAAACTAGACTAGAGCCTATCCTTGATACATCCATACTGCATATCGAACTCTTTCCCCTTAGATGGTTTGCGAGTACAATTCAAATGTACTCACCGCTTTGTCCCTGGCTATTAACTTGGTCAGACCATGAAGAAGACTACGAGGAAGGTGATGATGGTTATGACAACACCGGTGCGAACTACGAACGTCTCCCAGTCAGTTGCCTATAGGGTAGTAGGCATAACGTGGGTCATCAACGTTGTTTGGTATCCGCTGCTTAGTTGTAGACTTGCCCTGCGTGGCAATATCATACTTGGTCATGTGACCAATTGTAAGTATATTATTCGGTACTGTAATGGATGATGTAATTATGTTATCAACTTGGATATGTGGATTCACGACACACTGATCATGGGATCGTGAATTGTATGCATATCGGGTATTCCAGATGGGTAATCCGAGGTCCCGACAAATATCCTTCAGGGTTTGAGGGCTGTTGCATTGGCAACAGGGTTCAAGCGAGTAGAGTTCATCGGTGACACCAATTTATCCCCAACATTCATCCGCTGCCATTATCATCATCGCATCGCTCACGAGAAGATCGGGCCACCCCTTATCATCTTGGTATCAGATTTCCACAGTTTACTCGGTGAGCATCCACAAATCCATCCTCGTAATTTGTTTTTATTTTCTGTCCTATCTAGGAAAAGCCAAAAAAAAATAGGGTTCTTAGTTTTGCCGTAGCCTAGATTGCACCGTCTTGAGTTTTAGTCGCTGATTGTCCTTTTTGCGTAGCTTTTCTTCCAATTCGTATGAGTCTAGGGTCCTCGATCTTTTCTGCATCTTAGTTTCGAGTTTAGATCTTGTTTGGAGTTTCGTGGATCGTCGTCTTCTTCCCTGGTTAGTGCAGCCTGTTCCTGTAAGGGATCGATCGATCAACTCTTCCGATCGGCAGTCAAAAAAAAATCCAGATCGGCCCGTGCGCCACACCCCAGACAATCTCTGGGGCAGTGCGCCTGCTGGCCGCACTACCACACACGGGATCGGCCGCCCGCGCTTCAGTGCAGAGGTCGTCTGGCCCCTGGCGCCACCGCCTGCTCGATCTCGCTAGGGGCGGAGATCGTATGGCCCCCGGCGTGACCGCTCGACCTTCCGCTCCTGCCAGTGCGTCTTGCCGCTACCGCCAGATCAGCCCAATTAGTTAGGCCCAAATTTGGTTTAGTTTAGTAAAAAAAAGCAAAAGTAAAAAAGGGGACATTCCTGCAGCAATCTGAGCAGTACACGCCGCACCTATATTAAAAAAAGACAAACAATACTTCAGCCTTGCCAAGTCTTCTGCCGCAGCATGCTTGTGAGCGTTTTCTTTGCCACGACTGCCTGATCCCGCCGCGCCATCCGTTTCGTGTCGCCGTCGTGCTGCCGTGCGTCTCCGGCATCGTATATCTCTGCCGCGACACATTTTTCATCGGTTTCTCTCCTGCAACAAAATGTTACCACTGTGTCCATATAGCGTACCTTCTACACGATTTTGATCACTTTAGCTACAGCCTGTCTATAGCATCGTGTCAGGCGCTTACCCATCCAAGACTAGCTATTTTGTGCTTCTCAGGCTGCTGCCGTGTGCGCAATCTTGTGCATGTTTGTTGAGTCATTGCTAGCGTCTCTCTTGTGCATTGCAACACGAGTTTTTGTGCGTTGTCACTTATATCTGTTGAGCTCTTCTTCAGAGTTGTTTTGCCTCGTTTATCTCCACCGTGTGTGTTTTCGTGGGTCTTGTCATATGATCAGCACTAGGACTTATTTGCGGTGTACTTAGGACCATACCTATAGCTCCACCATATTGATGAGGACATCCCTATTACACCACCATTATCTCCTACTCCTTTTGATGAAGATGTTGCTGCGAAGAAGTCCAATGAGATTAGGATTGGACCAATTACAAGAGCACGTGCAAAGCTATTGGAACAACAGGTGAACTCACTCTTAATTGAACCTGATCTTTTATTTAATGAGAACTTTATACTGCCTAAGTCTATGCATCTATGTATGATCAGGTTTGTTGATAACATGAGCGTTGCACGAGGAGGAGATGAGTCGCAGCAAGAAGAGCAAGACTTGATGATCAAGTGCGCGAGGGAGGAGAGGGAGGCAGGCGCACCAGGAGATCACCAAAACGTCAAGTCGACATGAGAGAGTCCGTGATGGCGCACTAGGACAACCTACGACACGATGTTTACACGTCTAAGGCGCGCCACACTCATGGCCTGCATGCCAGAAATAGGCCGAACCCATGTATGGGTCGGTATGTACTCGTTTGAGTCGAACCGAGTCAGTTTGGGCCCAAACCAGGTTGGTTTTGGGCCAGGTCCATGTTGAGGACGCCCCAGCCTCCCTTAAGTAGCCAGGGGCGCCCCCTCAAGTCTCTTAGACCACGTTTAAACAAAACCCTATTTTCTAGACAGAACCAAGTGTTCCTCTGAAATTATTCGCACCAATTCGTATCGATCTGGTGTTTGTTCTTCTAGAAGTCTTAGTGTAATCTGTTGTTCCATTGGGAATTAGTATATTGCATCACCGCTTCGTGGTCGGCGGCTACGTGCGCAAGCGTGTGACGTTGCGAATATCCAAAGGGTTGAGAGCTGTTGCGCTAGCAGCAGGGATTAGCCGGAGAGTTTACAGCGACACTCGAGTTATCTTCATCATCATCATCGCCATCTACATCGCGCTCACTGAGAAGATCGGGACACCCCTTATCATCTTGGTATTAGATTCCAGCGTTTACTCGGTGAGCATCCACAAATTCATCCCCATAAATTCGTTTTTGTTTTTGTCCTATCCAGAAAAAGCCTACAAAAAAATTTAGGGTTCTTAGTTTCGCCATAGCCTAGATTGCATCGAGGTACTGGTTTTAGTAGCTGATCGTCTTTTCGCGTATCTTTTCATCAAATCTGTAGGAGTCTAGGATCCCTGTTCTTTTCTGCATCTTCGTTTTGGTTTTCGTCGTCGTTTGATCAATCTTTGATCTCCTGCGTCTTCCATAAGCCGGCGGCTGTGTAGAGAAGCACTCGATCGAGCTAACTCAGATCCGATCGGAAAAGGTTTTTTTTTTAAAGCAACGAGAGGCCGGGCTGCCTACGTTGGCCGGATCGATCGCTTGATCGTTTTTCCCCGTACAAGTACCAGGACCGATCGCTAGTCAAAAAAAAAGGGGGACGTGCCTGCACACGCCGCACCTATATAAAAAAAAGAGACATACTACTTTGTCCATTTCGCGTCGTCGTCGCACTGTCGTGCGTATCCGGCGTCGTTATATCTCTGTCGTGGCACGTTTCTCGTCGGTTTCTCTCCCGCGACAGCGTGTTACCACTGTGTCCACATAGCGTCCTTTCTACATGATTTTGATCGCTTTAGCTACAGCCTGTCTACAGCATCGTGTTAGGAGCTTACCCATACGAAACTAGCTACTTCGTGCTCATCAGGCTGCTGCCGTGTGCGAAATCTTGTGCCTGTTCGTCGAGCCAGTGCTAGCGTCTCTCTTGTGCATTGCAACACGAGCTACTGTGCATCGTCACTTATATCTTTTTGAGCTCACTTTTCAGAGTTGCTTTGCCCCGTTTATCTCCACCGTGTGTGTTTCCGTGGGTCTTTGTCATACGATCAGCACTAGGACTTGTATTTCGGTGTAGTTAGGTATCCATACCAAGCCCCACCATATACCCTGGTTTGTCGTGTGATAGTTTCTTATACCCTCGGTATTCGCTTCATCACATCCGTGCACGTTTCAGTCTCTACGAGTGGTAAGCCTTTCTTATTCACTTTGGAACGGTAAGATACCTCTTTCTTTCAGTTTTGAGTGAGTTGTGAGCGTAACCACCACCCGTTTAATGTTTGTGCACTAACCTACTAATCATGTCTGCTAGTGATGTTGATGTGATGCAGAAAAAACCTGATGATACTCCTGTCATATGGAGGGAGTATGAAGCTCTTCGTGATCATTTGGAAAGAATAATAACACGAACAACTGACGCTATTGATTCGGATGTTCAAGCTGTCCAAATGAAAGTAGAAGCCACTGATGCTACTGTTAATAATATGCAAGTGCAAGTCAATGATCTCCAAACTAGCATCCAGGCGTTGACACAATCTGTCAATGCGCTGCGTCTTACTGTTGAGCAGCGACCCCTACCACATGCTGATGCTGATGATGAGAGTGCTCATGGCGACAATGAGGATTTTGCTGCAGCCGGTCGTGGTAATGGTCGAGGCAATGGTCCTCCTTTTCGTGGCCGTGGTTTTGTTCCCGTTGGTGCCCAGCGCGTTCCTTTTCAGCAGGATGATGGATTGGGTAAACCAAAGTTTTTTATTCCCAAATTCGAGGGTGGTACTAATGTTGAAGAGTACCTCACATGGGAGTTGAAGATAGAGAAGTTGTGGCGTCTTCATGATTATACGGAGGACAAGAAAATCAAGCTTGCTTCTTCAGAGTTTGATGGCTATGCTTTGCGATGGTGGGACAGCGTTGCGCAAACACGTCAAGAAAACAACGAGCTGCCCATTATAACTTGGCGCCATATGAAGGAAGTGATGCGGGCTCGTTTTGTTCCGCATAACTACCTCCGCTCAGTTTTCGATAAGTTACAGCAATTGAAGCAAGGCTCGCTGTCCGTTAATGAGTATTATATGGAGATGGAGATGCTTCTACAATGAGCTCGCGTTCGTGAGCCTCTTGAGCAGACCTTGCAGCGTTTTCTCCATGGTCTGAAGTATAATATTAAGAGCATTGTTCGACATCATCGGTATCGTGATATGAATGAGCTGCTACATCATGCACGTGAAGCTGAAGCCCAGTTTGCCGAAGAAGCTCAGTTTAAGTCTCGTACTACTTCGGGCAGCCGTTTCACACCCCGGCCTGCTGCATCCACACCAAGTTCCCGTTCAGATTTTCGTGCTCCTTCGTCGTTGCGATCCGATTCCAATGCAAAGAAATCCGCACCTGCTGCTAGTGGTAGGGGTTCGAACATGTCTACAGCACGTAATCGTGATATGGAGTGTCATACTTGTGGTGGCAAAGGTCATTTTAAACGGGATTGCCCCAATAGAAAAGTCATGATCGTCAATGAGGACACCAATGAATACGAGACAGGTGATGATGCTGATCCAGATGGTTCTGATGATGATGACTTTGGTCATGACGGTGTTGATGCCTATCCTTCCACCGCCAATAACATAGTTTGCTCGCAGCGTGTGCTGACTGTGTCTCCTACATCTGAAAGTCAGCGGTGCAATTTGTTCCAAACTAAAGCACTTGTTGGACCGGACAAAGCTTGCAAACTCATCATCGATGGTGGTAGTTGCCGCAACCTTGCTAGCAAAGAGTTGTGTGCAAAGCTGAAACTGAAATACATTCCGCACCCGCATCCATATTATATCCAGTGGCTCAGCGACAATGGAGAGATGAAGGTCAGCCACATGGTGCGAGTTGATTTCAAGATTGGCCCATACAAGGACTCCATTGAGTTTGATGTGGTTCCTATGACAGTTTGTCACCTCTTGTTGGGCCGCCCATGGCAGTTTGATCGCAACGTGTTGCACAATGGCCGCACCAACACATATCATTTGGAGTTCAAGGGCAGAAAAATTAACTTGCAGCCTATGTCTCCACAACATATTGTAAATGAATCTCATCAGAAAACTGAAGTGAACTTAGAACATGAGAATGAGAGAGTAGCTAGACGAGAGACTATTACCTCAGTGAGTGAGAGCCACCCAGCCACATCGAGAGAGCCACACCAAAGTGAGCGAGTGAATTCTCTAGTCCTGCTAGCCACCAAAGAAGATATGAGAGAATTTAGAGAGGATCCTACAGCCATGCCACTTGTGCTTATGTACAAGGGTGAGATTTTGGTTTCTAACGACATGACTCCTCTTCCTTTTGGTGTTTCTAGTGTCTTGCAGGAATTTGATGATGTCTTTCCAGAGGAGGTCCCCGCTAGTTTGCCTCCTTTGCGCGGCATTGAGCACCAGATTGATTTCATCCCTGGTGCCACCTTGCCAAACCGCGCTCCTTACCGCACCAACCCCGAAGAAACTAAGGAGATTCAGAAACAAGTGCAAGCGCTACTCGACAAAGGTTATATTCGTGTGAGCTTAAGCCCTTGTGCTGTTCCTGTTATTCTAGTTCCTAAGAAAGATGGTACATGGCGCATGTGTGTAGATTGTAGAGCTATTAATAACATCACTATTCGATATCGTCACCCTATTCCGCGCTTGGATGATATGCTTGATGAGTTGAGTGGTGCTGCTGTTTTCTCTAAGATTGATTTGCGTAGTGGTTACCATCAGATTAGGATGAAAGAGGGGGGTGAGTGGAAAACAGCCTTTAAAACAAAATTTGGATTATATGAGTGGTTAGTCATGCCATTTGGGTTAACTAATGCACCTAGTACCTTCATGAGATTAATGAACCATGTTTTGCGTAATTTTATTGGCAAGTTTGTGGTTGTGTATTTTGATGATATTTTAATCTACAGCCGCAATGAATCTGAACATAGTGATCATATTAGACAAGTTTTGCAAGTGTTGCGTGATTCTCAGCTTTATGGTAATCTTGAAAAGTGCACATTTTGCAAAGATAAGGTCATCTTCCTTGGATATGTTGTTTCTAAAAATGGAGTAGAAGTCAATGCATCTAAAATTGAAGCTATTCAAAATTGGCCTACTCCCATGAATGTTAGTCAAGTACGAAGTTTTCATGGTCTTGCTGGTTTTTATCGCCGTTTTGTGAAAGACTTTAGTACTGTTGCTGCACCTTTAAATGAGTTAACTAAAAAAGGTGTTGAATTTGTATGGGGCGCAGCCCAAGATCATGCTTTTGATGAACTGAAACGTTTATTAACTTCTGCACCATTGCTTGCACTACCAGATTTTAATAAGCAATTTGAGATTGAATGTGATGCTAGTGGCATTGGTATTGGTGGTGTGTTAATGCAAGAGGGTCGGCCTATTGCCTACTTTTCTGAAAAACTTTGTGGTGCGAGGTTGAACTATCCTGTTTATGACAAAGAATTGTATGCGCTTGTTAGAGTTCTTGAGGTTTGGCAACATTATTTGTGGCCAAAAGAATTTATCATACATTCTGATCATGAAGCTTTGAAATATCTGAAAGCTCAATCTAATTTGCATAGGCGTCTTGCTAAGTGGGTTGAGTTTATTGAGTCTTTTCCTTACATAATTAAACATAAAAAGGGTAAAGACAATGTGGTTGCTGATGCTCTATCTAGGAAGAACATGTTGTTGACACAATTAGACATTAAGGTTCCTGGTTTAGAGAGCTTGTGTGATTTATATGCTACTGATCATGATTTTTCAGCGCCATATAGTATGTGTACTGGTGGGAAAGCATGGGATAAATATCACATCCATGATGGGTTTTTGTTTCGTGCTAACAAACTATGTGTTCTAGAATCGTCCGTGCGTTTACTATTGTTGCAGGAATCCCATGCCGGCGGTTTGATGGGTCACTTTCGGCGTGAGAAGACGCTACTCATGCTCGCTGATCACTTTTATTGGCCTAGGATGAGGCGTGATGTGGACAGGTTCGTCAAGCGCTGCATTACATGCAACAAGTCGAAGTCCAAGCTGAAGCCTCACGGTTTGTATACTCCATTACCTGCACCTACTACACCATGGGAGGACATTAGCATGGATTTTTTATTAGGTTTGCCTAGGACTAAAAGAGGCCATGATTCTATATTTGTGGTAGTGGACAGATTTTCTAAAATGGCTCATTTTATTACCTGCCACAAAAGCGACGATGCGTCGCATATTGCTAACCTGTTTTTCAGGGACATTGTACGTTTGCATAGAGTACCCAAGACAATTGTCTCTGATCGTGATGTGAAGTTTATGAGTTACTTCTGGAAGACACTTTGGGGAAAGCTGGGCACAAAGTTACTTTTCAGCACTACATGTCATCCCCAAACTGATGGTCAAACGGAGGTGGTAAATCGCACACTTTCCACAGTGCTGCGATGCATGATCAAGAAGAACCTGCGTGAGTGGGAAGAGTGTTTGCCGCATGTGGAGTTTGCATATAACAGGGCGGTTCACTCTACCACGCAGCTATGTCCTTTTGAGGTGGTCTATGGTTTCAAACCCATTACGCCACTTGATTTGTTGCCTCTTCCTATTCAAGAGCGAGTCAATATGGAGGCATCCAAGAGGGCAGATTTTGTGAGGAAGATACATGTGAAGACTAAAGAGGCTATTGAGAAGAAAGGCAAGTATACTGCAGATCGTGCAAACAAGAAGCGGAAGTAGGTATTGTTTCAGCCCGGTGATATGGTTTGGGTTCACTTTCGCAAGGATAGATTTCCACAGCTACGTAAGTCCAAGTTGCTGCCCCATGGTGCTGGTCCTTACAAGGTTCTTGCCAAGATCAATGATAATGCCTACAAGATAGATCTTCCTACAGCTGAGTATGGCGTCAGCAATAGTTTCAACGTTGCTGATTTGACACCGTATGAGGGTGAAGACCTTGCAGCGTCGAGGTCGACGCCTTTTGAAGGGGGGGAGGATGATGAGGACATCCCTATTACACCACCATTATCTCCTACTCCTTTTGATGAAGATGTTGCTGCGAAGAAGTCCAATGAGATTAGGATTGGACCAATTACAAGAGCACGTGCAAAGCTATTGGAACAACAGGTGAACTCACTCTTAATTGAACCTGATCTTTTATTTAATGAGAACTTTATACTGCCTAAGTCTATGCATCTATGTATGATCAGGTTTGTTGATAACATGAGCGTTGCACGAGGAGGAGATGAGTCGCAGCAAGAAGAGCAAGACTTGATGATGAAGTGCGTGAGGGAGGAGAGGGAGGCAGGCGCACCAGGAGATCACCAGAACGTCAAGTCGACATGAGAGAGTCTGTGATGGCGCACTAGGACAACCTACGACACGATGTCTACACGTCTAAGGCGCGCCACACTCATGGCCTGCGTGCAGAAATAGGCCGAACCCATGTATGGGTCGATATGTACTCGTTTGAGTCGAACCGAGTCAGTTTGGGCCCAAACCAGGTTGGTTTTAGGCCAGGTCCATGTTGAGGACGCCCCAGCCTCCCTTAAGTAGCCAGGGGCGCCCCCTCAAGTCTCTTAGACCACGTTTAAACAAAACCCTAGTTTCTAGACAGAACCAAGTGTTCCTCTGAAATTATTCGCACCAATTCGTATCGATCTGGTGTTTGTTCTTCTGAAAGTCTGAGTGTAATCTGCTGTTCCATTGGGAATTAGTATATTGCATCACCGCTTCGTGGTCGGCGGCTACGTGCGCAAGCGTGTGACGTTGCGAATATCCAAAGGGTTGAGAGCTGTTGCGCTGGCAGCAGGGATTAGCCGGAGAGTTTACAGCGACACTCGAGTTATCTTCATCATCATCATCGCCATCTACATCGCGCTCGCTGAGAAGATCGGGACACCCCTTATCACATATATTCCTAGTTTGTTGTGTGGTCGCTCTTATACCCTCGGTATTCACTTTCTCACATCCGTGCACGAGCTTGATACTTCATTCTGGTATGCACTAGAATTCACTTTAGAACAGTAAGATTACCTTTTCTTGTCAGTTTTTGAGTGAGTTGTGAGAGGCACCACACGTTTTTGATTTCGTGCACTAATCTACTAATCATGTCTCCTAGTGGTTCTGATGTGATGCAGGAAAAAGTGTGATAAGGATCACGCCGGCGATCCTTGAGTTTTGTCCCGATCTTTCACAGCGAGTCAAACCAATAGATAATCTTCCAATAACGCAAAGAACGTCACCTGAAGACGAGGACGAATCTAGCAAGCAACGTGATGATGAACACCACGCCTCAAACCAAAGCACGACAATCCTTGATGAACACAAGAACCTCCGCAGCAATTTTATTCAATAAACGGCATCGCCGTCCCCGGAGGGATGCTTCACCAAGAAACACAACGCGATAGTTTGTAAACTAAAATTCTGAACCCCCTAAACCCTAGACTGCTGGCCTCCTTATATAGATGGCCAGAAAACTGTTGGGCTTGGACAGGCCCAAACCCAAAACACAAATAAATCTAAGTGGCCCACAACTAGACCTAGCTACGAAATAACATAGGCATGAATATAAATTGCTGACACAACCTTAGACTAATTATTACATATCATAGGTCGTCCTGGCGTGCCAATATGCAACGAGCTTCCCTCAGCTTGGTGGAGTCCTGAAATTGGCCGATCGATCGCGCCCCCTGGCGCCCCGCACCCGTCGCCCAGCGCCTCGATCGGGGGAAACCGAGCCGGCCGCCTAGATTGCTCGGGGGAGCGCGCCTTGCTCGCCCGCCTGGCACCTGCGGGGGATCGTGCGCCTGGCTCGGCTTGAGTAGCGGGCTGCACCAGCGCGGGATCGAGGATCGCGGCGCTCGACTGGAGATCGTGCTCGTCAGGCGCGCTCGCCTTCCATGGTGGGCCGGCCCATCTAGAACGCCCGGGCGATCGCTCCACCGGGCCCCAGCAGGCTCGACTCCACCGCACCCCTGCACGCACGCCACGCCTGGGAGCGACCGTCCAGGGACGCTAGACCCCAGACATTCTCTGTGGTCTGGCGCCCAGATCACCCAGTTTTGGTTCTTTTTGCAGTTCCCTGGTGTTGACTGTAATTTTGACAGATAATACTCAATACCAATAGCTGCGAGCAAAAGCACAGGTAAAATTGTTTTGTATTGATAAATAAGTGAAGGCTAGGACAAAATAGTACTACAATGGACTCTTTTCCGGATGATTATTACGGCTATAAGTGTCGCCGTGGCAAGAAATCTAGCGATATTTTCAATGATTATCTGGACCTGCTGGATGGTGTTTTAGCATATGATGCATATGAGATCAATTGGCAACTGACCTATGATGCAACAGCTGAAGAGTATGAGTCATGGGAACGTCATATGCTACAGGGTTTCTACAGGTGTGCTACCTATGATCAAAACATGAATGATTCTAACCGTTTGGCTCTTGCAGACCGACGCATGGATGCCAGGCTATACAGTTGGTGGCATAAAGCGTTGCAGGAGAAGAGCATTACCTCTGCAACTTGGGCGAATTTCAGAAACTTTCTGCGAGAGTGCTTTATACCTTCTAGCAACGTGGTTCCTTCTCGAAACCCCATGGTACCCGTAGAAGTAATTAAGCAGCCACCCAAGGTTTTGCATCGGATAGAGGATGTTGGCAAGAGCATAGCTCCTATACCGAAGGTCGCGACAGCTGTGACTACTCATGAGAAGTTGACAGTTGTTCCATTGCCGACAGTTAGCAAGGTGGTAGCCACGAATTCTGAATTGTCAGCGGTTGATGTTGTCAAGGCTGATGTTGTCAAGGATATCGTGGAGGAGGTTGTACCATTGAGTGGGCTGAATATGCAACTCAAAAGAGTACATGATGAGATTTGCATGACAGCGGATAAAGGCCAGCGATGGAATTTATTTCAGGCGCAGTGCATAATCAAAGGCAAAGCATGCAAGTTGATGATTGACAGTGGTAGTTACTGTAATGGCATTAGCAAGGCGGTTGTGGAGGCTTTGGGTTTATCCACATGACGTATTCCAGAACCGAGGCATGTTGAGTGGGTTAATAGCTGCGGTATGCTGAAGATTACTCACCAGGTGCGTGTGCCATTTACAGTTGATGACTATGTTGATGAGGTGGACTGTGATGTGTTGCCATTGGAGGTGTGTGGGCTGTTACTTGGACGTCCATGGCAGTATGATCACAATGCTATGCATGCTGGGAGAGCAAATACATATTCTTTTGTGCATGATGGCAAACAGCGGACTTTGAAGCCTATGAGAGATGATCAAATCAAGTCCAATGTTGTGTTGGTGGTTCGCAAGGAGAAGTTGCATAAAGCTAAGCCACAACCAGGGATAGCTCAGGTGCAGCATGAGGAGCATGATGCGAAGAGCGTCAGTGGTGATATTGTTTCAGCCAAGCCTGTAGATGACAAGCCAGTTGTTCTTGTTAGTGACAAGCCGGTTGAAGTCAAGCCTCTTATTGATGAAGGGAAGGATATGTCAGCATGTGTTCCATGTGTTCCACTTCCAGTTCGTGTTGACATGGGTGTTCAGACCGATGACGGTGGTGCTGATCGTGTTCCGGTGCATATGGTGCCGCGGATAGTCAGCCACAGTTTTGTTAGAACACCTCGGAAATGTTTTGTTGGAGCAGCAGTACGTGTGCACAAAGGCAAGGATGGATGTGTTCGTCAGTTGTGTGGCCCAGGCATTACTACTTTGCAGGGTCATGCACAGAAGATTCATGTTCAGCAGCACAAAGCTCCATCAAGAGTTGAGAAGAAGAAGAAGGTGGAGGCACCTAAGTACAAGTTCATTTGGCGAAGAAAAGAGGTGCAGCCACCCAGGGCTGTATCAAGTCGAGCAGGCCAAGAGGGAGGATGTGGTGAGGAAGGCAAGCAAGACTTGAAGACGGCGAATATGCGTGGTGCTATTGATATTCCGCCACCCTTTCGAGTAGACCCTCACGCGTTGGGGACAACGCTTTTTGAAGGGGGGGAGGATGATATGGGCACGACGGAGGAGGTGAAGCCCAATTTCAGGACTCCACCAAGCTGAGGGAAGCTCGTTGCATATTGGCACGCCAGGACGACCTATGATATGTAATAATTAGTCTAAGGTTGTGTCAGCAATTTATATTCATGCCTATGTTATTTCGTAGCTAGGTCTAGTTGTGGGCACTTAGATTTATTTGTGTTTTGGGTTTGGGCCTGTCCAAGCCCAACAGTTTTCTGGCCATCTATATAAGGAGGCCAGCAGTCTAGGGTTTAGGGGGTTCAGAATTTTAGACAAAATATTGAGTTGTGTGCTGCGTGTAGCATCCCTCCGGGGATGGCGCTGCCGTCATCTATCTTATCAAATATATTGCTGTGAAGGTTCTTGTGTTCATCAAGGATTATCAGGCTCAGGTTTGAGGCGTGTTGATTCTCTTCATGTTGCTTGCTGGATTTGTTCCTCTTCTTCAGGCTGCGTTCATCGCGTGATTGGAAGATTATCTATCTGGTTGACTCGCTGTGAAAGATCGGGACAAAACTCAAGGATCGCCGGCGTGATCCTTATCAAAGTGGCTGATACACCTGTGGTTTGGAAGGATCTTGAGGGTATGCATACACATTTGGAGGGTGTGTTGGAGCGTTCTGCTCACGAGGGTGTGAATGCACATCAGGTACTACACCTGCAACTGCAAGGCACTGCAGAAAATGTTGCAACTATGCAGGCTCAGTTCACTACTTTCCAGCAAAGCATTGATCAGTTGACCCAATCTCTTGTCGTGTTGCGTCAGCCCGCTGCACCACCACTTGTGCAACCTGCTGATGAGCTTGCTGTTGATGACAGTTTCCCTGAAAATGCCAATCTGCTAGGCCCCAATGGCCGTGGGCGTGGTCTTGGACAACAGGGTTGGCTACCACCAGTCCTTGGTGCCCGACGTGTAATCCCTACTGAAGACGATTATCTGGGGAAGCCAAAGTTCTCGATACCCTGATTTCATGGCAGAGGTGATGTGGAAGATTACCTTACTTGGGAGCTATGGATCGAGACACTATGGTGTTTGCATGCTTACACTAAAGATAAAAAGGTTAGACTTGCGTCCTCAGAATTTGATGGCTATGCATTGCGTTGGTGGGATAATATTCTGAAACAACGACGAGCAGCTCGTGAGGTTCCTATTTTGCAATGGAGAGAGATGAAGGAAATCATGCAGGCTCATTTTGTACCCACCAATTATGTGTTCAGTTTTTGATAGATCGACACAGCTAAATCAAGGATTTTTGACTGTTGATGCTTATTACAAGGAGATGGAACTATTGATGTAGAGATCGCGAGTTCATGAGTCTATTCAGATGATTATGCAGCGGTTTTTGCACGGACTCAGACTTACTATCAAGAACAACGTCCGACATCATGCTTACAATGATATGAATTAGTTGCTTCCCATGCTATGGAGGCTTAGGCACAGCTCACTGAAGAGGCGCAAAAAAATCTCACTTTTCACTAGCCAGCCGATACTCTTCCAGGGCGTCTTCCAACCCTACCCTAGCGCCACTTGAGGGGACTCCTAGTTGCCCCTCCTCCTCCACTAGGACAGCGCCCTCTGGAGCATAGTCCAAGCATCCCGCTACCACACTAGCTGCTAGTTTTGGTTCGAGTGCTTCTGTTACTCATGCTAGTGAGAAAGTATGTGATCCGTGTGGCGACAAGGGACACTTGAAAAGAGGTTGTCCCAACAACAAAGTGATAGTAGTTACTGAGAACAGATATGAGACCAGAGATGATGCTGATCCTTTTGGTTCCGAGGATGAAGGTGAAGATGCTTATGCTGATTCTTCTCCTATTATTGTTGTCTCTCCACGTACATTGAGTGTGCAGCCCAATGTTGATTCTTAGTGCTGCAACCTGTTTCAAACCAAGGCACTAGTTGGTCCAAATAAAGCTTGCAAGGTGATCATTGATGGCGGAAGTTGCCGCAACCTCGCAAGTAAGGAGTTATGTGCTAAGCTAGGTTTGAAATATTTACCTCATCCTATCCCATATTATATTCAGTGGTTAAGTGACAATGGTGAGATGAAGGTACACCACATGGTATGTGTGAACTTTGAGATAGGGTCATATAAGGATTCTATTGATTTTGATCCGGTTCCTATGACGGTTTGTCATCTCTTGTTGGGTCGGCCATGGCTCTATGATCGACATGGCAACACAATGGTCGAGCCAATACTTATCACCTAGAGTTCAAGGGCAAGAAAATCAACCTACTGCCTATTTCACCGCAGCAAATTGTTAATGAATCTCGTCAGAAGACTGAAGTGAAACTCGAACAGCTACCTCCACGAGATAATGCAACAGCCGTGAGTGATATAACGAAAAGTGAGGGAGTGCCTAATCTGTTAGTTTTAGCCACCAAAGAAGACATGAGAGTAGTGAGGATCCTACAGCCATGCCTCTTGTGCTCATGTACAAAGGCGAGGTTTATTGTCTAACGATATGCAACCTGTTTCTCTTGGTGTCTTTACTGTTTTCAGGAATTTGATGATGTTTTTCCGGCAGAGGTACCTGCTGGGCTGCCACCACTATGAGGCATCAAGCACCAGATCAACTTGATACCTAGCACCTCCTTGCCCAACCGCGCCCCCTACAGGACCAACCCCGACGAAACGAAGGAGATACAAGCACAAGTGCAAGCTCTTCTGGATAAAGGGTACATTTGTGTCTCTCTTAGTCCTTGTGCTGTTCCTGTGATTTTGGTGCCTAAGAAAGATGGTGCATGGCGCATGTGCGTAGATTGTAGAGCTATAAACAACATTACTATTCAATATCATCACCCTATTCCCCGTCTCGAGGATATGTTAGATGAATTGAGTGGTGCTGCTGTTTTCTCTAAAATTGATTTGCGTAGTGGTTACCATCAAATTCACATGAAAGAAGGAGATGAATGGAAAACTGCTTTCAAAACTAAATTTGGTTTATATGAGTGGCTAGTCATGCCGTTTGGTCTTACTAATGCACCTAGTACATTCATGCGCTTAATGAATCATGTTTTGAGAGAGTTCATTGGTCATTTGGTGGTTGTCTATTTTGATGACCTACTTATTTGCAACCACAATGAAACTGAACACTGTGCTCATATTAGACAAGTTTTGCAAGTGCTGCGTGAAGTGCACATTTGCAAAAGATAAGTTCATATTTCTAGGTTATGTTGTTTCTAAGCATGGAGTAGAGGTAGATCAATCTAAAATTGCTGCTATTCAAGATTGGCCTAATCCCATGAATGTTAGTCAAGTACGAAGTTTTCACGGTCTTGCTGGTTTCTATGCCGTTTTGTGAAAGACTTTAGTACTATTGCTGCACCATTAAATGAGTTAACGAAGAAAGGTGTTCCTTTTGTGTGGGGCGCAACCCAAGATCGTGCATTTGATGAATTAAAACATTTGCTTACTTCTGCACCTTTACTTGCATTGCCAGATTTTTCAAAGCAATTTGAAGTTGAATGTGATGCTAGTGGTATAGGCAGAGGGGACGTTTTGATGCAAGAGGGACGTCCTATTGCTTATTTTTCTGAGAAATTATCTGGTGCTAGACTGAATTATCCTATTTATGATAAAGAATTTATGCACTTGTTAGAGTTCTTGAGGTTTGGCAACATTATTTGTGGCCAAAAGAGTTTATCATACATTCTGATTATGAAGCATTGAAATATTTGAAAGCACAATCCAACCTGCATAGACGCCTTTCTAAGTGGGTTTAGTTTATTGAATCTTTTCCATACATCATCAAACATAAGAAGGGAAAGGATAATGTGGTTGCTGATGCTCTATCTAGGAAGAATATGTTATTGACACAACTTGATATTAATATTCCTGGTTTAGAGAGTATTTGTGAGCTTTATGCAACTGATCATGATTTTGCTGAACCACATCGTTTGTGTGCTTTGAAAAACGCTTGGGAGAAATATCACATACATGATGTGTTTCTATTTCAAGCTAACAAACTACGTGTTCCGGAGTCGTCTTTGCGTTTGCTCTTATGGCAGGAATCACATGCTGGAGGTTTGAGGTTTGCTCTTATTACTCATGCTAGCTGATCACTTCTTTTGGCCCAGAATGAGGCATGATGTGGACAGGTATGTGCGGTGCTGCATTGTGTGCAACACATCCAAGTCCAAGTCGAAGCCTCACGGTTTGTATACACCAGTACCTGCACCTATTACACCATGGGAAGATATTAGTATGGATTTTGTGCTAGGATTGCCAAAAACTAAACATGGTCATGATTCTATATTTGTGGTAGTGGTTAGATTCTCTAAGATGGCACACTTTATTGCATGTCATAAGAGCGACGATGCATCGCATGTGGCTAAACTATTTTCAGGGATATTGTACGTTTGGATGGAGTGCCCAAGACTATTGTTTCTGACAGGGACGTCAAGTTCATGAGCTACTTCTAGAAGACCTGATGGGGAAAGCTGGGAACGAAGCTGTTGTTCAGCACTACATGTCATCCCCAGACTGACGGCCAGACCGAGGTGGTGAATAGAACTTTGTCATAGTTGCCGAGGACAATGATCAAGAAAAATCTATGGGAGTGGGAAGATTGTTTGCCGCGTGTGGAGTTTGCATACAAAAGGGTGGTACATTCTACTACTCAGCTTTGTCCGTTTGAGGTGGTGTATGGCTTCAAACCTATTACACCACTTGATTTGTTGCCTCTTCCATTGCATGAGAGAGTTAATATGGAGGCATCAAAGAGAGCTGATTTTGTGAAGAAAATTCATGAGAAGACACGAGAGGCTATTGAGAAGAAAGGGAAGAATATTGCTGCTGCTCGCAACATGTCAAGAAAGCAGGTTCTTTTTCATCCCGGTGTTATGGTATGGGTGCACCTGCGCAAGGACAGATTTCCTTTGCTTAGGCGTTCCAAGTTGACGCCTTGAGGTGCTAGTCCCTATAGAGTGATTGCAAAGATCAATGATAATGCTTACTCGATTGATAATCCTATTGCTGAGTTTGGTGGTGTTAGCAACAGTTTCAACGTTGCTGATTTATCACCATATGATGGAGATGACCTTGGAGCGTCGAGGTCGACGCCTTTTGAAGCGAGGGGGGAGGGAGGGAGATGATGAGGACATCCCTACAACACAGCTATCTCCACATACTGTTGAGGATCCTATTGTTGCTACTCAAGATAAGTCCAATGATGAGATTAGGATTGGACCAATTACCCGAGCCCGTGCTAAGTTGTTACAACAGCAGGTGAACTCACTCCTCATTGAATCTGATATTTATTATACTGAGAATTTTATACTGCCTAAGTCTTTGCTCATATGTATGATCAGGTTCATTGGAGAAGAAGGGGTTTGAGGGAGCGAGGAGATGCAGCACATGGAGCACGATGTGGTGATCAAGCAAGAGAGCGCGCGGGAGGAGAGGGAGGCCAGCGCCACAAGCATGGAGGACATCACCACGTGAAGGAGATCAAATCTGGATGAGCACAAGCACGTGATGGCGCACGAGGACTGCTTACAACACGAGGTGCGCCACACACATGGCATGCGTGCTAAAATTAGGCCGAACCCATATATGGGTCGGTATGTACCCGTTTGAGTCGAACCAAGTCAGTTTGGGCCCAAACCAGGTAGGTTTTGGGCCAGGTCATTGCTGAGGACGCCCGGCCACCTATAAGTACCCCTGGGCGCCCCCTCAATTAGGGTTAGACCACGTTTAGACTAAAGACTATTTCGTTGAACTCCTGTAAGCATTCATCTGAATTCCTCCGCACCAATTCATCTAGATTTGGTGATATACTACTGCAAGTTTAGTGTGATCTGTTGTTCCATTGGGAATTAGTAGATTGCAAACTACCATTTCATGGTCGACGGCTATGTGCGCAAGTGTGTGGAGTCGTGAATATCCTACAGGGTTTGAGGGCTATTGCATTGGCATCAGGGTTCAAGCAAGGAGAGTTCATGGGTGATACCAATTTATCCCTGACATTCATCCGCTGCCATCATCATCATCGCGTCACTCACGAGAAGGTCCTGCCACCCCTTATCATTCAGTTTTTAGAAGAATACTTTATGACCATTATAGGATGTCTTTACTTTGTTTTATTTCATTTTGCATACATTTGGTCCATAGTGCTTTCTTCTATGTTTTGCTTTGTGAATCATTATTAGACATTCTTACACTGAAATGTTGATATCCTTTGATAATCTATCTTGCATATTGCTACTTATTTATAGAATGAATCATTTAATTATGTGTAGCAGCAATAATCTTCTTTGATATCTTAGATAGTAGTATAGTACAAAGCTCATGTTGGTTTTATCACCTTTATAATTGAGGATGAGTATATGTTAAGCTTGGGGATGTTGATACATGTAAAATGCATACATGATCTTTGCACTTCACCACTTGATATTCCACCTTATTTGCATCATATATTGGTTATATTCATGCTTTTTGATGATTATTGGGAATAATTCATATGTTCCCTAATTTTATTGAATTAACCTTGGAAAGCCAGAAAATCTCTTTTACTATGTTTTTAACTTTCAGGGACCCAAACGGAGTCCAAATTACCTGAAATTTTGGGGGAATGAGTTTTCCACGGAACAAGACTTAGGAGCGAAGGAGATGCAACAAGGGAGCCACGAGGGCCAAACGGGCATGGCCCACGCGGCCAGATGCCTGGGCCGCATGGGGCCTACCCGTTCCCCCTTGTAGCTCCGATGCCGTCGATCTTCATATCGTTGGATGCGTCTTGAGCTAAAACCATCTATAAAAAGGGTCCCCCTGTGGGTCGCGAAAGAGAGCGCCGTCGAAACACACAAACACAAAACAAAAGCCTGGGAGATCAAAGATTGGAAGGGAAAACACCGGCGGGGCGCTGCCGGTGTGATCTCCATCCCCTCCATTGACTATACCTTCGTCACCAAGATGAAGGGGGAGTAGTCCACCTCTGGACTACGGTTTTGTGGTAGTAGCTAATTGTATCTCTCTCTTGTTCTTTACCGTCTTAGCGCCATATGAGCTACATAACATGATTATGGCCATCTTTGTATCACTTTTATGGTGGATCTTTCTATGAGTAATATATGAAATTGCAATTGTTCTTTAATTTTAGTGTATGAGTAGATGTATATAATGTACCCTGTTCTTATTTACTTGTTATGATCAAGCATGTTTATGAGAGCGTGTGTGGGGCAACGTGTGCATTAGTTGGAGTAACGGGGGGTGATTTTTTCAGGGAGGACAGTCCTTTGGATTCACTTGGGTGTTTACCTTACTTTGTTGCCTCACTAGGGATTAAAAAAATACCATGCTATAGGGTATCTCTAGCGTGACCTTCCTGAGTATCCGCGACTAGATCTAGCATGTTCTTATTTTAACTTTAGGTCATTGTGCTTAATGCTATGCTCTGAGTTTATCTTAATACCGAGGTATCCAGATTAAATTCCCATCTTGGTGGAGTATGAGAGAGACGAATGACCAAAACATCTCTATATAGGACGTGATGCCCATATGAATTCATTTAAATGTGAACTTTGTTGCAACCGTTTATGTTAATTGTATGTTCTTTTGTTCGCCATATCTTTTATGAGAGAGTGCATTAGTGAACCCATGAACCTCGGTCCACTTTTTATTATAAGAAACAACTTTGCATTCACTTTACCACTATTTTTATTTTCAGTCATAATTAATTTCATAAATACAAAAACATTTCCTTTATTGCATTTCACAAATTTCCCAAAACACTGCAACCATATCTTTTATAGTTTATCATTGCATTCCATATTACTTTAGTTTGCATATTCCCGCGGCAAAAGATTTTCTGGCGCTCTTGCATTTGCATATTTATTTATTTTATATTGCATATTCATTTTTAGTTTTGTTTTCTTACACACACCTTGTGCTTGACAACCACTTGGTGAGGTTGAGGGCACAAAGAAAATTTATTTTACCTTGCAGGTTATTAGAAGAAGGACAAGAAGGATCCATTTACACACAATTCCCCGAGAGTTCGATATAAACCCTCGAGTCACCTTCGTGGAGAAAATCAAGCTTACCTATGCTAAACACTCTACTCTTGGAGTCTCAACTTAGCGGAAGCATCAGTATCTTACCATTCCAAAGTGAATAATAAATGCTTACCACTTGTCGAGACTGATACGTGCATGGATGTGATGAAGCGAATACCAAGCGTATAAGAAAACTATCACACGACAAACCAGGGTATATGGCGAGGCTTGGTATGGATACCTAACTACACCAAAATACAAGTCCTAGAGCTGATCGTATGACAAGACCCACAAAAACACATACGGTGGAGATAAACGGGGCAAAGCAACTCTGAAAAGTGAGTTCAAATATATATAGATATGTCAGAGTATATGCTCGTGTTGCAATGCACAAGAGAAACGCTAGCAATAGCTCAATATGACCAGGCACAAGATTGCTCAAACTACGAGTGCACAAATGATGAACTAGGCCTCTCAAAATTGTGTAATGGAGCAACAAACTTTCAACTATTTTAAATCTCTCTTTTTCTTTTGTCGTTTTTTTATACAACTCTTTTTTAAAAAAACTATTTTATTTCTCTCACTCCTATTTTGTATACGGCCACAAGATGTAAAGCACTTAGAAAACCGACCGAGCATCCTGCCGAGCAATGGTATGCTAGTCTCGGAGGAAAGGTTCCTACACAATATATCGAAAGGTTGTAGCTATGGTTTCCAAATAATGCGGAAAGGTATGCTATGTGGAATCAGTGTCAAAAGAAAATGAGAAAGACTCAAACCTGATGAGGATGTGACGCTGCAGAGAAACTAGTAGAAATTTTGTTGTGAAAGAGGCGCAGCAGCTAAACCGGCTAAACGTGTGCTGCAGCAGACCTAGGATGGTGTTGGACACAGGCGCGAAGCTGCAACAGGTCGCGGCCAAGGTGGGAAGGGCGTGCAGCAGCATTGCGGGAGAAGTAGTAAGATAGGTTGCGGAGCGATAGCCAACGCTTGGTGTCAGACAAAAATAGCGTGGTAGTCTGATCAAGAGCGTTCAAGCGTACACACGTAACTAGAAAAAATTACCATCATCATCATCACCGCCGCCTTGCTTGCTGAGAAGATCGAGCCACCCCATATCATCTTGGTATTAGATTCTCGGGTTTCCTCGGTAAGTATCCACCAAATCCATCCCGCAATTTTTGTTTTTCCGTTATATAAAGAAAAAGTAAAAAAAATTAGGGTTCATAGTATTTACCATAGCCTAGATTGCATCGGAGTCTGGTTTTAGTTGCTGGTTGTTTTCCTTTGCGTTTACCTTCTTTTTCTATTCTGAGTTATAGAGTCTAGGTTCTGGTGGTATCTGCATCACTTAGGGTTTAGGTGTTGTTGCTTGTTTTCTCGTCTGAGTAGTCTGGCTGCATCGAGAACTTCTCATCTCGTTGCCCCGTCGCTAATCGATCTCACAGAGAGTCTCAGGAGAACACTTGTTCCTTGATCCGATCGGTCTTGATAAAAAAACACATCCGCCACTCCAAGTTTCCTGCCGCGGCACAATTCCGAGCAGAAGCTCTGCTATGTCTACAGTGGTGTGCTGCTGTGCGCGTGCTCTGCGTGATCCCTGCCATGACACACTTCCCAATGATTTTTCTGCCGCGATAGTGTTTCTCCGCTATTCGCTGCTATGTGTGTTTCCGTTGCCGTATATCTCTGCCGCGCCACCATTTTGAGCAGTTTTTCTACCGTGGTATGTTTTCTAGTTTTGGTGTTGTTTTTGTTTTCTCTTAAACACTGATTCCACATAGCGTACCTTCTGCATATCTTTGGAAGCGATAGCTACAGCCTTTCGACAGCATTGTGTAGGAATCTTTCCCATAGGAGACTAGCATATTTTTGATCGACATGCTGCTCTTTGGTTTTCAGTGCTTTGTATCTTGTGGTCGCATAAGTAAGTGGAGCAAGAGAAAAAAGTTCAAAAAATATAAAAGAGAAAATAATTGTACAAAAAAGTATGCGATAGTTCATAGCAAAAAACTTTGCTGCTCCATCAAGCTTGAGATGCCTTGGTAATATCTTGTGTGCACTTGTAGCTTGAGCAATCTTCTGCCTATTTTTTTGAGCCATTGCTAGTGTCTCTCTTGTGCATTGTAACACAAGCATTACTCCGACTTACATTAGCTTTGAGCTCATTTTCAGAGTTTCTTTGCCCCACTTATCTCCACTGTATGTGTTTCCATGGGTATTTTCACATGACCAGTACTAGGAATTGTCTTCTGTGTAGTTAGGATACCATACCTACAGCTCCACCTTATACTCCTGGTTCATCATGTGATTGTTCTTCTACCCTCGTTATTCACTTCATCACATCAGTGCATTGGTCATTTATCTGAATTGGTAAGCATAGCTATTGACTTTGGAATGGTAAGATTCACCTTTTCTTGTTAGTTTTGATTGAGTTGCGAGTGTCCACCACACCAGATTTTGATTTATTGCACTAACCTCCTAATCATGTCTACTAGTTCTCTTGATGTGATGCAGAAGAAAGATGATGATACTCCTGTCACATGGAGGACTATGAGGACCTCCATGATAATTTGCAAGGAGTGATTCAACGGTCCACTGACAGTATTGATACTGATGTTCAAGCTATCCAAATGAAAGTAGATGCCACTAATGCGATTGTTACTGCTATGCAAACGCAAGTTAACGATCTCCAGGCTAGTATACAACAACTGACTGAAGTCGGTTAATGGGCTACGTGTAGCTGTTGAGGCACGCCATCATGAGGACCATGACGACGCTGCTAGTGTGCATGAGCACCTGCTAGGACATGGCCGTGGCTGTGGTATTCCATGACATGGGTGGCAGCCTCCTTTTGCTGCTCGCAGCGTTCTAGCTCAGGACGATGATGTCTTAGGCAAGCCCAAGTATTCAATCCCGAGATTTTAAGGTACTCCTGACATGGAAGAATTTCTCACCTGGGAGCTCAAGATATAGAAACTGTGGCGTTTGCATGATTATACTTAAGATTGGAAAATAAAGCTTTCTTCCTCCGAGTTCGATGGTTATGCCTTGCATTGGCGGGATTCTGTTGTGCGAGAACAACGAGAAGACAATGAGATGCCTGTTCTATCATGGCGTCAGATGAAGGAGACTATGCTTGTGCGTTGTCACTTATATATGTTGAGCTCCTGTTCATAGTTGCTTTGCCCCGTTGATCTACACTGTGTGACTTTCCCTGGGTCTTGTTGCACGATCATCACTAGGACTTATTTGTGGTGTACTTATGATACCATACCTACAGCTCCAACATATATATTGCTGGTTTGTCGTGTGATCGATCTTATACCCTCGTTATTTACTTCATCACATCCGTGCACTAGCTTGATACTACTTTCTGGTATGCATTACTATTCACTTTGGAACGGTAAGATTACCTTTTCTTGTCAGTTTTTGAGTGAGTTGTGAGAGGCACCACAAGTTTTAGATTTAGTGCACTAACCTACTAATCATGTCTACTAGCGATTATGATGTGATGCAGGAAAAGGATGCTGATACACCAGTGGTGTGGAAAGAATTTGTGGGACTGTGTAATCATCTAGAGGGTGTGTTGGAGAGTTCTACTAAAGAAGCCATGAATGCACATCGGGAACTACAGTTGCAAGTGAAAGGCACAACAAAAAATGTTACAACTATGCAGGCTCAGTTCACTACTTTCCAGTGAAGCATTAATCAGTTGACCCAATCACTTACAGAGCTGCATCATACCTTTGCACCGCAGCCTCCACAGCCAGCTGATGATTTTGATGATGATGATGGTGTCCATGACAATGCCAATCTACTGGGCCCCAATGCCTGTGGGCGTGGTCTTGGACAACAGGGTTGGCCACCTCCAGTCCTTGGTGCCCGACGTATACTACCTGCTGAGGATGATTTTTTGTGGAAGCTAAAGTTCTCGATATCCAGATTTGATGGTGAAGGTGATGTGAAGGATTACTTACTTGGGAGCTCAAGAGCGAGACACTGCGGCGTTTGCATGCTTACACTGAAGATAAGAAGGTCAAACTTGCATCCTTAGAATTTGATGGCTATGCATTGTGATAAGGGGTGGCCCGATCTTCTCAGTGAACAGGTGATGGTGATGATGGCGATGTGGAGATAACTCGTATGTAGATGAAGAATTCGTTGGCTGCTCCCCTATCGCCCTATGGATATTCACAACACCACATTCTTGCACAGCAGCCGTTCGACTTCGGTGGTTTGAGAGCTACCAATTCCCAATGGAACGATAGATCTCAGAGCAATTTCAGTAGTAGAAGTTTAGAGCACAACACACATGAAGGGGGTTGATAATCCTTAGCAGAACACAAGAGGAATATCCAAGTTCAGATGAATGCTTCAAGCAATTTGGCTAGGGGTTTTAGTTTTAACATAGTCTGAGATCTAATCTTGGGGCTGCCCTCTATTTAAGAGAGGGGGCCAAGGAGGGGGCGGCCAGACTTAGGGTGGCAACCTGGGCTGGGTGCCGACTTGGGCCTGGTCTCCTCTGACTCATCTCCGGTTCAACTCGATCAATTCGATACAAACTGACCCATAGTGGGTTCAACCTTATATGGCTCGCAGGCCTATATGGCGCCTGATTGGTGTCTCTAGGCGCAACAACTAGGTGTTGGTGTGCCTCCCTGTTCATGCTTGGTCACTTTACTCCCTCTCTGATGAGGACATCCCATCTATTGATACACCCACTGCACCTACAGCGGAGCAAATACAAGGACTAATCACTCGAGCTCATGCCAAGCAACTTAACTATCAGGTACATTCATTTGTTGGAACTCTTTCTCACATACATGAGAATATGATGCTACCTAAATAATATGTGTTTGTTACTCTAAGGAATGATGACCTAGCATGGATGAGAGTGACAAGCATTGGAGCATGATCGTGTATGGAGATGGCAACAAGAATTTGAGGATTGAAGAAGATGCCACAAGTAAAGATTTCTCAACTTTGAAGCCACCATAATGATGAGTGAAGACTTGGACGTAATATACGAAGATTTACTTCATAATTTCGTCCATAGAGAGATATGGTGCTGCGACACCATTATTTCTGGGCAGGGCCCATGTAATTTTCGCAGCAATTAAGTTAGCCACTATTAGGAGTCCAAGTTTGAGGAGAAAAGGCCTGTTAGGGTTTCGTTTGACCGCCATATCCAAGGCTGGCCGCACCCCTACCTTATCCTCCGCAAATATCCCCCATAGCCATCACTTTAGACTTGGATTTCGCTTAGATTAAAAGTTAGCCATTGCTGCAACTATGAGCTCGACTTTTGAGGCCAATGCCCAGAAGAAGACCGACTATTCAGAATCCCACCTTTTGAATAAAGCATACATGTAACATCCCAATTTTTTTACTTTTGGGAATCTTCATATCATTCATATGCATTTCATATTTTTTCAATATTTTTTTATTTCCAAAATTGCAATTTTGAAAACCCTTCTTAAGCCCTAGTGGCATTCTAGCAATAAGATTGATCTTTTGATTTTTTTTATGGTTTTACTTTCTACTGTGGTCCCTTATTGGACATAATAATTCTAAAAATTTACCTAGTCTTCAATTCGGCCATATTTGTTTATTGTTTGAAAATCATTGTTGAAAACAGAAAATAACAAGGAAAAACGTTTTAAAGAAAAAAAAAGAGTCGGGCAGCCCAACTGGGCCAACCCGGGCAAATCCAGCCCAGCCAGCCCCCCGGCACTCTCTCTCTCCCCTTTCTATTTTTCTGACAGGCGGGCCCCTCCTGTAAGAGGCGTCCCTAACCTCCCCTCCACATCTTCCACACATGACCCCATCACCACTATGCCCTCTCCCCCACTCCGCCAGAGCCCTAACGGCCCTCCATCGACACCCTCGCATTTCCCCACCTCCTCATCTCTTTCTCCCCCAAATTCCCGCACCGGAGACGCCGCCAGGCTGCCATAATTGCTCACCGGAGCTCCGCTTACTGTAGAGCCACCGGCGTTGAATGCGTCGGGTACAGAGGACCCATGCCACCCCTCCTCTTCCCCATCTCCTCTCCTCTGTCTACCGAATTCCCCGACGCAATTCCCGGTCCCATTTTTGCAGTGGAGTTTGACTCCGAACTAAAACCCGAGCCGCCGCTGACTGAAGCCCTCTGTCCGCGCTCTGCAACTCCTCAGGGAAGCAATCGAGCTCTTCGACTGCATCCTCGTCTTCTCCGCGAAGTCTGCACCTCATCCGCCTCCTTCTGCACCTCCAGGACCATGGGAGCCACCCCACCGCCAACGATCGAGCCGCCACCACTATCGTTTCCATCTCCAACGACTAACAGTCAAACCCCAGTGAGCCTCTGGTCAAAGCTCGATCTGAGCCGTCCGTTTTATGTTGATCTGACGGCCCCCATCAGTACATTTACCGAACCGATACCGGCCAGTAGAAACACGCCACGTGGCCTGTCCTATTTGTACTTTCGTTCAAATAGAATTTGAATAGGTAGAATCTTGAAAAAATTCATATCTGGAGTTCTGTAAGTCTAAAAATTGAAAATTTTATATTTATGGAATCCTTGTGATAAGGAACACCATGGAGTAATAAAATATGAACTTTACCAATGTTTTATGCTGACTAAATTTTAAATGCCAAAATGGACTATTTCTTGCTATATTTCAAATTCTATAAATGCAAATTGTTGATTCCTTTTCAATTTGTTTTGTAAAATCATTATTGAATCATAGAAATCTCTATTGTGGAAATTATATGTCTCTGTATTGCTGTTTGCATTTGATTAACTTATACCTTGGTAGAACCTTGTCTACAAATTGGAAAACCCTATTTTTTAATTGATTCTTGCACCAAGGTTTTGCAAACCAAAATTTTGAATAGAGAACTTTGTTTTGATAAAACATTTTTCAACATAAGAAAAACCTTGAACATCCATGTCATGGCATGCGTATCATTCTTTGCATGTGTGTTGTCTTGTATGTGTGTATTTATTGCTTTGTTCTTTGATCGTGTAGATTGCTCGGAGTGTAACCAGTTTTGTTGTTGTGAGGATTGTGATACCAGCAAGCTCAACCAAGGCAAGTTCACTTCATAAATGTCCCACTATTTTCTTAAGCATGTAGTTGATTTTCATAGATTGCATGTGTAGTATTTTTTTATAGTATTATGTTATGCTATGAAACCCAGGTAGGATAGCCATATGAAACTTCCATGACTTGCTTCCTTGTCGCCAACATAGGATAGGGTGATTGCTATGCTATTAGATGCATGGGAGGGATTTCATGTTAAGGAAATGTGTTGGATAAAATATTTGTTTTCATATGGCAAAAACAACTTAATTAATGAAACACCTGGGTGAATGGCATGGAAAACTTTGGAGGAGTGGCAATCAGGACCTTTTCTAAGGGCCATTTTCATGGTCGCCCACCATTTCTATGGGACCATATCTGTGGTTTGCTCCTGTCTTATGCACGCCCGTGAAAAAGCACCCAGGAATATGGAGATTGGTCAGGTTCTAGTTTAGTGGCTAACAATACAACCACATGTCATATGGGCTCTGTCTTGATTAAGTAAGTTGTATGAACCTGGCCCGACGTGAGATGATGATGTAGAATGTGTAGGTGGGAACGATTCAGTCTGGTGGCTTGGGGAATTACTTATGAAAGGTCTCATCTTGGTCTTCTTCCGACCATTGCACATTTGCTTGTAATGGAACTGCGGGGCTGACTAAGTCATGTGGGGAAAATTGTACAACCTCTCGAGAGTGTCAAAACTAAGTACTTAGCCGTGTCCCCGGTTATGGACAATTTGAGCAACTAGGCCTGGAACTATTTGGAAGATCTCCTCATCCCAATTTTTTAATTAAAATTTGATGGGGGGGAACATGGTTAGGACCACTTTGGGTGTCTATCCAAGTGTACAAAAAGATGTTTTCAAAGAATGAAAATGATTTGGAAAAGATAGAATGAAATGTTGCTTTCTACAAAATTAGCCTAAACTCCACCTAGCAAAATGAGCATGTACTAGATAGGTTCCAATTATTTACCCACCAAAAAGTGAATCTTGCCAATACAATTCCAAATGTATTGACCATTCGTGGCTGCAACTTTTCATGTTGCAGGTTACTCAGGTTATGAGTGAGGTACGATGATAGGGTCGCGAGTCTCCACTCAGCTTGTGTTCGCTTGTGGCACTGAATAGAGCCCTTTATGTTATTTGCTTTCCGCTGTTGAACTTTATTTGTGTTGAGCTAGTCTGCTTGATAAGGGGAGCATAGCTACTACTCCTACTATTTTACCACCTCCTTATGTTCTGAAGATTGGACAATTCTATTTTGAAGTGCCTCCAGAAGATGATGTGAAGCCCAACTTTCGTACACCTCCAATGGAGTTTCATGGTCGCCGAGGCGCTGCAGCCAAAGATATTTAGGTGTTCTATTTTAATTAAGTTTGCGTGATGTTTTTATTTTAGTTTGGTTTTATTTGTGTGTGATGGTTTTGGGCCTGTCCAAAATCAAGTGTGTTTTGGCCATTTGGGCTTTTAGTTTGGTATGGGGCCTAGCCCAGCCAAAGTAGTGTTTGGAGTCACCCATATAGGGTTATGGCAGCCGCCTTGTATCGTTCAGACTTGTTATTTTCGAGCTCAGAAAGAGACCAGAAAAGTCCCAATGTTTGGGGATGCATATCGGTGTGTTTGCTTGCTGATCTTCGAGATCTGATGTTATACCATGCGTGGGAGTTGATTCCGGTCAGTTTCAACGTGAGGAGTTCAAGAGGGTTTGATTTGATCTGTCTCAAATTCAATTCTCTTGTTGTTATTTTGCTGTCTGTTTGATCGCCGTGAAAGATTGGGCCAAACCCCCTTCGGATCATGTTGATCCATATCATCTTGGTATCAGATTCGTTGGGTTTATCACGGCGGAGTTTGTTGTTGAGATCGATTTGTTCTGCTGAGTTTTTTATCTGCTGAGGTTGTCGTTCTGCTGGTTTGCTCAAAGATTGACGATCGCCGAGTTCTGCTGGTTTGCTCACGGTGATTGTTCTTCTGGTTTTGGTGAGATCGCTCTGCTCCAAGTCAAGCATTCCACGCTAAACAGTTTCAATCAGATCCGATCGATACCAAAAGAACACTCCTATTCTGCATAGATCCGATCGGGGCAGAGAAAAAATAATAATTCGAGCAAGGCTCGCGTGCCCGGACGGGACTTTGCCCGCGTGCCTGGCGATCACTCGCCGCGCTAGGCCCGTGCACGACGCCCACGTCTCGCGTACGACGCCCCCGCCTCGCCTGGATTGCCGCCTCGACTGGATCACGCTCGCCAACGCTCGCCACCTGCTGCTCAGATCGACACGCCCGCTGGGACATCGTGGGCTGGCCCAACTTCTGGGCTCGATCGCTATCGCCTGGACGCCAGACCCCAGACAGGGTCTGTGGTCGAGCGAGGGTTGGCGTCGCTCGCTTTTGGTCGAGCGAGGGCCAGATCGCCCCGATCGAAGCTGCGCGAGAGCCTGGCGTTGAGCGCCTCGCCCTGTCGCCTCTCCCGTTTGTCTCGCCCACCCTTGTAGCTCTCAGATACATAGAGGATTTGCTCGTTTCTATTCAGAATTGTCCTTTGTCTGATTTCGAGCGACAGATTGGTTTGATTTAGTTTTGTCTAAAATTGTTTTGGCTGTTGTTTGCACACCATGGTGAACTCTGTTGACGGAGAGAATTCCGTTGCTGCTGAAGAGAAGAAAGAGGAGCTTGTTCCGCCTGTTTTTGCTGCAGATTTGGCTCCTAATGTGCGGGCTGGTTTTGATAGTACGTGCGATTTTATTTTGCGGAGTCATGCCGCATTGACAGCGCAAATTGCACAGCTCGCTACCCGGATTGATGCAATGGGTGATGCTACCGCCCGTGCACCCGTGCATCCCCCTCTTGGTGCACAACCTCGCGACGTGGTTCCACGCCGCCCTGCTGGAATTCATGATCATCGACCCGTGGCACCCGCTTATGAAGGAGAACTTGCCGATGACGCTGATTATGCACCATAACAACGACAGTTTGCTGCTCGTCCTACAGGTGATCATCGTGTACAGCCACATGATCGTGACCGTGTTGGCCATGCTGGTCGTGTTCCACTTGATGATGGTGGTCTTGGACGCATCAAATTGTCCATACCTCCTTTTTCCAGTGACCGCGGACCTGACGATTATTTGGAGTGGGAGATGCGCATGGATTAGATTTTTGCTACTCATTATTACACTGAGGAGAAGAGACTTCAACTGGCTGCTATTGAATTCACCGGTTATGTGCTGATTTGGTGGAATCAAATTCTGCGTATGCGTACTCGCCCAACGTCATGGCAAGGTATGAAAGATCTTATGCGACATCGCTTTGTTCCTGAACACTACAAGAGAGACATGTATAATAAGTTGCAGCAGCTCACTCAAGGTACTAAATCTGTGGATGAGTATTATAAAGAGATGGAGTTGTTGATGATACGTACTGGGACAAGGGAGGATATAGAGGCCACGATGTCTCGGTTCTTGAATGGACTGAATTTTGAGGTGCGTGATCGTGTGGAGATGGTTTACTATAATGATCTTCAGGATCTTGTGCACCAAGCTGAGCGTGCGGAGCAACAAATCAAACGACGCCAAGCTGCAGCAACTACAAAATCATGGCATCGTTCTCATACTGAGGCTGCTGGTCCTAGTGTTCCGACGACACCTTCTACACGCTCTAATAGTGTTTCTCATAGCGAGGCACCCAAATCTGGGGTGTCCAAAACTGCATCTACGCAGTCCACAGCAAACATCGAGTGTTTTACTTGTGGAGGACGAGGACACATGAAGCGTGATTGCCCTAATATTAAATGGGTGATGCTCACACATGATGGCTATGTTTCTGCTAGTGATGATGAGAAAGCTGATGCGTCATCAAGTGAGGAATCTGAGGAAAATCCTAAAGTGATCGTGGATGGGTATGAACTTGCTGCAAATTTAAAAAATCTAATGGTGCAACACGTACCAGAAGATCGCATACACGACCACGGGCAGCGCTGGAATATATTTCAGACCCAATGCATCATCAAGGCCACCACTTGCAAACTGATTATTGATGGTGGAAGCTACACAAATGTTGTTAGCAAGAGTTTGGTGGATTCTCTATCATTGCCTACATGGAAGCACCCACAGCCGCATTGTGTTGAGTGGTTGTATAATTCAGGGAAGCGGAAAGTCACACATAAGGTACGCCTGAAATTTTCAGTAGGTAATTATGAGGACACAGTGGTCTGTGATGTTTTGCCTATGGATGCATGTCATGTGCTGCTAGGAAGACCGTGGCAATTTGATAGGCGTTCCACTCATGAAGGCAGGTCCAATGTTTATTCCTTGTGGCATAATGGGAAGCGTCATGTGTTGCAGCCTATGGTCGATAAGGATATCAAAGTGGACGTGCTTGCTGCCCAGAAAAAGATCCAACACATTCAGGCGAAACCGAGGACGGTTTCCTCTCAAGTTGGGGGGGATGATAAGGGGAGCATAGCTACTACTCCTACTATTTTACCACCTCCTTATGTTCTGAAGATTGGACAATTCTGTTTTGAAGTGCCTCCAAAAGATGATGTGAAGCCCAACTTTCGTACACCTCCAATGGAGTTTCATGGTCGCCGAGGCGCTGCAGCCAAAGATATTTAGGTGTTCTATTTTAATTAAGTTTGCGTGATGTTTTTATTTTAGTTTGGTTTTATTTGTGTGTGATGGTTTTGGGCCTGTCCAAAATCAAGTGTGTTTTGGCCATTTGGGCTTTTAGTTTGGTATGGGGCCTAGCCCAGCCAAAGTAGTGTTTGGAGTCACCCATATAGGGTTATGGCAACTGCCTTGTATCATTCAGACTTGTTATTTTCGAGCTCAGAAAGAGACCAGAAAAGTCCCAATGTTTGGGGACGCATATCGGTGTGTTTGCTTGCTGATCTTCGAGATCTGATGTTATACCATGCGTGGGAGTTGATTCCGGTCAGTTTCAACGTGAGGAGTTCAAGAGGGTTTGATTTGATCTGTCTCAAATTCAATTCTCTTGTTGTTATTTTGCTGTCTGTTTGATCGCCGTGAAAGATTGGGCCAAACCCCCTTCGGATCACGTTGATCCGTATCACTGCTTTTAGGCTATGCAACTTGTATCACACTATTTTAATTTCTGGATCAGTCGATGTAATATAATTATGACCTTTGTATCTTGATATTGTATCTTGAACTATGTGTGCTAGCGAGTCGATCCAGGGACTAGTACAGATAAGCACAAAGGCTTGACCCCGGTTGTATTATTTGTATCTATTTTATGTGTACATGTCTCTTTGTGATAATTATCTTTGTGATGTTGTCTACTTAAAAACATATACACATGAGAGATGATATCTCCTTATTTGATATCTTATTTAAACCTTGTGTGTTGGGATGGAATGCTAAGCAATATCATTCATTGAGGACTATGTTGATGCTCTATGATCATCCTTGTAGTAGTCTTATAATATGCTTTGTCATTCCTATCACACATTCCTTTGGTTGAGCCATTTAATATGTCGATTCCTCACTTGTTGCTCAACCATTTCTTTGATGCAAGTGTTAAGCTTAATGTCTTTTCTATAATTTCTTATTAATGGTTGCTTTTTAAATGGTATTGAGGATTCCATGTTGTGCAAATTGTATTCAAATGCAAACATTCTATCTTGTGCACGTACCTTGGGGAGCTTCCTCATTTCATTTTAAAGCACCATTTTACGGTTATCATAGTATTTGATTCACTTGGTATCATTTTGTTTTGAATAATATTGAGGGACTAATGATTCCATGTTGTTTTTTTGAAAGGAAAGTGGTGGGGGAGACCCCCACAGCGAGATTTTTTTAATAAATAATAAGAACCCAAATTTGCATCCGCGGGGATTTGAACCTGGGTGCCTGGGTTGTACATCCACTCCCATAGCTAGTTGAGCTAGGCTCACTTCTTATGATTCCATGTTGTGCACCTTATACTTCAATTCAAATGGAATATGTTGGGCACAAACCTTGGGGAGCTTTGATACGTCTCAAACATATCTATAATTTTTGATGCTCCATGCTTGTTTTTACACCATTTGCCTTGTGTTTCGTTACACTTTGTGGCGTTTTTATGCGATTTCTGGAACTAACCTATTGACAAGATGCCACAGTGCCAGTTCCCTATTTTTCTACTATTTTTGTGTTTGAGAAATGCTACACATGAAATATTCTCGGAATTGGATGAAACAAGTTCCAGAACCCCTATTTTTCCTGGAAGAGGACTGAAGACCAAACGAGAGTCGGAGGGGGGCCAGAGGGCAGGCACACCATGAGGGGGCGCGCCCACCCTCCTGGCCGCACCTAGGGGTGGTGTGGCCCCCCTGGTGGCCCTCTGACGCCGCCTCTCCGCCTATTTAAAACCTCCCGAAGTTAGAACCCTAAATCAATCTGCGTTTTTCCCAGAACAGTTCCGTAGCTCCGCCGCCATCGAAGACAAATTTCGGGGGACAAAAGTCTCTCTTCCGGCACCCTGCCGGGACGGGGAAGTGCCCCCGGAGCCATCTCCATCGGTCTCCATCACCGTCTCCGCCGTCTCCATCGACCTCACCGCCATCTCCATCAACCTTGTTGTCTCCTATGATGAGGAGGGAGTAGTTATCCCCTGGGGCTGAGGGCTCTACCGGTAGCTATGTGGTTCACCTCTCTCTCCCATGATGTGATATTTATGTGATTGTGAGCTTTGTATCTAGTTGAATTGGTAGATGTTATTATTCAGATATTATGCCACTCCTATGCTTTATTATTATACTCTCCGGAGATACCTCGTATCATGGTGTAAAGGTGACTAGTGTGTGCATCATGTGTATCTTTTTGGTTAATGCCTCTACGAAATGTTGGTGTTTGTTGGAACCATCTAGTGCGTTCACGGTGATAGTGTGGGACAATCTAGTTTGGGTACATATGGACTTTGAGGAGTGCTTTGTAGCCCTACGCATGATTAGTGTCCGTTTTCCATTGGAGAACTGTTTTGAGTTGCATATTGATGATAGTATCTATTGGTTCAATTATGTTATATTTGTTGGGAGTGTGTCCACTAGTGAAAGTATGATCCCTAGGCCTTGGTTCCAAGCCTTGCACACTGTTTACTTCCTGTTTTGTTACATGTTTGCTTGCTGCCATTTTTATTTGCGTTTACTACTTATAATCATCACAACTACTTGTATTTCACTATCTCTTCGCCGAACTGGTGCACCTATACATCTGACAAGTGTATTGGGTGTGTTTGGGACACAAGAGACTTTTTGTATCATAATTGCAGGGTTGCTTGAGAGGGATAGCTTTGAACTCTTCGTCCCTGAGTTCGATAAACCTTGGGTGATCCACTTAAGGGAAACTTGCTGCTGCTCTACAAACCTCTGCACTTGGAGGCCCAACACTGTCTACAAGAACAGACACGTGCGTAGACATCAAGCTCTTTTCTGGCGCCGTTGCCGGGGAGGTAAGGTAAAAGGTACTCACATCCTTTGGCTACTAAGTCTTTTAGTTGCTAGTGAGTGCTCAGAGTTATTTCCTTTAGATTCTGCAATTATATCTTTTTGTTTCTTGTTTTATTTTCACTAGTTAGGCTTAATGGAAAATAAAGAGTTCTTTAGTATTTTCCCTATGTTTGGTTATGGAGTGTTTGAAGATAAAATTGAAAAACCTTTGGAGCTTGTTTCGCATAGCAATGTTATTAGTACGAATGCTTTGAATACCGTTATTGCTAATGCTATAGAAAATTCTAAGCTTGGGGAAGCTAGTTTTGTGAAGCATAATATTTTTAGTTCCCCGGATTTAGTGGAGAAAGTTTGCTCTGATGATATTTTATCTCCCATATGTGATGTTTCTAATGATGCTTGTGCTCCTCATCCTTTTAAAATACCTATGGAAATTGTCGAACGTGCTATGAATAACTGCTATTTGGGAGATGGAACTGTCCATCCCTGTGATCATTTGCTCTTTATACATGAATTATGTGAGTTGTTCCAATGTGCAGGTATTTCAATGAACCAAGTTAAGAGGAAGCTATTTTCTTTATCACTGAAGGGCAGAGCTGCGGAATGGTATAAAACACTGAAGGATGGCCGACCTATTGAGTGGGAGGAAATTGTACCTCTCTTTTATTCTAAATTCTATCCTTCTAGTGAGGTTTATAAAGATAGGAATTACATTTATAATTTCCATCCGCATGAGGGAGAAAGCATTGCCCAAGCGTGGGGAAGATTGAAGTTACTAATGCACAAATGTCCTATTCATGATCTTCCCCGTAATATTGTTATTAATAATTTTTATGCAAGGCTTTCAGGATATTACAAGGACTATCTAGATGCATGCTTTGATGGATCTTTCACAAGCAAGGATGTCGACACCAAGTGGGGTCTGCTTGAAACAATTCAAAACAATATTAAAGGTTGGGATAGCGACAAAGGTAAAGGATCAGGTATGAATTACGAGTTTGATTGCATTAAGTCTTTCGCTGAAACTGATGATTTTCAAGAGCTTAGTGCTAAGTATGGTCTTGATCCTCAAATTATGATTGATTGTTTTAAAACCTTTGCTTCCCATATTAATGTTCCTAAAGGAAATGGGGACGTGTATCATGAACCTTTTAAGGACACTTGCGTAGAAAATGATATTGTTGTTGATGATTGCATTAAAAATGCTCGAACTTCTGAAAGTCCTATTTCCTATAACCATGTTAATTTTTGTGGAGTACGTAGACCTTGTGAACAGAGTTACAACAAGGAAGATTATTGTGTCCACCACGCTAATGAAGAAACCCGTATGTGGCTCAGGGATCTAGATGAGCTTGGTGAAAAGGTTTGTGAGCTTTATCCTTTTATTTGTGAACTTTGCGATAAAACGGGTCACTTTAATTTTCAATGCCCATTTAATCGAACGAGTACCGCAAATTCGTATTGTGATGACAAGATTACTCTCAATCACCATGATGAGCTCACTTTGTTCTTGGCGTGTGAAGAGATATCTAGGAAGCTTTCTTTGGTAGACATGAATGATGTTGATATTAATGGCACCCTTCGTGGTTGTCGTCTCTATTGTGCTAAAGATTGCCTCACAAATACTTACATACAAAATCTTATAAAGCATGATGTTTTGCCAAGTTATGACAGGACTCATAGATGTTTCTATCTTATTAATAGAGAGGAGGAATCCTCCAAAGTTTTTTCTATTGTTTCTGTCAGTAAACCAGATTATGTGGAGAAGATTCCTTTCCCTCCTAAAGGATATGTGGAGAAGATGCCCTTCAAGTCTCTCCCTCCTAAAGGAGAGAGTAAGAAGAGTATGAAGAAGAAGAGGAGCAAAAGGCGAGAGGACACGGTACCTTCCCCTAAGCGTTATGATCCTGCTATAGATTATGATAATTCTGATTGGGATGATGTTCCCATGCCTGTTACCTATGTTAGTGATCATGATTGGGAAAAGCACTCTATTTTTTATATTGAAAATCTTTTTGGTACCAATTCTAAGGTTAATAATTGTTGTACCATTAGTACTATCCATGTTCCTTCCTATGACGATATGTTTGATGAGTATGCTTTGTGAAATAGCTGTTCTCTCGCTTATGATGATACTAAACATCTAGTTTATGATGGTTATGATGATGGGTATAATATTTTTAGTTCACCTACTTTTGAGGAGAAAATTAGTTATGATTACAATATGCCTCCTGTTTTTGATGATTATGGTGATGAGAATAATTATTCTGTTGAATCTGCTCCTACTACTATTGTTCATGTGGGGAGTATTAATTCTTTTATGCATGTGGCTCATGATAGGGATGCTTTATGTGATAGTTATATTGTTAGTTCTATTCATGATGCTACTGAAAGTTATTATGAGAGAGGGAAACATGGTTTGATGGATCTCAACGATATTGAGTTTCCCCTCTTTATGTTGCAATTCTTGAAGTTGTACTTGTTTTGCCTTCCTATGCTTTTTGCTTTGCGCTTTCATGACTTGTCTCTTTAAAAGACTATTTTTCATAGGAAGTGGTTTAGAATTTAAATGTGTTTCATATTTGCTTTTTGATGCTCTCTCTTGCTTTAAGTTCCTATATGGCGCCTTTGCCTCAATCTATTATATGGCGCCCACATGAGCATCTTTGCAAATTACTGCGCCTAGCTCAAAGGCGTTAAAGAAAAGCACTTTTGGGAGATAACCCAATGTTTATTTCCAGTAATTTTTCTTTTATTTGAGTCTTGGAAGTTATTACTACTGTAATAACCGCTCCTTATCCTTTTTATTTTGTTGTTGTGCCAAGAGAAGCATCTAATTTGAGTGAGGTAAGATTTGGGGATGTTGCTGTCCTGAAACAGTTTTCGGTGCTGCACCGTAAAAATTCGCGAATATTCTCTGTATATCTTATGGACCTGCGATTTCTTTTGCATATGCCCCAGGTTATATCCAAACTTTCATTAGTTGAACACTTTTTGATTTGAGCAACAGAAAACCCTCTAAAAATTCGACCTTTGTCAGCTGTTCTATTTTGACAGATTTCTACCAATATTTGCGTTTGCCGCTCGATCGCTTTATTTTTAAGTTTTTTTTATCACAGAACTTTTGGGGAAGTTGCTACAGTAGTATATACTTTATATGTGGTGGTTTTGAGTTGAAACCTGAACCAAAAGGGTTGATTCATTACTATGCTTACACTAATGTTGCTAATAGAATTGTGTTTAGTTTTCTATGAAGGAAGTTTTCAAGTGTAGGGATTAGAGAATGATGAGATGAGATGAAGAATGGACAAAAGCTCAAGCTTGGGGATGCCCATGCAACCCCCAAGAAATATCCAAGAGGTACAAGTGTCAAAGCTTGGGGATGCCCCCGAGGCACCCCTTCTTCATCGGCAAAAATTAGGTCACCTTTCAACACACTATATTTTTATTGCTTCATGCATTATGCGTCTTTCTTGGAGCATCAGTTGATAAGGATCACGCCGGCGATCCTTGAGTTTTGTCCCGATCTTTCACAGCGAGTCAACCAGATAGATAATCTTCCAATCACGCGATGAACGCAACCTGAAGAAGAGGAACGAATCCAGCAAGCAACGTGAAGAGAATCAACACGCCTCAAACCTGAGCCTGATAATCCTTGATGAACACAAGAACCTTCACAGCAATATATTTGATAAGATAGATGACGGCAGCGCCGTCCCCGGAGGGATGCTACACGCAGCACACAACTCAATGTTTTGTCTAAAATTCTGAACTCCTTAAACCCTAACCTGCTGGCCTCCTTATATAGACGGCCAGAAAACTGTTGGGCTTGGACAGGCCCAAACCCAAAACACAAATAAAACTAAGTGGCCCATAACATGACCTGACACACGAAATAACATGAACAGATATGCAAACTAATGACACAGCCTTAGACTTAATTATCTCATATCGTAGGTCGTCCTGGCGTGCCAATCTGCAATGAGCTTCCCTCATCTTGGTGGAGTCCTGAAATTGGGCTTCACCTCCTCCTTCGTGCCCATATCATCCTCCCCCCCTTCAAGAAGCGTTGTCCCCAACACGTGAGGGTCTGCTCGAAAGGGTGGTGGAATATCAATAGCACCACGCATATTCGCCGTCTTCAAGTCTTGCTTGCCTTCCTCACCACATCCTCCCTCTTGGCCTGCTCGACTTGATACAGCCCTAGGTGGTTGCACCGCTTTTCTTCGCCAAATGAACTTGTACTTAGGCACCTCCACCTTCTTCTTCTCAACCCTTGCTGGAACCTTGCGTTGTTGAACATGAACCTGCTTAGCACGACCCTGCAAAGTAGTAATGCCCGGGCCACACAACTGACGAACACGTCCATCTTTGCCTGTATGCACACGCACTGCTGCTCCAACAAAACGTCTCCGAGGTGTTCTCGCAAAACTGTGGCTGACTACCCGCGGCACCATATGCACCGGAACACGATCAGCACCACCGTCATCGGTCTGAACACCCATGTCAACACGAACTGGAAGTGGAACACATGGAACACATGCTGACATATCCTTCCCTTCATCAATAAGAGGCTTGACTTCAACCGGCTTGTCACTAACAAGAACAACTGGCTTGTCAACTACAGGCTTGGCTAAAACAATATTACTGTCGATGCTTTTCGCATCATGCTCCTCATGCTGCACCTTAGCTAGCCTTGGTTGTGGCTTAGCTTTATGCAACTTCTCCTTGCGAACCACCAACACAACATCGGACTTGATTTGATCATCTCTCATAGGCTTCAAAGTCCGCTGTTTGCCATCATGCACGAAAGAATATGTATTTGCTCTCCCAGCATGCATAGCATTGCGATCATACTGCCATGGACGTCCAAGTAACAGTCCACACACCTCCAATGGCAACACATCACATTCCACCTCATCAACATAGTCATCAACTGTAAATGGCACACGCACCTTGTGAGTAATCTTCAGCATACCGCAGCTATTAACCCACTCAACATGCCTCGGTTCTGGAATACGCCATGTGGATAAACCCAAAGCCTCCACAACCGCCTTGCTAATGCCATTACAGTAACTACCACTGTCAATCATCAACTTGCATGCTTTGCCTTTGATTATGCACTGCGCCTGAAATAAATTCCATCGCTGGCCTCTATCCGCTGTCATGCAAGTCTCATCATGTACTCTTTTGAGTTGCATATTCAGCCCACTCAATGGTACAACCTCCTCCACGATATCCTTGACAACATCAGCCTTGACAACATCAACCGCTGACAATTGAGAATTCGTGGCTGCCACCTTGCTAACTGTCGGCAATGGAACAACTGTCAACTTCTCATGAGTAGTCACAGCTGTCGCGACCTTCGGGATAGGAGCTATGCTCTTGCCAACATCCTCTATCCGATGCACAACCTTGGGTGGCTGCTGAATCACTTGTACGGTTACCATGGGCTTTCGAGAAGGAACCACGGTGCTAGAAGGGATAAAGCACTCTCGCAGAAATTTTCTGAAATTCGCCCAAGTTGCAGAGGTAATGCTCTTCTCCTGCAACGCTTTATGCCACCAACTGTATAGCCTGGCATCCACGCGTCGGTCTGCAAGAGCCAAACGGTTAGAATCATTCATGTTTTGATCATAGGTAGCACACCTGTAGAAACCCTGTAGCATATGACGTTCCCATGACTCATACTCTTCAGCTGTTGCATCATAGGTCAGTTGCCAATTGATCTCATATGCATCATATGCTAAAACACCATCTAGCAGGTCCAGATAATCATTGAAAATATCGCTAGATTTCTTGCCACTGCGACACTTATAGCCGTAATAATCACCCGGAAAAGAATCCATGTTGTTACTAGTTTTGTCCTAGCCTTTACTGATTTCTCAATACAGAACAATTTTATCTGTGCTTTTCCTTGCAACTATTGGTATTGAGTAGTATCTGGCGAAAATTGCAGTTAAAAACCAGCGGACGAAACAGAAAAAACGAAGAGCTGCTGGCGCCGGACCACAGAGATGGTCTGGGGTCACGCGCGAGCACGCGAGCTGCCGCAGACGAGCGAGCGCGAGCGGCCAAGGACGATGTGAGGCCTGCGCGTCAAGAGGACGGCCAGTTGGGCCGGTGCACACCTGCGGGCGGTGATGCGAGCGCGAGCGAGCGCGAGCGAGCGACTGCTCGATCGCCACACCTGGGCCGGCCCACGAACGCACCGAGCTGGCTCCCGTGATGGCAGGCGCGGGTGGCTGCGAGCGCGGGCGAGCAAAGGCGTCAGCACGGGTGAGCGAAGGCGTCAGCGCGGGCGAGCGCGCTCGCGGTACCGCGGAGGCCGTCTGGGGATAGGCGTGGGGCGAGCTGGCTGTTGCTTTTTTTTTTTTACTCTTTTTTTTTTAACTGAAACAACTTGGGCCAACAAAATATGGCCCGGTCTTGGCGCCTGGGCCAGAGATCGCTAGCGAGCAGCGCTCGTCGCTGGGGATCGCTCCACCCCAGACGACCTCTGCGCCGAGGCGCGCGAGGCTCGCTGGGCGAGCGAGCGTGGCGACCCGCGTGACGCCCGACCCCGGACGATCTCTATCCTGGGGCGCCGGGCGGGCGGCTGTGTTTTTTTTTTTTTTTAATCCCGATCGGATCTGGCAGTGAAGAACACGTATACAGCCAGCAGTATATGAAAGAAGAAGGAGATCAAAGATTGACCAAACGACGATGAAATCCGAAACGAAGATGCAGAAAAGAACGGGGATCCTAGACTCCTACAGAGTTGATGAAAAGATACGCGAAAAAGACGATCAGCTACTAAAACCAGTACCTCGATGCAATCTAGGCTATGGCAAGAACTAAGAACCCTAATTTTTTTGGAGGCTTTTTCTGGATAGGACAAGAACAAAAACGAATTTACGGGATGAATTTGTGGATGCTCACCGAGTAAACGCTGGAATCTGATACCAAGATGATAAGGATCACGCCGGCGATCCTTGAGTTTTGTCCCGATCTTTCACAGCGAGTCAACCAGATAGATAATCTTCCAATCACGCGATGAACGCAACCTGAAGAAGAGGAACGAATCCAGCAAGCAACGTGAAGAGAATCAACACGCCTCAAACCTGAGCCTGATAATCCTTGATGAACACAAGAACCTTCACAGCAATATATTTGATAAGATAGATGACGACAGCGCCGTCCCCGGAGGTATGCTACACGCAGCACACAACTCAATGTTTTGTCTAAAATTCTGAACTCCTTAAACCCTAACCTGCTGGCCTCCTTATATAGACGGCCAGAAAACTGTTGGGCTTGGACAGGCCCAAACCCAAAACACAAATAAAACTAAGTGGCCCATAACATGACCTGACACACGAAATAACATGAACAGATATGCAAACTAATGACACAGCCTTAGACTTAATTATCTCATATCGTAGGTCGTCCTGGCGTGCCAATCTGCAATGAGCTTCCCTCATCTTGGTGGAGTCCTGAAATTGGGCTTCACCTCCTCCTTCGTGCCCAAACATCAGAACGAAATTTCTTGTAAGCTTTCCTCTGAAATCATATATTCCTTTGTGTTCCCTCGGAATATTTACCCCACTCCAAGTTTGTTTCGATCTGGAGTTTTGCTACTGAGAATTCAAGTGTGATCTGCTGTTCCATTGGGAATTAGGAGATTGCAGAACCGCTTCGTGGTCGGCGGCTACGTGCGCAGGTGTGTGGTGTCTCGAATATCCATAGGGTTGAAGATCTATTGCATTGGCAACGGGGGAACAGCCGGAGAGTTCGTGTGCGTCTCACAGATTATCTACCAAGTTATCATCCATCTACATCGGCTCACTGAGAAGATCGGGCAACCCCTTATCATCAGTTGTTTTTGCTTTTCTTGCTGCAATAAATGGTTGGATCACATCATGTTGGTTTGGAGGGAGATGAACTCCGTTTTTCATTGCCAAGAATACTCTAGTTTTCACTCTTTTCGTTCAACGAGTGTTCTCTTTTTCTGCTACTGCGTTTAGCTTTTGTTTTTCGCCTTGATTTTTGTTCAGATCTTGCTTTATCTTTGCATCAAGGTGTAATTGGACCTCTGGTCCATATTGGTTTTCATCAAAAGAGTTGGTTATAAAAAGTTCAAATGGTGTTGGAAAAGAGAAAAAGCTTTATGCAAAAAAGTGGTACAAGAAGGAGCTTGTGTAGACTGCGGCCTAGGCTTTTGCATGTCGTGCTTGATGTCTTTTTGATAGTATGCTTAGTGGTTTTGCTGTAGCAGGACTTGTCTCAAATAACTGAGATTGCTTAATGAGCCTTTGAAAAAATCATGCGTTGTTTTAATTATTTGGAAGCATTATTTTGGTTTTCTCCTTGATGCTTTATTTGGGTTGACTTGGCGCATGCTCACACATGTTAGACTCATACAAAGTCGCCATTGCCTCTATGATCATTTAGTTTTTGACTTTTGATGCCATCTTATCACTAGTGGAAAAAGGGCTATAGGTGGCGCATTTTTTTTCTTATGCGTGGCGCATATGGAATGCGCCACCAATGGCACGCCACTAGTAACAGTTTATTGGTGGCGCATTTGCCATATGCGCCACGCATAATTTGCTTATGCGTGGCGCATATTGCTATATGCGCCACTAGTAGCCTTTGAAAATTCAAAAATTTCAAAAAATAATTTAAAAATCGAAAAAAACCAATTTTTTTTTGAAAATCATAAAAATCGAAATAATGTGAAAAAACTATTGTATTTGAATTTTTTGAGGATTTTATCACATGAGAAACATTTTCAAATCACACCGAATTTCTTGATTTCCCGGTAGGTCACCCATCCTTAGACTACTCCGGGGTGAGCACGCTTAACTTCTCCGTTCTATTTGCATGAGCTGTCCCTAACCTATCCAAGTTCTTATTGATATTACTATCATATCAATCCTCTTAAGGCCTATGTGGCTTGTGTATATATATGTGTATGTGCATATATGTGTGTGTATTTGTGTATATGTTTGTATATGTGTATATGTATTATGTATATGTGTGTGTATATGTGTATGTATGTCCGCGTATATGTGCGTATATATGCGTATATGTGTGCGTATAAGTGCATATAAGTGCGTATATATGCATATATGTGTGCGTATATGTGCGTATATGTGCATATATATGTGTATATGTGTATGTACGTCCGTGTATATGTGTATGTACGTCCGTGTATATGTGCGTATATGTGTGTATATATGTGTATATGTGTGTATATGTGTGTATATGTGTATGTACGTCCGTGTATATGTGCGTATATGTGTGTATATGTGCATATATGTGCGTATATGTGTATGTATGTTCGTGTATATGTGTGTATATGTATGCGTACATGTGCGTATATGTGTATGTACATCCGTATATATGTGCGTATATGTGTGTATATGTGCGTATATATGTGTATATGTGTGCGTATATGTGCATATGTTCGTGTATATGTGTATGTACGTCCGTGTATATATGTGTATATGTGTTTGTACGTTCGTGTATATGTGTGTATATGTGTTTATACGTTCGTGTATATGTGCGTATATGTGTGTATATATGTATGTACGTACGTGTATATGTGCGTATATGTGTGTTTATGTGTGCGTATATATGTGTGTGTATATCTGCATGTGTGCTATATGTGTGTATATAACTAATCCAAAAGTTTAATCCAATAAAAATTATGATATAAAAAAAATAAAAAAAATTTAAAATATAAAAGTGCGAAAAAGTCTATTTTCCCTTTTGAATTTTGAGATTCTAAAATTTGTCGAAACGACCATAGGTCGTTGAATTCGGATGTAACTTTTCGTTCTGATACTTTTTCATATAAAAAACTTTTTAATCCGACTTCGTATGCAAAAGTTATGGCCGTTTTACCGAGACATAAAGTTTTTTTGAAAAAAATATCAAAATTCTTTTTTATTATTTTTCTTACTTACTAGATCACATAACATAACTAAATCTGATTTTTTGAATTTTTTTCAAACCTTTTATCATTTTCTTTTATTTTTTAAAAGACTAAAAAGACGACCCACGGGGGGGGGGGGGGGGGGGGGGTGGGACGTGAAAAAAATTTCCTCCCGTTATGCGTGGCGCATTTGCTATATGCGCCACGCATAATTTGCCTATGCGTGGCGCATATTGCAATATGCGCCACTAATAGGCCAAATATGCGTGGCGCATATGGCAAATGCGCCACGCATAATACAGGATATTTTGTCGACGGCCTTTTTGGTGGGTCCCGCCAGTTATGCGTGGCGCATTTTGAACAATATGCGCCATTAGTAAGAAAATTATTAGTGGAGCATATTTGCAAATGCGCCACTAATAAATACTAGTGGCGCATATTTAATAATATGCTCCACTAATAAAATATCTATCTATAAGCCTTTTCCCACTAGTGTATGCTTCTTTTAATGTTGCTTTGTCGCTCTGCATGATTGTGGCCATTATTGCTCTCTTAGTTGGTCGCTCCCAGTCTTTTTCTAGCCCTCATTTTGTACTGAGTATGAGCTCTACTTGTGCATCCAACTCCTAAAAGCCAAGTTTGCCATTGTGTCCACTATAATTCCTATGCATGGTATTTGTAAGCCATTCCAAGTAAATTTTCATGTGCTACCTTTGAAAAAACCTTCAAAATACTTCTCATTTTATGACACTGTTTTTAGCTCATGGGGACGTAGTGGTCAGATATGCTATCTTCCATATTGCTTATTCCAAAAAGAAAAGAAAAAGAAAAAAAGAAAAGAAAAAAGGCACTCCTCCATGGTATGTGAATGTTGGTGGGCACCCGATGGAATTGGTTAGCCATGGTTTGAGAAAGGAAGAAAAGGTGGGGAGGAGTGCCAAGTTTTATAAAAGAGCACAAAAAGTGCCAATCTCTCTCAAAAACTTGCTTCATTTTTGTATGGAAGATAGTAAGAACCCCATTGCCAGTCGTTGACAAAAGCAACCACCTCTCAAAACCCAAGTTTTATCTCTCTGTTTTACAAATGAAAAGCTCTAGCACATGTTTAATCACTGCTTCCCTCCGCGAAGGGCCTTTCTTTTACTTTTATGTTGAGTCTCCACCTTCTATCTTTATGCACCGTCTAAGAGAGCATAGTAGTCATTCTGAGTATAATGTGCATAGTCCCAAAGTTTTCATTGATTGATTCATGATGTTGGTTTCACCTGTTCTCAAATTACTTGTATCTAGTCGCCCTCTTAAACTTGAAGGTGTCCTATGCATTTATGTTTTGCTCTCTTATGAAGGACAAGCTGAAAACTATTTGTATGTTTTTCCATATGATTTGAACACACGTTTGACTTTCATTGTTTCATTTTCATGATCTTTCTTTTGTGTTCTTTTTCATGTTATAACATGGCTGCTAAGTTTCTTCTATCAAGATTATATCTTTCATGCCCATGTTTTAAGTTCTTTTGATCCCAGCGCACAACGCTTGCATATATGATCAAGATTGTGTAGGTGCATGTCACCTCAAAAATTATTTCTTTTGTTATCACTTACCTACTCGAGGACGAGCAGGAGTTAAGCTTGGGGATGCTGATACGTCTCAAACGTATCTATAATTTTTTATGCTCCATCCTTGTGTTTACACCATTTGCCTTGTGTTTCGTTACACTTCATGGCATTTTTATGCGATTTCCAGTTAAGTTAAGTTGTGGAGATCTTCCCAAGCTTTGCGGTGCCTCAGTGGCGATTCTTGGAACCCTCCAATTGAGTTGTGGAGTTTGTCCCAAGCTTTGTATGGGTTCGGTGACCGCCCTCAAGAAGTGTCCCATAGTGATCGGGTCTTCCATCTTGGTGGGAGGGCTCGAGGAGATTAAGGTGAGCCTCCGTGGTGTTTGGGGAGCCTTGTGCCTCCACACCGCTCCAACAAAGATTAGCATCCGCAAGGGTGTGAACTTCGGGATACATCATTGTCTCTGCGTGCCTCGGTTATTTCTATACCCGTGCTCCTTTACTTATGCAATTTACTTTGTGATAGCCATCACGCTTGAAGTCTTATATATATTGATATGACATAGTTGCTTATCTTTTTTAGCATAAGTTGTTGGTACACGTAGGTGAGCCTAGTTTATTTAGGTTTTCTGATACGGATCAATGTGATTGTAACAACCCAAAACTTTGTAACCTATTTCATCTTATTCAAGTGCCAAATTTTGGACCAAGATAAAAATTTCCGCTTCATATTGCATGTGTGCATAGTCTTACCTACATATCTCTTTTTATGATTTCATGTGTGTTAAAAATTATTGGGTATTGTTTAGTTAAGCATAACCTAACCAGCCCAAGCATCAGAATAGAGTAACAAGAGCTAAAGAAACCAGAAACAAAAGAAATAAAGAAAAGAAAAGAAAAGTTTGATCTAGAAAAAGTTAACAACTACCCTACTTTGGACACTAAGATCAAGAAATATGTAAATCAATTAAGTGTGTGGTCAGTTGGTTGAGCTTGACCAAACTACATACTTACTTGACCTAGAAAGTTCAAACAAAAATTCAAATTAGAACCCCACTCAAACATCTGCCAAAGTTTAAATCTTATACACAGACCATTCCCATATCTATTTCTTTTTCGACCAAACCATCCTCTCCAGACCCAACCAGCATATGCCGAGGATCCCTATATGCTACTGAACAGAACCCAAGTGGAAAATTTTCAAAATTCGAAACTTTGTCTCTTGCGAGCATTTTGTCAAACACCTGGTCGGCGTCCTGGCTACTTGCTGCCACTATTGATCAACAGGAGGCTCAGGCCATCCCCTGCACGCCCACTCCCTCCCGAGTCCGTGCCAGCGTCGCCTCACCTGTCCCCCGCCATCCCCTGCCCTCTCTGTGCCGAACCACGATGAAGAGGAGACGGAAAAGTCTCCGCCGGTCACCTCATGTTGCCACTACTCTGAGCTCTTCCCCTCGTCACCCTGCCACGCCATCAAGTCTCCTGCATCACGCCAGCACCACTGGACAACCCCATGTCGCGCTAGAGCCCCTGTGGCCACGAGACGGCGTCGGAAACCCTAGCCCGTGCCCATACTGGCCACCCCCGTTCCCGGTCTCTCCGGCCTATAAAACGGCCCTCCGAGCACACCATTGAGCTCACACAATCCCCAGCACCCTCCCAGACATCATTTCCCTCTCCAGCTCTCTCTCGGTGGCCGTAGTCGCCGACGCCGGCGAGGTTCGGAGCGCGGGCGGCGCCACCGCGTCTGGCCGCCGTTCGAGGAACAGACTGTGGGAGGTGGACGAGAAGAGCCTCCGCGACCTTTTCTGCTACATCATCGCCACCCTCTTCTTCCTCTATGCCGCACCCCAGCGCCACCCTCTTCCCAGCACCCCCGGTGAGCCCGCCCTCTGTCTCGGGGAAGAAGACCCCGAGCGTACCGATTCGGTTAGATAAAATCTAACCAGTGGGGCCCATTGGCAGGCCGGACCGATCCTTTTTTTTCCTTGCCACCCGCCAGTTGCAGCTGAACGGGCCGGCCCAGCGTGGTCTGTGTGTCCGGCCCAGATTTAGAAAAAAAAGGGTTATTTGATTTTCGATTTTTGAAAAAACTCATTTAGATGCTTGCTTAGATTTAATTTTCCCGGAGTTCTACCAACCCAAATTTGACAAATGAAAATGTTCTGGAAACCTTAGAACATAAGATATCCATTAAAGGTGGTTTCAACCCGTTTAGATTTACATAGTGGTTGCAGTAAAAATAACAAAACAGGAGCTTTTCCACCTTAGAAAATCCATATCAATTCAAATAAAATTCCTAAAAATACAAATCCAACTTTAGAAATTCACAATTAGTGATACCCATCTGCCTGTAGCATTAGATCCCATTTTTGAACCTTTTAAGTGAAATGCTATTTATCTATATGTTTAAGTAAGCATTGCCATATAGGATTTTATTAAACTCAAGCCTATAATCGAAATTTTTGTGGAACCCTTATTGTTAAACCACATTTCCAAATATCTATCTGTAGGTATTAATATTAGTTCATGTGGACTTGTAGAAGGTATTTGGAAAGTTAATACTACTTGGTAGTGATTAGAAACTCGCACTTACACACCTATTTCCAAATAATGGAAACAAATGAAAACCAACCTCAACTAGTGTGATATGTTTTTACCTCTGTTTGAAAACACGTGGGCATGCTTGAAGTGTTGTTTGTACTGGTTTGGTGATTGTGTGTATTTTTGTGTATCATTGTTAGACGCTAGTGTTACCGGAGATGAGCCCAAGGGAGGATATTATCAAGAAGAAGAAGAAGAAGGCTACCCCGGACACTTTGCCTACCAAGGCAAGCCATCTTTTGAATCATAGTCCAATACCTAGATTTCAACTTGCATATTTACTTGCTTTCCAAATTGAATTGCATGATTGAATTGCTAGAGTAGAATAATAGTTGTGTAGTGATATCTTGCTTAACAAGAGCATCAAACTAAGTTTATCCAATATCCCCCTTAGTTGTAGCATCACTCATAGTAGCTGCTTAGTCGCTAATAAAATTGAGGTCATATATAGGGGAAACCTATTTGAACGTGGTGACTTGAACTTGAAAGCTTGAAATGGGAGACTACTCATCCTTGGTGGTTTTCTGAAAGAAAATAATCTTGACTAAGGACTATGGAATGTATTTTGAAATGATAATAAGTGATGTACTATGTGAGCCAACCATACCGTACGACCACATTACCCCTAAATGGGAAGGGGCTTAGTCCGTAGCTTGTCCACCCTAGTATGGGAGCCCTTGTATTATCCTTTATAGAAGTGCACCGTGCGCGGGTACTTCCGAACCGGGTGGAAATTTCCATTCATGCAGCATCCTGTAACGGGCAAAACTAGAGACGCCGAAACGGAGATGTCTGGGTCTCGGGCTCTAGGAAAGGATCCTATACTAGAGTAGACAAGTGAAAGAGTTTGTTTGATTATCTGAAACTCGCATACTTTGTGTATGACAATCCGTGGATTTCTCCCGGCAGATGTATCGAATCTTGTGGGTAAAGTGTACCCCTCTGCAGAGGTTTCAAAACTATTCGAATAGCCGCGTCCGCGGTCATGGACAGTTGGCAAGCTGTACTTGACTTTTGTCAAGAATATTAACAACTTAGGATGAACTTGGTGAATGACTTGACTTGACATTGATGTTTACCAACACTTGAAGTTCCTCTTTAGATTGAACTTAGAGAATTAAATCTTCTTCTCTACTAATGAACATTCTTGGGAAATAAATCTAGCTTTTGCAAATAAACTTAGTGCTTAGTCCACCATATCAACCTTGCATATGTACTCATGGCTATGTCCCTGGCTATCAACTTGGCCAGACTCCGGGGAAGATTATCCGGAGGAAGGTTATGAAGATGAGTACCAGAACTAAGATCATTTCCTGAGTCGCCATTTCCTATAGGGTGAAGGCATGGACCCGAAGACGTTAATTCCGCTGCTATATTGTGTTGTAAGATGAACTTGGTGACTATGACCATTTGTATTTGAACCATTCGTATTGTAATGTCTATGGAACTGGTTACCAACTACGTTATGTGTATCACAACAATGATTCTGGGATTGTGGTGGAATACATAACGGGCACTTTGAATTTCTGGAAATTCGGGTGTTACAAGTTGGTATCAGAGCCTAGGCTGACCATAGGAGACCTTAGTTAGAATGGGCGTTAGATGAAACCTTTATAAAAGCAAAGAGATAAGTAATGGTTTAAAAATTGCGTAGTCTTTTCCTCTCTATTTACAAAGCTTTGTACATGATTCAGTTTTTGCCTACTTAAAATTTTGCACACATGAGTTGATCACTAACTTAATCTAATCTAAAATTTTGTAGATGGCCCCGGTGTTCATTGAGCAATACCAGTTAGGGCATGGTGGTAGCCTTGTTTTCGAGCGCGACCTCACTACCCTGACCTTGTTCCTGGATCGTCTGTATCCGGAGTTCAAGGGAGCCGTGCTCAATGAGCACCCGGATGGAGAGCTTCGGTGGCTTATCAGGGCATGTTGCCGTGGCAAGAAGGGAGATTTAAGTTCTCCAAGGATCAAGTTTGAGCTTGTGGAGAACACTTGGGCCGATGGTTTAGTCTGAGGGATGCAGGAGATGCTTGCCCGCTTATGCGGACTGCATGTTGAGGAGGTCCAGGTGGAGCGCTTTAGGAACTTTGCTCGGCGTGATGCGGAGGGGCGTCCCGCAAACATGCCGGGGCACAATGAGCCGAGTTCATATATAGATCACATGGACTTCTTGTTGTACTCCACTCAGCAGGAGGCAGATCGTGCCCGTACCAAGGCCAACCTTGAGCACTTCGCAATTGTGGAGGCAAGGAGCACCATCAGGATCCTTGCCAAGGATCGCAAGAGCCTTCGTCGCCAGCGCCAGGAAAAGGATGAGACCATTGAAAAGTTGAAGGCCAAGGTGGCTGAGCTGACTGAGTACATTGGAGATCTAGAGAACCACCTTGGTGAGGAGGAAGGCATTGACCTCCGCAAGGAGGATAATGCCCTCATTAGCGACGAGGATGATTTCATGGAGGACCTGGATGATCAGGAAGATGATGAGGATGCTGGATTCATCGAGGATGAGGAGGATGACCCCGAGGAGCCCGATGTTTAGAGTGGAGATCCAAGTGTTATCTACTTATGAGTTCACTTTAAGTCACTTCGTGTAGGTGTGAGTTGTATCCCCCTCTCTAGTAGACGAGTCGGAATGGTTTGATGTAAACCATTTGTAATGTGTAAACTCGTATGTGTGGTATGTTTGATGTTTGTTGAATGAAATATGAATTTGGCCCTTAAGGCCTTAGTAAGACTAAATTGCATCGTTGGTTTTACTTTCAGAACTTAGCAATTAGTTTTTCCCCCTTGTCTTACACACATTATCTTCAGATGCCGCGAGTACCCCCACCCCCGAACCCAGAAGTAGCACAACTGCTAAGGTTGATCATGGAAGATTGGGAAGCAGCCAGAGCTGAGCGCCAAGCTAACTTGGCCACTCTTCAGCAGCTAACCCAGATGGCAATGAACCACAACAATGGCAATGGAAATGGCCACGGTGAAGGAGAGAACAATGGCAATGGTGATCACCGATCCAAGCTGAGGAGTTTCCAAAACACCAATCCACCCATGTTCACTAAGTCTGAAGAACCCTTAGATGCTGATGATTGGCTTCGTACAATGGAGAATAATCTGGAAGTCGCCGGAGTGGGCGAGAATGAGAAGGTCTTGTATACCACCCACTATCTTGCGGGAGCCGCAAGAGCTTGGTGGGATAGCACCCGTGCAATGCAAGCCCAAGGGTATGTGATGCCTTGGGAGGAGTTCAAAAGCAAGTTTAGCAAAGCCCATGTTCCTTTGGGACTAGTTAAAAGGATGAGAGATGAGTTCAGAAATCTGAAGCAAGGTTCCCTATCTGTGGTTGACTACCGTGACAAGTTCCTTACCTTGTCTAGGTATGCCCCAGATGACACCAACAGCAATGAAAAGAAGCAAGAAAGGTTTCTGAATGGACTTCATGATGAGATGCAATGTGTCTTGGTCAGCATTCCCTTTACAGACCTTGAGTCATTGGTTGACTCTGCCATTCAGATGGAAGGCAAACTCAAGCAAGCTGCAGAGAACCGTAAGCGCCGTATGATGTATCAGGGCAATTCAAGCAACTCGCAGAAGCCAAGGGGAAATCCACCTATGGGTTTTGCCCCTCGACCTATGAGGCCATCTGCACCTGCTCCATGTCCCAACTTTCCCAACCATGTGACCGGCAACAACTTCAACCGTACACCTCCAAGACCTAATGGCAACAACTTCAACTCCAACACTCCAAGGCCAAATGGCACACCTGCGCTACCCAAGTCTGGTGACAAGTCTGGTGTTACCTGTTATGAGTGCGGAATCAAGGGGCACTACTCCAATGAACGCCCGAAGAAGCTAAATGACGCATCCAAGACCACTGCTCCTGCTCAGCAACAGCGCCGTGTTGGAAATGGCAAGAACTATCCACCAAGGAACCAGCCTCACCCCCGAGGCCGTCTGAACCACATGAATGTTAAAGAAGCTCAGGAAGCAACCGACGTTGTGCTTGGTATGTTCCCTGTTAACTCAGTTCCTGCAAGAGTTTTGTTTGATTCTGGAGCTTCACACTCATTTGTCACTAAGTTATTTGCGGATAAAAGTGGACTTCAACAAACACCCCTGAAAAATACCATGTCTGTACAAATACCCGGGTCAATAACAAAGGCTAGTTGGACCTGCTTGGCAGTGCCCATAGAAATCCATGGGATAGCATTCTTAGCCAGTTTGATTGTGTTAGGAACCAAGGGATTGGAAGTAGTCTTGGGTATGGACTGGATGTCACAGCATCAAGGAGTGATAGATTGTGCCAAAAAGACCATCACCATGAAGAGTAGCACTGGAATTGTAGTAAAGCATGTGTCCGTAAAACCACCCCAAATCACCAGATGTCATAAGAGTATCTCAGGACCAACTCTAGAGCAAGTTCCCATCGTCTGTGAATACCCGGATGTTTTTCCCGATGAGCTACCTGGAATGCCACCGGATCGGGATATTGAATTTATCATTGAGCTTATCCCCGGAACTGGACCTATAGCCCAATGACCCTATCGTATGAACCCAGCTGAACTAGTGGAGTTAAAGAAGCAATTGGATGACCTTTTGAGTAAGGGATTGATTCAGCCAAGTTCATCCGCTTGGAGATCACCCGTCTTGTTTGTGGATAAAAGTGACGGTTCCAGCCGACTGTGCACTGATTACCGCAAGCTAAATGATGTTACCATCAAGAATAAGTATCCTCTCCCAAAGATTGATGATCTGTTTGACCAATTGACTGGAGCTCAAGTTTTCTCAAAGATAGACCTTAGAACTGGATACCATCAACTGAAGATCCGTGCAACCGATATACCTAAAACCGCCTTCACTACCCGATACGGATTGTATGAGTACACCGTAATGTCCTTTGGATTAACCAATGCCCCTGCCTATTTCATGAATCTCATGAATAAGGTTTTCATGGAGTTTTTGGATAAGTTTGTTGTTGTCTTCATTGATGACATTCTTATTTACTCCAAGTCTGAAGAGGAGCATGCAACTCATTTGAGATTAATCTTAGAGACCCTAAGAGAGCATCAGCTATATGCCAAGTTTAGTAAATGTGAGTTTTGGTTAAAGGAAGTTGGATTCTTAGGCCATGTATTGTCAGCTGGAGGAGTTTCAGTGGACCCAAAGAAGATCAAATCAGTCATGGAATGGGAAGCCCCTACCACTCAAACCGAAGTTAGAGGTTTTCTCGGATTAGCAGGATATTACCGCAAATTTGTTGAAGGATTTTCAAGTATTGCCAGACCCATGACCCAACTGTTGAAGAAGGACAAGAAGTTTGAATGGACCCTTAAGTGTGAAGAGAGTTTTCAAGAGCTCAAGAAGCGATTAGTAACCTCACCCGTCCTAACCATGCCCGATATCACCAAGAACTTTGATGTCTATTGCGATGCCTCCAAACTTGGACTTGGTTGTGTGTTAATGCAAGAAGGCAAGGTCATAGCATACCTCTCCCGGCAGCTTCGACCCCATGAAGAAAACTATCCAACCCATGATCTGGAGTTAGGAGCCGTAGTTCTAGCTTTGAAGACCTGGAGGCATTATCTTATGGGTAACCGTTGCGAGATCTACACTAACCACAAGAGTTTGAAGTATATTTTCACTCAGAAGGAGTTAAACATGAGGCAAAGAAGATGGATAGAGTTAATCAAGGATTATGATCTTGAAATTCATTATCACCCCGGGAAGGCCAATGTAGTGGCCGACGCATTGAGTAGAAAGCCATGCACCTTGAATATGATGATCAAAGAGGAGCAACCCATGTTGCACCAAGAGTTTGAAAAATTTGGATTGGAACTAGTCAGTCAAGGATTCTTAGCCAACCTGGAGTTTCAACCCACCTTGATGAGCCAAATCAAAGAAGCCCAGAAGGAAAATGAGAGTATTGACGGAATTAAGCGCAGAATTAGTTCCGGCAAGGTGCCAGGATTTGAGGAAGATGATCAAGGAGTTCTCTGGTATAAAGGACGTATTTGTGTGCCTGCTGATTCAGAACTGAAGGAAGTCATTATGAAGGAAGCCCATGAGACACCTTACTCCATACATCCCGGTGGAACCAAGATGTATCAAGATTTAAAGGAACAGTTTTGGTGGCATGGAATGAAGCGTGAAATTGCATCGTTCATATTCAAGTGTGACATTTGTCAAAGAGTCAAGGCTGAACATCAACGTCCTGCTGGACTGCTGCAACCTTTGCAAGTTCCGGAATGGAAGTGGGAATTAGTTGGAATGGATTTCATCACTGGATTTCCAAGGTCTAGCCGCGGAAATGACTCTATCTGGGTCATTGTGGATAGACTGACCAAAGTTTCCCACTTTATTCCTGTCAAGACCACTTATACCTCGGGACAGCTGGCAGACCTCTATTTATCCAGAATTGTTAGTTTGCATGGAGTCCCTAAAACCATAGTTTATGATCGAGGTACCCAATTCACCTCAAGATTTTGGAGAAGTTTGCATCAAGCCTTGGGAACCAAATTAGCCTTTAGCACAGCTTACCACCCTCAGACTGATGGACAGACTGAAAGAGTGAATCAAATACTTGAAGATATGTTGCGAGCCTGTGTTCTAGCCTATGGAGCTAAGTGGGAAGATTGTCTGCCTTTCGCGAAATTTTCCTACAACAACAGTTATCAAGCCAGTTTGCAAATGGCCCCCTTTGAAGCTTTATATGGAAGAAAGTGTCGTACCCCTTTGAATTGGTCTGAAACTGGAGACAGTAAGATATTTGGACCAGACATTCTGCAAGAAGCTGAAGAGAATGTTCGCATGATTCATGAGTACCTCAAGGCAGCCCAGTCTAGACAGAAGAGTTATGCTGACAAGAGACGTAGAGAACTGACTTTCAAGATTGGAGATTTTGTCTATCTTAGAGTGTCCCCCCTCAAGGGAATGCAGAGATTCCAAGTAAAAGGAAAGCTTGCACCAAGGTATATTGGACCCTTCAAGATACTAGGCCGCAGAGGAGAAGTGTCTTATCTGTCGGAAATGCCCCCTGAATTGTCTGAAGTGCATGATGTTTTTCACGTGTCTCTACTTCGGAAATATCTTGAAGTTCCTGAGAAGCCAGAAATCTTCAAGAATATTGATCACCGTTCGGTGGACATCAATAAGGATTTGACCTATCGTGAAGTGCCTATCCGTATCCTCGAGGAAGCCTATCGAACCACTCGAACCCGAAGCATCAAGTTTCTGAAAGTTCAGTGGAGCAATCACACCGAAGATGAAGCCACTTGGGAACGAGAAGATTACCTTCAGAAAGAATTTCCCAATCTTTTCAGTTCTTAGTTAGTGAATCTCGAGGACGAGATTCTTTTTAAGGGGGGAAGATTGTAACAACCCAAAACTTTGTAACCTATTTCATCTTATTCAAGTGCCAAATTTTGGACCAAGATAAAAATTTCCGCTTCATATTGCATGTGCGCATAGTCTTACCTACATATCTCTTTTTATGATTTCATGTGTGTTAAAAATTATTGGGTATTGTTTAGTTAAGCATAACCTAACCAGCCCAAGCATCAGAATAGAGTAACAAGAGCTAAAGAAACCAGAAACAAAAGAAATAAAGAAAAGAAAAGAAAAGTTTGATCTAGAAAAAGTTAACCACTACCCTACTTTGGACACTAAGATTAAGATATCTGTAAATCAATTAAGTGTGTGGTCAGTTGGTTGAGGTTGACATTCTTATTTACTCCAAGTCTGAAGAGGAGCATGCAACTCATTTGAGATTAATCTTAGAGACCCTAAGAGAGCATCAGCTATATGCCAAGTTTAGTAAATGTGAGTTTTGGTTAAAGGAAGTTGGATTCTTAGGCCATGTATTGTCAGCTGGAGGAGTTTCAGTGGACCCAAAGAAGATCAAATCAGTCATGGAATGGGAAGCCCCTACCACTCAAACCGAAGTTAGAGGTTTTCTCGGATTAGCAGGATATTACCGCAAATTTGTTGAAGGATTTTCAAGTATTGCCAGACCCATGACCCAACTGTTGAAGAAGGACAAGAAGTTTGAATGGACCCTTAAGTGTGAAGAGAGTTTTCAAGAGCTCAAGAAGCGATTAGTAACCTCACCCGTCCTAACCATGCCCGATATCACCAAGAACTTTGATGTCTATTGCGATGCCTCCAAACTTGGACTTGGTTGTGTGTTAATGCAAGAAGGCAAGGTCATAGCATACCTCTCCCGGCAGCTTCGACCCCATGAAGAAAACTATCCAACCCATGATCTGGAGTTAGGAGCCGTAGTTCTAGCTTTGAAGACCTGGAGGCATTATCTTATGGGTAACCGTTGCGAGATCTACACTAACCACAAGAGTTTGAAGTATATTTTCACTCAGAAGGAGTTAAACATGAGGCAAAGAAGATGGATAGAGTTAATCAAGGATTATGATCTTGAAATTCATTATCACCCCGGGAAGGCCAATGTAGTGGCCGACGCATTGAGTAGAAAGCCATGCACCTTGAATATGATGATCAAAGAGGAGCAACCCATGTTGCACCAAGAGTTTGAAAAATTTGGATTGGAACTAGTCAGTCAAGGATTCTTAGCCAACCTGGAGTTTCAACCCACCTTGATGAGCCAAATCAAAGAAGCCCAGAAGGAAAATGAGAGTATTGACGGAATTAAGCGCAGAATTAGTTCCGGCAAGGTGCCAGGATTTGAGGAAGATGATCAAGGAGTTCTCTGGTATAAAGGACGTATTTGTGTGCCTGCTGATTCAGAACTGAAGGAAGTCATTATGAAGGAAGCCCATGAGACACCTTACTCCATACATCCCGGTGGAACCAAGATGTATCAAGATTTAAAGGAACAGTTTTGGTGGCATGGAATGAAGCGTGAAATTGCATCGTTCATATTCAAGTGTGACATTTGTCAAAGAGTCAAGGCTGAACATCAATGTCCTGCTGGACTGCTGCAACCTTTGCAAGTTCCGGAATGGAAGTGGGAATTAGTTGGAATGGATTTCATCACTGGATTTCCAAGGTCTAGCCGCGGAAATGACTCTATCTGGGTCATTGTGGATAGACTGACCAAAGTTTCCCACTTTATTCCTGTCAAGACCACTTATACCTCGGGACAGCTGGCAGACCTCTATTTATCCAGAATTGTTAGTTTGCATGGAGTCCCTAAAACCATAGTTTATGATCGAGGTACCCAATTCACCTCAAGATTTTGGAGAAGTTTGCATCAAGCCTTGGGAACCAAATTAGCCTTTAGCACAGCTTACCACCCTCAGACTGATGGACAGACTGAAAGAGTGAATCAAATACTTGAAGATATGTTGCGAGCCTGTGTTCTAGCCTATGGAGCTAAGTGGGAAGATTGTCTGCCTTTCGCGAAATTTTCCTACAACAACAGTTATCAAGCCAGTTTGCAAATGGCCCCCTTTGAAGCTTTATATGGAAGAAAGTGTCGTACCCCTTTGAATTGGTCTGAAACTGGAGACAGTAAGATATTTGGACCAGACATTCTGCAAGAAGCTGAAGAGAATGTTCGCATGATTCATGAGTACCTCAAGGCAGCCCAGTCTAGACAGAAGAGTTATGCTGACAAGAGACGTAGAGAACTGACTTTCAAGATTGGAGATTTTGTCTATCTTAGAGTGTCCCCCCTCAAGGGAATGCAGAGATTCCAAGTAAAAGGAAAGCTTGCACCAAGGTATATTGGACCCTTCAAGATACTAGGCCGCAGAGGAGAAGTGTCTTATCTGTCGGAAATGCCCCCTGAATTGTCTGAAGTGCATGATGTTTTTCACGTGTCTCTACTTCGGAAATATCTTGAAGTTCCTGAGAAGCCAGAAATCTTCAAGAATATTGATCACCGTTCGGTGGACATCAATAAGGATTTGACCTATCGTGAAGTGCCTATCCGTATCCTCGAGGAAGCCTATCGAACCACTCGAACCCGAAGCATCAAGTTTCTGAAAGTTCAGTGGAGCAATCACACCGAAGATGAAGCCACTTGGGAACGAGAAGATTACCTTCAGAAAGAATTTCCCAATCTTTTCAGTTCTTAGTTAGTGAATCTCGAGGACGAGATTCTTTTTAAGGGGGGAAGATTGTAACAACCCAAAACTTTGTAACCTATTTCATCTTATTCAAGTGCCAAATTTTGGACCAAGATAAAAATTTCCGCTTCATATTGCATGTGCGCATAGTCTTACCTACATATCTCTTTTTATGATTTCATGTGTGTTAAAAATTATTGGGTATTGTTTAGTTAAGCATAACCTAACCAGCCCAAGCATCAGAATAGAGTAACAAGAGCTAAAGAAACCAGAAACAAAAGAAATAAAGAAAAGAAAAGAAAAGTTTGATCTAGAAAAAGTTAACCACTACCCTACTTTGGACACTAAGATTAAGATATCTGTAAATCAATTAAGTGTGTGGTCAGTTGGTTGAGGTTGACATTCTTATTTACTCCAAGTCTGAAGAGGAGCATGCAACTCATTTGAGATTAATCTTAGAGACCCTAAGAGAGCATCAGCTATATGCCAAGTTTAGTAAATGTGAGTTTTGGTTAAAGGAAGTTGGATTCTTAGGCCATGTATTGTCAGCTGGAGGAGTTTCAGTGGACCCAAAGAAGATCAAATCAGTCATGGAATGGGAAGCCCCTACCACTCAAACCGAAGTTAGAGGTTTTCTCGGATTAGCAGGATATTACCGCAAATTTGTTGAAGGATTTTCAAGTATTGCCAGACCCATGACCCAACTGTTGAAGAAGGACAAGAAGTTTGAATGGACCCTTAAGTGTGAAGAGAGTTTTCAAGAGCTCAAGAAGCGATTAGTAACCTCACCCGTCCTAACCATGCCCGATATCACCAAGAACTTTGATGTCTATTGCGATGCCTCCAAACTTGGACTTGGTTGTGTGTTAATGCAAGAAGGCAAGGTCATAGCATACCTCTCCCGGCAGCTTCGACCCCATGAAGAAAACTATCCAACCCATGATCTGGAGTTAGGAGCCGTAGTTCTAGCTTTGAAGACCTGGAGGCATTATCTTATGGGTAACCGTTGCGAGATCTACACTAACCACAAGAGTTTGAAGTATATTTTCACTCAGAAGGAGTTAAACATGAGGCAAAGAAGATGGATAGAGTTAATCAAGGATTATGATCTTGAAATTCATTATCACCCCGGGAAGGCCAATGTAGTGGCCGACGCATTGAGTAGAAAGCCATGCACCTTGAATATGATGATCAAAGAGGAGCAACCCATGTTGCACCAAGAGTTTGAAAAATTTGGATTGGAACTAGTCAGTCAAGGATTCTTAGCCAACCTGGAGTTTCAACCCACCTTGATGAGCCAAATCAAAGAAGCCCAGAAGGAAAATGAGAGTATTGACGGAATTAAGCGCAGAATTAGTTCCGGCAAGGTGCCAGGATTTGAGGAAGATGATCAAGGAGTTCTCTGGTATAAAGGACGTATTTGTGTGCCTGCTGATTCAGAACTGAAGGAAGTCATTATGAAGGAAGCCCATGAGACACCTTACTCCATACATCCCGGTGGAACCAAGATGTATCAAGATTTAAAGGAACAGTTTTGGTGGCATGGAATGAAGCGTGAAATTGCATCGTTCATATTCAAGTGTGACATTTGTCAAAGAGTCAAGGCTGAACATCAATGTCCTGCTGGACTGCTGCAACCTTTGCAAGTTCCGGAATGGAAGTGGGAATTAGTTGGAATGGATTTCATCACTGGATTTCCAAGGTCTAGCCGCGGAAATGACTCTATCTGGGTCATTGTGGATAGACTGACCAAAGTTTCCCACTTTATTCCTGTCAAGACCACTTATACCTCGGGACAGCTGGCAGACCTCTATTTATCCAGAATTGTTAGTTTGCATGGAGTCCCTAAAACCATAGTTTATGATCGAGGTACCCAATTCACCTCAAGATTTTGGAGAAGTTTGCATCAAGCCTTGGGAACCAAATTAGCCTTTAGCACAGCTTACCACCCTCAGACTGATGGACAGACTGAAAGAGTGAATCAAATACTTGAAGATATGTTGCGAGCCTGTGTTCTAGCCTATGGAGCTAAGTGGGAAGATTGTCTGCCTTTCGCGAAATTTTCCTACAACAACAGTTATCAAGCCAGTTTGCAAATGGCCCCCTTTGAAGCTTTATATGGAAGAAAGTGTCGTACCCCTTTGAATTGGTCTGAAACTGGAGACAGTAAGATATTTGGACCAGACATTCTGCAAGAAGCTGAAGAGAATGTTCGCATGATTCATGAGTACCTCAAGGCAGCCCAGTCTAGACAGAAGAGTTATGCTGACAAGAGACGTAGAGAACTGACTTTCAAGATTGGAGATTTTGTCTATCTTAGAGTGTCCCCCCTCAAGGGAATGCAGAGATTCCAAGTAAAAGGAAAGCTTGCACCAAGGTATATTGGACCCTTCAAGATACTAGGCCGCAGAGGAGAAGTGTCTTATCTGTCGGAAATGCCCCCTGAATTGTCTGAAGTGCATGATGTTTTTCACGTGTCTCTACTTCGGAAATATCTTGAAGTTCCTGAGAAGCCAGAAATCTTCAAGAATATTGATCACCGTTCGGTGGACATCAATAAGGATTTGACCTATCGTGAAGTGCCTATCCGTATCCTCGAGGAAGCCTATCGAACCACTCGAACCCGAAGCATCAAGTTTCTGAAAGTTCAGTGGAGCAATCACACCGAAGATGAAGCCACTTGGGAACGAGAAGATTACCTTCAGAAAGAATTTCCCAATCTTTTCAGTTCTTAGTTAGTGAATCTCGAGGACGAGATTCTTTTTAAGGGGGGAAGATTGTAACAACCCAAAACTTTGTAACCTATTTCATCTTATTCAAGTGCCAAATTTTGGACCAAGATAAAAATTTCCGCTTCATATTGCATGTGCGCATAGTCTTACCTACATATCTCTTTTTATGATTTCATGTGTGTTAAAAATTATTGGGTATTGTTTAGTTAAGCATAACCTAACCAGCCCAAGCATCAGAATAGAGTAACAAGAGCTAAAGAAACCAGAAACAAAAGAAATAAAGAAAAGAAAAGAAAAGTTTGATCTAGAAAAAGTTAACCACTACCCTACTTTGGACACTAAGATTAAGATATCTGTAAATCAATTAAGTGTGTGGTCAGTTGGTTGAGGTTGACATTCTTATTTACTCCAAGTCTGAAGAGGAGCATGCAACTCATTTGAGATTAATCTTAGAGACCCTAAGAGAGCATCAGCTATATGCCAAGTTTAGTAAATGTGAGTTTTGGTTAAAGGAAGTTGGATTCTTAGGCCATGTATTGTCAGCTGGAGGAGTTTCAGTGGACCCAAAGAAGATCAAATCAGTCATGGAATGGGAAGCCCCTACCACTCAAACCGAAGTTAGAGGTTTTCTCGGATTAGCAGGATATTACCGCAAATTTGTTGAAGGATTTTCAAGTATTGCCAGACCCATGACCCAACTGTTGAAGAAGGACAAGAAGTTTGAATGGACCCTTAAGTGTGAAGAGAGTTTTCAAGAGCTCAAGAAGCGATTAGTAACCTCACCCGTCCTAACCATGCCCGATATCACCAAGAACTTTGATGTCTATTGCGATGCCTCCAAACTTGGACTTGGTTGTGTGTTAATGCAAGAAGGCAAGGTCATAGCATACCTCTCCCGGCAGCTTCGACCCCATGAAGAAAACTATCCAACCCATGATCTGGAGTTAGGAGCCGTAGTTCTAGCTTTGAAGACCTGGAGGCATTATCTTATGGGTAACCGTTGCGAGATCTACACTAACCACAAGAGTTTGAAGTATATTTTCACTCAGAAGGAGTTAAACATGAGGCAAAGAAGATGGATAGAGTTAATCAAGGATTATGATCTTGAAATTCATTATCACCCCGGGAAGGCCAATGTAGTGGCCGACGCATTGAGTAGAAAGCCATGCACCTTGAATATGATGATCAAAGAGGAGCAACCCATGTTGCACCAAGAGTTTGAAAAATTTGGATTGGAACTAGTCAGTCAAGGATTCTTAGCCAACCTGGAGTTTCAACCCACCTTGATGAGCCAAATCAAAGAAGCCCAGAAGGAAAATGAGAGTATTGACGGAATTAAGCGCAGAATTAGTTCCGGCAAGGTGCCAGGATTTGAGGAAGATGATCAAGGAGTTCTCTGGTATAAAGGACGTATTTGTGTGCCTGCTGATTCAGAACTGAAGGAAGTCATTATGAAGGAAGCCCATGAGACACCTTACTCCATACATCCCGGTGGAACCAAGATGTATCAAGATTTAAAGGAACAGTTTTGGTGGCATGGAATGAAGCGTGAAATTGCATCGTTCATATTCAAGTGTGACATTTGTCAAAGAGTCAAGGCTGAACATCAACGTCCTGCTGGACTGCTGCAACCTTTGCAAGTTCCGGAATGGAAGTGGGAATTAGTTGGAATGGATTTCATCACTGGATTTCCAAGGTCTAGCCGCGGAAATGACTCTATCTGGGTCATTGTGGATAGACTGACCAAAGTTTCCCACTTTATTCCTGTCAAGACCACTTATACCTCGGGACAGCTGGCAGACCTCTATTTATCCAGAATTGTTAGTTTGCATGGAGTCCCTAAAACCATAGTTTATGATCGAGGTACCCAATTCACCTCAAGATTTTGGAGAAGTTTGCATCAAGCCTTGGGAACCAAATTAGCCTTTAGCACAGCTTACCACCCTCAGACTGATGGACAGACTGAAAGAGTGAATCAAATACTTGAAGATATGTTGCGAGCCTGTGTTCTAGCCTATGGAGCTAAGTGGGAAGATTGTCTGCCTTTCGCGAAATTTTCCTACAACAACAGTTATCAAGCCAGTTTGCAAATGGCCCCCTTTGAAGCTTTATATGGAAGAAAGTGTCGTACCCCTTTGAATTGGTCTGAAACTGGAGACAGTAAGATATTTGGACCAGACATTCTGCAAGAAGCTGAAGAGAATGTTCGCATGATTCATGAGTACCTCAAGGCAGCCCAGTCTAGACAGAAGAGTTATGCTGACAAGAGACGTAGAGAACTGACTTTCAAGATTGGAGATTTTGTCTATCTTAGAGTGTCCCCCCTCAAGGGAATGCAGAGATTCCAAGTAAAAGGAAAGCTTGCACCAAGGTATATTGGACCCTTCAAGATACTAGGCCGCAGAGGAGAAGTGTCTTATCTGTCGGAAATGCCCCCTGAATTGTCTGAAGTGCATGATGTTTTTCACGTGTCTCTACTTCGGAAATATCTTGAAGTTCCTGAGAAGCCAGAAATCTTCAAGAATATTGATCACCGTTCGGTGGACATCAATAAGGATTTGACCTATCGTGAAGTGCCTATCCGTATCCTCGAGGAAGCCTATCGAACCACTCGAACCCGAAGCATCAAGTTTCTGAAAGTTCAGTGGAGCAATCACACCGAAGATGAAGCCACTTGGGAACGAGAAGATTACCTTCAGAAAGAATTTCCCAATCTTTTCAGTTCTTAGTTAGTGAATCTCGAGGACGAGATTCTTTTTAAGGGGGGAAGATTGTAACAACCCAAAACTTTGTAACCTATTTCATCTTATTCAAGTGCCAAATTTTGGACCAAGATAAAAATTTCCGCTTCATATTGCATGTGCGCATAGTCTTACCTACATATCTCTTTTTATGATTTCATGTGTGTTAAAAATTATTGGGTATTGTTTAGTTAAGCATAACCTAACCAGCCCAAGCATCAGAATAGAGTAACAAGAGCTAAAGAAACCGGAAAAAAAAGAAATAAAGAAAAGAAAAGAAAAGTTTGATCTAGAAAAAGTTAACCACTACCCTACTTTGGACACTAAGATTAAGATATCTGTAAATCAATTAAGTGTGTGGTCAGTTGGTTGAGGTTGACATTCTTATTTACTCCAAGTCTGAAGAGGAGCATGCAACTCATTTGAGATTAATCTTAGAGACCCTAAGAGAGCATCAGCTATATGCCAAGTTTAGTAAATGTGAGTTTTGGTTAAAGGAAGTTGGATTCTTAGGCCATGTATTGTCAGCTGGAGGAGTTTCAGTGGACCCAAAGAAGATCAAATCAGTCATGGAATGGGAAGCCCCTACCACTCAAACCGAAGTTAGAGGTTTTCTCGGATTAGCAGGATATTACCGCAAATTTGTTGAAGGATTTTCAAGTATTGCCAGACCCATGACCCAACTGTTGAAGAAGGACAAGAAGTTTGAATGGACCCTTAAGTGTGAAGAGAGTTTTCAAGAGCTCAAGAAGCGATTAGTAACCTCACCCGTCCTAACCATGCCCGATATCACCAAGAACTTTGATGTCTATTGCGATGCCTCCAAACTTGGACTTGGTTGTGTGTTAATGCAAGAAGGCAAGGTCATAGCATACCTCTCCCGGCAGCTTCGACCCCATGAAGAAAACTATCCAACCCATGATCTGGAGTTAGGAGCCAGTAGTTCTAGCTTTGAAGACCTGGAGGCATTATCTTATGGGTAACCGTTGCGAGATCTACAATAACCACAAGAGTTTGAAGTATATTTTCACTCAGAAGGAGTTAGACATGAGGCAAAGAAGATGGATAGAGTTAATCAAGGATTATGATCTTGAAATTCATTATCACCCTGGGAAGGCCAATGTAGTGGCCGACGCATTGAGTAGAAAGCCATGCACCTTGAATATGATGATCAAAGAGGAGCAACCCATGCTGCACCAAGAGTTTGAAAAATTTGGATTGGAACTAGTCAGTCAAGGATTCTTAGCCAACCTCGAATTTCAACCCACCTTGATGAGCCAAATCAAAGAAGCCCAGAAGGAAAATGAGAGTATTGATGGAATTAAGCACAGAATTAGTTCCGGCAAGGTGCCAGGATTTGAGGAAGATGATCAAGGAGTTCTCTGGCATAAAGGACGTATTTGTGTGCCTGCTGATTCAGAACTGAAGGAAGTCATTATGAAGGAAGCCCATGAGACACCTTACTCCATCCATCCCTGTGGAACCAAGATGTATCAAGATTTAAAGGAACAGTTTTGGTGGCATGTAATGAAGCGTGAAATTGCATCGTTCATATTCAAGTGTGACATTTGTCAAAGAGTCAAGGCTGAACATCAACGTCCTGCTGGACTGCTGCAACCTTTGCAAGTTCCGGAATGGAAGTGGGAATCAGTTGGAATGGATTTCATCACTGGATTTCCAAGGTCTAGCCGCGGAAATGACTCTATCTGGGTCATTGTGGATAGACTGACCAAAATTTCCCACTTTATTCCTGTCAAGACCACTTATACCTTGGGACAGCTGGCAGACCTCTATTTATCCAGAATTGTTAGTTTGCATGGAGTCCCTAAAACCATAGTTTCTGATCGAGGTACCCAATTCACCTCAAGATTTTGGAGAAGTTTGCATCAAGCCTTGGGAACCAAATTAGCCTTTAGCACAGCTTACCACCCTCAGACTGATGGACAGACTGAAAGAGTGAATCAAATACTTGAAGATATGTTGCGAGCCTGTGTTCTAGCCTATGGAGCTAAGTGGGAAGATTGTCTGCCTTTCGCGGAATTTTCCTACAACAACAGTTATCAAGCCAGTTTGCAAATGGCCCCCTTTGAAGCTTTATATGGAAGAAAGTGTCGTACCCCTTTGAATTGGTCTGAAACTGGAGACAGTAAGATATTTGGACCAGACATTCTGCAAGAAGCTGAAGAGAATGTTCGCATGATTCATGAGTACCTCAAGGCAGCCCAGTCTAGACAAAAGAGTTATGCTGACAAGAGACGTAGAGAACTGACTTTCAAGATTGGAGATTTTGTCTATCTTAGAGTGTCCCCCCTCAAGGGAATGCAGAGATTCCAAGTAAAAGGAAAGCTTGCACCAAGGTATATTGGACCCTTCAAGATACTAGGCCGCAGAGGAGAAGTGTCTTATCAGTTGGAAATGCCCCCTGAATTGTCTGAAGTGCACGATGTTTTTCACGTGTCTCTACTTCGGAAATGTCTTGAAGTTCTTGAGAAGCCAGAAATCTTCAAGAATATTGATCACCGTTCGGTGGACATCAATAAGGGTTTGACCTATCGTGAAGTGCCTATCCGTATCCTCGAGGAAGCCTATCGAACCACTCGAACCCGAAGCATCAAGTTTCTGAAAGTTCAGTGGAGCAATCACACCAAAGATGAAGCCACTTGGGAATGAGAAGATTACCTTCAGAAAGAATTTCCCAATCTTTTCAGTTCTTAGTTAGTGAATCTCGAGGACGAGATTCTTTTTAAGGGGGGAAGATTGTAACAACCCAAAACTTTGTAACCTATTTCATCTTATTCAAGTGCCAAATTTTGGACCAAGATAAAAATTTCCGCTTCATATTGCATGTGCGCATAGTCTTACCTACATCTCTTTTTATGATTTCATGTGTGTTAAAAATTATTGGGTATTGTTTAGTTAAGCATAACCTAACCAGCCCAAGCATCAGAATAGAGTAACAAGAGCTAAAGAAACCAGAAACAAAAGAAATAAAGAAAAGAAAAGAAAAGTTTGATCTAGAAAAAGTTAACCACTACCCTACTTTGGACACTAAGATTAAGATATCTGTAAATCAATTAAGTGTGTGGTCAGTTGGTTGAGGTTGACCAAACTACATACTTACTTGACCTAGAAAGTTCAAACAAAAATTCAAATTAGAACCCCACTCAAACATCTGCCAAAGTTTGAATCTTATACACAGACCATTCCCATATCTATTTCTTTTTCGACCAAACCATCCTCTCCAGACCCAACCAGCATATGCCTAGGATCCCTATATGCTACTGAACAGAACCCAAGTGGAAAATTTTCAAAATTCGAAACTTTGTCTCTTGCGAGCATTTCGTCAAACACCTGGTCGGCGTCCTGGCCACTTGCTGCCACTATTGATCAACAGGAGGCTCAGGCCATCCCCTGCATGCCCACTCCCTCCCGCATCCTTGCCAGCGTCGCCTCACCTGTCCCCCGCCATCCCCTGCCCTCTCTGTGCCGAACCACGACGAAGAGGAGACGAAAAAGTCTCCGCTGGTCACCTCATGTTGCCACTGCTCTGAGCTCTTCCCCTCGTCACCCTGCCGCGCCATCAAGTCTCCTGCATCACGCCAGCACCACTGGACAACCCCATGTCGCGCTAGAGCCCCTGTGGCCACGAGACGGCATCGGAAACCCTAGCCCGTGCCCATACTGGCCACCCCCGTTCCCAGTCTCTCCGGCCTATAAAACGGCCCCCCGAGCACACCATTGAGCTCACACAATCCCCAGTACCCTCCCAGACATCATTTCCCTCTCCAGCTCTCTCTCGGTGGCCGTAGTCACTGACGTCGGCGAGGTTCGGAGCGCGGGCGGCGCCACCGCGTCTGGCCGCCGTTCGAGGAACGGACTGTGGGAGGTGGACGAGAAGAGCCTCCGCGACCTTTTCTGCTACATCATCACCACCCTCTTCTTCCTCTACGCCGCACCCCAGTGCCGCCCTCTTCCCAGCACCGCCGGTGAGCCCGCCCTCTGTCTCGGGGAAGAAGACCCCGAGCGTACCGATTCGGTTAGATAAAATCTGACCAGTGGGGCCCATTGGCAGGCCGGACCGATCCTTTTTTTTCCTTGCCACCCGCCAGTTGCAGCCGAACGGGCCGGCCCAGCGTGGTCTGTGTGTCCGGCCCGGATTTAGAAAAAAAAGGGTTATTTGATTTTCGATTTTTGAAAAAACTCATTCAGATGCTTGCTTAGATTTAATTTTCCCGGAGTTCTACCAACCTAAATTTAACAAATGAAAATGTTCTGGAAACCTTAGAACATAAGCTATCCATTAAAGGTGGTTTCAACCCGTTTAGATTTACATAGTAGTTGCAGTAAAAATAACAAAACAGGAGCTTTTCCACCTTAGAAAATCCATATCAATTCAAATAAAATTCCTAAAAATACAAATCCAACTTTAGAAATTCACAATTAGTGATACCCATCTGCCTATAGCATTAGATCCCATTTTTGAACCTTTTAAGTGAAATGCTATTTATCTATATGTTTAAGTAAGCATTGCCATATAGGATTTTATTAAACTCAAGCCTATAATCGAAATTTTTATGGAACCCTTATTGTTAAACCACATTTCCAAATATCTATCTGTAGGTATTAATCTTAGTTCATGTGGACTTGTAGAAGGTATTTGGAAATTTAATACTACTTGGTAGTGATTAGAAACTCGCACTTACACACCTATTTCCAAATAATGGAAACAAATGAAAACCAACCTCAACTAGTGTGATATGTTTTTACCTCTGTTTGAAAACACGTGGGCATGCTTGAAGTGTTGTTTGTACTGGTTTGGTGATTGTGTGCATTTTTGTGTATCGTTGTTAGACGCTAGTGTTACCGGAGACGAGCCCGAGGGAGGATATTATCAAGAAGAAGAAGAAGGCTACCCCGGATACATTGCCAACCAAGGCAAGCCATCTTTTGAATCATAGTCCAATACCTAGATTTCAACTTGCATATTTACTTGCTTTCCAAATTGAATTGCATGATTGAATTGCTAGAGTAGAATAATAGTTGTGTAGTGATATCTTGCTTAACAAGAGCATCAAACTGAGTTTATCCAATATCCCCCTTAGTTGTAGCATCACTCATAGTAGCTGCTTAGTCGCTAATAAAATTGAGGTCATATATAGGGGAAACCTATTTGAACGTGGTGACTTGAACTTGAAAGCTTGAAATGGGAGACTACTCATCCTTGGTGGTTTTCTGAAAGAAAATAATCTTGACTAAGGACTATGGAATGTATTTTGAAATGATAATAAGTGATGTACTATGTGAGCCAACCATACCGTACAACCACATTACCCCTAAATGGGAAGGGCCTTAGTCTGTAGCTTGTCTACCCTAGTATGGGAGCCCTTGTATCATCCTTTATAGAAGTGCACCGTGCGCGGGTACTTCCGAACCGGGTGGAAATTTCCATTCATGCAGCATCCTGTAACGGGCAAAACTAGAGACGCCGAAATGGAGATGTCCGGGTCTCGGGCTCTAGGAAAGGATCCTATACTAGAGTAGACAAGTGAAAGAGTTTGTTTGATTATCTGAAACTCGCATACTTTGTGTATGACGATCCGTGGATTTCTCCCGGCAGATGTATCGAATCTTGTGGGTAAAGTGTACCCCTCTGCAGAGGTTTCAAAACTATTCGAATAGCCGCGTCCGCGGTCATGGACAGTTGGCAAGCTGTACTTGACTTTTGTCAAGAATATTAACAACTTAGGATGAACTTGGTGAATGACTTGACTTGACATTGATGTTGACCAACACTTGAAGTTCCTCTTTAGATTGAACTTAGAGAATTAAATCTTCTTCTGTACTAATGAACATTCTTGGGAAATAAAACTAGCTTTTGCAAATAAACTTAGTGCTTAGTCCACCATATCAACCTTGCATATCTACTTCATCATTTTGTTTATGAGATTGTTTGCGAGTGCATCCAATGTACTCATGGCTGTGTCCCTGGCTATCAACTTGGCCAGACTCTGGGGAAGATTATTCAGAGGAAGGTTATGAAGAAGAGTACCAGAACTAAGATCATCTCCTGAGTCGCCATTGCCTGTAGGGTGAAGGCATGGACCCGAAGATGTTAATTCTGCTGCTATATTGTGTTGTAACATGAACTTGGTCACTATGACCATTTGTATTTGAACCATTCGTATTGTAATGTCTATGGAACTGGTTACCAACTACGTTATGTGTATCACAACAATGATTCTGGGATTGTGGTGGAATACATAACGGGCACTTTGAATTTCTGGAAATTCGGGTGTTACAGTGATCCAAAGGGGGTTTGGCCCAATCTTTCACGACGATTGATAGAATCAGCAAGATAGCAATAGAGAACTCAATCTGAAATAGATCAAACGGATGTCTTTTCAATTCCTCACGTTAAAACTGACCGAAATCAATTCCCACACATGGCATAACATCAGATCTCAAAGATAAGCAATCAAACACACCGATATGCGCCCCCAAACATTGGGAATTTTCTGGTATCTTCTTTAGCTTGAAAATAATAAGTCTATGATACCATGGCGGCTGCCATAACCCTATATGGGTGACTCCGAGACGCTACTTTGGCTAGTCTAGGCCCCATACCAAACTAAAAGGCCAAATGGCCAAAACACACTTGATTTTGGACAGGCCCAAAACCATCACACACAAATAAAACCAAACTGAAATAAAAACATGACCCGGACTTAATAAAAATAGAACACCTAAATATCTTTGGACGCAACTCCTTGGCAAACATGAAACAACATTGGAGGTGTATGAAAGTTGGGCTTCACATCATTTTCTGGAGGCACGTCAAAGCAGAATTGTCCAAGCTTCAAAATGTAAGGAGGTGGCAAAATATCAGGAGTAGTAGCTATCCTCCCCTCATCATCCCCCCCAACTTGAAAGGAAACCGTCCTCAGTTTTGCCTTAACGTGTTGGGACTTCTTATGTGCAGCAAAAACTTCCACTTTGATATCCTTATCGAGCATAGGCTGCAGCACATGACGCTTCCCCTTATGCCACAAAGAGTAAACATTGGACTTGCCTTCATGAGTGGAACGCCTATCAAATTGCCACGGTCGTCCTAGCAGCACATGACATGCATCCATAGGCAAAACATCGCAGACCACTGTGTCCTCATAATTACCTACTAAAAATTTTAGGATCACCTTATGTGTGACTTTCAGCTTCCCTGAAGTATACAACGACTCAACACAATGTGGCTGCGGGTGCTTCCATGTAGGCAATGATAGAGAATCCACCAAACTCTTGCTAACAACATTGGTGTAGCTGCCACCATCAATAATCAGTTTGCAAGTGGTGGCCTTGACGATGCATTGGGTCTGAAATATATTCCAGCGCTGCCCTGGTGCGTGTAGGCGATCTTCTAGTACGCGTTGCACCATTAGTGAAAGGATCTTAAGGGGCGACTAGAGGGGGGGGTGAATAGGTGCTACACAATTTTTTTATCTTTTTCAATTTTAGGGCTTGACACAATGTAAATTCACTAGACGTGCAACTAGGTGAATTTCCTAAGTGACAAGCAAGCAAGTAAGCAAGTAAGCAAGTAAGGGTAAGAAGTAACCAAGAAGCGGAGACCAGAGACACGAGGATGTATTCCTGTAGTTCCTTCCTTTTGAGGGGAAGTACGTCTACGTTGGAGAGGTGTGGTGACACGGAGTCAACCAACACCATGGAGGCTCACCTTATTCTCCGGTGAGCAAGCCACGGAGGCTAGCTCATTCCACTAAGCGGTGGTATTGGGGGAACTCACCGAATCCCTTACACAGAGCTTGGGGCACATGTCCACAACTCAATTGGAGGCTCCCAAGAATGCCACGGAGGCTAGAAAACCACAAAGACAAGAGTAATCTCGAATTACACCACCTAGTGTTTCCAAGGAACCACTAGGAACGAATTCCCCAAGCAAATGGAGAGGGCAAAGAAATTCCTTCGATGGAGATGTAGATCGGGACCTCCTCCTTCGATCCTCCAAAGATCTGGAACTTCGGGTGGTTGAAGGTGGAGATCTAGCAATAAGGTTGGCTCCAAATAGTGTCTTGTTCTTGATGAGGACGAGCAAGTTGGAGAAGATGAGGGGGAGGGGTAAATACCCCTCCCCGAAATGTATCCGTTGCAGCCGCCATGGCTGGATTATCTGGGGCAAGTTAGGGCCGGATTATCCGGCCGGCCGGATAATCCGGCCCACTTCTGGAAATATCCGGCCAAATATCCGGCCTGAAATCTGAGTGACGCGCGCCTCGCCGTCTTCTGGTCCTTAGCCGATTTCAGGGGTGGCCGGAATATCCGACCCTAGATTTGAAATATCCGGCCAAAATATCCGGCCTGAAATCTGAGTGACGCGTGCTCTGGTCCTTAGCCGATTTTGGGGGTGGTCGAAATATCCGGCCAGATCTGAAATATCCGGCCAAATATCCGGCCACCAATCTGGGTGACGCACTCTCTGGTCCTTAGCCGATTTTGGGGGTGGTCAAAATATCCGGCCAGATCTGAAATATCTGGCCACCCATCTGGGTGACGCGCCCTCTGGTCCTTAGCCGATTTTGGGGGTGGTCGAAATATCTGGCCAGATCTGAAATATCCGGCCACGATTCTCCAGCAAATACAATGTTAAATTATCCTAGTGTTGTTAACTAACACACAAAACTAGGGAAGGCTAGAAAATGCCCTAACAATTAGATTCTTACAATTTGCAGCAAGTTCGTACCCATCCACGATCACTTCATTATTTTCCTCAGATTCCTCACTTGATGACGCATCAGCTTTCTCATCATCACTTAGCAGAAACATAGCCATCCTGTGTGAGCATCACCCTTTTTCTATTAGGGAAATCACGCTTCATGTGTCCTTGTCCTCCACAAGTAAAACACTCGATATTTGCTGTGGACTGCGTAGATGCAGTTTTGGACACCCTAGATTTGGGTGCCTCGCTATGAGAAACACTATTAGAGCATGTAGACGGTGTCGCCTTAACACTAGGACCAGCAGCCTCGGTATGGGACGATGCCATGAATTTGTAGGTGCTGCAGCTTGGCGTCGTTTGATTTGTTGCTCCGCATGCTCAGCTTGGTGCACAAGATCCTGAAGATCATTATAGTAAACCATCTCCACACGATCACGTACCTCAAAATTCAGTCCATTCAAGAACCGAGACATCGTGGTCTCTATGTCCTCCCTTGTCCCTGTACGTATCATCAACAACTCCACTCTTTATAATACTCATCCACAGATTTAGTACCTTGAGTGAGCTGCTGAAATTTATTGTACATGTCTCTCTTGTAGTGTTTAGGAACAAAGCGATGTTGCATAAGTTCTTTCATACCTCTCCATGTCATTGGGCGAGTACGTATATGCAGAATTTGATTCCACCAAACCAGCACATAACCGGTGAATTCAACAGCAGCAAGTTGAAGTCTCTTCTCCCAGTGTAATAATGGGTAGTAAAAATCTGATCCATGCGCATCTCCCACTCCAAATAATCTTCAGGTTCGCGGTCACCAGAAAAAGGAGGTATGGACAATTTGATGCGTCCAAGACCACCATCATCAAGTGGAACACGACCAGCATGGCCAACACGGTCACGATCATGTGGCTGTACACGAGGAGCACCTACATGATGAGCAGCAAACGGTCATTGTTGTGGTGTGTAATCAGCATCATCGGCAAGTTCTTCTTCATATAAGGGTGCCACTTGTCGAGGACCATAATATTCAGCAGGGCGGCATTCTACCATGTCGCGAGGTTGTACAGCAAGCGGGGGCTGCATGGGTGCATGGGCTGTAGCATCGCCCATTGCATCAATCAGGGTAGCTAGCTGTGCAATTTGCGCTGTCAATGCGGCATGACTCCGCAGAATATAATTGCACGTGCTATCAAAACTAGCCCGAACATTAGGAGCCAAATCTGAAGCAAAAGTGGGTGGCACAAGTTCCTGTGGATCCTTGCCAGCAACTACTGAATTTTCTCCATTAGTTGAGTTCACCATGGTGTGCAAACAAAAACAGCAGAAATCAAGTTCAGACAAGACGAGCTGAAACTTGGATCAACGGCGCCTAACCACAGACACAGTAGTGAGCGATCAGATCTTGGATCGATGAGATCTTGCAACGAAACAATCCCAGCAGGGAATCCAAGGCGCGTGACGAGCGAAAGAGAAAGCGAGCAATTGCCAGGGAAGAGACTAGCAACGCCTGACCCCAGACTATCTCCGTCCTGGGGCGAGCGACGCGCCCAGCGCGATGGCAGTTATTGGGCCGGCCGACGATGGATACCAGAACCTATCGCTGGTGCAGAGGGCGCACGATCCTGCGATCGCCTGGAGGTTGGAGCGCCCGAGATAGAGCGTGCATGAGGGCGGCGGCCGATCCCTCGTTCGAGCGAGGTGCAGGATCGCCCTATCTTCAAGCGTCGAGGCAGATCGCCTCCGGCAGCAAGCCCCTCAGCAGATCAAACTTCATCACCCAGCAAATCGAGAAACAACCACAAATGTCTTGCAGATTGCCTCCGGCAGTAGCGCAAACTTTAGCAGATAAATATCAGAAACAATTTCACCGTGAGAAACCCAACAAATCAGATACCAAGATGATACGGATCAACGTGATCTAAAGGGGGTTTGGCAAAACCTTTCACGGTGATTGATAGAATCAGCAAGATAGCAACAGAGAACTCAATCCGAAATAGATCAAACTGATCTCTCTTCAATTCCTCGCGTTAAAACTGACCGGAATCAATTCCCACGCATGGCATAACATCAGATCTTAAAGATCAGCAATCAAACACACCGATATGCGCCCCCCAACATTGGGACTTTTCTGGTCTCTTCTTTAGCTCGAAAATAACAAGTCTACGATACCATGGCAGCTGCCATAACCCTATATGGGTGACTCCGATACGCTACCTTGGCTGGGCTAGGCCCCATACGAAACTAAAAGCCCAAATGGCCAAAACACACTTGATTTTGGACAGGCCCAATGATGAGGACATCCCTACTATTGTTCCATCTCCACTTCGTAATGATGACAAGCAAGTTGCTGCAAAGAAGAAGTCCAATGATGAAATCAGAATTAGACCTATCACAAGAGCTCGTGCAAAGTTAATAGAACAACAGGTGAATTTGCTCCTAATAGAATCTGATTATTTTGTTAATGAGAATTGTTTACTGCCTAAGTCTTTGTGTGTTTGCATACTCAGGTTCATGGGAGAAGAAGACATAGCACGAGGGAGCGAGGAGCTGGAGCAAGACGTGATGATCATGCACATGGACGCGAGGGAGGAGAGGGAGGCCGGCGACCAGCATGAGGAGGAGGAGGACATCACGCAGGAGGCTGCATATGGCGCACCATCAAGTGCTTGTGCGCCATACACATAAGGCCTGCGCGCCTAGTTGGCTGCACCCAACCTTTGGGTCAGTTTGTATCACGTCAGGTTGAGTCGAACCATGTTGGGGGACCAGGTCAGGTCGGTTGCCCTTGGGCCAGCCACACCCCCCTTATATTGTGTGCCTATGCGCCATAGAGAGGTTAGACCACGTTTTAGATAAAACCCTAGTTCTTGAGACTGCTCTAAGCATTCATCTGGAATTCTTGTCTCCAATTCGTTTCGATCTGGAGATTATATACTGCAAGTTAAGTGTGATCTGCTGTTCCATTGGGAATTAGTGAATTGCAATTATACCGTTTCGTGGTCGACGGCTGCGTTGCGCAAGTGTGTGAAGTCGTGAATATCCGAAGGGTAGAGAGCTGTTGCATTGGCATCAGGGATCTAGCGAGGAGAGATCATCGGCGACACCAAGTTATCTATCACCATCATCACCATTACCGCAAGCTTACTGAGAAGATCGGGCCACCCCATATCATCTTGGTATCAGATTTCCAGTGTTTCCTCGGTAAGCATCCACCAGATCATCCGTAGTTTAGTTTTGATTTTCGTCCTATCCAGAAAAGCCAAAAAAAAAATTTAGGGTTCATAGTATTGCCATAGCCTAGATTGCATCGTAGATTGGTTTTAGTTGCTGGTCGTTTTCCTTCTTTGATCCGATCTGTTTCGTATACCGTAGGAGTCTAGGTTCTAGTCGGTTTTAGGTTTTGATCTGAGTTGTGTTTTTCCACCGAGTCCACTTCGATCGCTCGCCATCAGACAAAAACACCGTTCTGTCTGGTCTCGCGCGTAGGCAGCGATCGCTCCTCACCAGACAAAGGGGCACTTTTGTCTGGTCCAGCGCGTGCGTAGCCATCGAGGCATTGCCCCTGCCGCGGCACAGATTTCATCAGTTCTGAGTTTTTCTCGTTTTCCTTCAAAACCGAGTCCACATAGCGCTCCTTTCTGCATCTTTTGACAAACATAGCCACAGCCTTTCTACTATATAATTGTGTAGGAGCTTACCTATTTGAGACTAGCATATTTGTGCTCCACGGGCTGCTCTGTTTAGTGTTTTTGAGTGCAAATTGTTCTGCCGTGCTGAAAAATCTTCGCGGTAGCTACAGTACTCCGTGAATTGGTTTTATAAAGAGAAGTCAAACAAGTGAAAAAAAAGAGCAAAGAGAGAAGAATCAAAAACAGAAAAGTGAGAGGCCGAAGCATATATCTAATTTGCTGCACTAGTAGATTGAGCAATCTTGTGCCTGTTTACATTGAGCATTGCTAGTGTCTCTCTTGTGCATTGCAACATATCCTGTTTTATAGTTGCTTTGCCACGTTTATCTCCACGTGTGTGTTTCCTTTGGGTGTTTGTTCACACGATCAGCACTAGGACTTGTCTTTGGTGTAGTTAGGATACCATACCTATAGCTCCACCATATACTCCTGCTTTGTCGTGTGATTGCTCTTATACCCTGGTATTCACTTCATCACATCCGTGCATTGGTCATCTATCCGAACGGGTACGCATTTGCTATTCACTTTGGAACGGTAAGATTTCCTTTTCTTGTCAGTTTTCAGTGAGTTGTGAGTGTGCCACCAAAAAGATTTTTGATTTAGTGCACTAACCTACTAATCATGTCTGTTAGTGGTGTTGATGATGTGATGCAGAAAAAGGCTGATGATGCTACTGTTACATGGAGGGAATATGAAGCTCTCCGTCATCATTTGCAAGGGGTTATTACTAAATCCACTGAAAACATTGACGCTGATATTCAAGCTGTACAAATGAAAGTGGATGCAACTGAAACTACAGTCAATGCTATGCAAGCGCAAGTCACTGCTCTCCAGACAAGCATACAGCAATTGACAACTTCCGTCAATGGGCTGCGTGTAACTATGGAGCAACGCCATCATGAGGACCATGGCGATGTTGATAGTGTCCATGGAGATAATGAACACATGATGGGCAACAATGGCCGTGGGCGTGGTTTTCCAGGACAGGGTCGACCACCACCACCACCTGGTGCTCGGCGTGTGCCATTTCAGGAGGATGATGGCTTGGGCAAGCCCAAGTTCACGATTCCCAGATTTGAAGGTTCCACTGATGCGGAGGAGTACCTTACTTGGGAGCTCAAGATTGCAAAATTATGGCGTTTGCATGATTACACTGAAGATAGGAAGATCAAGCTTGCTTCTTCAGAATTTGATGGTTATGCCTTGCGTTGGTGGGATAGCATTGTGACGGAAAGAAGAGATAACAACGAGCTTCCTGTTCTTACATGGCGCAAGATGAAGGAGATCATGCGAGCTCGTTTTGTTCCCACTAATTACCTGCGTACTGTTTATGATAAATTGACACAGTTGAAGCAAGGAACCATGACCGTTGATGCTTATTACATGGAGATTGAGATGTTGCTGCAGCGTGCACGTGTTCGAGAGTCTATTGAGATGACCATGCAGCGATTTCTTCATGGGCTGAAGTACAACATCAAAGGTATTGTTAGGCATCATTCCTACAACAATATGAACGAGCTTTTGCATCATGCAAGGGAGGCTGAATCGCAGCTAGCTGAAGAGGCTCAAATCAAGGCACAATATACTCCTTCTGGGAGGTTCTCTAGCAGGGCGCCGCATCAATCTGCAGCGCCTATGGAGGGTGCCACCAGAGGCCCCTCTTCTTCACATTCTCACCCAGCCTCCAATGCTTCTACTGCAAAGAAACCAGCAGCTCCTGCGCCTAGCTCTGGTTCCAACATGTCTACAGCTCGTAATAGAGATATGCAATGCCATACATGTGGTGGCAAGGGGCACTTCAAGCGAGAGTGTCCAAACAGAAAGGTGATGATTGTTAATGATGATAATGAGTATGAGACTGGAGATGACGCTGATCCGTATGATTCCAATGATGATGGTTACACAAGTGAGGGCGGCATGGATGCCTTTGCTTCTCCAGCGCCTACCATTGTTGTCTCGCAGCGTGCATTGAGTGTCACGCCACATGCTGATTCCCAGCGCTGCAATTTGTTCCAAACAAAAGCACTAGTTGGCCCAAACAAAGCTTGCAAAGTAATCATTGATGGAGGTAGCTGCCGCAACCTAGCAAGCAAAGAGTTATGTGCCAAGCTAAATCTGAAATATTTACCTCATCCAAATCCCTACTACATCCAATGGTTGAGTGATAATGGAGAGATGAAGGTAAATCATATGGTGCGTGTGAATTTTGAGATAGGACCATACAAGGATTCCATTGAGTTTGATGTGGTTCCTATGACTGTTTGTCACCTACTACTGGGTCGGCCATGGCTGTATGATCGCCATGTGCAACACAATGGCCGAGCCAATACCTATCACTTGGAGTTCAAGGGCAAGAAAATTAATCTACAGCCTTTGTCACCGCAGCAAATTGTCAATGAGTCTCGTCAGAAAACAGAAGTGAAGCTAGAACAGCCACCTACACGAGAAAATAATGTAATAGCTGTGAGTGAAAATATAACGAAAAGTGAGAGAGTGCCTAGTTTGCTTATATTAGCCACCAAAGAAGACATGGTAGAATTTAGAGAGGATCCTACAGCCATGCCACTTGTGCTTATGTACAAAGGCGAGGTGTTAGTTTCTAATGATATGCAACCTGTTTCTCTTGGTGTTTCTAATGTATTGCAGGAGTACGACGATGTGTTTCCGGAGGAGGTGCCCGCAGGACTGCCACCATTGCGTGGAATTGAGCATCAAATTGATTTGATCCCTGGTGCCACTCTTCCAAACCGTGCGCCGTACAGGACCAACCCCGAAGAGACAAAGGAAATACAGCGACAAGTACAAGCGCTTCTGGACAAGGGGTATATTCGTGTTTCTCTTAGCCCTTGTGCTGTTCCTGTTATTTTGGTGCCTAAGAAAGATGGTACATGGCGCATGTGCGTAGATTGTAGAGCTATTAATAACATCACTATTCGATATCGTCATCCTATTCCACGCTTAGAGGATATGCTAGATGAATTGAGTGGTGCTGCTATTTTCTCTAAGATTGATTTGCGTAGTGGATACCATCAAATTAGGATGAAAGAAGGGGATGAATGGAAAACTGCTTTCAAAACTAAATTTGGTTTATATGAGTGGCTAGTTATGCCTTTTGGTCTTACTAATGCACCTAGCACATTCATGCGCTTAATGAATCATGTTTTGCGAGAGTTTATTGGTCGTTTTGTGGTTGTATATTTTGATGATATACTAATTTACAGCCGCACTGAATCTGAACATTGTGAGCATATTAGACAAGTTTTGCAAGTGTTGCGTGATGCTAAATTGTATGCTAACCTTGAGAAGTGCACATTTGCAAAAGATAAGGTGATATTTCTGGGATATGTTGTATCTATGCATGGGGTAGAGGTAGATTCATCTAAAATTGAAGCAATTCACAATTGGCCTACTCCCATGAATGTTAGTCAAGTACGCAGTTTTCACGGTCTTGATGGTTTCTATCGGCGTTTTGTGAAAGATTTCAGTACTATTGCTGCACCATTGAATGAATTAACTAAGAAAGGAGTGCCTTTTGTATGGGGCGCTGCCCAAGATCATGCATTTGATGAGCTGAAACGTTTGCTTACTTCTGCACAATTGCTTGCACTACCAGATTTTTCTAAGCAATTTGAAGTTGAATGTGATGCTAGTGGTATAGGAATTGGTGGTTTGTTGATGCAAGAAGGTAGACCTATTGCTTATTTCAGCGAGAAACTTTCTGGTGCTAGACTGAATTATCCTGTTTATGATAAAGAATTGTATGCGCTTGTTCGAGTTCTTGAGGTTTGGCAACATTATTTGTGGCCAAAAGAATTTATCATACATTCTGATCATGAAGCTTTAAAATATTTGAAAGCTCAATCTAACTTGCATAGGCGCCTAGCTAAGTGGGTTGAGTTCATTGAGTCGTTTCCCTACATAATCAAGTATAAGAAAGGGAAAGAAAATGTTGTTGCTGATGCTCTATCTAGGAAGAACATGTTATTGACGCATCTTGATGTTAAAATTCCTGGTTTAGAGAGCTTGTGTGATTTTTATGCCACTGATCATGATTTTGCTGAACCATATCGTTTGTGTATGCTTAGAACTGCATGGGACAAGTACCACATACATGATAGATTTTTGTTTCGTGCTAACAAACTATGTGTTCCAGAATCGTCGGTACGTTTGCTATTGTTGCAGGAATCACATGCTGGCGGATTGATGGGTCACTTTGGGCGTGAGAAGACGCTTCTCATGCTCGCTGATCATTTTTATTGGCCCAAGATGAGGCGTGATGTGGACAGATTTGTTAGGCGCTGCATTGTATGCAACACGTCCAAGTCCAAGCTGAAGCCTCACGGTTTGTATACACCACTACCTGCACCTACCACACCATGGGAAGATATAAGTATGGATTTTGTGTTAGGTTTGCCACGCACTAAAAGAGGTCATGATAGTATATTTGTGGTAGTGGATAGATTCTCTAAGATGGCACACTTTATTGCATGCCACAAAAGCGACGATGCGTCGCACATAGCTAATCTGTTTTTCAGGGACATTGTTCGCTTGCATGGAGTGCCCAAGACAATTGTTTCTGACAGGGACGTGAAGTTTATGAGCTACTTCTGGAAGACACTATGGGGCAAGCTGGGAACGAAGTTACTGTTCAGCACTACATGTCATCCCCAAACAGATGGTCAAACGGAGGTGGTGAATAGAACATTGTCACAATTGCTGCGAGCCATGATCAAGAAAAATCTGCGTGAGTGGGAGGAGTGTTTGCCGCATGTTGAGTTTGCATATAACAGAGCGGTGCACACTACTACTCAGCTTTGTCCTTTCGAGGTGGTGTATGGTTTCAAACCAATCACACCACTAGATTTGCTGCCTCTTCCATTGCATGAGAGAGTTAATATGGAGGCATCAAAAAGAGCAGATTATGTGAAGAAAATTCATGAGAAGACACGAGAGGCCATTGAGAAGAAAGGCAAGAACATTGCTGCTGCACGCAACCAATCAAGAAAGCAAGTTTTGTTTCAGCCTGGAGATATGGTTTGGGTGCATCTGCGCAAGGATAGGTTCCCACAGCTGCGGAGTTCCAAGTTGAGGCCGCGTGGTGCTGGTCCTTACAAGGTGCTAGCCAAGATAAATGACAATGCCTACTCGATTGATATTCCTATTGCTGAGTTTGGTGGCGTTAGCAACAGCTTCAACGTTGCTGATTTGTCACCATATGATGGAGAAGACCTTGGAGCGTCGAGGTCGACGCCTTTTGAAGGGGGGGGAGATGATGAGGACATCCCTACTATTGTTCCATCTCCACTTCGTAATGATGACAAGCAAGTTGCTGCAAAGAAGAAGTCCAATGATGAAATCAGAATTGGACCTATCACAAGAGCTCGTGCAAAGTTAATAGAACAACAGGTGAATTTGCTCCTAATAGAATCTGATTATTTTGTTAATGAGAATTGTTTACTGCCTAAGTCTTTGTGTGTTTGCATACTCAGGTTCATGGGAGAAGAAGACATAGCACGAGGGAGCGAGGAGCTGGAGCAAGACGTGATGATCATGCACATGGACGCGAGGGAGGAGAGGGAGGCCGGCGACCAGCATGAGGAGGAGGAGGACATCACGCAGGAGGCTGCATATGGCGCACCATCAAGTGCTTGTGCGCCATACACATAAGGCCTGCGCGCCTAGTTGGCTGCACCCAACCTTTGGGTCAGTTTGTATCACGTCAGGTTGAGTCGAACCATGTTGGGGGACCAGGTCAGGTCGGTTGCCCTTGGGCCAGCCGCACCCCCCTTATATTGTGTGCCTATGCGCCATAGAGAGGTTAGACCACGTTTTAGATAAAACCCTAGTTCTTGAGACTGCTCTAAGCATTCATCTGGAATTCTTGTCTCCAATTCGTTTCGATCTGGAGATTATATACTGCAAGTTAAGTGTGATCTGCTGTTCCATTGGGAATTAGTGAATTGCAATTATACCGTTTCATGGTCGACGGCTGCGTTGCGCAAGTGTGTGAAGTCGTGAATATCCGAAGGGTAGAGAGCTGTTGCATTGGCATCAGGGATCTAGCGAGGAGAGATCATCGGCGACACCAAGTTATCTATCACCATCATCACCATTACCGCAAGCTTACTGAGAAGATCGGGCCACCCAACCATCACACACAAATAAAACCAAACTGAAATAAAAACATGACCCGGACTTCATAAAAATAGAACACCAAAATATTTTTGGCCACAGCTCCTTGGTAAACATGAAAAAACATTGGAGGTGTACGAAAGTTGGGCTTCACATCATCTTCTGGAGCCACGTCAAAGTAGAATTGTCCAAGCTTCAGAACATAAGGAGGTGGAAAAATATCAGGAGTAGTAGCTATCCTCCCCTCATCATTTTGTTTGCTTGGCAAATTAAACGATAGTTTTATTCCACATTTGTCAAGCCACTCGTAAAAGTTTTAAATCGCCTATTCACCCCCATCTAGGCGACATCCGTGTCCTTTCAAGGATTGGGGTCAACTTGTAATACTTGCTGTGAACAAATAAGTGTTGGTGACAAGGGTATATGATAAGGGAAGCATAGCTACTACTCCTGCTATTTTACCACCTCCTTATGTTCTGAAGCTTGGACAATTCTGTTTTGAAGTGCCTCCAGAAGATGATGTCAAGCCCAACTTTCATACACCTCCAATGGAGTTTCATGGTCGCCGAGGCGCTGCAGCCAAAGATATTTAGGTGTTTTATTTTATTTAAGTTTGCGTGATGTTTTTATTTCAGTTTAGTTTTATTTGTGTGTGATGGTTTTGGGCCTGTCCAAAATCAAGTGTGTTTTGGCCATTTGGGCTTTTAGTTTGGTATGGGGCCTATCCCAGCCAAAGTAGCGTTTGGAGTCACCCATATAGGGTTATGGCAGCCGCCATTGTATCCTGAGACTTGTTATTTTCGAGCTAAGAAAGAGACCAGAAAAGTCCCAATGTTTGGGGACGCATATCAGTGTGTTTGATTGCTGATCTTTGAGATCTGATGTTATGCCATGCGTGGGAGTTGATTCCGGTCAGTTTCAGCGCGAGGAATTGAAGAGAGATCAGTTTGATCTATTTCAGATTGAGTTCTCTTTTGCTATCTTGCTGTTTCTATCGATCGCCGTGAAAGATTGGGCCAAACCCCCTTCGGATCACGTTGATCCGTATCAGTATAGCTAATAGAGCCCGTTAGTTGAGTACTCCTGAGGCCCATTAAGCTAGGCCCAACTGTAATGATAGTCGAGATACGAGTCCTTACCGTATGTCGATATTGTAATCTGTATCGGACCCTACCCGATCCTTGAGACCTGGCCACCTATATATAGGGGCCAGGAGGGGACGGTGTAGGCTAGATTGAAAGCAAGCCAGGTTGAACACCCAAGTTTACTTTCGATACACACCTATTTCGACTAACCTTACCTTCGAATTCATCCAACGCCCTATCTCCCCGATCCTAAGTCCTTCATCTAGGACATTTGTCGAGTTAACCCTCGTTAATTGGCGCCGACCGTGGGGATGCTGGGCATTGGAATCATGAATTCGACGGCTTTTTCGCTTTTAGCCAACAGCAGTGCAGAAGTCGACAAAAATCAAGAGATGGAGTTGACAATTGGAAGTCTAAGCATATTCATTGGGCCTTCGGGTTCGAGTCGCCTTTCTGATCCGGCGAAACCAGATCCGTCGGCAAGCGAGCCCGAAACAGAAGTCATGATGGAATACTCTGAAGGCTCTTCCAGCGAGGTAAACTCGTCGGTCAGCTCAGAAGCAGTACAAGAGAGAAAAATCGCGAAAGGCGACGAAACAATGGAAAATTTTGACTTAGAGTCTCAACTCAAAGATCTCGAGATTTGCCAAGGTGATATCTCAGACAAATCAACAGATACATGGAAAACGGGACTAGAGCTTTCTGAAGATGATGACTCGATCTTCTCAAGCCTTAATAACAAAATCGGCAAACAATGCCAGGTGTTGGCCATTGTAGGAGACAATTCAGAAGAATTCGATGAAAACAACAATCTAGTGCTAAACCCAGCAAATATCGACAGAGGAGCAAACCATCGACCAGAAGGGCAAACAGTGGAATCTCTCACAACCAGGGAAAAAGTTCGACTATCAGCCGACGAATGGAGAATAATACGAACAGCCGTAGAGCACGGCACACCGATACCGTCAAATTCAAGCAAAGACGTGCTCCTGGGATATCATTATGCCCTAAGACAGCAAGCAAAACAACTAGCAAAGGAGAAAATCGAGATACAACAAAGGAAGGAGTCAGCCATTGCAGCCAGCAACGCCGCTCGCAGGGCGCGAAGTGATGCATCGCACACCAACGCAAATAGGAATCGTCGACATGGTTCAAGGTACGAAAACCTCGGGTACTCGGAAAGACAAAGCATATCCAGAAATCTCGACTCATCCTTCCTATCAGTCGACGAGCATGGAAACATTATACCAAAAACTTCTGAAGCAGCGCTGGTAGTAGCTCAAGCGTATCTATTTACAACTCGACCAAGTCCAGGAGACCCAAGAGAACATATGCACTGAGCAGCGCTGAGCGGACTGAATATGGTAGGTAACAAGCTATCATCGAAAGAAGAGGAAGCGTATAACAAAAAGGAAACACATAAGCCAAGATCACCTCGCCGTCACAACAGTCCTCGGCGTAGAAGTAGTAGTCGGCGATCTCGATCACCATCACCAAAACACCACGGAGGAACCCGAAAATCTTGGTCGCCAAACAGAAGACACGGCTATGAAGACGACAAAAAGGAGATGGGGGCATCGTGCTTTACCCATAGGGTTCGCACTACGCCAGTGCCCAAAGGATTCAAACTACCTCATGATCAACAAAAATACGATGGGTCACAGGAGCCACATTCATGGCTTGCGGATTATCTACAAGCAGTGCAAATATTGGGAGGAACAAAAGAAACGGCTATGCAAAGCTTGCAGTTGCACCTCACCGGCGTAGCAAGGTCGTGGTTGAGCAAGTTAGAGAAAGAAACTATTAGAAGTTGGGAAGATCTCACGAACAATTTACAAGCAACTTCAGGTCGACATACAAGCGACCGGCATCAATAGAAGAAGTCAAAGCATGTGTGCAACAATGCGGAGAAACCTTAAGGGCGTACATCCAAAGATGGAGTCTTATCAAAAACTCAGCAGTCGAAGTCTCGGATGTAAGAGCAATAGATGCATTCATAATCGGACTAAGGCGAGGGGACCTAGTCAAAGAGATGGGCAGAATCAAGCCAAAAACAGTGTCAGAACTCATGGACGTAGCAAACAGGTTCGCAGATGGAGAAGACGCGTGCAACAATAAACGGACGCGATCACCAGAGGATGATAGGAGAAACAGATATGGGAACCAAAGAAGAAGATCCCGTAACTACGATAACTACGGACCCCACAGTCAAGTAGCCGCAGGATACAAGGACAACAGCTACCAGGGAAGTGATCGCAGAAGTTCAGGATATCGGAGCTATGGGAAGGAGGACTACAAAAAGTTTCCCGCAAGAGAACACAGAGAGTACAACCCATCGCCAGAAGACATGCTAAATGGACCTTGTCATATACACTCAGCATTCGTCGATGGGAAGCGAGTATCCAGACATGCAATGAAAGACTGCACAATATTCTTGAAGCTACAAGAGGCAGCACTAAACAAGCAAACCGAAGCAAGGCGATAAGGGTACGAAGGAAGTAACAAATCCCCCACCAATCAACAAGGGAACAGTGGAGCACCTCAAGGACAAGACCAACCGAATCAGGGACACGACAATGACGAAGGGTATGTTCCATCCAAGGGGCACATCACAGCAATGATACAACCTGTGCCCAAGTCGAACAAAGAGGAAAAGAGTATTACTCGACAAGTCAATTTAGCAGTCATGTCACCTCCAGCTGCAACAGAATATCTACATTGGTCGGAGCAACCAATCGAGTTCAGCAGGGAAGATCACCCTATAATAGTACCTCGGCCAGGAAATGCGCCTTTGGTACTCAAAGCTCAAATCGGCGCATATGATGTCGATAGAATATTCATGGACGCAGGAAGCGGAATTAATTTGATATATGCGAAGACACTTAGAGCAATGCATATATCACTAGAATTCTTGAAGCCAACAGATTGTTCCTTCCATGGAATCGTACCAGGAAGTGCCAACTATCCACTAGGGCGGATAGCACTCAACGTTTGCTTCAGCAACTGACAAAACTATAGAAGAGAAAAGCTAGACTTCGAGGTCATGGATTGGCCATCTCAGTATCACGCGATCCTCGGGCGACCCGCATTTTCGCGATTCATGGCAGTGCCTCACTACACATATCTAGTACTAAAGATGCCAGGGCCAAAAGGAATAATCATAGTAAAGGGAAGCTTCGAAGTTTCAGATCTCTGCGACAAGGAGTTCCACAAGATGGCGCAAAACTTTGGTATGATAGCCAACTATGCGGAAAAGATGAAAAGCACGACTACAAAAGGTGCTAAGCTACTCGAAGGACGCACCGCAGAACCAGAGACGAAGAAACCACGAGTAGAAGTATCAGGAGAAGACAAAGTTACAGAAGGAAAAGAGAAGGCTACGATGGCATAAGCATCAAAGAACAAAGTAAAGTAGAAAAATAAGGCTGTAAAAGCCACGAGTTATATCAGGGGCAATACCCTCTAGATCCAGAACACAGGTCATAGGCCGGATCTCTTGGGTCACCCCATGTATCTTACATTACAAGTATAATAAAGGCAAAACGTTCCTCATATTCGAGTTTACGAGTCTTTCATAGCAAAAATGCGGTAAACGCACGAACCACGCAAGAACGCTTTGAGAACAAATTTACAACATAAAGTCGCGAAATAAGAAACTCTCGCGTTCCACATATACACAAGTATTACAATAGTGGGTTATCAGAGTCATCTACACCTAAAGGATCTAAATAGTGATACTCGCGGAAAAACGCGGCATCCTCTTGCAAAAGCCTGGCTATAATTCGATGAGCAGGCTGCAAGGTACTCTCCAAATGTACTCGAAGACTAGGTCCACCTGGAGGATAGCTCAGCGACATAGAGCTATAATTAAGTCTTGGCTGCCACTTACGTATCCACCCAAGAGCAAAGTTAGCACCTGCCACTAAGTTCAGTTCTATCAATCGATGAATGCGCTGGATGGATCTAAAAGTATTGAGAAGCAATGGGAAAGTTGCAGGCAGAGGATTGTGAGGAAGCATAATAGAATGCATAGTTACGAGAGCTCTTCTGCAGCCATCAACTGACTCGCCAATATGCTGGGCGCGGTCCTGAAGCAATACGGTAGCACTCCGACATTGAGGATCAGACCATAAAGTCGCAACACCCGCGGTCATTTTCTCTAGAGCCGCATTTCGTTTGGTAACCCGATGATCTTTAGTAGCGAAATCCAAACAAGTGCCTAAGATGGCAAAGGATGTCACAAAACAGCAGTGGATTCAAAGGGGAAAGAAGAGGAGTCACAAGAAACCTTACATCGCAACATCTCGGAGGCAGACTCGATAATACCAACGACAAAAGAGTCACACTCTTCATGATGCACAATCTTCGCCATCAGACAAGATACCTTATCGTTAAGAATAGATACCTGCTTCATCAAACCAAAAGTCTTGCTAGCTTTATCAAATGCCATTTGAGCTTGGCGTTTGGCCAAAGTCAAGCGAGCCTCAAGATCAGAAATCCTTGAAGAATATTCCTCGCATTGACAGTAGCAGTGAGGAGGCGACGAAACCTTAGAGTTGAACTCGTGAGCAGAAGAAGGAGCAGGATCGCAATTCAAAGGATCATTGATGTGTATAGACTGGACGTCAAAGAAAAGGGAAACATTTCAGAAGCCAGCACAACATATTATAGAAAAGAAGCATATATTTACATAGATGCAAACCCTTTGACTAAGGTTCTCGGGTTGCATGCGACTATAGGTTTTTACAATCAAAAGCAGAAGTTAAAAACTACAAGGAAGCCGAGTCTACGCCACCTCAGCATTTTGCTCCGTGGCAGAAGAGGGCATGGAAAATTCATCGCCAGCAGTCGAAGGAGGCACGGGTTCTTCCGTCGCTGGAGTCGGTGCAGCAGATGTCACAGAGGCCGCCGAAGGAGAAATAATGGACACCAGGGCGGGTGCTAACTTCTTCGCCTTCTCGAAGAAAGCTTTTAGCTCCGAACGGGTGCGGCCATGTGGAGAGCTAACCTTCTCCCAGTCGAAGTCTCCGCCATGGGCATATGAAAGTGCGATAGCACCCTCGTCACCTCGCTTCAGAGAAAGCCCCTTCAGCTGGAGGATGGGGTCTTCGGTAGTGTCGAAGGCCTTTGCAAGCTTCTTCACATCATCCTTTGGGACATCCACCTTCTGCTTCGGCCACAACCCAACGAAAATCCGCGTCAGCACGCGGCTCACCAACTCGAAGATTTCCTGGATAGATATCCAGTTTGCTTCGAGCAAGTTCACCGCGGACATCAGAGGATAATCGCCGGGCTGCAGAGTCGACAATGATACCCCAGTGAATCCTGTATAACAGAAGGAACAGGAAAAGCAGGGAAGGAAAGTTTTAGCAAAGTACAAGAAAATAGACAGTAGTCAAAAAAGGGGGAAGGCAGAATATGTACCCTCAGCAGCAGTGGACATCGTCTGAAGTCGCTCAACCACGGCTTGCTCTCGTAGACGATGTTCTTTCTTAGCATCGGCCAAGGCCTTCTCCGCTTTCTTCGCCTTAGCCAATGCCGATTTTTGCGACTTATCAGCAGCTGTTTTGGCAGCATGTCACAGCATCATAGGCTTTTCGCGAAGCGCTAAGTTCGGCTTCCAGCGACGCAATGCGGGCTTTTGCCACTGCTAGAGCACCTACATTCCAGCTGAGAAAGGAAAGAAGTCAAACAAAAACAGTAAGAAGGAATAAAATAAGACAACCAAAAGACAAGGCAACAGAACTTACCTTCGGAAGCTCTTGCTACCTTTAGGTACTCAGCACATTCTGTGCCCAAGGCGATGAATTTCTTCATCAAAGCCTGGAAGAAGAGGCATGAGTAAGCATACAGATTATACAAAGAAAGTAAGTTAAGGGTATCTACTAACATCATCAGAAGAAGCAGCAGATCCATGAGCTTCAAGATTAACGTCCGTTTCCTGGGATTTTTTTGAGCGCTTGAGGCTTCGGGTCACAGGAGCCTTCTTGACTGAAGCCCTGGTAACCCTCGGCGCAGCCTCTTGGGCAGAAGGCTCATCGGCAATCACAGGAGAAGTCGAAGGAACAGCCATAGTATCTTTTGGCGGCTCCTCGTCATCACTACAAGAAGAAACAAGTTATGTACAACGCGAAAGAGAGAAGGCGAGTATGATGCAATCACAGAACTCGAGGAAAACTTACGATGCCATGAGGTCAAAGAACTCGACACCCTCTTCGAGAACAGGGGCTTCTTCAGCCACAGTTCTCTGTGCAGAGGTACTCGAAGAAGTCAGCTCATCGACGTGCTTCCTCTTCTTGTCTATACCAGTGTCTTCGGAAAGCGCAGGAGGAGGCGATGTCGTTGAGCTGGTATCTTCCTCTGATTCTTCGGCTTCATCTCCGTCCTAACTTTCTTCAGCCTCGGGGGCTTCAGATGCAACGGAGGCCAGATCAGCCGGGAGGGGCCCTTCCTCAGGAAGATGAGGGAGTGAGACGAGCAATTGATGATCCTAATAAAAAAAGAATAAGTCAGAAAAGTATTCAGTGCAGGAAACAACAAAGGTCAACATCAATGACATTCGACAACAAGTATAAAAGACAAACGCATACCTCGGGTAGGGGGTGTGTAGAGTCGAAGAAGCTGGCGGTCAAATCTGCGACTGCATGGTCCTTGGTGAGCTTGGTGAGGCTCCTGACTCGCTTGTCGACATCCTGCTTCAGTATAAGATCTTCAGAGATGCGAGCAGGATCTTCCAAGCCAGAGTAGCTCCAAAGCTTGGTAAGGCGATGCTGCAAGGGTTGAACTCGACGTTGCACGAAGAATGCCATGAGTTGAATACCCGACAATGCGCCTCCTTTGCCTCCTTTAAGAGCTTGAATGCGAGACAGCAGAGGAGTAATCTGTTCCATTTCTGCATCTGAGGGAAGCGAATCCCATGATGCCAATTTCTTCACTTCCTTGGAGGCGTCGAAGGGGGCTAGACCATATTCGTCTTTAGTAGAGGCCTTGCGGTCTTTGATATAGAACCATTGATGAGGACATCCGTACTACACAGCCATCTCCACCTACTATTGATGATCCTATTGTTGCTGATCAAGATAAGTCCAATGATGAGATTAGGATTGGACCAATTACTCGAGCCCGTGCTAAGTTGTTACAATAGCAGGTGAACTCACTCCTTGCTAAATCTGATATTTATTGTAATGAGAATTTTATACTGCCTAAGTCTTTGTTCATATGTATGATCAGGTTCATTGGAGAAGAAGGGGTTCGAGGGAGCGAGGAGATGCAACACATGGAGCACGACGTGGTGATCAAGCAAGAGAGCGCGAGGGAGGAGAGGGAGGCCGGCGCCACAAGCATGGAGAACATCACCATGTGAAGAAGATCAAGTCTGGATGAGCATGAGCACGTGATGGCGCACTAGGACTGCCTACGACACGATGTCTACACGTCTAAGGCGCGCTACACACTTGGCCTGCGTGCTAAAATTAGGCCGAACCCATATATGGGTCGGTATGTACCTGTTTGAGTCGAACCGAGTCAGTTTGGGCCCAAACCGGATATGTTTTGGGCCAGGTCTTTGCTGAGGACGCCCGGCCACCTATAAGTTGCCCTGGGCGCCCCCTCAATTAGGGTTAGACCACGTTTAGACTAAAGATTACTTCGTTGAACTGCTGTAAGCATTCATCTGAATTCCTCCGCACCAATTCATCTGGATTTGGTGTTATACTGCTGCAAGTTTAGTGTGATCTGTTGTTCCATTGGGAATCAGTAGATTGCAAACTACCGTTTCGTGGTCGACGGCTACGTGCGCAAGTGTGTGGAGTCGTGAATATCCTACAGGGTTTGAGAGCTGTTCCATTGGCATCAGGGTTCAAGCGAGGAGAGTTCATCGGTGACACCAAGTTATCCCTGACAATCATCCGCTGCCATCATCACCATCGCGTCGCTCACGAGAAGATCGGGTGACCCCATATCATCTTGGTATCAGATTTCCATGGTTTCCTCGGTGAGCATCCACAAATTCATCCCCGCAATTCGTTCTTGTTTTTAGTCCTATCCAGAAAAAGCCAAAAAAAAAATTAGGGTTCTTAGTTTCTGCCATAGCCTAGATTGCATCATATTTTAGTTTTAGTCGCTGATCGTGTGTTCTTTTTGCGTAGCCTTTTTTTCATCTTTTTTTCTCCGTCCACGGCGTTCGTCGTTAGTTTCCGATCGTTCCGATCGTTTCCGATCGTGCAATCACTAGATTGATTTCTGTGTCAGCTGTTGTTCCTAGAGACCCGATCGCTAGTTTCAACAAAAAAAGCAGATCCGATCGCTCTAGCTCAGTACCAGATCCGATCGATCGCTGGTACAGTAAAAAAAAAACAAAGAGCAAGTTCGCCTGCACCGATCGCGTGTCCCTGCACCGATCGCCAAGTCCCTGCACCGATCACGTGTCAAAAAAAGGCAAATAGCCAGCGCGCCTCGCCCAGACGCCTGGGCGCGGAGATCGTCTGGGGTCCGGCGCCCCCAGCGATCGCGTGGCTCGCGCGGAGCGCCCGCCCGCTCGCCCGACTGCGGAGACCGTCTGGCCTCCAGTGCCAGATCGGGCCTCTTCTTTTTAGGCCCAAATTCGAATTAGCTAAAAAAAATGGGACGTGCCTGCACAGGCCGCACCTATAAAAAAAAGAGACAAACTACTTTGTCTGTTTCGCGTCGCCGTCGTGCTGCCGTGCGTTTCCGGCGTCGTATATCTCTGCCGCGACACGTTTTTTGTCGATTTCTCTTCCGCGACAGCGTGTTACCACTGTGTCCACATAGCATCCTTTCTACACGATTTTGATTGCTTTAGCTACAGCGTGTCTACAGCATCGTGTTAGGAGCTTACCCATACGAGACTAGCTACTTCGTGCTCATCAGGCTGCTGCCGTGTGCGCAATCTTGTGCCTGTTCGTCGAGCCAGTGCTAGCGTCTCTCTTGTGCATTGCAACACGAGCTATTGTGAGTTGTCACTTATATCTCTTGCGCTCTTTTTCAGAGTTGCTTTGTCTCGCTTATCTCCACCGTGTGTGTTTCGTGGGTCTTGTCATACGATCAGCACTAGGACTTATTTGCGGTGTACTTAGGATACCATACCTACAGCTGCACCATATATTCCTGGTTTGTCGTGTGATCGCTCTTATACCCTCGGTATTCACTTCATCACATCCGTGCACGAGCTTGATACTTCATTCTGGTACGCACTACTATTCACTTTGGAACGGTAATATTACCTTTTCTTGTCAGTTTTTGAGGGAGTTGTGAGCGGCACCACACGTTTTTGATTTCATGCACTAATCTACTAATCATGTCTACTAGTGGTTATGATGTGATGTAGGAAAAAGATGGGGATACACCTATGGTTTGGATAGACTTTGTTGGACTGCGCACTCATCTGGAGGGGGTGTTGGATCGTTCTACTGCCGATGCTGTGACTGCACATCAGCAACTCCAGTTCAAAGTGCAAGGCACCGCAGATACTGTTCAAGCTATGCAAGCTCAGTTCACTACCTTCCAGCACAGCATTGATCAGTTGAACCAATCCCTAGCGGAGCTGCGTCGACCCATGGTACCACCGCCTGTGCAGCCTGCTGCTGACTTTGCTAATGATGACAGTGTCCATGATAATGCCAATCTACTAGGCCCCAATGCTCGTGGGCTTGGTCTTGGACAACATGGTCGGCCACCACATGGCCTTGGTGCCCGACGTGTAATACCGGCTGAGGATGATTTTCTAGGGAAGCCAAAGTTCTCGATACCCAGATTTGATGGTGAAGGTGATGTGGAGGATTACCTCACTTGGGAGCTCAAGATCGACAACCTATGGCATTTGCATGCTTACACTGAAGATAAGAAGATCAAACTTGCATCCTCAGAATTTGATGGTTATGCCCTGCGTTGGTGGGATAATATTCTGTCACAACGACGAGCAGCTCATGAGCTTCCTGTTTTGCGATGGATAGAGATGAAGGAAATCATGCAGGCTCGTTTTGTACCCACCAATTATTTGCATTCAGTTTTTGATAGATTGACACAACTGAAGCAAGGATTTTTGACAGTTGATGCTTATTACAAGGAGATGGAACTGTTGATGCAGCGATCGCGAGTTCAAGAGTCTAGTCAGATGACTATGCAACGGTTTTTGCACGGACTCAGACTTCCTATCAAGAACATCGTCCGGCATCATACTTACAATGATATGAATCAGTTGCTTCACCATGCTATGGAGGCTGAGGCACAGCTTGCTGAAGAGGCGCAACAAAAATCTCGCTTTTCACTTGCCAGTCGATACACTGCCAGGGCGCATTCTAGCCCTGCCCCAGCGCCACTTGAGGGGACTCCTACTCGCCCATCCTCGTCCACTAGGCCAGCGACCTCTGGAGCTCAGTCTAGACGTCCCGCTACCACACCAGCCGCTAGTTCTGGTTCGAGTGCCTCCGTGACTCGTGCTACTGAGAAACTATGTCATACGTGCGGAGGCAAGGGACACTTTAAAAGAGATTGTCCCAACAACAAAGTGATAGTGGTTACTGAGAACGGATATGAGACCGGAGAAGATGCTGATCCGTTTGGTTCTGATGATGAAGGTGAAGATGCATATGCTGATTCTTCTCCTATTATTGTTGTCTCTCCACGTACGTTGAGTGTGCAGCCCAATATTGATTCTCAACGCTGCAACCTGTTTCAAACCAAGGCACTAGTTGGTCCCAATAAAGCTTGCAAGGTGATCATTGATGGCGGCAGCTGTCGCAATCTCGCAAGTAAGGAGTTATGTGCCAAGCTGGGTTTGAAATATTTACCTCATCCTAACCCATATTATATTCAGTGGTTAAGTGACAATGGTGAGATGAAGGTAAACTACATGGTACGTGTGAACTTTGAGATAGGGCCATACAAGGATTCTATTGATTTTGATGTGGTTCCTATAACGGTTTGTCATCTCTTGTTGGGTCGGCCATGGCTCTATGATCGACATGTGCAACACAATGGTCGAGCTAATACTTATCACTTGGAGTTCAAGGGCAAGAAAATCAACCTACTTCCTATGTCACCGCAGCAAATTGTTAATGAATCTCGTTAGAAGACTGAAGTGAAACTCGAAGAGCCACCTCCACGAGATAATGTAACAGCCGTGAGTGATATAACGAAAAGTGAGGTAGTGCCCAACTTGTTAATTTTAGCCACCAAAGAAGACATGAGAGAATTTAGTGAGGATCCTACAGCCATGCCTCTTGTGCTCATGTACAAGGGCGAGGTCTTAGTTTCTAACGATATGCAACCTGTTTCTCTTGGTGTCTCAACTGTTTTGCAGGACTTTGATGATGTTTTTCCGGCGGAGGTACCTGTTGGGCTGCCACCATTACGAGGCATCGAGCACCAGATCGACTTGATCCCTGGCGCCTCCTTGCCCAACCGCGCCCCCTACAGGACCAACCCCGACGAAACAAAGGAGATACAAGCACAAGTGCAAGCTCTTCTGGATAAAGGGTACATTCGTGTCTCTCTTAGTCCTTGTGTTGTTCCTGTGATTTTGGTGCCTAAGAAAGATGGTACATGGCGTATGTGCGTAGATTGTAGAGCTATAAACAACATTACTATTCGATATCGTCATCCTATTCCCCGTCTCGAGGATATGTTAGATGAATTGAGTGGTGCTGTTGTTTTCTCTAAAATTGATTTGCGTAGTGGTTACCATCAAATTCGCATGAAAGAAGGAGATGAATGGAAAACTGCTTTCAAAACTAAATTTGGTTTATATGAGTGGCTAGTCATGCCTTTTGGTCTTACTAATGCACCTAGTACATTCATGCGCTTAATGAATCATGTTTTGAGAGATTTCATTGGTCGTTTTGTGGTTGTCTATTTTGATGACATACTTATTTACAGCCGCAATGAAACTGAACACTGTGCTCATATTAGACAAGTTTTGCAAGTGCTGCGTGATAATAAATTATATGCTAATCTTGAGAAGTGCACATTTGCAAAAGATAAGGTCATATTTCTGGGTTATGTTGTTTCTAAGCATGGAGTAGAGGTAGATCAATCTAAAATTGCTGCTATTCAAGATTGGCCTACTCCCATGAATGTTAGTCAAGTACGAAGTTTTCACGGTCTTGCTGGTTTTTATCGCCGTTTTGTGAAAAACTTTAGTACTATTGCTGCACCATTAAATGAGTTAACGAAGAAAGGTGTTCCTTTTGTGTGGGACGCAGCCCAAGATCATGCATTTGATGAATTGAAACGTTTGCTTACTTCTGCACCTTTACTTGCATTGCCTGATTTTTCAAAGCAAAAGTTGAATGCGATGCTAGTGGTATAGGCATAGGTGGTGTTTTGATGCAAGAGGGTCGTCCTATAGCTTATTTTTCTGAGAAATTATCTGGTGCTAGACTGAATTATCCTGTTTATGATAAAGAATTGTATGCACTTGTTAGAGTTCTTAAGGTTTGGCAACATTATTTGTGGCCAAAAGAATTTATCATACATTCTGATCATGAAGCTTTGAAATATTTGAAAGCACAATCAAACTTGCATAGGCGTCTCGCTAAGTGGGTTGAGTTTATTGAATCTTTTCCGTACATCATTAAACATAAGAAGGGAAAAGATAATGTGGTTGCTGATGCTCTCTCTAGGAAGAATATGTTTTTGACACAACTTGATATTAATATTCCTGGTTTAGAGAGTATTTGTGAGCTTTATGCAACTGATCATAATTTTGCTGAACCATATCGTTTGCGTGCTTTGAAAAACGCTTGGGAGAAATATCACATACATGATGGGTTTCTATTTCGAGCTAACAAACTATGTGTTCCAGAGTTGTCTTTGTGTTTGCTCTTATTGTAGGAATCACATGCTGGAGGTTTGATGGGTCACTTTGGGCGTGAGAAGTCATTACTCATGCTAGCTGATCACTTCTTTTGGCCCAGGATGAGGCGTGATGTGGACAGGTATGTGCGGCGCTGCCTTGTGTGCAACACATCCAAGTCCAAGCTGAAGCCTCACGGTTTGTATACACCACTACCTGCACCTATTACACCATGGGAAGATATTAGTATGGATTTTGTGCTAGGATTGCCAAAAACTAAACATGGTCATGATTCTATATTTGTGGTAGTGGATAGATTCTCTAAAATGGCACACTTTATTGCATGTCATAAGAGCGACGATGCGTCGCATGTGGCTAACCTGTTTTTCAGGGATATTGTACGCTTGCATGGAGTGCCCAAGACTATTGTTTCTGACAGGGATGTCAAGTTCATGAGCTACTTCTGGAAGACCTTATGGGGAAAGCTAGGAACGAAGCTGCTGTTCAGCACTACATGTCATCCCCAAACTGACGGCCAGACCGAGGTGGTGAATCGAACTTTGTCACAGTTGCTGAGGACAATGATCAAGAAAAATCTGCGGGAGTGGGAGGATTGTTTGCCGCATGTGGAGTTTGCATACAACAGGGCGGTACATTCTACTACTCAGCTTTGTCCGTTTGAGGTGGTGTATGGCTTCAAACCTATTACACCACTAGATTTGTTGCCTCTTCCATTGCATGAGAGAGTTAATATGGAGGCCTCAAAGAGAGCTGATTTTGTGAAGAAAATTCATGCGAAGACTCGAGAGGCTATTGAGAAGAAAGGGAAGAATACTGTTGCTGCTCGCAACAAGTCAAGAAAGCAGGTTCTTTTTCAGCCCGGTGATATGGTATGGGTGCACCTGCGCAAGGACAGATTTCCTTTGCTTAGGCGTTCCAAGTTGAGGCCCCGAGGTGCTGGTCCCTATAGAGTGGTTGCCAAGATCAATGATAATGCCTACTCGATTGATATTCCTATTGCTGAGTTTGATGGTGTTAGCAACAGTTTCAACGTTGCTGATTTATCACCATATGATGGAGATGACCTTGGAGCATCGAGGTCGACGCCTTTTGAAGGGGGGGGGGAGATGATGAGGACATCCCTACTACACAGCCATCTCCAACTACTGTTGATGATCCTATTGTTGCTGATCAAGATAAGTCCAATGACGAGATTAGGATTGGACCAATTACTCGAGCCCGTGCTAAGTTGTTACAACAGCAGGTGAACTCACTCCTTGCTGAATCTGATATTTATTGTAATGAGAATTTTATACTGCCTAAGTCTTTGTTCATATGTATGATCAGGTTCATTGGAGAAGAAGGGGTTCGAGGGAGCGAGGAGATGCAACACATGGAGCACGACGTGGTGATCAAGCAAGAGAGCGCGAGGGAGGAGAAGGGGGCCGGCGCCACAAGCATGGAGAACATCACCACGTGAAGAAGATCAAGTCTAGATGAGCACGAGCACGTGATGGTGCACTAGGACTGCCTACGACACGATGTCTACACGTCTAAGGCGCGCTACACACTTGGCCTGCGTGCTAAAATTAGGCCGAACCCATATATGGGTCGGTATGTACCCGTTTGAGTCGAACCGAGTCAGTTTGTGCCCAAACCGGACATGTTTTGGGCCAGGTCTTTGCTGAGGACGCCCGACCACCTATAAGTAGCCCTGAGCGCCCCCTCAATTAGGGTTAGACCACGTTTAGACTAAAGATTACTTCGTCGAACTACTATAAGCATTCATCTGAATTCCTCCGCACCAATTCATCTGGATTTGGTGTTATACTGCTGCAAGTATAGTGTGATCTGTTGTTCCATTGGGAATCAGTAGATTGCAAACTACCATTTCGTGGTCGACGGCTACTTGCGCAAGTGTGTGGAGTCGTGAATATCCTACAGGGTTTGAGAGCTGTTGCATTGGCATCAGGGTTCAAGCGAGGAGAGTTCATCGGTGACACCAAGTTATCCCCGACAATCATCCGCTGCCATCATCACCATCGCATCGCTCAAGAGAAGATCGGGCCACCCCATATCAACCATTTTGTCCTCCACCCTTGGACAGATGCGGCCATGGAAAATTCAAGATATTGTGCCTCAGGATGCACAGAAACAACGGCTCCGCCCAGTTCGGGTTTTCTGGCCAAAGCAACATTGGGGCGGAGCCAGAAGATCGACCTCCAGAGAAGAAAATGGGGCTTAATGCCCAGGAGTGACTCACAAAGAGTCACAAAGCAAGCAATGTGGAGAATGGAGTTCGGTGTGAGCTGGTGAAGCTGCACACCGTAAACAAAGAGAAGCCCACGAAGAAACTCGTGGGCAGGAAGAGAAAGGCCGCGGAGGAGGAACGTAAGGAACATTACCCGATAACCGCTCAGGGGCTCCGGGATCCGCTCAGTGCTTGGAAACTTGATGGAATCCTTGGCGGAGATGAGGCCGTCCGTCCTAGCCTTCTCCACCTCCTTCTTCGTGATGACAGAGGTCACCTAGCTGGTCGCAGAGTTTGCTTTTCCCTTGGTCATGGTGTTCTTGGTCCCCAGATGCTTTACGCGCATCTATCGATCCGCACTTGGAGGCTGTGCGTGAGAAGAGACAGATGTAGAGATTGGCAATGGCGGTGGCGGCAGAGAAGAAGAGCTGGTAAACAGTAAAAAAAGCCTACTTCCCCCTTATATACCTTCTCAACGAAGGAACATGGGCTGAGACGTGGCGAACGGAGCGGAAGCGGCAGCCCACTAACGGGCAGGAAAACATTAAATTACCGCACAACCCATGAAACGGTTCGCGCTCAAATTGAAGTGACGTATAGCCACATTTAGCCAGTGACGTCATGAGAAAGGTGCTGAGTATAACGGTCAAAAAGACCGTGACATATATTCGATGAATATCGAATATGGCGAGTTCCAAATAAAGAATGACATCAAAAGAGGGAAACAAGATTGGCGCCGACAATTCGAATATCACTGAAGGAGACTATGCCCGAAAGATTCTTTGATTATAGCCTTGGGGGCTACTACCATCGGGAAGTGCTGAAGCACACCCCCGATGATATTTATCATTAAAACTATTTCGAGTTGAAGTATGCAGATGAGGAGCACTATATTTGAGCCTATACTCGAAAGATTCTTCGACTATAGCCTCGGGGGCTACTCCCATCGGGAGCGCTGAGCGCGCACCCGACGATATTTATTCATGACTACTGGAGCAAAAAAGGTGAATGAAGATTCGATGAAGCATCTTTACTCCCATCGGGAGCGAGTTTTTATTAAGTCATGGTTATACAACCTGAATACTTTCAGTCAAATAGGACTACGACATGTGATTCACGAGTTGCGTTATTGCAACGACACTCGAATGCCGTGATTAATCGCGAAGGTAAGACCCCGGGATCCGTCCTGTGTGGCCTGGTATACGCACATGGATGCGCTCTGCTGGTATGTATCCGTGTCTATGACGCAAAGAAAATCCTGGTGGACGCACTGGGTACCCTGAGAATCACTGGGATTCATTCTTTGTAAGTCCTAAATGCGGCAAAAGAATGGGTTTGACCGGTATCCCGAATTCAAATCCAAGGGGATTGAATTTGAAGTAGGTGGCAAGTATCTGTTCCGGCAGTTAACTGACCTCTTGATCTGTCAGAGTTGTCAGGCTTGTTCATCAAAACCTTTTGCGAAATATTATCATGAAAATAAGTCGAAAGACCAAGTCAAAGATTTGAAGATAAGAAGAAGTCGAAGAATTGATCAAGTCGAAGATTTAAAGATTAGAGATTCAACCTGAATCTGCAATTCTGGTAGAATCTCAGGGGCTACTGACAAGGGTATAGCTAATAGAGCCCGTTAGTTGAGTACCCCTGAGGCCCGTTAAGCTAGGCCCAACTGTAATGATAGTCGATATACGAGTCCTTACCGTATGTCGATATTGTAATCTGTATCGGACCCTACCCAATCCTTGAGACCTGGCCACCTATATATAGGGGCCAGGAGGGGACGGTGTAGGCCAGATTGAAAGCAAGCCAGGTTGAACACCCAAGTTTACTTTCGGTACAAACCTATTTTGACTAACCTTACCTTCGAATTCATCCGACGCCCTATCTCCCCGATCCTAAGTCCTTCATCTAGGACATTTGTCGAGTTAACCCTCGTCAGTTGGATTAGTTGACGGGTCACAAAAAATGTATCATTTGGATCATCATCGTCCTCATCAAATGGATCAGCATCATCCCCGGTCTCATACTAGTTGGTCTCTTGGTTACGTAACATAACTTCTACATTTAGACAGTCACAGTTGAAGTGACCTTTCCCACCAAAAGTGTGACAAACCATATCTCTATTCCGAGATGTAGAATGAGTGGAACCAGGACCACTCATTACAGGCTGCACCACAGACTTGGCAGAAGGTGCGCCTGACTTGGCAGCTGTGGGCGCCTTGGAACCTCCCACGCTCGCTGTATCCCGTGTACCAATAGTAGGATGTCCTGCTGATGATGGCCATGAAGAAAAACATGACCTGGTTGTAGTAGGACGCGAAGATTTAGCCTCCTCGGCCACTGAAGCTTTGGCCCCACACGCTTGGTGCAGCAACAGAGCCATGTCATCTTACAGAAGATGACAAACAATGTGGCGAATCTGATATGTAAGTTCAGAAAGAAATCGCTGCATAGTCTGCTCCGCTGTTTTGCACATCCTCGTGCGCTGCATAATCAGCTCCATCTCCTGATAGTACTCATCAACAGGCTTAATCCCTTGTTTCAGATTTGTCAACTTATCATAAAGGGACCGTGTATAATTGGGCGGCACAAAACAATGTCGCATCTCTGCCGTCATATCATGCCAAGTAAGGATAGGTACCATGTTGTTGTCACAACGTAAGCTGATAGCATTATCCCACCATGCCATAGCATACTCATCAAATTCCGAGACAGCCAAACGAATATTTCTATCATCCGTGCACTCATGCAGACGCCATAAAGACTCAATGCGCATCTCCCAGTTGAGGTACTTCTCTGTATCTTTGCCAAGAAATTTCAGAATTTTGAACTTGGGTCTGCCAAAACCATCACCCTCCTGGGGGGCTCCTTGACGAGGTCTCGGTACGCCTGCCGGATGGAAACCATGGCTGCGGTTAACAAAACCACGACCTTGGCGTTGTTAGCCTCATTAACAAGGTCTTCATTGTCACTAATGGAATCTTCATCTACATATTGTTGATTGAATGGCCCATATAGACCGGTCAAACGAGTTACCGTTGCCTCCAAGTGAGCCATGGAAGCCTGAATATCAGTAACTTGTGTCTGGATGGTGTTGACCGTGGTATCAGTGTTACCCAATTGTGTTTTCACAGCATCAATATCTCCATCAAGCGTATCTACTGAATGATCGATTGCTCGCTTCAAATGATCCCGAAGCGCCTCATACTTGCGCCAAGTGACCACAGTCTCCCCATCCTTTTTCTACAAAATAGTTTCTTCACTAGAAGACATGATTAGTGTGTTATTGCAGAAAAAAAGGTGGTGGTGTCCTCTCACAACTCACTCCAAACCAAAAAAGACAATGAATCTTACCATGTAGCTTACCACTCGCAGCAAACAACCTCGTGCAAGTGTGTGATCAAGCGAATACCGAGGGAAAGAAATATCACACGACAACAGGGATATATGGTGGACCTGTAGGTATGGAATTCTAAGTACACCGCAAAGAAAACCTAGTGTTGATCGTGTGAACAAACACCCAAGGAAACACACATGTGGAGATGAACGTGGCAAAGCAACTATAAAAACAGGATATGTTGCAATGCTCAAGAGAGACACCAGCAAAAGCTCAATCAACAGGCAAAAGATTGCGCACACGCACGACAGCAGCGTGATAAGCATGAAATAGCTAGTCTCGTATGGGTAAGCTCCTAACACAATGTTGTAGAAAGGCTGTAGCTATAGCGCTCAAAGTATGCAGGAATTACGCTATGTGGACACCATGGCAGAAAAATTTGACCAAAACCATGCCGCGATAGAAGTTTACAACGATGGAAAATGGCCGGCTGCGAATCACAGAAAGGCGCTGTCGCGATAGAGCAAATTGCCAGAAAGTGTATCCCAGCTAGGATATACGGCGTCGGAAATGCTCACGGCAGCGGCTAATTGGAAAAACACACTGTCGCAGTAGAGACTTTGTCGGAAAAAAATGTGTCGCGGGAGGATGTGGCGTCGAAGAAGTGTTGGAAACTTTTGTTTTTTATATGGGTGCGGCATGTACTGTTCACGTCCCCCTTTTGTGTTTTTTTGACTCTCACTTTTTTTTAACTTAATCCGGCCAAAGTGGCTTGGGCGGGCATAGAGCCTGAGGCCAGACACGCTTTGTGCCCTGTCGAGCCGAGCGAACAAGGCACACGAGTGGGGCACTCGGGGCCAGACTAATAAGGATCAAGCCGATGATCCTATAAGTTTTGTCCCGATCTTCACAGCGAGTCTACCCGGATAGAAATCTTCCAATAACGTGAAGAAAGTCACCTGAAGAAGAGGAACAAATCCAGCAAGCAACGTGATGCGATCACCAAGCCTCAAATCATAGCTCGATAATCCTTGATGATGCAAGAACCCTCGCAGATAGCACGACATCGCTGTTTCCTCGGAGGGATGAAACACGGTGGAGCACACGATAGTTTTTTACTAAACAACTAAACTCCCTAAACCCTAGCTGGCTGGCCTCCTTATATAGATGGCCAGAAAACTATTGGGCTTGGACAAGCCCCAACCCAAAACACAAATAACCCCTAAGTGGCCCACAACTTGACCTGGCTACAGAATAACATAAACACAAATATAAATTGCTGACACAACCTTAGACTAAATCATTACATATCGTAGGTCGTCCTGGTGTGCCAATCTACAACGAGCTGCCCTCATCTTGGTGGAGTCCTAAAATTGGGCTTCACCTCCTCCTTCGTGCCCATATCACAGACGCTCTCTGCGCCCAAGCGAGCACTCCCGATCACTAGAGAGGCCATGCCCGCGCTCGACCACGGAGGATGTCTGGGGTCGGGCGAGCGGGCAAGTTCACTTTTTTGATCGATCGGAGCTGGACAGGAATAGAAACACTGACTCGCTAGGAAAACTATCGATCTGAAACAGAAACATGCAGGCGGGGGACTCTTTGGGAGATCCGGTCTACCCAAGCTATGCAACCGAAACAACTCCAACGAAGAACACAAAACAAAAATGACCAATATGATGGCTAAAACCCTAATTGACTCGGGCAAGAAACAGACACAAAACCTAGACAGTACTATGACTTAGATTGGAAGAAAGGAAGCAAATCAAAAAATGACCAGCAACTATGACTCAAAACGGTGCAATCTAGGATATGAGGAAACTATGAATTTCTCAACGAAACTACATTGATGGATGTATGGATTGCTCACCGAGGGAATAGTGGAATCTGATACCAAGATGATAAGGGGTGGCCTAATCTTCTTAGTGAACAGGTGATGATGATGGTGGTGGCATGGTGATGATCATAATGGCGACGTGGAGTTAACTCATATGTAGCTGACCAACTCGTTGGCTGCTCCCGTGTCACCAGATGCAACAGATCTTCAGCCCTATGGATATCCGCAACACCACACGCTTGCACATTAGCTGTTCGACATAACTCACAACAATTTCAATAGTAGACCTTCAGAGCACAACACACATGAAGAGGGTTGATAATCCTTAGCGAAACACAAGAGGAATATCAAAGTTCAGATGAATGCTTGAAGCAATTCGGCTGATCTAGGGGTTTTAGTTTTGACATAGTCTAACATCTAATCTAGGGGCTGCCCTCTATTTAAGAGAGGGGCCAAGGGGAGGGCGGTAGGCTTAGGGCAACATCCATGGCTGGGCGCCGACTTGGACCTGGTCCCACTCCGGCTGAACTCTGGTTCAACTCGATCAATTCGATACAAACTAACCCATAATGGGTTCACCCTTATGTGGCTCACATGCCTATATGGCGCCTGCCTAGTGTCTCTAGGCACAACAGTAGGTGCTGGTGCGCCTCCTCCTTCATGCTTGGTCGCCTAACTCCCTCTCCTACCTTATGACCTCTTGCAAGAACTCATCTTCCATCACCAAATGCTGCAACTCTTCTTCTCCTCGCACTATGCCTTCTTCTTCAAACCTGAGTATACATACACACCATGACTTATGCAGTATAAAGCTCTCATTAATAACTACATCAGGTTCAACTAGGAATAAATTCACCTATTGACGAGGGTTAACTCGGCAAATGTTCTAGATGAAGGACTTAGGATTGGGGGAAGAGGGCATCGGATGTACTCGAAGGTAAAGGTTCAGACAAAAAAGGCAAAACTTGATGTGTGTATCGAGAATAAGCTAGTGATCAATTGGCTCAATCTCAATCTATCCCTGGCCGGCCACTCCTAGCCCCTATATATAGGTGACCAGGTCTGGAGGATCCGGTCGGTTTTAATACAAATTACAATATCTATATATGATATCAACTCATATTTTGACTATGTCTATATTTGGGCCTAACTCTTATTATATGTGGTGACCCAGCATACCACTGCATGTTGTAGTATACAAGTCGTTGACATAACACTCGTGAAGTACCAATTCACAAATATTACATCCCTCAGAGTGGTACAACAGAAACATAGCGGTCTTTATTCAAGCACTAAATATTACAAGCCATAATGTTACAAAGGACTCCAGTTCCTCCTCGGTCCAAAGAGGAACACCAGGTGGTTCTAAGTTGATACAACAAACCTTAGCTACAACTGAAAGTAGTAGACTAAACATGATACCTAACTCTAGTCGCTTTATTCTAGGTGTCTGATGCGACCAAAGTTTCTATCCTACGGTTCTAAGTGTCGGCCTCCCCCTCTTTTCCTTCGTCGGGACCATAGGAGATGGTGTAATCGATGCCTTCGACTCCTCCGGATAAATTCGGTTCTTCGTAGTAGACCTCCTCGTAGTCCTCCGGGCTTCCTTCGGTTTCTTCAAACTGGCCCTCTGAGTCTAAGCAAGGATTAAAAAGGAGTGGGGTGAGTAACGAGCGTTACCCAACAAGTTCATTTAATAGAATAGAGGTGTTTGATGCACTAGCTATGACCATAGACTTGAAAGTCTTAGGCCAAATGCAGTTTTTTGTAAGCATTTCTTCAAAGATTGATTTTATTCAAAGAACTATGGCCGTCAGTCTTCACAAGTTGATTAGAGCTTCGATGGGCTCCTTTCCTGCCGTGTTCATAGCTCCTTCCCAGAATAGGGAGTATCTTGTTACTTTTTGTACACTCTGCAGAGGTGGTCACTTGTACCCATAGGAGATCAACACTTTGTTGCACAACCGGGCGTACTTTCCCGTCCACACTTCCTTGGTATGGGGCCCAGCCGTTGATCCGAGCCAATCACTGTTCCTTCCCACGACCGTGCACACCCACCCTTTTGCAGCTCCAACTTCGGTTTGCTACCCTCGCCGGCCTACCCTTTGGTAGTTGCCGACCTCGGCATACTTGCCTTTCCTAGACAATGAGTTACCCCCACCGGATATGGTTACGCTTTTTGGTAACACCGGTCTCGGCACTCTACCCCCATTGTTGCCGCAATCCATCATAGACCGCCAGAATCGTGAATTCATTAGGGGGAATCCACCCATCCCGAAGCTCCTCGCAGGGAGACGAATGCTCCAAAACGGCGCATCCGTTGATATGCATGAGCGAAAAGATACAGCTGACTCTCCCGTCCCATTCCAGACCCTATGGTTGATCGTATTTTACGGCACAAGAATCACTGGCGACATTGGTTATTAGTCCTAGGTGAACATTCCCGGTACAGTGGGACCTCCACCATACTCTTACCATGGTCCCACTGCCCACCTTCCTAGGTCGACAACCACCATGGTTGCTAACCACTAGTCAGATTCATTCAAGAAAAGTAGAACCTTTGCTTTTTAATGCAATAGTAATAATAATACCACCGGTATATTTGCAACTACTTTGTTAAAGATAAACAAGAGATATGAGCAAGAGTGAACTTGCCTGCAAACTGCAAGGTAGTGCAGTTGGATTTGTTGAAGTGACCCGGGACCTCGGGTTCTGGAAAACAGCATCATTGTCCGATAAGGCTATGGTTAAAGATTCAAATAATGCATGCTCCTTAATAGTGTGTGTATTCCCTTTAACCCCCTAGAAGTATTTTTTTCTTATCCTAGGGTTTATATACTCCTTTTATGATTTTAAAGAGTATATGTTATCAATTGCTTCATTCAAGAATATTCTTTAATACCCTGGAATGGAGTTCAATTTTGATGATGAGTTCTATTCTAATTAAGAAAGAATCTTTTTAAGTTTTCATTCCTAATATTCTTATCTGGTGAATTATTATAAGTGTATATACTCTAATTATGATTTTATCAGAGTATATATTAGGTGAAATTCATTCAAGAACACTAAGGTCAAATACTTGAATGAATTTACTTGATCTTATTTCAAGAATATTATTACCTCTTTCACTTTAGTATTTAAATCATTTCTAGAGGTTTTTCTTTTTAAAAGAAAACTTCATAAGGCAATTATGAATAAACCTTCTTTTACTCATAATATCACTATTTGAGTGATTTAAAAGGTCAAAATCAATTAAAGTTATTTTTGTAGAAATTCAACTTATTTTTCTACTTTTAATTGGGTGTTGAAAAGCTTTTTCTAGAAAAACCCTTTCCTTTAATTCAATTTCTATTTTTAAAATTTTGATTAAAACTTCTCCCTCTCACCTTTCTCTCTGCCAGCCCTGGCCCACCTGTCGGGCCAGGCCCACCTGTCGGCGCCAGCCTACTGGTCGAACCCGACCAGCGGCTCGGTCCACCTGACCGGTCGCTTCCCCCTCGCTCACCCGTGTTGCCTTCTCTCTCATGCTCCCCCTAGCGACTAGGTGGCCTCGCCGCCGCCGCGCTCGATTCCGACGAGCTCCGCCGGAGTCCGCTGCTGAGATGATGCTCAATCGATAGATCAAGCGACGGCGATTCTGCCTGTCCGCGAGATCTGATCGATTGCCTCCTGGACGCTCGCATCCCCCTTCACCTCCGAAGCTCGGGACCTTGGCCATGGCGACCTCGAGCTTGCTCTTGAGCTGCTAGGCCTTGTCCACGGCGAGATCTAGGCTTGGTGAGTTGGGTGCTTCGTCGACGTATCGTTGGCGACTTCCCCTGGCTCGATGCCGTCGTGGCCGCGTGGGCCCTACCTCGCCATGCCATGGTGGTATCTCCTGGGCATTGTGTAAGTACTCCTCCCCTTCTTCTACTCCTATGCTTCTCTCTGTAACCACCTGGAGCTTGCTCCCCTCCTAGAGCTTGCTCCATGCCCACTGGAGCTTTGCTCCGTGCCCTACTAGAGCTTTGCTCCGTGCTGGCCAAGCCCTCCTTGAGCTTGCACTGGCTAAGCTCACCTGGAGCTTGTGCTGGCCATGTTCATCTGGAGCTTGTGCTGGCCAAATTCCTCTACCTCCTGCTGTACTGGGGTTTCTCCCCAACCTGCACTGGTGCTGTGCAATTCAGTTGGCTATGATGTGTGTTATTTAAGCTCTATGATCTTACTGTTAAGCTTGATCATGCTTGATTAGCTGCTAATGTTAGTTTCAGTCAAAGTTTCAGTTAACTTTGTTAACTGAAACTTGTTGATTCAGTTAACTGCATATCCTGGTGGTCTGTTACTGTTGAATTAATCACTTGCTGTTGTTGTTTGACTTGCTAGTGGCTAATCTTGATCAATTTGATCAAGTGCATGGATATCTATGTGTTTTAGTTACCTCTGAATGTACTGTTAAGTGGCTAGTGTTGTTAACAGACTCACTGCACTTTCTTGCAGTGCTTCTGTTGTGCTGATTTAATGATGTAGCTATTATGTTGAGCTTGGTTTTGCCTAGCTGTGATGCAATAGTTCAAGCCTGCTGTTATGGCTCTTGCAGTAGCTTTTGGCTAACTGCTTCACTGTGATGCCTCCTTGAGGTGTTCACAGCTACTGTGGTTTTAAGTTTGGGTGCTCTTGAGAGTAGATCACTCTCTGTGGTGATTTGCTGGTGGGTTATTTGATTGAACGTGTCCCTGTCCACTTTGCCCAGATGCTTAACTGAACTTGGTCAATTTTAATTGACAGAGCTGATGGTTTTCTAGGTTTTAGGCCTTAGTCTTGGTAGCTAGGCAACCCATGTGCCACTCCTGGCCTTGCTCTTACTTCTGTGAGTATTTCCTTTGAGAAATTCCCAGATAAGTTATGTGTTAGGGACTAGGTGCTGTGGATGGCCTTGTCTCCAAGGTCTTGGCCTCCTGGACATCCAAATGATGACCAAAGCCTTTGTTACATCAAGCTTTGCTTGATCTTTGTGTGGCTGTGCTCCGTGCAGTCTGCCTGGGAGAATAACTTGTGAGTTCTCTCCCAGCACTCATGTGTGCTGTGGTTTAATAATAACCTGCTGCTGAAGAGTAGCTTGTTCTTCTGGAATATTCTGATTTCCTGCTTCTTGTGGCAAGCCTGCTCCTCCTAGCTACTTGACCTAGTTCCTAGTCGAACTATGTGACCATGTTGGTCTTTGGCTTTGCTGGATGGTTTATCTGATGATGTGCTGGGTGTGAATCTTCCCTATTACTCAACACATGAGCAGGGTTGATTGTGTGGTGGTGATTCAGTGGTGGTGGTGTGTTCTTGATGATGATGATGTTCTTGGTGTTGCTGCTGGTGGTGTGGTGGTGCTGTTCTTGGTCGACTGTGGGCTTTAGCCGAGCCAGTTTCACCACTGTGATGCTTTTATACTTGGTCTTGTGACCTGGGTGTGTGACACCTGAGTGCATGCATATGGTGACTATGCTGCTTTGGCTGCCTTGCCCATCTCGGCTGGTTTGGGATATTTCTACCCGAGCCTTGGTGATAAGATCAACCTTGTGATGTTTATCTACAGTGGCTTGTTATTTTTGAATGCCACTTGGCAAATGTGATCTTGGCAAATTGTTGTTTCCTTTATTTGGTTGTAGGTGCCAAGATCAGAAGAGAAGAAAAGAAAGAAAGAAAGAAGACTCTTAGTTTTCTTTTAGAATTATAACTTGTAATCTTCCATTTCTCCTTTATGTAATTATCTTGGATTCTTTCCAAGTTCTAATATTCTTTTATTCATGAATTGTGTAAAGACAATGTAATGTGTGTGTGATGATCAATAAAGTTTAAGTTTGCTCTAAACTTTATTGATGTTTAATTTCAATTTCTTTTTCTTGGTTAATATTTATCCTTTCTAAATGTGCCTTTAATTCAAAATTCAATCATTCAAATTCCAACTTGATTTATGTATTAGTTCAAATTCCAAAGCTTATAGCTAGGGTTTTAGTGGTTTAAGTCATCACTCCTCACAACAATGGATCAAAAGAGATCATGTCCAAATCTTTCGCACTTCGAGAGTTCACCATTTCCCCTCGAAGAGAGATTCGATCACTCCTAGGTTTTAGAAATAAAAGCGCAAAAAAATCCCGTAATTTCAGATGCAATGCACAAAAGCCCTTCTAATCTACCCCGGAGTTGTCCTACGTTCTGGGATGTTACAGACTTCCCCCCTTAATATAAACTTCATCCCAAAGTTTGGGGTAAGATGTACCTAAAGAAATCTGGATAGGCTGTTCTTAAATCCTCTTCCTTTTCCCAAGTAGCTTCTCTTTCCGGGTGATGTTTCCATTGTACTTTGCAATACTTGATGGCTCTATTACGGAGTTGCTTCCAATTCTCTGCCAAAATCCTTGATGGTTCTTCAACATAGGTCAAATCAGCTTGCACTTCGACCTCATCGTAAGATATAGTTTCTTCTGGTGTCTTCATACATTTGCGAAGTTGAGAAGCTGTGAACTTTTGATAGTTCCTTTGGCAGTTCTAACTCAAAGGCTACTCCTCGACTCTGACTCAAAATCTTAAATGGTCTAGTATATCTTGGGCTAAGCTTTCCTTTGACTCCAAAACAATGTACTCCTTTCATGGGGCTAACCCTTAGATAAACCATGTCCCCAACCTGAGGTTCCCATATCCTCCTCTTGGAATCTGCATAGCTTTTCTGTCGACTTTGTGCAATCTTTAGTTGGTCTCGAATGACATCAATTGCATGTTGTTTCTCTTTGACGTAGTCTGGATGAAACTCCTTACTGGCTCCTGGTTCATACCAACAAATAGGTGATCGGCACTTCCTCCCGTAAAGTGCTTCAAATGGTGCCATTTGAATGCTGCTTTGGTAACTATTGTTATAAGAGAACTCTGCTAGTGGTAAGTGTTCTTTCCATGATCCTCCGAAGTCTAAAGCACATGCTCAAAGCATATCTTCTAGAATCTGATTGGTCCTCTCAGTTTGACCTCCCGTCTGTGGGTGATAAGCAGTGCTAAAGTCTAGTTTGCATCCTAAAGCTTCATGTAATTGCGTCCAAAAAGCTGAAGTGAATACGGATCCTCGATCCGATACTATTGTCTTTGGTACTCCATGTTTGCTTACTATTTCTTGAACATATAGGTTTATTAACTTTTCTCCAGAATCTTTCTGATTGACAGCTAAGAAATGTGCACTTTTAGTCAGTCGGTCAACTATTACCCATATCATGTCCTTCTTCTTCGGTGTCAGTGGTAATCCTGTGATAAAGTCCATTCCAATCTCTTCCCACTTCCATTCGGGAATACTTAAAGGTTGCATAAGTCCAGCAGGACTCTGATGTTCTGCCTTCACTCTTTGACAGGTATGACATTCCAACACAAACTTAGCTATCTCCCATTTCATATTATTCCACCAGAACAGTTCCTTAAGATCCATGTACATCTTGGTGCTCCCCGGATGTATAGAATATGGTGTTTCGTGTGCCTCCTTAAGTATCAATTCCTTGATTTCTGGTATGTCCGGCACACATATTCGGTCATGAAACCAAAGTGAATTGAAATCACCTAGACGGAATTCTGATGGTCTACCTTCCTCAATCCTGCGGATTTCTTCGGCAATAAATGCATCCTCATCTTGTCTTCGAATTATTGTGTACTTGAGATCGCTATGTCGTTCTTCCATTATCTTCTCGGTAGCTAAACTACCTAAAGGTTGTACTTCAAGACATGGAATATCCAACCTCTCTAAATCCATAAGCAATTCCTTGGGAAGTTCTCGGTTCATCGGTTGAGTGTCTATACTCTTTCTGCTCAAAGCGTCGGCTACCATATTGGCCTTCCCCGGAGTATAGTTGATGGACAAATCATAATCCTTGATCAATTCTAACCATCTTCGTTGCCTCATGTTCAATTCCTTCTGAGTGAAGAAGTATTTGAGACTTTTGTGATCCGTATAAAGTTCACACTTAGCTCCATAGAGAAAATGCCTCCATCCTTTTAGTGCAAACACTATGGCTGCTAGTTCCAGATCGTGTGTTAGGTAATTAACCTCATGTGGTCGTAATTGCCTCGACCCGTATGCTATCACTTTTCTATCTTGCATCAAAACACATCCAAGTCTGTTCTTGGATGCATCACAATAGACGGTATAGTCCTTGCCAGTTTCTGGTACGGCTAACACAGGTGCTGTGGTTAGCTTGTCCTTAAGTGTTTGAAAACTTGCCTCGCATTCATCCGACCAAACAAACGGTGTATTATTCTGGAGTAACTTGGTCATCGCTCCTGCAATCTTAGAAAATCCTTCTATAAATCTTCTGTAGTATCCTGCCATTCCCAAAAATCCTCTGATCTGCTTGACATTCTTCGGTGACTCCCATTCCAAAAAAGATGCTACCTTACTTGGATTTACTGCTATACCTTCTTTACTGATCACATGTCCAAGGAACTCTACTTGGTCTAGCCAGAATTCACACTTACTGAACTTGGCATATAACTGATGTTCTCGTAGAATTTGTAAAGCAACTCTAAAATGCTTGGCATGTTCCTCCTTGTCCTTGGAGTAGATCAAAATATCATCTATGAATACTATCACAAATTTGTCCAAATATGGCATAAAGATCTTGTTCATGAGATTCATGAAGATCATGGGTGCATTTGTCAATCCAAAAGGTACAACTAAATACTCGTGGTGTCCGTACCTTGACACAAAAGCTGTCTTTGGAATGTCCTCCTTCTTGATCTTAATCTGGTGATATCCTGATCGAAGATCTATCTTTGAAAATACTCCGGCTCCCCTAACTTGATCAAATAAGTCTTGTATTCTCGGCAAAGGGTATTTGTTCTTGATTGTGACATTGTTGAGGTTTCTGTAGTCTCTGCACATCCTACGTCCTCCGTCCCGCTTATCAATGAAGATTACTGGTGTTCCCCAGGGTGAAATACTTTCTTGAATGAAACCTTTCTGCTCTAGCTCGTCCAACTGTTCTTTCAATTCAACTAACTCCTTGGGTCCCATCTTATATGGTGCCTGAGCTATAGGTGTTGTGCCTGGGATTAAGTCAATGGTAAACTCAATTTCCCTATCTGGTGGCATTCCTGGTAGTTCCTGTGGAAACACGTCTTGGAATTCATTAACCACTGGAATATCCTCAAGTCTGGATTCCTTTAGAGCGTTGAGTTGTAGTTGAACTTCAACATGTGCATGTCGGTCACCTTGATACACTATCCTTCCCCCTCCTGGGCTCCTAAGTGACACAGTTTTCTCTCTGCAATCAATCTGAGCTCCATTTTCTTCCAACCAATCCATTCCAAGGATTACAGCCATATCCTTCATAGGGATAAGAAAAAGATCGGCTAGGTAAACGCAATTGCGGATCATAATGACCTGCTCTTGCCTGAGGTGAGTGACTAAGATCTTTCCCCCCGCAGATAAAATAGTAATGGGGTATTCTAGTTTATTGCACGCAATCCCATAAAGATCAACAAACTCTTGCGAAATGAATGAGGTAGTAGCACCATTATCAAAAAGTACTTTGCCGGGATGAGATAGGATCTAAAGCGTACCTATCACGGTCTTGTCGAATTGATTCACTTCCTCAAGATTAGTGCAATTCAACTTCCCATACATTGGCCTCTTACTTTTACCGCCTCCAAAACCTCCACCCCGGTGTGATCCTCCTCCTGTACCTCGACCTCCAGTCCGGCCCCTTTCAGGACAATCTCTTATCATATGGCAACCCTTCTTGCATCCAAAACAGATGATTCTTGGTTGATGACAGTTCTTTTCTATATGCCCTCGCGCTCCGCAACCACGGCAAACAATATCATTGTTTCCACTTGTAGTGCCACGAGGTGTAACATTTCCTCCGGACCTGTACTTGGGTTTAAACTTGATATTAGGAGTTGACTTGGCATCTGGATACCTCCTGGGTTCAATCCTGACCTTCTTCCTCTTATCTTCTAGGACTTGCTTGTAATCATCTTCCATGGTGATAGCTGCATCGACAAGCTCTTGAAACTCAGCTGCCTTTAACATCCTCAATTGTAACCTTGCTGATGAGGACATCCCATCTATTGATACAACCGCTGCGCCTACATCAGAACACATACAAGGACCCATCACTCGAGCTCGTGCCAAGCAACTTAACTATCAGGTACTTTCGTTTCTTGGAACTCTTTTTCACATACATGAGAATATGATGCTGCCTAAATCAGATATGTTTGTTACTCTTAGGAATGATGGACCAAGCATGGATGAGAGGGACAAGCATTGGAGCATGATCGTGCATGGAGATGGCAGCAAGCGTTTGAGGATTGAAGAAGATGCCACGAGTGGAGATTTCAGAACTTTGAAGCCACCATAATGAAGGATGAAGACTTGGACGAAATATACAAAGAACTACTTCATAAATTCGTCCTTAGATAAATATGGTGCTGCGTCACTTTTATTTTTGGGCCAGGCCCATGTAATTTTCGCAGCAAATAAGACATCCACTTTTAGGAGTCCGAATTTGAGGAGAAAATGCCTGTTAGGGTTCCGTTCGACCACCATACCCATGGCTGGTCGCACCCCTACCTTTTCCTCCTCAAATACCCCCCGTAGCCGTCATTAGAACTCGAATTTTGATTAGACTAAAGTTAGCCATTGCTGCAACTACGAGCTCGACTTTTGAGGCCAATCGCCCAGAAGAAGACCGCCTATTCGGAATCCCACCTTTTGAATAAAGCATACATCTTTCATCCGCAATATCTTGATTGCTGTATTAGTTCTTACTTGTTCTCGATTTCAGGTAGGAATTAAGACCCTCGCTGGTCAGGCTGATCGTGCATCCGCAAGATCAGTAACTCCCGGAGATTGTCCTAGCGATTGCATTGGCGCACGAGCTTCGCACGTGTAGTCGGATCGTCAAGCACGAACTCCACCCACCAAATCGACATATCAAGATCACATCGAAAGATCGGACACCTTCGCCCTATCAAGTGGTATCAGATTTCAGGTTGCTCGGTGAGATTTACTGTTTTCGTAGTTTAGATTGCATCTGTGTTCATACCTATAAACCACGAAAAAGCCAAAAATACAGTTAGGGTTTAGATCATCTCGTCCCATAAACCATCCGAGCCTTTGCATTGTCTTTTCAGTTTGCATCATTGAATTTGTGTCTGCATCCGCGTGTCAAGTTGCTGGTCTTAGTGTCTGTTCCTTTAGAGTTTCGAGTTCGAATCACCATAGTCCCGCCGCCACCGCACGCTTGCACCACTGCTTCACCATATCCTTCCGCCACCACGCCATATACTTCCGCCACCGCCTTCACATAAGTTTTTTTTCGTTCCTCCCAATTTCATCCGTGCCTTTTTCAAAGTCCGTGAGTTAGGTTTCGGTCGCCAGTCAAGAGGAAGAAGAAGAGCAAAAAAAAAAGTCAAATCCGCATCCAAGTCGGGTTGACCCGTTCCTACTAGTCCAGTCCGAATTCAGTCCGAATTGGACAGTTTCGTCAGTTTTTGACGGTTTTCGACAGCAAACTTCAACTGGCCATAACTTTTGCATACGAACTCCGTTTTCGACGTACAACCACTCAAAATGCTCAGCACGAAAAGATCTATGTAACCACAACCACGTTGTGGTTGTGCGACACTTAGAACGCCCAAAAAAAGCCGGGAAGGCCGAGTTTTTGCCCTCTGAAGTTTCAGACCCAAAAATTCCTACAGATCTTCACTTATATCTTGCTTTCGAGCTGTTGCTTTCTCCTTGTTGTGCCACGCCGTGACTTTCTTAGTGTTCTCGGCTCGCGTCTCTAGCACGGTATAGCTTAGGACCAGCACAGTACAGTGGTTGAGCATTCTTTCAACGTTGCATTGCTGTTTTGACATTTGCTATTTTTTGCTACCATATAAGCCTTCCTACAGCTCCACATATTTCTGCACGTGCTTTGTATCGACACCTGGTTATCGCTTTGTGCAATCTTGGGAGTCGCTGATCCTTGCTGGCTGCATATCACCTTCCTCCTGTTTGGTAAGAACTTGTAAGAGCTTTGTATACCGCTTGACGGATTACGCGTGATTCCACCATATTCCGTAGTGCGTAGGTATATATATTTGTGCTTGCTTCTACGCTAACCATGACAGGAACCACAAAGGATGATGTTGATCCGGAGAAGATGACTAATGCAGAGTTGCATGCCCACTTCACTCGGCTGTTGGTGGCGCGTGCACAAGATGTGGACACACGCTTGGGTGATGTTGATTCCAAGCTATCTGATGCGATGGACAAGATGGCTGGTCTTGAGGCATCCTTCAACACCAAGCTCGACGCCCGGTTCCAGGAAGTCCTAGCCCGTTTACCACCACTGCCACAGCCGGGCATCCCTGTACCACGTGCTCGCCGCGTTCCTCTCATACCGCCATTTGCGGGTACCGTTACAGCCGCGGCAGCTGCTGCGGCCGCTACAGAGGTGGCCACCCAGGACGGATATGCGGCTGACGAGGGGGCAAACGAGTTCGAAGATGAAAACGAGTTCGACGAGGATGAGGTCCAACAACCTGCACCTGGCCGTCCGCGGCAATACAACCGCAACCCTCGTCCACCTCCGCGTCCGGTACGTGATGATGAACATGTGGCCAAGCTGAAATTAAATATTCCGCCATTTGAGGGTAGATATAATCCTGATGCATATCTCACTTGGGAGTTAGAAGTAGAGCAACGTTTTGCATGTTTACGCTACCCTGAGCATTTGCGTGTTAGTGCTGCTACATGTGAATTTACAGATTTTGCTTCTATCTGGTGGTCTGAACATTGTCGAGTCAATCATGCTAATATTCCTGCTACTTGGCTTGGTCTAAAACATGCCATGCGTACTCGTTTTGTACCTCCACATTATCAACGGGACTTGCTTAAAAAATTAGCTCGTTTAGAACAAGGCAAAAATTCCGTACAAGATTATTATCAAGAGTTACAAACAGGCATGATTCGTTGTGGGATTGTAGAGGATAATGAAGCTATGCTTGCACGTTTCTTTGGTGGTTTAAATAAGGAGATTCAGCATATTTTAGACTACAAGGAGTACAACACTATTACTCGTTTATTTCACCTTGCTTGCAAAGCTAAACTTGAAGTGCAGGATCGTCAACCATCATGGAGAAGAGCTAATAATTCTGCAGGTCGTACTCCTTCATGGTCTGCGCGCCAATCAGCTCCACCTTCTCGTGGGGATGCACCAGGTCCTTCCACCTCCAGGTATACCACGCCGACGTCAAGAACGCCACCTGCTCCTGCTCCATCACCATCTGCTGGTCCGACCCGGAGTTCTTCTTCCATGGCCTCCACGGGGAAGACTAATGTCACAAATGTTTTGGGTTTGGTCACATCAAAAAAGAATGCAGAACCAAACGTGTGATGGTGGGGCTTCAAGATGGCGAATATGACTCTGCGAGTGATTTTGATGATGATACATTGGCACTTATTGCTGCACGTCATGGTGCCAATTTAGATTCTGACAAGGAGATGGAGGTAATGGGAGCTGAAACTGCTGATCAATACAAGAGTTTAGTTGCACAACGTGTCTTGAGTGTGCAATTGAGCAAAGCTGAGCATGATCAACGCCACAATTTGTTTCAAACAAGAGGCGTTGTTAAGGAGAGAGCTATCCGGATCATCATTGATGGAGGGAGTTGTAACAATCTGGCTAGTATTGACATGGTGGAGAAGCTTGCTCTCCCCACACGACAACGACCTCATCCATATTACATTCAATGGTTTGAGAGCTCCCGTAAGCTCAAGGTAACAAGAACTGCATGCGTGCATTTTACTATTGGTACTTATTCAGATTTTGTTGATTGTGATGTTGTACCTATGCAAGCTTGTTCTTTGTTACTTGGTAGACCATGGCAATTTGATAGAGAATCTGTACATAATGGTAAAACTAATCAGTATTCTCTAACACATGCTGGCAAGAAAATTGGACTTAAACCCATGACTCCGGAACAAATTTTGAAAGATGATCTTGCTAGGGCTAGTCGATTAAAAAATGATAACAAACATAAGAGTGAGAATCAGATTGTTGCTGCAGATTTTGTACCCCCTAAGCATTCTTCTAAATCTGATTCTAACCATGCTACTAAAATTCGTTTGAAGAATCCTTGTTTACTTGCTAGCAAATCTGATCTTGCTGAAATTGATGTCCATATTACTCCATGTTATGCCATTGTTTGCAAAGAAGTTCTGTTTTCATTTGAGGATATGCCTCCTTCTTTGCCACCTGCGGTTGCTAACCTTTTGCAGGAATACATGTACGTTTTTCCACAAGATGTTCCACCTGGACTTCCACCTATTCGTGGGATAGAACACCAAATTGATTTGATTCCAGGAGCCTCGCTGCCCAACCGTGCGCCATATCGCACCAATCCTGAAGAAACAAAAGAGATCCAACGACAAATCCAGAGTTTATTGGACAAAGGTTATATTTGTGAGTCTCTTAGTCCATGCGCTGTTCCTATCATTTTAGTACCTAAGAAAGATGGTTCTTCGCGCATGTGTACTGATTGTCGAGCTATTAATAATATTACCATTCGATATCGTCACCCTATACCTCGTTTGGATGACATGCTGGATGAGTTGAGTGGTTCTATTATGTTCTCTAAAGTTGATTTGCGTAGTGGTTACCACCAAATTCGTATGCAATTAGGAGATGAATGGAAAACAGCTTTTAAAACTAAGTTCGGTTTATATGAGTGGTTAGTAATGCCGTTTGGTTTAACTAATGCACCTAGTACCTTTATGAGACTGATGAACGAAGTTTTACGTGCTTTTATTGGTCGTTTTGTGGTGGTATATTTTGATGACATTCTCATATATAGCAAATCTTTAGAGGACCATTTGGATCATTTACGTGCTGTTTTCAATGCTTTACGTGATGCACGTTTGTATGGTAATCTTGAGAAGTGCACCTTTTGCACAAATAGAGTTGCTTTTCTTGGTTATGTTGTTACAGAACAGGGAATTGAAGTTGATCCAGCCAAGATTGAAGCTATTGAGAATTGGTCGCAGCCCAAGACGGTCACACAAGTGAGGAGTTTTCTTGGTCTTGCTGGGTTTTATAGGCGCTTTGTCAAAGATTTTGGTTCTATTGCTGCGCCATTGAATGAGCTCACAAAGAAGGATGTGCCCTTTGTTTGGGGCGATGCACAACAAGAGGCCTTCATGATACTAAAAGATAAGTTAACACATGCTCCATTACTCCAACTTCCTGATTTTAATAAGACATTTGAACTTGAATGTGATGCTAGTGGAATTGGTTTGGGAGGTGTGTTATTACAAGAGGGCAAGCCTGTAGCATATTTTAGTGAAAAATTGAGTGGGCCTAGTTTGAACTATTCTACTTATGATAAAGAATTATATGCGCTGGTTCGGACATTAGAAACTTGGCAACATTATTTATGGCCTAAAGAATTTGTTATACATTCTGATCATGAATCTTTGAAGCATATTCGTAGTCAAGCAAAACTGAATCGTCGCCATGCAAAGTGGGTTGAATTTATTGAATATTTTCCTTATGTTATCAAACACAAAAAGGGTAAAGATAATATTATTGCTAATGCTTTGTCGCGCCGTTATACTATGTTATCTCAGCTTGACTTCAAAATTTTTGGGTTGGAAACTATCAAGGAACAATACTTGCATGATGCTGAATTTAAAGATGTGTTGCAGAATTGTAAAGATGGTAGAACATGGAACAAATTCATCCTTAATGATGGATTTGTGTTCCGTGCTAACAAACTATGCATCCCAGATGGTTCCGTTCGTCTTTTGTTGTTACAGGAGGCGCATGGAGGAGGATTAATGGGACACTTTGGTGTCAAGAAGACGGAGGATGTTCTTGCTGCACACTTCTTTTGGCCACGCATGCGGCGAGATGTTGAGAGATTCGTGGCACGTTGCACTACTTGTCAAAAAGCTAAGTCTCGCCTTAATCCACATGGTTTATATATGCCTCTTCCTGTTCCTAGTGTTCCTTGGGAGGATATTTCGATGGACTTTGTTTTGGGATTACCTCGTACACAGAAGGGGAGGGATAGTATTTTTGTTGTTGTGGATCGCTTTTCTAAGATGGCACACTTTATTCCTTGTCACAAGACCGATGATGCTGCGCACATTGCTGATTTGTTTTTTCATGATATCGTTCGTTTGCATGGTGTGCCAAATACTATTGTTTCTGACCGTGATACTAAATTTCTTAGCCACTTTTGGAGATGTTTATGGGCTAAGTTGGGGACTAAATTGCTGTTTAGTACTACATGTCATCCCCAAACTGATGGACAAACTGAAGTAGTTAATAGAACTTTATCTACCATGTTGCGCGCTGTTTTAAAGAAGAACTTAAAATTGTGGGAAGAGTGTTTGCCTCATATTGAATTTGCTTATAATCGTTCGCTGCATTCTACCACAAAGATGAGCCCTTTTTAGATTGTCTATGGTTTTGTTCCACGTGCACCTATTGATTTGTTGCCTTTACCATCTTCAGTGCAAAATAATTTCGATGCTACACAACGTGCTAAATTGATTTTAAAATTGCATGCAACTACTAAAGACAACATAGAACGCATGAATGTTAAGTATAAAGTTGTTGGGGATAGGGGACGAAAGCATGTTGTGTTTGAGGTTGGTGATCTTGTTTGGTTGCATTTGCGCAAAGATCGTTTTCCTGATTTGCGCAAGTCTAAGTTAATGCCACGTGCTGATGGTCCTTTTAAGGTGATAGAGAAATCAATGATAATGCATATAAACTTGAGCTTCCTGCAGATTTTGGTATGGTAAGTCCTACATTTAACATTGCAGATTTAAAACCTTACTTCAGTGAAGAAGATGAGGTTGCGTCGAGGACGACTTCAATTCAAGAAGGGGAGCATGATGAGGACATCCCATCTATTGATACAACCGCTGCGCCTACATCGGAACACATACAAGGACCCATCACTCGAGCTCGTGGCAAGCAACTTCACTATCAGGTACTTTCGTTTCTTGGAACTCTTTTTCACATACATGAGAATATGATGCTGCCTAAATCAGATATGTTTGTTACTCTTAGGAATGATGGACCTAGCATGGATGAGAGGGATAAGCATTGGAGCATGATCGTGCATGGAGATGGCAGCAATCGTTTGAGGATTGAAGAAGATGCCACGAGTGGAGATTTCAGAACTTTGAAGCCACCATAATGAAGGATGAAGACTTGGACAAAATATACAAAGAACTACTTCATAAATTCGTCCTTAGATAAATATGGTGCTGCGTCACTTTTATTTTTGGGCCAGGCCCATGTAATTTTCGCAGCAAATAAGACAGCCACTGATGAGGATATTGGCACGCCAAGACGACCTACGATATGTGATAATTATGTCTAAGGCTGTGTCATTAATTTGTATCTGTTCATGTTATTTCTTAGACTGGTCACGTTGTGGGCCAATTAGGGTTTTCTTTTATGTTTTGGGTTTGGGCCTGTCCAAGCCCAATAGTTTTCTGGCCGCCTATATAAGGAGGCTGGGCGGCTAGGGTTTAGGGAGGCAGAAAATTATGTAGAACTTTAGTTCAAGTTATCACCGTCCCTCTGGGATCGGCGTGTGTGACGGCGTCTCGGACGTTCGTCTAGTTATCTATCAATAAAGACATGAGAGTTCTTGAATTGTCAAGAGTAATCCTGTGTGCGCGAAGGTCCTTGAATCTGTCAAGGGTTGTCGATCTGTTGGCGTGTTGATTCAGCGTGAGGTTCGTCGTTCATCGTCGAGTTGCTCGCAGGATTGGCGTTCCCCAATCTTCAGGTCGCGTGTTCCGCTCACGTGATTGGGAGATCTATCAGATCAGGTGGTGCATCGTGAAAGATCGGGCAAACAATCTGTATCATCTTGGTATCAGAGCCAGGTTGATCACGATGCAAGGTGGTTGTTGTCGTTGAGCTGATTATTCGATCCGCACGGCGACGATTGGTGGCGGTTGTTCTGTTCTTGTAGAGTTCTTAGATTGATCTGCAGTTAAGGAGTTGAATTTTCGAGTTAAGAATAGACAGGAAAAAGGTCCCATGTCGGGGGACTCCAATATCGTTGGTTTTGCTTGCTGTTTCGCAAGGATCTGTTTTGCAGTTCGTGGAGTAGATCTAATCTGCTCAACGGCGGAGTTCATCTACCTTCTATCTTGATCGCCGTGAAAGATTGGGCCAAACCCCCTTCGGATCACGTTGATCCGTATTAGCCACTTTTAGGAGTCCGAATTTGAGGAGAAAAGGCCTGTTAGGGTTCCGTTCGACCACCATACCCATGGCTGGTCGCACCCCTACCTTTTCCTCCTCAAATACCCCCCGTAGCCGTCATTAGAACTCGGATTTTGATTAGACTAAAGTTAGCCATTGCTGCAACTACGAGCTCGACTTTTGAGGCCAATCGCCCAGAAGAAGACCGCCTATTCGGAATCCCACCTTTTGAATAAAGCATACATCTTTCATCCGCAATATCTTGATTGCTGTATTAGTTCTTACTTGTTCTCGATTTCAGGTAGGAATTAAGACCCTCGCTGGTCAGGCTGATCGTGCATCCGCAAGATCAGTAACTCCCGGAGATTGTCCTAGCGATTGCATTGGCGCACGAGCTTCGCACGTGTAGTCGGATCGTCAAGCACGAACTCCACCCACCAAATCGACATATCAAGATCTCATCGAAAGATCGGACACCTTCGCCCTATCACTTGCCCCTGGATGTAGTCCTCTCATGAATCGTTTCTTCCGCTTCTCATCAGTATTCACGTCCTCCGAAGCATAACGAGATAGAAGAGAGAATTCCCTGACATACTTCATAATGGACTTGTCATTCTGCGTGAGATTCTCAAATTCCCTTCTCTTCAATTCCATGATACTCTCCGGTACATTTGCTTCCCTGAACTTCTTCTTGAATTCCTCCCAGGTGAATACCCTTCCTGGAGGATGTATGGCCAAAATATTGTCCCACCATGCTGCTGCGGGTCCACATAACAGATGTGTGGCATACCTAAGCTTCTCACTGTCATTGCAACTTACTGTGTTAAGCTTCCTCTTGGTGTCCAATAACCAGTCTTCCGCGTCCATTGGCTCCGGTGCTGATGCAAAAGGAAGTGGTCTTGTATTTAGGAAGTCTGCCAACGAGACTCCATGTACTCCATCATTTTGAACTTCACGACTACGGTCCATCACATCCTGCACCTTCTTTATCTGACACTCAATAAGAATTCGTTGTCTCTCATCTGCAGTCCTCATGTACTGAGCAAAATCCTGCTGTGTAAGGAATGGTGGTGGTGGTAATGGTTCCCTTGCTGCTGCATCGGCTGCCTCCTTAGCCTTGGCTTCAGTCTCCATCCTCTGTTGTTCAGATTCTTCACCAACTACCATTGCCATTCTATCCCCCTAACCCTGTTACATTAAGCGAAACTCATAGTTACACCATCTCATGCTTTCTGAGCTCAACTTTATGCACAGTGTTAGTCACACAATAAAAATCCAAATAAAACATTGCCAAATCACACCAAACATATACCATGTATATACATGGGAAAAGAACATAGTGTTACATAACCTATCATCCTGTGAGTAACTACACTCACTTATTCAAACTATGAAAGAAAATACTACATATTACACATATGGTACATATGTCACAAAACATGTCGCCTCCATCTCTGTGGTGGTCCTCTACGGGTAGTCGCACTCCCGATACATCCCCGGTGTCCAACCGGTAGCTCTTGATGTCCTCCTCAGTGAAGCAGGGGCATAAGATGACTCCACCGAGAAAAAGTCATAATCGGGTGTAGTACCTAAGTTGAAATCAGTCATCCCCAGATAACTGCTTAACGATGGGTAAACAACATCGATAGTACCCCTCTCCACCTTAGGTCTAGAGCATTCTCCACGCTCCATGTGAGTAGGTAACTCCTCCTCCACATCCGAATCTATCTCTATAGGTTTTCCCGCCACGTCTCCAGTGCGGTGAACAACCCTAAACTGACTCGTGACCTCCTGCTCCGAATCACATGGAATCGGATCTCCGGCCGTTCCCATATACTCACCGAAATGCCAACCCATGGAGTTTCCTACTAGACTATCATTATGAGGCATTCCCCATGACTCCAAACCTGTGTCGTATCCGGCTCCAGTCGAGCCGTGTGCAAAGTGTGCTGGTGGCATCTCCGGTTCGGCCTCGGGCTCGAACTCCCGCTGCTCAGGGTCTATCTCCTCATCTAGGTTAATAAAATCTCCAGTCGAAAAGGCTAGAGTTTGTGCCCTTGGTGGTCCAGAAGTCTCCCCCGTACACCACGGAGTAGGTGTTGACTCAGTGATCTCATCCACTAGACTTTGTATCTCTCCCACTAGTGCTCCGTGCATGTGGTAGAACACGTTAAGTAGATGTTTACACCTGTCCATGTGCTCTGCTACGGCATGTGGGTGCCTCTTCACAAACTTGTAACTATCCCGAGAAGGATCTTCTCCTTCCTTGTCGTGTGGGATGTGAGTGAACTTAGTTCCTAATAACTTCTCCATTTTATGTTCACGGATATCAGTTATGGCTCTCATCACTGCTATCTTGTAAGCTACACTAACTGTGCGTGCCTCTCCAGCTGGCATGATCACGCTCATGCCCAATTTGGTAGGAAGCATGATCCCTACCTTATACTTCTGAAAGACCTTTCCCTCCTAATATGCATACTTCTTGACCGGAATACGGGTTTCACACCTGCACTCAAGCAAGATGCCTCGCAAAATATCGGATAAGTTCCCATCATAGTCGTCTAGAGTCACGTCCCTAACTTGCACGATGTTTGACGGCCTTGTGCGTGCCATCCTGGCAGTATAAAAGATAAAAATTAGTACATGATGCATCATAATAGTAACAATAAAGAATTGTAACACTAAAAAGTATGACCTTGTTATTCTCAAGTGAATAACGTCACAACAATTTTAGAGAACTCTTTACTATTCCTATTTGACTCCTACAGGTCGTTCCCATTAACTAGGCGTCCAACCTAAGGTCAAAGCTTTTGCTCTGATACCAACTGTGGTGACCCAGTATACCACTGCATGTTGTAGTATACAAGTCGTTGACATAACACTCGTGAAGTACCAATTCACAAATATTACATCCCTCAGAGTGGTACAACATAAACATAGCGGTCTTTATTCAAGCACTGAATATTACAAGCCATAATGTTACAAAGGACTCCAGTTTCTCCTCGGTCCAAAGAGGAACACTACGTGGTTCTAAGTTGATACAACAAACCTTAGCTACAACTGAAAGTAGTAGACTAAACATGATGCCTAACTCTAGTCGCTTTATTCTAGGTGTCCGATGCGACCATAGTTTCTATCCTACGGTTCTAAGTGTCGGCCTCCTCCTCTTTTCCTTCGTCGGGACCATAGGAGATGGTGTAATCGATGCCTTCGACTCCTCCGGATAAATCCGGTTCTTCGTAGTAGACCTCCTCGTAGTCCTCCGGGCTTCCTTCGGTTTCTTCAAACTGGCCCTCTGAGTCTAAGCAAGGATTAAAAAGGAGTGGGCTGAGTAACGAGCGTTACCCAACAAGTTCATTTAATAGAATAGAGGTGTTTGATGCACTAGCTACGACCATAGACTTGAAAGTCTTAGGCCAAATGCAGTTTTTTGTAAGCATTTCTTCAAAGATTGATTTTATTCAAAGAACTATGTCCGTTAGTCTTCACAGGTTGATTAGAGCTTCGATGGGCTCCTTTTCTACCGTGTTCGTAGCTCCTTCCTGGAACAGGGATTATCTTGATACTTTTTGTACACTCTGTAGAGGTGGTCACTTGTACCCATAGGAGATCAACACTTTGCTGCACAACCGGGCGTACTTTCCCGTCCACACTTCCTTGGTATGGGGCCCAGCCGTTGATCCGAGCCAATCACTATTCCTTCCCACGACCGTGCATACCCACCCTTTTGCGGCTCCAACTTTGGTTGGCTACCCTCGCCGGTCTACCCTTTGGTAGTTGCCGACCTCGGTATACTTGCCTTTCCTAGACAATGAGTTACCCCCACCGGATACGGTTACGCTTTTTGGTAACACCGGTCTCGTCACTCTACCCCCGTCGTTGCCGCAATCCATCATAGACCGCCAGAATCGTGAATTCATTAGGGGGAATCCACCCATCCCGAAGCTCCTCGCAGGGAGACGACTGCTCCGAAACGGCACGCCCGTTGATATGCATGAGGGAAAAGATACAGCTGACTCTCCCGTCCCATTCCAGACCCTATGGTTGACCGTATTTTATGGTACAAGAATCACATGTGACATTGGTTATTAGTCCTAGGTGAACATTCCCAGTACAGTGGGACCTCCACCATACTCTTACCATGGTCCCACTGCCCACCTTCCTAGGTCGACAACCACCATGGTTGCTAACCACTAGTCAGATTCATTCAAGAAAAGTAGAACCTTTGCTTTTTAATGCAATAGTAATAATAATACCACCGGTATATTTGCAAGTACTTTGCTAAAGATAAACAAGAGATATGAGCAAGAGTGAACTTGCCTGCAAACTGCAAGGTAGTGCAGTTGGATTTGTTGAAGTGACCCGGGACCTCGGGTTCTGGAAAATAGCAACATTGTCCAATAAGGGCAATGGTTAAAGATTCAAATAATGCATGCTCCTTTATAGTGTGTGTATTCCCTTTAACCCCCTAGAAGTATTTTTTTCTTATCCTAGGGTTTATATACTCCTTTTATGATTCTAAAGAGTATATGTTATCAATTGCTTCATTCAAGAATATTCTTTAATACCCTGGAATGGAGTTCAATTTTGATGATGAGTTCTATTCTAATTAAGAAAGAATATTTTTAAGTTTTCATTCCTAATATTCTTATCTGGTTAATTATTATAAGTGTATATACTCTAATTATGATTTTATCAGAGTATATATTAGGTGAAATTCATTCAAGAACACTAAGGTCAAATTCTTGAATGAATTTACTTGATCTTATTTCAAGAATATTATTACCTCTTTTACTTTAGTATTTAAATCATTTCTAGAGGTTTTTCTTTTTAAAAGAAAACTTCATAAGGCAATTATGAATAAACCTTCTTTTACTCATAATATCACTATTTGAGTGATTTAAAAGGTCAAAATCAATTAAAGTTATTTTTGTAGAAATTCAACTTATTTTTCTACTTTTAATTGGGTGTTGAAAAGCTTTTTCTAGCAAAACCCTTTCCTTTAATTCAATTTCTGTTTTTAAAATTTTGATTAAAACTTCTCCCTCTCACCTCTCTCTCTGCCAGCCCTGGCCCACCTGTCGGGCTAGGCCCACCTGTCGGCGCTAGCCTACTGGTCGAACCCGACCAGCGGCTCGGTCCGCCCGACCGGTCGCTTCCCCCTCGCTCACCCGCGTCACCTTCTCTCTCTCGCGCCCCCCTGGTGACTGCGTCGCCTTGCCGCCGCCGCGCTCGATTCCGACGAGCTCCGCCGGAGTCCGCTGCTGAGATGATGCTCAATCGATAGATCAAGCGATGGCGATTCTGCCTGTCCGTGAGATCTGATCGATTGCCTCCTGGACGCTCGCATCCCCCTTCACCTCCGAAGCTCGAGACCTTGGCCATGGCGACCTCGAGCTTGCTCTCGAGCTGCTAGGCCTTGTCCACGGCGAGATCTAGGCTTGGTGAGCTGGGTGCTTCGTCGACGTATCGTCGGTGACTTCCCCTGGCTTGATGCTGTCGTGGCCGCGCGGGCACTGCCTCGCCATGCCACGGTGGTATCTCCTGGGCGTTGTGTAAGTACTCCTCCCCTTCTTCTACTCCTCTGCTTCTCTCTGTAACCACCTAGAGCTTGCTCCCCTCCTGGAGCTTGCTCCATGCCCACTGGAGCTTTACGCCGTGCCCTACTAGAGCTTTGCTCCATGCTGGCCAAGCCCTCCTTGAACTTGCACTGGCTAAGCTCACCTGGAGCTTGTGCTGGCCATGCTCATCTGGAGCTTGTACTGGCCAAATTCCTCTACCTCCTATTGTACTGGGGTTTCTCCCCAACCTGCACTGGTGCTGTGCGATTCAGTTGGCTGTGATGTGTGTTATTTAAGCTCTATGATCTTACTGTTAAGCTTGATCATGCTTGATTAGCTGCTACTGTTAGTTTCAGTCATAGTTTCAGTTAACTTTGTTAACTGAAACTTTTTGATTCAGTTAACTGAGTATCATGGTGGTCTGTTACTGTTGAATTAATCACTTGCTGCTGTTGTTTGACTTGCTAGTGTCTAATCTTGATCAATTTGATCAAGTCCATGGATAACTATGTGTTTTAGTTACCTCTGAATGTACTGTTAAGTGGCTAGTGTTGTTAACAGACTCACTGCACTTTCTCGCAGTGCTTCTGTTGTGCTGATTTAATGATGTAGCTATTATGTTGAGCTTGGTTTTGCCTAGCTGTGATGCAACAGTTCAAGCCTGCTGTTATGGCTCTTGCAGTAGCTTTTGGCTAACTGCTTCACTGTGATGCCTCCTTGAGGTGTTCACAGCTACTGTGGTTTTAAGTTTGGGTGCTCTTGAGAGTAGATCACTCTCTGTGGTGATTTGCTGGTGGCTTATTTGATTGAAAGTGTCCCTGTCCACTTTGCCCAGATGCTTAACTGAACTTGGTCAATTTTAATTGACAGAGCTGATGGTTTTCTAGGTTTTAGGCCTTAGTCTTGGTAGCTAGGCAACCCATGTGCCACTCCTGGCCTTGCTCTTACTTCTGTGAGTATTTCCATTGAGAAATTCCTAGATAAGTTATGTGTTAGGGAGTAGGTGCTGTGGATGGCCTTGTCTCCAAGGTCTTGGCCTCCTGGACATCCAAATGATGACCAAAGCCTTTGTTACATCAAGCTTTCCTTGATCTTTGTGTGGCTATGCTCTGTGCAGTCTGCCTGGGAGAATAACTTGTGAGTTCTCTCCCAGCACTCATGTGTGCTGTGGTTTAATAATAACCTGCTGCTGAAGAGTAGCTTGTTCTTCTGGAATATTTTGATTTCCTACTTCTTGTGGCAAGCCTGCTCCTCCGAGCTGCTTGACCTAGTTCCTAGTCGAACTATGTGACCATGTTGGTCTTTGGCTTTGCTGGATGGTTTATTTGATGATGTGTTGGGTGTGAATCTTCCCTGTTGCTCAACACATGAGCAGGGTTGATTGTGTGGTGGTGATTCAGTGGTGGTCGTGTGTTCTTGATGATGATGATGTTCTTGGTGTTGCTGCTGGTGGTGTGGTGGTGCTGTTCTTGGTCGACTGTGGGCTTTAGCCGAGCCAGTTTCACCACCGTGATGCTTTTATACTTGGTCTTGTGACCTGGGTGTGTGACACCTGAGTGCATGCATAGGGTGACTATGCTGCTATGGCTGCCTTGCCCATCTCGGCTGGTTTGGGATATTTCTACCCGAGTCTTGGTGATAAGATCAACCTTGTGATGTTTATCTACAGTGGCTTGTTATTTTTGAATGCCACTTGGCAAATGTGATCTTGGCAAATTGTTGTTTCCTTTATTTGGTTGTAGGTGCCAAGATCAGAAGAGAAGAAAAGAAAGAAAGAAATAAGACTCTTAGTTTTCTTTTAGAATTATAACTTGTAATCTTCCATTGCTCCTTTATGTAATTATCTTGGATTCTTTCCAAGTTGTAATATTCTTTTCTTCATGAATTATGTAAAGACAATGTAATGTGTGTGTGATGATCAATAAAGTTTAAGATTGCTCTAAACTTTATTGATGTTTAATTTCAATTTCTTTTTCTTGGTTAATATTTATCCTTTCTAAATGTGCCTTTAATTCAAAATTCAATCATTCAAATTCCAACTTGATTTATGTATTAGTTTAAATTCCAAAGCTTATAGCTAGGGTTTTAGTGGTTTAAGTCATCACTCCTCACAACAATGGATCAAAAGAGATCATGTCCAAATCTTTTGCACTTCGAGAGTTCACCATTTCCCCTCGAAGAGAGATTTGATCACTCCTAGGTTTTAGAAATAAAAGCACGAAAAAATCCTGTAATTTCAAATGCAATGCACAAAAGCCCTTCTAATCTACCCCGGAGTTGTCCTACGTTCTGGGATGTTACATTATACAATTACCCGAACTGGCCAAGGGGTAATAAGATAATGGGCTTTAGTAGCTATACCCTTGTCAGTAGGCCTCGAGATTCTACTAGAATTGTAGATTCATGTTGAATCTCAAATCTTCAAATCTTCATATCTTCGACTTGCAATCTTCCACTTGATCGCTCTTTGACTTGATCGCTCTTCCTTAACCTTATTGAATATTTCATGGGGATTTTGGTGAGCAAGCCTGGTGCTTCTAACGGATCAGGAAACCAGCTAATTGCCTGAGCAAAAACTTGTTACCTACTTCAAACTCAAGTCCCCGGACTCGAATTCGGTACCTGCCGTAACCCAGTCTTTTGCCGCATTTAGGACTTAATAAGACATGGATTCCAATATTTCTTAGGGTACCCAGTGCATCCACCGGGATTTTTCTTTGCATCGTAGATACTGAAATTTTACTAGCAGAGGGCATTCATGTGCGTATACTAGGCCATGCAGGATGGATCCTGAGGTCTTACCTTCATGATCTTTGCGACCACGGCATTCAAGATTTTATTGCAACGATGCGACTACAAAATCAAACTTTTTGTCATGAGCCTTGTTTGGCTATTTCAATACCCAAAATCTTTGTGTTACTTTTCTTCAACTAGTCATAAATCCCTCCCGATGGGAGTGAATTAGCGAATTGTATTGTCTGATGTTTTATCATTGTGACAATGAAGTCGATAATTTACTCCAATATGAAGTTGATAATTTCCATCTTCATCACAAAGTCAATAATTTCCATCTTTATCGCGAAGTTGATAATTTCCATCTTCATCGTGAAGTCGATAATTTCCATCTTCATCGGGTGCGTGACCAGCTCTCCCGATGGGAGTTGCCCTCGAGGCTATAGTCGATTTTTTTGAGTACAGGCTCAAAAGTATTGTCTTCTTTCTTATCTTCTTCTATCATAACCTGCATAGAACAATTTGAGAACCATTTTCTTCTTAATCTTTATATTTCAGTGCACGATCAGCGCTCCCGATGGGAGTAGCCCCCGAGGCTATGGTCGGGTTCTTGAAGACGAACATAGGGTCAGAAATTCCTTCGACATCTCTTAAATTTGGCTTGTGTGTATGAACCAATATGACGTCATTGACATGACCACTCACTGTGATGATTGGACCAAAGGCTGACCGTTGCACATGGGTAGCCTGGTAATTTATGAAATTTCCACCCATTAGTGGGCTCGCCACTTCTGCTTTTCACGCCACGTCGCAGCCCACGATCCTTCCTGTGGAAGCTATTTAAGGAGAAATCTTTTTTACTTTTACTGTTTACCAGTTCTTTGCTCCATCGCCGCCGCTTCTTCTTCCTTGAGCTCGTTCTCTCTCTCACCTCCTAGTGTCGCGCCATTGCATGCCCATCAAGAGAGTTGTGCATTGATCAAGAATGCCGAAGAAGGGCTCAAAGAAGCAGGCTTTGGGCTGGACTGCATCCGCTCTTGACGAGGCGGATCTGAAGAAGGTGAAAAAGGAAGGATTCTTGTCAGCATCCTCGGAGATCGTCTTCCCCAACCACGAAGATTCCGGGTGATGTTTTAGATTTCCTCCTCCGTGGCTTCTCTCTTTCTGCCCACGAATATCTTCGTGGGCTTCTGTTTGTTTATGGCATGTAGCTACATCAGCTCATGCCATTTTTTTCTGCATATTGCTTGCTTCATTACTTTATGTGAGGTATTTTTGGGCATTGATGCCCACTTGATTTTGTGGAAGTACCTCTTTTGCTTGCGCCGTAGTGGTTCCAAAGTAGAAATTCAGGAGCTTGGCGGTGCCATCGTCTCTATATGGTCGGAATCACAATATCTTGATTTCAAGATGACTCAATCAGTTCAAGGTTGGAGACAAAAGTGGTTCTACATCAAGGATCAAAAATTTTCTGAATCTGATAAATATGGGCTTGCCCCATTTGATGCCAGCGAGTGCTTGACGAAATTGACTACATGGGACGCTCTACCCTTTGATGCTGAAGTCAAAATCTGATAAATTATGGACTTACTCCGGCTGGAATGATCCTTCTCGAGTGTCTCCAAAGGACCCAGAGAAAAAGGATCTTGATAAAAGGGTTAGATCATTGACTACCCTTACTACAAAACTACCAGTCCCTGCCTGTCTAGCTGTTGTCTTCGATTCCACCCATCCTTTGCCAAAGGTACTTGACTTGTAACCCGAAGAAATATTCCATTCTCCGTGTAACCCTGAATATATATTGCTGATGCTTTGAGCTTGCATTGTTGTAGGATCACCAAATCCTGTCTTCGCGTCTTCCGCTTCCCGAGGAAGGGCCAATGCTGCTGAAGTCACACCTGCTGACTCCGAAGCCCCCGAGGCTTTTGAGAATCTGGACGGGCATGGAGCCGAAGGTTCTATGGAGGGGAGCGGCTCCACTCTGTCGCCTCCCCTAGCTGAATCTAAAGTTCCTGTAAGCCGAAAGATGTACCACATGAATAATCAACTTCTAAGGATCCTCACCCTACTCTGTTTGACTTTCTTGACTCGTAAGTTACTCGCCTCTTGCTTCTAACCTTTTCTTGTTCTCTCTCTTGTTGTTGAGCTCGAGCAATTTTATTCAGTGATGATGATAAGTCGAAGGAACCAACTATTGTGGTTCTTCCTTCGACAACTTCTGATGTCGCGAAAAAGGGCTCGCAGGAAGAGACGATGGTGGAAACTCCATCACAGGACGCCCTAGAGAAGATTATCGGTGCACCAATCACGAAACATCGCAAGAAGGTGATGCATTCTGCGTCCGTTTCTCTTGAAGCGCATCAGCCTCCTTCTTCTTCTGATAATGTGAGCACAACTTGTATTCTGATTTCACATCTTTGTAGCTGTTTTACTTATATAGCTTTGTTCTGCTGCCCCTGATGCAGAGATGTTTGTCTCTTGGTACTGACTATGTAGAGATGGAAAAAATTGCTGATGAGTCCAAAGGTATTTCCCCTTGCTTCCATTGTTCTCATATTATATTCATGTATTGGTTTCTTTTTGTTTGAATCCTCTATAACATCTCCTTATTTGCAGTCTCTTTAGCCGATGCCCTTGCGCGCGTGGCTTCTTTGGAAGCCAAGCTTAAGACCACTTCTAAGGCTCTTAAGGATGATAATTCCACCAGATCTTCTTCTAACAAAGCCGCTAAGGCAGCAGAGGCCAGGGCTAGTAAGGCTGAGAGGACTTTAGCTGAGGTTGCCTAGAAGCAAGCCAAACGTGAAGGAGGTGTCGTAAAACGACTTGATGAGATTGTCACATTTGTTGGCAGTAAGTTCTTCGTCTTGCCTTTGTGTCCTGCTGCACTTTTATCTATCGGCATGCTTCTCTCGGCTTACTTGTATTTTTGTGATGCAGCAGAGCAACTTGGAGAAGTCATGAAACTTTGTCTTGAGAGCGCCAAAGATCCTTTGCTGGATTCGGTTGATGTCTTGGAGTTGATCTGGAGGAATGTTCAAGGCTGAGAGGACTTTAGCTGAGGTTGCCTATTCGTCGGTTTGTTTCCGAAGACGAAGGATGAGATGCCTCTCGGCAATCTCAAGAAGATGGTCGGGGCTTTTGACACCTTGGAAGATCCAGTACTTTAGCTGAAGCTTTCATCTGTGAAGCGAGGTGTTGAGGGGACGATTGCTCTGACTCAGTCACATGGCAAAAATGTGGATTGGGAAAAGGTGAGATCCTCTTATGCTCGACGCCCAACAGAAATGAAGGAGTTCTTTGCGGAGGCGAAGAAGTATGCGGCTTGTTTCCTTGATTTTGCCAGCGCCAGCGCCTTCGGCTTTTGCACCTTCTTCAAGTGCTCCTGCTGCTGCAGATCCCTCTACTGCTGAGCTCGCGTAGATTTCTGCTCGCCTTCCCTTTTGCTGTAATCAAAACATTGTGTTTGATCAACCTATTCGGAGTTTCTTTTTGTAAATATTATGTACTGTAATTTATGACTTCCACTTGTCCTGTATCTGATGAGGGGAGGATAGCTACTACTCCTGATATTTTGCAACCTTCTTATGTTCTGAAGCTTGGACAATTCTCCGTTGAAGTGCCTCCTAAAGATAATGTGAAGCCCAACTTTCGGACACCTCCGATGATGTTGCATGCTCGACAAGGGGCTACAGCCAAAGATATTTAGGTGTTCTAGTTTCATTAAGTTTGTGTCATGTTTTTATTTCAGTTTGGTTTTAATTGTGTGTGATGGTTTTGGGCCTGTCCAAAATCAAGTGTGTTTTGGCCATTTGGGCTTTTTGTTTGGTATAGGGCCTAGCCCAGCCAAAGTACCATTGGGAGTCACCCTATAGGGTTATGGCAGCCACCATGGTATCGTAGACTTATTATTTTCGAGCTAAAGAAGAGACCAAAAAAGTCCCAATGTTTGGGGGCGCATATCAGTGTGTTTGATTGCTGATCTTTGAGATCTAATGTTATACCATTGTGGGAATTGATTCCGGTTAGTTTTTACAAGTCTATCAATGATTCTGGTTAGTTTGATCTATTTCAGAATGAGTTCTCTTGTTTGCTATCTTGCTGATTTTATTGATCGCCGTGAAAGATTGGACCAAAACCCCTTTGGATCACGTTGATCTGTATCATCTTGGAATCAGAGTTGTCAAGTTTATCACGACGAATTTGTTGCTGAGAATTATCTGCTAAAGTTTGTTCTGCTGCCAGAGGCGATCTGCCAAAACACAGGTGTTTACCTATGGTTTTCGTTAGTGCAGAAGATATTATGTGTCCTTCCGCCACCGATACCATCAGCTTTAGTGGCGCTAGGATTCACGTTCTCTTGTGGATCGGTAATTATTTGATCCACCGAAATCGATTGCTACCTAGACTATATTTTTTTATTGGAACCGTGCAAGTGCATTGCGTTTGGTTATAACGAATATGAGCAATTTCAATTGAGCCTTTTTGTTTTGTTCGCAGAGAAAGCAGGTTGCATCGATTTAAATTGGTGGCATACCAGTCTAGGTCAAGAATTTAGACTCTTTGTTGGACAGATCTCCTTGGTTATCACGTGGACAGCCAGTACAAGCTTTGGAGTCCGTGTATGTAACAAAACGTGGATATCAGGCTGAATTTGTTTTGGTCCTTACGTGCAAATCAGGTTATAAAATATACAGTCTACTTCACGCAGCACTAGGACTACTGTTGTTGTGTTCTTTCTTCCGTTTCAATATATATGAAGTTTCTTTTCCTTTTCCTTGTCTAGCTTGAATATGAGATTGAGATGCCTGAGATTGGGTGTAGTTCTGTGCCAACAAATGTAATGGTTTCACGAATTCTCGAGGTTCCTTCTGGACGCTCTTCACCTGATTGTTGTGTGGGATATTTTTCAAGGATTGTGGATTTTGAAGATCGATTGTCCTCTATAAAACAACAGACTAGGGCTGCTATGGACCAAGCCACAAAATCCTCAAGTTTATTGAAGAAAGTATCTTCTCTTGAGGAGAAAATGTCTATCTTGGTGGCTAAGATTGCTCAGTTCGAAGAATGGGATATTTATATTACTGAAATCATCGAATCAGCATGCGAGCAACTGCAATGTAAGCTGCCCGAAGCCCCCGAGTGTCTTTTGTTGCTACTCTTGGTTCGATATATCTTGACTCTGTGCTTCCCAGGTATTTGCTTGGACCCTGCTGCCGAGGATCGTCGAGTCACCAAGCGAACCGCGACTCTTGAGAGGGTATCTTCGGATACCAACACTTTCTGGGTTGATGCTCGTCGCCGTAGTGCCATTGTTTTTCTGCAGGATCGTGTTCATCACGCTGGAGAATCTGTTGATGGTTGCCAAAAATCTTTGACAACCATGTTTTCAGTTATGCTTCCCAGAAATCCTCCTCCTGAGAATTTTGGCTAGCTACTCAAAGTTTTGAAGACGAGCCGGCGTATCCATCGGCTTATAGAACTTAATCTGGTTGCTGGTGCTAACTTTGCTCTTGGCTGGGTGCGGAAGTGGCATTCAAAGCTCAACTTTAATACTATTTCTCGGGGTTTACCTCCTCCTCAGAGATCCAAATCTGTGGTGATGCGGGTTCACATGGATGCTACATTTGAACCTACGAGAAGGATGATTACTAAGCTGCTTGAAGCCGATGCTGATTTCTTTCACGAGTACCATTATTTATACCCACTTATGTTTGATTCGTCGGATCAAGTGGCTTTGTAATCACGATTTGCTCTATGTAATTTGCTTGCTTTGTTCTATCAGCGTGAGAGTTTTAGCTAATCTGACGTTGTTGTCAGAATATTCTACTCAGGACGCTGTGTTTGTCGTATATTGTGTGTTTACCGCAGTTTGTAGTACTTTTCATGTACTTCTCTGTAACACCCCACTTTTTATAGACCAAATTAAGACCAAGATTTAATGCCTTATGTAGGGTAGATTAAAAACTTTTGTTGAGGTGTGTGCTTGTGTGCAAGTATGTATGATTTCATGTGTGTGCATTATTTTATGTGAATATGTGTTTATGGTTATTTGCATGGTTTAGTTCCAACAACTCAAAAACCCTTGCATTAGATTCTAGTTTTTGTGCTATGATTTCATGCAGCAATCTTTGGTCTTGATGTTAGCTTGTGTGAAACAAAAACCCTAGAAAACCTTCTTTGCATGATCACACCATCTGGTCTTTCCATTAGATTTATTTTTGCTCCTTTATTCAAAATTGTGGAGTTCTCCAAAACCCTATCTCCTCTACCTCAAAAATTCCCAAACTTGGTGGATGGACTTCTTGCACTTACTAACCACCTCAGAGCTAGTCACCACCAACACTTGGACCAAAATTTGAATCTTTCAAAATTCAAACAAAAATCGGCCAAACCATCTATTCTTCCTCTTTTCTTCTTTCTTCTTTCCTTCTCCCTTGCAAAACTGACCAGGAGCAAAACCCTAGCCAGCCACCCTCTCCCTCTACTGGCATTTCCCTCTTCCCACTCTTCTCCTTGTCTTCTAGCCGATGGACACAAGGGAGGGGGGATCCCCGAGGCAATCTTGCCAAGATCTCCCTCCCCTCTCTCTCTCACCCTCACCACCTCCAACCCCCAACCGGCGTCGAGCCACCGCCCAGGAGGAGCCCCAGGACCCCACCTGCAAGCCACACGCCCTCTTTACCTCACCACACCCGCTCCCCCCTCGCCGATGCTGACCAGGAGCACACCATTGGAGACCAAGGCGTCGACCACAAGCCAGAGTCCGCAGCCTCGCCAGTGGACGTCCAGGCACACCGCCATCGGTGTGCAATGGCCAGCCACCGCCCTCGCCGTCCGTGGACCCCTTTCCAGCCCGCGCTCTGACCACGCCCGTGCACGCTCTGGACGCCGAGAACGGCACTCGCATTCTGAGACATGACACTTCCTTTTCCCTCGCGCCGCACACCGCCCTACATGGCACCGTGCGTGCAACACCGTGCACACCTCGCCTTGCACACCCCAGCCCCAACGTGCCATGCCCACGACCAAAACCGTGCGCACCCAAACTGAAGACAATGTCACCCTGGCCATTGCAGCACGCGATTGAGCTCCGCGTCTACACCACTGGACTCAGACCACAACGCCGCCCCAGACCACCGCCCACGACGCCCAATCTCGTCCGACGAAAGACCACTTTAGACCACGCCCACGGGGCAGTATAAAGCCCGAGACACCCCTTCCCGAGCCTTCCTTGCTGCCATTTTCTCTCCACCCACTTCCCCTCTTCTCCCAGATCGCAATGCGCCTTCGCCTGCTGTCTCTCTCCCTCTGCTGAGAGTGGGCAAGGTCACCGGAGTCCGATACCGTGGTGAAGGTTGTCGTCACTGCGAGCTCCCTCTCTCCTCCGTCTCGACACTCTCATGTTTCCCTTGCTCTTCTCGAGCTCATCCCGCTCTTCTCTATCGCCAGATCAATCGGGAGCCGAGGACATCACCGGCATTGCTGGGAAGGATCACCGACGAGCTTGATGTTCGCCTCGCCGCCGTAGCCCCTGCATGCACGCCCACTGGACGAGGACCTCTTCCTGACCACCTCCGCTACCGCTCTAGCTCTCGCTGGTCGCCAAAACTCCCTCGGTGAGCGCCGCCCCCTCAAAACCCTAGCCAGCACGCCGACGCTCGCCTGCGTGCATAAGCTCGCGAGGAAGAAACTAGCCACGCCATCGGATCTGAATCCGACGGTAGCGTAATGGTTCGCCAGCCAGGCCCCAGGTAGGCCGCCAGGTTTGGGCCGACCTGGCTCGGATCCGCCGCCTCGGCCCGATCGCTTTTTATTTTTAGTAAACTTTTAATCTTTTAGATATTCCCTGTTAGTTTCCAAAATTCGTAGAAATTATTCTATGCATCCAAATTTTGTTTTCAAATTTCTAGGTAATCCTTAAATTGTTATCTACCCATATGTACTGCATGTTTAATTTTTAGATCTCTGGATAATATCTGAGAATTTAATTGTGTAGATCTAGGGTTTTTCAGTCTTAAATCCAAATTAGGAGTTTGGTTCCATGAAAATGGATGATTCAAATTTTCAGTGGTGCTATGTTGTACTGTGAAGCTAGGGAAACTGGTTTTGCCAATTTAGGGGTATTATTTTCCCTGTAGTAATTATTGTGGTGTTAATAGAAATTAGCATTGTTTTATTTATTATCCCAATTAGAAATAAGCTTTTGGAGTGATTCAAACTCTGGTGTGTTGTGCATTACTGTAGCTTTCCAACTTGACCTATGGTATAATTTTAGGACCTACTAAAAGTTTTAGGGATTTATTTTGCTTTTCTAGTGGTAATTATGACTAGGAAATTCATTATAATTCAACCATAACCTATTTTGGAATGATTCCAATTGGGTTGGTTTTATAATCTTGTTAGCTACCTGGTGGTATGCTGGTTGACATACTTTGACTAAGATTGATGCTTGCAAGCTATTTGTGTTGAGCATAGGGTTTGCTTGCCATTAGAAATTGCTTTGTTTTATTAGAGTGATATTACATTTGTAAAATAGATTCTTGGTTTAGAATCTGAACATGTTTGTTTCAGATACTCATTGATTGAAATGTGCTATTTGCATGGTTTGTGTGTGGACTATGTATGCATATGTGCTTATTGTGTGTTATTATTTTCCGGCGATAGAATCGAACAAAGAGTGTGCGGAGGAAGGAGAAGTCTTTGAGTATCAAGAAGAAGAGGATCAGGGACAAGCCACTCAATGCAAGCCATCTATACGTGATACATATCTGATCCTATTCACTTACTTTGCATGTTTCATAAAGGTTTATCAAACTGCATGTTTTTATTTTGCTATAGTCCTTGTAGCAATTAATTGTTGGCTCAAGCTCCACAAGCCAATTTGTTATCATCCTTTGAGATGACCCCTTGGAAAACCTATTCAATACCCTTGCAGTAGTGGCTTGTTGGTTAGCAGCAAAGCCTTTGGGAAACTTTAGTGGAGCCAAAAACTCTAGGATGGGAACACTCAAGGAAAAGTTTCAAAAATGTTTTCGAAAAACCTGGAGTAGTATCTACTCCACTAAAATGTTTTCAAAAATGGTTTTGGACAAATGGAGTTGGACATGGAGGAAAAAGGAGTGGTGGTTTTATAAAAGACATTGGTGATCACTAAGTGTTCGCTCAGAACAATTAACCCGTGCAACCACATTACCCCGGTATGGGACGGGGCTTAGTCCGAAGTTTATTTGCTTTAGTGCGGGGAGCCTCATACCATATAAAGGTTTGTAGGACCCCGGAATCCGGGTTGTCGCAAGTGGTGGGCAACAGGGTAGCGGGCCCGCCAATAGGCTACCCGTTCGGAAGACACTTGGGTTCTCCCGTCGTGGCACTGGAGCTACACTCGAGAAAATGGAGGTAGGCTGCCAGGGTTTGCCGAGGAGGTTAACTCCATAGGGTAGGCACCCATACTAAGGTGGATAGATGGAAGGCTCTGTTTGATTATCCGAACCCCGCATACTTGTGTATGACGCTCCGTGGTGGTATCCCGGTGGATTTATCGAATCTTGTGGGGAAAGAGTACAACCTCTGCAGAGTGTAAATCTATTCGAATAGCCGAGTCCTTCGGTCATGGATGGTTGGGATGACCGTTACTTAGCCCAATGTCAGGTTTTGGTTTTACAAAAAATTGTTTTCGAAAAAATGGAGAAAGGTGCCAGACGGAGTACTCGGAGGGTACTACCGTGGCGTGATGGTGGTTCGGAGTACTTGGAGGGTACTGCCAAAGAATTTGAGGTGGTCATGTTTGATTAGCCAATCGATGCTCTTGGAAAATAAATGAGTTCCCCCTTCCCTAGAGAGTTTACAAAAATCTGATTTCAAAAATGTTTTTCAACAAAGATATAGAGATGTCGTATGACATGTTATATCGACAAGAGATACTATGTTAATATAGGGAAAACTAGAATAGAGCCTATCATTTCTACAGCCAAATAGCATGCCAACTTGTTTCTCTTAGATGGTTTGCGAGTACAATTCCAAAATGTACTCACGGCTTTGTCCCTGGCTATTAACTTGGTCAGATTATGGTGAAGATTATGAGGATGATGGTGAGGAGTTCGACAATGCCGGTGCGAACTAGGAATTGTCTCCTAGTCAGTCGCCTGTAGGGTAGAGGCATGACATGGGCTACCAACGCTACCCTTGTATCCGCTGCAATGTTAGTTGAACTTGCCCTGCGTGGCATTCGAATTCGGCCATGTGGCCATGTAATTTGATTTGAACTCATTATTTAATGGATGATGTACTCTGTAATGCCAACTCTGTTATATGGGTTCACGACGGTCTTCCTGAGATCATGAATTGTATGCATAACGGGAATCCCAGGTGGTAAGCTGGGGTCCCCAGATTCTCCCCATGGTATCATTGATAGACTTGTAAACTCAAAGAATGAGGAACTTGTCTTTTATTTATTATGCTGAATGTAAAGATACATGGGGTTTGTCGGTGTACAGGATTACGGGGTATCCCGGTCCACCTGCTCCTGGGCCACTTCAATGGCCCAACTTTGGCCTTAGGAGCATGATGAAGATTGAAGCCCAACGGAGAAGACCCTCATGAGGAGGAGCCTTACGTGGAGAATGATGGTGAAGCGCTAAAGAGAAGAAGACCTCCTCACGAGGGACTTCTCATGAGGAGAGGGATCAGATCCACGATAGCTCAGTGCAATCCTGCGCTGGTGAAAGGATAGGAGCAGAAGGAAGCGTGCCGCCCACGCTACCCCGACAAGGGGGCGACCAGCTCTGCCGTGTCTACATAAAGTTGCACGGCGATTGCTGCTTTCCCCCTAAAAATAGCGTGGACGGTGTAGGGAGCCAGGAAAGGACGTCAGCCTTCCTCCAACCACTTCCGTGGACTGGCGCCACTGCTCTTCGTAGACCAAGACCACTAAAGCCTGCGGAGAGTCAGCTGTCCCTCTCCTTGGCCGTGTTGTGGCAACCCCTTCCCCAAGTTGATGAGGGGAAGGAGGACCTCGGCGCTATAAAAGAAGGGGAAGCTGCCCGTTAGAAGAGATCCCCAACTTCAAGTTCTATCTAGGCTAAGTATGTTCTTCTACCTCCGGTCAGTTAGAGCTCTGTAATCAAGACCTTGTACGCCTCGCGAGGTGTCGCAGTGCAATACATGAAGGCAAGATGTAGGGGCTTTACCTCTCCATGAGGGCCCTGAACCTAGGTAAAATCGGTGTCACTCTTTGTCATGCGGTGTGCTCTCCGGCGTGTCGAGTCTTCCATCGTCGTGCTTCGTCCCTCTTTAGATCTACGCGTACATCCCCTGCATTCGATAACTCTGGGTCCTTTGTGTGGTACCCGTGTTCTTGTGACATGAAACCCATTGACATTTGGCGCGCGAGGTAGGGGGCTGTGGTGTGTTTACTAGATCTGCTTCGACTTGGCCGACGATCGGCTCGCACGTTTTCGCCTCCGCGCTGAATATGAGAATCGTCTCCAAGTTCGTCTTCAAGTCCTCGATGCCTTGGAAGCCATGGGGCAAGGTGGCGAGCTAGAGGGCGGCGTCAGCTTCTTTGGGGCTTCGCAGCGCTCTCTGAACCCCTTCGGCATGTGACTTGGCCACCTCGCTTCAGGCCGGATACCCTGAATCGCTTCGATGGATCGTCTGATCCTGTCAAGTTCCTGCAACTACGCAATCGCCATCCGGGCGACCGGAGACGACGGGCGCGTCATGGCGAATTGGTTTGCGATGGCTACAAAGGGAGAGCCTCGCCGATGGCTCTCGGGGTTGCCCCGGAATCCATCTCATCTTGGAGAGGTCTCTGTGAGTGCTTCATCGACAAACTTGCCCTTCTGGGGCCGGAGCCTGAGGACCCGTAGGAGCTCACAGCTCTTAGCGGTCTCGCCTTCAGCATGCAAGAAGTTCGGGCTGGGGGCTTGGGAGCTCAGGCGCCCAGCGTTCAGCCAAGAAGTAAAGGTTCACTCCTCGTGAGGAATAAGTGTAACAACAAAAACCCTGCTTGCTCTTAATTCTTTTGACTCAAGCTGTCGTTCGAGCTTTTTGGAAATTTCATCCTTATGGATTCCACGGATCCAAAAGAGGTGCGGCCCAACGCGAATATGAGCTTTCGCTCGTGTGCCTTTCAAGAAAGAGTCGAGCACGGTGTCCGCGTTGGGGCCTTCGACTGGAAAACAGCAGTCCCGCAAAACCCAAAACGGATCGAGCTTCAGATATCGAGCTTATGAACATTGAAAGATAACACGAAGTACAATAGTGTTTAACAATAGTATAAAATAGAATGTGTGGAGCAAGTGATATGGGGTGGCCCGATCTTCTCGTGAGCGGCGCGATGATGAAGATCGGGCCACCCCATATCATCTTGGTATCAGATTTCTATGGTTTACTCGGTGAGCATCCACAAATCCATCCCCGTAATTCGTTTTTGTTTCCAGTCGTATCCAAAAAAGCCAAAAATATTAGGGTTCATAGTTTGCCATAGCCTAGATTATACTGTTTTTGGAGTCTTAGTTGCTGGTCATTTTCTTCCTTTGCATTCTGATCCTTTTTCTTCCAATCTGAGTCATCGTAGGAGTCTAGGCTGTGTGGCTGTTTTTCTGTCAGTTAGGGTTCGTTGTTGCCAGGTCTCCTGTTCTTCATTGGAGTCAGCAGCAAACAATTAGCGAGCTTGAGTTTTTGCTCGTGTTGCTGCCTTCGTTTCTTTCCAAGATCAGATCGCTCCAGGAGTCTGTCCTCCATGGTCTCTTTCCCCAGCAAGTTTCGATCGAGCCAAGAGTCCTTTGCGATCACCAGGTTCTCATACCGGTCGATCGTAATCCACAGAAAAGAAAAACAAAAGGAGACAGCATGCCCACGATCGCCCAGGGATGGAGACCCTTTGGTCTCGGGTGTCCCGCTCGCTTGCCTCGCCTCCCGATTGCTCGCCTCCGCGCGGAGGGTGTCTGGGCTTGGGCGCCAAGCATCGAGCGCCCCACTCCGCTCCACTCGCTAGGGTGCGGAGACGGTCTGGCACCTGGCGCCCGGACCGGCCCAAGCAGGTTAGGTCCAATTCGAGTAAGTTAAAAAAAGGAAAAAGAATTAAAAAAAGAAAAAAAAAAGAAAGAAAAGGGGACATGCAAAGTACACGCCGCACCTAAATCACAAAAAATACAATACTTCGGCCTTGCCAATTTCCTGCCGCGACACCCGTTTCTGGCATTTCTCTGCCGTGACAACATGTATCCGTTATTCTCTGTTGTGCGTTGTTTCCGACACCGTCTACTCCTGCCGCGACACGGTTTTGGTCAGTTTCTCTGCCGCGGCGTCCACATAGCGTAACTTCTGTATATTTTGATATCCATAGCTACAGCCTTTCTACAACATTGTGTTAGGAGCTTACCCATAAGAGACTAGCTATTTCGTGCTTCTCAAGCTGCTGTCGTGCATGCGCAATCTCAAGCATGTTTCGTTGAGCCTTGCTAGCGTCTCTCTTGTGCATTCTAACACGAGCCTTTGTGCGTTGTCACTTATATATTTTGAGCTCTTGTTCAGAGTTGTTTTGCCTAGTTTATCTCCACCGTGTGTGTTTCCTTAGGTCTTATCATACAATCAGCACTAGGACTTATTTGCGGTGTACTTAGGATACCATACCTACAGCTCCACCATATATTCCTGGTTTGTCGTGTGATCGCTCTTATACCCTCGGTATTCACTTCATCACATCCGTGCAGGAGCTCGATACTATTTTTTGGTATGCACTACTATTTACTTTGGAACGGTAAGATTTTCTGGGGAAGCCAAAGTTCTCGATACCCAGATCTAATGGTGAAGGTGATGTGGAGGATTACCTCACTTGGGAGCTCAAGATCGACACACTATGGCGTTAGCATGCTTACACTGAAGATAAGAAGATCAAACTTGCATCCTCAGAATTTGATTGTTATGCCCTACGTTGGTGGGATAATATTCTGAAACAACGACGAGCAGTTCGTGAGGTTCCTGTTTCGCAGTGGAGATGAAGGAAATCATGCAGGCTCGTTTTGTACCCACCAATTATATGCGTTCAGTTTTGATATATTGACACAGCCGAAGCAAGGATTTTTGATAGTTGATGCTTATTACAAGGAGATGGAACTGTCGATGCAGCGATCATGAGTTCAAGAGTCTATTCAGATGACTATGCAATGGTTTTTGCACGGACTCGGACTTCCTATCAAGAACATCGTCGGACATCATACTTACAATGATATGAATCATTTGCTTCACCATGCTATGGAGGCTGAGGCACAACTTGCTGAAGAGGCGCAACAAAAATCTTGCTTTTCACCTGCCAGCCGATACACTGCCAAGGCGCCTTCCAGCCCTGCCCCAGTGCCACTTGAGGGGACTCCTAATCGCCCTTCCTCATCCACTAGGCCAGCAACCTCTGGAGCTCAGTCCAGGCGTCCCGCTACCACACCAGCCGCTAGTTCTGGTTCGAGTGCCTCCGTGACTCATCCTAGTGAGAAAGTATGTCATACGTGTGGGGGCAAGGGACAGTTTAAAAGAGATTGTCCCAACAACATAGTGATAGTGGTTACTGAGAATGGATACGAGACCGGAGATGATGCTGATCCATTTTGGTTCTGATGATGAAGGTGAAGATGCTTATGCAGATTCTTCTCGTATTATTGTTGTGCAGCCCAATGTTGATTCTCAGCGCTGCAACCTATTTCAAACCAAGGCACTGGTTGGTCCCAATAAAGCTTGCAAGGAAATCATTGATGGAGGAAGTTGCCACAACCTCGCAAGTAAGGAATTATGTGCTAAGCTAGGTTTGAAATATTTACCTCATCCTAACCCATATTATATTTAGTGGTTAAGTTACAATGGTGAGATGAAGGTAAATCACATGGTACGTGTGAATTTTGAGATAGGGCCATACAAGGATTCTATTGACTTTGATGAAGTCCTATGATGGTTTGTCATCTCTTGTTGGGTTGGCCATGGCTCTTTGACCGCCATGTGCAACATAATGGTCGATCCAATACATACCATTTCGAGATCAAGGGCAAGAAAATCAACTTACATCCTATGTCACCGCAGCAAATTGTTAATGAATCTCATCAGAAGACTGAAGTGAAGTTAGAACAGCCACCTACACGAGATAATTTAACAGCCGTGAGTGATATAGAAAAAATTGAGAGAGTGCCCAACCTACTAGTTTTAGCCACCAAAGAAGACATGAGAGAATTTAGTGAGGATCCTACAGCCACGCCTCTTGTGCTCATGTACAAAGGCGAGGTTCTGGTTTCTAATGATATGCAACCTGTTTCTCTTGGTGTCTCTACTGTTTTGCAGGAATTTGATGACGTTTTCCCGGAGGAGGTACCTGCTGGGCTGCCACCACTACGAGGCATCGAGCACCAGATTGACTTGATACCTGGAGCCTCCTTGCCGAACCGCGCCCCCTACAGGACCAACCCCAAAGAAACAAATGAGATTCAAGCACAAGTGCAAGCTCTTCTGGATAAAGGGTACATTCGTGTCTCTCTTAGTCCTTGTGTTGTTCCTGTGATTTTGTTGCCTAAGAAAGATGGTACATGGCGCATGTGCGTAGACTGTAGAGCTATTAACAAAATTAATATTCGATATCATCACCCTATTCCCCATTTAGAGGATATGATAGATGAATTGAGTGGTGCTGCTATTTTCTCTAAAATTAATTTGCATAGTGGTTACCATCAAATTTGTATGAAAGAAGGAGATGAATGGAAAACTTCTTTCAAAACTAGATTTGGTTTATATGAGTGGCTAGTCATGCCTTTTGGTCTTACTAATGCACCTAGTACATTCATGCGCTTAATGAATCATGTTTTGAGAGAGCTCATTGGTCGTTTTGTGGTTGTCTATTTTGATGATATACTTATTTATAGCCGCAATGAAACTGAACACTATGAACATATTAGACAAGTTTTGCAAGTGTTGTGTGATAATAAATTGTATGCTAATCTTGAGAAGTGCACATTTGCAAAAGATAAGGTCATATTTCTGGGTTATGTTGTTTCTAAACATGGCGTAGAGGTAGATCAATCTAAAATTGTTGCTATTCAAGATTGGCCTACTCCCATGAATGTTAGTCAAGTACAAAGTTTTCATGGTCTTGCTGGTTTCTATCGATGTTTTGTGAAAGATTTTAGTACTATTGCTGCACCATTGAATGAGTTAACAAAGAAAGGTGTTCCTTTTGTGTGGGGCGCTGCCCAAGATCATGCATTTGCTGAATTGAAACGTTTGCTTAATTCTGCACATTTACTTTTCAAAGCAATTTGAAGTTGAATGTGATGCTAGTGGTATAGGCATAGGCGGTGTTTTGATGCAAGAGGGTCGTCCCATTATTTTTCTGAGAAATTATCTGGTGCTAGATGGAATTATCCTGTTTATGATAAAGAATTGAATGCACTTGTTAGAGTTTTTGAGCTTTGGCAACATTATTTGTGGCCAAATGAATTTATCATACATTCTGATCATGAAGCTTTGAAATATTTGAAAGCACAATCCAACCTGCATAGGGGCCTCGCTAAGTGGGTTGAGTTTATTGAATCTTTTCCGTACATCATTAAACATAAAAAGGGAAAAGATAATATGGTTGCTGATGCTCTATCTAGGAAGAATATGTTATTAACCCAACTTGATATTAATATTCCTGGTTTAGAGAGTATTTGCGAGCTTTATGCAACTGGTCATGATTTTGCTGAACCATACCGTTTGTGTGCTTTGAAGAATGCCTAGGAGACATATCATATACATGATGGGTTTTTATTTCGAGCTAACAAACTATGTGTTCCAGAGTCGTCTTTGTGTTTGCTCTTATTGCAGGAATCACAAGCTGGAGGTTTGATGGGTCACTTTGGGCATGAGAAGACGTTACTCATGCTAGCTGATCACTTCTTTTGGCCTAAGATGAGGCGTGCTATGGACAGGTATGTGAGGCGCTGCATTGTGTGCAACACATCGAAGTCCAAACTAAAGCGTCATGGTTTGTATACACCACTACCTGCACCTACTACACCATGGGAAGATATTAGTATGAATTTTGTGCTAGATTTGCCAAAAACTAAACATGGTCATGATTCTATATTTGTGGTGGTGGATAGATTTTCTAAGATAGCACACTTTATTGCATGTCATAAAAGCGACGATGCGTCGCATGTAGCTAACCTATTTTTCAGGGACGTCGTACGCTTGCATGGAGTGCCAAAGACTATTGTTTCTGATAGGGACGTCAAGTTCATGAGCTACTTTTGGAAGACCTTATGGGGAATCTGGGAACGAAGCTGCTGTTCAGCACTACATGTCATCCCCAGACTGATGGTCAGACCGAGGTGGTGAATAGAACTTTGTCACAGTTGCTGAGGACAATGATTAAGAAAAATCTGCGAGAGTGGGAAGATTGTTTGCCACATGTGGAGTTTGCATACAATAGGGCTGTACATTCTACTACTCAGTTTTGTCCATTGGAGGTGGTGTATGGCTTCAAACCTATTACACCACTAGATTTGGTGCCTCTTCCATTGCATGAGAGAGTTAATATGGAGGCATCAAAGAGAGCTGATTTTGTGTGCAAAATACACGAGAAGACTCGAGAGGCTATAGAGAAGAAAGGAAAGAAAACTGCTGCTGCTTGAAACAAGTCAAGAAAGCATGTTACTTTTCAGCCCGGCGACATGGTTTGGGTGCACCTGCGCAAGGACGGGTTTCATTTAATGAGGCGCTCCAAGCTGAACCTCATGGTGCTGGTCCTTATAAAGTACTTGCAAAGATTAATGATAATGCCTACTCGATTTATATACCTATTGCTGAATTTGGTGGAGTTAGCAACAGTTTCAACATTGTTGATTTGTCACCTTATGATGGCGATGACCTTGGAGCGTCAAGGTCAACGCCTTTTGAACGGGGGGAGATGATGAGGACATCCCTACTACACAGCCATCTCCACCTACTGGTGATGATCCAGTTGTTGCTGATCAACACAAGTCCAATGATGAGATCAGAATTGGACAAATTACTCGAGCTCGTGCTAAGTTGCTAGAACAACAGGTGAACTCACTCATTGAATCTGATATTCATTATTTTATACTGCCTAAGTCGTTGTTCATATGTATAATCAGGTTCATTGGAGAAGAAGAGGTTCGAGGGAGCGAGGAGATGCAGCACATAGAGCAAGACGTGGTGATAAGCAAGAGAGGGCGAGGGAGGAGAGGGAGGCCAGCGCCACAAGCATGGAGGACATCACCACGTGAAGGAGATCAAGTCTGCATGACCAATAGCATGTGATGGCGCACTAGGACTGCCTATGATGCGACGTATACACGTCTAAGGTTCGCCACACACATGGCCTGCTTGCCAAAATTAGGCCGAACCCATATATGGGTCGGTATGTACCCATTTGAGTCAAACCGAGTCAGTTTGGGCCCAAACCAGGCTGGTTTTGGGCCAGGTCAAGGCTGAGGATGCCCGACCACTTATAAGTACCCCTGGGCACCCCCGCAATTAGGGTTAGACCATGTTTAGACTAAAGATATTTCGTTGAAATGTTGTAAGCTTTCATCTGAATTCCTCCGCACCAATTCATCTGGATTTGGTGATATACTACTGCAAGTTTCATTTGATCGGTTGTTCCATTGGGAATCAGTAGATTGCAAACTACCGTTTCATGGTCGATGGCTACGTGCGCAAGTGTGTGGAGTCGTGAATATCCTACAGGGTTTGAGAGCTGTTGCATTGGCATCAGGGTTAAGGCGAGGAGAGTTCATCGGTGACACCAATTTATCCCCCACATTCATCCGCTGCCATCATCATCATCGCGTCGCTCACGAGAAGATCAGGCCACCCCATATCAGCAACCGAAATATTAATCAATTAGCATACATATTTTGTGTGCGTATATACAGAAAGGAGTAATAACTACTAAAATACAACGTCAAAGCCTTTTTCCCAAGCAAGTTGGGTTACTGCTAACATGACATAACGAAATGAACAACAATACACAGTACTTAATTAATGTCGAAGGCAACACAAAATACAAAAGCGACAAAGTAAATTGATTCTAGCTAGCTGCTAAGAACTATAGTGCATACTAGCTAACTGCATTGAGCTAATATGCATTTCTTTCATTCTAGAAACAGGAAAGTGGATCATACGAAGGGTGCATATTGTCTACAGTAGGTTTAAACCACATAGGCGACTGTTGGTTTTGTCTATAAGGAGGTTTCTCATTCTCATCGAGTTGCTGGTAGTGTGCACGTTGACCGTGCACTAAACACTCATTATGGTGGTACAAACCAGACAAAAAAACATAGTATAACAGGGTTGAGACCAACTGACACATCAAATAAACTGAATCAAGCAAGCTAGCAACGATGGTCCTAGAGTTCAGTTGGATGATAATATAAGAAGAAAACTGATCTGCACTAGGTGTCATCGCACACTAAATTGTTATTTTTCGATAAAGAGTATATATTAATATCGAGGAGATACTAGTTACACTAAATTGTTATTACAAGGCAATGTCAAAAAGAGTGACATAAGGCGAAAGACAAACTATCATGTATGAAAATGATGTTTGATCCACTTGAAGGCAGTGCGCACAAGACTACACAAGTTGGCGGTACAAATTAGACAAAAGACATAGTTCAACAGAGCCGACACCAACTAACACATCAAATAAGCTGATTCAAGCTATAACTGCTATAAGAACTACACTACACACTAGCTAACAACATTGACCTAATGTGATTTTTCATTCCTAATAATAGGAGGAATGTGGATTAATCAAAGTGCGGATATTATCCACACTAGGTTTAAACCACATGGGCGACTATCGGTCATATATCCACTCCTCATCATCATACTCTTCGACATTTGAATCACCATCATGTAATACAGAAATTTTAAGACATTTCATTGGTTCATACAACGCTTCATATGATGTGTAGGTACAGTTTTGCCTCAGCAATGGAGTCAAGGTGCCACCTAGTATATTCACATTCATGGGATAGTTCAGTCCGAGGAACAAAGAGTTTGTGCCAAGGTTGGTAACCCGCCTCAAAATATGGTCACCTTGTCGAACCAAGTTGAGATCCATTGCATATACTCGGATGCCAGAGTTAGGATGATTAATAGTTAGGTTAAGATCATGCATATCGAACGGAATGTCCTGATAGAGATATCCATGAGCAATGCCCAGACCGGCCATGGGGCGACTTTTAAAGATAGACAACAAGTGTTCTCTGTTGGATGATAGAGCGAGGAACCACGTGCCATCACGCCCTCCCACCGAAGGGAGTTCGAACACCGAGTGCGGGGTGCTTCCTGAAACAATCGAATCGAATAACAGAAAAGCGCCACTGACATAATTATTCAAACAAAATGCACTCTTTTATATGCACGGTATGACTAGGAAGACGGAGACTTAATGGAATTAATTGTACATTCATGTTTTGTAATCAAGGGTCAGATCAGATGGTTCATGTTTAATAAAAAACAACTCAGATGTTGTTACATAAATACTCCCTCCATTTTTAAATATAAGATGTTTTAGCTTTCTGAAGCAAATGTACCTACCTATCTTTTAGTGTGTAGATTCACTCGAATACATACACTAAAATATGTCTAGATACATTTGCTTTACAAACCTAAAACATCTTATATTTTGAAATGGAGGGAGTATTTGCCATTGAGTTACCAATTCAGAACTGCATTCATGTACTAATTATGCTAGGGACTACTGAATAGTACTATTCATATACAAATTCATTGCTAAGAATGGTCCACTCATGATCAGATGGTCAAATGGTGTGATCATTCAGTGATACTACTCTAGGGTGGAATAAAAATATGGTTTGAAATTTACCATATTTGGGGTACCAGCAGGAGATAAAGTTGTCAGTCCGGTGCACCGCAAAAATCACGCCAATGTGTTTGATGGCATCACTGTACGACCCCTGAGAAAATAGTACCTTTGGATTGAGGAGATATGTCCACGCTCCGCGGCCATTCAGACATGTGAGAGGCTTGTCGAACAAGGGGATGAGCTTTTAGTCCTCGAAATGCCCAGCTTTTGTGGGCACTTTGCAGATCATGATCTTCAACAGATTCAGGTCAATATCCTCGCATACAGATTCAACTTCAGCAGCGCCATAGTAATAATGTTGAAAGAAGAAACCCTCCTGTGGTGGAAGTTCGATTAGCTGTTGTGTGTATATGTTGGCAAGGACAGGGGCCTGCTCGTCGATGGTGGCGATCCAGTCGCCATTCATGCCAACCCACACTCTTTTGGCCGTGAACGACAGCTCGAGGGTGCACCGAGGATAGCTGAGGGGCACGATGTTGAACCCAGTGGTGTCTAGACAATTGGCATCAAAGTACCACTAGGTAGGATGAGGCATCAGTAGGCAGGGTTAATCCTAATGGTGAAGAGCCTATCTGCTAATTTTTCCGTATGCGACCCTACCGCAGAAATCTTTGGAGCATGCGGCTAGCCGGACGGTGCTGGTGATGTCCAAACGCTGAGTGATATCATCGAAGAGGTCGTCGGTGATCTTACTTAAGTCACCGTAGCAGTTGCCACTCAAACCCTTCATCATCATGCCATCGTGGATATGGGAGAGGAGGGAGGATATAAGAAGTGTGATTGCTGGGGGTTTTTGGAGGGCTAGCAGGGTATCTACGGGCCAGATGATGAGGAGGGTTCCGTTGAGGAGAAAACGCTATGAAGTGCATGCTCAAGAGGATCAAAATGCATCCTGGCGGCGTTGGCGAATGGGATAGAGATATTAATTGGAGGTGGAGAAGATGGGTCGGCGAGGAACAAGGTTTTCTTTGCGTGTACTAGTATATTGGTCTTCTGCAGCGAGGACACCGAGTAGCCTTTAGCTAGACTAGCACGCCGCCGTGCTATCAATGAGTGTCGTCACATCATTAGTGAGAACAAGTCTGTTTATTTATTTACAGGAGTGAATTCCACTTTTTACCCCCTAATTAAACATTTGTGACACTAATTACCCCGTCTAGTAAAGATTCATCTAGAATACCCCATTTAGAAGCTTTGGACCATCTCTTTTTTATGTGTGTCTGTTTTGTAAGGCGTGAAATGATGACTGGGGTTCAAAAATATCAAATGTTTTAAAGAAATTGAACAACTATATATGCGAACTCTGGACATGATTGTCGATGGCAAGCTCCGACCGTTATACATTTTTTTGCGCCACATTGACATAACATGCCGGTCCTATCTAACAGAAAACAAGAAAAACACTGAACTGGCTTAAAACCATGTTTAAAGTCTCCTAATTGAGACATTTAGGTAAAAGTTCTACTAAATGGTGTAATATATGTCACAAATGCACAACTATACTACATGTGCTCCATATATACTTTATACTATACACTAGTAGTACAGTAAGAATCATCTTGTTATGCCGCATGCAGCAGCTTTGCCTGGGTACTAGTACTAGCACACTACTACAGGTGTTTTTGAATTGTTTGTTCTGTCCAGGGTCATGTTCGGAAAGCTCGAAACATGGTCAATCCAACCCATGTACTAATCTGCATCTGGTGTCATGCATCATGCCTAAAGGTCCAATGCACACTAAAATTGATATTGCAAGGCGATGTTAAAAAAAGTGACACAAGTAGACGAGTCAAACTAGCATGTATACAAACGATGTTGGATCCAGTTGCAGGCAGTGTGCATATTAATATTGACCATGCACCGAGCACTTTCACTTGGTGGAAACTAGACAAAAGACATAGTACTACTACTTGAACATGGATGAGACCAACTGAGCTAGTACGTACTATTAGCACATACAACTAGCTATCACCTGGCATCAGGTTCCAATCCCGGGCTTTGGCGAAGCTCGGAATGAACCAAAACAGGGTCTTCGAAGTTTCCCAGGTAATGTTGATTGAGAAACAAACAGCTGCCTCCTTCCGATTTAGACCAAAGCGGCAGATTTCAGTTAACGGCTTATATCCAAATCTGTATAGTGCGATGTGTACACACAGTTGCTTCTCGTAAGATAGCCGGAGGCCATACCTGCACCGCCTTCTTGCATCATAATAGGATAGTTCAATCAGAGGAAAAGAGAATATCCTCCAAGATCATTAATCCTTTCCCATTTCTTTTCAGGATGTAACTGGCTAGCATCCTTGGAGAACACCTTGCAACCAAAACTGATGGTAAAGGTGTGATCAGTGCGACCGCAGCGATCAACGCTATGATCAGCATCAGGATGGCCATGAGAATAAAAACCACCAAGATAGTCCTCGAATGCCATAGGTATGGACAGAAGAAGTTTATAGCCATCTGCTGATCATGCAAGGAACCACAAACCAGAATCGTAGTCGACATCTAACTCATCAAGGCCGGACTCCCAAAAATGCGTCTCGGGTGGCGACCGGAGCAGAAGAGGACCTTAAAAAATAAAAAAACGGGAAAGTCTGTTCGGCAAAATTGGTTTACATCTATGAATAATGTAGCTAGTATACTAACGGGAGAGATAAAAATTTACCATAATACAGAGGATTCCAGGCATAAACTATGCCCTTCTCAGTGGCAGCAAACACGAGCCCCTAGTGGACAATTGCGTCACTCTAACAGAAATAGCACTAGAACTGGTTCTGAACTCTCCATGCATAATCTGCGCCCTCAAGGATGTCAATTGCATAGTAAAAGACAGCGACAAGATAGAAATCAGTGTACTCCTCCGCATCAGTGGGTGCTTAGCAAATAGCGATCTTCCGGAGGCGAATAGGATGACCATAATGCATGAATGTAAAGGGATCGGTGGTGGCTTCCAATGAACTAACTGATGGGAGAGAAATCTTGTAATGAGTGTACATATTGACAAGCTCCCATTTGCCTCCAAACGCAACACTTGCGATCCAACCTCCGTTGGCGCCTGCCCAGTTCTTACCAAAAGACAGTGAGGTTGGCATCACGGCGTCGGAGGAGAACCTGTCTAGTAGCATCAAGCGGCACGTCGTGCCCTTGCCCTCCAAGTACTCGTTGCAGTGCCATGATATCTTGGTCACATGAGAATGAAGAACACAGGGGAGGCCAAATGGCAGAGAAGCATGCAGAGTTTCACTATGTTTTGCTGAGTAAAGATGAAGTTTGGACGAACCAAGGAGGCTCGCGGCGGTGATAGCATCGCATCTTGTTGTGATTTCTTCAAGAGGTCCATCGGTAAACACATCCTGAAACATCCGAGAATCATCGCCAGTCTCCTTGCTCGATCCCGCCATCGCAAGGCAGCTGGTGGGAGTTGTGCCGATGGGTTGTGGGTTTTTTAGTTGGATGTGATGGAAGGATAGATGGGCAAGCTAGAAGAGCACATGAAGAACAAAGGCTCTAAAACTAGGCGCTGGAGAGGATCCGAAAGCATCGGCGGCCGCGACGGCGCGTCCTGTATAAGTTGGGAGAATGGAATAGATGATGGAGACAAAGGGAAATGGTGGTTGAGTAAACGAGGAGAAGCCAACCAGCTCTTTGTTGTCTCGTCAAATCAATGGTAAAAGAGGATTCACCCGAGAGACTTTTCTTTTGTTCCATACTAGTATGTGTACACGTGCAAATGCACGTCCTAAAAACATGGAGTAATTTTGGTAACAAAAAAAATTAGAGAGTTACTTATATAGTAGCTATGAGGAAAAGGAATGGTGTCTATGTTAGATTAGTGCAAATATTTTACTGTTTAAGAAAAGTAACAATTGGTAATGCATCCTTTTCTATGATGTGGAAAAGATATATAAAAAAGGTATTGAAGAGATTTATCTGATACAAGGACCCACACATGTTGTTGTTTACTTTTCTTTCCCATTATATTCCAACTATAGGCTGAATACATATCTTACACTCATGAGACATCACTCATGAGTTGTTTCTGGATCAAGAGCGATGCGCTGGCTCTAGAAGAATGTAGAGGCTAGAGTTATGTACTGTTCACAGCAAATCCAGTTATTCTAAACAGTTGGATGTAGGAGAGAGCAACAGTTAGGATTGTTGCTCTAGGCCTAGTTCAAACTTGGTACTGTACATTATACACGTTCCATATATATATAGGGTGAGACTATTCTATCATTGATGACAGAATATTATTCGGTACATCTCTCCCCTATATAGGGCCCGATCTGGTGGTAAATGACCCAAAAATTAATTTAAAAAAACACCAAAACCCGCAGGCATCCATCCCCAACCTCCCGCATTCCTACCCAACCGCGCCACCAGCCCACGACCCCACGATGGTGATTCCCCGCTGGACTAGGGAACTACCGCTAGAGCACCCGCCGGAGTGCCGCCGTAGCACCCGACCGGAGCACCCTAACAACTGCCGCCGACCGTCCCCTGCCCAGCCCCCCACCCATGCCGCCTCGGGAAGGACCTCCAGGCTCCATCGCGCCTCCCCCGGAAGGAGGTCTCTCAGGAGCTCGTCGAGGCTGACGCCCCAGAGGCCTGTGTCCCAAGGCGGAGAGGAAGTTGGTGGAGCTTCAGGTTCCGCACCGGCGTCCACTGCGGCAGTGGAAGCTCCTGCTCCTGCGGCAGGAACGGGCAGCAGCGCGGGGGAGTGGTGCAGCACCGGTGGAGCTTGGCACATCCTCTCCGCTAGGGGAACTCGATCTTGGGCCTCGTCCTCACTGTCTGACGGGAGCATGAGCTAGCGGCGGCACCTCAGGCCATCCGGATCTGTCGGATCTGGCTGGCCTGGGCTAGCCGCTAAGGGCCCGCGAGCATCGCACGCCAGCATCTTCCCCATGATCTGGGCGTGGATGTCATCGCCGCACTCGTGGAGGAGCGGAAGGTCTTCCGTCAACCATAAAGCCCCTTGGGTTCCCCCAAGATGCTGGTTGACGCACCGATCTAGCTCCCTCACGCTCAGACGGCCCTTCCAGAGTCGAGTAGAGTCCCTGACCCCGTGAATGCCCACATCAAGTGGCCTCGGCACTGAAGGGGCACCACCTACCCCCAGAGGAAGGAGGTAACAACGTGGCGGGCCATGAGGCCCTAACCACGCAGCTTCAGGATATGCTCCATGGCGGCGACCAGTTTGCCGTCGCATGGGTTAGTCTCCTACCACTCAGCCTTGCTGGCCAGTAGGGCGCTGGGCTCGCCGAAAAGGGGGTCTGCCTCCGACAGTCGCACCTAGCACCACTCCGTGAGCCAAGGGTCCCACTTCTTCTAGGACATGTCGATGTAGTCCCGCCCCCGGCTGTCATGGAGGTGGAAGGTGAATCCGCCGGACATGGCTCCCCTAGACTCCAACCTCACTTTGTAGTAATGGCGGAAGAGCGTGACCGATGGATGAACCCCCACGAAGGCTTCGCAGAGGAACGGGAAGATCGCCAAGGCTAGGAGGGAGTTTGGGTGGAGCTGCGACAACAACAGCCCATACTCCTCCAGGATGGTGTGGAGGAACGATGATAATGGCAGAACTATGCCCGCCATCAAGAAGCAGGCGAAGATGCGCATGTCCAGGCTTGTGCGGGGCCCGACATCCTTGGCGTCCATAAGGAGCGTGGCCCCGTGCTCGTTGGTCTCATTAGCAACCCACCCCGTGAGCTCGTCGGCATGGATCTTGGAGCCATGGGGTGGGTAGAACGGCATTGTTCACTGGATTTGGTCCGCCTCTTGCTCCTGGGTTGGCCTGACGCGCTTGGACTCTATGGTGTTGCTGGTGGAGAGGGACACGCGCTGATAAGGGGTTGCCCGATCTTCTCAGTGAGCCGATGTAGATGGATGATAACTTGGTAGATAATCTATGAGACGCACACGAACTCTCCGGCTGTTCCCCCGTTGCCAATGCAACAGATCTTCAACCCTATGGATATTCGAGACACCACACACCTGCGCACGTAGCCGCCGACCACGAAGCGGTTCTGCAATCTCCTAATTCCCAATGGAACAGCAGATCACACTTGAATTCTCAGTAGCAAAACTCCAGATCGAAACAAACTTGGAGTGGGGTAAATATTCCGAGCGAAACACAGAGGAATATATGATTTCAGAGGAAAGCTTATAAGCAATTTCGTTCTGATGTTTGGGGGTAATCTAAACGTAGTCTAAACGACAGAAGGGGGCGCCACAGGGGTACTTAAAGGGGTCGGGGCGACCTGGGCAAAGATCTGGCCCAAAACCAACCTGTTTTTTGCCCAAACGGACTCGGTTCGACTCAAACTGGTACATACCGACCCATACATGGGTTCGGCTCATTTTGGCACGCAGGCCATGAGTGTAGCGCGCCTTAGACTCAAAGACATCGCGTCGAGGGCTGTCCTAGCGTGCCATCTCATGCTCTCTCTCATGTAGACTTGATGCTCTGGTGATCTCCGGGTGCGCCTGCCTCCCTCTCCTCCCTCGCACACTTGATCTTCAAGTCTTGCTCATCTCGCTGCGACACGTCTCCTCCTCGTGCAATGCTTGTGTTATCAACAAACCTAATCATACATAGATGCATAGACTTAGGTAGTATAAAGCTCTCATTAAATAAAACATCAGGTTCAATTAAGAGTGAGTTCACCTGTTGTTCCAATAGCTTTGCACGTGCTCTTGTAATTGGTCCAATCCTAATCTCGTTGGACTTCTTCGCAGCAACATCTTCATCATCAATAGGAGCAGGAGATAATGGTGGTGTAATAGGGATGTCCTCATCATCCTCCCCCCCTTCAAAAGGCGTCGACCTCGACGCTGCAACGTCTTCACCCTCATATGGTGTCAAATCAGCAACGTTGAAGCTATTGCTCACGCCATACTCAGCTATAGGAAGATCTATCTTGTAGGCATTATCATTAATCTTGGCAAGAACCTTGTAAGGACCAGCACCACGGGGCAGCAACTTGGACTTACGGAGCTGTGGAAATCTGTCCTTGCGAAAGTGTACCCAAACTATATCACCGGGCTGGAACAAGACTTCCTTTCGCTTCTTGTTTGCACGATCTGCAGTATACTTGCCTTTCTTCTCAATAGCCTCTTTAGTTTTCACATGAATCTTCCTCACAAAATCTGCCCTCTTTGATGCCTCCATATTGACTCGCTCTTGGATAGGAAGAGGCAACAAATCAAGAGGCGTAATGGGTTTGAAACCATAGACCACCTCGAAAGGACATAGCTGCGTGGTAGAGTGAACCGCCCTGTTATATGCAAACTCCACATGTGGCAAACAATCTTCCCACTCACGCAGGTTCTTCTTGATCATGCATCGCATCACTGTTGAAAGTGTGCGATTTACCACCTCCGTTTGACCATCAGTTTGGGGATGACATGTAGTGCTGAATAATAACTTTGTGCCCAGCTTTCCCCAAAGTGTCTTCCAGAAGTAGCTCATAAACTTCACATCACGATCAGAGACAATTGTCTTGGGTACGCCATGCAAGCGTACAATGTCCCTGAAAAACAGGTTAGCAATATGCGACGCATCGTCGCTTTTGTGGCAGGCAATAAAATGAGCCATCTTAGAAAATCTGTCCACTACCACAAATATAGAATCATGGCCTCTTTTAGTCCTAGGCAAACCTAATACAAAATCCATGCTAATGTCCTCCCATGGTGTAGTAGGTGCAGGTAATGGAGTATACAAACCGTGAGGCTTCAGCTTGGACTTCGACTTGTTGCACGTAATGCAACGCTTGACAAACCTGTCCACATCACGCCTCATCCTAGGCCAATAAAAGTGATCAGCGAGCATGAGTAGCGTCTTCTCACGCCCAAAGTGACCCATCAAACCGCCGGCATGTGATTCCTGCAACAATAGCAAACGCACGGACGATTATGGAACACATAGTTTGTTAGCACGAAACAAAAACCCATCATGGATGTGATATTTATCCCATGCTTTCCCACCAGTACACATGCTATATGGCGCTGAAAAATCATGATCAGTAGCATATAAATCACACAAACTCTCTAAACCAGGAACCTTAATGTCTAATTGTGTCAACAACATGTTCTTCCTAGATAGAGCATCAGCAACCACATTGTCTTTACCCTTTTTATGTTTAATTATGTATGGAAAAGACTCAATGAACTCAACCCACTTAGCAAGACGCCTATGCAAATTAGATTGAGCTTTCAGATATTTCAAAGCTTCATGATCAGAATGTATGATAAATTCTTTTAGCCACAAATAATGTTGCCAATCCTCAAGAACTCTAACAAGTGCATACAATTCTTTATCATAAACTGGATAGTTCAACCTCGCACCACAAAGTTTTTCAGAAAAATAGGCAATAGGCCTACCCTCTTGCATCAAAACACCACCAATACCAATGCCACTAGCATCACATTCAATCTCAAATTGCTTAGTAAAATCTGGTAGTGCAAGCAAAGGTGCAGAAGTTAACAAACGTTTCAGCTCATCAAAGGCATTATCTTGGGCTGCGCCCCAAACAAATTCTACACCTTTCTTAGTTAACTCATTCAAAGGTGCAGCAATAGTACTAAAGTCTTTCACAAAACGGCGATAAAAACCAGCAAGACCGTGAAAACTTCGTACTTGACTAACATTCATAGGAGTAGGCCAATTTTGAATAGCTTCAATTTTAGATGCATCTACCTCTACTCCATGCTTAGAAACAACAAATCCCAGAAATATGACCTTATCTTTGCAAAATGTGCACTTCTCAAGGTTACCATATAACTTAGCATCACGCAACACTTGCAAAACTTGTCGAATATGATCACTATGTTCAGATTCATTGCGGCTATAGATTAATATATCATCAAAATATACAACCACAAACTTGCCAATAAAATTACGCAAAACATGGTTCATTAATCTCATGAAAGTACTAGGTGCATTAGTTAACCCAAATGGCATGGCTAACCACTCATATAAACCAAATTTTGTTTTAAAGGCTGTTTTCCACTCATCCCCCTCTTTCATCCTAATTTGATGATAACCACTACGCAAATCAATTTTAGAGAAAACAGCAGCACCACTCAATTCATCAAGCATATCTTCCAAGCGTGGAATAGGGTGACGATATCGAATAGTGATGTTATTTATTGCTCTACAATCTACACACATGCGCCAAGTACCATCTTTCTTAGGAACTAGAATAACAGGAACATCACAAGGGCTTAAGCTCACACGAATATAACCTTTGTCGAGAAGCGCTTGTACTTGTTTCTGAATTTCTTTTGTCTCCTCGGGGTTGGTGCGGTATGGTGCTCGGTTGGGCAGCGATGCTCCTGGAATCAAGTCTATTTGATGCTCAATGCCTCGCAAAGGTGGCAAACCTGCAGGCACCTCGTCCGGAAACACGTCGCTGAATTCCTGTAACACATTAGAAACACCAATAGATAGAGGGGTCATGTCGTTAGAAACCAAAATGTTACCCTTGTACATAAGCACAAGAGGAACAGCTGTAGGATCCTCACGAAACTCTCTCAGATCAGATTTGGTGGCTAACATGACTAAAGAATGCGCTCCCTCACTCATACTTTTACCACTCAGATTTGGCTTGTGGCTCTCCCTCACCGGAAGTGTAGGCTCTCGTCTATCTACTCTTTCACTCTCTTTTTCAAGATTTACTTCAATTTTTTGACGAGATTCATTTACAATAGCTTGCGGTGTCATAGGTCTCAAGGTAACATCCTTGCCACGCCAATGTAACTGATATGTGTTGGCTTTCCCATTGTGACGGACATCACGATCATATTGCCATGGGCGGCCCAACAACAAATGACATACTGTCATAGGAACCACATCACACTCGACGGTGTCTTTGTATGGTCCAATCTGAAACTCAACACGCACCATGTGGCTGATCTTCATCTCTCCGCTATCACTTAGCCACTGAATAAAATATGGATTGGGGTGCGGGATATATTTGAGCTTCAGTTTTGTACAGAGCTCTTTACTAGCCAAATTGCGACAACTCCCACCATCAATAATAACCTTGCACGCCTTGCCAGGACCAACAGCAGCTTTTGTTTGAAACAAATTACACCGCTGTTCCGCAGAATCTGGGCTCACACTCAGCACCTTAGGCGAACAAACAATGGTAGGCAGTGATGACGCATCACCATAGAGCATATCATCATCCTCCTCATCCGAATTTGGATCAGCATCATCACCTGTCTCATACTCTTCAGTTTCCTCATTGATCAACATAACCTTTTTATTGGGACAGTCTCGCCGGAAGTGACCCTTGCCACCACATGTATGACAGTTCATATCCCTATTTCTTGCTGTAGAGTTGGAGGAACCAGTACCACTTGCAGCAGGTTGTGATGTTTTCTTGGCATTAGAAATAACTGAATCAGGTTTTGAGGAAGCATTACCACGGAAACCAGAAGTACCACTAGAGGTAGGCACACTAGGGTCTGTCCGTGGGGAAAAACGACCTCTACTTGCTGTAGAGCGAGGTCCAAATTTAGCATCTTCAGCCAATGTCAATTCTGCCTCACGTGCTTGATGAAGCAAATCTGTCATATCAAAGTATTGGTGATGCCGAACAATGCGTCGAATGTTGTAAGTTAAACCAGCAAGAAAACACTGCATTGTTTGTTCCTCTGGTTCACGCACCCTAGCACGCTGCATAATCAACTCCATCTCCTGATAATAGTCATCAACAGACTTAAGACCTTGCTTCAAATTCGTCAATTTATCATAGAGAGAACAACTATAATTGCGGGGAATAAAATGAGCACGCATCGCTTCTTTCATACCCCTCCATGTAGTCATAGGTGGCTCTCGAGCTTCAAGCCTGGACTGGACAATATTATCCCACCAAAGCAATGCATATCCATCAAACTCTGAAGATGCAAATTTTATTTTTCTATCCTCGGTGTACTCATGCATGCGCCATAGTTTTTCCACCTTCAGCTCCCAATTGAGGTACTCTTCCACCTCAGTAGAACCAACAAACTTGGGTACAGTGAACTTCGGTTTGCCCAGCCCATCATCATCACGGTTGGCTGGTTGGGCAAAATCATCATCAAAGCGACGACGTGCGCCGAGAGGAGCAAAACCACGACCAGGCGGAATACCAGCACCTCGGCCTCCATTCCCACGACCACCATGACCACCAAGAAGCAATCCATCACGACGACCAGCAGCAGCTGCAGCATTAGCGTCATCATGTGCATGATTGTCATCCTGGACACTCGCAGCAGCCTCAGGATCAAGTGGTTGCTGGTGAGGTAGACGATCAAATGAAACTTGCAACGTATGCACAGCTTGTGTCAAATCTGCAATAGAACGCTAAAGTGTGGTCACAGTTTCTTGTGTCGCAGTGGCTATATCATGTGTTGCATTCAGCTTATTGTCAACAGCAAGCACATCGTCATGTAAACTATCACAAACAGCATTGAACCTCTTCGACAAAGTATCACGAAGCGCTTCGTATTCATTCCAACGCACGACCTCATTTGGATCCTTTTTTTGCTGCACAGCATCAGACTCAGACATGATTAGTAGGTTAGTGCAAACAAAAATAGGTGTATGGTGGAACTCTCACAACTCACTCGAAACTGAGAGAAACGAGGTATCTTACCGTTCCAAAGTGAATAGAAGAGCTTACCAACTCGTATAGGCAAAAACGTGCACGGATGTGATGTAACGAATACCGAGGGAAAGACTATCACACGACAACCAGGGTATATGGTGGGGCTTGGTATGGATACCTAACTACACCAAAGTACAAGTCCTAGTGCTGATCGTATGACAAAGACCCACGGAAACACACACGGTGGAGATAAACGGGGCAAAGCAACTCTGAAAAGTGAGCTCAAAAAGATATAAGTGACGACGCACAGTAGCTCGTGTTGCAATGCACAAGAGAGACGCTAGCACTGGCTCGACGAACAGGCACAAGATTGCACACACGGCAGCAGCCTGATGAGCACGAAGTAGCTAGTCTCGTATGGGTAAGCTCCTAACACGATGCTGTAGATAGGCTGTAGCTAAAGCGATCAAAAGCGTGTAGAAAGGACGCTATATGGACACAGTGGTAACACGCTGTCGCGGATGAGAAAACGACGCAAAATATGTCAACGGCAGAGATGTACGACGCCGGAAACACACGGCAGCGCGACGGCGATGCGAAACGGACAAAAAAGTTTGTCTCTTTTTTTATCTAATTTGGGTGCGGCGTGTACTGTAGAGTAATTACAGTGGACGTCCCCCTTTTTTTGTTTTTTTTTAATACTAACTAAAAGTTGCCAAAACTTGTTGATCGAAACGAAACGCTGACGCCAGACAAACAGCAGCCCTGTCGCGAGCGCACGAAGCCGAGCGAGGCGCTTGACCCCAGACTACCTCCGTGCCCAGGCGCGCGTGGGTGAGCAGCTTTACTTTTTTTTTTGTACTCTTTTTTTTTAACTGAAACAACTTGGGCCAACAAAATATGGCCCGGTCTTGGCGCGTGGGCCAGAGATCGCTAGCGAGCAGCGCTCGTCGCTGGGGATCGCTCCACCCCAGACGACCTCTGCGCCGAGGCGCGCGAGGCTCGCTGGGCGAGCGAGCGTGGCGACCCGCGTGATGCCCGACCCCAGACGATCTCCGTCCTGGGGCGCCGGGCGGGCGGCTGTGTTTTTTTTTTTTTTGATTTCTAATCCTGATCAGATCTGGCAGTGAAGAACACGTATATAGCCAGCAGTATATGAAAGAAGACGGAGATCAAAGATTGACCAAACGACGATGTAATCCAAAACAAAGATGCAGAAAAGAATGGGGATCCTAGACTCCTACAGAGTTGATGAAAAGATACGCGAAAAAGACGATCAGCTACTAAAACCAGTACCTCGATGCAATCTAGGCTATGGCAAGAACTAAGAACCCTAATTTTTTTGTAGGCTTTTTCTGGATAGGACAAAAACAAAAACGAATTTACAGGATGAATTTGTGGATGCTCACCGAGTAAACGCTGGAATCTGATACCAAGATGATAAGGGGTTGCCCGATCTTCTCAGTGAGCCGATGTAGATGGATGATAACTTGGTAGATAATCTGTGAGACGCACACGAACTCTCCGGCTGTTCCCCCGTTGCCAATGCAACAGATCTTCAACCCTATGGATATTCGAGACACCACACACCTGCGCACGTAGCCGCCGACCACGAAGCGGTTCTGCAATCTCCTAATTCCCAATGGAACAGCAGATCACACTTGAATTCTCAGTAGCAAAACTCCAGATCGAAACAAACTTGGAGTGGGGTAAATATTCCGAGCGAAACACAGAGGAATATATGATTTCAGAGGAAAGCTTACAAGCAATTTCGTTCTGATGTTTGGGGGTAATCTAAACGTAGTCTAAACGATAGAAGGGGGCGCCCCAGGGGTACTTAAAGGGGTCGGGGCGACCTGGGCAAAGATCTGGCCCAAAACCAACCTGTTTTGGGCCCAAACGGACTCGGTTCGACTCAAACTGGTACATACCGACCCATACATGGGTTCGGCTCATTTTGGCACGCAGGCCATGAGTGTAGCGCGCCTTAGACTCAAAGACATCGCGTCGAAGGCTGTCCTAGCGCGCCATCTCATGCTCTCTCTCATGTAGACTTGATGCTCTGGTGATCTCCGGGTGCGCCTGCCTCCCTCTCCTCCCTCGCGCACTTGATCTTCAAGTCTTGCTCATCTCGCTGTGACGCGTCTCCTCCTCGTGCAATGCTTGTGTTATCAACAAACCTAATCATACATAGATGCATAGACTTAGGTAGTATAAAGCTCTCATTAAATAAAACATCGGGTTCAATTAAGAGTGAGTTCACCTGTTGTTCCAATAGCTTTGCACGTGCTCTTGTAATTGGTCCAATCCTAATCTCGTTGGACTTCTTCGCAGCAACATCTTCATCATCAATAGGAGCAGGAGATAATGGTGGTGTAATAGGGATGTCCTCATCACGCGCGGAAGGATTTAGAAGACGACGGGCAAGAAGAAGGAGGCAGGGCGCGGTGGATAGAGGAAGCGTGGAGAAAAATTGGGATTCTGTTTGCCCCCTTTTGTAGAGGATGGGCAGGATCCTCCAATCCCTCCCACTTCCGCATTAATCCCCACACACGATTCCCAAAATTCCAACGCGTGGCAATCGTTTCGCTACCCGATGCTGTTTCTGCATCTTGCGGAATTCAAAGCTCCTGGGGGAGCACCAGGGTCGCCACTTGACCCGTTGGGCCTGCGATGCACTCAAGTGTTTTCCCACTGGCGTGTCAGGGCTGGGCGTGCCAGGCCTACACAGCGTGACTCATCGCATCCAATGTGACCGGTCGTGTCGTTGGGCCCACGCACCGGATATCTTTTGGCCGCACCTCGGCAACCAAGGAGCAGCATTGCCGGGGCATGGCCGAGGGCTACTGTTGGCACTTTGGGCCAGGGCATCCCAACATCGGCCGCATGGCCCATACTGATCAAGAGGAAACAAAAGTGCTACCTCCCCGCAAGGGGATGTGACGCGTTGTAGCTCGGCTCGAAAGGGCGTTGCCGGGCACCATTCAAGGCCCCTCCCCTTGCTGGAAGGGATGTGTAGCTGAGAAGGCACTCTCCCCGGGTGAAGGGGAGAAAGCGTATGGGAGAAGGATCCTTACCCGAGCGGGAAGGAAGGAGCAGTCAAGCGAGCATGGAGTCACACCCCTGAGTCATCAGAGGTCAGAGCGTGGCATGCACCTTCTGTGATGGAAGACCCGTGTCCCGCCCTGGGAACACGCATGATGAGCACGCGTTGGAAACCCACTGCAGTGGGCAAACAGAATACATCATTGCTTGTGCCAGGCGAGGTAAAGACCGAGATCGGCCAGTCTCGTCCCATCAGCGCGGTGTGCTAGTCGGCATGGAGGACAGCGGGGCTCATGGTGCCACCCAGCACGGCCACCGCTTAAAGCTGCTTGACACTTCTCTAGCGTGCATTTCGGCTACTTTGGTATCCCCTTGAAATTTAAAAGGAGGACCAAGCCACGGTCCTAGGGGGACAGACCGAACAAGAAAGAGAACAAGCTAAGGCCAAGACAGAGAGCTCTGTCTTGGAAAGAAACCAAGTCTGGAGGCCTAAGGAGATAGTCTCTGGCCGTCGGCGATCTGTACTCGCTCCACCGTACACCTTCATCATCAAGAAATCAGAAAAGCTAGACATAGGGTTTTAGGCGAGATCCTCTCTCACGGCCTGAACCAGGGTAAAATCTTCTTGTGTTCTATGTGTACTTTCTGCCCTGACGAAGGCGTATCATCTGCGCCACGTGACATACAACCTAGGGGGAGATTCCCCCAGTGTCCGTGAACGCACCCACGACAATATCCTTGTTGAATTTATCAGCCAGTTTGTATGATTCACACGGGTCTTTGTTGCTACACTTACTCTGACTATGTACTCTACATGATGCACAAATTGTTCAGTTGCCTCTGGGTTTTTTTGTTGAGTTGGATCTGGGTGATGACTAAACAATGCCCCACTTTCTTAATTTAAATGAGGCTCTTAATGTTTTAGATTTTCGATTCCTTTGTTTATGCACCATCTGAGATGGCCAATCTGAGATCTAGTATTCACAATGCTCACCAGGAACATTGTGCACTTCTCTAGATCCAGATATCTGCTGGAGTTCATCAGTACATGATCTTGTTCTAGTTAAACATGATGCACATGGTGGTTCATTATGATGCTAGTTCTTTGCTTTACTTATTTTCCTGATGACTTAAACAACTCCACGTTCTTTCAAGACAAGGAGGAAAATTGAGCTCGAATGCTATCAATTTACTATATATATATGCAGGACAACCATGTTGAAATGATCAGGCAAGTTATATGATTGATATGGTTGATTTCTTCACTCATTTTCTCGCAAGTTACTGTACACGATGCTATTGCTTTTCTGCCTTTTTAGTCGCGCATGATTAAATAATGCCATACCTGCATATTTGAACGATTCAATTGCTTCTTTGTCTAAGCATTATCCAAGTTGTCCAATAATTGATGCAATTTGACAATTTTACAATGGGACCCACATATATAGGATCATAAGGAACTTTTTAGAGTTCCTTGGACTCTCATGTCTGCTGGATATCATTGTTAAACTATCTTGCTAGTTTAGTATGAGGCATATTTTAGTTCAATGTGATTCTGATAATCTTCCTTTCCTTGATGATTAAAACACTCCCACATTCTTTATGGCTCATATGGATACTTGGGTTTAATGTGCATAATAGCGTTCATTACCTTCTGATTGATTGTTCATGTAGGATATGCATATTAAAATTATCTGACTCTTTATGCACATAGTTTTTGATTACTTCATTCATTGTCCAGCTAGCGACATGACTTGATGCACAAAATTGTTTTATTGCTTGTTTCTTTTCCTTGAAATGGCTCATGATTTAAACCTAGGATTATGAGTCTAATGACTAGTCTACACTAGTCAAGCGACTAGTCTATGAGTCTTTAACTTAACTGTCGACTACCTTGTTTGACTTGACTAATTCGTTGGGTTGAGCAACTAGCCAATGGACTAGTCTAGACTAGTCATGGTATTTGAGTCGATCGAGTAAATTTGGGCACAAATAACTATCCAAAGGCATCCATCGAAATTTAGAATGAAATCCGCAAATTCTTTAATACATGGAAGTTTTGAGCTATGAAGCAATATTTAGAGGTGGATGATGAAGCTAAAGTTCAAAGACAACATTTCATCATCTAGGTAGGATAATTTGAGTCTTACGTCTTGAACTTCTAGGTTCTAGCATTATTATGTTATGTAACTTGTGATGAACTTACGCCAATTTTGTGTACTAAATCTTATATCTGGTTGCCATATAGGATAATATTTTGCTAGCTACTATTGAAGTACATGTCAACTAGCAGTAGTATAGACTCGTCACGATTAGTCTATGATTCACTAGTATACTTGCACGACTTGTCGACTAGTAATCCTTGATTTAAACAATGCCACATTCTGGTAAATTTAAACGATCTGACTATCTATTCCATCTGTACATTGTCTTATTGCTTCATTGCCCTTCATTGTAGTATATATGTGGCATTTTTTACACCTTTATTTGACGCACTATCTGAGTTGGTTGATATTAGGAAACATGACATAGTGCTATGGGATCCAACATTTATATGGATTTTAAGAAGCTGCTCTTCATCGATCCCTCTTGTATGCTGGATTTCACACTATGGAATCTTGCTAGTTTAATGTGGGATCCAATGGTTCAGTTTCTTATTAGTCCTTTGCTTTGTTAAGTTGTCTGTTTATTAAAACAAAGAGCTGATTGTTGATTAAAACAATGCCAGATTCTATTATGGTTCCTGTAGACATAAATCACATAGTAGAGCTCTTATGCTTCTAATTTAGCCCTCTCTATATTTAGGTTAACCATTTTGAGCGATCATGATCTTGTAGTTTATTTAATGCACATGGTGTTCCATTGATTCATACTTTTTCTAGCTACATACTCCGCACAACACGTTTTTATTGCTTGTTTGGCCTTTTTGGAAAGTTTGCTCTTCATTAGACCAATGCCATAATCTGATTAATTTAAATGATCTGCTATACTAGCTACTCAGTGCTTAGTTGCTTCATCGACCTTCTAGGTTGTCTATAACTCTATAAGACATTCAATGTTTCATTTGCATACTTGACCCACTATTCGGAGTTGGCAGATAATGAGTTCAATGCACCTTCAGGAGTTGGAAATCTTATAGTTGTAGGCATCAAAAAGATGTTGTGCTACTTTTGGCTGCAATCATCAATTTTTTGGACACAAAACTGGTTTATTTGTTTTCTCTTATGAGACACTGTTTAACAGTTTATTTTTCATTGATTAAAGCATGTCATGTTAGTCAGTTTTAAGACCTACAGAACAGATACAGCTTTTTTTGACTTACTTGCAAGATTTCTTTTGTTCAAAGTTCTGGCTTGTTTAGAGGCATCAAGAATCTTGAAGCTGTTTTTAATTAACTTTGTTAAATGGTTGGGTTTTGTTTTACTGTTGGCTTAATTGGTTTGGGTTTCGATGGGTCTAGCCTCTAAATAATTAGGTTTGGTTGGGTTTAAGGAGGAAATAGTTGGGGGCTATCGTCTAAAATTGTTGCATCAGATTTTAGGATTAAGAGTCGCTCGACTAGTCAAGACTAGTTGCTCGACTAGTCTATGAGTTGATGCTTGTTCCGACCAAAAACATCGATTAGTCGCGACTAGTTGCAACTAGTCGACTAGTCGGGCGACTAGTCCATGAGTCGGTACCCTATTGACTCGGCTCGACTCATCGACTCATAATCCTATTCAAAATGGTTCTATTGATATGTATAAGTGGACTACCTTAGCCATTTCCATCAGTCCGGACTTTTGGTTGCCTTGGCTAGTGCCTCTCAGTTAACATGGTATCAAAGCCAATGTCTCCAATTTGAATCCCGTTTCATGCAATTTATACTAAAAATTGTTGGCCCCCCTGGGTCCATGTACAAGGCCTCTTGTGCCTACCTCTGAGTTCCACATGTTGACCCTCTCTTGTCCAGTCACATGTAAGGAGGAGCGTTGATATGTACAAGTGGACTCGCTTAGCCATATCTATCAGTTTGGACTTTTGGTTATGTTGGCTAGTTCCTCTCACTTAACAGGTTCATAACATGTCAGCCTTCGAGCTGTCAACATGTGTTTGTGGCCAGGAGAAGAAGCGAGGACAGATAGATTGGACGCAACCCTTGTGGAAAGCAGCAGCGGTGTACTTCGTGGCAGCGGGGCTCCATGGTCTCTCGTGGTTTGGACGAGCTGGCTCCGCTGGCCCTTGCTTCGTAGATTTATATTTAGTCTACTGAAACTTCTATTTTCATCGGGACTAAACATGGCTTTTGATAAGGGTATAGTTATTAAAGTCCATTATCTTAGTACCCCCGGGGCCTGATAGATAGGCCCAAGCGTAGATGTAGTCAAAATACGAGATGATATCATATGCAGACATTGTAATTTGTGTTGAACCCGATCTGATCCTCGAGACCTGGCCACCTATATATAGGGGCCAGGAGCGGCCGACCAGGGGGAGATTGAGATTGAGCCATTTGATTGCCCGCTTATTCTCACCATGTATTACGTTTCACCTAGTTTGTCTGATCTTTAACCTTCGAGTTCATCCGACGCCCTCTTCCCCTGATCCTAAGTCCTTCATCTAGGACATTTGCCGAGTTAATCCTCGTCAACTGGCGCCGTCCGTGGGGACTTCCAGCGTTGGAATCATGAATTCGATAGCATATTCGGTTTCAACCAACACCAACCCAAAAGTCGATGGAAATCAGGTCACCTCTCAAGCCATAGATTTTCAACCTCATCCACCAACCCTTACTTCGGTCTTCGTAAGCTTAGATCAGGAGATGGATCCGACGATCGGAAGCCTCAACTTTCATGTTGGACCTTTGGGAACAACTCGCCTTTCGGATCCAGCGAAATTGGGTCCGTCGGCAGAGAAAACTGTGTCCGCAGCAATGCAGAATCATCGGTTGGCTCTTCCAGCGAGGTAAACTCACCGGTCAGCTTCACACCGATGGAAACTACAGGGTGCACAATAGAGGAACTCGACGAAATCATGGGAAATATTGACATAGAAGAAGCATCAGATCACTCAGATAAAGGCTCCAGCCAGAACTTTGGCAAAAGCGCAACAGCGGACTTCACCACCCGAAACGGTGGTGTCTCCAACAACGATGAGAGCATGCAGAGATTAAAAGAGAGGTACATCAACAACGCACACCAAGTATGCGTTATCATAACAGAGGCAGTAGAAGACGATGACGGTGTGGACAACTTGGTAGTCAACGCACAAGGTGGCAACTCGAGGAATAACCACATGAAGGAAAAGGAGAAAGTATACGTTTCGGCAGGAGAATGGAGGACGATCATGTTAGCAATCAATCATGGAACGGAAATACTCGCGGATTCATGAAGAGAAGTTTTAATGGGATACCAATACGCCCTCCATCAGCACAAAAAGAAGTTACTACAAGAGAAAAGTGAGCTAAGGAGAAGCCACGAGTCCAATAGCGAATCGAGTAGGTTATAGTGGGAATAATACAGCGAAACATAAAAGTCAAGCAAAGAAAGGTGATACGTCTCCAACATATCCATAATTTTTTATGCTCCATGCTTGTTTTTACACCATTTGCTTAGTGTTTCATTACACTTTGTGGCATTTTTATGCATTTTCCGGAACTAACCTATTAACGAGATGCCACAGTGCCAGTTCCCTGTTTTCTGCTGTTTTTGTGTTTCAGAAAAGTTACACAGGAAATATTCTCGGAATTGGACGAAACAAAAGCCAGAAGTCCAGATATTTAACGGAGCTTCCAGAAGACCAAAGAGGAGATGGAGCCGAGCCAGAGGGCGGCCACACCACCAGGGGGCATGGCCTGCCCCTGGCCCGTGCCGGCCTGTGGTGTGGGCCCCCTGGTCCACTTCTAACGATGCCCCTTCGCCTATAAAGAACCCGTGACGGGAAAAACCTAAAGACCCGATCACTTTTCCAGAAACACATTGCGATCCACCGCCGTCGTCGACCTGAGATCGGGTGGGTCCAGAAGCTCTTCCCGGCACCCTGCCGGAGAGGGGAATCGCCACTGGAGGTCTTCTTCATCGCCATGCTTGCCTCCGGCGCGATGAGTGAGTAGTCTACCTTGGACTATGGGTCCATAGCAGTAGCTAGATGGTTGTCTTCTCCACCATGTGCTTCATGTTTAGATCTCGTGAGCTGCCTTACATGATCGAGATCACCGTTATGTAATTCTACATGTTGTGTTTGTTGGGATCCGATGAATATTGGTGTTATGATTGAGTTGATGTACTGAATTTTATGTTATGTTATCTCTATGTTGTTTATGATCTTGCATGCTCTCCGTTGTTAGTAGCTATCTTGGCCGAGTAGTTGCTAGTGACTCCAAGAGGGGGTATTTATGCTCGATAGTGGGTTCATGCCTCTATTTAATCTAGGGGAGTGACAAAAACCTCTAAGGTTGTAGATGTGCTGTTGCTACTAGGGGGAAAACAACATTCATAAGCTCGAGGGCGTATGCTTTGTTTACATTACACACTTTGCTTAATGCAGTTATCTGTTGTTCGCAACTTAATACTTGTGGAGTTCTCGGATTGATTCGCCACAAGTGGATTATTAGTCATAGATGCAGTTGGATGGCGGTCTATGTATCTTGTTGTTATGCCCAGAGTAAATCTCATAGTGATCCTCTCGACACATGCACGTTGTCTTTATTCTATCAATTGCCCAACTGTAATTTGTTTACCCAGCATGTGTTATTTTATCTTATGGAGAGACACCACTAGTGAACTGTGGACCCCGGTCCTATTTCCATTATATTGCTATCACCTATTTACTTTACTCGCACTGTTTACTTTACTCGCATACTACTACTGTTTTCCACCCGATACGCTCATACCCTTTGTTTCAAGCAAACCGGTGAGATTGACAACCTCATCATAAGTAAGGAACAAAGTATTTGGTTGTGTTGTGTGCAGGTTCCACGTTGCCGCTCGCAAAGCAAATCTTGGACGAGGCGCCCTATAAATTGTCCAGAGCTATCGCGAAGCTAGCGGGCATCACCTTCAGTCGTTTGGCTTTTTCCTACTGGATTGATAACCTTGGTTTCATAACTGAGGGAAAACTTTCTGCTATATTCATCAAACCTTCTCTTGGGGTTTCCAACTAGCCGGTCATTTTACTTCATCAACAAACGCAATCAAGTTCTCTAGCACCTTCAATACCGCGCCATCAACAAGTTTTCTGTTGCCGTTGCCGGGGAAAAAGAAGACTTCTGCAAGGGGAGTTTCGCACGCACATCCTTTACTTTGTTTTAAGTTTTGCTTTACTTTATTTTTACTTGCATCGTTTTATCAAAAACACACAAAAATTAGTATCCTTTTTAGTTGTTATTTCTTTACTTTAGTTCGTTATGTTGTTCCCTAAGTACGTTTTGGAGGACCTCTCAATAGGTAGTGGTTCAATTATTGGAAAAAGTAACATTGAGGAGTTCTTTAATCATATTAGTATGCATAAAGAAGTTGAGGAAAAGTCTTTGGTTGAGCTTGTTCCTAGTATTGAAGTTGCTTCTGCTTATTTAATTCACATGTTGGAAGCTAGGTTTGCTAGCCTTAATCCTTTTATGCAACACATGTTCCTTAAGCTTCATGAAATTGAAGATCCTGAAAAGAAAGCTTTTATCTTGGAAACTTTGCGTATAGAGTTTACAGATGTTGCCATTGAAGCTAGGAAAGTTCTTAAGTGCTTTAATAAGCTCGGTTCACCTATAAAGGTTGTTAGTACAAACAATGAAGGAACCGAAATACCAATACCTAGCAAGCTCTTGGGATTGTATGAAGCTTTTGAAAATAATTTTGATTGGATCTGTCCCAAAAACCTTTTTAGTGATTTGAGTGAACCAAAGCGTGATCACAAAGGGTCTTCAAAAACTTATGTGGATGAAATACAATGCCTTATTGAAAAGACTTCTGCAGTTGATCTTAATGCTTCTTTCGAAAATACTTGATTCACACTTTCTGCGCCTAGCTCAAAGGCGTTAAAGAAAAGCACTCTTGGGAGATAACCCAATGTTTTTACTTTCAGTTATTTTTCTTTTATTTGAGTCTTCGAAGTTATTACTTCTGTAATAACCTCTCCTTATCATTTTTATTTCGTTTTTGTGCCAAGAGAAGCCTCTAATTTGAGTGAGGTAAGATTTGGGGATGTTGCTGTCCTGAAACAGTTTTTGGTGCTGCACCGTAAAAATTCGTGAAAATTCTCTGTATATATTTTGGACCTGCGATTTCTTGTGCATATGCCCCAGGTTATATCCAAACTTTCATTAGTTGAACACTTTTTGATTTGAGCAACAGAAAACCCTCTAAAAATTCGACCTTTGTCAGCTGTTCTGTTTTGACAGATTTCAGCCAATATTTGTGTTTGCCGCTTTACCGCTTTCTTTTTGAGTTCTTTTGATCACGGAACTTTTGGGGAAGTTGATACAGTAGTATATACTTTATATGTGGTGATTTTGAGTTGAAACCTGAAGCAAAAGGGGTTGATTCATTGTTATGCTTACACTAATGTTGCTAACAGATTTGTGTTTAGTTTTGTATGAAGGAAGTTTTCATTTGTAGGGATTGGAGAATGATGAGATGAGTTGAAGAATGGAAAAAATCTCAAGCTTGGGGATGCCCACGCACCCCAAGAAATATCCAAGAGGTACAAGCGTCAAAGCTTGGGGATGCCCCCGAGGCACCCCTTCTTCATCGGCAAAAATCAGGTCACCTTTCAACACACTATATTTTTATTGCTTCATGCACTATGCGTTTTTCTTGGAGCGTCAGTTGTTTTAGTTTTCAGTTTTGTTTAGTTTTATTTGCTACAATAAATGGTTGGACCCCAATAAATTCCTTTTGGACAAGTTGCCTTGCTTTTCATTTGCCAAGAACACTCCATTTTTCACTCTTATCGTTTCAACGAGTGTTCTCTTTTTCTATAACTGCGTTTAGCTTTCGATTTTTGCCTTGATTTGTGTTGAGATCTTGTTATATATTTTTATCAAGGTGTATTTTTGCCTCTGGTCCATGTTGGTTTTCATCAAAAGAGTTGTTTATAAAAAGTTCGAATGGTGTTGGAAAAGAGAAAAAGCTTTATGCAAAAAAGTGGTACAAGAAGGAGCTTGTGTAGACTGCGGCCTAGGCTTTTGCATGTCGTGCTTGATGTTTTTTTGATAGCATGCTTAGTGGTTTTCCTGTAGCATGACTTCTCTCAAATGACTGAGATAGCTTAATGAGCCTTTGAAAAAATCATGCGTTGTTTTAATTATTTGGAAGCATTATTTTGGTTTTCTCCTTGATGCTTTATTTGGGTTGACTTGGCGCATGCTCACACATGTTAGACTCATACAAAGTCGCCATTGCCTCTATGATCATTTAGTTTTTGACTTTTGATGCCATCTTATGCTTCTTTTAATGTCGCTTTGTCACTTTGCATGATTATGGCCATTATTGCTCTCTTAGTTGGTTGCTCCCAGTCTTTTGCTAGCCCTCATTTTGTACTGAGTATGAGCTCTACTCGTGCATCCAACTCCTAAAAACCAAGTTTGCCATTGTGTCCACTATAAATTCCTATGCATGCTATTTGCAAGCCATTCCAAGTAAATTTTCATGTGCTACCTTTCAAAACTTTCAAATACTTCTCATTTTGTGCCACTATTTTTAGCTCATGGGGATGTAGTGGTCGGAATTGCTATCTTCCATATTAAATTAAGTACCCCTCGACTAGGCAGCTTCATCTGCTCATCATTAATTTTGCATGAGAGCTGGTCAGACCATTGCAATCTAATTCTACAAAAGAAAAAAAAGGCACTCCTCCATGGTGTGTGAATGTTGGTGGGCACCCAATGGAATCGGTTAGACATGGTTTGAGAAAGGAAAAAAGGTGGGGAGGAGTGCCAATGCTTTATAAAAGAGCACCAATGTGCCAAATTTTCAAAGAACTCGGAACCGCTCTCACTTGTTTATTATGGAAGATAGTAAGACCCCATTGCTAGTCGTTGACAAAGGCAACCACCTCTCAAAACCCAATTTTTATCTCTCTATTTTACAAATGAAAAGCTCTAGCACATGTTTACTCAAAACCTAATTTTTATCTCTCTGTTTTACAAATGAAAAGCTCTAGCACATGTTTAATCACTGCTTCCCTCCGCAAAGGGCCTTTCTTTTACTTTTATGTTGAGTCTCCACCTTCTATCTTTATGCACTGTCTAAGAGAGCATAGTTGTCATTCTGAGTATAATGTGCATTGTCCCAAAGTTTTCATTGATTGATTCATGATGTTGGTTTCACTTGTTCTTAAATTATTTGTATCTAGTCTCCCTCTTAAACTTGAAGGTATCCTATGCATTTATGTTTTTCTCTCTCATGAAGGACAAGCTGAAAACCATTTGTATGTTTTTCCATATAATTTGAACACACGTTTGACTTTCATTGTTTCATTTTCATGATCTTTTGTTTGTGTTCTTTTTCATGTTATAACAAGGTTGCTAAGTTTCTTCTATCAAGATTATATATTTCATGCCCATGTTTTAAGTTCTTTTGATCCCAACGCACAATACTTACATGTATGATCAAGATTGTGTAGGTGCATGTCACCTCAAAAATTATTTCTTTTGTTATCACTTACCTACTCGAGGATGAGCAGGAGTTAAGCTTGGGGATGCTGATACGTCTCCAACGTATCCATAATTTTTGATGCTCCATGCTTGTTTTAACACCATTTGCTTAGTGTTTCGTTACACTTCGTGGCATTTTTATGCATTTTCCAGAACTAACCTATTAACGAGATGCCACAGTGCCAGTTCCTTGTTTTCTGCTGTTTTTGTGTTTCAGAAAAGTTACACAGGAAATATTCTCGGAATTGGACGAAACAAAAGCCAGAAGTCCAGATATTTAACGGAGCTTCCAGAAGACCAAAGAGGAGACGGAGCCGAGCCAGAGGGCGGCCACACCACCAGGGGGCGCGGCCTACCCCTGGCCCGCACCGGCCTATGGTGTGGGCCCCCTAGTCCACTTCTGACGCTGCCCTGTCGCCTATAAAGACCCCCCGATGAGAAAAACCTAAAGACCCGATCACTTTTCCAGAAACACATCGCGATCCGCCGCCGTCGTCGACCCGAGATCGGAAGGGTCCAGAAGCTCTTCCCGGCACCCTGCCGGAGAGGGGAATCACCACCGGAGGTCTTCTTCATCGCCATGCTTACCTCTGGCGCGATGAGTGAGTAGTCTAGCTTGGACTATGGGTCCATAGCAGTAGCTAGATGGTTGTCTTCTCCACCATGTGCTTCATGTTTAGATCTCGTGAGCTGCCTTACATGATCGAGATCACCGTTATGTAATTCTACATGTTGTGTTTGTTGGGATCCGATGAATATTGGTGTTATGATTGAGTTGATATACTAAATTTTATGTTATATTATTAGTCATAGATGCAGTTGGATGGCGGTCTATGTATCTTGTTGTAATGCCCAGAGTAAATCTCATAGTGATCCTCTCAACACATGCACATTGTCTTTATTCTATCAATTGCCCAACTGTAATTTGTTTACCGAGCATGTGTTATTTTATCTTATGGAGAGACACCACTAGTGAACTGTGGACCCTGGTCCTATTTCCATTATATTGCTATCACCTGTTTACTTTACTCGCACTGTTTACTTTACTCGCATACTACTACTGTTTTCCACCCGATACGCTCATACCCTTTGTTTCAAGCAAACCGGTGAGATTGACAACCTCATCGTAAGTTCGGAACAAAGTATTTGGTTGTGTTGTGTGCAGGTTCCACGTTGCCGCTCGCAAAGCAAAGCTTGGACGAGGTGCCCTATAAATTGTCCGGAGCTGTCGCGAAGCTAGCAGGCATCACCTTCAGTCATTTGGCTTTTTCCTACTGGATTGATAACCTTGGTTTCATAACTGAGGGAAAACTTGCTGCTATATTCATCGAACCTTCTCTTGGGGTTTCCAACTGGCCAGTCATTTTACTTCGTCAACAAATGCAATCAAGTTCTCTAGCACCTTCAATACCGCGTCATCAAAAGGCACCATGAGCAAAAGCACAATAGAAGAAGGATAGGGTGGTCAAGGAAAGCAAGCCGAAACTCATTTGTAGCAGCAGATGAGGAAGAAAATATTAGGCAACACACGCCAGAGGCAGCCCTGGTAGCAGCACAAGCATACATGTTAATCACACAGCCAGAACCCGGAGGTCCACGGAAAAGCATGCATCAAGCCGCCATAAAAATCGTGGGGCTGATTGGATATGAGTTAAGCCAAAAATCAGTGGAAAAGGAGGGAACACACAATGAACAGACATGAAACAGAAGGCGAAAGTCCCAGTCTTTGTGAACCCAAAGATTGAGTTCACCTGGCGGGAAAAATTACAGGGCACAAAGGGAAGATGCACGAAATATCATCGCACAAGCCAAGGTAAATAGGTCACGCTATGAGTGGGATGAAGAAAACTACGAAGATGAAGAAAAGGAAATGGGAGTGCCATGCTTTATCCGCAGGGTTCGCAGGACACATGTACCCAAAGCTTTTAAGTTACCACACGACCAGCAAAAATATGACGGGTCGCGAGAACCCGAATTATGGCTGTCAGATTATCTTCAAGAAGTAAAAATACTCGGGGGCTCATGGGCAACAACAATGCAAAGTTTGCAGCTACACCTCACCGGCACATCACGGTCTTGGTTAGGTAAGCTACCCGACGATTCCATCGGAAGTTGGGGCGAGCTGGAGAATCAGTTTACAAGGAACTTACGTTCAACATATACGCAATTAGCGTTAATAGAGGAAGTTAAATCTTGTATACAGCAAAGTGGAGAGATGTTGTGTTCGTATATACGATGGTTGAGTATAATAAAAAACTCAGCAGAAAATGTCTCCGACGAGCGAGCAATAGACGCTTTTGCGTTTGGCCTTCGCCATTCGGATCTCGTTGAAGCAGTGGGAAGAATAAGACCTAGAACGGTGTCAGAGCTAATGGAGGTAGCAAATAGATTCACGGATGGAGAGGATGCTTATTACAACAAAAGAGCACGCTCACCATAGCATGATAGATCAAGTAGATAGAATAACCAGAGGCTTAGGTCTCATAACGAAGACAACCGCATCTCGCGCAACCAAGTATCCCCAGTTTACAGGAGGAGCGACAAAGAAGGAGATGAGCATAAGAGTAGGGAGTATCATAAAAAAGATAATTCCAAAGGCGATAAGCCCAGATACCTCGATCCATTAGCAGAGGACATACTTAATGGACCTTGTCGTATCCAATACGCATACCTCGACGGGAAGAGGGTTTCAAACCATCTGATGAGAGACTGTAGGACGTTTGTCAAATTGCAAGAAGCCATGGAATTGAACCAAGGAGCAAAACCAGGATCCACAGCTTACGACAAGACGACCGTAAATTAGGGATATCAAATACAAAGTGGTCAAAGATATCCTAAATCAAGGGTGTACGTTTCCGCAATGATCCAGCCTGTCCGAAAGTCAAAAAAGGAGCAGAAAAATACATCCAGACAAGTAAAACTAGCAATATCAGCACCACCAGCCACCACAGAATATCTCAGGTGGTCAAACCAGACAGTCAGGTTTAGTTGAGAGGACCACCAGAGAAAAGTACCAAGGCCAGGGCACGCACCAATGGTATTGAAGGCGCAAATTGGAGGATACAATATCGGGAGAGTATTCATGGACGCTGGCAGTGGTATAAATCTAATATATGCAAGAACTCTAAGGGCAATGAATATATCACTGGAATGGCTGCAGCCGACAGACAGCTCTTTTCACGGGTTAGTACACGAAGCGCAAACCACCCACTAGGGAAGATCAAACTCAACGTTTGCTTCGATGACAGCGGAAACTTCCGAAGGGAAAAATTAGAGTTTGAAGTCATGGATTGGCCATCACAGTATCACACAATCCTAGGATGACCAGCGTTTGCACAATTCATAGCAGTACCCCACTATGCATATCTCATGTTAAAAATCTCACGCCCAAAAGGAGTCATCACAGTCAAAGTTTCGAAGTATCAGACACCTGTGACAACAAATTCAACAGAATTGTGCAAACCTTCATCATGACAGCGGAGTACGCATGGCTCAAAGGAGAGACTGATCAAAATGTGCTACCCGACGTAGGTCGATTCCTGCCAAATCAGGCTTTCGACACAACCCAAGATTCCAAAAAAGTTCGGGTTCACCCCACGGACCCAGCAAAAATAACCTCCATCGCAATAAACCTAGATCCCGCATAGGAAAGCGCGCTCGTCGAGTTCCTCTGTGAGCGCTGGGAAATCTTCGCTTGGTGTCCCTCAGACATGCCAGGGGTTCCTAGGGAACTCGTCGAGCACACACTCAATGTGGATCCAAAAGCAAGGCCGGTCAAGCAATCCCTTCGATGGTTTGAAGAACCAAAGCGTAAAGCAATAGTAGGTGAGCTGCACAGATTGGAAAACACAGGCTTCATCAGAAATGAAAACATCAACCTAGGTGTCCAACGCAGTGATCGTCCCAAAGAAAAACATAGACATACTCCACGTATGTGTTGATTACACATCCCTCAATAAACACTGTCCAAAGGATCCCTTCCCGCTACCTCGCATAGATCAGGTAATTGATTCAACGGCGGGGTGTGCAAGGCTTTCCTTTTTGGACGCATATTCGGGATACAACTAGATCATGTTGAAAAAAGAAGACAAAGAAAATACAGCCTTCATTACACCATACGGCATCTTTTGTTACCAAGTTATGCCCTTCGGCCTCAAGAACGCGGGAGCAACTTACCAGAGGATGATGCAAAACTGCCTCAGGAGCCAAATAGGTCAAAATATCCAAGTATACATCGACGACAAGGTCATCACCACAATAAAAGAGGAATCCTTAATTCATGACTTGAAGGAAACCTTCGACAACCTAGACAGGTTCAAGCTAAAGTTAAATCTGACCAACTGTTCCTTTGGCATTGCAGCAGGACAACTTCTAGGACCTGGTGTTGGCAAGAGGAATAGAGGCAAATCCAGAGAAGTTTCAGGAAATATTAACAATGGGAAAACCAGCAAAACTGCATGAAGTATAGCAACTCGCAGGGCGTGTAGCAGCACTAAGTTCATTCATCGCACGGCTGGGCGAAAAGGCTCTCCCATTTTACGCACTCATGGAAAAGTCTGATAAAAAATTCGAGTGGATAGAAGAAGCAGACACAACATTTGCGCAATTGAAGAATGTGCTCTCCACACCCCTAGTGTTGGTCGCACCCAAAGAAAAGGAACCATTGTTACTATATATCGTCGCCACACATCAGGTGGTAAGTACGGTGTTAGTAGTCAAACAAAGTGAAGAAGGGAAGGCCCACGGAGTCCAGCGTCGAGTGTACTTTCTCAGTGAGGTACTGTCACCATCAAAGCAGCGTTACCCGCACTACCAAAAACTTGCATACAGTGTGTCCATGACATCACGAAAATTGCGACAATACTTCGCGGTTCATCCAATAATATTTGTTAATGAGGCTCCATTATCAAACATACTGAACAACCTAGAAGCAATAGGACGTGTTTCCTTATGGGTAATCGAACTCTCCCCTCTGGATATCACGTATGAGAAGATGAAGGCTATCAAATCCCAGTTTTTGCTAGATTTTATAGCAGAGTGGTTAGAATTACAGAACACAGGACCTCCTGGTCTGTCGAGTGTCTGGACAATGTACTTCGACGAATCGAAGAGAGTCGAAGGAGCTGGAGCTAGAGTAGTATTAATATCACCACAAGGAGATAAGCTAAAATATGTGTTAAGGATGAGTTTTCCGCAAGCTTCCAACAATGAAGCCGAGTACGAGGCTCTTTTGCACAGAATGAAGATGGCTAAAGCATGTGGTGCAACTCGACTAAGGATATTTGGAGACTCAAATCTAGTGGTTCAACAAGCGATGAATCACTGCAATGCTATCAGTGACAACATGATAGCATATTGTAATTTATATTACTATCTAGAAGGAACATTGAATGGGTGTGAAGCATAACACATAAGCAAGACAAGCAATGAGGAGGCCGATCATCTGGCAAACATCGGGTCCCAATGTTTACCGATACCACTAGGAGTATGCTGGGAGGAAATCATGGAGAGGTCGATAAAATAAAACAAAACTTCGAGTACTAGCAAACCAGGCAAGCATACAATATCAGACTCGGGGGGTAGCAAAGAAACAGCAGAAAAGCACGATAGAGCCAGAGGATGTCATGATGGTCGAGGTAACCTGGATGTAGCCATATTTAGCATATATGATCAGTAATACACTACCCAAAGATGTGGTAGAGGCATGAAGGATAGTACGACGATCTAAAGCTTTCGTCGTGGTACATGGGAAGCTATATAAGAAAAGCATAACAAGAGTCTTGCAAAGGAGCGTCACCCCTCAGGAAGGGCAAGTAATACTGAAAGATATCCATGAAGGAGTCTACGGTCATCACGCCAGCAGCAGAGCCATAGCAGCCAAAGCTTTTTGTGTAGGATTCTACTGATTAACAGCAATAGAAGATGCAAAGGACATCGTCCGGAGATGTGAGGCTTGCCAGCGATTTGCTTCTAGGCCCCACGCGCCTACAGCAGAACTCCAGCCAATACCGCTATCATGGCCATTTGCGCAATGGGGTTTAGATATGGTGGGGAAGTTGCATAAGACATGGCCAGGAGGGCACGTTTACATGCTGGTGGCAGTTGACAAGTTCACCAAGTGGGCAGAGGCAGTTCCAGTAACCACGCAAGATTCCATAGCGACAATCAACTTCATCAAGTCGATAATATTCCGCTTTGGGGTACCGCACAGTATCATCACAGATAATGGGAGGAATTTCACGTCCAAAGAGTTGAAAAATTATTGCAAAAGTATGGGCATCAAACTTAAGTTTGCATCAGTAGCACATCCAAAGACAAACGAACAAGTTGAAAAAGCAAATTGCTTAATATGCAATGGTATAAAGAAGAGGCTATTGTTGCCCCTCGAGAAAGCTAAGCATGCTTGGGTAGATGAGTTTCCCTCCGTGCTTTGGAGTCTTAGAACCACGCCTAATGCAGCAACTCAAGAAACACCTTTCTTTCTAGTCCATGGTGCAGAAGCCGTGCTTCCAGTCAAAATTACTCATAAGGCTCCCAGAATCACAACTTATGCAGAAAGCACCTCTAATGCATTACTTTAGGATGATGTTGATGCATTAGATTTAGTAAGAGATGTTGCACTGGCCAGAGCCATGCAGTATCAACAGAACATGAGAAACTACCATAGTAGTCGCATACACCCCCGCTCTTTCGAGGTGGGAGATCTCATGATGTGACTAAAATAGGACGGTCATGGGAAGTTAGAATCACATTGGTTGGGACCTTACAAAGTTACAGAAGTAATACTGGGAGGAGCATATCGACTTCAAGACAAAAAGATAGGAAAAGATGAAGGTAACCCATGGAACTTAAGTGAAGGGGGAGCTCAGAGATAGACATCGCCGCCTCTGCGGGGCAGAAAACACCAGAGAGAGAAAAGCTCTCCGGCAGGCAGGAATCTGCCGGGGAAATCCCTTCCCGGAGAGGGGAGATCGTCGCCATCGTCATCGCCATCGCACCAGACTTCATCATGATCATCATCATCATCATCTCCATTACCAGCACCTTCATCTTCACCATCACCACGCCATCCCGCTGTAACATCTTGAGTTGAATCTTGTTAAATTCTTAGGGGAAACTTTCTCGGTGTTGATTACTCTTGTGGTTGATGCTATTGAGTGGAACTGTTGAATTAAGGTTTATGTTCATATTGTTATTTACCATTATTTCACCTCTGATCATGATCCATATGATGTCTTGTGAGTAGTTTGTTTAGTTCTTGAGGACATGGGAGAAGTCAAGATGTTAGTAGTGGAATTATGTTAAGTAATATTTAATGGTTTGATATTTATTTGTTGTGGTGCTATTTCACTAGTGGTGTCATGTGAACGTCGACTACATGATACTTCACCATTTATGGGCCTAGTGAGATGCATTGTGTATTTGGCTACTAATTGTGGGGTTGCTGGAGTGACAGAAACATAAACCCCTGTTAGGAAACCATTGCACCAGGGAGCATAGGATCTTAGAGTTTAAGGCTGTGGTTAGATTTATCTTAATTACTTTCTTGTAGTTGCGGATGCTTGCAAGGGGTACAATCACAAGTGTGTATTTATCCTAGTAAGGGTAGTACGCTAGCACAGGTTCACCCCCATAACACTTATCAAACCAATAAAGATTATTTAGTGGCATGAAGCGAAAGCTCTTGACAGAAACTCCCGTGTGTCCTCGAGAACATTTGGTCATCATAAGTTACACAACCGGCTTGTCCTTTGCTCAAGAAAGGATTGGGCCACTCGCTGCAATTGTTATTACTCTCTTTTATTTACTTGTTCTTTATTTATTTGCATTACCAAATACCCCTAAAAACCCATTTGCTAGTATTTATAGTGAATCCTTGATCAAAACCACTTGTCAACACCTTCTGCACCTCGTTGGGTTCGACACTCTTATTTATCGAAAGTACTACGATACACCCCCTATACTTGTGGGTCATCAGTTATCCACTGGGACGATGGGGAAGCCAGAATCATAGAGGACACGCCCGATGGCGACGATGTCACTGATGCCTGCGAAGGCGGATCCCGCCTGGATTTGTGCTCCTGACGTGTTTTGCCCCATGGTGGGCACCAACTGTCGTGGTTTCGTCAACAGATCTGCCATAGGGTTAGTTGTATGGCGGTTTGTGGAAGGGGGTGAACACGGCAGAGCGATTCGGGATGGTGGTAGCACGAGTTACCCAGCTTCAGATCCCGCAACGGTGGCGAGACCCTACGTGCTGTTATAAATCACTATATGGCAACAAGTGCTCGGTTACAATGATGGGGTTTGTTGTTTCTCTATGCGATTGGCCATATGTCTAAGACTATCTACCTCAAGGGCTTCTCCACGCCGGCTTATAATGGCGCCTGGCATGGGCATCACGATGGTACCAGAGCGGATGCAATATGGAGTACGGGACTAGGTCCTATACAACGTCGTGTACTACAAGGCAACCCGCCATGGGCTTGTCCTCCGGATCTGCCATAAGCTCATGCATCCTGTACCGCCATGGGCTTTCCAGCAATGGGGCCGCCCGGTAGGCAATCCGCCATACCACCTCCATGGGCCAACCTGGCTTGCTGGTTTAGGACTACATCACTAGTATACGTATTTGTTATATCCCCAACATCCAGCCCCAGACCGCGAACGGCCAGGAGATAGGGATGGTCTGTAGTGCTTGAGCTCGCTGGTGGATGCTCTTGGAGTGGAAATGGCATGCCTCACAAGACTGAACCAATGCTTGGGTGTCGGCTAGGGCTACATGCCAATAGAATCCTTGCCGAAATGCCTTCCCGGCAAGGGCCCGCGACCCCACGTGGTGGGAGCAGATCCCTCCATGAATGTCGGCTAGAAGGGCCTGGCCTTGTTCCCGGGGGATTCAGCGGAGCTTTACTCCCCCCTCATGGCGATGATAGAGGTACTAGAACTTGAGGTACTACAGCAGCTCCTCTGCCTAGAGGGGAGTTTCTCTTTCAGCCAGGGCAGCAATGGGGTCTGGTTTGGGATCCTTACCCTTTGCCGGTGCAGGTGAGTCTTGGCGGGTGATAGTTGCCGGGACAGCCCCATGCAAAGATGTTTCCGAGGTCCTGTTCACCACCTTCAGAGTCATAGATGGCTTGGCTGATGAGGACATCCCTACTATTGTTCCATCTCCACTTCATAATGATGACAAGCTAGTTGCTGCAAAGAAGAAGTCCAATGATGAAATCAGAATTGGACCTATCACAAGAGCTCGTGCAAAGTTAATAGAACAACAGGTGAATTTGCTCCTAATAGAATCTGATTATTTTGTTAATGAGAATTGTTTACTGCCTAAGTCTTTGTGTGTTTGCATACTCAGGTTCATGGGAGAAGAAGACATAGCACGAGGGAGCGAGGAGCTGGAGCAAGACGTGATGATCATGCACATGGACGCGAGGGAGGAGAGGGAGGCCGGCGACCAGCATGAGGAGGAGGAGGACATCACGCAGGAGGTTGCATATGGCGCACCACCAAGTGTATGTGCGCCATACACATAAGGCCTGCGCGCCTAGTTGGCTGCACCCAACCTTTGGGTCAGTTTGTATCACGTCAGGTTGAGTCGAACCATGTTAGAGGACCAGGTCAGGTCGGTTGCCCTTGGGCCAGCCACACCCCCCATATAATAAGTGCCTATGCGCCATAGAGAGGTTAGACCACGTTTTAGATAAAACCCTAGTTCTTGAGACTGCTCTAAGCATTCATCTGGAATTCTTGTCTCCAATTCGTTTCGATCTGGAGATTATATACTGCAAGTTAAGTGTGATCTGCTGTTCTATTGGGAATTAGTGAATTGCAATTATACCGTTTCGTGGTCGACGGCTGCGTTGCGCAAGTGTGTGAAGTCGTGAATATCCGAAGGGTAGAGAGCTGTTGCATTGGCATCAGGGATCTAGCGAGGAGAGATCATCGGCGACACCAAGTTATCTATCACCATCATCACCATTACCGCAAGCTTACTGAGAAGATCGGGCCACCCCATATCATTGGCAAGCCGCTCGACGAAGATTCCCACTAGGACCGGTAGCCGCTTGGCTGCAATCTGCGATAGTTTGTCCACGATGGTGTTCCTCCCATGGGGAATGTGTTCTAACTTGAGGCCATCGAAACGGTGCTCGAGTTTTCGGACCTCATCTTGGTATGCCCACATCTGAGGGCAGTCATAGGCCTTGTTGACTTGGTTGACCACCAACTGGGAGTCACCCCGAACCATTAGGTGGGAAATACCCAGCCCTGCTGCGATCCTGAGACCGGCAAGTAGGGCTTCATATTCCAATGTGTTGTTGGTGGAGTCTTCACGGGAGAAGGCCAGCTGAACTACGTACTTAAGGTGGTCTCCCATAGGCGACACCAGAAGCACGACAGCTCCTGCTCCCTCGAGGCAGAAAGCCCCATCTAAATACATAATCTAGCAACTCGGATCCTCCTTCCTGGGTATGGGGGAGGGGGACTCCTCCTCCTGGATCGGCACTTCAGTCCACTCAGTGATGAAATCCGCCAGCACCTTGCTCTTGATCACAGTGGCCGTAGCGAAGTGTAGGTCAAAACCTGACAGCTCCATTGCTCACTCGGCAACGCGACTAGTGGCACTACGGTTGTGTAGCACTCGACCCAGAGAGCATGAGTTTACAACTGTAATGCGGTGCGACTCGAAGTAGTGTCTCAACTTGCGCAATGGGAGTAGGACACCTAGGAGCAGCTTCTGCTCTTGAGGGTATCGCAACCTGGCGTCCATGAGCACCGCGCTGATCAAGTAGACCGGGCACTGCACCAGAAATCACTTCACCGGCGCAGCCCCCGAGCTTGCCCTTGTGGGGTGCGGGACTGACGCCCTCGTACAGCATGGCAATCGGCTTAGGGAAAAAATGCTTCTTCGCCGCACTTGGACCGGGACCAGCATCCTCCAGCATTGCTTCACTGAGGTTGTCGGGCTCTCCTGCCGCAACTGCTTGTCCATTTCAGCGATGCAGAAAACTGCATCCCTGATGTCCGCCTCAATGGTCAAGACGCCCCAGGTAGCGGGTATCTTGATCATGTTGTAAGCGTAGTGGGCGGCCACCATGAATTAGGCCAAGGCCGGCAGGCTGAGGAGGCTATTTTATGGCAACAGGATCTCGGCGACGTCTAATGTAACATTCTTCGTCCGGTAGTTGTCGCGCATCCCATGGTGACAGGTAGTGCTACCTTCCCCAAGGGTTGGGTGGCATTGGGTATGGCACCCAGGAAGGCGCCGGTTGGAGTGAGATCCTTCTTGGAGATCTGTAGCTTATGTAACACCGCAAGTATCAACCGTACCTGGCAATGCTACACCCACTTTAAACACTTCCCAAAACTAATACAAAATTATAAATTTCAGCAAAGTTTCCTTTATTTTAGGAGACATCCACGACAACACAATGATATCCACACACAGCTACAAGGGTCAAGAAGACCAATATAAATTTTATAACCACAATATCTCATAATGATCTACTCAAGATCCACAAAACATAAGACAAACTTCAACGTAAGGATTAAGTCAAGAACCATCTAGCACGGTTAACCTAATCTATTTACACAAGGTTCTAATGGGTCAAGGTAGTGTGTGAATCATGTAGAGGTGCTACTCCCAATCCCATGCAAAACAAAACGCCTCTAAAAAGTACCTATCATCAAATTGATAAGTACTAGCAATTCCATTGCAACTGCCGTATAAGACTATACCATTACAAAAGCAAATTGATATGGGGTGGCCCGATCTTCTCAGTAAGCTTGCGGTAATGGTGATGATGGTGATAGATAACTTGGTGTCGCCGATGATCTCTCCTCGCTAGATCCCTGATGCCAATGCAACAGCTCTCTACCCTTCGGATATTCACGACTTCACACACTTGCGCAACGCAGCCGTCGACCACGAAACGGTATAATTGCAATTCACTAATTCCCAATGGAACAGCAGATCACACTTAACTTGCAGTATATAATCTCCAGATCTAAACGAATTGGAGACAAGAATTCCAGATGAATGCTTACAGCAGTCTCAAGAACTAGGGTTTTATCTAAAACGTGGTCTAACCTCTCTATGGCGCCTAGGCACACAATATAAGGGGGGTGCGGCTGGCCCAAGGGCAACCGACCTGACCTGGTCCTCCAACATGGTTCGACTCAACCTGACGTGATACAAACTGACCCAAAGGTTGGGTGCAGCCAACTAGGCGCGCAGGCCTTATGTGTATGGCGCACATACACTTGGTGGTGCGCCATATGCAACCTCCTGCGTGATGTCCTCCTCCTCCTCATGCTGGTCGCCGGCCTCCCTCTCCTCCCTCGCGTCCATGTGCATGATCATCACGTCTTGCTCCAGCTCCTCGCTCCCTCGTGCTATGTCTTCTTCTCCCATGAACCTGAGTATGCAAACACACAAAGACTTAGGCAGTAAACAATTCTCATAAACAAAATAATCAGATTCTATTAGGAGCAAATTCACCTGTTGTTCTATTAACTTTGCACGAGCTCTTGTGATAGGTCCAATTCTGATTTCATCATTGGACTTCTTCTTTGCAGCAACTTGCTTGTCATCATCACGAAGTGGAGATGGAACAATAGTAGGGATGTCCTCATCACAAATCTTCTTAAGTGCAGACCTAAACTACCGGACAGCTAGCTAGGGAATACAATCTTGCTATCCGAGACAGGTATGAAACACGTACTTCTGAAGACAATGGTGACGATGATGACCACCTTCCCAGCCGGCTCTCCACAGCAGGAACCAGATAGCTCGAGGAAGAGGCGACACCCAGCGGTGTAGCTTTGCAAACTCACTACCTTAATTTGGAGGCAATGCTCGGACGGCGGAGACGTCGCAGAACAACAAGATGCCGCGGCCTGAGGGCACTGGTGCTGGAAAGTATCTAGGGTAGATCGACGGTGGCAGCCTCCTACTACGACTCTAGTATGTCAAGCAATTGGGCAGTACAGGTCCGGCTGGAGTTCAAAGCCCGGTCCACATCTTTCTTTCATCTCGTGTTTGCTATACTTATCATAACCTAGTCCCGTATTATGGCACACACCCCAAACAGAGCCACTCGTAGCTAGCTCCCTATGGTCTCCAATAGATATGGTGTTCAAGTACTAGCAAATACATTTCGTTCACTCTTTTGTATTTTATTTTTTGAAAGCCTATTCCAAGATCATATCAAGATTAACAACTTCCTAATTATTTTATTTAAGACTTAATAAGCACAATAGAATTAGCATTAGAGTTTTGGGATATTAAATTCTCATCCCCTTAAGCAGAATTCGACCCCGAATTCTTCCTCACTTTAACACTCATAGAAAACAACAAATTCAAAATGTAAATATGCATCCCATAGCAGACAAGAACTAAGAACAATATTGGGTATTCTTTGCTCATGCGGGTTGCGACCAAAAAACCTTCTCCTACTTTAGTGGCAAATTCCTCATCACTCTCTAAGACTCTTCCGTTATCCTAGCAGGACAAACCTCTAAGGTTAGATCTTCCTCAATAATAGGTTTCTCCCATAGTCGTTATTGATCTCAAAAATATTTCCTTGGCATAGATGTGTAACATATTATGCAAAACTTCCCTTGATTCGAGCAACTCGATACAGTAGACTAGCTTCCGACTCATGGCACTATCAGGAAAGGTCCCATGTGTTGTGGAGTAAGCTTTCATGCGATACAAATCTTAGAACGCCTTAAATGGGTGACATCCTTAAGTTTGCCTTTTCACCCATCTGAAATTCCACATTCAACCTTTTGGAATCAGCGTAACTCTTATGTCTGCTATGCGTAGCCAACATCTGTTGTCTAATCTCAGCTACCCTCTCCGTAGTTTCCTGAATCCAATCTAGTCTCAGCACTACCTTATCACCCATGTCACTCCAACAAGGTGGTGATCTACACTTCCTTCCATACAAAGCCTAGTAAGGTTCCATCATAAGAAAGTCCATAAGCAGGGGTGACCCTCCTGCCCTCCTTACCATTGTAAGACACAACAACTCAACATATCTTCCAGGGCTTGAATTGTTTGCTCTGACTAGCCATTTGCAATCGTTGTGCTAAGTCTCAAGGCCATCTTGAAGTCTCTAAGAACTTAATACAAATTTAACATCCCTATCAAAACTAATGATTAGGGAACCCCATGCAACCTACTATCTCAATCACCTACATCAGCTCCAAGTCACTTCTAGAGTTGGTTTTGCGGAGGGGAATAAATATAATTGAGCAAATAAGCTAAGTTGATCCAAGGATACCCGAACTGCATGCTTCCTCTTTGTAAGCGAGGTAGGCCAACAACAAAATCATGAGAAAGTCATCCCACAACCATAATGGAACCTTCAAGGATTGCCATGATATCACATGCCTCTTATCAATTTTCACTCTTTTCGACCAATAGGCCGTTCTCAGGTCCTGTAACATTTGTGTCTCCATGAGAACACTGTATGGGGTATTATTTTTCACTCTTAGATAATTTTTTAGGCCCACACAAATGGTCATGAAACCAAATAACCGTGGTATGGTCAAGAGTGAGTTTTCTAATTCTACCTACTTTGCGCTTTCAAACTTGTTCTAACAGGCGATCATCTTGTTATGCCTCCCACTCTATCTGAAATGGATGACTCAATGGTGAGTTGTGTGTCCTCATGTGCCACAATAGCAAAACAACATGAGACCCCATCATTTCAAAATTAGCAAATGGACAATCTAAAGTGGGAGGTACTTTTTTTGTGAATAACAATGTTTGAGTTAAAATTCAATGTGCCTATGTTGTTCTGGATAGAGAGGTAGTGCTTTATCAACTGTAATCACCATCTTTGCCTGAAGTTCAAGTCCTCCTACATGAAGAGAATTTGGAACTCTTATCATGAGTGAAAATATCATAAGATTTTGCATAACTACAATGCCTCCAAATCTTTGTGCAAACACCAAAACTGCAAGTTCTAGATCATGAGAAGGATAGTTATGCTCATGCATTTTCAATTTCCTAGAAGCATAATCAACAACATTTCCATCTTGATTGAGCACATGCATTGCCTAGAATAAAAGCCAAAACTCAAATTTCTTTAGCTGCTAAAATTAATTCATTCTGAAAGTCTCAAGCACATGACCCAAAGGGTTCTTTAACTCTTCTTCTGTCTTGGAGTGAGCAAGGAACCTAAGTAGACCAATGTTTAATGTCCCCATAAAGATGGCAGGGGCACTGGTTAGCCTAAGAGATATAACCTTATATTCATAATATCCAAACTTTGCGGAGAAGGTAATCTATCATGATCCCACTCATAAAGTGGATTATATCCTGACAATAGATCCATCTTTGGGAACACCTTAGCACATACAGTTGATCAAACAAGTGCATAATGCAGATCAATGGATAATTGCCTAGGGTCTCTTGTTTTGAGAGCGCGGTAATCTACTCACTTTTTGCAAACTACCATCCCTCTTGACTATGGACATGCTGGGGGGCTACTCATGGTGAGACACTCCATCAAAGCAAACCTTTGGATATTAGTCGTACATCTGCTTCTTCAATTCTTCTTGAAATTGTCATGAAATTTTTTGATAAGGGGACATAGAGATAGGTTGAGTGCCAGGTATGAGGTCAATGTGAAACCCCCACCTCCCTCTGTCGAAGAACTAGAAAATCAAATATGGTATCTAAGTCAGAAACAACTGTCTCTATCCTTGGTAAAGCTTGAAATCCTTGTAGATATTACATGGCCATTAAACGATCAACTTTTTTTCAACCTTGGAACACAAGTAGAAAACACCACAAAACCTATCTGAAACTCTCATGGTGGTCTGCACATTCGAGTAAGGTACCATAGAAACAACAAAGGCTTGTCCTCACCGCTTCTGCTACAATTGGCAACGGTTGCTTCTATTGCATGGCAAACATTGTAGCATTCTATGGTTCAGGATACCCAATGTCGTCCCTCAACTAATTAAAGTAAAAGGCACACAATGATTCGCCACTCCAACGTACAAGAGCAAATAATAAGGGTAAGTGGTATGGGGGCCAATCCATCCCGCATCCAAACTATTAACTTTGTAATTGGAATAGTAAATCATGCAACACAAACACTCGGTATCCTCACTAGCTTTGCAAACATATTTCATGGGCACGAACCAAGGTTCGAGGTCGTCTCCCATATATAATATGATGTGGGGTGGCTTTCGGACCACACAACATCATGTGCGTCAACAATCAAGTCCGACATCATCGAGGCGTGGAAGAGAAGGAAGAAGAAGAACAACCGGAAAGAAGCTTGGAAGCGCCGCAAGAAGAGGTTGCGGCTGAAGCTGGACTAGCTAAATCCGGTCCTACCCCGGCTAAAGCCGGCCCTCTAGCTAAAGCCGGCCTTAACCCCGGCTATAGCCGGCCTGCTCGAGTCAGCTATGTCTTAGCCATGAAGCCACCTTTGTTATCTTTCTCCCTAATGCCCAAACTACCCCTAGCTCGTGGCTCCCTATATATATGGCTCCCCCTCCCCTAGAGATAGGATAGAGATGAATTAAGATAAAATTGGCATGATGCCTTCTCCCTTGAGGGAACCCAACTAGATCTACATCTAGAATTCTTCCTCTTTGTTTGGGATCTCTTCTAGTTGGAGAATTCTACCTTGATTTGGATCTCTTGCATACTTGTGTGTGTAATTCTATCCAATTGATTGGTCTCTTCTCCAATTGGAATTCTATTCCAAGCAAATCAATCCCTCACAAGGAATTCTACTCTTGGAGTCTCTTCCTTGTGATTCTATTGAGTTGGTGAATCAGGCCAACGAGGACAACCAGAGTGTATCTTGTGTGTGTGTGTTTGCCTTCGATTTTGTTCATCGTGTTCATCGTGTTCTTCGTGTTCATCTTCGTTTCCCGCCATAAATCTTGTGAATCCGTGAAGATCGGACCACACCTCGGGGGTCACCCCACATCATATGGTATCAGCAGCTTTTGGTTGCCACGGATTTACTCTTGTGTGTGATTTCCACCATAAATTTCGAAAATCCAAAAAAATAGCCCCAAATTGCCTCGAATTTTGATCTCTAGATTTTTTGAGTTTTTTGTGGTTTTGATCCATAGATTTGATGTTTTGTGTGTTGATCTACATTGCCTCAAAATTTCTAGCCCCAATTCCTCTTATTTCGCTCGGAATCATCGATTTTCTCTTCCAATTTCCGCCTAAATCGACGAACAGCTCGCGCAGAATTTTCTCGAAAAAGTCCGAACCGGCTAAAGCCGGACCTCAAACCGGCTAAAGCCGTCCCAAGCCCGGCTAAAGCCGGCCCATCCATCTGGTCAACGCCGCCTGCCCCTGCTCGATTCCCTCCACCGCCAAGCCGCTGTCCCGACCTCCTGCTAGCCTGCTCTCTCGCTCACGCTCGCCACCACCTCACATCAGCCACCCAGCACGCCCGCTCCCTCCTTGGCCCAGCTCGCATCGGCCAGCACCCGCCCACTTCCCCGCGTGCACGCACCAGCCCAAGCCGGCCACGCCCTTGCCAGCTCGCACTCCCAGGCCACCACCACTTCCGCCAGGCCACAGCACGCCGGCAGGCCCCACCCTCCTCCGCTACCAGCAGCCGCCTGACCCCACCGCTCCGCGCCCCGCCCAGCGTCGCCCAGCCCCTCGCCACCGCGCGCCCCAGCAGGCCACCATCGCCCCAGCCTCGCAGCGCTGCTTGCTTCACGTGCACTAGCCGCTCCAGCTCGCCCCGCTCCGCTAACCGCCCGCCACAGCTCGCCCCGCTCCGCTACCCGCCCGCCATAGCTCGCCTCCCGCATTGCACTCCACCGACCGGAAATAGCCGGTCCAAACCGGCTAAAGCTGGACTACTTCGGTCTAACTTTTGTACATACTTTTGACACCATTTTGTCTCCGCTTGACACCATAATACTCCTTTTGACATCCAATTGACACTTTGACACAAAATTCGGTGTTATCTTGACATAAGTTTTGACAACTTTGTGAGTCCTTTTTGCTCCAAATTTTTGGACATTAACGTGTGTGTTCGGATTTCGGTTTTTGCGTGCCTAGTTCGTGCCAAGTAATACCGCGCCTACATCAACATCGCGACGACGACATCGGCACCCCGGAACTTCGACTAGTCTTGTGACTCCACCTCCATCGACATCATCGCAAGTTGTGTGTTTTGACACCGCCTAACCTTTGCATAGGTATAACTTGCACCATCTTTGTAACCTCTTTTCTTCCTTTGTGTACCTATCCTATGGAGAGTGGCTTTTCGAGTGTTGCGAAGCATTGCACAAGTGTTCACGACCGTGAGAGGGTTTGTGTGTGTGCATAAGTTGAGCAAAGCTCCGAAGCAAGCTCGGTGAGAGAGATACACAAAAGAGGAAAAATCCATTGTGACATGCATAGATAGCAAATAAGCTTTTAAGCATAGAAACACCAAAAATCCAAAAAGAGTGTGTGTTCCACCGATACAAAGGAGTTCAAAGCTTGTAAGCAAAAAGAGAGAAAAGAGAAGAGTGGCATCTTGTGCAAATCTTGTTGCTTCTTTCATATGCAACCAAGCTACGGTCTCTCTTGCGTTGGCGTGACACCGAGCTAATAGTCTTCGTTAGGACCTTTTTGTTTTTTTGCTCACTTCTTTGGTCGCGCTAACCCCATTATATCTTTTGTGTGTGTTTCTGTGTTTCCTTGACGTAGATCATCGTTCTTGACATTTGATTTTGGATTTTACCCACATTTGACAATAGACTTTTCTTTTGATCATTTCGTTTGGCATTTCCACTTTTCTTACCCATCCACTATATAGCCTTTTTGCGTGTGTTTCTAACTTGTGCACCACGGTTGTCCTTTGGTGTTTCATCCATTCAATAGTTTCTACGGGAAGTGTTCTAATTGTAGTTTTCTAACCCCCACCACTTCTACATATATATATCTTGCCTTGTGTGAGCTATGTCTAGGCTCAACGCACGCTATCATGGAAAGTTCACGGAGGACTACACCGACTACGACAACTTTGACTACATGAGCAAGATGGACAAGAAACGCTACATCGACGACAACTTCGACTACATGAGCAAGGTAGACAAGAAACAATACATCGACAACTCCTTCGACTACGACAAGCGTGCATGGGCACATCAAGATACTCGAGACCATCACATAGTTCACCAAGCACAACGCCAACATGATCTTTCTCGTCAACGCATACTTGAAAGGAAGCGTGCCGAGGCTAGTGAACGTCCCAAACAAGAACATCATGAAGCGCCCAAATCTCTAGATGCTTGGTGTACATCGGCTCATCGCACAAGGTTGAGCTCATCAAGGTCTTCTTCACGCTCCAATCATGTGGGTGACCATGAGCGCCGTCGCCAACCTCAAGAGCATGGTGCTAACCACAAACAACCTATATGGTGTCCATGCCTTGAAGAGCCCATTTACGACAACGTCCACGACAACTCCTCGAGGAGGACCACCACAAGAGCTTCGAGATTGCCAAGCCGTGAGATGTCCTACCAAGATGCGACCTTGTCTCCAATGGTGTCTCCCATCCCACATGACAACTCCGCAACAGCTCCTATAAGACGGTCTCATCGCCACGAGAAGCATTCCAAGGCTCATGATCATCACCATCAAAGCCGTCATGAACATCATCAACAAGATCATGAACAACTGTGACAAGCGGCACATCAACCTCAAGGTCAACCACATCATGGTGCCCCACCCATGGTGAATCAAGATCGGCACCATGCAAACCAAAATCAAGATGACAAACCTCAAGACCCTTGGTTAGAAAACTTCAACGCACGGCGCGCCACCTGGGAAAAGGAGTTCGACGCCATGGACAAGAAGTACGCCGACCGGTATGCCTCCATCAATGCCAAGTATACCGCAAGGTGGGAGGAATCGCGCGCAAGGCTCACCGCACGAATGGCGGAACGGGCCGCAAACATGGCGGAATTGGAAGCACAGCTCACCGTAAGGAGGAAGGAATGGGCCGCAAGGATGGCGGACTCGGACGCCGAGCTCGCCGCAAGCAAGGAATGACTCATGTCGTCTTTCGACAACTTTGAGCGCAATCGACAACCACACCCTCAAGAGCATCGTGCAAACCAACAACACCATCTTGATAGCCTACGTGAGAGGACGAAACCTACCCCATGCAAGGATGAGAGCCACATACACATTGAGAGCAAGAGTGATACACCACATGAGTTGAGTGAGGACATTTTGCTTTCTAACAACTTAACCTCTACTCCTATTGTGTTGTCTTCTTCTTTGCTAGGTTGCTCGGATAAGGATGACGTCCATTCCATGGTGATGAGGGACTCCACTATATGTGAGATGAGTGAATCCACTATACGTGAGATGAGTGAATCCACTATATGTGAGAGTGAGTGCTTCCACGTTGAGAGCATGAATGATACACCGAGTGAGATAAGAGTGGTAGTTGATAGGTCAAGTGAGGCCATTTTGATTTCTAACAACTTACCCTCTACCTTGAGTGTGTTTTCTCATGTTGCCATAGATCACATGGATGACGAGACGACAACCTTGGACAAGATGTACATGGTGCATACACATGATGATAACACACCATGCTTAGAAGATGATGAGCATGTCGGCCAATTGGAGCCACCTACTTCAACAACACCTACTTCAAAGGAGTGCGACCACAAAGGTAACAATGATGAGGACATCCCTATTACACCACCATTATCTCCTGCTCCTATTGTTGATGAAGATGTTGCTGCGAAGAAGTCTAACGAGATTAGGATTGGACCAATTACAAGAGCACGTGCAAAGCTATTGGAACAACAGGTGAACTCACTCTTAATTGAACCTGATGTTTTATTTAATGAGAGCTTTATACTACCTAAGTCTATGCATCTATGTATGATTAGGTTTGTTGATAACACAAGCATTGCACGAGGAGGAGACGCGTCGCAGCAAGATGAGCAAGACTTGAAGATCAAGTGCGCGAGGGAGGAGAGGGAGGCAGGCGCACCCGGAGATCACCAGAGCATCAAGTCTACATGAGAGAGAGAATGAGATGGCACGCTAGGACAGCCTTCGACGCGATGTCTATGAGTCTAAGGCGCGCTACACTCATGGCCTGCGTGCCAAAATAGGCCGAACCCATGTATGGGTCGGTATGTACCAGTTTGAGTCGAACCGAGTCCGTTTGGGCCCAAAACAGGTTGGTTTTGGGCCAGGTCTTTGCCCAGGTCGCCCCGACCCCTTTAAGTACCCCTGGGGCGCCCCCTTGTGTCGTTTAGACTACGTTTAGATTACCCCCAAACATCAGAACGAAATTGCTTGTAAGCTTTCCTCTGAAATCATATATTCCTCTGTGTTTCGCTCGGAATATCTACCCCACTCCAAGTTTGTTTCGATCTGGAGTTTTGCTACTGAGAATTCAAGTGTGATCTGCTGTTCCATTGGGAATTAGGAGATTGCAGAACCGCTTCGTGGTCGGCGGCTACGTGCGCAGGTGTGTGGTGTCTCGAATATCCATAGGGTTGAAGATCTGTTGCATTGGCAACGGGGGAACAGCCGGAGAGTTCGTGTGCGTCTCACAGATTATCTACCAAGTTATCATCCATCTACATCGGCTCACTGAGAAGATCGGGCAACCCCTTATCATCTTGGTATCAGATTCCAGCATTTACTCGGTGAGCATCCACAAATTCATCCCGTAAATTCGTTTTTGTTTTTGTCCTATACAGAAAAAGCCACAAAAAAAATTAGGGTTCTTAGTTTCGCCATAGCCTAGATTGCATCGAGGTACTGGTTTTAGTCGCTGATCGTCTTTTCGCGTATCTTTTCATCAAATCTGTAGGAGTCTAGGATCCCCGTTCTTTTCTGCATCTTCATTTCGAATTTCATATTCGTTGGGTTGATCTTTGATCTCCTTCTTCTTCCCTATAAACTGGTGGCTGTGTATACGTGTTCTTCACAGATCCGATCAGATCGGAATAGAAACAGAAAAAAAAAATTTGGATCGCTGCCTTGGTTGGCGCTCGACCTCAGAACCAGTCTGTGCTCTAGCGTGAGCTTCCAAAAAAAAAAAAAATTGGATCGCTGGCTGTTGTTTGCGCTGGACCTCAGACTTGGTCTGTGCTCAGGCGTGAGCGCAATATCAAAAAAAAAATATTCTTTTGCTTATTTCTCTTTGCCTTTGCCTTTTTCTGAGTCCATATATTGTCACTTTTCCTTGTCAGCCCTTAGTAAACCTTTCTTGGTGTCTAGAACCATCCTACGAGACTAGCGTGCTTAGTGCTCTACGGGCTGCTCTGTTTCGCAATCTTGTGCCCGTTTTCGTTGAGCCATTGCTAGCGTCTCTCTTGTGCTTTGCAACACCGAGCGTTCCACCGACATACCTCAACTTTTTGAGCTCATTTTCAGAGTTGCATTGCCCCATTTATCTCCACCGTGTGTGTTTCCGTGGGTCTTTGTCATACGATCAGCACTAGGACTTGTACTTTGGTGTAGTTAGGTATCCATACCAAGCCCCACCATATACCCTGGTTGTCGTGTGATAGTCTTTCCCTCGGTATTCGTTACATCACATCCGTGCACGTTTTTGCCTATACAAGTCGGTAAGCTCTTCTATTCACTTTGGAACGGTAAGATACCTCGTTTCTCTCAGTTTCGAGTGAGTTGTGAGAGTTCCACCATACACCTATTTTTGTTTGCACTAACCTACTAATCATGTCTGAGTCTGATGCTGTGCAGCAAAAAAAGGATCCAAATGAGGTCGTGCGTTGGAATGAATACGAAGCTCTTCGTGATACTTTGTCGAAGAGGTTCAATGCTGTTTGTGATAGTTTACATGACGATGTGCTTGTTGTTGACAATAAGCTGAATGCAACACATGATATAGCCACTACGACACAAGAAACTGTGACCACAATTCAGCGTTCTATTGCAGATTTGACACAAGCTGTGCATACCTTGCAAGCTTCGTTTGATCGTCCACCTCACCAGCAACCACATGATCCTGAGGCTGCTGCGAGTGTCTAGGATGACAATCACGCACATGATGATGCTACTGCTGCAGCTGCTGCTGGTCGTCGTGACGGTTTGCTTCTTGGTGGTCACGGTGGTCATGGGAATGGAGGCCGAGGTGCTGGTATTCCGCCTGGTCGTGGTTTTGCTCCTATCGGCGCACGTCGTCGCTTTGATGATGATTTTGGCCAACCAGCCAACCGTGATGATGATGGGCTGGGCAAACCAAAGTTTACTGTAACCAAGTTTGTTGGTTCTACTGATGTGGAAGAGTACCTCAATTGGGAGCTGAAGGTGGAAAAACTATGGCGCATGCATGAGTACACCGAGGATAGAAAAATAAAACTTGCATCTTCGGAATTTGATGGCTATGCATTGCTTTGGTGGGATAATATTGTTCAGTCCAGGCTTGAAGCTCGAGAGCTACCTATTACTACATGGAGGGGTATGAAAGAAGCGATGCGTGCTCGTTTTGTTCCCCGCAATTATATTCGTTCTCTCTATGATAGATTGACGAATTTGAAGCAAGGCCTTAAGTCTGTTAATGACTATCATCAGGAGATGGAGTTGATTATGCAGCGTGCTAGGGTGCGTGAACCAGAGGAACAAGCAATGCAGCGTTTTCTTGCTGGTTTAACTTACAACATTCGACGCATTGTTCGGCATCACCAATACTTTGATATGACAGATTTGCTTCATCAAGCACGTGAGGCAGAATTGACATTGGCTGAAGATGCTAAATTTGGACCTCGCTCTACAGCAAGTAGAGGTCGTTTTTCCCCACAGACAGACCCTAGTGTGCCTACCTCTAGTGGTACTTCTGGATTCCGTGGTAATGCTTCCTCAAAACCTGATTCAGTTATTTCCAATGCCAAGAGAACATCACAACCTGCTGCAAGTGGTACTGGTTCCTCCAACTCTACCGCAAGAAATAGGGATATGAACTGTCATACATGTGGTGGCAAGGGTCACTTCCGGCGAGACTGTCCCAATAAAAAGGTTATGTTGATCAATGAGGAAACTGAAGAGTATGAGACAGGTGATGATGCTGATCCAAATTCGGATGAGGGTGATGATGATATGCTCTATGGTGATGCGTCATCACTGCCTACCATTATTTGTTCGCCTAAGGTGCTGAGTGTGAGCCCAGATTCTGCAGAACAGCGGTGTAATTTGTTTCAAACAAAAGCTGCTGTTGGTCCTGGCAAGGCGTGCAAGGTTATTATTGATGGTGGGAGTTGTCGCAATTTGGCTAGTAAAGAGCTCTGTACAAAACTGAAGCTCAAATATATCCCGCACCCCAATCCATATTTTATTCAGTGGCTCAGTGATAGCGGAGAGATGAAGATCAGCCACATGGTGCGTGTTGAGTTTCAGATTGGACCATATAAAGACACCGTCGAGTGTGATGTGGTTCCTATGACAGTATGTCATTTGTTGTTGGGCCGCCCATGGCAATATGATCGTGATGTCCGTCACAATGGGAAAGCCAACACATATCAGTTACATTGGCGTGGCAAGGATGTTACCTTAAGACCTATGACACCGCAAGCTATTGTAAATGAATCTCGTCAAAAAATTGAAGTAAATCTTGAAAAAGAGAGTGAGAGAGTAGATAGACGAGAGCCTACACTTCCGGTGAGGGAGAGCCACAAGCCAAATCTGAGTGGTAAAAGTATGAGTGAGGGAGCGCATTCCTTAGTAATGTTAGCCACCAAATCTGATCTGAGAGAGTTTCGTGAGGATCCTACAGCTGTTCCTCTTGTGCTTATGTACAAGGGTAACATTTTGGTTTCTAACGACATGACCCCTCTATCTATTGGTGTTTCTAATGTGTTACAGGAATTCAGCGACGTGTTTCCGGACGAGGTGCCTGCAGGTTTGCCACCTTTGCGAGGCATTGAGCATCAAATAGACTTGATTCCAGGAGCATCGCTGCCCAACCGAGCACCATACCGCACCAACCCCGAGGAGACAAAAGAAATTCAGAAACAAGTACAAGCGCTTCTCGACAAAGGTTATATTCGTGTGAGCTTAAGCCCTTGTGATGTTCCTGTTATTCTAGTTCCTAAGAAAGATGGTACCTGGCGCATGTGCGTAGATTGTAGAGCAATAAATAACATCACTATTCGATATCGTCACCCTATTCCACGCTTGGAAGATATGCTTGATGAATTGAGTGGTATTGCTGTTTTCTCTAAGATTGATTTGCGTAGTGGTTATCATCAAATTAGGATGAAAGAGGGGGATGAGTGGAAAACAGCCTTTAAAACAAAATTTGGTTTATATGAGTGGTTAGTCATGCCATTTGGGTTAACTAATGCACCTAGTACCTTCATGAGATTAATGAACCATGTTTTGCGTAATTTTATTGGCAAGTTTGTGGTTGTGTATTTTGATGATATATTAATCTACAGCCGCAATGAATCTGAACATAGTGATCATATTCGACAAGTTTTGCAAGTGTTGCGTGATGCTAAGTTATATGGTAACCTTGAGAAGTGCACATTTTGCCAAGATAAGGTCATATTTCTGGGATTTGTTGTTTCTAAGCATGGAGTAGAGGTAGATGCATCTAAAATTGAAGCTATTCAAAATTGGCCTACTCCTATGAATGTTAGTCAAGTACGAAGTTTTCATGGTCTTGCTGGTTTTTATCGTCGTTTTGTGAAAGACTTTAGTACTATTGCTGCACCTTTGAATGAGTTAACTAAGAAAGGTGTAGAATTTGTATGGGGCGCAGCCCAAGATAATGCCTTTGATGAGCTGAAACGTTTGTTAACTTCTGCACCTTTGCTTGCACTACCAGATTTTACTAAGCAATTTGAGATTGAATGTGATGCTAGTGGCATTGGTATTGGTGGTGTTTTGATGCAAGAGGGTAGGCCTATTGCCTATTTTTCTGAAAAACTTTGTGGTGCGAGGTTGAACTATCCAGTTTATGATAAAGAATTGTATGCACTTGTTAGAGTTCTTGAGGTTTGGCAACATTATTTGTGGCCAAAAGAATTTATCATACATTCTGATCATGAAGCTTTGAAATATCTGAAAGCTCAATCTAATTTGCATAGGCGTCTTGCTAAGTGGGTTGAGTTCATTGAGTCTTTTCCATACATAATTAAACATAAAAAGGGTAAAGACAATGTGGTTGCTGATGCTCTCTCTAGGAAGAACATGTTGTTGACACAATTAGACATTAAGGTTCCTGGTTTAGAGAGTTTGTGTGATTTATATGCTACTGATCATGATTTTTCAGCGCCCTATAGCATGTGTACTGGTGGGAAAGCATGGGATAAATATCACATCCATGATGGGTTTTTGTTTCGTGCTAACAAACTATGTGTTCCAGAATCGTCCGTGCGTTTGCTATTGTTGCGGGAATCACATGCCGGCGGTTTGATGGGTCACTTTGGGTGTGAGAAGACGCTACTCATGCTCGCTGATCACTTTTATTGGCCTAGGATGAGGCGTGATGTGGACAGGTTTGTCAAGCGTTGCATTACGTGCAACAAGTCAAAGTCCAAGCTGAAGCCTCACGGTTTGTATACTTCATTACCTGCACCTACTACACCATGGGAGGACATTAGCATGGATTTTGTATTAGGTTTGCCTAGGACTAAAAGAGGCCATGATTCTATATTTGTGGTAGTGGACAGATTTTCTAAGATGGCTCATTTTATTGCCTGCCACAAAAGCGACGATGCGTCGCATATTGCTAACCTGTTTTTCAGGGACATTGTACGCTTGCATGGAGTTCCCAAGACAATTGTCTCTGATCGTGATGTGAAGTTTATGAGCTACTTCTGGAAGACACTTTGGGGAAAGCTGGGCACAAAGTTATTATTCAGCACTACATGTCATCCCCAAACTGATGGTCAAACGGAGGTGGTCAATCGCACACTTTCAACAGTGATGCGATGCATGATCAAGAAGAACCTGCGTGAGTGGGAGGATTGTTTGCCACATGTGGAGTTTGCATATAACAGGGCGGTTCACTCTACCACGTAGCTATGTCCTTTCGAGGTGGTCTATGGTTTCAAACCCATTACGCCTCTTGATTTGTTGCCTCTTCCTATCCAAGAGCGAGTCAATATGGAGGCATCAAAGAGGGCAGATTTTGTGAGGAAGATTCATGTGAAGACTAAAGAGGCTATTGAGAAGAAAGGCAAGTACACTGCAGATCGTGCAAACAAGAAGCGAAAGGAGGTCTTGTTTCAGCCCGGTGATATGGTTTGGGTACACTTTCGCAAGGACAGATTTCCACAGCTCCGTAAGTCGAAGTTGCTGCCCCGTGGTGCTGGTCCTTACAAGGTTCTTGCCAAGATTAATGATAATGCCTACAAGATAGATCTTCCTATAGCTGAGTATGGCGTGAGCAATAGCTTCAACGTTGCTGATTTGACACCATATGAGGGTGAAGACATTGCAGCGTCGAGGTCGACGCCTTTTGAAGGGGGGGAGGATGATGAGGACATCCCTATTACACCACCATTATCTCCTGCTCCTATTGTTGATGAAGATGTTGTTGCGAAGAAGTCTAACGAGATTAGGATTGGACCAATTACAAGAGCACGTGCAAAGCTATTGGAACAACAGGTGAACTCACTCTTAATTGAACCTGATGTTTTATTTAATGAGAGCTTTATACTACCTAAGTCTATGCATCTATGTATGATTAGGTTTGTTGATAACACAAGCATTGCACAAGGAGGAGACGCGTCGCAGCAAGATGAGCAAGACTTGAAGATCAAGTGCGCGAGGGAGGAGAGGGAGGCAGGCGCACCCGGAGATCACCAGAGCATCAAGTCTACATGAGAGAGAGAATGAGATGGCACGCTAGGACAGCCTTCGACGCGATGTCTATGAGTCTAAGGCGCGCTACACTCATGGCCTGCGTGCCAAAATAGGCCGAACCCATGTATGGGTCGGTATGTACCAGTTTGAGTCGAACCGAGTCCGTTTGGGCCCAAAACAGGTTGGTTTTGGGCCAGGTCTTTGCCCAGGTCGCCCCGACCCCTTTAAGTACCCCTGGGGCGCCCCCTTGTGTCGTTTAGACTACGTTTAGATTACCCCCAAACATCAGAACGAAATTGCTTGTAAGCTTTCCTCTGAAATCATATATTCCTCTGTGTTTCGCTCAGAATATCTACCCCACTCCAAGTTTGTTTCGATCTGGAGTTTTGCTACTGAGAATTCAAGTATGATCTGCTGTTCCATTGGGAATTAGGAGATTGCAGAACCGCTTCGTGGTCGGCGGCTATGTGCGCAGGTGTGTGGTGTCTCGAATATCCATAGGGTTGAAGATCTGTTGCATTGGCAACGGGGGAACAGCCGGAGAGTTCGTGTGCGTCTCACAGATTATCTACCAAGTTATCATCCATCTACATCGGCTCACTGAGAAGATCGGGCAACCCCTTATCAAACAACATAGGTGTTGGTGATGCCATGATTCCCATGAATATGCTAAGCTATGAGTGCTTCACTTTATCGCCTATTGCATGCAATATGTTGAACAATTGCTCTTTCCCATATATTGCTTGCAATGATGACATTGATACTTTGGTTGTGACAACCTTGTTGAACAATTGCTCTTTCCCTAGGTTTGTCGGCAACAAGGATAAAATTGTGAACATGTTTTGTGCCCAATGCTTGCAATATTCTTCCATTAATGCAACCAAAATGTTGAACAATTGCTCTTTTCAATGCTTGGTTTGCACTAATGTTATTATATTTGACAATGAGAAGGCCCCCATAGCTCTCTCAACTAATGAAGATTTTGCATTTGCACATGATACGCATGTTCCCACATATACTTTGCATAATCACCATGAATATTATGATATCTTGCTTGAGGCTAATGGTGTTGTGCAAATAAAGAGATGCATCATGATGGATAATGTATTCATCTACCATGCACACACATTGTTTTGGATATCTTTTGTGTGTGTAGGTACGCGGATAACAACGTCAACCTCGATTGAGCACGAGTTGGCGAAACGAGCTCTTGAGAGCATAATACTTGTGAGTTCAAACTCAAACTCCGGTCGCATACCCTTCACATGCTATGCATCAAACATGTTGAAAATTTTCTCTTCCATATGGTTTCTTTGCAAGCATGTTGATGATTTTGGTGCCACTTGTGACAATCATGCTCCAATGATTTTGAACATTGATGCTTTATGTGTTGCAACACACATGTGGAATGATTTCTCTTCCTTTTGTTTTGTGTGCAACCACATTGCTATATTGGTCATGACTTGTCACATGTGTTCCCGCTTTGAGTTCATTGGTATTGCATCCAACAAGTTGACAACTTGCTCTTTCTTTTGGTTGGGATGCATAACCACTTGTGATAACGATATCTTCTTCTACTTGTGGATGAATATGATTTGTGTTGCAACAAATATGATGACAACTTGTTCTTTCTTATGGTTTGTTTGCACACATGTTGATGATGATTTTGACATCTTGTCGTATGTGTTTTTGCCAAACTCTCCTATTATTGCTTCTAGGATGTTGACTACTTGCTCTTTCCAAAGCCTTGAGTGCAATAATATGCATATCTTTCAACATGAGATGGACACCATGGCCTTCTCAAATTTTGATGGAGTTTTTGTGTTCCCACATTTGGAAGATGTTGAAACAATTTGCTTACACTTAGACCTTGCATATGCATTCCGTTTATTATACTTGTGTTGTGCTAATTGTGTTGTGATCAAGAATGGACATGTCCTTGATGATATGCTCCCCTATCACGCACACACATACTTTGCTTGGTCTTTGTGGTGCGTAGGTACACATGGATATTCTTGGTGGATGCGCTCCCGCGCGTGGTTTCAATCAAAAACTTCTACAACGAGAGCACATCAACAACTTAATAAGGTGACCTCCTTCTACTCACGAACTCATACCATAAACTATAAGAATTGGCTACTCTTTGAGTGTTGTTTTGCTTTGCTTGTGACCTTTGTAGGCCTCATGGAAGGTGAAGTAACATTCACGTGTTGCCAAACCAATCTTCACAATAACGACCACATGGCGCACTCCAAGTACAATCACCTACATCTACCTCCCCTACATGATGATGTTGAGTCAACGTCGAGGACGATGTTCTTTGAAGCGGGGGGAGATGATGTGGGGTAGCTTTCGGACCTCACAACATCATGTGCGTCAACAATCAAGTCCGACATCATCGAGGCGTGGAAGAGAAGGAAGAAGAAGAACAACCGGAAAGAAGCTTGGAAGCGCCGCAAGAAGAGGTTGCGGCTGAAGTTGGACCGGCTAAATCCGGTCCTACCCCGGCTAAAGCCGGCCCTCTGGCTAAAGCCGGCCTTAACCCCGGCTATAGCCGGCCTGCTCGAGTCAGCTATGTCTTGGCCATGAAGCCACCTTTGTTATCTTTCTCCCTAATGCCCAAACTACCCCTAGCTCGTGGCTCCCTATATATATGGCTCCCCCTCCCTTAGAGATAGGATAGAGATGAATTAAGATAAAATTGGCATGATGCCTTCTCCCTTGAGGGAACCCAACTAGATCTACATCTAGAATTCTTCCTCTTTGTTTGGGATCTCTTCTAGTTGGAGAATTCTACCTTTATTTGGATCTCTTGCATACTTGTGTGTGTAATTCTATCCAATTGATTGGTCTCTTCTCCAATTGGAATTCTATTCCAAGCAAATCAATCTCTCACAAGGAATTCTACTCTTGGAGTCTCTTCCTTGTGATTCTATTGAGTTGGTGAATCGGGCCAACGAGGACAATCGGAGTGTATCTTGTGTGTGTGTGTTTGCCTTCGATTTTGTTCATCGTGTTCTTCGTGTTCATCTTCGTTTCCCGCCATAAATCTTGTGAATCCGTGAAGATCGGGCCACACCTTGGGGGTCACCCCACATCTTGGAGTCTCTTCCTTGTGATTCTATTGAGTTGGTGAATCGGGCCAACGAGGACAACCGGAGTGTATCTTGTGTGTGTGTGTGTTTGCCTTCGATTTTGTTCATCGTGTTCATCGTGTTCTTCGTGTTCATCTTCGTTTCCCGCCATAAATCTTGTGAATCCGTGAATATCGGGCCACACCTCGGGGGTCACCCCACATCATAATATTTTTGCAAAGCTGCTGAAAAGTCAAAACTATATATTTTTTCCTTTTGAAACAAAGCAGAGTTGTGTGTAAAAGGAACAATATAAAAAATGAAGAGTCACTTTATGGATGGTTAGCAAACTGATCTAGAAAACTAAAACTTATACAAAGGATAAAGAAAGGACATGCTTATCAGATAGAAGAATAGCAACCGGGAGAAGGCTTCAAAAAACAAAATGATGATTTAACCTTTTTGTTAAGAACATCTACATTGCCTCCAAGGATAAAGCACAATCACCATACTTTATACTCAGAAGCGGAGAAACCACACCAACATATGTGAACGAAGAATACAAGAGACAAAGATTGGGACAGATAGATAGTGTTAAACTAGAACATTTATAGTTTGCGGTACCATGATTCCACTACTAGATGACGATAATCAAACCAAGGAAAGTGTAGGAGTTGCACTACAAAGAATAGATGGATGGAAATAAGGAAGCCAAGTAGTTAGTTGATTCAGGGCATGGATTGAGAATGATCTTCCCATATTAATTTGGATCTAGGTAAGTCTTCATAACATTGTTTTATCTACCACACTACTACACTGGCCAACTCATCTTAACACTTACCATCAATTCTCTAAGATTCCATTGGGACAACCTAACAAAAAATTTGAAACCTCAAGAAGCTCTAGGTGAACCAAACTTCATTCTTCCATGTTATCATTATAATAGATACAAAATTGGATGTCCAAACCAAACCCTTCAACTATAATCCAAGCATGTAACATGGCAACATAAAAAAAATCAAAATCTACCAATCCAATACCATCATCAAGTTATTCACACATTAATAGAACTAGCATAAAGCTCAAATATTTCACTTACCATGTTTAATTCATCCATCAACTCTCTCTCCCTAGTAAACTACCACCAACTAAGAGCAATGGTACCTAAAGCAAAGGTCTACAAGCCTCTCATAGCAACAATGTGCCCAGACACACAATAACATACAATAAAGGAAATCAATGGTAAATATAGAAGAAGCACAAATGCAAT